>CM045990.1:30476348-31831513 GCA_025175895.1 Wurfbainia villosa | reverse complement strand
TGTATTTTAGGGTAAGAAAATGTTTTGAAAACATATGAAATATCCAACCATGATCTTTGGGCAATATGTCTATGAATTAAACATAAGCCTTCCCCATGATTGGTCTATTATTGCTATTTTGATACTTTAAATGACCATCTAAATGCCATAGGCATTAGTGGACATTTGTATCATCCTAATATCTCACCCATGCTAAGTTTGTAATCAAGTTAGCCTATAGTGAGTGTGAGATGTATCCTAGGGGGTATTTGTATATACTTAACCCATATATTCATGCAATTCTATCATGGTTAAGTATCAACCTAACATCCTACATGATCATAATGACACATATCAATTAATTCTACATTATGATCATGAAATACATGTTTTCATCAATTTATAACCATGCATTAGGTAATATGTGATGATAATAAACAAATTATCACCTAAAGCATGATTTAACCCTATTTCTCATGATAACATGCCAAATATCAAAATTATAAATCATGATTTAAAACATACATAGGAATTACATCAATCATCATGATTTAAGCATTATTACCTATTTATGGGCACGTTATCATCACCCAACACTATCTAAAAAATGTTGTCCCGTCATCCTAAGTCAACCAAATTATGATATAGGTCAAGTTCATATGGTTGACTACCCTAGGGGTTTTCTAACCCTTAAGGATGGATTTTGGAACCCAAAATAAATTCTTTCCTATTGGGTTCACTAAATATTCCTTGGGGATCCATTTCCTAGCAATTACTTTCTTTTTATCTTGTCCCCTAGCTATTAGGCATTTATAGGCCTTTTCATTTTTCTTTTCTTTGTATCCTAGGCCTTTCTTGTTGAAACTAGCTCTTTGGCTCCCTAAGATCATATTTAAGGTGTTGGAGCCTATAGTGAATTTTTATAGAGCTTTTGTTAAATAATCTACCTTTTCCCTTAAAGCCCTATTTTCATTTATACATGCATCACTAACATCCAAAGGCATATAAAGGTCATGTGAGCATGCATCATCTAAGCTAGAAGAAATATTATCATTTAAGGATGCTTTTTCTAATTTTTGTTCTAGGTCCTTAATTTGATCTAGCATGCTTTTGTTCTTCTTCTTAGCTCTAAATAAATCCTTAGTTAAACTAGAAATCATAGAAACTATTTTACTAGGTGAGAGATTAGTTACCATAGTTTCCATGTCCTCTTCTTCTTCGGATGATGAGGATGTGGAAGCTCCCCCTTCATTTGAGCTCTCCCCATTTGAGCTTGATTCTTCATTTTCGGATGAAGAGCAATCCAAGTCATCAAAGGCCATCAAGGCCAAATTGGTGACAAAGGCATTCTCCTCATCCGATGATGATGAGGAGGATGAGAAGGATCATCCCAAGTCCTTGCCTTGAGCCTTAGCCTTTCCCTTCTCCTTTGTTTTCTTCTCCTCTTCCTTTCTCTTGCTCCCCTTCTTCTTCTTCCTCTTCTCTTCTTTCTTTTTCTTCTCTTCCTTGCTCTTGTTTAGGAGAGGACAATTGTCCCTTATGTGTCCCTCTCCTTGGCAATTGTAGCATATGACCTTCCCCCTTGGTCTTCTACTCCTATCATTAGATTTATCAAATCTAAAATTCTTAAATACACGCCTCACCTTCCTTACCATGTAGGCTTCTTCGGTGCTATCCATGGAGGAGGAGGAAGACGCTTCGTCATCGGAGGAGGAGGGGATTTCCATCTTCTTCTTCCCCTTATTTGCCAACAATGCTACTCCTCTTGAAGGTTGAATTCTAGGCTCCTCTTGTATTCCTTCAAGCCTAGTTTCGTGGAGTTCCATTGTTGAGAAGAACTCCTCCAAGGTGCTCACTTCTAAATTCTTTGAGATATAGAATGAGTCCACCATGGAGCTCCACTTTGAGGACCGGGGAAAGGCATCTATGGCCTTCATTACCATATCCCGGTTTGATAGCTTCTCACCTACACTTGTTAGTCCATTTAAAATTTCTTTGAATCTAGAATGCAAAGAAATTACCTTTTCTCCCTTTTCTAATTTGATGTTGGATAGTTGGGAGCGGAGGAGATCTCTCCTTGCTAGCTTTGCCTCGGATGTGCCTTCATGAAGCTCAATTAGCTTCTCCCACATCTCCTTGGCGCTTAGGCATTCTCCTATTCGGTTGATTTCTTGTTGGGGGAGCACATTGAAAAGATGATGTTTTGCCTTTGAGTTCGCAAGGTGCTCCTCTCTTTGCTTCTTAGTCCATCGTGATTTTTCGATTGGTTTCCCTTCTTCATCCCTAGGCAAAACGAAACCGGATTCCATTGTAATCAATATATCAAAATCCGTTTCGAAAAATACCTCCATTCGCTTCTTCTACCAAGCGAATTCTCCTTCAAACTTCGGAGGATGGATGTTGGAGCCGGCCATTTTAAAAGTTGCTTGTTGTGGCGGTTAGTCCTCGACAAGCTTTCCTTGGCTCTGATACCACTTGTAAGGGTTCGGTATGGCCGGCTAGAGGGGGGTGAATAGCCCACGTATGTTGGACGTCGTAAATTGCTCGTCTACAAAACGTTAGCGCAAGCGGAATATACAAATACAAAGCAAAAGACAAGCAAGATATAAGCAAGCAATACAAACACCGAGATATAACGTGGTTCACGGCTACACCGCTAATCCACGGTCCGATTCGTCCACGGTGAATCACTCCGCCAAAACCAATCACTATCGGTCTCTCCTTTGCACAAAGCTAGGTGGAGGTAACCTTTACAACCAAGATCACTCTTCTTACAATAGGATTGAAGTAAAGACAAGTAAGAAGAGTTTAGAGCTTGTGGGGCACTAGGAAGATCGTTTGGAGTATATGCATTAGCCTCTCAAAGGCTTACACCCTCTCTTTTTATAGAGAGGGCTAACTTCTTCCCGTTTGCCGCCATCACGATCATTTGCCCTTGGCGCGATCGCCTGCTACAACGGCCTCCGAACACGTCGGATCCCGGCGCTGTAGTCCAGCGGAACTCTTGGCGGTCGTGATGGACCTCATCGATCATTCTTTCCTCCGTAATCGGCCCTTGATCGGCTACGCGTAATGGCCCTTATCTACGATCATTGCGCCTTGACGATCGGTGAAATGCGATCGGCGGCCCGTGGGCGTGCTGCCTAATCTAGTCGGTCGTATACCGGTCGAACTCACTCGACTCGAAGCGATCGCTGCCATGACATGGCGATCGGCGGTGTCGAAAACCCATCGACACTTGGCCAAATGGCCAAGTTTCACCTAAGACTACCCTTCCCGGGTTACAATCGCTCACTCTCATTTCGGAGTCCCTCGCCCGAAGTTCTCTTCGTTCGGCCACGTCCCTCGGCATCGGGCGCCGCGGCTGCAATGCTCCTTCGCGTCTCTTGCCTCGAAGTCTACTTCCTCCGGCTTCACTCCAAGCTTCTCGTCCGGCGGTCCCTCGGATGCTCCAAGCGCACGGCTTCCGCAAAGCTATCCTTCACCGACTCAAGGCACGAGTCATGAGATGTGAAACTTGCCACGGCTCCATGTGCGAATTACTAAGTCCTGCACGACTTCAACGCACATATCACATCAACATATCAAACTAACTTAAACCCTTTGCCATACCATCAAAACCATATCACGGCAAGAGATTGCCCTAACAAGTAGCTCGACACCGGCAAGTGGAGAAGACGGCAGCAGCTGGTCGCCGGTTGGAGGAGAAGGGGCGGCGGCACTAGGGTTGGCACCGATTTCTTCAATGGGGAGAGGTGGGCGGCAACTCTAGGTTAGGGTTTTTGGATTCGGGCTTAACAAACCCTTAAGCCCTCTTTTATAGAGAACTAATTCTCTTAATGGTTATTGGATCATAACCATAAGGCCCATTAACCCGCTCCATTAATATAAGTTAAAATAAACCAAACCATGATGGTTTATTTTAAGTTAAAACGAACCGAACCAACTTTGGTTCATTCGTTTAAAATAAACCAAACCCTTTGGTTTATTCTCCTCCATTGGATTAGAACCAAACCATTTTGGTTCATCCATTATGTCTTCATAAGACACGGCCCATCCACGCTTCCATTGCGACTGAAACAATTTCATGCTCGCTCCATGTTTGGTCCAACCAAACCTAGTTTCTCTCAGTCTGAGAATCCCATTCTCAAGCTCGTTTTAAATCCTTCGGATTACGCTCGTTGTGCGTGTGACCAAATAGGTTCTCGGTTTATGTTGGATGTCTATAATTAACCATTAATTATAGAATGATCATGAGTGGCACCTAGTAGTACATCATGATCCCCAATTAATCGAAAAGGTCAACGGTTGATCCAGAACTATTTCTGAAACCCTTCAACAGCTCGAATGAATCGTGACCCATTCCCTTCACTCATCTTATACCCACTTGGTTCAGGACATGGTCTATAGTGTCAGTCCCCACTAGGCTGACTACGTCACACCAGCCCAAGTATCATTTCCTCGTCCTACGGATTCTAGTTACTGCACATGTATCAAAGAGTACCTTACTCTAAACTTGTAATGCTTTGGCCAAACACTTTAGTAACAATCCGACGAGAGGCCTTGGGTATACATCTCCTCGCAAGGAGTGTGTTAGGACCCTTGGAATGGCTAGAGGGGGGGGGGGGTGAATAGTGTTTTGCCCGTTCGTGAATAGAATTCGATCTCATTGGTGTTTACAATTTCGTTAGCACAGCAAAATACAGATAATAATAACAATAACGAAATAGACAACAAGCTAACACAATGATATAACGTGGTTCGGAACCGCACGGTTCCTACTCCACGGATCGAGCTCTAAAGAGCCCTAGTGATGCACACGCACTCACTAATGATAAACACTCCTTCTCGACACAAGTCGGAGGCGGAGAAACCCCGTAAAAATGTTTACAACAATAAACGAAAGGAATACAAGCAATATACAATGTAAATACGAAGTACAAGTAAAGAAAAGACTTTACAACACTTGTTTTGATTGCTTGAATGCTTGGTTGCTTGCTTGCACTTGGAGACCTGATTTGCACCAACAAATCGCCCCAATAGCCCTCAAGAACCGATACCAAAATCCTCCATCACGAGCTCCTTATAAAGCTTCAACTGTCTTTGGAAAAGGTCGATCATCGGTGATCGAGACCATCGATCGGGCCGATTGCTGTTCGTGAGACAACGGTGTAATCCTGGAAAAATCCAGCGGCTAGGACATCGATCGGTGATCATGAACATCGGTCGGTGATGAGCCATCACTCATTGCTCGTCTCAGCGGAATCAGTGAGACTCCATTCTCGTGGCCAAAAATCCGAGCATTAGTCGATCCGATCGATCCGATCGGTCATCATCGATCGTCGCGCATGGCGATCATTTGCTAAATCACTTCCCGATCAAACCCTAGTTGACTTGGTACAGTCGACTGCCACATGGCATCAGTCGATTGACACACCTCAACCATGAGGTTTTGACCCAAGTATGGTTCCCTCATACTTGCTAGACCACCCTTAGCCTAGACCTAAGCCTTCTAACTACCTCCATCAACCTCATGCCTCTCGGATCCCTCCCCAAGTCGTCCATGACTTGTTCATCCATCGTGCTAGCCTTCAGGTGCTTCCATCGGCTATGTCATGCTAACGGTGTCTACACCGCCAAGGCACATTGGACTTACGCCGCCAAGACTCCGCTTGGACTTTACGCCGCCAACCATTGGACTTATGCTGTCAAGACAACCGCTTGGACTTTACGCCGCCAATATCAATCCCCTTGGACTTCTGATGCCAACCCATGTTGGACTTTCCATGCCAAGACCATGCTTGGACTTTCTATGCCAAGACCATGCTTGGACTTTCCCAAATGCCAAGACCATGCTTGGACTTTCCCTTGCCAACCCATGTTGGACTTTTACATTACCAAGACCATGCTTGGACTTTCCATGCCAAGAACTCAAGACTTGGACTTACCATGACAATTACATTGTCATATGTTTTTGTCGAAACATCAAAACACATCAAAACATCACTCGAGCCAAACTAGTCCTCGAGTCACAGTCAATCGTGACTGGTGATTACTGCACCAACAATCTCCCCCTTTTTGATGTTTGACAAAAACCAAACAAATTATTGAGTTAGAACACTAACTCAAATCCCTTACCAATTATCCCAAATTGGTAAATACTCTCCAAATGTTCTCCCCCAAACATTCTCCCCCTTTTTGACTAACATCAAAAAGGTTTTCTCTCTAAGGAGGTCAATGTCTCATATCCCAATGAGATCTTACAATCTCCCCCTTAATCCAAAAATACTTAGGATGCCTACCATCTTCCTAGTGATAAGTCCAATATCACTCAAGAGAGGCAATCCCATTTACTCTCCCAATTTCCAAATTGGGTCTCTCAAAAGTCCCATTAATTTCCCAATTGATGTCCTATTCTCCCAATAACTTCTCCTCTTCAAGGAGAAAAATACATCCATCATCCCAAGATGGATACCTCCCTCTAAAGGCTTGCTCCCCCTTGACCATTGCACCAACAATGTCCTTGGGCAGTCCCTAAGCCAATAGGAACTCCTAACCATCAAAATTAAGGTTAGAAATTCAACATTGAACTTTCCAACACCTTAACATTGATACAAACCCTAAACACCTCTCCTAATCCATATCCAATGGATTTTCACCCTTCATCATGCTTCCCAAAGCATATCCTAGGGTTAGGAGTGATTAGGGGTCATAACAGTAGCTGAAATCGGCTTAAACAATCTTGTTTTCCCGAAATCTACCCGAGTGATCGAATATCGGTCAGCACCTCCATCGATCATTGCCACCAATAGCGATCCGATAACTGAAATTTCCGAATTTCAATTATCAGAGTTGAATTTTAGAAAATCATAAATAATTATACATATATCGAAAAATCACGAAATTTGATACGTATAATACTTATGACCAATACAATAGGTGAAAAAATGTTTGAAAAATATTTTACCCATAAAATAAAGAGTTTGATACAAAACTCAAAACCATTGAAATTTTCAATGTTTTGGCCCTATCTTGTATCAACTCTATCAATGATGATTGCTATCAAAAGATAGACTTCATTAAGGTTTTTCAAAAATGATTTTAAAACGTTTTCAACACCTTATTTTGGATCATATTCCTTGGGCTCTATGTATATGACTTGTACACAAGCTTTCCCAATGATCCACAAATATAATTAGATGAGTTTTAGTTCATCTAGATGCAAAAACTATGCACCTTGAACTTAACTCATATCCTAGCATCTCACATGTATCTATGATGTATAAATACACATACATGTCAATTGGATGTAAGATGTGGGTTTTGGTTCATTTAATCTAGGGTTTCATGCATTTTTCTAAGGCAACCCTACTTGATTCCCTTATAAATGGGACTCCAAGTCATGCCATTGTCCTTAAATCAATTTCAATCAAATTATCTTAAATGCATGAGTGATTATGGCATTAGAGATGATATAGATAAACACATGCTCATAATCATGATGTCATGGCATAATATGGAATCTAAAAACACATGACATTTAATCCTTAATCCTAAACATGTACATGACATATAGAATGATTAAAAATAAGCATGATGTCATGGCATGTTATATGGCAAACAAAGCATGGTATATAAAATATATAGGTATAGTAATACCTAAATTTTAATATTAATTGTCATTTCATATAATTAATTATATTTTTCCATATTTCTATTTTTCTCCCAAGTGTGCCAAAAACCCAAAATGGCACACTAACCTCTAAACCTAAATTGTGCCAATTTTGATCATTTTATCAAACTTCTCAAGTAATATTGGCATATCCTAAGACTTTTAGGATTAAGACTCAAATGTATTTCCAAGGTAACCATAACCTTGAAAATGACCTAACATGCCACCTTTGCCATGGTTGAGTTAACTACCCATCCATTTAAGGTTGGCACACCCTAACCCATCTAGCGTGCATCAATCACGCTCCTAGGAACCCAAAACCGATTTGAGCTCCTAGGGTTAATTAGGTACTCCTTAGGGATAACCTCCCTAGATACCTTCCTAATGACCCTCCTAGGCTTATTAGCCTTGGTCATTTGGGTCTTACCTAGGTTGACTCTAGGGGTAACTCCCCTTGCAACCTTCTTAGTGGCCACCCTAGGTTTCATAGAAACCCTAGCCACTAGGCACAAACCTTGGTCAACTCTAGGGATGACTTCCCTATTGACCTTGGTCTTCCTAAACCTAGTTAGTGTTCCATAGTCAAATGGAACACTGTGATAAGTCATCTTGGACTTAGGTTTGTGACCCAAACCATTCTTTCCCTTGGTTGACTTTTGACTCTTAGGTCCTAGATGTTGACTTTGACTTCTTGACCTAGGAGTTTGACCATTAGACCCTTTAGATTGATTTTGTATCTTATTTAGGGTCTTTTCAAGTATCTCAAGCCTTGACCTCAAGGCTTGGTTCTCTAATTCTAATTGCCCAATTTTAGAATTTTGATTTAAACCATGGGCATTGGACTTCCTAGGCATATGCCTAGTCCATTTAGGGTTAAGGCCTAGATGTTCTCCTATTTTCCTAATTGATTTCCTAGGTAAGATATTTTTAGGGACATTAGTCCCAAATTTCTCCTTATTCCTAAGGTGAACCTTCTTAGCTCCTAAACAAATATGTTTGTTATTTCTAGCATGCTCTTTATGATAAATAGTAAGAGAATTGAAACCCTTAGCATGCTTTTGCCTATTAACTAAAGAGGATGTATTATTAAAATATACCTTAGGGTTAGCTTTGGAAGCTCCCCCTACATGTGTAGCTCCCTCTTGGATCTTCTTCTTCCCCCTAGGACATTGATTCCTATAATGTCCTTTTGCATTGCATTTGAAGCATATGATGTGCTCCTTGCTCTTGATACTTGGGGAACCAGCATCCGTTGACTTTTGTTGACTTTTAGGAGTCGGAGGAGCTTTCTTGACCTTCTTTGGGCACTTACTCTTATAATGCCCAAATTTCCTACACTCAAAACACATAATGTTATTTTTATTTTGAATTGAGGTGTTTGAGTTACCGATGGTGGTGGAGACCGGAATTGGACTTTGGGCTTCTTCATCTTGACCGGATGTCGAAGCTTCTTCTTCTCGATGTTCCGGTATGAAGGTTCTCTCCTCCCCCTCAATCATTGAGGTGGATGCTTCTTCCACTTCCTCCACCTCTTCCGACCCGGAAGTTGACTCCTCACTTTCTTGTGAGGATGATGATGATTCTTCTTCGGTCTCCTCCTCTTCCAAGTCTTCTTGGACCGATTCGGGATTGTCGTGGAACTTGATCAACTTGTTCCACAACTCCTTGGCATCCCTATAGCTTCCTAATCTGGACAAAATATCGTTAGGTATCAAATCAATCAACATTTTTGTTACCTTAACGGTTGTCTTGAATTTTTCCCGTTGCTCCTCGGTCCATCTCTTCATCTTGAGGATTTAGCTTTCTCCTCTCGAGCATCAAAACCTATAGTCACGGCAAACCAATTTTCTATATTCGTCATTAAAAAATATTCCATCCTACCTTTCCAATACGCAAAATGTTCACGGTTGAAGGAAGGTGGAATGTTGACGTCGTCACCCAATTTTTCATGGAAATCCATATTCTTCCCTCTAGATTCTTGACTCTGGGTTGTTAATCCGTAGAAGAGCCCCGGGCTCTGATACCACTTGTTAGGACCCTTGGAATGGCTAGAGGGGGGGGTGAATAGCATTTCGCCCGTTCGTGAATAGAATTCGATCTCGTTCGTGTCTACAATTTCGTTAGCGCAGCGGAATACAGATAATGATAACAATAACGAAATAGACAACAAGCAAACACAATGATATAACTTGGTTCGGAACCGCACGGTTCCTACTCCACGGATCGAGCTCTAAAGAGCCCTAGTGATGCACACACACTCACTAATGATAAACACTCCTTCTCGACACAAGTCGGAGGCGGAGAAACCCCGTACAAATGTTTACAACAATAAAAGAAAGGAATACAAGCAATATACAATGTAAATACGAAGTATAAGTAAAGAAAAGACTTTACAACACTTGTTTTGATTGCTTGAATGCTTGGTTGCTTGCTTGCACTTGGAGACCTGATTTGCACCAACAAATCGCCCCAATAGCCCTCAAGAACCGATACCAAAATCCTCCATCACGAGCTCCTTATAAAGCTTCAACCTGTGCTGGAAAAGGTCGATCAGTCGACTGATCGGGACCATCAGTCGACTGATAACACTATTGCTGTGAGACAACGGTGTAATTCACGTTGGAAAAATCCAACGGCTAGGACATCAGTCGACTAATCATGAACATCGATCGATGATCCATCACTCATTGCTCGTCTCGGCGGTGAGACTCCCATGGCAAAATCCGAGCATCATCGGTGATCACATGATCGATCGGCCCACTGTGCGATCATTGCTAGGCCACTTCCCGCAGTCAAACCCTAGTTGACTTGGTACAGTCGACTGCCACATGACATCAGTCGACTGACACACCTCAACCATGAGGTTTTGACCCAAGTATGGTTCCCTCATACTTGCTAGACCACCCTTAGCCTAGACCTAAGCCTTCTAACTACCTCCATCAGCCTCACACCTCTCGGATCCCTCCAAGTCATCCATGACTTGATCATCCATCGCGCTAGCCTTCAGGTGCTTCCATCGGCTATGTCATGCTAACGGTGTCTACACCACCAAGGCACATTGGACTTACGCCGCCAAGACTCCGCTTGGACTTTACGTCGCCAACCATTGGACTTATGCTGCCAAGACTACCGCTTGGACTTTACGCCGCCAATATCAATCCCCTTGGACTTCTAATGCCAACCCATGTTGAACTTTCCATGCCAAGACCATGCTTGGACTTTCTATGCCAAGACCATGCTTGGACTTTCCCAAATGCCAAGACCATGCTTGGACTTTCCCTTGCCAACCCATGTTGGACTTTTACATTGCCAAGACCATGCTTGGACTTTCCATGCCAAGAACTCAAGACTTGGACTTACCATGACAATTACATTGTCATATGTTTTTGTCGAAATATCGAAACACATCAAAACATCACTCGAGCCAAACTCGAGTCCTGGTCAATCGTGACCTGGGCCGATTGCACCAACAGAGTGGTGAATCCTTTATAGGCTATTCAAACACCTTCGATCACTTCGACTTATACCCAATCATCCTAGGTCCACATCTCCAGAGAGATGCTTTCTTAAGATGTCAAAGCATAAGTCTTTATGATCAAGATGACTTGAATACCGCAAGTCAAAGGAACATCGCACTTAAGCTATAGTAAGAACTTCATTGACATATCTATATATGCAGAGAACCATATGAAGTCTTACGGCTGGTCACTCTAATGAACTAGTTACCATAACTAGCATCTACGATTAACTCCGGACATCACAATGTCTCCAACCAGTGAGAATCAGCTGCTTGGATACACCAAGGAGTATACCTCGTGCTAGTCTCGACAAAATTGATGGTGTCCAAATCCATCAATTCATCGACTAGGGATAATTCCGATACATCACAATTACACATGTAAAGATACTCACTAGTTGTGATCCAATCACAAATTCTCTCATGCTGTGAGTCGTATCATGGACATTCAGTAAATGATTTTAAGATCCAATCAAATACATGAAACCATGTATACTCAAATAGTGAATCTTCATTTATCATATAAATGGTTCATACATAAGGCGATTGCCTTAGGACATCTCTCATATATTACTAACACCACCTAGCAGCAAGGATGGACGTGCTCATTAGACAATTCCAATCTATGAATCCTTCATCTGCATGTGCTGCCATTGACTTCGGAGAAGGAGCAGCAGCATATCGAGAGGACCACCATGGAGGGCAGGGAACCCTAGACGAGCAGATCGAGCACTGCGATGCGGTTGGGGACTATGACCAAAGGCCCAACAACCCATACTCCAATACCTACAATCTGGGATGGAGGAATCACCCAAATTTCTCCTATAAGAATAACTTGGGAACCTCCCAACCATCATGGGGGTATGGGCATCAGCAGGGAAATGGGCAGCAACCACAGAAGTCCAGACTGGAACTGATGATGGAGGACTTCATTGCTACCCAGACTAAGGACAATGAGGAATTTTATCGCCAACATCAGGAATCTAAAGAATCACTCAGAGACTTGAAGGCACCCGATTGGCGGCCTTGCAAGTCACCTGAGGATGTTGGAGACACAAGTGGCCCGAGATAGCCCAATCATGTGCAACCTATGAAGAGCTCTCCGTTATCACCCGAGCAAAGTCAAGTTAAAGAGGAAGTAGTGGGCGAGTAACAAATTCACCAAGGGGTGTCTGACCATGATTACCACCCTACGATCAGTGAAATTTAAGATAAGATTCCACTACAACTTGAGGACCGGTGAATTTGTTATCCCCTGCTCAATTTATGGGAGAGCTTGATGAAGCGCTATGCGACTTAGGGTCATCGATCGGTGTGATGCCCTATGCAAACTATCTCGAAGATGGGATTGAATGAGATCCAACCAGTGAATCTTGGTATTCATATGGGGGATGACTCAGTCAAGGAGCCTGTCGGCTTGCTGGCACATGTGCCTGTGGTAATTGAGGATTTCGTGATACCATGGACTTCATCATCTTGGACACGAGCCGGATCCCCAATTCTATCATTACAGGAAGGCCTTTTCTAGCGACTGCAGGGGCATACATAGATATGAAGGCACACTAGATCTCCCTGGAGGTAGATGGGGAGATCATCCTCTTGACCTTCGAGCACAGGGCTCCCTACCTCGGCGGCTTCACGTATAGAAGAATGAAGCGAGGCCGGATGAAGATCCTGAGACGGATGAATGGAGGTTCACTGAACCTCCAGAGCCAAGTTGATAGTGGAATGCGGTTGAGCTAAACGACCTTAAACAAAGTGTTGGATCGAGAAGCATCGCTAGAAGGGGGGTGAATAGTGAGCATAAATCTTTTCGTTCATTCGTTCGATACACGAGTATGCACTGCGGAAAAAAAAGAGACACATTTATTTTTACTTGGTTCACAACCCAGCGGTTGCTACTCCAAGGCCCTAACGGTCCTAGACCACGTACAGAGGACAAAGCACTATAACATCTCCTCCTCGTTGAAGGTAAGAGACAACGATCACAAAACATAAAGTACGAGGATGAGGCAACAAGCCTACCTCACCTCATTACAAATAAAAACAAAGAATACAATAACCAAAATATGTTACTTGTTGCTTCTATCGACGAAGAAGATCAGAACTTGTCGTCGCGTCGACGTTATGACGGTGTTGGAGCTTTGGCGTTGTAGGAGCACTTGAGAATAAACTTGATCATCTTTGACGTTGGAATCTTCCCCTCCTTTTATAGAGTTTGGCCTCTAAATATGTCTCCTCATCTTTCGGAACAGATCACGAAGTTGTATAAATTTTATCGTGAAGTGGCCGCGTCAAACTTTATCCATTTTGACCTAGCGCAAAGGTTGATTTATCGCCATCAGTCGATTGATGCCTCCCATCAGTCGACTGATGAGCATCGATCGGCCAATGTCCGGTGATCATGCCGGCTGGCACTTCCATGCGATGGAGGTTAGCTCAGAAAATGATAAATGCGATGATTTTTGACCGTTCGATCTAGACCTAGACCTTCCACAGAAAGTCTTAGTCGGATCGCCGCCTACGGTCGTCACCGTAAAGAGGACACGACCTTACCATCTCTCACTCACACGAGCTTACTTCGATACTTACCTTGTAGCTCTCACTTTCGGCCTTCCACTTGATTTCTTCGACTCCCTCCGAAGTCACTCGAGTGTCGCCTGACCACCGCGGCATCCTCCGGGTGTCGCTAGCCTTCAGCTCTAGCTTTAGTACTTTTCTGTACACTCGATTTAGCTCATGAGATAACGATGTAAACTTAACTTTGTGTCTTTGCCATAATCAAAACACAGGTTTGATTATCTGGTGCCCCTGCACCAATAATCTCCCCCTTTTTGATCTATGGCAAACCAACACAAAGTTAAGGGAAATTAAAGCATAAAACAAGTATAGTAGATGATGAATGTCATTCCCAAAAACTCCCCCATAACCAAAACTCCCCCTTAACCCTAGGTGAGTTTTGAAAGAGAAACTTTAATTTTCAAAATTAAATTTTATGTTACTCCCCCTTAACTTTTGCTCTTCTCCCCTTTTTGCCATAAATAAAAAAAAAATGTTGAGGTTTTTGTATAAAATAGGGGTTTAAAAAACAATATCGTATATGCATGCATCTAGATAAATCAAATATGAGTCAAAGCATGCGTCTAGCAGTAGTTAGATAGATTGGTTCGAGGTGTGCCCCTCTGCACCAATAATCTAAAGGTTTGTAATATAACCCTTAGGGTTAGTTTGCTTTCCCCCTTAGTCAAATATATGAAGTATAAGAGATGTAGGGGGCGCTAAACTTTGGCCTAAGAGTTGTTAAGTACAATAGTTGAGAAAATAAGTAGTATTTTGAAGAGGTTATATTTCAAATATCCTTAACATCTCACCCATTCTATGTGTCTCAAAATTTGTTCACCTTATATGTTTTGTGAGATGATTTTAAATTGATTAAATATAGTCAACCTTGAGTTAGATTCAGATTTAACCTTTAGATCATTAAGTAACTTTTAGTGGCTTCAGTCATGGCGAGCCGAGGGCCTTCTTTGATTAGAACAACGACCACTTCCTTAGACAAAGCCAAATTCAAGAAAATATCACTTAAGTCACTTAGAGTTACTTCCTGGTCTAAGTAGTTTAGGATACAACGAGGTAGCTTCAGCTAGTTCCACTCGGTCAAGTGCACCAAGCTAGATACGCCTTATCTAGCTCGAATACACGAGACTTTGTGTCCCTAACGTACTATCATCTCGCCGCGTCCTGATACTATGTTGTCAAGAGTTGACTAACTTATTTTCCATATCTAGTCGCTATAAAAATTAAAGTAAAATATGCAATAGTTTTTCTAAGTAAGCGGGTATACTATTTTAGTATTAGCTCCCCATGGACCATTGAACCAGTATGGTCTATTCAAATAATGAACTTGATCCTGGGGAATCCAAAACTTATTAGTCCTTATGTGTGAGTTCAGTAAAACCTTTGGGACCCATGCTTGGACTCTTTGATGACTACGATTTACGATAGACATATATGATCTATTCGTAGTCTTTGACTTCAATCCGAGTCCGGCTTCGTTGTACACGACTCTTTGGGTTCCAAGTAGTCGGTTAAGGTTCTAAGATTCCAACCTAAACCTTTCTAACCTAGCCTCGACCTCTTGAACTCGGTCTTTCAAGAGAGAATTCTCCTCCTCAAGTTTTTCAATTTGGGTTGAGTTTCCCTCTTGAACTTGACTAGTTGAAGAGGTTAGAGTAGCCTCTTGCTTGAGAGTTTCAACCTCCTCAAGTAACGACTCAACCCTAGACTCAGACTTAGTTAATTTCCTAGTAAGCATTTTAATTGTATTGTAAAGCATATGAATTAGTGAGTGACTAACCTTAATTTTCTCTTTTGGTTCGGCTTTGAATTGCTTCTCGAAGTAGTCCTCGAGTTCGGAGTCGGTGTTGTGATTGGATTCGGATTCAAATTCGGACTCGGACTCGAACTCCTCCGGTCTTGCCATGTAAGCTATGTCTTCTCTGTTGTCCCAAGTTGCATGAAAAGCCTTCTTTTGATTTGATTTGAATTGTGCCCTCTTTTGGTTCTTTAGTAGCCTCCTTTCCCTCCGAACGATCTTCCGTGCTCACTTGTTCACTGCTTCCACCTCTTGATTGGACTGATTCATCTTCAGGTTCGAGTCCATCTTCTTGCCTAGTAGGTGGCTTGCTTCTTTGTCCTGCAAGTAGAGCAATACCTCTCTCGTCCTGGACCACGTTAGTCTGCTCGTGAAGTTCAAACTCGGAAAATAATTCGTCTAACCTAAGCTTCGAAAAGTCCTTAGAGACCTTGTAGGCATCGACCATGGATGCCCACAAGGTAGTCCTAGAGAAAGCATTTAAAGTATACCTTATAAGGTCCCGATTCTCTATGGCTTGCCCGATTGAGTGAAGACCATTGACGATGTTTTGGATCCACGCATGTAGTTGGGTAGTGGTCTCGCATTGTACAATTTATTTAAAAGTAAATCTCTTTTACATACCTTAGCATCGGGCATCCCTTCGTGTAGATCAATCAATTTGTTCCAGAGGTCTTTGGAGCTAATGAATGGTCCGATATGGTTGAGTTCCTCCTTGGACAAGCCGCATTGCAATATTTGGGTTGCTCTTGCATCGGCTTCGATTTGCCTCTTGGTCACATTGGTCCACTTGTTGAAATCCAAGGGCTCTCCTTGATCATTGGTGGATAGAGCAAAGCCGGTTTGGATTATTATCCAAGTCTCGACTTGTATTTTCAAGAAACACTCCATCCGACCTTTCCAATAATAGAAATCATTTCCGTTGAAGAACGGAGGTCGGGTGGTGCTATACTCCTCAATGCGAGCCATTAAGTATCTTGCAAAACACGAATAAAAACCAAATAAAATTCCAAGACATGGTCTTGGATTAGTAGTGCGAAAAATAATAGGAAATAAATAGAAATAAATAAGAAGAATAAGAAACTAACAAAATACTAGAAACTTACGACCTTCGATATCCCTGAAAGGGTACTAAACGTTGGTTTTTGGGGCTGGAAAAAGCTTGTTACGAGGGTAAACCCTCATAAGAAATGTATATCTCTCAAAGAGCTTCGATTTGGTAGGTAGATCGTATTGTGAGTCCACTTATGCGAAAAGTTATGATCGTTTTACCGTCGACTACTCCAAAAGGGAATACTTGCAAACACACAACCAAAAGAAGCGTACCAAGACTTCGTCTTGGATTAGTAGTGCGGGAGGAAAAAAAACTAAAAAGAATGCGACTCAAAAAATACGAAAAGAAAACCAAAAAGTGCTAGATTGGTGGTTTCACCAAATCTTAGCGCCCCCGCTCTGATACCAATTGTTGGATCGAGAAGCGTCGCTAGAGGGGGGGTGAATAGCGAGCATAAATCTTTTTGTTCATTCATTCGATACATGAGTAAGCACAGCATAAAATAAAGAGACACGTTTATTTTACTTGGTTCACAACCTAACGGTTGCTACTCTAAGGCCCTAACGCTCCTAGACCGCGTACGGAGGGCAAAGCACTATAACGTCTCCTCCTCGTTGGAGGTAGGAGACAATGATCACAAAATAGAAAGTACGAGGATGAGGCAACAAGCCTACCTCACCTTGTTATGAATAAAAATAAAGAATACAATAACCAAAATATGTTACTTGTTGCTGCTGCCGACAAAGAAGATCATAACTTGTCATCGTGTCGACGTTATGACGATGTTGGAGCTTTGGCATTGTAGGAGCACTTGAGAATAAACTTGATCATCTTTGGTGTTGGAATCCTCCCCTCCTTTTATAGAGTTTGGCCTCTGAATATGTCTCCTCATCTTTTGGAATAGATCACGAAGTTGTACAAATTTTATCGTGAAGTGGCCGCATCAAATGTTATCCATTTTGATTTAGCGCAAAGGCTGATTCATCGCCATCAGTCGACTGATGAGCATCAGTCGATTGTCCAATGTCCAGCAGTCGACAGTCAGCCTGACCACTTCCCTGCAGTAAGAGGTTAGCTCAGAAAATGATAAATATGATGGTTTCTGACCTTCCGATCTTGACCTAGACCTTCCACAGGAAGTCTTAGTCGAATCGCCGCCTACGGTCGTCCCCGTAAAGAGGACACAACCATACCATCTCTCACTCTCATGAGCTTACCTCGATACTTACCTTGTAGCTCTTGCTTCTGGCCTTCCACTTGATTTCTTCGACTCCCTCCGAAGTCACTCGAGTGTCGCCCGACCACCGCGGCTTCCTCCGGGTGTCACTAGCCTTCAGCTCCCGCGGCTTCCTCCAGGAGCGACGAACAAGGAGAGTCGATGCCCCTCAAGCTCCGGAGGAGGGTAACGCCCTACCCACTCTTCTTTTTTGTAACAATAAACATATAGATAGATATAATATGCTTTCTACTCGTAAACTCACTGCTACTAGGTACTTAGATGAAGATTTGCTAGAGTCTTTAGGGTTGTTGGGTGATATTCAAGCCCTATTTGCAAAGTGGGGTGGGAAGAGATGATGGGAATAAGGCACCCAACCTACCCTAGGATAGTTCTAGATTTTTTGAGTTCCTTAGAGGCGGAAATTTTAACAGGTCGAGAGAGCGAAGAGGGTAGGATAACTTTTAGGATTTTTAACATTGAGCACGAATGGACCCTTCACCAATGGAATTCATGTTTTGGCTTGCCATGTGGGGGAGAGAGAAGAATCCCTATTGAGTTTAACTCTCGGATAGTTTGGACTTAGTTGACGGGGGAGCACGCTTATGACCCATCTAGGGCCAAAGCGTCGCACCTCCAAAACCCCATTTTCCAATGCCTCCACCACATCATGGCCAGTACTATATTTGGTCGTGGGAAGAGTGACGGTGTAGTTAGAGCTAGCAAGTTTCTTTGCCTCTGGGACATGCTACAAGAAAGGAGTAGCATCGATGTAGGGTCCCACTTCATCAAACACTTAGTGAAGATGGGCAAAGTAGCACGAGGAGAGATTAATGTGGGAGGCCTACTTACCCACATTTGCCATAGGATGGGGTACGATTACACTACATTAGATAATATAGAGGGGAGCCCTTGGATCGACCTAGTGTAGGGATGTATACTAAAAAGTCTATCTTTTGTATGAACATCTTTATTTTTGAAATAAGAATCACATGATCATTGTTTGCATTTTTATGGTTATGCAATATTGTCTAATACATTACATTGTAGATAACATGGTGTGTGGTGTCACACGGGAGATCATGTTATCGGCTCCTTGTAAAGTATAAGTAAAGCCTCACAACCGAGATGGCTTTGGACAAACCATCGGAATGGTTGTAGTGTGATTTGGTATTGGTTTGTCTTGACCATAGAATCACACTAGTGCACTTTGTGTGTATTGAGCAGGACCGACTTAGAGGTGATTCGATTTATTGCTGACTACATAATCGAATCGGACCTCAGATATTATTTAGTACATGCTCTTAATCCCGATATAATAACGGGCATATATACTTAGTATTCATCTCTTTGATTTACCAATGGGCGAGATTTATAGATTAAATCAATAGGCTCGGTAAGTTGGGAGATGATATTATTTATATAGTGTGTCGTTGATTATAGGATGAAACCATGTCCTATATATTAGGATGATGATGTCCCCTTGAGGAGCTCATAAGGTTCATCATGTAAACCCTGCAGGTGGACTTGGTCCGGCATGATGAAAAGGTTGAGTGGTACTACTCATGGAGTTAGATGTTGATTAATTAATGGTCAGTAAATTAATTAATCAATGGACATTCGAGATCTTAAACACGGAGAGAAAATGTACAAATAATATATGGATCCCATATTAACTTATGGGAGTTGGTGAGGTAGATCAATGATAATCCTCTAGTGGAATGGATAATCATTAATGGATCAGACTTTATGTGGGCTTGATCCATGGGTGGCCAAGATCCAACTCCTCATCATGGTCCCTATTGTATCCTATTAACACCTCATGAAGCTTAGATCCAATGGATAGAAACAAAACTCTAGATCCAAAGGTAGAGATTAAATCTCTAAGATTCGACGGTTGAGATTAAATCTCTAGATCCGACGGTTGAGATTAAATCCCTAGAACCAATGGTGGAGATTAAAACAAGGCTTATCCCTAACTCTATAAAAGGGTGGACTAGGGGTGGGCGGCATGACAATGGAGAGGAAAGGGGCTAGGGTTTTGGGTGGCAAGGGCAAGGGAGACTTAGGGTTTTGGGTGGCCACAATTAAGGAAAGAGTTTTTCTCTTCTTCTTCTTCTTAGGTGGCCGACACCCTTCTTCCCTATTCTCTCCTTGGTTTGGCCGGCGTCTAACATTCTCCCTTTAATCTATGGCTAATGATGGATGGGGATTAGGGCTTGTCCCTTGGGCGGCAACCAAATCCTAATTAGATTAGGATTGGGCTTGGGCGGCTAGGGTTAGGGTTTTGGGATTAGGGTGGGCGGCAACAAGAAGATGAAGCTCCTTTCTTCTTCTTCCTAAGGTTGGCTGGCCACTATCCTTGTTCCCTCTACCTTGGCCGGAGCTCAACATATTCTCCTTCCTTTCATCCATGGCCGGAAATTAGGAGATCTTAGTTTAGGGCTTGGGCGGCAACAAGGAGAAGGATTGCTTTCCTTTCTCTTCTCCAAGGGTTGGCCGGTGCCCATACCCTCATTGATTCTCCTTAGGCCAGTTTCTATACTCCATGTTCTCTTCCTTGGCCGGCGGCAACATCGAGTTTATTGACTTGGTGGCCGGTTCTAGATAGGAAGATGAGTTTTGTTTTATGATCTTCCTTTGTTCGGAGTGAACAAAGAAGGAAGATTGGCGATCTAGGAGCTTCGACTTTTGGAAGATCATCATCCACACGACGTCCAAATGGAGGAAGGACATACAATAGAAGATCAAGAGCTATAACAAGAGGTATAATCTTGTTTATTTTGGTTAGTGTTCTTTTGTATTATGTTTATAATTACTTTTCAATTATATGCATGTATTGTGTGGATGGTTACTTGCTTGTTTTTGTTTTTCAACTATGAGCATGATATAAATCTGTATATGGCTAAATAATACTTGGATCCCGAGCATAAACACAAAAACCGGTGATCCGAACATCGTCTATTCTGCGACTACTCGTAGAATAGAGGATGGTCGCTTGAACAACGAGTTTGTTCAAGTGACCTCTCTAAACGAATAGCACAATGATGACTTGGTTATTAGAGCAATCCCTTTTGTCTAGGATTAATTTTTTTTTAATCCGGGGACATCAATGGGATCGCCATGAACAAACAACCATGGTGTAGTGGGAAGCGAAGTTTCCCCTCACGGACTCGATAAGTAAAACCCATCACCTAGGACTGTGCATGGCCATGAAAATGATTGTGAGAGAAGGAGACTCCTTATGCTTTATAAGGAAAAATCTGACAGCCCTTAGGCTCCCCGACCCAGATCGTACCACCATCGCTATACGCGCCAACTGGCATTTGGACCTGATAGTGGAGTCCCCTCCACATGAGGGACCATCCACATCGGCACCCATCTCTCCACCTTTATATCACTCTCCCTCTAGTCCACACATGCATAGGAGCCCACCTAGTCCATGCTGACATGAGCCTGCACCTGCACCACCACCTTTTTCTACTTTTGAGCAGGATGCAGGTATGTCGGCCTATGATTTCTAAGAGTTTTGATCGCGCCTCGACGATATATACGCCGAGCAGCAGACGCAGAGGCAATGATGGGAGGAGCAGAGTGCCTACACGCAGGCTGAGTTCCAGGGTTTCCATGACCACTTTCAGTGGGCTGAGGAGTTCTATGACGAGGCCCGCATATACTTCTAGGAGGAGGTTGTTCATCACCAGGATGAAGCCACCTACCGCAAGGAGATGCAGCAGCACATGCATGCCTAGCAGGCGCAGTGGGTTAGGGAGGAAGAGCACCGAGTAGCCGCTGCATCCACCAGCTCCTAGATCGACCACATGTACATGTGGCATCTGCGGCTCAGCAGCAGGTTCTCCCAGAATCCATAGATGCCCAGGCTCCCAGACTTTCCACCTCGTCCACCATACTAGAGGTATATTTTCATTTAAGTCTGGGGGGGCCCAAAGTCTATTTTGTTTTGTTTCCTAGTAGTAGTTTCTTTTCTGGTGTTTTCATTCATTTATTCATGCATGGGTTATTGAGTTTCTTTTAGTACTTAGTTTTTGTTATCTATAAAGCTGGCACAGTAGTATTTTTAAAAGTCTTCTTCATGAGTTGTTTCCATGAGTAGTGTAACTTCATTTATCTCGTGGTATTTTATTTTATTTGCTCTAATGAATGTTCTAGACTTACACTGGTCAGCTTCTATTTTTACACCTACACATGTCGAACATCCTGAAAGGAAAAATCTAGTACATACCTAGTTATGATTCATCTCAGTAGTCCAGTACTTTGGAATCCATAAGTGACTCTAGGTTTAGCATTTTAGTTACTAGAGATGCTCGGATTGTGTAAGCCCATTCGGAAAAATCAAAATCCCGGTGAGAAAAATAAAGAAAGAAAAAAAAAGAGAAAGGAAAGAAGGAAAAGAGATTATAAGGGATAAAAAAATAGTTGTCGTGGGTGGAAATGGTTAGGTGCCCCTTTGAGACCGAGTTAGGTTACTGGGGAAACACCTACCAATTTCTCTTAATATCAAGTATGCCTTTGAGACTTTGTGCTAGATCTAGGGAACGACCCTCGCTTTGGGCAGGTAAGTGTCTAAGAGCTAGAGACCTTAGGAAAGTTATAGGATGACGATTTAACTTACCATGGAACGAGTATCCTCTAAGAAGATTCGCTTAGCACGTGCACAAGAAGCTAAGTTAGTGAATTTTGTAGAACATATCTATTTTACTTTGATTGAAAATACCACTTGATAAATTTAATTATCATGCTAAGTATGGAACAATATCTTTTTAAAATTTCATGGCACTAAGGTTTGCTTGAGGACAAGCAAAGATTTAAGTTTGGGTGAAGTGATGTGAGTAAAACATATAGGGTTTTAGGAGTAATTTTCGCTCACATCTCATTACATTTTTATGTTAGTTTCATGCATATGTCACTCTATTTTGCATGCATTTCCTATTTTCTGGTTCGGAGGTCTGCTCTTTGTACTTTTGTATGCAGGATAGCATTTCAGGGGAAAAAGGTGCACTTTCGGAGCAAAAGAAGGACATTTTGTAGCTAGATGCAGAATGGAACACGGCCAGGGCATGTGGCTACACACGGTCGTGTCCAATGGGCGAGATCAGCCACCCCAGGGCCGCACATGGCCTGGCCATGTGTTTCCACACGGTCATGTGGCGGCTCGCCAGATTTGTGCAACTAGGGTTTTTCCGAATTTTATAGCGGTGCGAGGTGATGTCTATATAAGGATGGCTCTGCCCAAACCCTAGGGGGGAGGCACGACGTCTAGGACGACACGCCGAAGCCCTAAAAAGCTTCAAGAACTCACAACGAGGAGAAGGAACGCCGTCGGAGGTCCACGCCTTGCACTTTAACGCCGGAGAGAAGACCACGAAAGCATTGTAATCCTTTGTTCCTGCATTTTATTCCTTATGTATTCGAACATAAAAATGCTTTGTGATTCTTCCTTCATACACATGGAGTAGTACTTTCGATTCTAGGATTAGGGACTTGTGTACACATTACAATGTTGGTTCATGTTAAATTCTTCCTTTGAGTTTGATTTGATAATTGATAGTTGTTTTTACTATATCTATGCGTGTTAAGTTTTCTATCTGCTGTGCTTAGGCGATACGAGGTGAGACAACCCTCGTATTTAAGATTTAGGGGATTTTATACAAGGAACCTAGGGGTAAATCTGATCTCCTATAACTGTGGGTAGAATGGTGCAGTGGAATCGGAAATGGTTCATCGTAGGGATTGATTTGGCATCCTTGTACCATCTATCCCGTCGTTTTAGGCGGAGATAGCTCCCGGTAGATGCGGTGGCTCATCGGGAGAGTGTATGATGTCCCTTCCATAAAACCATAGATAAACATCTAGACAACACCAATTGACAGTATTGTTTTGTGATACACAAGCGAAACCAAAGTCCTAGAATCACCTTTGAAGACCTCGGCACACTCCCTTCCTCTTCCATGTGACACCATAGAAAGTAAAGTCCACCGACAGCCCTCACCAATCGAAACCTCTTAGAGTTACGTCTGAACAATTACAACCACTGAATATATTGATATTCGAATCACAATCTCTATGGCATCGATAATCTTTATTACTTGATGACATCCGTGCACTTGCTGGCATTGAGCGCGAGCATGCGCTTTGAGTCCTCGATGGTCTCCTTTGTAGGATATTTAAAGCCGCTAGAGGGGGGTGAATAGTGGAGTGTTCGTTCGTAGATGGGATTCGATCGTGGTTATATCTACAATTTCGTTAGCGCGCAGCGGAATAGTAATGAAAGCAATAACGAAATAAACAACAACGCAAACACAAATATTTAATGTGGTTCAGAACCGAATGGTTCCTACTCCACGGATTGGGTTTGTACGAACCCTAGCGATGCCAATCAAACATCACTATAATAATCACTCCTCGACACAAGTCGGAGGTGGAGAAACCCCTTACAATGTAATTACAACAATAATCTAAATACAACAAGCAAATACAATATGAAATACAACAAGAGAAGTAAAGAACACTTTACAAAAACTCTTTGGAAGCTTTCTTGTTGATTGCCTTGGACTAGCACTTGAAGGCCCTAATTTGCAGCAGCAAATCGCTTCAAAACGTCCAAGAAAATTGATGTTTTTTCCTCCATCACGAGCTCCTTTTATAGCTTCAACCTGTGCTGGAAAAGGTTGATCAGTCGACTTCTCGGGACCATCAGTCGACAGATCACACTGTTGCTATGACACAACGGTGTAATCTACGCTGGAAAAATCCAACAGCTAGGACATCAGTCGACTGATCATGAGCATTAGTCGACTGCTCATCCCAGCGGTCGAGTGAGACTCCATTCTGTGCTCTAAAATCCGAGCATCAGTCGACTGATCACACGATCATCATTGCTCGGCTAATCGATCATTGCCCACCTATGGCGATCAGCGCTAGCGCAATTCCGATCAAACCCTAGTTGACTATATGTCGATCAGCGACCACATGGCATCGATCATTGGCACCCCTCAAATATGAGGTTTTAACCCAAGTATGGTGTCCCCATACTTGCTAGACCACACTTAGCCTAGACCTAAGCCTTCTAGCCACCTCCATCAGTCTCACGCCTCTCGGATCCCTCCAAGTCATCCATGACTTGTTCATCCATCACGCTAGCCTTCAGGTGCTTCCATCAGCTATGTCATGCTAACGGTGTCTACACCGCCAAGGCACATTTGACTTACACCGCCAAGACTCCGCTTGGACTTTACGCCGCCAATATCAAACCCCTTGGACTTCTCATGCCAAGACCCATGCTTAGACTTTCCCAAATGCCAAGTGTCCCACTTGGACTTTCCATGCCAAGTACCCATGACTTGGACTTTACCATGACAATTACATTGTCATATATTTTTGTCTAACATCAAAACATCTCTCGAGCCAAGCTTGAGTCCTGGTCAATCGTGACCTGGGCCGATTGCACCAACAATCTCCCCCTTTTTGATGTTTGACAAAAACCAAACAAAACAAACCATTTGACTTAAACTATCTAACTCAGAGACTCCTTAACAATTATCCCAAATTGGTGATTTAATGTTCTCCCCCTTTTTGACATACATAAAAAAAAAACTAACTCTCCAACGAGGGCAATGTCTCATGTCCCGATGAGATCTTACAATCTCCCCCTTTGGTCCAAAAATACCTAGGATGTCTACCATCTTCCTAGTGATAAGTCTCATATCACTCAAGAGAGGCAATCCTATATGTTGGGAGTATGGGGAATACAATCAAAGTCTCACATTGGTAAGACATGGAAAAGATCATGTGCTTATAAGAAAAAAGATATCTCCATTGGTATGAGGCCTTTTGGGTAAAGCCCAAAAACAAAACCATGAGGGCTTGGGCCCAAAGTGGACAATATCATACCATTGTGGAGATATGTGGATCTTATATGCACTAACAATTGGTATCAGAGCCATGGTCCATGTCAAGCCATGAACCTCGAACGAAGGAAGTTGAGCTCCCACGTCCGGATCAAGAGAACCAGACATTAGGAAGGAAGTCTAGTTGGGTCGGGGGGACCGAACAACTGGCAGGAAGTCCTGGTGGGTTGAAGATCGGACATCAAGCAGAGAAAATCCTGCGAGGAGGGATAGGCTTGAGGGGGGGCCCAATGTGGTCCTTCGTTTGAGGGGGGGATTGTTGGGAGTATGGGGAATACAATCAAAGTCCCACATTGGTAAGACATGGAAAAGATCATGTGCTTATAAGAAAAAAGATATCTCCATTGGTATGAGGCCTTTTGGGTAAAGCCCAAAAACAAAACCATGAGGGCTTGGGCCCAAAGTGGACAATATCATACCATTGTGGAGATATGTGGATCTTATATGCACTAACACTATATGCTCTCCCAATTTCCAAATTGGGTCTCTCAAAATTTCATTTTCCTCCTCATGAGAGAAAAAAAAATACCATCCATCATCCCATGATGGATACCTCCCCCTAAAGGCTTGCTCCCCCTTGAACATTGCACCAACAATGTTCTTGGGAAGTCCCTAAGCCAATAGGAACTCTGAACCATCAAAGATAAGGTTAGAAATTCAACATTAAACTTTCCAACACCTTAAATTTGATACAAACCCTAAACAACTCTCCAAATCCATATCCAATGGATCTTCAACCTTTATAATGCCTCCCAAAGCATATCCTAGGGTTAGGAGTGATTAGGGACCTTAACTGTAGCTGAAATCGGGCTAAACAACCCTAGTTTTTCCGAAATTAGCATTGACAGTCGACTCTGTTAGCTACCAATCGACTGATGTTCCCATCAGTCGACTGGCACGAAGCAACAATCGAGTGATACTGCACTGCTAGTCGAGTCCAAGCACTGCCCATCAGTCGACTGCCCTATAGAGGCAATCGACTGATAACTGAAAATCTGATTTTCATATATCAGACTCGACTTTTGAAAATTCATAAGTAATTCTACGTAAATAAAAAAATCACAAAATTTGATACGTATATTACTTATCACACATACAATCGGTGACAAATTTTGGAAAAATATTTTTACCATTGAAATAGGAGATTGGTACAAAGTTCAAAAACTATTAAAACTTTAAAGTTTTTGATCTACTTTGTATCAACTTCTACAATGATGATGGCTATCAAAAGATAGACTTCACCAAGGTATTCTAAATTGATTTTAAAATGTTTTTGAAAACCTATTTTGAACCATGGTTTATTGGCTAAATATACATAACTTGTATATTAGCTTTCCTTATGATTCTTGGTGATGATTGAAATAAGTGTGAGTTCATCTATATGCACTACCTATTCACCTTGAACCTAACTTATTATCCTAGCATCTCACATGTATTTAGGGTGTATAAAAACACATACATGTCAATGTGATGTGAGATGTGGAGTTATTCTCCCTAAATTAGGGTTTCATGTATTTTTCTACGGCAACTCTACTTGATTCCCTTATAAATGGAACTCCAAGTCATGTCATTATCCTTGAATCAATTTTAAACATTTAAATGCATGAAATGATCATAGCATAAATGATATCAATAATAACGCATGGCCAATGATCATGATGTCATGGCATATGATATAATCTAAAAACAAACATGACATCTAAAATAATCCTAAACAATAGCATGCCATGTTATATGATAAGATGAAACTTCATGTCATGATATGGCAATTTTCCACAAACCAATAAATTAATACAAGCACACAATCAGACACAAGTAATTTTCATAAATAGAATATTTCATTTAATTAATAAAACTTCAGTTTTTACATCCAAAATGGAGATTTGAGACGCTCAATCTCACTACAAAAACTGAAAACAAAAATCCTAGCATCTTCTAGCTCTAATCGTCTGCAGAAGGTGGAGGTGGAGGAGGCTGCTGGTGTTAGTGCCTATAAGATTCATATATCTCCACAATGATATGATATTGTCCACTTTAGGCCCAAGCCCTCATGGTTTTGTTTTTGGGCTTTACCCAAAAGGCCTCATACCAATGGAGATATCTTTTTTCTTATAAGCACATGATCTTTTCCATGTCTTACCAATGTGGGACTTTGATTGTATTCCCCATACTCCCAACAATCCCCCCCTCAAACGAAGGACCACATTGGGCCCCCCCTCAAGCCTATCCCTCCTCGAAGGATTTTCTCTGCTTGATGTCCGATCTTCAACCCACCAGGACTTCCTGCCAGTTGTTCGGTCCCCCCGACCCAACTAGACTTCCTTCCTGATGTCTGGTTCTCTTGATCCGGACGTGGGAGCTCAACTTCCTTCGTTCGAGGTTCACGGCTTGACATGGACCATGGCTCTGATACCAATTGTTAGTGCCTATAAGATTCATATATCTCCACAATGATATGATATTGTCCACTTTGGGCCCAAGCCCTCATGGTTTTGTTTTTGGGCTTTACCCAAAAGGCCTCATACCAATGGAGATATCTTTTTTTCTTATAAGCACATGATCTTTTCCATGTCTTACCAATGTGGGACTTTGATTGTATTCCCCATACTCCCAACAGCTGGCTCAAGGTCCAGACTCGCATCATCTCATATATACGCCGTGGCTTGCTCAATCTGCCCTACGAGAATCTCATCCGATGCAGAGTCTACTATCTGGTACTCACGAACCTGGCCTCCTGTCCAAAACTATCTCGATGGACTGCTTTGTTGATGCATCTACGTGTCGATCATCCTCGCGATAGCATCAGGATGCTCATAGTCCGCTGCAGCCTCTCCAGGCACTAGAGGTGGCTCCCCACGTGCCCTGGGCGGAGGTCGAGGTGCCAGCTCCATCTGCGCCTATCCCAGCCGCAGCTTTGCCAACGAGAAGTTATGAACTGATATGAAGTCGTACACCTCAGATAGTGCCCTCAGCGATCCGCTGTGAATGTTGATGCCTACTGACTCTAACCATGCTGTGATGATATGGCCATAAGGCATATGCACTTTCCCTTGTATAGGGGATATGAAATGTACAATGCAATGGAACATGTTCAATGCAATGTTTATGTCTAGTCTATGACGCATGGCGTATAGGAGAAAGAGATGGGGAGGCCGAATCTTGGTCAGACCCCGAGTCACAATCGGAAGAAAATACCCAACAATGACCTTGTAGAGTACATTGTCAGGTGTAGATAGCTCAATAATAGGAAATAAGTTCTGAGCTGGTGGACGAGGATGGCCAAAAACATGCTCATGCATGGAGTCCAAAGAGATATGGTCAAAGGGCTCGGGTAAAGGGGCATCGAAGGTAGGGTAGAAAATGAAGGTGTCATCCAATGGCTTACACTCAAGAAACTCCTGCAATATTGCAGGAGTGAACTCTAAATCGTGTTTTGCAACGCGAGTAGTGTAGGTAGGGCCATCGTCTACCTTCTTTAAGTTCTGATAGAACTCCTTAAGGAGATCATCATTAATGGCATGTGTGCATAATACGATTTTCATGAGATGATAATATGCAAATATGTCCATGACGTCACTACAGTAACATGTAAAAAAGTCCCTATCGATGTACCTAACCAACATGGTTTGGTACAGTCGTGATTCAACCTCGGGTGGATCATTTCTACGGGATCACCTATATGAATGTAATGCAATGACATGGAATACAAGGGCACCAATGCACGATTAGATTATAATAGATTACAATGGAAAGAAAAAATTAGGGTTTTTAGGGTAAGAAAATTTTACTTTGGCGCCATTTAGAGGGATGATGAGAGAATACTCGGATATCGCTGAAAAGGCCGCCGGAGCACTGGATCGCTGGAAATGAGTGGATTAGGGTTGTGAGATGAGTGAAAATGTGAGAGGAAGAGTTTGGTTATCAAACCTAGGACTTAGGTGGCCGATGCGGTCGGAAAATCTCGTCAGAGAAAGAAGTGGCGACCGGAGAGAAGGAAGAAAACGAGAGGTCGACGCGTGAAGACGCCAAACCCTAGCGGTTCGGCATTATAAAATCGCGATGCGGTCGATGTGCGACATCGATCGGTGATCACTTATGAGCGGTTTTACCGGAATCGATCATTGCTCCTTTCGGCCAGAATCGACTTCAGTCTTACGTCGGCTCGGCATCTTATCGCGGCCTATGATCACTCGACTGATCACTACATCAGTCGACTAATAGATGGATCAGTCGACTGATGAGAATGTTGTTGAACAAAATGACTCGGAATCCCACGAATCCGGCTATTCAGAAGTCGTTAATCACGCCGGCAGTCAACTGATGCTGTGCATCAGTCGACTGATCGTGCTCCAATGGGAAAATCAGCCCTCTCTCTATAAAAAGAGGGTTGGTGGAGGTTTTTGGGGTTAATGCTCATGCTCTGATACCAACTGTAGGATATTTGAAGCCGCTAGAGGGGGGTGAATAGCGGAGTATTCATTCGTAGATGGAATTCAAACGTGGTTGTCTCTACAATTTCGTTAGCGCGCAGCAGAATAGTAATGAAAGCAATAACGAAATAAACAACAATGCAAACACAAATATTTAACGTGGTTCAGAATCGAATGGTTCCTACTCCACGGATTGGGTTCATACGAACCCTAGCGATGCCAGTCACACACCACTATAATAATCACTCCTTCTCGACACAAGTCGGAGGTGGATAAACCCCTTACAATGTGATTACAACAATAATCTAAATACAACAAGCAAATACAATATGAAATACAACAAGAGAAGTAAAGAACACTTTACAAAAACTCTTTGGAAGCTTGCTTGTTGATTGTCTTGGACTAGCACTTGAAGGCTCTAATTTGCAGCAGCAAATCGCTTCAAAACGTCCAAGAAAATCGATGCCTTTTCCTCCATCACGAGCTCCTTTTATAACTTCAACCTGTGCTGGAAAAGGTCGATCAGTCGACTGCTCGGGACCATCAGTCGACTGATCACACTGTTGCTGTGAGACAATGGTGTAATCCACGCTGGAAAAATCCAACAGCTAGGACATCAGTCGACTGATCATGAGCATCAGTCGACTAATCAAGTATCACTCGACTGCTCATCCCAGTGGTCGAGTGAGACTCCATTTTGTGCCCTAAAATCTGAGCATCGATCGGTGATCACCACGATCGATCATTGCTCGGCTGTCGATCGCCACCTATAGCGGCTAAATTCCCATCAAACCCTAGTTGACTACGTCATTCGACTGCCACATGGCATCAGTCGACTGGCACACCTCAAATATGAGGTTTTAACTCAAGTATGGTGTCCCCATACTTGCTATACCACCCTTAGCCTAGACCTAAGCCTTCTAGCCACCTCCATCAGCCTCATGCCTCTCGGATCCCTCCAAGTCATCCATGACTTGTTCATCCATCGCGCTAGCCTTCAGGTACTTCCATCAGCTATGTCATGCTAACGGTGTCTACACCGCCAAGGCACATTGGACTTACACCGTCAAGGCACATTAGACTTACACCGCCAAGACTCCGCTTGGACTTTACGCCACCAATATCAAACCCCTTGGACTTCTCATGCCAAGACCCATGCTTGGACTTTCCCAAATGCCAAGTGTCCCACTTGGACTTTCCATGCCAAGTACCCATGACTTGGACTTTACCATGACAATTACATTGTCATATGTTTTTGTCTAACATCAAAATATCTCTCGAGCAAAGCTCGAGTCCTGGTCAATCGTGACCTGGGTCGATTACACCAACATCCTTCCCGAGATTTTAGGTTGCATTTGTGCGCATCAAAGTCTCACTTCTCTTACTTTTCACCTCTTCCAGGTAATGCTTGCAATTTCTCTTCCAATGTCCGGTCTCACCGCAGTGGAAGCATTCCCCTTCCTTAGACACCTCTCCTTTAGGTTTTAATGCATTTGCCTTGCCTTTGCCTTTGCCTTTGCCTTTGGCTTTGATCTTAGCCTTACCTTTAGGCTTCTACTTGCCTTTGCCTTTGCCTTTGTTCACCATCAAAATGGTACCAGGCTTTACCTTTGTAGTTCATGACAAATTGACTATAGCCTTCTAGCAGTGACTGAAGAACAAGGTCAGTGGCCAGCTCTTGGCCCAATGGAAATCCCAATCTTTGTAGGTTCTCAATGTACCCAATCATCTTGAGTAGATGAGTGTCTACGGGAGTTTCTTCTTGCATTTTGCATTGAAACAAGGCCTTTGATACTCCGTATCTCTCGTGCCTTGCTTTTCCCTGATATGGTTGTTTCAAATGCTCAACCATACCATAGGCATCCATGTTCTCATGTTGCTTTCGAAGCTCAGAGGTCATGGTGGAAAGCATAAGGCATGACACATCCAATGTGTCATCTTGATGCTTCTTATAAGCATCCTTGTCAGCATGAGTGATCGTAGGGGCGGGTGGTCTAGGAATGGACTGCTCTAGGACGTACAGTTTGCGTTCTTGCTTTAGGACTATTCTCAAGTTTCTGTACTAATCCAGGAAATTATCTCCAGTGAGCATGTCCTTATCAAGGATAGATCGTAGAGAGAGTGTGTTCGACGTATTTGATATCATGGTGATCTACAATACAGAAATGTAGAAATGTATCATATTTTAATCATTTAATTAGGCCTTTAACTAAATGATTCTCCCACTGGTCACAAAGTGGGACAAGATCCATATTATACCGCATCTTGAGTTAGCTTTGGCTAATCGCCCAAGACTCGTATAAGTTAGGTAGGTAACTTGTACCAATTACATCTAATGTAACTCTTGTATATTATGAACAACATTATTTGTTCATTGTGCCCATCGCATGAAATATCCTTCTAAATTACCACTCATCTTGAGTTAGCTTTGGCTAATCGCCCAAGATTTATATAATGTAGATAGATGTCCCGTATGAGCTATGCCTTTAAGTTCATCAATCCAATAGAGAGAGCTTAGTTAAGTCAAACCCAAGGTTTAATAGGCGGACATAACAATTGTCCTGTCATACTTTACTGAGGTAAATCGAGTCACTTTGCTTTGGCAAACACGCTACGATTAAACAAGGTAATAGTAAGTATTAAACTTTGGTAGGCATATAATAAGTGACCTTAATTTTTGTGACAACTAACTACGCATGCATCACATACAAGCATCACATACAAACATCACATGCATCACATATAACCATAGCATATATCAACATATAAGTATAACGTGACATGGTTATGGCCCGAATCTACGATCTCCTCAAGCCAATGAGAAGAGCGATTGGTCAACCTAGGGATTGCATCTCCTCCAACCGCATCCTTTAGTTGTTTTGTGTCGTTGGCATCCTTCTTGTAACTTCATCCTCCAATGGACTTTCCACTCATCATTTTGTACATTACAAAATAAGAATACTCGAGTTACATTCAAGTCTAGATCTATTTTACAACTAGAAAAATAGAGAGGGAGGCACGACTCATAGGTCATATTATAAATTACAACATGCACTCACAACACAACCATAATCACATCGGGGTTAACGGGCCATAACCATGCACCATGACATACATCATTCACAATGATATATGACATAAAGATTTTATTATGATGCTAAACATGACTTATAAGTTGCTACGACACAGCGGTTCCGCTAGTGAACCCGGGACCCTTTCTTGCCACTATTCGTAGCAATTTTGGGTGATAGATCTGAATGGCAAACATGTTGTTCGATTAACAAATATGACATGCATATCTCGATGCACAAAATCACCCAAAAAATCATGCATGCACCATAATAAACTTCTTGTACAAAATTTTATATGACGATATTTATGTATGATCTTTCACAAGTGGCTCTGATATCACTGTTGGGAATCCTATGCAATAAATAAGAAAATCACAATGGAAAAAGGATCCCCCGAGCGATCCATGCGAAAGAAAATTCATACTAAAGAATATACCTATAAAGCCCTATCTTATAGGGTATACCTTTGACGCGTGCCCTTTGTTTATCCCGCTTGTCCACGGTCTGTCAGATCTCTTGCACGTTCAAGTGTACGTGCCTCTATGGTATCCACGTGAACACTCTTTGGAGAAAGGTTGTGCTAGCAACACCACAAAAGATGCTAGGCCAAGAGAAGATTTCGGCCAAGGGAAGAAGAGGGGGAAAACAAAGGCAATTTTCAACCAAAACATCATGATCCAAGGCCCCCTTTTTATATTCATCCCAAGAATATGAAAGGTTTCATCCAACCCTTGGTTTTCCCTCTTCAATGCATGATTAATACACATTAATCATTCATGAAAAGAGGTTTCATCCAACTCTTGGTTTTCCCTCTTCAATGCATTATTAATCCATATTAATCATGCATGATGAATTTATACCATCCAAATTTATTTGAGTCCAACTCAAGTCAAATCAATTTGAGTCCATTCATCCAATTTTTTTTCCCCTCTTCAATACATGATTAATCCACATTAATCATGCATGATGAATTTATTCCTTCCAAATTGATTTGAGTCCAACTCAAGTCAAATCAATTTGAGTCCAACTCAAATTCGGCCATTTAATTTGAGTCTAACTCAAATCCAATCCTTTCAATGAATCCAATTCAATGCCTAATGGTTCGTTTAGTCAAACTAAAATGAATGTCATCTCCAAAACAACATGTTCTTTGTGTGTGACCCTATAGGTTTTCACAACGTTGGCAATGTCTCTAAACCACTTTAGACACATAAGCAATGAGCGGCATCTAGCGATGTATCATTGCTACCCAAGTTACAAAAATGTCAAGATACGACAAAACCTTTCTGTGACTATTTTGTATGACGATGTCCTTCTATCATTGATATCTTAGATCGATCAATGAGGCATAGACTATGTTAGTGCAGGGGCACTAGATAATCGAACCTTGGTTTTAATGATGACAAAGATTCAAAGTTAAGCTATTTTGTTATCTCATGTGATATGCTAAGTGTGCAGGAAGTGTTTAAGCTAAGCCAAAGGTCAAGCGACACCCGGAGAATCTCAAGTCGAGAAACCATAGTGGTCGGGCGACACCAGGGGAATCTAGGGGAGTCGAGGAACCTCGGTGGTGATCGAAAGCTAAGTGACAGGTCAATAGGACCAAAGGTAAGCTTCGCGTGTGGAGCGGTGGTAAGGATGCATCCTCGGTTAGAGGATAATCCTAGGCGTCGATCCGACTAAGACTTCCATAGGAATGCCGAAGTCAAGATCGGACAGTCAAAGGACTGTCACACTGCATGACATTATGCATCTATTGTGCTAATCTTGTGTTATAGAAATTCTCAAGTGCAGCAGTCGACTGCTAACAAGATCAGTCGACTGATGTCGACGAATCAGCCTAGTGTACAAGGTCAAAGAGATAGAGATTGATGCCACCACCTCAGGATAAGATAAGCTGCCACCTCAAGATAAGACCCACGAGTTTTGGATCTAGATCGGGACAAATTCCAAGGCTCAAATCTATAAAAGGAGGGGAGGACTCAAACCCAAATTCAAGAATCTCCCAAGTGATCGTGCTTTCATTTGTGCTACAATGCCACTCCGACCGTGCACCGTCTTCTAATTAATCGTCAGTATTATTGTTATCTTTTTGTACTTAATTTGTATAAGGACCGATAAGGTGGTTACCGAGTTACCGGCTTTATAATCATTGTAATCACCTTGTCTCTTACCTCCAATGAGGAAGAGACTTTTAGTGGTTGCCCTTCGGAAGCGATCAAGGATCGCAGGGCCTTTGATTAGCAACCGGTGGGCTGTGAACTAAGTAAAAAAGCTTTGTGTCTTTCTTTTATTTTTCCGCTGCGTACTTGGTTTTAATCATCGAAAAAGGAATGTTTTACGCTCACTATTCACCCCCACTCTAGCGACACTTCTTGATCCAACGATTAGTATCAGAGCGGGGGCACTCAAATTCGATGCAACCACCGGTCGAGCATTTTCTTTTCTTTATTTTTATTTTTATTTTTAAATATCTCCCGCACTACTAATCCAAGACCAATTCTTGGGACTTTTTGGTTTGTATTTTTTTTGCGAGTTTTAGAAAATCGTTGACCGAGCCAACCATGGAAGAGTCTTCCACAAGGCATAAAGGTGACAATGTCAATTTAAATTTTAAATTTCATATTATTTGTTTCAAGTGCAGGGAGAGACGACATTATAAAAATAAGTGTCCTACTCGTAAGACTCAAACGACGCAACCGATGATAAAGGAGACACAATTGGCAAGAGTCCGAAAGAACAAGAAGCACAATAAGTTCTTCGGTGCAGAAGATTCGGTCACTACAAGAATCGATGTCCGAAAAAAAAGGTTAGTAAAGTTAATAATTTTGAAAAGTTGAATTTTAGAATAGTTGATAATTTAGATAAATTGTGTAATTGTTGTAAATTAATTAATACAATTAATAATTCAACTAATAAAAAATTAATTAATTCAGATTTAATTAGTTTAAATAATAATAATAACAATATCATGGAAGAAAATGATCGAATTAATCTAACATTTGATAAAATTAACCAAGAGATTAATCAAATATTTAGTTTAATCAATATAGATCTAGATCAAGTCAAAGATAAAATCAAACTAGGACTTAATCAGAATAATCAAACCCTTGATCAGAATAATCAAAGGATAGGACAGAATTATCAAATCCTAGATCTGATTAATCTAGATAATTCCGAATTAAAAAATTCTATTTTAAAAAATTCAACCATAAAAAATTTGAAATTAATTTTAAAAAATTCCAAAGATAATCTAAATAATTCTAATTATAATTCTACCTTTAAAAACTCTAACAATCTTATCTTAAATAATTCTAATAATAATTCAACCTTTAAAAACTCTAACAATCTTATCTTAAATAATTCTACCTTTAAAAATTCTAATAATCTTATCTTGAATAATTCTAATAATTCTACCTTAAAAAATTCTAATAATTCTAATAATTATATTTTTAAAAAGTCTAATAATCTTATCTTAAAAAATTATAATAATTCTACTTTTAAAAAGTCTAATAATCTTATCTTGAAAAAGTCTAATAATATTATTCTGAAAAATTCTAATAATCGTATTTTAAATAATTCACAATCTAACTTAATTAAAAATTCAAAATTAGATAATAAAATAAATAAAATTAATTATAATAGAGTACCATTTGATTATACAAAAGTTAATAATCTAGTAATTAAACCTTCAACTTTTAAAAATTCAACTAATAAATATGTAGACTTCGGTTACAAGTCTAAGCTAAGCAAAAATCAAGACACTAAAATTTGTAAATCTAATTATAATAAAGTATCTTATAACTATGGAACAAATAAAAGTCTACCCAAGAAAATAACCATTTCTTTAAATTGATTGAATGTAGCTTGCTCATGCATACATATCATTATCATGCTTATTTTGTCATGTCACACATACTAGTTTTAAATTAACTCTCATAGAATGGTTAGATAAGAAATAATTAATTAATCTTGACAATATAGTATCAGGACACAGTGAGATGATAGTATGTTAAGGAAACGAAGTCAAGTGTATCCGAGTTGGATAAGGAGTATCTAGCTTGGTGCATTTAAATAAGTGAAACTAACTGAAGCTACCTCACCACATCCTAAACTAGTTAGACCAGTACATAACCCTAAGTGAATTAAGTGTGTAATTTCCTAAGTTGGCTTTGTCTAAGGAAGTGGTCGTTGTTCCGATCAAAGAAGGCCCCTGTACCTCACCACTACCTGGAAGCCCTCTTTTGAAATGTTCATTTAACTAACTAAAGGTTAAATCCGAATTTAACCCAAGGTTAATTAATTTATAAGGCATTAAATTAAATTCATCTCACAATACCTATAAGGATAACTTGGTTGATCATGTAGAATGGGTGAGATGGTAAGGACATCAAATTGAAAATGGTTTTGAAAATGATTTCAAAATTTATATACACATAAATATATTCTTAAAACTATTTTGATTAGTTGTCATGATTGTTGTGTGTAGTTATACGTAGTTTTCAAAACAACTATGCTTCTTAAAATGATTGTTAGTTGACCAATACTGAACGCCTAAATTCTTAGTTCAACTTTAGACACCTAGACCCTCTGGACACTTAGGTGAGCCTTTCTTGTGGCCAACAAGGATGTCCTAAGAGTTTGTCAGACAATAGGGGAGACCCTCTAGATAAGCCTTCCTTGTGGCTAACAAGGATGTTAGGTTAAGGGGGAGGTTCTAATTGGATAATCATCATAGAAGTTGTTAAAAAATATTTTTTCAAAAAAAAATTGCCAATACTTTCTAAATTTAAATCCTTATTTTGATAATATGCCAAGGGGGAGAGAAGACTTAAGTTGGACAAACTTAGTATCTAGCTACCTCTAGTTTGGCATAAAACCCAATAGACATGAGCCTTTAAAATGTTTTTTTTTTAAAAAAATAATTTCTCAAAATTTTATAACAATGTTAAAGGTTAGGGGGTCACATCCTAACCTAGGATATACATTGTTGTAGGATCTAGAAACCAAACTCTTAAGTATTAAAGGGAGTTGAACATAATAAATCAAATTGATTAAAATGTTTAAAAAATTTTGTTTCTTGGCAAATGTTAACCTTAACAATGCACCCCTTATAAAGTTATTTTTTATATATGTCAAAGGGGGAGAGAGGATAAAGTTAAGAGGTTACTTTTTTTTTTTTTCCAAAAAGTAATTGTTTTTCAAAACTTACCTAGGGTTAAGGGGGAGGTACCCTTAAGGGGAGGTTTTGAAAAATGATTACTTTTTAGAAAAAAAAGTAAGTAACCTCTAAACTACGGTTGAATGCTTACTGATTATTTTCTCTTAACTTTGAATTGGTTTGCCATAGATAAAAAAGGGGGAGATTGTTAGTGCAGGGGCACTAGATAATCGAACCTTGGTTTTGATAATGACAAAGATTCAAAGTTAAGCTATTTTGTTATATCATGTGATATGCTAAGTGTGCATGAAGTGTTTAAGCTAAGACAAAGGTCAAGCGACACCCAGAGAATCTCAAGTCGAGAAACCGTAGTGGTCGGGCGACACCAGGAAAATCTCGGGGAGTCGAGGAACCTCGGTGGTGACCGAAAGCTAAGCAACAGGTCAATAGGACCAAAGGTAAGCTCCGTGTGTGGAGCGATGGAAAGGATCCGTCCTCGGTTAGAGGACAATCCTAGGCGTCGATCCGACTAAGGCTTCCGGAGGAATGCCGAAGTCGAGATCCGACAGTCAAAGGATTGTCACACTACATGGCATTATACATATATTGTGATAATATTGTGTTGTAGGAATTCTAAAGTGCATTAGTCAACTGGAGATGTCAGCAGTCGACTAAAGGCAGTCGATTGCTAAGAGGATCAGTCGACTGAGATCGACGAATCAACCCAGTGCACAAGGTCAAAGAGATAGAGATTGATGCCGCCACCTAAGGATAAGATAAGCCGCCACCTCAAGATAAGATCCATGAGTTTTTGTTCTGGATCAGGACAAATTCCAAGGCACAAATCTATAAAAGAAGGGGAGGACTCGAACCCAAATTCAAGAATCTCCTAAGTGCTCGTGCTCTCATTTGTGCTACAATACCACTCCAACTGTACGCTGTCTTCTAATTAATTGTTGGTATTATTGTTATCTTTATGTACTTAATTTGTATAAGGACCGGTAAGGTGGTTATCGGCCTTATAATCATTGTAATCGTCTTGTCTCATACCTCCAACGAGGAAGAGACTTTTAGTGGTTGCTCTTCGGAAGCGATCAAGGATCGTAGGGCCTTGGATTAGCAATCGATGGGTTATGAACCAAGTAAAAAAGCTTTGTGTCTTTCTTATGTTTGTCTTTTATTTTTCCGCTGCATACTTAGTTTTAATCGTCGAAAAAGGAAAGTTTTACGCTCGCTATTCACCCCCCCCTCTAGCGACACTTCTCGATCCAACAGACCGTGTCATCCCGTTATCGATCTTTATGTTTCTTGATCCCCAAGTAGACTCACTCAAATAAATGAGCTCAATATCTCATATTGACTCATTTGAGCATGACCATACATTTCGTGGTCATACTCTATCAAGAGGCCAAAGATATCACTCCCATTATATGAGAGGGATAGATCCCATCTACATCACTCACATTCCTCCACATAATTTGTTACATATCCAGTGATCGCCTTTATAGTCCACCCTGTTACAGGTGACATTTAATGATACCAAAGTACATAGCTCCATATGTAGAGAACCTTAGTGATTTCAGGTCTAAAGACTATTCATACTAATAGGCACATGAGAAAATTTATGACATTTATATAATGATTAATAAAACTTTCTCATGGCGGGTCAATTCAGTACATATATTCTCCAATATATATACCCATGTGTCAATGTAATATCACATATCCATGACTTGTCAGATCAAGTCATCCATTGGCCTACAGGCTAGTCTCAATGTATTAATATATCCTTTTGTCTATAAATATAATACTTGACTAAGAATGTTTAAGAATAATGTTCTCAACAACTTCTCATAATTAATTCTACCAATTGATATACTATAGATTATAACCTACTATTCAAGGGCATTATTATATTTATTTGGCTGTCACACGCATAAAGTAAATATAATAATTAATCTTTTCCTATTATTAATGAAATATGATACATATGATGCCTAATCAATCATATCATGATTGACACTAAGGGCTGACACTAACACTGCTCCCATGTGGTGATGCTTCCTGAAGGAAGGGAGCGCAGCTTGTTAAGAAAACTCCGGATATGATGTTCACAACATCACGAGTGAATACTTCGCACAACTGCAATAGAAACAATAATTATACCGGATCCCACCAGAGATCCATGCAAAACTATATAAGTCATTTTCTTTAATCTAGTCTAGATCTTATCTAGAGGGAGAAATATACCTTCGGTGCGTGCCCTTCGTAATCCCGCTTTTCCAAAAGCTGTTAGATCTCAATATGGTGAGGGTGACCATATATATATGGTATCCACACTGACACCCACACGATTTGGAGTCACGTTGTGCTAGCAACCCCTAGCAAAACGCCAAGAACTCTTTGGAAGAAGAAGGAGAGGAAGGAGGAGATGAGAGAACTCTTTCTCTTCTTTTGGCTTGAACGCCCAAAATGACAAAAGACAAAACCATCTTGCTTTGCACGTTCAAAGCACTTTAATCCCATAGCAACCATTGCCATTAATTCCATTATCTCACCATTAAGGAGAATCTTAATACAAAGACCCTTGGTATTCCTATGAATGATTAATCAAATTAATCATGCAAGTTGATGAATCATCTTCCATGGTTCAACTTGAGTCTAACTCAAGTTTAACCAGTTTGAGTCTAACTCAAGTCTTGGCCATATGCTCAATTGTCCTTTTAGTCCAACTAAAAGAAACCATCTCCAAAATAGAATGTCATTTGTGTGTGACCCTATAGGCTCTTGTAACGTTGTCAATGTATCTAAAACCATTTTAGATACATAAGCAATAAGCAGCATCTAGCAATACATCATTGCTACCAAGTTACAAGATCGTCGAGATCCGACAACCTTTCTGTGACTATTATCATGTATGACGGTGTCCTTCTATCTCTGATATCTTAGATCGATCAATGAGGCATAGACCGTGTCATCCCCTTATCGATCTTTATGTTTCTTGATCCCCAAGTAGACTCACTCAAACAAATGAGCTCAATATCTCATTGACTCATTTGAGCATGGTCATTCATTTCGTGGTCCTACTCTATCAAGAGGCAAAAGATATCACTCCTGTCATATGGGAGGGATAGATCCCATCTACATCACTCACATCCCTCTGATTAATTTGTTACATACCCAGTGATCATCGTTATAGTGCACCCTGTTACGGTGTGACGTTAGACGAAAGTACATAACTCCTTATGTAGGAAACCATAGTGACTTCAGGTCTAAGGACTATTCATACCAATATTCACATGAGAAAGTATATGACACTCATATAATGATTCATGATACTTTCTCATGGCTGGTCAATTCAGTATATATATTCTCCAATATATATACTCATGTGTCAATGTGATATCACATATCCATGACTTGTGAGATCAAGTCATCCATTGACCTACATGCTAGTCTCAATGCATTAATATTGCCCTTGTCTATTAATACTTGACTAAGAATATTAAGAATAGTGTTCTCTACAGCTTCTCATAATCAATTCTACCAATTGATATATCGTAGATTAGAACCTACTATTCAAGGGCATTATTATATTTATTGTAGCTGGCACATGCATAAAGTAAATATAATAAACAATCTTTGCCTTTTATTAATGAAATATGATACACATGATCCCTACTCAATCATCTCATGATTGGCACTAAGGGCTGACACTAACACAACCATGTCTTTGCCTTATCCCTTAGTGAGAATGGGAATAAGCTCAGACGGATCAAATCAGTGGGTACTCCATTGAATTTCAAGGTTGAGAAGATCGCTAAAAACGTCTCTAGGTTTCAGTTAGGGTCTTCAGTTGCATCTCCTTCGAATTGACTATTGGTGCAACAATGCACCAAGCATTTATATGTTTTGATGTTTGGATAATCATCTATAGTTAGGCAATATTTTGTGATCTAACCATGAATGTGTTAAGTGACAGGAAATCCAAGTATGAAGACTTGGTGAAGGAATGTCCAAGTATGATCTTGGCAAGAGAAGTCCAAGAAAAAGTCTTGGCGGCGTAAGTCCAAGCATGTTGTCTTGGCGGCGTAAAGTCCAAGCGGACCTTGGAAAAGGAAGACCAAAGGCAAGGTCTTGTCAAAGTAAGTCCAAACATGTAGTCTTAGTGGCGTAAAGTCCAAGCGGTCCTTTGGCAAAAAAATAAACTCAAGACATGCTGAAACCAAGGGAAGCTCTTGGAAGCAAGTGCAAGGATGAAGGAGTCGTGGACTCAGAGGGATCCTGGAGGCGCAAGGCTAAAGGAAGAGCTAGAAGGTTAAGCCTAGGTCTAGAGGGTTAATTCAAGTATGATTTATTCATACTTGAAGTGTATCAATCTACTGGTGCTTCATCCCAATTGACTACTCGATCGCGCTCGGCGAAGTTGGTGATTACGCCACGATTGGTGCTAGGGTTTGGCGGTCAATCGGTCCACCATCATCGATCAGCTATACCTAGTAGTCAACTGCTATAAGTGGATGATGGCACAGAAGGTTCTCCAGTCGAGTGATCGCATGGAGCACTCGACTGGTTATCAATCAGTCGACTGATCAGAGTTTCGTTAGGCAATGACAATTGCGAATTCGGCTCATCAAAAGTCGTTGGATTGCATCGGCTACAGTATCAGTCGACTGATGGAGACCATCAATCGACTGATCGAGGTTCAACGGAAAAATCAGCCTCTTCTCTATAAAAAGAGGCCATGGGGTGCTTGAGAAGGCTAGTGCTTACATTCCAACCATACTCTCAAGCTCCCACATTTTTCCTAAGCTTTCTAAGTGCTTTTAATTCCCCTGCTCTCTAATCTTCATCTTCATCTTTTGTAAGAAGAGGAGGGTCTTATAAGAGAAGGTTTTTTGTGGAGAATTGCTTGGATTGATCCACCTTAAGGATCACCGTGGAGTAGGAGCTTAATCTCCAAACCATGTAAAATCTTTCTTGTTAGCGATTGTGTTTTAGCTTCTTAATTTCGTTTAGTATTTATTTTGCTTCTTCTAACCTTTATTGTAGATACCAAAAGAGGCTATTCACCCCATCTAGCCTTCCAAAGATCCTCAACAAGTGGTATCAAAGCCCGAATCGCGTCGGAAGATCTAACAATCAACTGGAGCACGATGGCATTTCAAGAGGGATATAGCACGGCGAGGCCTCCATTCTTCGACGGCAATGACTTTGGATATTGGAAAGGTAGGATGGAATACTACCTTATGAATGATATTGACAATTAGTTTAGTGGTGTAGATGGGTTCAAGAAGTCAGTTGACGAGTTTGGAGCACCATTACCAACCAAGGATTGGACAAGGAAAATGTCAAAGAAGATACAAGCAAATGCAAAAGCAATGACCACACTCCAATGTGGTCTATCAAAGGAGCAACTATCCAAAGTAGGACCCTTCGAATCCACAAAGGAGCTTTGGGAGAAGCTCATCGAACTAAATGAAGGGTCAAAGGAGACAAGAAGAGAAAAGAGGGACCTTTTGATAGGTCAACTCCAAAGTTTCAACATGAAGACAAATGAGACCGTGAGCCAAATGCACGGGCATTCAAGGAGGTAGTCAATGGACTACATGTAATAGGTGAGAAGGTCGACAACTGAGACCTTGTGAGGTATGTACTTTAAGCTTTCCCTAGAACAACTTTATGGGCATCAATGGTAGATGCTTATGAGGTCTCTAGGGATCATTCTTTAGTTAAACCAGATGAACTTTTTTGTGAATTTGAGTTGCATGAGCAAGCTAATACTTCTTCTAAAGAAAAAGGTATAGCTCTTGTTGCAGGGAAGAAGGACAAGAAGAAGAAGAAGAAGAAGAAGAAGAAAGAAGTATCTTCTTCATCCGAATACGAGGAGGAGTCATCTAGTAGTGATGAAGAGCTATCAGCAAGTGAAGTGGCTCACTATGTGAAGAAGTATGGTGGGAGGTCAAGGAAGCTCACCAAGAAAGATATGAGGAGGATGTTCCAATCCTCAAAAGGTAAAACTTCTAGTAGTTCAATTTCTACTCCTAGTGTTACTTGCTATGGTTGCAACAAAAAGGGGCACATCAAGTCAAATTGCCCGGAGCTAAAGAAAGAGGAAAAGGAAAAGAAGAAGAAAGACAAGAAGGAGAAGGAGAAGAAGGACGCCATGGTAGCCCAAATGTGGGATACACAAAGCTTGGAAGATACATCGGATGAGGATGAGCTTTGCCACGTCACCCACAACTTTGCACTCATGGCCATGGAGGATGAAGCCGGAAGCTCAAGTGAAGAGTCATCATCATTCTCTAGTGACGATGAGCTAAAATACTCCCCTAGTATATACTTACTTTACGAAACCATTGCATGTCTTCAAAATGCTCTAAATAAATCAAAATCTAGGATTAAGGATTTGAAAGTAGATATTAGGAAAATTAAGAATGTAGAAATTTCTTGTGATGATGCATGTTCACTTAGGAATGAAAATGATGAACTAAGAAAAGAAATAGGTGAACTAAGATAATGCTTAGAAAAATTTACAAATGGCTCCAAATACCTAGATATGATACTTAGGGATCAAAAGGCTATTTACAACAAAGCCGGAATAGGATATAGGCCTAAGGAGAAGGACGTGACCTTTACCTCCCTTGTTAGTAGGAAATCAACCATTAGGAGCAAGGTTAGAAAGGCATGGGTTCCTAAGAGAAATGTAGTTAATGCTATCGGTCCCAATATTTGGGTGCCTAAGACTTGTATTTTTCATGTTGTATAGGTAGAAGGACCAAGCTTGTGGATTGTTGATAGTGGTTGCTCAAAACATATGATCGGTGATGAGAGCAAATTCTCCACAATCAACCACATTAGCAAGGGGACCGTGTCTTTTGGAAATAGTGGAAAACTTAATATTCTAGGAAAAGACACAATTGAGGTATCCCAAAATCTTGCTATTCATAAAGTATTGTTAGTTAAAAATATGAAATTCAACTTGCTTAGTGTAAGTCAATTATATGATGCCAACTTTGATGTTCAATTTGACTCTTCTAAATGCCTTATAAGACATAAGAAATTAAATGATTGAATGTTAGTTGGATATAGGAAATCAAATATTTATTATATTGATTTATCATATGCCTCTAACATTTCCCCTAAGTGTCTTATGGCAAAAGAAGAACAAAGTTGGTACTGGCATAGGAGGCTTGGGTGCATCAACATGAAAAATATTGCCAAGATAGCCAAGATTGAGCTAGTCAAGGGTTTGCCAAAAGTCAAGATCTCAAGGACAAGATGTGTGATGCATGCCAAGAAGGGAAACAATCAAAGTCATCACACAAGGGTAAAAATTTAATTAGTACTTCCTTACCATTAGAGCTTATTCATTTAGATTTATTTGATTATCATAGTACTCCTTCTTTGAATGGTAGCAAATATTGCTTAGTTATAGTAGATGATTTTTCTAGATATACTTGGGTGTATTTTATTAAACATAAGGACAATACCCTAGAAATAATCATATGATTTAGCAAAAGGGTAGAGAATGAAAGAAATCTTAAAATCAACCGGATCCATAGTGATGACGGTGTAGTATTTGAGAATTCTAATTTCTCCAAATTTTGCTTAGAACAAGGGTACAAGTATGAATTCTCTTGTCCTAGAACACCCCAATAAAATGGGGTGGTGGAAAGGAGAAATCATGTCCTATAAGAAGCCGCTAGGACTATGCTTAATGCATATTCATTACCTAGCTACTTGTGGGTGGAAGCGGTTAATACCGCTTGCTATATCTAAAATAGAGTCTAGATTCATATATTTTTAGGTAAAACTCCATTTGAATTATGGAATGGTACAATTCCAACAATTCATTACTTTAGAGTCTTTGGATGCAAAGCTTATATCCTAAATATCAAGGACAATTTAGGAAAATTTGAATCTAAAGCGGATGAGGGAATCCTTGTTGGATACTCATCCACTAGTAGAGGGTATAGAGTCTATAACAAAAGGACTTAAATAGTTGAGGAGTCTTTAAATGTTCAAATTGATGAGACTCTACCGCTTACCTTAGAAAATCCCCTATTGATAATGATATTAATGACAAAAATCAAGATATTACCCAAAAATTACAAAACATGACTTTAGGGGGTAATAATCAAGGGGGAGGATTAGTAAGTAACAATCAAGGGGGAGGATTAGTAAATAACAATCAAGGGGGAGCAAGAGGGGATTCGGATGATGAAAGGAGAATTGAGGATATCCAACATCAAAATCAAGTTGATACACCTCCTAGAACAATAAGAGTTCATCAAAATCACCCTCTAGATCAAGTTGTAGGGGAATTATCTCAAGGTGTTAGAACTAGGTCCTTCCATAGAGCTCCCTCTAGTCAAATAGCTCTTGTCTCTCAAATTGAGCCCAAATCAATCAATGATGCATTATTTGATCCGGATTGGATGTTAGCAATGCAAGATGAATTGGCTTAATTTGAAAGAAGTCAAGTATGGGAGCTAGTTCCTAGACCCAATGATAGAACCATTATTACTACAAGATGGGTCTTTAGGAACAAATTAGATGATCAAGGTAATATAACTAGGAATAAGGCAAGGTTAGTTGCAAGGGGCTTCAATCAAGTTGAAGGACTTGATTATGATTAAACCTATGCCCTGGTTGCTAGGTTAGAATACTATTAGGATATGCCTCTTACATGGGCTTTAAACTCCATCAAATGGATGTAAAATCGACATTCCTAAATGGGTTCATTAAGAAAGAGATATATGTAGAACAACCTCCCAGGTTTGAGAGTATAGACTATCTAAACCATGTATACAAGCTTAGAAAAGATTTATTGGTTAAAACAAGCTCCCCGGGCTTGGTATGAAAGATTGACATCTTTCTTAGTGTCTAAGGGGTTTAGAAGAGGTCAAGTAGATCAAACTCTCTTCATAAAATCAAAGTCTAAGGATACCTTTGTGGCCCAAGTATATGTAGATAACATTATTTTTGGGTCAACAAATGATAAACTACTACAAGACTTTATCAAAAATATAGAGAATGAATTTGAAATGAGTGTAGTTGGAGAATTAAAATTCTTCCTAGGATTACAAGTCAAACAAACTAATGAAGGAACCTATGTATACCAAACCAAATATGCCAAAGAAATGATCAAGAAATTTGGTTTGGAAAATGCTAAGGTAGTTTCAACTCCTATGGCAACCAATACAAAAATAGATAATGATCATGAAGGAAAATCAATTGACCTTAAGCTTTATAGGAGTATGATTGGTAGTCTTTTATACTTAACCGCTAGTAGACTTGACATTTTATTTGCAGTAGCTATGTGTGCAAGATACCAATCTTGTGCCAAAGAGTCCCATTTAGTGGTCGTTAAGAGAATTTTAAGATATATCAAAGGCACATTAAATGTAGGACTTTGGTACCCTAGGACAAAATCTTTTGATTTGGTTGGATACACCGATTCCGACTATGCCAGTTGCAAGTTGGATAGGAAGAGTACTAGTGATGGATGTCAATTTCTTGGATCCTCCCTAGTTAGTTGGAGTAGTAGAAAGCAACCTTATGTTGCTTTGTCCACCACCGAAGCCGAATATGTGGCTATGGGTGGTTGTGTGGCTCAATTACTTTGGATGAGACACACTATAGAGGACTATGCGCTACACTACTCTAATGTCATGATTTATTGTGATAATGTGAGTACCATAAATTTGACCAAAAATCTGATACATCACTCTAGGACTAAGCACATTGAAGTAAAGCATCACTTCATTAGAGATCATGTGGCTAAGGGGGACATTGAACTCAATTACATAGAATCCAAGTTAAACCTAGCCGACATATTCACCAAGGCTCTCCCCGAAACGGAATATTCATCACTTAGGAGAGAACTTGAAATGTGCCTAGTAGAATAGAGGTCTAGGTTTGCATGATCCTATAGAAAATCTAGGACTATACCTCTAAGCATCTCACAAAATACCTAAGAAATCATGATTTTTATATTGAGCCACTTAGACAATATGTGAGATGTTATGAAGATACATTTGGTTCATCATGCTTGTAATGATGCATTACTATGAACCAAAATGACATCTAGAGACATTAATCCTTCATTGGACCAATCATTGGGAATGCTTATGTACAATTGATGTGCATATAGTTCTAAGAACATGATTGGAAATGTCAAAAAAAATATATTTTAAACTATGTTTATTATACTTTGAAAAATAGTTTTCAATTGCTAGGCAAAGGTGATACAAACAAGGACGTACCTGATGTAAGGCCAGAGAGGTGGTCGCCTCGGGTCCATTTTTAAAATCATTCAAATCCCTCTTTAAAAGTTCCCAAAAAATAATATAAAAAGTCCAAAAATTAATTCATCGATATATTTTTAAAATTCGATTCGGGCAATTCAAATTTTAGATACGGCTCTAGATACAAAGTTTGCAAAATTCTTAAAGCTTTTGCTAGTTTCCAAAATTGTATCATTTTTTAAATCTAGAAAACATATATTTTTCAAATTATTTTTCCTTGATAGAAAATGGTTTCAGAAATGTATACACAAAATTTCATAATTTTTCAATGTTTCTAGAATTTTCGGTGAATATCTGAAGTTGGGCTGAAAAACTCTGAAAATGGCATTTCAGGTGTGGCAGTCGATTGCTTCAGATATCAGTCAACTTCCACTCTAATTTTTCTGCAAATCATCTTTCTTTCTTGACTTAAGTGTAATCTTAAGTATCCTAACCCTATGGTATGATAATTCAAGTAATTAGAAGGGTATAAGACTGATTTATGCATTGTTTTAGGGGGAGCTTCATAGTGGAATCTTTTCATTCCCTAAATTTATATTGTTGGTGCAAAGTTAGGACATATTTTCATATTATGCTTTGCTCAACATGTTTACACATCATGAATCATGTCTTGGATTAAGGGGGAGCCCCATATTTATCTTATACCTTAGTTCAAGACATAACAAATTCAATTTTTTTTCATGAACTTATCATTGTATGAATCCTTCTGTTTTTGATGTATGTCAAAAGGGGAGAAGAAAACTTTAAGTTAGAATTCATATTGGAAATATGATGTTTTCATTATGTTCATATGTTAAGACCTAACTTAAATGATTGTCAAACATCAAAAAGGGGGAGATTGTTAGTGCAACAATGCCCCAAGCATTTATATGTTTTGATATTTGGATAGTCATATATAGTTAGGCAATATTTTGTGATCTAACCATGAACGTATTAAGTGATAAGAAATCCAAGTATGAAGACATGGTGAAGGAAAGTCCAAGTATGATCTTGGCAAGAGAAGTCCAAGGAAAAGTCTTGGCGGCGTAAGTCTAAGCATGTAGTCTTGGCGGCGTAAAGTCCAAGTGGACCTTGGCAAAGGAAGACCAAAGGGTTGATTTCTTTTGTAGCCCCCTATCACTGGGGTCCCTCAACCCTTTTAGAGTTGATGTTTCCTACTTTGGGCCTTCTGTTAGAATAGGTTCTTGGGGTATGAGGATGTCCTAGTAATCCTTATGAAGAGATGGATCATATTTCATATCCTACTTTATCATATTCTACCTCCTACAATTATGGGAGGGAGGATGACCACGAGGTTCCTCCTTAGTTCTCTTAGATTTAATACAAAGGCTTTCCTCCCTTGTATGGGCTATGTGCAGTAGAAGTAGAATCAAAACAGAACTTTCATGGATATCAACAGCCTAAATTGCAAATATATATTCAAGAGCAGAGGATGAACATTTAAACTAGCATATCCAACATACACAAGCTACTCCCTAATCCTAGAATCGAAGTATCTACTCCATGAATAGAGTAAAATAAACACAAGACATCATAAAGTAAATCATTACAATGCAAATATAGTTAAGAATAATGGTAGCACTCTTTGTTCAATCTCATGTTGTGTCTTAGTCATTCTCCTAGGTGTTAGAGCGTAAATTCTGGTCTTTGAGTTGCTTCCTCTCTCCCCGTTGTGAGCCTCCGGTGCTTCTTAGGGCACCTTCTTACCTTCCCAGCCGTCATTCTTCTCCCTAGGGTTTGGGTGTGACTTTCCTTTTTTAGGAGTTAAGCCGGCTTTCCTTAATTACTCGTGAAACCATGATTTGCATTAAATCGGGTTGACGCCACACGGCCATGTGGAATCAACACGGTCGGTCATGTGGCATGTTGGAAATTGTTCTTCGATTCTAGCATCGGGGCTAGGCATGACCATGTGAGCTTCACACGGCTGTCCGTGTCATCCTCTAGAGCTCCATGCGATCATCATCCTATGGCCCAAAGTGCGTCGTGTCTTGGGGAACATGGTCAAAGCACTCTTGCGTTTCTTGAGCTCTAATTATGTGCCAATTTACCTCCGAAATGTCATCCTACACATGAAAATAGAAAAATTAGATCTTTGAACTAGGAAATAGTAAATGAATGAAAAAAAAAGAAGAATATGCATGAAATAAGTATAAAATGCAATGTGATGTGTGATAAAATTACTCCTAAAACTCTATATGATTTGCACACATCAAAAATCCACCATTCTCCTACCATTCAAGAAGGTAACTCAAGTGTATTCGTTAAAAATAAAGATCACATAATTTTCTTTGAGTGTAGGGAGAAAGGGAATTATAAGAGTAAATGCCCAAGGAAAATCAAGAAGAAGGCTCAATCGACACTTAAGAGGAAGGAGAAGGCCAAGGAGACCAGAGCCCGGATTCGCAAGAGCAAGGAGCACATTGTGTGCTTCAAATGTCAACAAAGGGAGCATTATCGGACCCAATGTCCTAGGGGTAGTCATCCTAATAAGGGCAAAGTAGGGAGCTCAAATGTAGGGGGAGCTTGGGTAAACCCTATGGTATATTTTAATAATGCTCGTAATTCATGTAACGACAGAAAGCATGCTAGGAATGATTTTCATTTACTTACAATTGTTCTTGATCATAAGAAGCATGCTAACAATAAATATTTTTATTTAGGTGCTAAATATATTAATTTGCCTAAGGACGACTCTAGAACCATTCCACCTAAGAATGATAAGAAACTAGGCATTAATCCAAAAAAGACTAGGCATATGCCTGTAGGGAATCTACGCATGCTCGGAAAATTTTACAAGCACATAAGCAGTAGAAAAATAAGATCCCTCCAAAGATCCATGCGAAAACCATACTCGTTTGATTGATTCTATTCTATGAGAATCGTAGTTACCTTCGATACGAGCCCTTCTCAATCTCGTCAGCAACACTTGTGTTCAAAGTGTCCAGATCTCAGCGTGGTCAAGATGTCCACGCCTCCATAGTATCCACACGAACCATGAGATGAAGAGAAACCAAACTGTGGTGCTAGCCACAAGGTTGGTTTGGCCAAGAAGGTAGAAGAAGATCACATGAAAAAAACCACCCTCAAAGTCTCATCCAATCCCCTTTTTATATTCAACCATTGAATATGAAGGGTTTGTGACTCTTGGTTTCCATGGAATTAATAACTCATTAATTCCATCTTAATGATCATGCAACCCTTCTTAATGGGGAGTCTCACTCAATCCAAATTTGACTTGAGTCTAACTCGAGTCAGATTCATTGGGTATACCTTGAGTCCTACTCAATTTGAATTTGAATTGAGTCTAACTCGAGTCAAATTCATTGGGTATATCTTGAGGCCCACTCATTGAGTCTAATATACGTTAGACTTAACCTGATGGCCCAATGGCTCATCACATGAGTCATCTCCAACTCACATGTCTTAAGTGTGTGACCCAATAGGTTCTCGTAACGCTGGCAATGTTTCTAAATCCCTTTTAGAGACATAAGCAATGAGCGACATCTAGCAATACATCATTGCTACCCAAGTGATGAAAATATCGAGATCCAACATAACCTTTCCATGACTACTATCATGTATGAATTAGTCCTTCTATCCTTGATATCTAGATTGATCAATGAGGCATAGACTGTGTCATCCTCTTATCAATCAAGTGATGAGAATGTCAAGATTCGATATAACCTTTCCATGACTACTATCGTATATGACTTAGTCCTTCTATCCTTGATATCTAGATTGATCAATGAGTTATAGACTGTGTCATCCTTTTATCAATCAAGAGTTTCTTGATCTCCAAGTAGACTACTCAAGAAAATAAGCTCAATATCTCATATTGATTTATTTGATCATGGCCATGCATTTTAGCAGTCCTACTCTATCAAAGGGCTCATAGATATCACTTCCATTATATGGAAGGGATAGATCCTATCTATATCACTCACATCTCTCTGCATAACTTATTGCATACCCAGTGATCGCCCTTATAGTCACCCTGTTATGGGTGACGTTTGACGAAACCAAAGTATACAACTCATTATGTAGGAAACTGTAGTGACTTCAGATCTAAGGATTATTCATACCAATAGTCACATGAGAATATTTATGACATTCATATAACGATCTATGAAATATTCTCATGATGGGTCACCTCAGTACATAGTCTCAATAAGTACCCATGTGTTAACTTGATATCACATATCCATGACTTGTGAGATTAAGTCATCAATTGACCTACATGCTAGTCTCTATGCATTAATATTGTCCTTGCATATTAGTACTTGATTAGGAATAGTTAAGATTAGTGTTCTCTATATATATATATATATATATATGTCTATAGACTCTCACTATCAATTCAACCAATTGATATGCAGTAAACCTGAACCTACTATTCAAGGACACTATTATATTATTCATATAACATAGAAAAGAAATAATATAATAAGCAAACCTTGTATGTTATTAATGAAATATGATACATATAAACCCTAATCAATCATCTCATGATTGGCACTAAGGGTTGACATTAATAATGCCAAGAAAGAAGAATTCCCAAAAATATTCTAAAAATTCAAAAATTGGGGAATTGAAGAGGGAAAATTAATCCTTGAGGTCAAGGCTTGAGAAATTAGAAAATACCCTTCAAATTATGACAAATTCAATTAAAGGGTCTAGGAAAGTCATGGTCACAAGGGAGGCAATCCCTAGAGTTGACCTTTGGAAGACAGAAGTGACCAAGGCCTCTAAAAGGCCTAAGAAAGTGACTAGCAAGATTACAAGGGGAGTTACCACTAGAGTTAACCTTGAGAAGTTCCAAATGACCAAGACTTCAAAACCTAGGAGGGTCATTAGGAGGATAGCTAGGGAAGTTATTCCTAGTGAGTACTTACAAAACCCGAGGAGCTCCAATAGATATTGGGTTCCTAGAAGCATGATTCCTTCACGGTAGATGGGTTTAGGGTGTACCAACCTTTAATAGATGGGTAGTTGATGTGAGCAAAATATATAGGATTTTAGGAGTAGTTTTAGTACACATCTCATTGCATTTTATACTTGTTTCAGCCATATTCTACTTTGTTTCGCATGCATTTCCTATTTTCTGGTTCGGAGATCTGCTCTTGTTGCTTTTGTGTGCAAGATGATATTTTATAGGTGAAACGATGCACTTTTAGAGCAAAAAGAAGGCATTCAACAGGTGGAACAGAGGATGACACAGTCGTTCGTGTGGATTCCACACGGATGTGTCCAAATCCCCAAGGCCAACCATCCCAGCCCTCCACACGACCGTGTGGCGGTGGTCATGGGATTTATGAAGAGTCGACTTCACGTCTATAAAAAGGAAGGCAAGCCTAAACCCTAAGCGGGAGGAACCGACGGTTAGAACAACAAACGGTGCCCAAAAAAGCACCGGAGAATCACAACGGGGAGGAGGGAAGCGGCTAGGAGATCCATCCCGAAGCTCCGACATTGTGGAGAACAACCAAGACACGCATATTAGTTAGGACAGGGAGTATCTTCTTTATCCTCTTGTTCTATTTTCAGTGTAATGATGTTTTCTAAGTTATCTTGTGTTTATCCTTCCTTGTTTATGGAGTAGATACTTCGATTCTAGGATTAGGGAGCAACTTGTGTTTGTGGACATGTTAGTGCAAATAGTCATTTATCTCCTTTGATTCTATTTGCGGTTTTGTGTGTTGAGATTTATGATGATTGTGTTTTGATTCTAATTCTACCGTGCGTAGCCGATACAAAGGGTGACAACCTTCGTATAAAAAACCTAGGAGAATCAAGGATGAGCCTTGTGGTCATCCTACCTCCCGTAATCGTAGAAGATAGAATATGATAGGATATGATATGAAATAAGGTCCACCTCTACATAGGGATTGTTAGGATGCCTTGGTACCTAATTACCTATATCTTAGCAAAGGGCTAAAGTAGGAGAAATTAACTCTATAAGGGTTGAGGGACCTTAGTGACAGAGGGCTCCCAACAGTATCAACCCTCTGAGCTCTAATGATCCGAAAGGTAAACTTGGTTATGAATAGGTAGCTCCTAATAGAAGAAAAAGTTTCATCAGGAAATTACATATTGATCCTCCCTCAAGATCATAATTAGAGATCTCAAATCACCTAATAGATAACATGTTTCATGATGCACAAGTGAAACCGAAGTCCTAGAATTTTTTTTGTGAACTTCGAACCAACCTTCCCTTCCTCCGAGTGACACTGTACTAGAGTTAGGACTACCATCATCCTCACAGCCTGTACTCTTAGGGGATTTATTTCGAACAACTAAATCCAATGGACAGACGATATTAGAATCTCAATCTCTGTGGGATCGATAATATTTTATTACTTGACGATACCTGTGCACTTGCAGGTGTTGAGCACGAGTGCACGCTAGGAGTCTCTGATGTGTCCCGTCGAAGATTTTAGAGTCGTGCTCGCGTGAATCAAGTTTTTGGCGTCGTTGCCGGGGACTGTTGATTCAATATCAAATCGAAAGTGGATAGCTTGGATCGGACTTTGGTCAGATTTTCTTTCTTGTTTTATTTCATTATAGTTTATTCAGTTTTAGATTTTTGGCTATTTGAATTCAGTTTAGCTTAATTTTAGTAGTCACATTGCATCTTGCTTTAGTTTAGCTCTTAGGTCTTTTTCATCTGGTTCAGTGGGTTAGATTTATTTTATTTCCTGTTAATAAGTAGTAGATATACTCCCAATTGCGCAACATGGTTCATTGTATGCATCGACGATTAGGATCGAAAAATCTGCTTCTGATAGACCCAGAAATAGAACGAACCTACCATCACAAGAGAGATGAGCAGAGAAGCATGGAGGACCAAGACACCCCTTTGGTGAACCTAGGTAGTCGACCTCTGCGGAACTATGCAACCCCAAGTGCTAGAGGGTATAGGCCGAGTATAGCTGGACCATCCATCACAACTAATAACTTTGAATTAAAACCTGCACTCATATACATGGTCCAGTAGAGCCAATTCAGAGGAGCTATAACTGAAGACCCGAACTGACACCTAGAGATATTTTTGGAGATATGCTCAACATTGAAGTTCAATAGAGTACCTTGTGATGTGATCCATCTGAGCCTATTCCTGTTCTCACTACGAGACAAGGCAAAGACATGGCTACACTCTCTTCCCTCAAGAAGCATCACCACATGGGAGCAGTGTGACAAGTAATTTATGAATAAATTCTTCCCACCAAGTAAGACTGCCCACATATGCCATTTGATTACTAGCTTCCATCAGAAGGAAGGGAAGTCCCTGTTTGAAGCCTGGGATCGCTACAATGGGCTACTCTATCAATGCTCCCATAATGGTCTAGAGAGGTGGCTAGTGATCCACATATTCTATAATGGGATCACATATGCCACTAAGGTTTTCCTCAATTCTGCTGCAGGAAGAGCATTAATGAATAAGACCATCTAGGAGGTGGAAGAGCTGATCGAGGAGGTGGCCCAGAACCACCACCAATGGGCTTTCGAGCATAGTCACCCAGCACCTATAGTCGGTAGATATGTTGTTAACCCCATCGATCATTTAGCGGCAAGAATGAATGCGCTAAGTAGACGGTTTGACTCTATAATCCCTGCTTCTGTGTGTGCGGCTAATTCCTAGGGAGAATTGTTGGTGCAGTAGGCACCTAAGTCGAACCTAAGTTTTGATTATAGCAAACGATACAAAGTTAAGCATATATTGTTATCTCATGAGCTAAATCAAGTGTGCAGAAAAGTCTCAACGCTGGAGCTGAAGGCTAGCGACACCCGGAGGAAGCCGCGGTGGTCGGGTGATACTCAAGAGACTTCGGAGGGAGCCGAAGGAATTGAGTGGAAGGTCGGAAGCAAAAGCAACACGTAAGTACTAAGGTAAGATCGTGTGTGCGAGTGTAAGCAAGGTCGTATCCTCTTTACGGGGAAAGACTTAAGCGTAGATCCAACCCAAGACATCTCATAGGTGGTCTAGGTCGAGATCGGATGGTCGTCGACCGTCGAAATTATGTTTTTGTTGAGCTAACCTTGACTTGCAGCAAGCATCAGTCGACTGCCATCTTAGAGGACTCGACTACCGTCAATCGATCATTTAGAAGGTCGGCTGATCGTGATCTTTGCCCGGTGATCATTGGTGATGGCCATCTATCACCATTTTTCAAGGAGTTTTATGCCCAATTCTTATTGGTTGAAGACCCATTCGATGAGGGGCTTAAAGGCTATAAAAGGAGGGCCAAACCTAGGGTTTTTCATCAATTTTAAAGCTTCCAAGTGCTTCCGATATACTCCGTCTCTCCGACATCCCTACGACGAAGCACTGCCGAGACGACGACTAGAGCTTCAACCTCCAACCTTTAAAGTCATCGGTAACGAAAGTTCTAAATTGTATTTCAGTTTATTTGTTTTAGTAAAACTTTAAATCATATCAAGGAGAGGGGGAGTGTCCCTCTACCTTGAGTCTTTATCGAGTTTTGTATTCGTTTGACTCCTATCTCCAACGAGGAGGAGTTTGGTTAGTATTTTTCCCTCCGTGCGTGGTCAAGGACCACTAGGGCCTTGGAGTAGTAGCCGTAGGCTACAAATAAAAACCCTCGTGTTTTTATTTATTTATTGTTATCTTTCCGCTGCATTTTACTCGTACCTTAACGAACGATTACGAAAAAGTTTTTATCGCTATTCACCCCCCCCCCTCTAGCGAACCGCATCGATCCAACAATTGGTATTAGAGCCGGGGGTTGCTAAGATTTGGTGAAACCACCAATCTAGCCTTTTTACAGATTTATTTTTCTTTTAATTCTGTTTTTTTTATTTATTTTGCCTTGTTAAGTTTTTCTCCTGCACTACTAATCCAAGACGCGAGTCTTGGTACTTGTTTTCGTGTTTTTGTCGTTGTTAGTTTCTTCGTCTCCGTCTATTTGTGTCTTTTGTTCTAATGGCCCATCTCGAGGGTTTTAGCACCGTCCGACCTCCGTTTTACAACGGAGATGACTTCCGTTATTGGAAGGGTCAGATGGAATTCTTTCTCAAAACCCAAATCGAGATGTGGATCATAATCCAAATGCGTTTCACACTTCCGACTAATGAAGTGGGTGACTCCTTGGATTATGATCAATGGACCATTGTGAAAAAAAGACAAGTCGAAGCCGATGCCAAGGCAACACAAATCCTCCAATGCGGCCTATCCAAGGAGGAGCTAAATCGCGTCGGCCCCTTCATAAGCGCAAAAGATCTTTGGACGAAACTAGTGGAGCTACACGAAGGGACCGATGAAGCCAAGGTATGTAAGCGTGATCTTCTTTTCAATAAACTATATAACCTAAAAATGCAGGAACACGAGTCCGCGACCCAACTTCACGCCCGAGTCCAGGACATAGTCAACAACCTACACGCAATCGGGCAAAAGGTCGAAAACCGCGACCTTATAAGGTATGTTCTAAACTCGTTTCCGAGGACTACCTTGTGGGCATCCATGGTCGATGCCTACAAGGTCTCCAAGGATCTTTCTAAAATTAGGTTAGATGAACTTTTTTCCGATTTCGAATTACATAAGCAGTCCAACTCGGAACCCGAGAGGGGTATAGCCTTGTTTGCAGGATCAAAGAAGAAGAAAATCGCAAGCAAGCCACCACCAACCGAGGAGGAAGACGAGTCCGAAGAAGAAGTTGACCCGGAGTTGATTTGGAACTAATGAACCTAGCTCGAAGGATAGCCAAGGGGAGCGAACCACGACTCGACTCAACCAAGGTAAGCCTAAAAGTTCTAATATTAGGTGTTATGAGTGTAACAGGTTTGGACATATCAAGTCCGAGTGCCCCAAGCTGAACCACCAAACACCTAAGCACAAGAAGGCCCTCAACGCGACATGGGAAGAAGCATCATCCGAAGAAGACGAAGACCACGTCTTCATGGCGAAATCAATTGAGTCGGACACGGAGAGAACCTGAACTTGAGTCGGAACCTAAGAATGACTCGGACTCTGAAGCTACCTTCAAGTCAAGCCACGGATCATCCGGTTCAAAAGATACCCTTAAAGTAAGTCGAACTTTATTTAATACTTTACATAATACGGTTAGGTTTTTGTCTAGGAAGTTAGCTAAGTCCAAGTCCAAGGTCGAGACCCTTGTTGAGGAGGTTAAACTCCTCAAACACGAGGTCTCCCTAACCTCTTCGACTAGTCGAGTTCAAGAGAAGGACTCAACTCGAGTTGAAAAGCTCGAAGTTGAGAACTCTCTCTGGACAAGTCAAGTCGAAGATCTTAGGCTACGTTGGAAAGGTTCGCCGGGATCAAGGACTTGACCTCCTACTTGGATCTCAAAGGGCCGTGTACAACAAGGTTTGGACTAGGTTTAACTCAAACCACGACTAATAGGTCGTATATGTCGATTGTAAGTCGACATAGGAAACATGTCCAAGCATGGGTCCCTAAGAACCTTTTGATTTCAACTCTAGGATCCAACCCGTACTGGATTCCCAAGGACCAAATCCACTATGTGGAGAGACCGAACTGATTCAACGGTCTAGGGGGAGCCAGTACAAAATATGTTTGTGCTTTAACTTAGAAATTGCATGTTTTAACTTAGAATGTTTGTGCTTTAAACTTAGAAATTGCATGCTTTAACTTAGAAAGTTTGTACTTTAAAACTTGTGAACTCACTAATCAACTTCGAAAAGATTGAGCCTCGGGGAGCCTCTTTTCATAAACATAACCAACTAAAATTCTTCGAAAAGATTGAGCCTCGGGGAGCCTCTTTTCAAAAATAACCAGTTAGACTAGGAAATAATCTTAGGTGAGTCAAGTCATCATTTTCTTGAACATGGCTTTGTCTAAGGAAGTGGTCGATGATCCGATAAAAGAAGGCCCCTGTGCCTCGCCACGCACGAAGCCATGATCTTGAAAAGGTAAACTTGACAAGCCTAGGGTCAAATCCAAATCTAACATAAAATTACTTGAACCTAAATACACTTAATCAACTTAATTGGAAATCATCTCACAAAAAACACATAAGTATAACATGCTTGATCATATAGACATAGGTGAGATGACCTAGGTTTAACAACTTACAACCAATTTTTTTTAAAAAAAAAAATCTAACATCCAATCCAACCACCTTGTGTGTAGGATCAATGGATGTTGGACAGCGGTTACTCCCGACACATGACCGGGGATCAACTCAAATTCACAAAGCTTCGATTCAAACGACAAGGATCGGTAGCCTTTGGGAATAAAGGCAAGCTCAAAATCATCGGATCAGGTGATATCGAGCTTAACTCGAATTTTGTTATTAAAAATGTATTACTTGTAGAGAATTTTGAATATAACCTGCTTAGCGTAAGCCAATTATGTGACAATAACTATAAGGTCGTATTTTTAGAAAATGAATGTGTAATTAAAACAAATAAAATAGCTAAAACAATACTCAAAGGAACTAGGACAAATAACATTTACACAATTAACTTAATCAAATCCTCAGCCAAATGTCTTATGACACAGGAAGAGGAATCATGGTTGTGGCACCGACGACTCGGTCACTCGCACCCAAGACTCGTCCACAAGATGAGTCAGAGTGGCTTAGTCAGAGGCTTACCCAACCTCAACAACTTGGTTAATAAAATCTGTAATGCTTGTCAACGAGGAAAACAACCTAGGACACAACACAAGTTAACTAACCAAGAATGAACCTCAAGTGTACTTGAGCTCCTGCATATGGATCTATTCGATTCACATGGAGCCAAGTCACTCAATAGAAGTCAATATTGCTTAGTCATAATTGACGACTACTCCAGGTTTACCTGGGTTAGGTTCATCAAACATAAAAATGATACCCTAGATCAATTAATCAATCTATTCAAATTAATCGAGAATTAAAAAGACCTTAAGGTTAAAAGACTTAGAAGCGATCATGGTGGTGAATTCGAAAATCAAAGGTTCACTGACTTCTGTAACCTAAATGGATACCACCATGAATTCTCTTGCCCTACGACCCCTCAACAAAATGGCCTAGTGGAGCGGAAAAACCGAACTCTACAAGAAGCCGCTAGGACCATGTTGAACGAATACGACCTACCCGATAGGTTTTGGGCAGAAGCCGTGAGTACGGCATGCTATGTCCAAAATAGGATCCTTATGGTAAAAAGGCACCTTAAGACCTCATACGAGATTTATCACGATAAAATACCTAACATCAAGTACTTTTGGGTATTTGGGTGTAAGGTACATATCCTAAACACTAAGGATTACCTAGGGAAATTTACATCCAAAACCACGACCGGAATCTTTCTAGGATACTCGACTATAAGTCGAGCTTATAGAGTATATAACCACGATACCCTTAGAGTCGAAGAGACTATTAATGTAGTGTTCGGTGAAGTGCCCGAACCTACAAAACCTTTAATGACCCCAAGTGTTGAGCCCACTGATACCAAACTCGTCTCCGACCCTGAGATCAAGTCTAATCCACATCAACCAACTTCTCTTGTCGACCAAGTGACAAGTGATCCGAGTCAAACTAGTGTTCAACCAAATCACTCTATTGATCAAGTGATAGATGACTCCAACCAAACTAGAACTCAAACGAGTCATCCTATGGATCAAGTTGTAGACTCAAACCCAAATCCAACTAGGACTCAAACGAATCATCCTATCAACCACGTGATAGGAGATCCTAATCTAGGAGTTCGAACTAGAGCATCATATAGGAACCTTAGTCAAATTTCCTTAATTTCAAAGATAGAACCCAAATCAATTGAACAAGCTCTTCTTGATCCCGATTGGATTATTGCAATGCAAGAAGAGATAGCTCAATTTATTAGGAATGAAGTGTGGGAATTAGAACCACCACCTAAAGACAAAAAGATAATTGGAACAAGGTGGGTGTTTCGAAATAAGCTTGATGATAAAGGTGAAGTAGTTAGAAACAAGGCTAGGTTAGTCACCAAAGGGTTTAGTCAAGTCGAAGGATTAGATTACGACGAAACCTATGCCCCAGTAGCTAGACTTGAATCCATTCGAATGTTGCTAGCTTATGCCGCACATTGAGGATTTAAGCTGTTTCAAATGGATGTTAAGTCGGCATTCCTAAATGGATACATTAAAGAAGAAGTTTATGTTAACCAACCCCCCGGATTCGAAAATCTAGATAAACCCGACCATGTTCTAAAACTTAAGAAAGCTCTCTATGGACTTAAACAAGCTCCTCGAGCTTGGTACGAGAGACTTTCAATCCATCTCTTAAGTCAAAAGGGTTTAACCAAGGCTTAGTTGACCCAACTCTCTTCGTAAAAACCTTAGGTAAAGAAATATTCATAGCTCAAATTTACGTAGACGATATAATTTTTGGAACCTCTAACTCAGCCTTACTAAACGAGTTCGTTTCACTCATGGAAAGTGAGTTCGAAATGAACTTAGTAGGCGAGTTAAGTTTCTTTTTAGGTCTACAAATTAAACAAACTAAGGATGGTATATACCTATATCAACAAAAATACACTAAGAAGTTAATTAAAAGATTTGGAATGCAAGACGCCAAGGTAATAAACACCCCAATGGCGATTAACGTTAACATAGGAGAAGACCTAGAAAGTAAGAACATTGACTTAAAGTACTATAGGAGCGTGATAGGAAGTCTCCTATACTTAACTGCGAGTCGACCCGACATCCTATTCGTGAGTAATGCGAGTTTCAAACCTGTGCTAAGGAGTCTCACCTAACCCTAGTTAAGTGTATCCTTAGATATCTAAAGGGTACACTTAACGTTGGTATTTGGTACCCTAGATCTACGGAGTTCGAACTAATCGGCTACTCCGATTCGGATTATGTCGGTAGTAAACTCGATAGAAAGAGCACGAGTGGTTGTTGTCAACTACGCTCAAGTCTAAGTAAGTTAGTGCGATGGAAGCAACATGTGTCTTTATCTACCGCCGATGGGTGAGTGTGTCACTCAACTTCTTTGGATGAAGCACACTCTCCGCGACTTTAAGTTAGACTTTACGAATACTAAACTTCACGTAGACAACATTAGTTCGATTAATCTTACAAAGAATCCGATATGTCACTCTAGGACCAAACATATAGAAGTTAAACACCATTTCATTCGAGAACATGTGGCCAACGGAGCCATACAACTCGAACACGTCGAATCGAAGTCTAACTTAGCAAACCTATTTACTAAACCCCTACCCGAAGCTGAATTTAGTCTATTAAGATGAAAATTGGGCATGTGCATAATAGAATAGGTACATGCAAATTATATGTTCTTACTACTATTTCTTTGATTTCATTTTTATGGAACTAGCATAGGACATACCTTAGATATCATGCACCTATAGATTTAAGGAGCCAGTACATCTCACAACACATAGGACTAATGTGTTTGTGTACTTAGCCACGTAGATGGGCGTGAGATGTTAGGACCTTACTCCTGGTTCCAGATGTAGAGCTAGTGCATCGCTATGAGCCACGAAGTATAATCATACATACTAACCGACTCTGACCAGGACTGGTTGATCCTTCATATCAATCAAGCCAAATATAAGTCGAACATTTTATAGATGAACCTATTTTCAGTATATTATTTTCGAAATAATATGGAACATGCTTGGACTTTAAAATTAAGACTTGCTCTCACTCTTTTCGATATATGGAAAAAGGGGGAGAAAAAGGCCAAAGTAAGTTAAGGGGTCAAAATTTTTTTTGATAACTTAACTCTTACTTCATATTTAAACCAAAAGTTAAAACTTAGTTAACTTTTAACAAAAGGCCAAAGAATTCTTAACTTAAACTTATTTGTGCCGTCTACGTTTTACTTAAACTTATTTTTTAAACTTTATGTCGTTAATGTTTTACTTAAGGGGGAAAAAGGGCTTAACTAAAACGTTTTACTAAGGCCAACTTTAAGTAATGTTAATTACTTAAAGCAACCCTCAAGGGGGAGGATTAAGGTCTTTCTTCAAGACTCACCCTCGGTTAAGGGGGAGGTTTCCTCAAGGGGGAGTACTTGAAGAAAATCCTTACTACTCCAACTTAATCTTCATTTTTTTTTGTTTCTCATGCACATTATTACTTTTCATGCTCGCTATTTACTTAACTTTGTATGTGGGTTTGCCATAAATCAAAAAGGGAGAGATTGTTGGTGCAGTAGGCACCTAAGTCGAACCTAAGTTTCGATTATAGCAAACGATACAAAGTTAAGCATATATTGTTATCTCATGAGCTAAATCAAGTGTGCAGAAAAGTCTCAATGCTGGAGCTGAAGGCTAGCAACACCCGGAGGAAGCTGCGGTGGTCGGGCGACACTCAAGAGACTTCGGAGGGAGCCGAAGGAATTGAGTGGAAGGTCGGAAGCAAAAGCAACACGTAAGTACTAAGGTAAGCTCGTGTGTGCGAGTGTAAGCAAGGTCGTATCCTCTTTACGGGGAAAGACTTAAGCGTAGATCCGACCCAAGACATCTCATAGGTGGTCTAGGTCGAGATCGGATGGTCGACGACCGTCGAAATTATGTTTTTGTTGAGCTAACCTTGACTTGCAGCAAGTATCAATCATTTGCCCGACAGAGGACTCATTCGACGTCAATCGATCATTCTTTGGTCAAAGGATCAGCCTCGAGGAGTCAAGCTTTATCACCATTTTTCAAGGAGTTTTGTGCCCAATTCTTATTCGTTGAAGACCCATTCGATGAGGGGCTTAAAGGCTATAAAAGGAGGGCCAAACCTAGAGTTTTTCATTAATTTTAAAGCTTCCAAGTGCTTCCGATACGCTCCAACTCTCCGACATCCCTACGACGAAGTGCTGCCGAGACGACGACTAGAGCTTCAACCTCCAACCTTTAAAGTCATCGGTAACGAAAGTTCTAAATTGTATTTCAGTTTATTTCTTTTAGTAAAGCTTTAAATCATATCAAGAAGAGGGGGAGTGTCCCTCTACCTTCAGTCTTTATCGAGTTTTGTATTCGTTTGACTCCTATCTCCAACGAGGAGGAGTTTGGTTAGTATTTTGCCCTTCGTGCGTGGTCAAGGACCACTAGGGCCTTGGAGTAGTAGCCGTAGGCTACGAACCAAGTAAAAACCCTCGTGTTTTTATTTATTTATTGTTATCTTTCCGCTGCGTTTTACTCGTACCTTAACGAACGATTATGAAAAAGTTTTTATCGCTATTCACCCCCCCCCCTCTAGCTAACCGCATCGATCCAACAAGAAGGAGTGATAGCATATCAGGAGGGATACTATGGAGGGAAGAGCAGCTCTGAGGAGCAGATTGAGCATGTTGATGCGGTTGTTGACCACAATCAAAGGCCCAACAACCTTTATTCTAGCATCTATAACCCCGAATGGAGGAACCACCCAAACTTCTCCTATATGAATAATTCTGGGAATTTTCAACAACCGGGAGGACATGGGCAACAACAGGGCAATGGGCAGCCACAATCACCCGACACCCGATTGGAGAAGATAATAGAAAACTTCATTCAGACATAACAAGAGGCAAACACTGAATTCCAGTGGTGGCATTCGCAGACAGATATAATGATTGAAGAATTAAAAATGTCTGTAAAAGATCTTGTTGACCGACAAAAGATGTTAGAGACTCAAGTAGCCCAGATTGCTTGCCAGGTTGCCAGAGCACCAGGGTGATTTCTTGAAAAATCAGAAGCTAATCCAGTGGAGCAGTGTAAGGTGGTGACGTTACGGAGCGGGAGGATTATGAAAGAATTATCAAGCAGGTGTTGGATCGTAGAGTCGCTAGAGGCGTGTGAATAGCGAACTTAAAACTTTCTTTTTGATACGTTGAAAACACGAGTATTGCAGTGGAAATAAAAGTAAAGAAAAAAAGGGACACCTTTTGTTTTTACTTGGTTCACAACCAAAAGGTTGCTAATCCAAGGCCCCGCGATCCTAGACTCGTATGATGGGGCAATCCACTAAAAGTCTCTTCCTTGTTGGAGGTAAGAGACGACGATTACAAAAACACAAGATCGAGGAAGAGGCAATAATCCTACCTCTCCTCTTTACAATGGAAAGCTCGAATACAAGAAAGTAAAACAATTAAATGAAGACTACCGACTTAGAAGATCGAAGCTTGGCATGAAGTCGGCGTTACGACGACGTAGCGTTGTCATTGAAGCTTGCCATTGTTGGAGCACTTTGGGAGCACAATTAGATGATCCAAAGAGGTGAAAAAGCTCTTCTTTTATAGCCCTTCAAACCCTAGCTTGTTAAGATATGGATCTGGGTCAAATCTCCTCATCCCCCCATTTTTGGTGGAGCTTATATTGACTTTCTTCGAGATGATCAGCTTGACCTTCAGTCAATTGATGCCCCTCACTAGTCGACTAATGGTAGGATCAATCGACTGTTAGCTTGATCACTCATCTTCAAGATAGAGTTAGCATAGAAATTTAGATTAATGGTAAATACAACGGTCCTTACTGTCCGACCTCGACCTAGACCTTCCTCTGGAAGTCTTAGTCGGATCGCCGCCTACGATAGTCCCCATACAGAGGGCACGACCTTACCATCGCTCCGCACTCAGTGCTTACCTCTGGTCTTTCCTAACTTGTCGCTTAGCTTTCAATCACCACCGAGGTTCCTCAACTCCAACGAGGTTCTCTTGGTGTCACCTGACCACCACAGTTTCTCATCCTGAGATTCTCCGAGTGTGACTGACCTTGGGCTTAGCTTAATACAATTCCTACACACTCAACATAACACATTAGATAACAATAATAGCTTAACTTTGAACCTTTGTCATAATCAAACCCTAGGTTTGATTTTCTGATGCCCCTGTACCAACAGCAGGTTGGTTGCTGAATCGGAACAAGGGCCCGACATAAAGGAATCTTCAGTGGAGACCAAGAAGGAAGAAGTCGAAAACATAGAGGGTGAACCAGCAACAAACACTCAACCACCCTTGACAGTACCATTCCCGCAATGGCTAACCAATGCAAAGAGAGATGTTGAGTTCAAAAAATTCCTTAACATGTTAAAATCAATCTTAGTAGAGGTGTTGATACTCGAAGCGTTGCACCAAATGCCTCAATTTGGAAAATTCATGAAAGATATCCTGGCACACCACAGGAAGGTCGAGCGGTTTAAGACAATGGCCCTTACAGAGGAATCAAGTGCTTATCTCTAGAACGGGGCCACTCAGAAATTAAAAAATCCGGAGAGTTTCTATATTCCGCGCTATATAGGGACGACCTTAATTAGCAAAGCCTTATGTGACTTGGGCGCTAGCGTGAGCTTGATGGCCTATACCCTATGCAAAAAAGCTAGGATTGGGGAATTTAAAGTTCACAACTATGACGTTATATCTTGCCGACCACTCGTACCGATATCCACTGGGGATTCTAGAAGATGTGCCAATTAAGGTGGGAAAGTTTACACTCCCTACAGATTTTGTGGTCATGGAAATGGAGGAGGACCCAAAATCCCCATAATTCTTGGACAACTATTTTTAGCAATGGCCGGAATGGTCATAGATGTCAGGAATCACAAGATGACCTTGACAGTGGGAGAAGATAGCTTAGAATTTGAGCTTGCCATCGTAGTAGGCCAAGGACCTGTGTTGGGTAAGTATGTTATCCCCGCAAGAGCTAAAGTAGAAAGTAAAGATAGATATTCTAATATGAATGAATGGAAGTTCACAGAACCACCGGAGCCGAGCTGAAGCAAAGGAGTATTGTCGAGCTAAAAGACCTTAAACGGAGCGCTTCTTGGGAGGAAACCCAAGTTTAATTTTATATGTTTTTACTTTTATTGCATTCATGTGTATAATTTAGACTTTACTTTATGGACATTAACGTCTTTGCAAATAGTTTAGGGTGAGAGAGATCAACGAGAAGCACGGGCGACAGTGTGGATTCCACATAGTCGTGTCACGTGGCTTTAAAAGGCAAAGCATCGTGTGTTTTGTCCCAAATCCGTCGTGTGCATCAACACCTCTCACCCCCTACCTATCACTCTCCCACGAGTCCACATATGTATAGGAGTCCCCTTAGTCCACACCGAGAGCCTACACCTGCACCTCCTTCTTTTTCTACTTTTGAACAGGATGTAGGTAGGTCTGCCTATGATTTTTCTAAGTTTCCATCGCACCTCGATGACATATACGCCAAGAAATAGACACAGAGGCAGCGATAAGAGGAGCATAGCACCTACACGCTGGCAGAGTTTCAGGGTCTACGAGAGCACTTCTAGCGAGTCGAGGAGTTCTATGGTGAGGCCCGTGTCTATTTCCAGGAAGAGGCTACCTACTAACAGGAGGTTCGACAACACATGCATGCCATGCAGGCACAGTGGACCAGAGAGGAGGAGCACAGAGTAGCCACTCATCCACTGATGTGAGCAAAACATATAGGGTTTTAGGAGTAGTTTTTGCTCACATCTAATTACATTTCATGTTAGTATCATGCGTATGTTACTTTGTTTTGCATGCATTTCCTATTTTCTGGTTCGGAGATATGCTCTTTGTACTTTTGCATGCAGGATAGCATTCCGAGGGAAAAAGGCACACTTTCAAAGCAAAAGAAGGGCATTTTGCAGCTAGATGTAGAATGGGACACAACCAAGGTGTGTGGCTACACACAGTACTGTGATAATGAGATCACCACCCAAGTGCCTGCGGCTGGCCATGTGGAAACACATGGTCGTGTGGCGGCCCAGCAGATTGATGCAATTAGGATTTTTTCCAGATTTTACAGCGATCCAATGTGATGTCTATATAAGGATAGCTCTGCCCAAACCCTAGGGGGGAGGCACGACGGCTGAGACGGCACACTGAAGCCCTAAAAAGCTTCGGGAACTCGCAACGGGGAGGAAGAACTCCACTGGAGATCCAAGTTCTGCACTTCAATGCTGAAGAGAAGGCCACATCGGCATTGTAACCTCTTGTTCTTGCATTTTATTTCCGATATATTCGAACATGAACATGCCTTGTGATTCTCCTCTTCTATATATGGAGTAGTTCCTTCGATTGTATGATTAGGGAGTAGCTTGTGTACGCATGACATGTTTCTTCAAATTGAATTCTGTTTTTGAGTTTGGATTTGCAATTGGAAATTGTTTATACTAATATCTATGCATATTTGGTTTTCTACCTGCTGTTCTTAGGCGATACGAGGGGTTACAACCCTTGTATCTAAGATTTAGGGGATTTATACAAGGAACCTATGGGTAAATTTGATCTCCTGTAACCGTGGGTAGAAGGATGCGATGAAATTGGAAACGGTTTGTCACAGGGATTGATTTGGCATCCTCGTACCGCCTATCCCGTCCTTGTAAGGCAGAGATAGCTCCCGATAGATGCGGTGGCTCATCGAGAGATTGTATGATGTCCCTTCTACAAAACCATAGTTAGACGTTTAGACAACGCCCAGTTGATAGCATGTTTTGCGACACACAAGCGAAACCAAAGTCCTAGAATCCTTCTTAAAGATCTCGGAACGCTCCTTTCTTCCTCCGTGTGACACCGTACTAGAGTTTAGTCCATCGACAACCCTCACAATTGAAACCTTTAGATTTTACTTCCGAAGAATTTCACCCACTGAACAAATTAGTACTCGAATCTCAGTCCCTATGGGATCGATAATCTTTTATTACTTGACGACATTCGTGCACTTACGGGCATTGAGCACGAGCGCGCGCTTCGAGTCATCGACGATCTTTGTCGCGAGATTTGAGGTTGCATTTGCATGCATCAAGTTTTTGGCGCCGTTGTCGGGGACTGATCGATTCAATATCGAATCGAGAAGTGGAAAATTGGATCGGACTTAGGATTAGATTTATTTACTTGTTTAATTTTATTTTTAGTTTGCTACATTTACTTTAGTTTTATATTTTCCATATTTAGGTTTAGTTTTTCTTTTTATTTTAGCAGTATTTTTCTATTTCCTTATTGCCTCTTTGATTTTATTAGCTAGATTTATTTTTTTCCTGTTTCTTAGTATTAGGTAGCACTCCTAATTTTTGTGGCTCGGTTTTTCATATGCTTAGACGCTTAGGATCGGAAGGCCTGATTCCGATCGAATTAGAAATTGAACGAACCTTTCATCGCCAGAAGGCAGAACAGAGAAGGATGGAAGACCAAGCTGCATCTGAAGTACTTATAGGTAGCTGACCTCTGCGGGATTACGCAGCTCCTAGCGCTAGAGGATTTAGGCCGAGTATAGCTGGACCATCTATTTTGGCAAACAACTTTGAACTTAAACCAGCACTTATACATATGGTCCAGCATAGTCAATTCGGGGGAGCAGTGATTGAAGACCCGAACCAGCACCTAGAGGCATTTTTGGAAATCTACTCAACAATGAAGATGAACGGAGTCCTTGCTGATGCAATGCGCCTTAGCCTATCCTCGTTCTCATTGCGGGATAAGGCTAAGGCATGGCTTCACTCCCTACTTTCGGGAAGCATCACTACATGGGAGCAATGTGAGCAGCAATTTTTGAACAAATACTTCCCACCAAGCAAGACTGCTCACATGTGCCATCTTATCACGAGCTTCCATCAGAAAGAGGGGGAGTCCTCATTCGAAGCTTGGGATCGCTACAAGGGACTACTCTACCAATGCCCCCACCACGGACTAGAAAGGTGGCTGGTGATCCACATCTTCTACAATGGGATCGCGTATACCATGAATATGTCCCTGGATTCTGCTGCAGAAGAAGCACTTATGAATAAGAAGTGGAATAGCTGATAGAAGAGGTGGCCCAGAACCACCATCAATGGGCTTCCGAACGTGGTCAACTAGCTCTTACAGCGGGACGATATACTATCAACTCCATGGACCACCTAGCAGAAAGGATGGACGTGCTTAGCAGACGGTTCGAATCTTTGAATCCTTCATCTGCATCCACGGCCATTGACTTTGGAGAGGGAGCAACAACATATCGAGAGGACCACTATGGAGGGCAAGGAGCCTTAGAAGAGAAGATTGAGCATGTTGATGTGGTTGGGGACTATAATCAAAGGTCCAACAACCCATACTCCAGTACCTACAATCCTTGATGGAGGAATCACCCGAATTTCTCCTATAAGAATAACTCAGGAAACTTTCAACCATCAGGAGGGTATGGGCAGCAGCTGGGCAATGGGTAGCAACCACAGAAGTCCAGACTGGAACTGATGATAAAAGACTTCATTGCTACCCAGACTAAGGCCAATGAGGAATTTCGTCACCAACATCAGAAATCTGAAGAATCACTCAGAGACTTGAAGGCCACCATTGACAGCCTTGCAAGTCACACACGGATGTTGGAGACACAAGTGGCCCAGATAGCCCAAACCATGTCACAAATTATGAAGAGCTCTCTGTCATTACCCGAGCGGAGTCAAGCTAAAGAGGAAGGAGTGGCGCAGAGTAGCAAATTCGCCAAGGGATGTGCAACCATGATTTCCACCCAACCTGACCAAGCTGAAATTGAAGATAAGATTCCACCACAGCTTGAGGACCCAGGTGAATTTGTTATCCCCTGCTCGATTTATGGGGAAAGCTTCGATGAAGCACTGTGGCATGGGGTCATCAGTAAGTGTGATGCCCTATGTATACTATCTGAAGATGGGATTGAATGGGCTCCAACCAGTGAATCTTTGTATTCGTATGGTGGACGACTCAGTCAAGGAACCCGTCGGCTTGCTAGCACACGTGCCTATGGTTGTCGAGAATTTTGTGATACCCACGAACTTCATCATACTAGGCACAAGACCCAATCCCCAGAACCTCATCATTTTGGGAAGGCCTTTTTTGGTAACTGCGAGAGCGTGCATAGATGTTAAGGCACACCAAATCTCCCTAGAGGTAGATGGGGAGATCATCCTCTTCAATCTTTCAGAATGTAGAGCCCCCTACCTAGACGACTTCACTCTCAGCAGGTTAAAGCCAAGGCCCCTAGATGAAGATTCTGAGATGGATGAATGGAGGTTCACTGAACCTCCACAGCCAAGTTGATAATGGAGTGTGGTCGAGCTAAACGACCTTAAACAAAGTACTTCTTGGGAGGCAACCCAAGTTTAGTTTTTAGATTTTCCTTTGATTGTATTTCATGCATTTAGTTAATTTGAATATTGATTTCCATTTCATTTAGCATTAGGATCAGAAGAGAACTTTGCTAGGTAAAAATAAAATCAATATTAGCTTACACGGCGAGGCATATGAGGAAATTCGGATCGTGGTGCAAAAAGGGGAGAAGAAAGGGGACACACGGCCTAACCATGTATTTTCCCACGGTCGTGCCTGACTGACCCGAGGCGCACACGGCCTGGCCATGTGTTTTCACATGGTCGTGTTGCGCTAGGTTAAGTAGGGCGAGCCGTGTGTTTTCACCCCATTTGTGTCATATGCTTCGATTTTTCTTGCCCTAGCCGTGTGGATTCTTCTTCCCCACCACCTAGAAGCTTTTCCAACCTTTAAGGAAGCCAAAAGAAGCAAGGATGAGGAGGATCAAGCAAGTGGCATCTCAATCCAGGACTTCGGAGCAATGAGCAAGGATAAGCGACACCCCTCAAGCTCCGGAGGAGGGTAACGCTCTACCAACCCTTTTTTTCGCAACAATGAACATAGAGATAGATATAATATGCTTTCTACTCATAAACTCACTGCTACTAGGTACCTTGATGAAGATTTGCTAGAGTCCTTAGGGTTGTTGGGTGACATTCAAGCCCTATTTGAAAAAATGGGGTGGGAAGATATAATGGGAATAAGACACCCAACCTACCTTAGGATAGTTCTAGAATTTTTAAGTTCCTTAGAGGTGGAAATTTTAATGGGTAGAGAGAGCGAAGAGGGTAGGATAACTTTTAGGATATTTAACATTGAGCATGAATGGACCCTCCACTAATGGAATTCATGCTTCGGCTTGCCGAGTGGGGGGAGAGATAAGAATTCCTATTGGGTTTAACTCTCGGATATTTTGAACCTAGTTGACGGGGGAGCACGCTTATGACCCTTCTAGGGCCAAAGCATCGCATCTTCAAAACCTCATTTTCCTGTACCTCCATCGAATTATGGCCAGTACTATATTTGGTCGTGGGGAGAGTGACGGTGTAGTAAGAGCTAGTAAGCTGCTTTGCCTCTAGGACATGCTACAAGAAAGGAGTAGCATCGATGTAGGGTCCTACTTCATCAGACACTTAGTGAAGATGGGCAAAGCAGCAAGAGGAGAGATTAATGTGGGAGGCCTACTTACCCACATTTGCCATAGGATGGGGTACGATTACACTGCATTAGAGAATATAGAGGGGAGCCCTAGGATCAACCTAGGAGTGTGCATGGCGATGAAAATGATTGTAAGAGAGGGACACTCCTTATGCTTTGTAAGGAAAAACATGACGACCCTTAGGCTCCCCGACCCTGATCATACCACCATCACCACATCCTCCAACTGGCGCTTGGACCTGATAGTGGAGTCCCCGCCACACGAGGGACCATCCACATCGACGCTCATCTCTTCCCCTTTACATCACTCTCCCTCTAGTCCACACATGCATAGGAGCCCACCTAGTCTACGTAGACATGATCTTGCACCTGCACCATCACTTTTTTATACTTTTGAGCAGGATGCAGGTACGTCAGCCTATGATTTCTCAGAGTTTCGATCGCACCTCGATGATATATACGCCGAGCAGCAGACACAAAGGCAACGATGGGACAAGCAAAGCGCCTACACACAGACGGAGTTCCAAGGCTTCTGGGAGCACTTCCAGTGGGCTGAGGAGTTCTACAATGAGGCCCGCATCTACTTCCAGGAGGAGGTTGCCCATCGCCATGATGAGGCCGCCTACCGCCAGGAGATGCGGCAACACATGCACGCCCAACAGGCACAGTGGGCTAGGGAGGAGGAGCACTGAGCATCCGCTACATCCACCAGCTCTTAGATCGACCACATGTACATGTGGCATCAGCGGCTCAGCAGCAGGTTCTCCTAGGATCCTGAGATGCCGAGGCTTCCAGACTTTCCACCTTGTCCACCATACTAGAGGTATACTTTCATTTAAGTCTGGGGGCCCCCCAAATTTTATTTTATTTCTAGCAGTTGTTTCTTTCCTGATATTTACATCATTATTGACATTCATTTGTTTGTGCATAGGTGGTTGAGTTTCTTTCAACACTTAGTTTTTGCTATCTGTAAAGCTACCTCATTAGTATTTTTTAGAGTTTTCTTCATGAGTTGTTTCCATGAGTAGTGTAACTTCATTTACCTCATGGTATTTTATTTTATTGGCTTTAAATGAATATTCTAGACTTACACTGGTTAGCTTCTATTTTTACACCTACACATGTCGAACAATCTGAAAGGGAGAGTCTAGTACATATCTAGTTATGATTCATCTCAGTAGTCTAGTACTTTGGAATCCACAGGTGACCCTAAGACTAGCATTTTAGTTATTGGAGATGCTTGGATTGTGTAAGCCAATTCGAAAAAATCAAAATCCCAGTGAGCCAAAAAATTAAAAAAAAAGAAAGGAAAAGAAAAGAGAAATAAAAAAGAGAGAGGAAAAATGAAAAAGAAAAGAAAAGAGAGAGAGAGAGAGAGATTATGAGGGATAAAAAATAGTTATCGTAAGTGGAAATGGCTAGGTGCCCCTTTGAGACCGAGTTAGGTTACTAGGAAAACACCTACCATTTTCTCTCAATACCGAGCATGCCTTTGAGACTTTGTACTAGATCTAGGGAATGACCCTCGCTTTGGGCAGGTAAGTGCCTAAGAGTCGGAGACCTTAGGAAAGCTATAGGATGATGACTTAACTCACCATGGAATGAGTATCCCCTAAGAATGATTCACTTGGCACGAGCACGAGGAGCTAATTTAGTGAATTTCTAGAATATATTTATTTCACTTTGATTGCAAATATCACTTGATAAATTTAGTTAACATGCTAAGCATGGAACAATATCATTTTAAAATTTCATGGTACTGAGGTTTGCTTGAGGTCAAGAAAAGATTTAAGTCTGGGGAAAGTGATGTGAACAAAATATATAGGGTTTTAGGAGTAGTTTTCGCTCATATTTCATGTTAGTTTCATGCGTATGTTACTTTGTTTTGCATCCATTTCCTATTTTCTAGTTCGGAGATCTGCTCTTTGTACTTTTGCGTGCAGGTTAGCATTCCAAGGGGAAAAGGCGCACTTTCGGAGCAAAAGAAGGGTATTTTGTAGCTAGACGCAGAATGGGACACGACCAGGGCATGTGGCTACACACAGCCATGTCCAATGGGCGAGATCAGCCACCCCAGGGCTGCAGACAGCCTAGCCATGTGAAAACATGATGTGTCGATTTTCGCAAGTGCACGATTGTCGTCAAGTAATAAAAATATCGATCCCACAAAGATTGGGTCTATTACCGAATGATCGTGATACCAAGTTATCTAGTCAAATCGAATTTGTTAATTAAGTAAAGAAACTAAGCAGTCAAGAACAACGAATGAGAAGAATGAGCTGAAAGTCAATAATTGAAGGGTATCTCAGGATATGGGTTTCACCGCATCGACGATTTATAAGGTGATTACGTTCTCTCCTACTCCTTAGAGTTGTTTCGATAGAACCTGTCCTAAGGTAAATCAACGACCCCTTTCGAGGTCTACACCAATTGTACCTATCAAACTCAATTTCTCTTTTCACTGTATCCGAGCGTAGGTGATCATAATCAGCTAAGGGGACCTATCACGAGACCCCCGCAAACCTCCCTAGTCTTACTACCGTTACTTGATAAAAATTGGATTTAATAGATCCATTAAGTCCATAAGAGTTCCTTTAGAGACTAAATTTCCTTTTCACGATAGGTTTGCACACGAGACCATAATCAGCTAAGGAATCATCAATGATTCCCGCAAGCCCTCATAGATATGCTATCGATACTTGATAGGAGTTAATCTCTAGCGTGGATCTAAGTTTCGGGAACTTGGGTTCACTGTTAGGTACTTCCCTAAGGTTTCTTAGATTTTTCAATAAGAATCTAAAACCAAATCAAAACAACCGTCTATTCAAGTAAAGTAGAAGAGATTCAATCAACCATCATAAATTGTCAAGGGCTACTCCCCCATCCTAAGATTACAAGACACTACTCCATAGATGAATCAGTATTGTCAGAGAAAGAAATTACAATCGCCATCGTTGTGTTTCCTCCGCCGTCGACTTTGTCCTCCTTCTTCAAATCCCCCCCCTTCTAGGGTTAGAATTCATCTTCTTTTATAGCCTTGGCTTGGTCTTCAATTAAGGCAGAAATTCTTCAATTAAGTGGAAATTCCGGGTTTTGCCGCAGAAAAGGAAAGCAGTCAATAGGGCGACATGCTCATGTCAATGGAGGGCATGGGCGTGTCGGGCTTTTGTCGTGGGCGTGTTGGCTATGGCGTGGGCGTGTCGGATAACACACCCAGGATGTGTTGAGTTCAGGTGAGCTTGACACAGACGTGTCACTAATAGCACGCCTGTGTTATTCTGATATGCCTTGATAATTGCCGATACTTCACTTGTTAACATGAAAAATACCCCAAAACAGTTTCTTTGTCCAAAATATATTAAACTTGACTAAGACATAACAAAATATATGACTAAAACATAAAATGAGATGAAATGCATGCATATTGAATGCTTAAAATGCAACATAAATTAGACACATCAAAAATCCCCTAGACCTAAACTTTTGCTTGTCCTCAAGCAAAGAAAAGGGAAAAACACAAAAGACAACTTATGTGTGGAGGTGCAAGAGATCTTCTAGAGGTATAAAATCTGATCTTAATCTTATCAAATCATTCCTAATTGCAAAACTTGAAAGATCCCTATATAGTGCACGTGAAAAGTCGATCCAAAGGCATTGGACACCAATCCGGATTTGACATCCCCTCTATCGTGTTCCTCTTATTTCCAGCATAGAGACACTTACCTGCCTTAATGCATGGATCATCCTCCCTTATCAACAAAAGGTCTCAAAGGAGCACTTATCAAGAAGAAAGAAGGGAAGAAATTTATAGTAATCATTTCCCCAATAACTAGTTAGCCTCAAAGGGGAACCTTTTAGGTGTTTCCCTAGTAGCTACTTGGTCTCAAAGGGATACTTCAAAACAATTCCAGTCTTTTTTTTAAAGACTTCTAGGAAAAGTGTTTCTCCAATAACCAAATTGCACAGGAAAGTCCCCAATGGAAAATGGAGTACTAGTCCGATATGGGGGATTTAAACCCTTTTCGGATACCTCAAACCTTTAGGTCGTATGAAAAGTGAAATAGGGTTCTTATCAAATAAGCATAAGGAATATCATGATCCGACCAAGGTTCAGTTATACTACGCTAGATGATATGCAATGTTCAACTTACATAATGAAACATACTCTCCTAGACCTAAATTATGCAATAACCAATTTAAAAACATAAGAAGAAACATCATAAGCATTGAAAGGCATCGATACTCATAAAATAGCTCAAGGGGATCAATGGTCATCGTCCTCGCTACTAGCATCCTCCTCTGCCAATCTACGTGCGCTCGTGAAGGAACTCCCTGTGACTCCTGCCTAAATCTAGCATCATCCTCCCTCCTGGTAGCCTCGGCAGTGAAGAACTCATCATCCCTCCTGTGAAAATCTGCTGCCCTCTCCAAATGCTGAGTCACAATACGATGGTGCTCCTCTGTAGTCTGGGCAAACCGATCCCACAAACCTATGTGCGAGGTATGCTCGACCCTAAAAGCCTCGAATGAAGATCGGAACCCTGAAAAATCAAATGAAGAATGTCCTACAGAAAAATTGTCAGAAGAAAATCGAGGGAGCTCAGGAGTCGAATGGGATGGCTCGGGGGCTATGTGAGATGGCTCCCTAGGTGAGGGTGATGGAGCATGGGCAGTAGGGGTAGGCAAGGGACCATGGGCATCTCTAAAAAGCCAATTGCCTTCATTATGTATGGTGATCATCCGCTCGGGATTTGGAAGAGGGATTTTAATTCCATTTTTCAACACCAAAAGATACCCCTCTTCAAATGCCTCAATCATCTTCATATTGATACAAGCATCCAAATCCAATCTAGGGCTAGCAGGGCAATGTTCTAGGTTATCTAGGTCACACCCCAAAGCAATGGCAATTCTAGTGATAAGACCACCTACGATTATAACCCCAGATGGGTTATTACTTACTTTAACTAGGTGTCTCACCATATGGGCTCCAGAATCAATGTTAACTTCATTTAGCATAGCCCATAAAAACTGTAGCTCGCTCTGCCTAGCTACCCCTACACTATCATATATACTAGAAATTATATTAGCCATAAACCTAAGGAGATAATGAAAAGTAGGATTCAGGATATTAAATGATTTAGAGTTAGATGCATCATAAGGGCGAGGGTCATCAAAAATCAATCTCCAAAACTGATGATCAATAAAATGTCTATGAATTTGTCTCTCCCCTCCGCAAGGAAAATCAAATATCGCATTAAAATTACTAAGGAAAGAGTAAACTCATGATTCATTAATCTAAACTGGATTTTTCCTTCTTCACAATTCTTCCCTTGAAGTATTTCAGCGGATAATGAGCTAAGGAACTCAAGAGTAATGCTAGGATAAGTAAGATGATGATATGTGATAAAGTCAGTCCAACCAATCCTATTAGTCAACCAAATTATATCCTCTCTAATTCCTAGGGTTGTTAACATGTAGAAATCAATGGTTCGTGTAGAAATTATTTTTCTTTTCTCAAGCTTACCGAACCTAGATTTCATAACATCATCTCTAAAAACAATTCCACACGGATGACAAGAGGGCAGAGGATCGTTACTCAAGTCTTGCGCTTTCCTCTTTCCCTTGTCCCGAGCCGTCAGTTGAGAAGAAACTCCTCCCCTAGTCTTCACTTGCTTACTCATGGCGTTGGGGAGGGAGAGAGTAGGTTGAGCTTCGGGCTGGTTGAGAGGTAGAGACGGCGGTTGCTCCAAGCTTGTGGAAAGTTAGGGCATGTCGGGCTATTTTTTAAAAGGTCAAATGATGACACAGGCATGCCACCCATCCTTTTTGAGCGACACAGGCGTGTCAAGCAGCACACCTTCCTTCCTTATACGTGACACGGGCGTGCCGGCTAACACACCCAGGGTGTGTTGAGTTCGAGTGAGCTTGACATGCCTGTGCCGTTTGACATAGGCGGGTCGTGTAAATCTGGCACGCAGCACGCAATAAACATGATCTCACCGTAAAATGCAAAACTCAAAGTTAAAATCAAAATGAAGAAAATAAAATAAAATGAATAGAAACAAAAATATCTTGGGTTGCCTCCCAAGGAGTGCTTGTTTAAGTTCATTAGCTTGACCCCTCAATTACTCTTTCGTTGGATGGATGTGGCTCGAGGAGTGTACTCTGCTCCTCCTCGTCAATCAGCTCTTTAGGTTTGTTTGAGAAGTATTTCTTATGTCTTTGTCCATTCACTTTGAAAACTCTGGTAGACTCACTTGATATATCAATAGCTCCATGAGGATAAACCTTTTTAACTTGGTATGGTCCCGTCCATCTGGATTTCAGCTTCCTAGGAAAAAGTTTCAATCTCAAGTTGAAGAGTAATACCAAGTCTCCTTCATGGAATTCTCTACGCATGATATTTCGGTCATGCCATCTCTTTGTTTTCTCCTTATAAGATTTTGCATGTTCATAAGCATCAAGGCGTAGTTCTTCAAGTTCATTTAGCTACAATTTTCTTTTCTCTCCGGCTTTCTTTAGGTCAAAATTAAGCCATTTAATTGCCCAATATGCCCTGTGCTCTATTTCAACTGGAAGATGTCATGGTTTTCCATAAACTAATCGAAACGGAGTCATTCCAATGGGTGTCTTGTAAGCTGTTTGATAGGCCCACAGAGCATCGTCAAGTTTCAAAGACCAGTCCTTCCTTGACCTTGATATTGTTTTCTCCAAGATAGCCTTTATTTCCCTATTTGAAACTTCAACTTGCCCACTTGTTTGTGGATGATATGGTGAGGCTACTTTATGGGTTACTCCATACTTCTTGAGAAGGCTTTCAAATTGTCTTTCGATAAAATGTGAGCCTCCATCGCTTACTACTGCTCTCGGTACTCCAAATCTTGGAAATATTATATTCTTGAAAAGTTTTATAACCGTTTTGCATCACAGGAGGGAGATGGGAGAGCCTCAACCCACTTAGACACATAGTCCACCGCCACCAATATGTAGGCATTGTTATAGAAAGAAGGGAAAGGTCCCATATAGTCAATTCCCCAGACATCAAATAATTCAACTTCCAATATCGAATTTTGAGGCATCTCGTGTCTTCTCGATACATTCCCAGTCCTTTGACAGCGGTCAAAAGTCATCACATAATTCTGGGAGTCTCTAAAAATATGAGGCCAGTAGAATCCTGCTTGTAAGACCCTTGCCGCAGTCTTGTCCGTGCTAGTATGACCTTCATAAGTAGAAGAATGACAATGATACAATATGTCCTCAATCTCTTCTTCGGATACACATCTTCGATAAATAGCATCAAATCCTTGCTTGAATAAGAATGGGTCATCCCACACATATTGTATTACGTCCGCGAAAAACTTCTTCCTATGATGATAAGTCATATGGGAAGGTATTATCCCGCAAGCTAAGAAATTGGCAAAATCAGTGTACCATGGAGCCTTGATTTTCTTAACAACTAGTAGCTTTTCATCCGGAAAGAAATCATTAATAGCAAGATCATTGTCGCTTCCTGCATTTATTCCTGGGTGTAGTCTCGATAGATGATCTGCAACCACATTCTCCGTTCCTTGTTTGTCTCGAATTTCTAGATCAAACTCTTGAAGAAGAAGTATCCATCGGATGAGTCTTGGCTTGGATTCCTTTTTATTCAACAAGTATCTTATGGCTGCATGATCTGTGTAAACTATCACCTTAGACCCAATGATATAAGATCTGAACTTGTCGAAGGCGAAGACTATAGCCAAGAGTTCTTTCTCCGTAGTAGCATAATTCACTTGTGCTTCATCCAACATTTTACTGGTGTAGTAAATTGCATACACCTTGCGGTCCTTCCTTTGTCCCAAAATTGCCCCTACAGCGAAATCACTTGCATCACACATAATTTCAAAAGGAAGATTCCAATCTGGAGGTTGCATTATTGGGGTGGTTGTCAATGATTCTTTTAATTTGAAAAATGCATCAAGACAAGAATTATCAAAATGAAACTCGGCATCCTTAGCAAGCAAATTAGTCAATGGCTTTGAGATTTTTGAAAAGCCCTTGATGAACCGCCGGTAAAACCCCGCATGTCCTAGAAAACTCCGCACTTCCTTAACATCGGTTGGAGGATGTAACTTCTTGATCACTTCAGTTTTAGCAATGTCCACCTCGATACCACGCAGTGAAACTAGGTGCCCAAGCACTATGCCTTCTTGCACCATGAAGTGGCACTTCTCCCAATTAAGCATTAAATTCATTTCCTCGCATCTCTGTAAAACCTTGACCAAATTAGATAAGCACATATCAAAATCTGCACCATATATAGAAAAATCATCCATGAATACTTCCATTATATTCTCGATCATATCGGAAAAAATTGAAGTCATGCATCTCTGAAACGTTGCTAGTGCATTGCAAAGTTCAAAAGGCATTCTCCTGAAAGCAAAAGTACCATATGGGCAAGTAAAAGTAGTTTTCTCTTGGTCGTTAGGATAGATGGGGATTTGGTAGAAATCGGAGTATCCATCTAAGTAACAGAAATGTGAATGTTTTGCCAACCGGTCTAACATTTGGTCAATAAAGGGGATAGGAAAGTGTGAAGGATATTTGAGGCCGCTAGAGGGGGTGAATAGCGGTGCGCTCATTCGATAATGGAATTCGTTGCGTTTGTCTCTACAATTTCATTAGTGCAGCAGAAATAGAAAACTAATAATGATAATGAAATATACAACACACAAACACAAATATTTAACGTGGTTCGGAACCGAACAGTTCCTACTCCACGGATTGGGTTCGTATGAACCCTAGCGATGCCAATCACACACTACTATGATAAACACTCCTTCTCGACACAAGTCGGAGGCGGAGAAACCCCATACAAGCGATCTTACAATAGTAAGAAACACAAAAAAGCAATTACAACAATTAATATGAAAGACAAGTAAAGAAAAACTTTACAACACTTGCTTTTGATTGCTTGAATGCTTGGTTGTTTGATTAGCACTTAGAGACCTGATTTGCAGCAACAAATCGGCCCTAAAGCTCTCAAAAATCGGATCCATTTTTCTCCATCACGAGCTTTTTTAATAGCTTCAACCTGTGCTGGAAAATGTCGATCAGTCGACTGTTCGGGACCATCAGTCGACTGATCACACTGATGCTGTGAGACAACGGTGTAATCCACGCTGGAAAAATCCAACGGCTAGGACATCAGTCGACTGATCATACACATCAGTTGACTGATGAAGCATCACTCGACTGCTTGTCCCAGCGGTCGAGTGAGACTCCATTTTGTGCCCTAAAATCCGAGCATCAGTCGACTGATCACAAGATCAGTCGACTGCTCGTCCAATAAGTCGACTTCTCATCTATGGCAGTCGACTGCTAGGGCAATTCCCGCAGTCAAACCCTAGTTGACTACGCCAGTCGACTTCCACATGACATTAGTCGATTGGCAAACCTCAAACATGAGGTTTTAGCCAAGTATGGTGCCCCCATACTTGCTAGACCACCCTTAGCCTAGACCTAAGCCCTCTAGCCACCTCCATCAGCCTTACACCTCTCGGATCCCTCCAAGTCATCCATGACTTGTTCCTCCATCGCGCTAGCCTTCAGGTGCTTCCATCGGCTATGTCATGCTAACGGTGTCTACACCGCCAAGGCACATTGGACTTACGCCGCCAAGACTCCCGCTTGAATTTTACGCCGCCAATACCAAACCCCTTGGACTTCTCACGTGCCAAGACTCAAGCTTGGACTTTCCCTTGCCAACCCATGTTGGACTTTCCATGCCAAGACCCATGCTTAGACTTTCCCAAATGCCAAGTGTCCCACTTGGACTTTCCATGCCAAGTACCCATGACTTGGACTTTCCATAACCACATGGTCAACCCTAGTCAACCATCAAAGTCTCCCTCGAGTCCAGTTAACATAACCCGAGTTGATTGTATAAACAATCTTCCCAAATTATCAACATACATTGATGTCAAACATCAATGTCAACTTACTTTGTCAAATATCAAAACATCTCTCGAGTCAAACTCGAGTCTGGTCAATCGTGACCTGGGCCGATTGCACCAACAATCTCCCCCTTTTTGATGTTTGACAAAACAAACCTTGAGTTAGGCCCCTAACTCAAATTCCCTTACCAATTTTCAAAATTAGTAATTTAATGTTCTCCCCGTTTTTGACATACATCAAAAACAGGTTAACTCTCAAAGGAAGTCAATGTCTCATGTCCCAATGAGATCTTACAATCTCCCCCTTTGGTCCAAAAATACCTAGGATGTCTACCATCTTCCTAGTGATAAGTCTCATATCACTCAAGAGAGGCAATCCTATATGCTCTCCCAATTTCCAAATTGGGTCTCTCAAAATTTCATTTTCCTCCTCATGAAAAAAAATACCATCCATCATCCCATGATGGATACCTCCCCCTAAAGGTTTGCTCCCCCTTAACCATTGCACCAACAATGTCTTAGGGAAGTCCCTAAGCCAATAGGAACACTAAACCATCAAAATAAGGTTAGAAATTCAACATTGAACTTTCCAACACCTTAAATTTGATACAAACCCTAAACACCTCTCCAAATCCATATCCAATGAATTTCACCCTTTATAATGCTTCCCAAAGCATATCCTAGGGTTAGGAGTAATTAGGGACCTTAACCGTAGCTGAAATCGGGCTAAATAACCCTAGTTTTCTCGAAATCAGCATTGACAGTTGACTCTGTCAGCTACCAGTCGATTGATGTGCCCATCGATCGGGACGCAACAACATCGAGTGATCTTGCGCTAATCGAGTCAAGCAGCATCCATCGATCATTTGCAGTAGAGCGGTCTGATAATCAAAACTGATTTTCAGATATCAGACTCGACTTTTGGAAATTCATAAGTAATTCTACGTAAATCAAAAAATCATGAAATTTGATACGTATATTACTTATCACACATACAATTGGTGAAAAATTTTAGAAAAATATTTTAACCATTAAAATAGGAGATTGGTACAAAGTTCAAAAACTGTTAAAACTTTAAAGTTTTTGATCTACTTTGTATCAACTTCTACAATGATGATGGCTATCAAAAGATAGACTTCACCAAGGTTTTCTAAAGTGATTTTAAAATGTTTTTGAAAACCTATTTTGAACCATGATTTATTGGCTAAATATACATAACTTGTATATTAGCTTTCCCCATAATTCTTAGTGATGATTGAAATAAGTTAAGTTCATCTAGATGCACTATCTATGCACCTTGAACCTAACTTATTATCCTAACATCTCACATATAACATGTCAATTTAAGGATTATTATAGCCTCATGCATTTTCTAGGCAACCCTACTTGATTCCCTTATAAATGGGACTCCAAGTTATGCCATTTTTCCTTAAATCAATTTTAATCAAAATAAATGCATGAATGATCATGGCATAAATTATAACAATAATAACGCATGGCCAATAATCATGATGTCATGGCATATGATATAATCTAAAAACAAACATGACATCTAAAATAGTCCTAAACAATGGCATGACATGTTATATGATAAGATGAAATTTCATGTCATGATGTGGCAATTTTCCATAAACCAATACATTAATACAAACACATAATCAAACACAAATGATTTTCATAAACAGAAATTTCATTCAATTTAAGAAAGCTCCAGTTTTTTACATCCAAAATGGATATTTGAGACGCTCAATCTCACTACACAAACTAAAAACAAAAATCCTAACATCCTCTAGCTCTAATCATCTGCAGAAGGTGGAGGTGGAGGAGGCTGCTGGCTCAAGGTCCAGGCTCGCATCATCTCATACATATCGAGCTGACGCTGCTCGATATGACTCTATGACTCCTGAATGCGAATATAGCGCTCCTCCATCCGATTGAGATGCTCGCCCATGGAGGATTGCCCTACTAAGAGCTCTAACAGCCGAGAGTTGATTGTCTGCTGGTAGTCCTGGAATCTGGCCTCCAGCTGTCCAAACCGATCTGATGGACCCGCTGCTGATGCATCTCCTTGCATCTGGTCCTCCTCATTAGCAGCGTCTGGATCCTCATAGTCCTCTGCAGCCTCTCTAGGCACCAGAGGCGGCTCCCCACGTGCCCTGGGCGGAGGTCGAGGTGCCAACTCCATCTGCCCACGTCCCATCCACAGCTTCGCCAACGAGAAGTTACGAACTGATATGCAGTCGTACACCTCAGATAGCGCCCTTAGCGACCCCCTTTTAATGTTTATTCCTACAGACTCTAACCATGCAGTGATGATGTGGACAAAAGACATATGCACTTTCCCCTGCATAGGGGATATGAAATGTATAATGCAATGAAACATGTTCAATGCAATGTTTATGTCTAGTCTATGACGCATGGCGTACAAGAGAAAGAGATGGGGAGGCCGAATCTTTGCTAGACCCCGAGTCACAATCGGAAGAAAACACCCAAAAATGACCTTGTAGAGTACATTGTTAGGTGCAGATAGCTCAGTAATAGGAAATAAGTTCTGAGCTGGTGGGCGAGGATGGTGAAAGACATGCTCATGCATGGAATCCAAAGAGATGTGATCAAAGGGCTCAGGTAAAGGGGAATCGAAGGTAGGGTAGAAAATGAAGGTGTCAGCTGATGGCTTACACTCAAGAAACTCCTGCAATATCGCAGGAGTGAACTCTAAGTCGCGTTTTGCAACGCAGGTAGTGTAGGTAGGGCCATCGTCTACCTTCTTTAAGTTCTGATAGAACTCCTTAAGGAGATCATCATTGATGGCATGTGTGCATAATACTATTTTCATGAGATGATAATATGAAAATATTTCCATGACGTCACTACAGTAACGTGTAAATAAATCCCTATCAATGTACCTAACCAACATGGTTTGGTACAACCGTGATTCAACCTCGGGTGGGTCATTTCTACGGGATCGGCTATATGAATGTAATGCAATGACATGAAATGCAAAGGCACCAATGCACGATTAGATCATAATAAATTATAATGAAAAAATTAGAGTTTTAGAGGAGTAAGAAAGATTTACTTTGGCGCCATTTAGGATGATGATGAGAGAATACTCAGATATCACTGAAAAGATCGCCGGAGCAGTGGATCGCCGGAACCCTAAACGAAGAGGGAAAAATCACTGGAAATGAGTGGATTAGGGTTGTGAGATGAGTAAAAATGGAGTGGAAGAGTTTGGCTGTCAAACCTAGGACTTAGGTTGCCGGTGCGGTCGGAAAAGCTCGTCGGAGAAAGAAGCGGTGACCAGAGAGAAGGAAGAAGCGAGGGATCGACGCGTGAATACGCCGAACCCTAGTGGTTCGGCGTTATAAAATCAGGACGCCTTGATCGATGTGCAACATCACGATCGATTATGGCTTATCGCCAGCCATCAACCGGCCAATGATCGGGCTCGACTGATCACGAACATTTTGTATCGAGCTACGAATATCACGATCGATGCGATCACCACTCTCGCTCAAGAAGCACTCGAATGATGATCCTCTGCCTCGATGAATAGTACCATCAGTCGACTAATGTATTCTATCAGTCGACTGATATACAAACAAGCGAGTCCTGGAAGCAGCACTCGACTACTTGACTCACGATATCGTTATAAGATGATCACCGATCGATAATCAGATTCGACTGATATCTGATTTCCAGTTCTGAAATTCAGAAAATCTCGATTTCTTATTTTATTTTCTCATGTTTAATATTGTATATCGAACATATTGATGTTATGCTTATATTCATGTATTCGTTAATGTATTTTGATATTTTATTTCATTTTAGCAAACATTAACATCCAATGATTTCAAAATCCTAACATCTCACCCTTTCTAAGTGTTGAAATACACAATCAAGGTAAAAGACTTGTTTTGTGAGATGCAATCCACCCTAGACATTCCTTCCATGCAAACACATGGTGAAACACATGAAGCATGGTAAGTACAAGACATCAAGGTGTGACACTTGAGTATCACTCTTGATGTAACTTCTACACCTTTTTAAAAAAAAACTTCTCTTGATACATTAATTCCTAAAGTGTGCCAAAGATCAAAATGACACACTATGACCTCTAAATCTAGATTGTGCCAATTTTATTGATTTTTCATGATTTCAAAAATATATTGGCACATCCTAAAATCTTTTAGGATAGAATATCAAGCCTATTTCCAAGGTATCCATAACCTTGAAAATAACCTAAAAATGTCAACTTTGCTATGGTTGAGTTAACTACCCATCCAATCAAAATTGACACATTCTAACTCATTTAACGTGAATCAATCACACTCTTTGGAACCCAAAATCTATTTGAGCTCATTGAATTAATTAGGTATTCCTTAGGGATAACCTCCCTAGATACCTTCCTAATGACCCTCCTAGGCTTATTAGCCTTGGTCATTATGGTCTTGCCATGGTTAGTCTTAGGGATTGCCTCCCCAATAACCTTCTTAATGGAACCCTAGCCACTAAGCACACATTATGGTTGGCCTTAGGAATAATTTCCCTAAAGACCTTGGTTTTCTTAGATCTAGGTTTAATTCCATAATCAAATGGAACATTGTGATAAGTAGGCATTACTTTCTTAGACATAGGCTTGTGACTCAAACCTTGTCTCCTAGATGATTCTTGCCTCTTACACACTTTTTGTTGACTTCTAGATCCTAGAGTTTGACACTTTGACCCTTTAAATTGATTTTGCATATCTGCAAGAGTCTTTTCCAATTTCTCAAGCCTTGACCTCAAGGCTTGATTTTCTAACTCTAATTGCCCAAATGATTTTTGATTAGGTTTTTGGGCATTACCATTCACTTTAGGCATATGTCTACCCTTATTAGGATTGATGCCTAAATGGTTTTCGATTTTCTTAATTGTTTTCTTAGGAAGGACATTTCTAGGGACATTAGTCCTAAATTTCTCCTTCTTTGAAATAGACCTAGAGTTATCATTTCTAGCATGCTTTGATCCATGAGTAATAGCAAAATTATTTGAATTAATTCTAGCATGCTCTTGCTTAGAATTTAAAGAATGAGCATTATGAAAATATACCTTAGGGTTAGTCTTAGAGACTCCCCCTACTTGTGAAGCTCCCTCCTTTCTTCTAGGACATTGGCTCCTATAGTGTCCTGGTTGTCGGCATTTGAAGCACACCACATGCTCCTTGCTCTTCTTGGTTGGGACACCAGCATCCTTGACTTTTTCATTGACTTTTGGTGTCGGAGGAGCTTTCTTAACCCTTTTTGGACACTTACTTTTGTAGTGTCCGGATTCCCTACACTCAAAGCATATTATATGATTTTTATTTACAATTGACATGCTTGAGTTACCTATGGTGGTGGTAGGTGCCGGAATTGGAGCTTCTTCATCTTGACTAGATGTCGAAGCTTTCTCTTGTTGCTCCGGAGTGGAAATTCTTTCCTCCCCCTCAATCCTAGAGGTGGAGGTGTCTTCTACTTCTTCTTCCACCGATCCAGAAGTTGACTCCTCTTCAACTTCCAATTCCTCACTTGCCCTTGAGGATGATGAACTCTCTTCATCCTCTTCCTTATCTTCTTCTACTTGTGCCAAGTGGGGCTTCTCATTGAACTTGGCTAATTTGTCCCATAGCTCCTTGGCATCAAGATATTCACCTAGCCTAGACAAAACATCATTAGGTATCAAATCTTCTAAAAGTTTTGTTACCTTGGCTTCGGTTTTGAATTTTTGCCGTTGTTCTATAGTCCATTTCTTCAACTTGAGGACTTGTCCATTCCTATCCCGAGGAGGTTCAAAACCTTCTACGAGGATGAACCAATCCTCTATATCCATCATCAAGAATGTCTCCATTCTTGTTCTCCACGCCGAAAAGTCTTCTCGATCATATGGCGGTGGAGTGTTGATGTCCCATCCAAGCTTGTCTTGGGATTCCATCTTGTTCCTCTAGCGTCTTGACTCCGGGTTGTTAATCCGTAGAAGAGCCCCGGGCTCTGATACTAATTGTAGGATATTTGATGTCACGCCCCGGGAGTATGCCGTGCCAAAAAGCAAACGGACAGCATCTCCCCTGTACATGGCAACATATCGGGTTAATACAAGGCCCGTATGCCAACAACAACAATACAATATATAAAGATATCAACATATTAAATGCAGCGGAAAACATACAACAGATAAAACAATATACAATTACCCAACTGTGCACTCCGGAGTGACTTGACACAACAAGAAACATAATAGAAGCCACATCGAAAGCCAAATATATACAACACGTCCGTATATCATAGATACGGAAACAATACGGGCTAAAACCACAAAACGACAATCCACACAAATACCACAATGCGGATTAAATATCCATCCGTCCGGTGTGAGATGGGATCAGCTGGTGGAGCTCCGAACATCCAAGGAATCTTCTACCTGTTATCTGGGCGACAGGAAGCCCAGGGTCCAGGGGTGGTGAGTATAAACTCAGGGGTAATATATAGAAAGTGCATGAACAACATATAAGGATAGATCTACAAGTATACATGTGAAGATCTACAGGTATACAAAGATGAGTCCAATAGGACGACAAATATATCCAAATCTAATAACAAGTAACTCTGATGAAGTCATACTCATCGGTGTATATACTAAACTAATCAATCAACATAAAGTAATGTACCAACGTGCACGGCCTCAGTAACACCAGATGCTAGATCATCCTGAACAGATTTACAATAACATAACTCATATAACGTACTAAATCAATCCCATACCTGACCAATACTCCAACATATGAACAATATATGATCACCTGTAATAACAATCCGGTCCGTACCACACAATGACATGATGCTAATCAAATGCATATAACAGTCTGAATCAACGCATGTATCATGCTCAACACATAGCAGTATATAAAATGCAAATGACATGTATCATGATGAACAAGCATGTGCAACAATCATAGCTCAATCAAATGCAGCATCTCACAGGCATATGTAAAACATATATCAAATACATGCATACATATATATCAGCAATGCATATGCATGGTCATGCCTGCGCACCCAACTCGCTACCACGACCCTAGTGTGGCCTAGGTGGCAGGACATGACAACTATCCTGACTCCAGCCGCCACCACTCTCGAGTGACCGAGTTGGGTAGTATGAAACAGTAGCTAGCCCGCCATAGAGCTATATGCTACCCACACGGGGGTCCCTGCTGCTAGCTGCTCCGTCCCTACCCATGAGTAGACGAGCACCGCACCCAGGACAACTGCACATCACACGACCACTGTCTATAGTGGGTGAGTGCGCTAACTACCACTCCGCACAGTGGCCAAGTGCGCATCTCTAGCTACCACCATCCATAGTGGCCGAGAACGGCACGCACAACAATGCTCTGCCCTCAACCCTGCAACCACTACCCCGAGTGGCCGGGGAGGCAAGATGACTGACGACTTGTCTCAACCACAAGGCAGACCCAGTCATCAGCATGCATGAAATGTAATGATGCATAGCTCACACACAAATCCTCGCAACACTCCCTAACTCACGGGGAGACCTAGTCAACCAAAAGTCAACCATGCAAGGACTATAATCCATAAGACTCTCTCTATCACACAAAGTCATACACACCTGACAGTCAACCATGCTAAAACCTCTAGTCAGTAGCGAGATACCATCGACCATCCATATAACCATACTCAGGCACACAATCCATAATGGATATACCATCACGCTAGGACCTCTAGTCCATGGTTACATACTGACACCCATACACTTATCTATGCACAGACAACTAGATCCACCATAAATGCACCACTAATATGGTTATGATATAACGATCGACTCCATAATCCAATCCATCACCTAACTCTAGTTAGGTAACACAGTAACCCTATCTGAGGTCACAAAGATAACCCTAACCACATGTACTTACTGAACATCTATCAGCTAATACATAATAGGGTTTATAGTTCCTATCCGTGCTAGATAATCAATGAGTAACAGAGTATATATCTCAAAGGTCAAGGCAGTACAAGCATATGATTAAATAAGAGTGGATTTAAGGTAAACAGGTATAAACATATATCCAAGATCATGCATAGGAATTTGATCAAAACTACCGAACCAGGTAGATATTACCCACATGATACATAATCCGTGCTATCCATCTCCACATTCATGTATCCCTCACCATCAAAGTCCTGTAACAATAGGATACAATTAAATACCATCACATATCAAATGATCACGAATAAACATGATTGTTCTCTAACTATACCATCACTAGATCAAGCTTACCAAACTAAATTTCCATTGTCCACAGTAGTTCTGGAATCAAGCCTTCAGTCGAATAGAAATAATCCCTAGTTAAATACAAGAATACCTGAAATCACAATATATATATATATATATATATATATATATATATATATATATATATATATATATATATCTGTTTTCATCCGATCCTCACTTCCAACATCCTTATTCAAATAAAACAATTATGCTCATCCCATATGCACCGATCTACCACTAATACATCTCATATCTCAAACCAATTCAATCGCCTTTTAAGATAGTTGTTTATATCCACATTGCATAGAACAAAATATAAACAGACTTACCATGAATTGCTGTGGCGAATCTGCAATTCCACGCTCAAACCACTGATAGTTGCATTGATGGTGCTTCCTAGTTATGAGACTGGTGGTCGCTCATGAAGCAACCCTAGATCGCAACAACCACAGAAATCGACAACAACATCATAAGCTGTTGCTGATGAAACATAGAGCAGATCGATTATGGTGGCAAACACAGGAAGGGTAGCAATAAATTTGCTCGCAGCGGAGATACCTGACACCGAAGGGGAAACTATTGACAACGACAATCCACCTCGATCGGAGTAGGTGACGGCAATCGACAACCGGCCGGAAGGCGCGATGGGTGGCGAGGCGGCGGCGATCGAGCGACTGCTCAAATAGCGATCTCCGGCGACCATCAAGCTCCACCACCTGCCCAAACACCCATCCGAGCTACTAGTAGTGAGACCCACAAGAAAGCATGGATTTCATCCAAATTAAGGGGAATGGATCAATTTCTTACCCAAATCTCAGCCGAAACTCGTAAATCCCAATTCACCGTCGCCGACCCGATCGCATCACCATCGACTCCCCGCTACCAGCGAGAAGTCTCACTCGTCGGAGCTCGTCCAGAGTCCCTCCCTCCAGCTGGATCTACTACCCGATGAACAACAGCGGCGAGATGCGGAGGAGATAAGAGACGAAGGGCAGAAATCGCAAAGAAGAGGAAATCTCGCGGCGAAGGGAGGAAGAAATCGCGCAAATTGGCAAACGGGTTCGGAAAGCTTTTAAGGCCGTTGGAACTTGGTTCGATTAGCTCAAGTCCAACCCCAAATCAAACCTAGGTTTAACCCAGCCAAATTCAAACCTAACCTGATTTGGGTTCAGCTCAGCCAGTTTGGCCCAATCATCCCAAGCCCAAATTTCAGCCCAACAAGATAATTAACCCCATTAGCCCATTTAGCTAATAACCCAATTAGTCTACTAATTAAACCCAATTAATTAAAAGGTTTAATCCATATATAATTTTTTTTTCGTATTTTACATTTGAGGCCGCTAAAGGGGGGTGAATAGCGGTGCACTCGTTCGATATTGGAATTCGTTGTGTTTGTCTCTACAATTTCATTAGTGCAGCGGAAATAGAAAACTAATAATGATAACGAAATATACAACACGCAAACACAAATATTTAACATGGTTTGGAACCGAACGATTCCTACTCCACGGATTGGGTTCGTACAAACCCTAGTGATGCCAATCACACACCACTATGATAAACACTCCTTCTCGACACAAGTTGAAGGCGAAGAAACCCCTTACAAGCGATCTTACAACAGTAAGAAACACAAACAAGCAATTACAACAATTGATATGAAAGACAAGTAAAGAAAAACTTTACAACACTTGCTTTTGATTTCTTGAATGCTTGGTTGTTTGATTAGCACTTGGAGACCTGATTTGCAGCAACAAATCGCCCCTAAACCTCTCAAAAACCAAATCCATTTTTCTCCATCACGAGCTCCTTTTATAGCTTCAACCTGTGCTGGAAAATGTCAATTAGTCGACTTCTCGGGACCATCAGTCGAATGATCACACTGTTACTGTGAGACAACGGTGTAATCCACGCTGAAAAAATCCAACGACTAGGACATCAGTCAACTGATTATAGACATCAGTAGACTGATGAAGCATCACTCGACTGCTTGTCCTAGCGGTCAAGTGAGACTCCATTTTGTGCCCTAAAATCCGAGCATCAGTCGACTGATCACAAGATCAGTCGACTGCTCGTCCAATAAGTCGACTTCTCATCTATGGCAGTCGACTGCTAGGGCAATTATGGCAGTCAAACCCTAGTTGACTATGCCAATCGACTGCCACATGACATCAGTCGACTGGCACACCTCAAACATGAGGTTTTAGCCAAGTATGGTGCCCCCATACTTGCTAGACCACCCTTAGCCTAGACCTAAGCCTTCTAGCCACCTCCATCAGCCTTACGCCTCTCGGATCCCTCCAAGTCATCCATGACTTGTTCATCCATCGCGCTAGCCTTCAGATGCTTCCATCGGCTATGTCATCCTAATGGTGTCTACACCACCAAGGCACATTGGACTTACGCCGCCAAGACTCCCGCTTGGACTTTACGCCGCCAATACCAAACCCCTTGGACTTCTCACGTGCCAAGACTCAAGCTTGGACTTTCCCTTGCCAACCCATGTTGGACTTTCCATGCCAAGACCCATGCTTGGACTTTCCCAAATGCCAAGTGTCCCACTTGGACTTTCCATGCCAAGTACCCATGACTTGGACTTTCCATAACCACATGGTCAACCCTAGTCAACCATCATAGTTTCCCTCGAGTCCAGTTAACATAACCCGAGTTGATTGTATAAACAATCTTCCCAAATTATCAACAGACATTGATGTCAAACATCAATGTCAACTTACTTTGTCAAACATCAAAATATCTCTCGAGTCAAACTCGAGTCTGGTCAATCGTGACCTGGGCCGATTGCACCAATAAAGTGGTCCTTTCTAGTTTCCTTATTTAATTTCCTATAATCAATACACATTCTCCACTCAGTGACTGCTCTCGTGGGGATTAACTCATTCGTAGCATTTTTTATCACGGTTATCCCCCCTTTCTTAGGCACCACATGAACAGGACTCACCCATTCGCTATCGGATATAGGATAGATAATTCCTACATCTAGCAATTTCAGGACCTCTTTCTTGACCACCTCTTTCATGGATGGGTTTAGCCTTCGTTGATGTTCTATTGAAGGTTTATAATTATCCTCGAGTAGAATTCTATGCATGCAAACTGATGGAATAATTCTTTTTATATTATCAATCTTGAATCCAATGACATTCTTATGTGTTTTCAGCACTTTGATCAGTTTCTCAGTCTCTGCATCACTTAAATTAGCGTTAATGATCACGAGATAAGTAGAATTTTTGCCAAGAAATTCATACCTGATTGTCGATGGAAGAGGCTTAGGTTCTACATGTGGTGGTAGGTCAAGGTCGACAATCTCCGACTCTTCATCCTTGAAATCCCTTTCGAGCCTACCAAGATGAGTTTGTTCTCGTGCTCCTTTTAGTGCAATTGACGGGAAACTGTCAATCCTGCAATAAACATCGAAATCAGAAGGTTATTTAACATCTTTGGAAAGGTATAATTCAATCTTATCATTTCCAAATGCAAGTGAAAGTTTGTGGTTCTTGACGTCTATCATCGCCCCTGCAGTAGCCAGGAAAGGTCTCCCAAAGATGAGTGGAATACATGGGTCTTCATCCATGTCAAGCACTATGAAATCGACGAGAATAATAAAGTTTACCACCTTCACATGTGTTGGGGGATCGGTTGGCCGGCTAGAGGGGGGTGAATAGCCCTCTTACGATGTATGTCATATTTTGCTCGTCTACAAAACGTTAGTGCAAGCGGAATATGCAAATATAAATAAAGACAAGCAAAATATAAACAAGCAATACAAACACGAGATGTAACGTGGTTCACGGCTACGCCGCTAATCCACGGTCTGATTCGTCCAAGGTGAATCACTCCTCCAAATCTATCCACTAGATCTCTCCTTTGCACAAAGCTAGGTGGAGGTAACCTCTTTACACAAAAACACTCCTCTTACAAATATAATGTAAATAAGCTTGAGTAAGAGGATGGAAAGCTTTAGGGAACTTGGGAGAGTATTAGAGCATAAGCATTAGCCTCCCAAACCCCCACCCCCTTCCTTTTTATAGAGGAAGAGGGTTTCTTCCCGTTGACACAGGATCAGTCGACTGATGCCCTCCATCAGTCGACTCATCCCGTAGTCGTTGCCAAATAACGACCGCTTTCCACGTTGGATTCCATCCAACGGTATTGGCATCAGTCGACTGATCTTACCATTAGTCGACTGATACTCAATCAGTCGAGTGCTCAATGGAGTCGACTCCATTCTGTGCCCATGCACGCGGTTACCATCGATCAGCCATTCCTGGCAATCGACTATGGTCGACATCGATCATTGCCGATCCATAACGATCGATTGCCAAGCACTAAATGGTTTTATACCTCGATCGACCCATCGACTCGGAAGCGCATTGACCGCCATGACATGGCGATTGGTGTGTCGGGAAAACCCACCCGACACTTGGCCAAAATGGCCAAGTTTCACCTAAGAGCTACCCTTCCCGGGTTACAATCGCTCACTCTCATCCCTCGGAGTCCCTCGCCTTCGAAGTTCTCTTCGTTCGCGGCCACGTCACTCGGCAGCATCAGGCGCACGACTCTGCAATGCTCCTTCGTGTCTCTTGCCTCGAAGTCTACTTCCTCCGGCTTCACTCCAAACTCCTCATCCGGCGGTCCCTCGGATGCTCCAAGCGCATAGCTTCCGCAAAGCTATCCTTCACCGACTCAAGGCACGAGTCATGAGATGTGAAACTTGCCACGGCTCCATGTGCGAATTACTAAGCCCTGCACGACTTCAACGCACATATCAAATCACAATAACAACCTAACTTAAACCCTTTGCCACACCATCAAAACCATATTACGGCAAGAGATTGCCTTAACAATCTCCCCCTTTTTGATGTGTGGCAATCCGTTTAAGTTAGGTAAAAACATTTGATAAAAATTTCTAAGGTAAGAAAGCATGTAAACATAAAACATGATATAGCAACATGCAACTCCCCCTTAATCCATGAAACTCCCCATACAATTTAAATTTCTCCCCCTATCACTTTTTAACAATTTCTCCCTCCCCCTATCACAATTTACTTAAACATAATTATCTCTCCCCCTTTGACACCATCAAAAAGATTAACACTAAGTTAAAAACTCATGGCATCAAGTATATTAGAAGGAAAAATACCAAAAATTGCTCTAAAACCTGAATTCGGCCTCAACTAGTCTGATTTACAGGCCATCAGTCGACTGGTTCAGATACCAGTCGACTGGCACATGATTTTCAGGATTTCCTATTTTCGGACCAAATTTCAAAAATGCGTTAAAAATTCCAGAAAATTCGAAAAATCATGAAATTTGGGGAACACATTTCTTTTAAGTATATCTATCAGTGAAAAATAGGTTTTCATGAAAAATCATTATATTTCCACGTATTTGCCAAAAATCCAAAAGCTTTAAAAACTACTAGGTTTTTGATCATAAGAGTATCCATTTTAACACCTAGTCTTGCTTTGAATTGTTTCAAAACATGAATACATAGATTTTAGATTAAGAAATTGTTTTGAAAACATATGAAATATCCAACCATGATCTTTGGGCAATATGTCTATGAATTAAACATAAGCCTTCCCCATGATTGGTCTATTATTGCTATTTTGATACTTTAAATGACCATCTAAATGCCATAGGCATTAGTGGACATTTGTATTATCCTAACATCTCACCCATGCTAAGTTTTTAATCAAAGTAGCCTATGGTGAGTGTGAGATGCATCCTAGGGGGGGTTTGTATATACTTAACCATTATATTCATACAATTCTATCAAGGTTAAGTATCAACCTAATAATCCTCATGATCATAAAGGCATATATGAATGAATTACACATTATGATCATTAAACACATGTATTCATCAAATAATAATCATGCATTAGGTATTATATCATCATAATGAGCAAAGTATCACCTAAAGCATGATTTAACCCTATTTCTCATGATTATGTGCCAAATATCAATAGCATAAATCATGATTGAAAACATGTGTAGGAATTACTTCAATCATCATGATTTAAGCATTATTATCTATTTATGGGTACGTTATCATCACCCAACACTATTTAAAAATGTTGTCCCGTCATCCTAAGTCAACCAAAATATGATATAGGTCAATTGCATATGGTTGACTACCCTAGGGTTATCCTAACCCTTAAGGATGGATTTTGGAACCCAAAATAAGTTCTTTCCTATTGGGTTCTCTATGTACTCCTTGGGGATCCATTTCTTAGCTATTACTTTCTTCTTATCTTGTCCCCTAGCTATTAGGCATTTATAGGCCTTTTCATTTTTCTTTTCTTTGTATCCTAGGCCTTTCTTATTGAAACTAGCTCTTTGGCTCCCAATTATCATGTTAAGGGTGTTGGAGCCAATAGTGAATTTTTCTAGGGCTTTTGTTAAATAATCTACCTTTTCCCTTAATGCCCTATTTTCTTCTATGCATGCATCACTAACATCTAATGGCACATAATTATCGTGTGAGCATGCATCATTTAACCTAGAAGAGATATTATCATTTTCATTTAAGCATGCATTTCCTAGCTTATTTTCTAATGCCTTAATTTGATCTAGCATGCTTTTATTTTTCTTTTTCATTCCAAATAAGTCCTTAGTTAAACTAGAAATTATGGAAACTATTTTCTTAGGAGAGGCATTCGTTACCATAGTTTCCATGTCCTCTTCTTCTTCGGATGAGGAGGATGTAGAAGCTCCCCCTTCACTTGAGCTCTCTCCACTTGACCTTGATTCTTCATTTTCGGTGGAGGAGGAATCCAAGTCATCGAAAACCATCAATGCAAGGTTGGAGTAGACATGCTCTTCTTCATCGGATGAGGAAGAGGAAGCAAGGTCATCCCATGTCTTTGCTTTGAATGCCATGGCCTTTCCCTTTTCCTTTGCCTTCTTCTCCTCTTCCTTCTTTCTACTCCCTTTTTCTTCTTCTTTTCTTCTTTCTTTTTCTTCTCTTCCTTGCTCTTGTTTAGGAGGGGACAATTATCCCTTATGTGCCCCTCTCCTTGGCAATTGTAGCATATGACCTTCCCCCTTGGTCTTCTATTCCTATCATTTGATTTATGAAAATGAAAACCTTTAAAAGCACGTCTTACCCTCCTTACCATATAGGCTTCTTCGGTGCTATCCATGGAGGAGGAGGAAGACGCTTCATCATCATCGGAGGAGGAGATCTCTATCTTCTTCTTCCCCTTGTTTGCCAAGAATGCTACTCCTCTTAAAGGTTGGATTTTTGGCTCTTCTTGTATACCTTCAAGCCTTGTTTCATGAAGCTCCATGGTTGAGAAGAATTCCTCCAAGGTACTTACTTCCAAGTTCTTAGAGATGTAGAACGAATCCACCATAGAGCTCCATCTTGAGGACCGGGGAAAGGCATCTATGGCCTTCATTATCATATCCCGGTTGGAGAGCTTTTCACCTACACTTGTTAAACCGGTTAGTATTTCCTTAAAACTAGAATGTAGGGATTTTACCTTCTCTCCCTTTTCGAGTTTGATATTGGACAATTGGGAGCGAAGGACATCTCTCCTTGCTAGCTTTGCCTCGGATGTGCCTTCATGAATCTCTATTAATTTCTCCCACATTTCCTTGGCGCTAGCACACTCCCCTATCCTATTGACTTCTTGTTGAGGGAGCACATTGTAGAGGTGGTGCTTGGCCTTTGAATTTGCCAAATACTCCTCTCTTTGTCTTTTGCTCCATCTCGATTTTTCCAATGGCTCCCCATCTTCGTTCCTAGGCAACTCGAAACCGTTTTCCATAATTAATAATATTTCAAAGTCGGTTTCGAAGAATACCTCCATTCTCTTTTTCCACCAAGAGAATTCACCGTCGAACTTCGGTGGGTGGATGTTTGAGCCGGCCATTTGAGATGTAGAGCTTGTTGCGGCGGTTAGTCCGGTGACAAGCAACCTTGCTCTGATACCACTTGTTGGGGGATCGGTTGGCCGGCTAGAGGGGGGTGAATAGCCCTCTTACGATGTATGTCGTATTTTGCTCGTCTACAAAACGTTAGCGCAAGCGGAATATGCAAATATAAATAAAGACAAGCAAAATATAAACAAGCAATACAAACATGAGATGTAATGTGGTTCACGGCTACGCCGCTAATCCACGGTCCGATTCGTCCAAGGTGAATCACTCCTCCAAATCTATCCACTAGATCTCTCCTTTGCACAAAGCTAGGTGGAGGTAACCTCTTTACACAAAAACACTCCTCTTACAAATATAATGTAAATAAGCTTGAGTAAGAGGATGGAAAGCTTTAGGGAACTTGGGAGAGTATTAGAGCATAAGCATTAGCCTCCCAAACCCCCACCCCCTTCCTTTTTATAGAGGAAGAGGGTTTCTTCCCGTTGACACAGGATCAGTCGACTGATCCCGTAGTCGTTGCCCAATAACGGCCGCTTTCCACGTTGGATTCCATCCAACGGTATTGGCATCAGTCGACTGATCTTACCATCAGTCGACTGATACTCGATCAGTCGAGTGCTCAATGGAGTCGACTCCATTCTGTGCCCGTGCACAGTGCCATCGATCATTGCCATTCCCTAGCGATATTCTTTATCGACATCGATCGGCCAAGAACTAATCGCGGTTTTATACCGATCGATCGACCCATCGACTCGGAAGCGACTGCCATGACATGGCAGTCGACTGGTGTCGGGAAAACCCATCCGACACTTGGCCAAAATGGCCAAGTTTTACCTAAGAGCTACCCTTCCCGGGTTACAATCGCTCACTCTCATCCCTCGGAGTCCCTCGCCTTCGAAGTTCTCTTCGTTCGCGACCACGTCCCTCGGCAGCATCAGGCGCACGGCTCTGCAATGCTCCTTCGCGTCTCTTTCCTCGAAGTCTACTTCCTCCGGCTTCACTCCAAGCTCCTCGTCCGGCGGTCCCTCGGATGCTCCAAGCGCACGGCTTCCGCAAAGCTATCCTTCACCGACTCAAGGCACGAGTCATGAGATGTGAAACTCGTCACGGCTCCATGTGCGAATTACTAAGCTCTGCACGACTTCAACGCACATATCAAATCACAATAACAACCTAACTTAAACCCTTTGCCACACCATCAAAACCATATTACGGCAAGAGATTGCCTTAACAATAGGTACATCTTCTAAGATTCCCAAAGGATATCTAATGGATCGATCGACTAACTGCAAGGCCATAGTTGTTAGTTTCATTTCTCCCAAATCTAATTTCTTGCATATGAAAAGAGGAATCAAATTGACACTAGCTCCTATATCACAAAAAGCCTTATCAAAACTAGAGTCATTAATTATGCAAGGGATAGAAAAACTACCTAGATCATTTAACTTGGGAGGTACCATGTTTTTAATTAAAGCACTGCATTCTTCGGTAAGAGCCACTGTTACATGCTCCTCAACTTTCTTTTTATTGGTTAAAATATCCTTCAAGAACTTGGAGTACGTAGGCATTTATTGAAGAGCTTCTGTAAGAGGTATATTAATATAAATCTTTCTAATTACCTCAAGAAATTTACCAAATTGTTCATCCAATTTCTCCTTAATCAGCCTCTGAGGGAATGGAATAGGAGGCTTGTATGTCCTTGGCTCTTTGTGCAGCACGATTGTGTTGTCTGGCTCGGTTGGGGCGTGCTGGCTTCTGCAGTGACCCGACACAGGCGTGTCGGCTGGCACACCCTGGGTGTGCTTATGGGCATCACCTGACATGGGTGTGTTGGACAACACATCCTGGGTGTGTTGTCGGCTGCCTATCTCAAAATCGTTCAACACAGGCGTGCTGCTGGGCATGACCACTTCTTCAAACTTCGGCACACCTATGTTCTTGAACACGGGTGGGGCTTGTTGAGCTCTGGCAGGTGGTACTGCTTTCTTGTCTCCTTCTAAAATTCTTCCACTTCTCAAACTTATAGAATTACAATGTTCAGCTGGGTTTACTTCCGAATTTCCAAGAAATCTACCAGGCGTCCTAGATGTAGAGCTAGCAATTTGAGAAATTTGATTCTCCAATATTCTTGTGTGATTAGTCAAATTATCCACCTTGCTTCCCAATTGCTTAATCGCCTCGGTATTATTTTGATGTTGTTGATTGGATTCTATAACATGCTGTCGAAATTCATCATTCATCTTCCCTTGGCATGTGATAAAATTTTCCATCATCTTCTCTAAGTTTGACTTTGGCCCTGGTTGAAATCCCGAAGGTGCTCCAAAATTGTTCTGTCTAGAAGAATTTTGGTTGGCTTGATACGAAAAGTTGGGGTGATTTCTCCAACTGGGATTGTACATGTTCGAATAAGAGTTGCCACCATTAGGCTCCTGATTAAAATTATTCAGCGCATCTACTTGCTCAACCCCTACTCCCGATGATGGTGCGTGTAGAATTTGGCAATTTGTAGCCATATGTCCTGTTACACCACAAATCTCATAAGTGACATTAGATGAGTTTACATCTGATACATTAAAATGTTCAAGCTTTTGAGTTAATGCATCAACTTTAGCACTGAGTAAATCAAGAGTACTTACCTCATACTTACCTGACATTTTAATCGGATACCCTCGTTCTTAGCCATTGGTGAGAATTCATTGCCACATTCTCGATGATCTCAAAGGCTTCATCCAATGTTTTGTTCATGAGAGCTCCTCCTGCAGCAGAATTAAGAGAAACTTTAGTGGCATACGAGATTCCATTATAGAAAGTATGAACAATGAGCCATTTCTCCAGCCCATGATGAGGGCATTGCTGTAGTAATCCCTTAAATCCATCCCAAGCTTCAAATAATGTCTCTCCATCCTTCTGTGCAAAATTAGTGATTTGATGACGAAGACTTGCAGTTTTTCTTGGTGGAAAATACTTGTCTAGAAATCTTTGCTCTAGCTGATCTCATGTAGTTATGCAGTCCGCTGGAAGAGAGTGTAACCACGCTCTAGCTTTGTCCCGCAATGAGAAGGGGAACAAGCGCAATCTAATAGCATCAGTTGAGGCTCCATTCAGTTTTAACATTTCGAAAAATTCTAAAAATACTTCCAAGTGCAGATTAGGATCTTCAGTGGGCACTCCTCCAAATTGATGTTGTTGGACCATGGAAAGTAGAGCCGATTTCAATTCAAAATTGTTCGCTTCAATGGGGGGTCTTCTAATGCTTGATCTCAATCCCCTTATATTAGGCGCTACGTAATCCCTTAAAGGTTTATTCTCGTTGTGATCAGCCATGTTAGAGTTCAAATTTTCTTCCTGTTGTTGCTAGAGTCTTCTTCTAGCAAGGAACATTCTCTCTATCTTAGGATCAATTTCGAGAATTTCCCTGTTAAATCTATTCATGCAACAACAAGAGAAGATTCCAAAATAAGAATTCAGAATAGACAAAAAATAAGAACAGAAACAGAAATCTAGATTAACTAAATCACGCTCAATTCAATATTGAGTGCCAATCCTCGGCAACGGCGCCAAAAACTTGATGTGTCGATTTTTGCAAGTGCATGGTTGTCGTCAAGTAATAAAAATATCGATCCCACAGAGATTGGGTCAATTACCGAATGATCATTATACCAAGTTATCTAGTCAAATCAAATTTGTGAATTAAGTAAAGAAACTAAACAGTCAAGAACAGCGAATGAGAAGAATGAGCTGAAAGTCAATAATTGAAGGGAATCTCAGGATATGGGTTTCACCGCATCGACGATTTATAAGGTGATTACGTTCTCTCCTACTCCTTAGAGTTGTTTCGATAGAACCTGTCCTAAGGTAAATCAATGGCCCCTTTCGAGGTCTACGCCAATTGTACCTATCAAACTCAATTTCTCTTTTCACGGTATTCGAGCGTAGGTGATCATAATCAGCTAAGGGGACCTGTCACGAGACCCTCGCAAACCTCCCTAGTCTTACTACCGTTACTTGATAAAAATTAGATTTGATAGATCCATTAAGTCCATAAGAGTTTCTCTAGAGACTAAATTTCCTTTTCACGATAGGTTTGCACACGGGACCATAATCAGCTAAGGAATCATCAATGATTCCTGCAAACCCTCATAGATACGCTATCGATACTTGATAGGAGTTAATCTCTAGCATGGATCTAGGTTTCGGGAACTTGAGTTCACTGTTAGGTCCTTCCCCAAGGTTCCTTAGATTTATCAATAAGAATCTAAAACCAAATCAAAACAACCGTCTATTCAAGTAAAGTAGAAGAGATTCAATCAACCATCATAAATTGTCAAGGGCTACTCCCCCATCCTAATATTTCAGGACACTACTCCATAGATGAATCAGTATTGTCAGAGAAAGAAATTACAATCGCCATCATTGTGTTTCCTCCCCCGTCGACTTTGTCCTTCTTCTTCGAATTCCCCCCCCCCTCTAGGGTTAAAATTCATCTTCTTTTATAGCCTTGGCTTGGCTTCAATTAAGGCAGAAATTCTTCAATTAAGCGGAAATCCCGAGCTTTGCCACAGAAAAGGAAAGCAGTCAATAGGGTGACACGCTCATGTCAATGGAGGGCATGGGCGTGTTGGGCTTTTGCCATGGGCGTGTTGGCTATGGTGTGGGCATGTCAGCTGACACACCCAGGGTGTGTTGAGTTCGGGTGAGCTTGACACGGATGTGTCACTGATAGCACGCCTGTGTTATTCTGATACGCCTTGATAATTGCCGATACTTCACCTGTTAACATGAAAAATACCCCAAAACATTTTCTTTGTCCAAAATATATTAAACTTTACTAAGACATAACAAAATACATGACTAAAACATAAAATGAGATGAAATGCATGCATATTGAATGCCCAAAATGCAACATAAATTACACACATCAAAACACACAGCCGTATGGCGGCCCAGCAGATTGATGCAATTAGGGATTTTTCGGATTTTACAGCGAACCGATGTGATGTATATATAAGGAGAGATCCGCCCAAACCCTAGGGGGGAGGCACGATGGCTGGGACGACACACCGAAGCCCTAAAAAGCTTCACGAACTCGCAACGGGGAGGAAGAACGCCACCGAAGATCCAAGTTCTGCACTTCAACGCTGGAGATAAGGCCACATCGGCATTGTAACCTCTTGTTCTTGCATTTTATTTCTGATATATTCGAACATGAATATGCCTTGTGATTCTCCTCTTCTATATATGGAGTAGTTCCTTTAATTCTAGGATTAGGGATTAGCTTGTGTACGCATGACATGTTGCTTCAAATTGAATTCAATTTTTGAATTTGAATTTGCAATTGGAAATTGTTTATATCAATATCTATGCGTATTTGGTTTTCTACCTATTGTGCTTAGACGATACAAGGGGTGACAGCCCTCGTATCTAAGATTTAGGAGATTTATACAAGGAACCTAGGGGTAAACCTGATCTCCTGTAACCATGGGTAGAAGGATGCATGGAACTAGAAATGGTTCATCGCAGGGATTGATTTGACATCCTTGTACCACCTATCTCATCCTTGTAAGGCAGAGATAGATCATGATACATGCGGTGGCTCATCAGGAGAGTGTATGATGTCCCTTCCACAAAACCATAGTTAGACGTTTAGACAACGCCTAGTTGATAGCATGTTTTGCGACACACAAGTGAAACCGATGTCCTAGAATCCCTCTTAAAGATCTCAGCATGCTCCTTTCTTCCTCCATGTGACACCATACTAGAGTTTAGTCCACTGACAACTCTCACAATCGAAACCTTTAGATTTTACTTCCGAATAATTTCACCCACTGAACAAATCGGTACTCGAATCTTAGTCCCTGTGGGATCAATAATCTTTTATTACTTAACGACATTCGTGCACTTGCAGGCGTTGAGCGCAAGCACTCGCTTCGAGTCCTTGATGGTCTCCATTGTGAGATTTGTAGGGGATCGATACGGCCGGCTAGAGGGGGGTGAATAGCCCTCGTACGATGGATGTCGTAATTCGTTCATTCTCGTTGCGTTGTTTGTCTACAATTGTGGTTAATGCGCAGCGGAAACAATAAAACAATAATAATACTAACAACAAATAAGCACATGCAAACACACACGATATACGTGGTTCGGAACCGAATGGTTCCTACTCCACGGGCGAGCCCCTCGAGCTCTAGTTATGCGCACGGCACTAACTATAACACTCCTTCTCGACAACACGTCGGAGGTGGAGAAACCTCTCACAAGCAATTACAATGTAATATAGAAGTACAAGCAAATACACAAATACAATACAAAAGAAAACTTTCACCGATTGCTTTGATCGCTTTGCTTGTTGCTTGCTTTGATTGGCTCTTGAAGGACTGGAATGCAGCAGCAATTCCCCTCCAATAGCTTCACATAAGGCTTGGCGAAATCCTCCAACTCGTGCTCCATTTATAACCTGCATCAAGCTATTTTCGCGCCCATCGGCTGATCGCCAAAAGGCCCGTCATGCCTATAGCCGTTGTCTCTAGCGGCCGGATCCACGTCGACAAGTTCCAACGGATCACCTATGATGTGATGATGCCCATCACGATCGTGACCCAGATAGTCGCCGCCCGATCGGCTCACGGAGCGATCGTGCTCATAACACTCCCATCAATCGATCGCCATCCCTCGCACGATCATTGCCGTCGGCTTGATTGACGCCATGTCCATAACGGTCGCCAAACACAAAACCCTAGCCTTACCATAACGATGTTTGAGCCTCCGACACTCAGTCTTAGCCACTTGGCCAAGTCCACCTTATCCCTCATGGAGTTCCCCACCAAAGCTCTCTTCCCTCGGCCTACGTCCCTCGGATGCGCCAAGCGCACGGCTTCGCAACGCCATCCTTCGCGTCTCATGCCCTAGAAGTATGCTTCCCTTTGGGCTCACTCCATTCGCTCCCCGTCCGGTGGTCCCTCGGATGCACCAAGCGCACGGCTTCGCAATGCCATCCTTCACCGACTCAAGGACCCCGAGCCTAGTGAACTTACCAAGTCCTCAAGACTTCCCAAATGCACCAAGTGCACGGCTTCGCAATGCATTTCTCACCAAGCACCAAGCGCACGGCTTCGCAATGCTTTGGATTTCCCATGCCAAGCACCAAGCGCACGGCTTCGCAATGCTTTGGACTTTCCCATGCCAAGCACCAAGCGCACGGCTTCGCAATGCTTTGGACTTCCACACCAAGCTCCATGCTTGGATTTTCCATGCCAACCCATGTTGGACTTTCCCATGACAATCCCATGTCATGAGTTTTGTCTATCATCAAAATACCATCAAGGTACTGCTGGGCCGATTGCACCAACAATCTCCCCCTTTTTGATGATTGACAAAACTACCATCTCAAGTCTACCAATTCTCCCATATTGGCAATTCTCATATCCCAATGAGAATTCCAACGAACCTTAATTGGTAACTTGGTAACTTCTCCCCCTTTTTGACATTACATCAAAAAGGTCCTCCCCAAGGGTATGAATGTCTCATATCCCAATGAGATCTTACAATCTCTCCCTTGGAGGAACACATGCCTACAATCTTTCTAGTGATCCCATATCACTTAAAGAGAGGCAACCCAATTTTTCTCCCATGAGGAAATACACATCCATCTTCCCATGATGGATACCTCCCCCTAGAGGCTTGCTCCCCCTTGACCATTGCACCAACAATGTCCTTGGAGAGTCCCTAAGCCAATAGGAACATTAACCAAATCAAAATTAAGGCAAAGTTCAACAATGAACTCTTTTCCACCTTAAAATTGATACTCACCCTCAACCCAACTCCTAATCCATATCCAATGGATTTCCACCCTCTCTAATGCTCTCCCAAGCATATCCTAGGGTTAGGAGTGATTAGGGGACCTTAACCTAGCTGAACATGGGCCTAACCAACAAGATTTACCCGAAATCAGCAATGATCAAATTAGAAATCATCGGTCATTGCCACCCATCGATCATTGCCATCCATGGCGATGATCGATAATCGTGATTTATTTCGTAAATGGACATAAGTAAATATACGTAATCTTAAAAATCTTGAAAATGCATACGTATAATACTTATCCTAAACACTATGGGTGAAAAATATTGGAAAATTATTTTACTCACTAAATTAGGAGATTGATACCAAGTTCAAAAGTTTAGAAAAGCTTCAATAAAGAGCCCTCTTTGTATCATCCCATTCAATGGTGATAGCTATCAAAAGATAGGCTTCACCAAGGTTTTTCAAAATATTTTCAAAATGTTTTTCAAACCTTTATTTTCTTTTTCCTAAACATCTCACCAATATCTAGATGTGTAAAACACATACAAGTCAAATTTTTGTGAGATGTAGGTTTTGTTTTATGTTTTCATGCATATTTCTAGGCAATATTATTTGATTCCCATCAAATCATGCCATAGTCCTTAACTCCATTTTAATTCATGCATGATATGATTATGGCATAGATATGATATAGATAACAACATATGCCAATATCATGATGTCATGGCATGTGAATGAAACTTAAGCATACATGACATCTAAACATAAATCTAAACATGATCATGACATTTTTATAGATGAAAATGAAAATGATGTCATGACATGGCAAGGCAAACACAACATGGCAAGTAAAATATACTAAGGTATAGAATACCTAAGTGTGAAAATCAATTTGCCATTTTTTTTTTTAGGGATTAAATTCATTTTGCCTTAATGTCATTCATTTCCCTAGTGTGACAAAAACCCAAAATGGCACACCAATACCTCTAAGACCTAAATGTGCCAATTTAAATCATTTTTAACTTCTCAAGCACATTGGCACACCCTAATGTGTCAACTCTACTATGGTTAGGTTAACTACCCATCCACTTAGGGTTGACACACCCTAACCCATTTAGCGTGAATCGATCATGCTTTTAGGAACCCAATATCTATTGGAGCTCCTTGGGTTAACAAGGTATTCTCTAGGGATAACTTCCCTAGATACCTTCCTAATGACCCTTTTAGGCTTTGAAGCCATAGTCTTTTGGGTCTTTCCTAAGTCAACTCTAGAGGTGACTCCTCCATTGACCTTCTTAGTGGCTTTCTTTATTTTTCTTAAGTCCTTAGCCACTAAACACACACCATGGCTAGACTTAGGGATGACTTCCCTATTAGCCTTGGTTTTCCTAGACCTAGAAATAGTTCCATAATTAAATGGAACATTATGATAAGTCTTCTTGGGCTTAGGTTTGTCACCAAAATCTTCCTTGCCCTTAGACCGTTTTTGAACCTTAGGTCTTGACTTTTGGGCATTTGACCCTAGAATTGAATTTTCTATGATTCTAAGGGCTTTCTCCATTCTCTCAAGTCTTGACCTCAAGACTTGGTTCTCTAGCTCTAATTTTCTCATTTTTTAATTTTCATTAGGTTTTTGGGAAAACCTCTTCTTCTTAGGCATGTGCCTAGACTTTTTGGGATTAATACCCAAATTTTCTTCTACTCTCCTAATTGACTCCCTAGGCAAGATATTTCTAGAGTTATGAGTCCTAGGTTTGTCTTTAGTCATATGAACATGCTTGGCACCTAAGCAATACACCTTATTATTTCTCCTAGCATGCTTTTCATTTATAATTGCAAGAGAACTAAAATAATTTTTTGCATGCTTTTTAACTCTAGGAATTAAAGGTGCATTAACTAAATGTACCTTAGGGTTAGCTTTAGGAGCTCCCCCTACATGAGTTGTACTTTCTTGCCCTTTCTTCCTCCCCCTAGGGCATTGGCTTCGGTAGTGTCCCTTTTGATTGCATTTGAAGCACACAATGTGCTCTTTGCTCTTGATTTTGGGAACACCGGCATCCTTTGACTTTGGGTTGACTTTCGGTCTTGATGCCTTTTCCTTAGCCAATTTAGGGCATTTGCTCTTGTAATGCCCTTTCTCCCTACACTCAAAGCATATTATGTGATTTTTATTTAAAATAATAACACTTGAGTTACCTAGGGAGGTGGTGGAGGCCTCTTCCCGATCTTCACTTCTCCCGGATGTGGATGCTTCTTGTTCTTGCTCCGGGATGGAAGATTGCCTCTCCTCCCCCTCAATGCTAGAGGTGGAGGTTTCCACCAAGTCATCAACATCTTCAAATGTTGTGGGTTCTTCTTCGGCATTCTCCTCTTCTTGTGCCGATTGGGAATTTTCTTGGAATTTCATTACCTTACTCCATAATTCCCTTGCATCCCTATAATCACCCAATCTAGACCAAATAGTGTTAGGTAACAAATCACTAATCAACTTGATTACCTTGAGATTTGTCTTGAAGTCTTTGATTTGGTCTTGGGTCCATTTTGCCTTCTCAATTGGCTTGTTGTGTTTGTCCCTAGGCATCTCAAAACCGTTTTCTATAATAATCATAAAATCAAAATCGGTTTCGAGATATACCTCCATCCGTTTCCTCCACCAAGAAAAATCTCCATCGAATTTTGGTGGATGGATGAAGCCGGCCATCTTGTAGTGCTCTCGCGGCGGTTAGTCCTTGAAGAGCGACCTCGGCTCTGATACCACTTGTAGTGGATCGATACGGCCGGCTAGAGGGGGGTGAATAGCCCTCGTACGATGGATGTCGTAATTCGTTCGTTCTCGTTGCGTTGTTTGTCTACAATTGTCGTTAATGTGCAGCGGAAACAATAAAACAATAATAATACTAACAATAAATAAGCACACGGAAACACACACGATATACGTGGTTCGGAACCGAATGGTTCCTACTCCACGGGCGAGCTCCTCGAGCTCTAGTTATGCACACGACACTAACTATAACACTCCTTCTCGACAACACATCGGAGGTGGAGAAACCTCTCACAAGCAATTACAATGTAATATAGAAATACAAGCAAATACACAAATACAATACAAAAGAAAACTTTCACCGATTGCTTTGATCGCTTTGCTTGTTGCTTGCTTTGATTGGCTCTTGAAGGACTGGAATGCAGCAGCAATTCCCCTCCAATAGCTTCACATAAGGCTTGGTGAAATCCTCCAACTCGTTCTCCATTTATAACCTGCATCAAGCTATTTTCGCCTAGCGGATCGCCAAAGGCCCGATCGCCTCGTATCGTTGTCTCACAACGGCCGGATCCACGTCGGACAAGTTCCAGCGGATCACCTACCCGATCGATGATGCCCATCACGATCGATGACCCGATGGTCGCCGCCCGGCTACGGAGCGCCTCGTGCTCGCGACACTCCCATCGATCGACTACCATCCTCGACGATTCATTGCCATGTCCATGGCGGTGATCGCTCACAAAACCCTAGCCTTACACCAGTCGAACTCTAGTCGACTTGGACCAGTCGAACCGGCACCTATGCCAGTCGACTGATGTCGGGAAAAACCTCAAAACATAACGATGTTTGAGCCTCCGACACTCAGTCTTAGCCACTTGGCCAAGTCCACCTTATCCCTCATGGAGTTCCCCACCAAAGCTCTCTTCCCTCGGCCTACGTCCCTCGGATGCGCCAAGCGCACGGCTTCGCAACGCCATCCTTCGCGTCTCATGCCCTAGAAGTATGCTTCCCTTTGGGCTCACTCCATTCGCTCCCTGTCTGGCGGTCCCTCGGATGCACCAAGCGCACGGCTTCGCAATGCCATCCTTCACCGACTCAAGGACCCCGAGCCTAGTGAACTTACCAAGTCCTCAAGACTTCCCAAATGCACCAAGCGCACGGCTTTGCAATGCATTTCTCACCAAGCACCAAGCGCACGGCTTCGCAATGCTTTGGATTTCCCATGCCAAGCACCAAGCGCACGGCTTCACAATGCTTTGGACTTTCCCATGCCAAGCACCAAGCGCACGGCTTCGCAATGCTTTGGACTTCCACACCAAGCTCCATGCTTGGATTTTCCATGCCAACCCATGTTGGACTTTCCCATGCCAAGGCTTCCCCCTTGGACTTCCACACCAAGCTCCATGCTTGGATTTTCCATGCCAACCCATGTTGGACTTTCCCATGACAATCCCATGTCATGAGTTTTGTCTTTCATCAAAATACCATCAAGGTACTGCTGGGCCGATTGCACCAACAAGATTTGAGGTCGCGTTCATGTGCATTATCTACCAGTTCCCAGATCAACCACATGTACATGTGGCATCAGCGGATGAGCACCAAATTTTCCCTTGAGCTCGACATACTGAGACTACTAGACTTCCCACCTCGGCCATCATATTAGAAGTATTGTTTCGCTTAAGTCTTGGGAGAAGCCTTGAATTTTGATTTGTTTTTCTTCCAATAGTAGTTTCTTTCTTGAAATTTATGATTTAGTTTTAGTTTGCATTCATTTGTTCATGCATAGAGTGTTTAGTTTCCTTTCCCAATTAGTTTTTACCATCTTTAAGCTGCCTCAGTAATATTTTTTAGAATATCTTCATGAATTGCTTCCATAAATAGCTTAACTTCATTTATCTTTTGGTATTTTATTTTTAGTTGCTTTAATGAATGTTCTAGACTTGCACTGGTTAGCTTTTATCTTTCACTCATACTTGGCGAAAATTCCAGAAGGGAGAATCTATTACATACATAGTTATGATTCATCCCAATATTTTAATACTTTAGAATCCATAGGTGACTCTAGATTTAGCATTTTAGTTACTGGAGATGCTCGGATTGTGTAAGCCCATTTGAAAAAATCAAAATACAAGTGAGCTAGAGAGGAACAAAGTTCCTTGAAAAAAAAGATATAAACACAAATAAATAAAAAGATAGAAAAAAAGAGAGAGTTAAAAACAGTTTCATGGGTGGAAATGGTTAGGTGCCACTTTGAGACCGAGTTAGGTTACTAGGGAAACACCTACCAATTTATCTCAATATTGAGCATGTCTTTGAGACTTTGTGCTAGATCTAGGGAACGACCCTCTCTTAAGGCCAGTAAGTGCCTAAAAGCAGGAGACCTTAGGAAAGCTATAAGATGATGACTTGACTCACTGTGGAACGAGTATCTCTTAAGAAAATTTGCTTATCACATGCACGAAAAGCTAACTTAGTGAACTTTTTGAACATATCTATTTTCCTTTGATTGGAAATACCACTTGATAAATCTAGTTAGCATGCTAAGTATGGAATAATACTTTTTAAAATTTCATGGCACTGAGGTTTGCTTGAGAACAAGCAAAGATCTAAGTTTGGGGGAATTGATGTGAGCCAAATATATAGGGTTTTAAGAGTAGTTTTAGTACACATCTCATTGCATGTTATACTTGTTTCATGCATATTCTATTTTGTTTTCCATGTATTTCCTATTTTCTGGTTCGGAGATCTGCTCTTGTTACTTTTGTGTGCAGGACGACATTTTATAGGTGAAACGACACACTTTTGGAGCAAAAGGAAGGCATTCACCAGGTGGAATAGGGGCAGACCGGTCATGTGGATTCCACACGACCATGTCCAAACCCCCGAGGCCAGCTATCCCAACACTCCACATGGTCAGTCGTATGGCACTGGGAAGTTTTGACGTAACTAGGGTTTTTGTGGGATTTATGAAGAGTCGGCTTCACTTCTATAAAAAGGAAGACACGCCCAACCCCTAAGGGGGAGGCCCCGATGGCTAGAACAACAAATGGTGCCCTAAAAAGCACCGGACACTCGCAACGGGGAAGAGGGAAGCGGCTAGGAGATCCTTCTCGATGCTCCGACATTGTGGAGAACAACCAAGACATTCATATTGGTTAGGACAGAGAGTATCTTCTTTATTCTCTTGTTCTATTTTCAATGCAATGATGTTTTCTAAGTTGTCTTGTGTTTATTCATCCTTATTTATGGAGTAGATACTTTGATTCTAGGATTAGGGAGTAACTTGTATTTTTGGACATGTTAGTCCAAATAGTCATTTATCTCCTTTGATTATATTTGCAATTTTGTGTGTTGAGATTTATGATGATTGTGTTTTGATTCTAATTCTGTCGCACGTAGCCGATACAAAGGGTGACAACCTTCGTATCAAAAACCTAGGAGAATCAAGGATGAGCCTTGCGGTCATCCTACCTCCTGTAATCGTAGAAGATAGAATATGGTAGGACAAGATATGAAATAAGATCCACCTCTACATAGGGATTGTTAGGAAGCCTTGGTACCCAATTACCTATATCTTAGCAAAGGGCCAAAGTAGGAGAAATTAACTCTAGAAGGGTTGAGGGACCTTAGTGACAGAGGGCTCCCAACAGTATCAACCCTCTGAGCTCTAATGATTCGAAAGGTAAACTTGGTTATGAATAGATAGCTCCCGATAGAAGCAAAAGTTCATCGAGCAAGTACATATTGATCCTCCCTCAAGATCATAATTTGAGATCTCAATGCACCTAATAGATAGCATGTTCCATGATGCACAAGTGAAACCGAAGTTCTAGAATCCTTTTTGAGAAATTCCAACCAACCTTCCCTTCCTCCGAGTGACACCGTACTAGAGTTAGGACTACCATCAACCTTGCAACCTATACTCCTAAGAGATTTATTTCGAACAACAAAATCCACTTGATAGACGATATTCGAATCTCAGTCTTTGCATGATCGATAATCTTTTATTACTTGACGATACCGTGCACTTGTGGCCATTGAGTGCGAGCGTGCGCTACGAGTCCCTGACGAGTCCCATTGGAGATTTCAGAGTTGTGCATGTCGCTATTCACCCCCCCCCCCTCTTGCAATTCTCACGATCCAACAATTGGTATTAGAGTGGGGGCGCTCAAATTCAGTGCAACCACCAATCTAGCATCTTTCTAATTCTTTTCCTATTTTTCGATTCATAAATTATTTTAAGCTTTTTCTTATTATTTCTCCAGCACTACTAATTCAAGACGAAGTCTTGGCAATTCATGTTTTGTCGTCCTTTTTGTTGTGAAAGGTTTTAGTCAATGGCCCGTCTTGAGGGGTATAGCACCACCCGACCTCCATTCTTTAACAGAGATGACTTCCATTGTTGAAAGTGTCATATGAAGTGTTTCTTGAAAACACAAGTCGAGACTTGGATAATAATCCAAACCGACTTTCCTCTACTCACCAACGATCAAGGGGAGCCATTGGACTTCGACAAATGGACCAATGCAACCAAGAGGCAAATCGAAGTCGATGCAAAAGTGACCCAAATTTTGTAGTGTGGCTTGTCCAAGGAGGAGCTCAACCGAATTGGACCGTTCATTAGTGTCAAAGACCTCTAGAACAAGTTAATCGAGCTACACGAAGAGACATCCAATGCAAAGGTATGCAAAAGAGACTTACTAGTGAATAAGTTGTATAATCTAAAGATGTAGGATCACAAGACCGCTACGCAACTCCATGCCCGGATCCAAGACATCTTGAATAGCCTACATGCCATTGGATAAAAGGTGGAGAATCATGACATAATAAGGTATGCGTTAAATGCATTTCCTAGGACCACCTTGTGGGCATCTATGGTTGATGCCTACAAAGTGTCTAGAGACTTAACTAAGATTAGATTAGATGAATTATTTTTAGAATTTGAATTACACGAACAATCTAACGCGATCCCAGTCGAGAAAGGTTTAGGATTGTTTACAAGTCAAAGAAGGAAGGCAAAAGGCAAGCCACCTCCCGAAGAAGATGACTACCAATCAGAGAAAGAGATGGAGACCGAACTAGTCAACCTAGTTCGTAGGATGATCAAAAAGGAAAGGAATGCGAGATAATCAAAGAGAGCATTCCAAGCAACTTGGGAGCAAGAAGATCAAGATGACGACTTAGCATTCATGGCAAGACCGGTAGAGTCCGAGTCCGGGTCCGAGTCCGAAGCTAACAATGAATATGAATCCAACTCCGACTCTTACTCCGACTCCGAGGATGATTTCGAGTCAAGACTCAAAGTCGGCTCAAAGAAGAAGATAAAGGTAAGTCATTCTTTAATTGGTAATTTATATCACACAATTAAATTGTTAAATAAGAAGTTACTTAAGTCTAAGTCTAGGGTCGAGTCTTTACTTGAGGAGGTTATACTCCTTAAGTATGAGGCTACCCTAACCTCTTTGACTAGTCAAGTTCGAGAGGGAAACTCAACTCAAGTAAAGAAACTTGAAGAAGAGAATTCTCTCTTGAAAGGACAAGTTCAAGAGCTCGAGGCTAGGTTGCAAAGGTTCACTTTAGAATCCAGGAATCTTAATCGACTCCTTGAAACTCAAAGAGTTGTGTACAATAAAGTCGGACTCGGGTTTAGGTCAACGACTACGAACAAATCGTACATGTCAATTGTGAATCGTAGTCATCAAAGAATCAAGGCATGGGTCCCTAAAATTTTATTAAATTCACATATAAGGACTAATAAGTATTGGATTTCCTAGGATCAAATCCACTATGTGGATAGACCATATGAGTTCAATGGTCTAGGGGGAGCTAGTACTAAGATTGTGTACCCGATCGCTTAGTAAAACTTTACATGATTAGTTTTTCTTTTAATTTCTAGAATGGATAAATAGGACCAATAGTTAGTCAACCTTGATAATATAGTATCATGATGCAGCGAGATGATAGTATGTTAGGGAAATGAGGTCTTGTGTATATGAGCTAGATAAGGTGTATCTAGATTGGTGCACTTGGCTAAGTTGAATTTGTAGGGGATCTCGTGACCGCTAGAGGGGGGGTTAATAGCTCGTTTTCTTACGTTGATGGATTATGATCATGTTAGTCTCTACAAGTCATGTTAGCACAGTGGAATATATATAATAGCAATAACAAAAGATGACAAACACAATCCACAACACAAAATATAACGTGGTTCATAACCGAATGATTTCTACTCCACGGATCGAGCTCAAACGAGCTCTAGCGATGCGACCACACACCACTAATCCAATAAACTCCTTCTCGGAACAATCTGGAGGTGGAGAAACCTTGTACAAATAGTCTTACAATAGTAAGAAACAAATACAAGCAATTAGAATAATGATGTGCACAACAAGTAAAGGAAAAACACTTTACAATTTCTCTTTTGATTGCTTGATCTTTAGTTCTTTAAATGCACTTGGAGACCCTGATTTGCAGTAGCAAATCACCCAAAAGATGTCCAAGAATCTCTGCCAAACCTCCCCTTCGAGTTGCCTTTATAACCTGCACTCGGGCTATTTTCGCGCTTGTCAGTCGACTGCCATAAGGCCCTAGTCGACTACCAACACTGTTGTTGTGAGACAACGGTTCGATCCATGCTGGAAAAGTTTCAACGGGACTCTCATCAGTCGATTGCCAACATTGGCAGTTGACAGCCAGTGCCTGTAGCTGACTGCCAGTTGGCTACGGAGCGTTCTGTGCTCGCCACCAAACAAGTAGTCGACTGCCATCAGTCGACTGATCCAATGGTCAGTCGACTGCCAGGGCTTTTTCAACCCTAAATGGCAATCGAGCACTAGTCAACTCTTAGCAGTCGAACCGGCCATAATGTCAGACAACTACCAACATCAAACATGAGGTTTTAACCTCAAGTATGGTGCCCCCATAATTGCTAGACCACCCGTAACCTAGACCTAAGCCTTCTAGCCACCTCCGTCAGCCTCGTGTCTATCGGATCACTCCAAGTCATCCATGACTTGTTCATCCATACGCTAGCCTTCAGGTGCTTCCATCGACTATTGTCATGATAACAATGTCTACACCGCCAAGGCACATTGGGTTTACACTGTCAAGACTCTCGCTTGGACTTTACACCGCTAACCATTGGACTTATGCTGCCAAGACTCTACCATTGGACTTTACGCCTCCAATATCACTCCTTGGACTTTCCAAATGCCAAGACTCAAGCTTGGACTTTCCCTTGCCAACCCATGTTGGACTTTCCATGCCAAGACCCATGCTTGGACTTTTCTTTGCCAACCCATGTTGGACTTTCCCTTGCCAAGACTCATGCTTGGACTTTACATGTCAAGTACTCATGACTTGGACATTCCCAATGCCAAGTGTCCCACTTGGACTTTCCATGACAATGGTCAAACCATCGTCAAACATCAAATACTAACTTGGGTCGATTGCGCCAATCTCCCTAACACATGTCAGACATCATTGTCAAATATCAAAACACTATTCGAGTCAAACTCGAGTTTGGTCAATTGTGACCTGGGCAGATTTCACTAACAATCTCCCCCTTTTTGATGTTTGACAAAAACAACCTTGAGTTAGGCCCCTAACTCAAATTCCCTTACCAATTTTTCCAAATTGGTAATTCACATTAAGTCTCCCCCTTTTTGACATACATCAAAAAAGTTCTCCCAAGGAGGTCAATATCTCATATCCAATGAAATCTTACAATCTCTCCCTTGGTCCAAAAACACCTAGGATGCCTTCACTTTTCCTAGTGATAAGTCCCATATCACTTAAGAGAGGCACTCCTATGAAGTCTCCCAATTTCAAAATTGGGCATTTTAAATTCCCATTCTCCCCTTTACATGGAAGAATATACATCCATCATGCCATGATAGATACCTCCCCCTAAAGGTGTGCTTTCCTTTGACCATTGCGCCAATAATGTCCTTGGGAAATCCCTAAGCCAATAGGAACTCTAAACCATCAAAAATAAGGTTACAAGTTCAAATATGAACTTTCACTCACCTTAAATTGATACACACCCTAAACAACTCTCCTAATCCATATCCAATGGATTTTTACTCTTTCTAATGCTTTCCAAAGCATATCCTAGGGTTATGAGTGGTTAGGGAACCTTACCATAGCTGAAATTGGGCTAAACAAACTTTCTTTACTCGAAATTAGCCTGGCAGTCGACTCCTTATAGTCACCGTTAGCCATTCATCGATCGCCATTAATGTGATCGTGATCTAATCTAATCGCTCATTTTCAATTTCAGAAATTGAGTTTTAAAAAAGCGTAAGTAATTCTACATATTTTGAAAAATCATGAAAATTCATATGTACATTACTTATAAGCAATACAATGGGTGAAAAATATGTGAGAAATAATTCACCCATAAAATAGTGAGTTTGATACAAAGTTCAAAAATGAGAAAACACTGCATTGTTTTGAGCTCACTTTGTATCAACATTATCAATAGTGACTTCTATCAAAAGATAGACTACACTAAGCTTTTTCAAAATGATTTTGAAATAGGTTTAAACCCTTATATTAAACCATGGTCTGTGTGCTTGATGCACAAGACTTGTATATAATCTCTCCTTATGATTCATCCATGGTATAACTTGAGTTTAAGTTCATCTAGATGCAAAAACTATGCACCTTGAACTTAACTCATTTCCTAACATCTCACATGTGTCTAGGGTGTATCAATACACACATACGTCAATGTGATGTGAGATGTGAGTTTTGTTCATCCTAAACTAGGGTTTCATGCATTCTCTAGGGCAACACTACTTGATTCCCTTAGACATGGAATTTCAAGTTATGCTATGGCCCTTAAATCAATTTTAATTATTTTAAATGCATGAATGATCATGGCATAAATGATAGCATAAATAAACATTTCCAATGATCATGATGACATGGCATAACGATGAAATCTAAACATACATGACATTTAGGGATGAAATAGACTATAGAAATGTACCCCAAAAACAAATTCATTTCATTAATCACTAAGTTCAAAGGCAGCGCCTTACACATGTAAAGGAAAAAAAACAAACAAAAGAAGATCAAAATACAAAATGCAGGCTATCTAGAAATCGTCATAATCAGCATCCATCGGTACTGACGACGAACCATCGTGAGGAGGCGAATGTCCGAGTGCAGGAGGGCGGAGATCATCAGAATGTCCTCCTGTTGTCGGTGCATCGTACTCACCAGGGAGAGGAGCTCCTGGTGCTCCCAGCGAAGCTCCTGGTGCCCCAAATGAATCTCCTCAAAGTGTGTGTCCATCCTCTCCGCAAAAGGCATTGAAGCGGGCTACGAAGGTTGATTCTGACATAGCGGCACCGCCTACAGCAGCATCCTCCATAGCGGCACCCTCAACAGCAGCACCCTCAACAGAAACACCCTCAGCAGTGGCACCCTTCGGTGCTGGAGCGGCACCCTCCGATGCGGGAACGCCGCCTGTCGGCCGTTGTGCAAGGTCCCAGATAATGGACCCTTCGTGGGGCTTCAACCCAGCCAAAGAGAAGCTTCGAACATTCATTTGGTCATACTTTTTGGTCATGGGTTTGATGACCCCCTGGTCCATGTCGATGTCGATGGAACCCAACCACTGAGTAAGGACATTACCAAACGACATATGGATCTTCTCATTGTTCAGCCTGATGAAATGAATGATGCAGTGGAAGGTGTTGAGACCAAGATTTACATCTAAATGTTGATGGAATATATGCATAAGGAAGAAGTGAATGGGCCAGACCAAGGCCAGCCCATGGGTAACTATCGGAAGAATACAATGAGCAATGACCTTATAAAAGACATTGTCATGAGTAGAAAGCTCTTGGGATTTGAAAAGATTAGTATTGAGAGGATGAGAAGAATTGTAGAAGAGAGCATGAAGCGAGTCTAGAGAGATATGCTCGAAAGGGGGCGGAAGTGGCTCGCTCCAAGAAGGATAAAAGATGAACTCACTCTCGGAAGGGCGACATCCGAGGAAATCCGCCCAAATTTGGGGACTGAAATCTAGATCGCGTTGAGCAACGCGAGTCCGATACCTCAAGCCATCCCCAGCCGGTTGCAAGTTATTGAAAAACTTAGAAGGTAGGGTAATGTTGATCGAGTGGTCACAAAATTCCAAGGGCTCAAGGTTGTAGAATTGGATGATCTGGACGATGTCGAAATAGTTGTTTTTCCAATGATTGAGGAGGGATGAGTTGAAATTTATTTTATGGAATGCATGTTCAAGGGTCGAATTGGGAAACCTAGGATCGGTCGTGGGTGGAGGGTTCGACTGGCCCTCATTGATAGGTGGTAATTAGGTATGCTTAGAGGCAACGTGCTTAACTCTAAATGTGCGGATTGAAAGAAAAGAAACAATGCAAGTCACAAATGCATGATGATGATGAATGCATCACAAAAACAAACAAAGACAATAGTGGTTAGTGAATCAAGAGTAGATAAACAACGAATCCAAGAGTAGGGGTGAGGGTTTACCTAGGAGGCATGGTGGAAGGCTGCTCCATGAAGCCCTAACCGAAAGATTAGGCTGTGGTGGAGACGGGGGGCTTGAAATTGTGAGAGGAAAGGGTCCTTGAGTCGAAAGAGCCTTCGAGCACAAGAACCAATCGGTGAGATCATCGGAAAAAGAGAAAAAGGAAGCGAGACGAAACGTAAGTCGAAAGAAGAAGAGTAGAGGGTTCAGGTTTTTGGCGAGTCGAACTAGTGGGATAATTCTAATACCCGCGACATCAGTCGACTGCCATTATTCGATAGCCTAACTGATAAAGGCCAGTCAAATCGGCCAATTGGCTATAAGCGGTTCTGTGCACGTCAATCAACTGCCATAAATAGCAATCGAACGGACAGAGAACTAATCGAACAAGCCGGTCAGCTATGAGCGGTTCTGTGCGTGGCAGTCCACTGTCATAAATAGCAGTCAAATTGCCAATGAACTGGGTGAACCCGGTTCGGGTAAAAGTGTATTAGTCGAACTAGCGATAAGCGCCAATCGACTGCTATCAGTCTAATAGGTTTTCTGGCTAGATTGGAAAATGTATAATTAATTCAATAAAGATCAAAAAATCACAAAATTTTGTGGACAACTTTGTTAAGTCATTTACTATCAAGGAAAATTAAGTTAAAAAAATATATCTTTTTCAGATTTTAATATTGACACAAACTTGAAACCTAGCAAAAGCTTTAAAGTTTTTCACAAATTTGTACCACTTTTGTTGATCAAGTACAAACTATTTTTCAAAGTATGTTTAAAATAAACATGATGTCATGACATGGCAAGGCAAACAAAGCATGAAAGTATAAATACTAAGGTATTAAATACCTAAGTTTTAATATTAATTATCATTTATTATTATTTAGTCCATTTTTCCATATTATTACTTATCTCCCAAGTGTGTCAAAAATCTAAAATGACACACTATGACCTCTAAATCTAATTTGTGCTAATTTGATTGATTTTTCATAATCTTCAAAGTATATTGGCACATCCTAAAATCTTTTAGGATTATAATTCAAACCTATTTCCAAGATATCCAAAACCTTGAAAATGACCTAAAGTGCCACCTTTACTATGGTTAGGTTAACTACCTATCCATTCAAGGTTGGCACATCTAAACCCATTTAGCGTGAATCAATCATGATCCTAGGAACCCAATACCTATTGGAGCTCCTTGGGTTTACTAGATATTCCTTAGGGATGACCTCTCTAGATATCCTCCTAATGACCCTCCTAGGTTTAGAAGCCTTGGTCATTTGGGTCTTACCTAGGTTAACTCTAGGAGTAACTCCCCTTGTAACCTTCTTAGTGGCTTCCCTAGGTTTCCTTGACACCTTAGCCACTAGACACTTACCTTGGTCAACCTTAGGGATGGCTTCCCTATTGACCTTGGTTTTCCTAGACCTAGGTTTAGTTCCATAGTCAAATGGAACATTGTGGTAAATAGGCATTACCTTCTTAGACATAGGCTTTTGACCCAAACCTTGCCTCCTAGATGGTTCTTGCCTCTTACACCCTAGGTTTTGACTATTTGTCCCTTTAATTGAATTTTGCATCTTTTTAAGGGTCTTTTCAAGTTTCTCAAGCCTTGACCTCAAGACTTGATTTTCCTTTTCTAATATCTCAATTTTTGATTTTTCATTAACTCTTGAGATATTTTTATTTCTAGGCATATGTCTAATCCATTTAGGGTTGATGCTTAGGTGATCCTCTATCTTCCTAATGGTCTCCCTAGGAAGGATAGGTCTAGTATTGTTCGATCTAGGTTTGTCCTTAGGTAAAATTATTTTAGGGACATTAGTCCCAAATTTCTCCTTATTCCTAAGGTTGACACTCTTAGCACCTAAACAATAAAACTTATTTCTAGCATGTTTTTGTTCTTGAGTAATAGCAACAAAATTCCTAGCATGCTTTTGCCTATAAATTAAAGAAGGTGCATTATTAAATTTTACCTTAGGGTTTGCCTTAGAGGCTCCCCCTACTTGTGATGCTCCTTCTTGGACCTTCTTCTTCCCCTTTGTACATTGACTCCGGTAGTGTCCCGGTTGTCGACATTTGAAGTAGATGGCATGCTCCTTGCTTTTAGTTGTTGGGGGACTGACATCATTGACCTTTGGCACCAGTTGAGACCTCTTGACTCATTTAGGATACTTACACTTATAGTGTCCTTGCTCCCTACACTCAAAGCATATAATATGAACTTTATTATTTATTGATATGCTTGAGTTACCTTCCATTGTAGGGGAGCCCTGAGCTTCCTCTTCCTCTTGATTGGAGGTGGATGGTTCTTCTTGAGGTTGCTCCAGTGTAGATGATCTAATCTCCTCCCCCTCAATCCTAGAGGTGGAGACTTCTTCTACTTCTACCTCTTCCATTGATTCTGATCCGGATGTTGATTCCCTATCAACTTTCGAATCCTCACTCTCTTGTGAGGAAGAGCTATCTTCTTCGACCTCCTCTTTTTGAGCTGGTGATGGGTATTCATGGAATCTTGTCACTTGGCTCCATAGCTCCTTGGTATCCATGTAGTCCCCTTAACTAGACACAATATTGTTAGGTATTAAATCAATCAAAAATTTTATTACCTTATCATTTTTCTTGAAGGCTTGGACTTGCTCTTTAGTCCATCTCTTCTTCTTGAGGTATCCACCCTTTGGTCCTCAAGGATAGTTAAATCCCTCTATCAAGATGGACCATTCTTTAAAATCCCTCATCATCAAGAAATCTTCAATTCTTGCCTTTCATTGCCAAAACCCTTCTTGTCCATAGAAGGTGTACAGGACCAGCGTGTTGATATCTCATCCTAATTTTTCTTCAAAATCCATCTTATTCCTCTAGAGGTGCTCTCTTGGTTGTTAATCCGTAGAAGAGCAGCCTCTCTTTGATACTAATTATAGGGGATCTCGTGACCGCTAGAGGGGGGTGAATAGCTCGTTTTCTTACGTTGATGGATTACGATCATGTTCGTCTCTACAAGTCATGTTAGTGTAATGGAATATATATAATAGTAATAACAAAAAATGACAAACACAATCCACAACACAAAATATAATGTGATTCGGAACCGAATGGTTCCTACTCCACAGATCGAGCTCAAACGAGCTCTAGCAATGTGACCACACACCACTAATCCAATAAACTCCTTCTCGGAACAATTCGGAGGTGGAGAAACCTCGTACAAATAGTCTTACAATAGTAAGAAACAAATATAAGCAATTACAATAATGAAATGCACAACAAGTAAAGGAAAAAACACTTTACAATTGCTCTTTTGATTTCTTGATCTTTGGTTGCTTGAAATGCACTTAGAGACCCTGATTTACAGCAGCAAATCGCCCCAAAGACATCCAAGAATCGCTGCCAAAACCTCCCCTTCGAGCTGCCTTTATAATATGCACTTGGGTTATTTTCGTGCGTATCAGTCGACTGCCATAAGGCCCCAGTCGACTTCCAACACTGTTGTTGTGAGACAATGGCTTGATCCACACTAGAAAAGTTCCAACGGAACTCTCATCAATCAACTTCCAACATTGGCAGTCGACTGCCAACGTCCATAGCCGACTGCCAATCAGCTACGGAGCATTTTGTGCTCGCCGCCAAACAAGCAGTCGACTGTCATCCATAGAAGTCGACTGCTATCAGTCGACTAATCCAATGATCAGTCGACTGCCAGGGCTTTTTCAGCCCTAAATGGAACTCAAGCACTAGTCGACTCTCAGCATTCGAACCAGCCATAATGTCAGTCAACTGCCAACCTCAAACATGAGGTTTTAACCTCAAGTATGGTGCCCCCATACTTGCTAGATCACCCGTAGCCTAGACCTAAGCCTTCTAGCCACCTCCATCAGCCTCACGCCTATTTGATCCCTCCAAGTCATCCATGACTTGTTCATCCATACGCTAGCCTTCAGGTGCTTCCATCGGCTATTGTCATGCTAACGTTGTCTACACCGCCAAGGCACATTGGGCTTGCGCTGCCAAGACTCCCGCTTGGACTTTACATCGCCAACCATTGGACTTATGCTGCCAAGACTCCACCCTTGGACTTTACACTGCCAATATCACTCCTTGAACTTTCCAAATGCCAAGACTCAAGCTTGGACTTTCCCTTGCCAACCCATGTTGGACTTTCCATGCCAAGACCTATGCTTGGACATTCCTTTGCAAACCCATATTGGACATATCCTTGCCAAGACCCATGCTTGGACTTTACTTGCCAAGTACTCAAGACTTGGACTTTCCCACTTGGACTTTCCATGACAATGTTCAAACCATCATCAAACATCAAATACTAACCTGGGTTGATTGCGCCAATCTCCCCAATACATGTCAGACATCATTGTCAAACATCAATGTCAAATATCAAAACACTACTCGAGTCAAACTCGAGTCTAGTCAATCATGACCTGGGTCGATTGCACCAATAGAATTAACTGATGCTACCTCATCATATCCTAAACTAGTTAGACCAGGAAGTAACCCTAAGTGATTTAAGGAAATATTTTCTTGAAATTGGCTTAGTCTAAGGAAGTGGTTGTTGTTCCTATCAAAGAAGGCTCTTGTGCCTAGCCATGACTTGGAAGTCATTTTCTTGAAAAGTCTACTTAATGATCTAAAGGTTAAATCCGAATCTAACCCAAGGTTGACTATCTTAAATCAAGTTAAAATTGAAATCATCTCACAAAAACATATAAGGTGAACATGCTTTAAGACACATAGAATGGGTGAGATGTTAAGGATGAAATACCGATAATATAATTCTTTGAAATGCCTTCAAAACTATAAGAACACTTATTTTTTTAATTGTTACATTTAACATATAGTTACTAGTATTGGATCATAAAGAGGGCACTAGAGGGGGGTGAATAGCGCACGTGAAATCTTTTCATGGATACGGTAAAAACACAAGCAAAGAGTAAAAGCACAGCAGAATTGTAAATGACATGGGTTAGTTTTACTTGGTTCACAACCTATCGGCTGCGAATCCAAGGCCCTAGTAGTCTGAGACCGCGTACTTTGGGAAATTCACTAAAACTTCTCCTCCTTGTTGGAGGTAGAAGACGACGGTTACAAAACCTCGAGAAATCTTGAGTTAGATAGACAAACACCCTCTTCTCATTACGATAAAAGTTTCGAAAATAAAGTAAGGTACAATTATTAAAATAACAACTCTAAAAACTAATACCAATGACTGAGAGGATGAAAGATGAGCTCATGTCGTCTGCCTTTCAACAACGCTTTGGCGTTGTAGAGTCATCATAGAGTAATGGCGTTGCGGGAGCACTTGGAGAGCTTGAATGATAACCTAAAAGGGTGAAACCCCCCTTCTTTTATAGCCTTCCAACCCCCTAGATGTTGAGATCAAGTTCTATCAACAAAGGTCACCTCACCCTAAGATAAGTGTAGGGGATCGATCGGGCGGCTAGAGGGGGGTGAATAGCCCTCTTACGTTGGATAATGGTATTTGCTCGTCTACAAAAAGATTAGCGCAACGGAAACAACAAGACAAGAAAATCAAGCAAATAAAAACAAAGCAAAGGAAACAAACAATGCTAACACAAGGTCGTAACGTGGTTCACGGCTACGCCACTAATCCACGATCCCGATTCATCCAAGGTGAATCACTCCTTTGCCAAATCCACTAAGTCTCTACTTTGCACCAAGCTAGGTGGAGGTAACCTCTTTACAATCCCTCTTCTTACAATTGAATGAGAATTAGCACAAGAAGAAGAGTGGAAAATCCTTAGAGCACTTTGGGAGATGTTATGAGTTGAAGCATTAAGGTTCCCAAAGCCCCACACCATTCCTCTTTATAGAGGAAGAGGGTTTCTTCCCGTTGACACAGGAGCAGTCGACTGATGTCCCTATCAATTGACTGGTCCTGTAGTCGTTGGCCAATAACGACTGCTTTCCACGTTGGATTCCATCCAACGGCACTAGCATCAGTCGACTGATATTACCATCAGTCGACTGATGCTCGATCAGTCGAGTGCTCCACGAGCTCGACTCCATTCTGTGCCCGAAACTCTTACGACCAGTCGACTGATGCCTTCATCAGTCGACTGGTGGTCTCGCAGTCGACTGTCATTCCATGGCAGTCGACTGTTGGCACTTGAACCAGACTCAAACACTAGTCGAGTCACCGTCGACTTAGAGTAGTCGACTACCATTAACATGGTAGTCGACTGATGTCGGGAAATCCTATCCGACACTTATCCAAATGACCAAGTTTCACCTAAGAGCTACTACCTCTTCCCGGGTTACATTCGCTCACACTCATCCCTAGGAGTCCCTCGCCTTTGAAGTTATCTTCGTCCGGCCATGTCCCTTGGATGCGCCAAGCGCACGGCTTTGCAGCGCCATCCTTCGCGTCTCGCCCTGAAGTGTACTTCCTCCGGCTTCACTCCAAGCTCCTCGTTCGGCGGTCCCTCGGATGCTCCAAGCGCACGGCTTCCGCAAAGCCATCCTTCACCGACTCAAGGACCGAGTCATGAGAGGTGAAACTCGCCAAGGCTCCATGTGCGAATTACTAAGCCCTGCAAGACTCCAACGTACATATCAAATCATAATAACAATCTAACTTAAACCCTTTGCCACACACATCAAAACCTTATCATGGCAAGAGATTGCCCTAACAATATCCCCCTTTTTGATGTGTGGCAATCCGTTTAAGTTAGGTAAAACATTTGATAAAACTATTAAGAGAGGAAAGCATGTAAGTAAACATGATTAGCAACTCTCCCCCTTAATACATGAAACTCCCCCTACATATATTCCCCCTTACTTAAACTATTCTCCCTTACTTAAACATAACATTTCTCCCCATTTGACACCATCAAAAATACTTAACAAAGTTTATACAGCATGGCATCAATTCTAGAGAAAAAACTAAACCAAAACATGCCTAAAAGTTGGATAAAAGAGAATACAGGGCATGTTATTAGGCTACCATTCGACTGGTTCAGTCTACCAGTCAACTGGCATGTGCATTTCAGGATTTCTGATTTTCCGGGGTGAATTTCAGAAATGCACTAGAAAATATATAAAAATTGAAAAATCATGAAACTTGGGGAACACATTTATTTTAAGTATATCTATCAATGAAAAATAGTTTTCCATGAAAAATCATTATATTTCCTTGTTTTTTCCAAAAATCCAAAAGCTTTAAAAAACACTAGGTTTTTTATCATTCTAGTATCAAGTTTACCACCTAGTTTTGCATCCAATTGTTTCAAAACATGAACACATAGATTTTAAAGTAAGAAATTGTTTTGAAAACATATGAAATATCCAACCATGATCTTTGGGCAATATGTCTATGAATTAAACATAAGCCTTCCCCATGATTGGTCTATTATTGCTATTTTGATACCTTAAATGACCATCTAAATGCCATAGGCATTAGTGGACATTTGTATCATCCTAACATCTCGCTCATGCTAAGTTTTCAATCAAGGTAGCCTATGGTGAGTGTGAGATGTATCCTAGAGGTATTTGTATATACTTAACCATTATATTCATGCAATTATATCAAGGTTAAGTATCAACCTAACAATCCACATGATCATAAAGATGTATATGAATTAATTTCACATTATGATCATGAAACTCATGTATTCATCAATTTGTTATCATGCATTAGGTATTTCATAATGGTAATAAGGCAAATATCACCTAAAGCATGATTTATCTATTTATAGGTGCATTATCATCACCTAACACTATTTCAAAAATATTGTTCCACCATCCTAAGTCAACCAAAAATATGATATAGGTAAAGTTCATATGGTTGACTATCCTAGGATTTTCCTAACCCTTAAGGATGGATTTTGGAACCCAATATAAATTCTTGCCTATGGGGTTCACTAAAAATTCCTTAGGGATCTATTTTCTAGCTATTACTTTCTTTTTATCTTGACCCCTAGCAATTAGACATTTATAGGCCTTTTCATTTTTCTTTTCCTTATATCCTAGGCCTTTCTTGTTGAAGCTTGCCCTTTGGCTCCCTATGATCATGTTCAAGGTGTTGGAGCCTATAGTAAACTTTTCTAGGGCTTTGGTCAAATAGTCTACCTTTTCTCTTAGAGCCCTATTTTCTTCTATGCATGCATCATTAACATTGAAAGACATATATTCATGTGAGCATGCATCATCATGACTAGAAGAAATATCATCATTTACATTTAAGCATGCTTTTTCTAATTTTTGCTCTAAATCTTTAATTTGATCATGCATGGTTTTATTTTTCTTCTTTACTCTAAATAAGTCCTTAGTGAGACTAGAAATCATAGAAACTATTTTACTAGGTGAAAGGTTAGTTACCATAGTTTCCATGTCCTCTTCTTCGGATGAGGAGGTAGAGGAGGCTCCCCCTTCACTTGAGCTCTCTCCACTTGAACTTGATCCTTCATTTTCGGAGGAGGAGCAATCCATGTCGTCAAAGGCCATTAGGGCTAAGTTGGTGACAAAAGCATTCTCCTCTTCTGATGATGATGAAGATGAGGAGGAGGGGTCATCCCAAGTCCTTGCCTTTAAAGCTTTGGTCTTCCCCTTTTCTTTAGCCTTCTTCTCTTCTTCCTTCTTTTTGCTCCCCTTCTTCTTCCTCTCTTCTTTGCTCTTGTTTAGGAGAGGACAATTGTCCCTTATGTGTCCCTCTCCTTGGCAATTGTAACAAATTACCTTTCCCCTTGGTCTTCTTCTCCTATCATTAGATTTATTAAAATGAAAACTTTTTAATGCACGCCTTACCCTCCTTACCATATAGGCTTCTTCCGTGCTATCCATGGAGGAGGAGGAGGATGCTTCATCGGATGAGGAGGGGATCTCCATCTTCTTCTTCCCCTTGTGTGCCATCAAGGCTACTCCTTTTGAAGGTTGAAACTTTGGCTCTTCTTGTATTCCTTCAAGCCTCGTTTCGTGGAGCTCCATTGTTGAGAAGAACTCCTCCAAGGTGCTCACTTCTAGATTCTTGGACATGTAGAAGGAGTCCACCATTGAGCTCCATTTTGATGATCGGGGAAAAGCATCAATTGCTTTCATGAGCATGTCCCGGTTCGAGAGTCTTTCTCCTACACTTGTTAGTCCAATCAAAATTTCTTTAAACCTAGAATGCAATGAGGTTACCTTTTCTCCCTTTTCTAATTTTATGTTGGATTGTTGGGAGCGGAGGAGGTCTCTCCTTGCAAGTTTGGCTTCCGAGGTGCCTTCATGAAGCTCTACTAGCTTCTCCCACATCTCCTTCGCACTAGAGCATTCCCCTATCCTATTCACCTCTTGTTGGGGGAGTACATTGTAGAGGTGGTGCTTGGCCTTTGAATTTGCCAAGTATTCTTCCCTTTGCCTCTTGCTCCACCTTGATTTCTCCAACGGCTCCCCATCTTCATTCCTAGGCATCTCAAAACCGTTTTTCATTATTAATAAAATTTCAAAGTCGGTTTCAAAGAATACCTCCATTCTCTTTTTCCACCAAGAGAATTCGCCTTCGAATTTTGGTGGGTGAATATTTGAGCCGGTCATCCTTGAATGTGCTTGTTGTGGCGGTGAGTCCTCGACAAGCTTTCCTTGGCTCTGATACCACTTATAGGGGATCGATCGGCCGGCTAGAGGGGGTGAATCGCCCTCTTACGTTGGATAATGGTATTTGCTCGTCTATAAAAAGATTAGCGCAACGGAAACAACAAGACAAGCAAATCAAGCAAATAAAAACAAAGCAAAGGAAACAAACAATGCTAACACAAGGTCGTAACATGGTTCACGGCTACGTTGCTAATCCACGATCCCGATTCGTCCAAGGTGAATCACTCCTTTGCCAAATCCACTAAGTCTCTCCTTTGCACCAAGCTAGGTGGAGGTAACCTATTTACAATCCCTCTTCTTACAATTGAATGAGAATTAACACAAGAAGAAGAGTGGAAAAACCCCTTAGAGCACTTTGGGAGATATTATGAGTTGAAGCATTAAGGTTCCCAAAGCCCCACACCATTCCTCTTTATAGAGGAAGAGGGTTTCTTCCCGTTGACACAGGAGCAGTCGACTGATGTCCCTATCAGTCGACTGGTCCTGTAGCCGTTGCCCAATAACGGCTTCTTTCCACGTTGGATTCCATCCAGCCAAGCATCGATCGTGATGATACATCACGATCGATGATGCTCGATCAGTCGACTGATGCTCGATCAGTCGAGTGCTCCGCGAGCTCGACTCCATTCTGTGCCCGAAACTCTTGCGACCATTCGACCGATGCATTCATCAGTCGACTGGTGGTCTTGCAGTCGACTGTTGGCACTTGAACCGGACTCGAACACTAGTCGAGTCACCATTGAATTAGAGTAGTCGACTACCATTAACATGGTAGTCGACTGATGTCGGGAAATCTCATTCGACACTTAGCCAAATGGACAAGTTTTACCTAAGAGCTACTACCCCTTCCCGGGTTACATTCGCTCACACTCATTCCTCGGAGTCCCTCGCCTTTGAAGTTATTTTCGTCCGGCCACGTCCCTCGGATGCGCCAAGCGCACGGCGGTGCAGCTCCATCCTTCGCGTCTCGCCCTGAAGTCTACTTCCTCCGGCTTCACTCCAAACTCCTCGTCTGGCGGTCCCTCAGATGCTCTAAGCGCATGGCTTCCGCAAAGCCATCCTTCACTGACTCAAGGACCGAGTCATGAGAGGTGAAACTCGCCAAGGCTCCATGTGCGAATTACTAAGCCCTGCAAGACTCCAACGCACATATCAAATCATAATAACAATCTAACTTAAACCCTTTGCCACACACATCAAAACCTTATCATGGCAAGAGATTGCCCTAACAATAAGGGGATGAAGTTTGACTCTTCTTGAAGCTAGAATTTGAATGGCAGTTGACTGATCAACCCTATCAGTCGACTGATGCCACGAGCAGTCGACTGTTGCTAGGGTTTCCAACTGTAACAAAAATTTAACTCGAAAATGAAAGCAATATAAGTGAATTTGATAGCCACTTACCATTCGATCTTGATCTAGACCTTCCACGGGAAGTCTTGGTCGGACCGTCGCCTATGGATGTCCCCATACGGAGGACCCGACCTTGCATTCACTCACACACACGAGGTTACCTTAGGTCTTTGTGACTTGCAGCTTTGCTTCAGGTCTCCACTTGGGTTCTTCGACTCCCTCCGAAGTTTTTTTGGTGTCGCCCGACCACCGCGGTTTCTCCATTTGAGATTCTTCGGGTGTCGTCGATCGTAAACTTAGCTTAACCATTCCTGCACACTTGGTTCAGCTCATTAGAAAACAATATGACGTTATCTTTGAGTCTTTGTCATAATCAAAACTTAGGTTCGATTATCTGGTGTCTACTGCACCAACAATCTCTCCCTTTTTAATCTATGGCAAATTGACACCGACACAAAGTTAAGGGTAACACTTAAAGCATTAAGTAAGTGACATGAATATGAGACATAAATCAAATGAATATTGAATATGCATAACTTAATAAGTTATTGTGAGTAACTTAGTGCATTAGCTTCAGTAGTAGTAAAAGTAAAACTCTTTTTCAAGTCCTCCTCTTTGACCTTAGGTGAGTACTTAAAAAAAAAGTCCTTAAATCTCCCCCTTAATGGTTTCTACTTAATAAGTTAAGTATAGGCCTAAGAATTTAAATTAAATTTTAAGTTAAGATATCTAAAGCTAACTTTTGATCTCTTAACTTTGGCCTTTACCTCTCCCTTTTGTCATTAAAAAGGTTAATTAAGTTAAGTAATTCAAACTTCCTTAACTTAGGCCGATGTTTTTAAGTTAGATGCAAGTTAAGTTATCAAAAATTAATTTTTGATACCTTAACTTTGGTCTTTTCTCCCCCTTTTGCCATAAATCGAAAAGAGCCAGGGGTTTTGGAAAACATATTTTTAGAATTTTGCCGTAAATGAAGTTTAAGTCCAAGCATGTTCCAAATAGATTTTGAAAATAATAGTTTAAACATAAGTTCATCTAAAAGTATGTTCAACTCCATTTGACTTGATTGATATAGAATAATCAATAAGTCCTAATTAGAGTTGATTAATTTAGATAATTATACTCAATGGTTCATGTCGATACACTAGATCTACATCTGGAACCAGAAGTAAGGTTCTAATATCTCACGCCCATCTATGTGACTAAGTACACAAACACATTGATCCTATGTGTTGTGAGATGTTTTGGCTCCTTAAATCTATAGGTGCATGCTTTCTAGAGTAAGCCCTAGGCTAGTTCCATTTGTATGAAAAATAAAAAATAGATTATAAGGAAAAGTATAAGTTTTTAAGTTCTACTCTATTATGCACATACCTAATTTTCATCTAAGCAAACTAAACTCTACTTCAGGTAAAGGTTTGGTAAACAAGTCTGCTAGATAAGACTTAGACTCCATGTATTCAAGTTGTATGGTCCCGTTAGCTACATGTTCTTGAATAAAGTGGTGTTTGACCTCTATATGTTTGGTCCTAGAGTAGCATATAGGATTTTTGGTTAAATTAACTGAACTAATGTTACCGATGTAAATTTTAGTGTTGTTAAAGTTTAGGTTAAAGTCTTGGAGAGTGTGCTTCATTCAAAGAAGTTGAGCTACACACTCACCCATCGCGACATATTCGACGTCGGTGGTAGATAAGGCAACACAATATTGCTTTCTACTGCACCAACTCACTAGACTCGAGCTAAGGAGTTGACAACAACCACTCATGCTCTTTCTATCGAGTTTACTACCGGCATAATCCGAGTTGGAGTAACCAATTAGTTTAAACTCGGTAGATCTAGGGTACTAAATCCCTATGTTTAGTGTACCCTTTAAGTATCTAAGGATATGCTTAACTAACATTAGGTGCGACTCCTTAGCACAAGTTTGGAACCTTGCGCACATACTTACTGAGAATAATATATCGGGTTGACTCACAGTTAAGTACAGGAGACTACCTATTGTGCTCCTATAGTATTTAAGGTCTATTGGTTTGCCTTCTAAGTCTTATCCTATATTAACATTTGTGGCCATCGGTGTATTTATTACCTTAGTATTTTGCATTCCGAATCGATTAATTAATTCCTTAGAATATTTATGTTGGTGTAAGTAAATTCCCTCTTTAGTTTGTTTAATTTGTAATCCTAGGAAAAAAAACTAATTCTCCTACTAAGTTCATTTCAAATTCAATTTCCATTAGTGAAATGAACTCGTTTAGTAGGATTGAGTTGGTTGTTTCAAAAATTATATCGTCTACGTAAATATTAGCAATAAAGATTTCTTTGGATACGGATTTTACTAAGAGGGTTGGGTCGACTAGGCCTTGGCTAAACCCTTTAGACTTGAGATAAATAGAAAGCCTTTTATACTAAGCTCTAGGAGCTTGTTTTAGTCCATATAGGCCTTTCTTAAGTTTAAAAACATAGTCGGGTTTGTCTAAATTTTTAAAACCTAGGGGTTGGCTAATGTAGACCTCTTTAATAATTCCATTTAAAAATGTTGACTTCACATCCATTTGAAATAGTTTGAATCCTCGATGCGCAACATAGGCTAATAACATTTTGATCGATTCTAGTCTAGCTACGGGACATAGATTTCATCATAATCTAACCCCTCTACTTGACTAAAACCTTTTGCGACCAATCTCGCTTTATTTCTAACTACTTCCCCTTTATCATCGAGTTTGTTCCAGAATACCCACCTTGTTCCAATAATCGATTTATCTTTAGGTGGTGGTACTAATTCCCAAACTTCGGTCCTAGTGAATTGAGCTAGCTCTTCTTGCATAGAAATAATCCAATCACGATCAAGAAGAGCTTGTTCAATTGATTTAGGTTCAATTTTCGAGATTAAAGAGATTTGACTAAGGTTTCTGTATGATGCTCTAGTTCAAACCCCTAGGGTGGGATCACCTATCACTTGATCAATAGGATGATTTGATTGTAACCTAGACTAACTCAGATTAGGATTTATACTAGACTCATTTTCATGGTCAGATTCGAGTCTAGTATTAATCGGTTCATCAATTGGTTCTACTATGGGTTTTGTGGTTTTATCTCCTTCATCGAATACTACATTAACAGTTTCTTTGATTTTTAGGGTTTCATTATTGTAAACTCTATAGGCTCTACTTATGGTTGAGTATCCTAGGAATATTCTGGTATTTGTTTTAGAGGTGAATTTGCCTAGGTAGTCTTTAGTATTTAGGATATGTACCCAACATCCAAAACCCTAAAGTATTTAATGTTAGGTACTTTATCATGGTAGATTTCGTATGAGGTCTTAAGGTGCCTCTTGACTAGTAGGATTCTATTTTGAACATAACAAGTCATACTAACGGCTTCTGCCCAAAACCTATCGGGTAGGTTGTACTCGTTTAACATGGCTCTAGCGGCTTCTTGTAAGGTTCTATTCTTTCACTCGACTATACCATTTTGTTGTGGGGTTCTAGGGTGGTATCCGTTTAGGTTATAGAAGTCGGTGAACCTATGGTTTTCAAATTCACCACCATGATCACTTCTAAGTCTTTTAATCTTAAGGTTCTTTTCATTTTCTATTAATTTACATAAGTTGGTAAGTTGGTCTAAGGTATCACTTTTGTGTTTAAGGAACCTAACCCAGGTGAACCTAGAGTAGTCGTCAATTATGACTAAGCAAAATTGACTCCCATTTAGTGGGTTAGCTCCATGAGAATCGAATAGGTCCAAGTGTAGGAGCTCAAGCACATTTTTGGGTCATTCTTGGTTAGTTAGTTGATGTTGTGCCCTAGTTTGTTTACCTTGTTGACAAGCATTACAAATTTTATTATCCAAGTTGTTAAAGTTCGGCAAGCTTCTGACCAAACCACTCTGACTCATTTTGTGAATGAGTCTTGGGTGCGAGTGGCCAAGTCATCGGTGCAACAACCAAGATTCCTCTTACTGTGTCATAAGACACTTAGTTGAGGAGTTGGGTAAATTAATTGTATAGATGTTGCTATTCCTAGTTCCTTTAAGTATTGTTTTAGAGGTTTCATTAGTTTTAATTAAGCATTCATTTTCTAAGAATATACCCTTATAGTTGTTGTCACACAATTGACTTACACTAAGTAAATTATACCCAAAATTTTCGACTAATAAAACATTTCGAATTGTAAAGTTAGAGTTTAGCTCAATATCACCTGATCCGATAATTTTGAGCTTGTTGTTGTTTTCGAAAGCTACCGATCCTTGACTTTTGAATCTAAGCTTCAAAAATTTCAGTTGGTCCCTGGTCATGTGTCGGGAGCACCCACTGTCCAACATCCATTGATCCTAGACATATAGTAGTTGGATCAGATATTGGAATTTTAAAGGTTGGTTGAAATTTATTAAACCTAGGAATCATCTCACCCTTTCTACATGATTAAACATGTTATCCTTATGTGTTTTTGAGATGACTTCAATTTTACTTGATTAAATTTAGTGAATTAAAACTAATCAATGTTGGGTTAGATTCGGATTTAACCCTTAGCTCGTCAAATAACCTTTTCGAGAAATTGGTTTCAAGGTCGTGGCAAAGCATAGAGGCCTTCTTTGATCGGAACAACGACCACTTCCTTAGACAGAGCCAAATTCAAGAAATTGATTACTTGAGTCACTTAAGATTACTTCCTAGTTTAACTAGTTAAGGATATGGTGAGGTAGCTTCAGCTAGTTCAACTCAGTCGAGTGCATCGAGCTAGATACACCTTATCTAACTTGGGCACACAGGACGTCGTTTCCCTAACGTACTATCATCTCGCCATGTCCTAGTACTATGTTGTCAAGAATTGACTAGTTATGGATCCTATCTAACCATTCTAAAAATTAAAAAAAAATAATTAAGCATGCAAAGTCTAACTTCAAAGAATAGCACAAACAAATTTTGTATTGGGTCCCCCAGGACCATTGAATCGATTCGGTCTTTCCACGTAGTGGATTTGGTCCTTGGCAACCCAGTACTTATTAGATCCTACTTGTGAAATTAAAGTGGTCTTAGAGACCCATGCTTGGACTTGTTTCCTATTACAATTTACAATTGACATATATGACTTGTTAGTCGTGTTTTATCTAAATCCTAGACCAGCCTAGTTGGACATGACCCTTTGCGATCCAAGTAGTAGGTCAAGTCCCTTGGATCCCAAAGTGAACCTTTCCAATGTTTTCTTAAGATCTTCGACTTGTCCTTTCAAGAGTGAGTTCTCAACTTCGAGTTTGTCAACTCAAGTTGAGTCCTCCTCTTGAACTTGACTAGTCGAAGAGGTTAGGGAGACCTCATGTTTAAGGAGTTTAACCTCCTCAACTAAGGTCTCGACCTTGGACTCGGACTTAGATAACTTTCTAGTTAAAAACTTAATTATATTATATAATGTATCAATTAAAGACCGACTTACCTTGAGTGAACCTTTTGAACCGGATATGGATCCGTGGCTTGTCTTGAATAGAGACTCGTCATTAGATCCGGAGTCGGACTCTTCCTCGGGTTCAGACTCTTCCACGGGTTTGGTAGGCTTGGCCATGAAGACAAGGTTATTGAGCTCATCTTCCTCCTCCGACAATTCCTCCCATGTAGCGTTGAGTGCTTTCTTGGACTTTTGTGCCTTGTTCTTGAGCTTTTGACATTCTGACTTGATGTGGCCCAACGTGTTACACTCATCGCATCTATAGTTGGAATTTGATTTAGACTTACCTTCCTTGGATTGATTGATGGGTCGTCTTTGGCTTTTGATCATCTTCCAAACTAGATTCACTAGTTTGGTTTCCATCTCATCGTCTATCTCTGACTCATACTTGTCTTCTTCCTCTGGTGGTGGTTTGCTCTTGGGCTTCTTCTTCAGACCTGCAAATAAGGCAATACTTTTCTCGATGGGGGTCGAATTACACTATTCATGAAGTTCAAATTCAGAAAACATTTCATCTGGTCTAATCTTAAAAAGGTCCTTAGAGACCTTGTAGGCATCAACCATGGATTCCCACAAGATAGTCCTAGGAAAAGCATTAAGCGCGTACCTTATTAAGTCCTAGTTTTCCACCTTCTGTCCGATCGATGTAGACTATTGATGGTATCTAGGATCTGCACATGTAATTGGGTGGTGGTCTCCTATTCGTGCATCTTAAGATTGTACAATTTATTAAACAAGAGATCCCTTTTACATACCTTAGCATCGTTAGTTCCTTCGTGTAGCTCGATGAGCTTGTTCCACAAGTCCTTCGCACTGATGAAGGAGCCGACGCGATTGAGCTCTTCTTTGGACAAGACACACTGTAGGATTTGCGTAGCATTGGCATTGTCTTCCACTTGGTGTTTCATGGCATTTGTCCATTGATCGTAATCCAACGATTCACCATCTTCATTAGTAGGAAGTGTGAACCCGGTTTGGATTACGATCCACATCTCTACTTGGGTTTTTAAATAGAACTCCATCCAACCCTTCCAGTAATAGAAGTCATCTCCATTGTAAAACGGAGGTAGGACGGTGCTAAATCCTTCAAGATGGGCCATTTAGAAGAAAAGGAAAACCTCACAAACACAAAAATAAAAAGAAGGTATCAAGACTCTCATCTTGGATTAGTAGTGCGGGAGGAGTGAATTTAATCGAAATGAAAAAAAACTTAACTTTCAAATTGAAAAACCAAAAACGAAAAGAAAACTTTAAAACTGAGTGTAAGATTGTGAAGGTAGGAAACATCGCTTCCCACTTCAACTCGGTCGCTTGTTCATGGCGATCCCTTCTACGTCCCCGGATAAAAAAAATTTATCCTTGACAAGAGGGATTACCCAAGTTACCATTTCATCGTCGTGCTATTCTATTAGAGTGGTCACTTGAACAAACTTATTGTTCAAGCCACCAACCTCTTTTCTATGAATAGTCGCGGAATAGACGATGTATGGATCGTCGGGTTTTGTGTTTATATTCAGGGTCCAAGTATATTTAACCATAAAAATAGAATACACAACATGTATATGATTGAAAAACAATTATAGACAAGTTACAAAAGAAAATAGACAAGCGTTATACCTCTCGATCTTCTATTGTATGTCCTTCCTCCTTTTGGATGTCGTGGGGCCACGATCTTCCAAAAGTCGAAGCTCCTAGATCACCAATCTTCCTTCCTTGCTTGCTCCGAACAAGAGGAAGTATAGAAACAAAAAACTTCTCCTTCTTTCAACCAACCACCAAGCTCCAAGCTTGGTGCTTGCCGCCGGCCAAGAAGAAGAACCAAGAGAAGTGAACGCCGACCAAAACTCTATAGGAAGAGACCCTAGACTTTTTTCCACCGACCAAGGAGAAGAGGGGATTTTGGTTGGGTGCCGGCCAAGGTCTAGAGAACAAGGAGGGGCGTCGGCTACTCTTAAGGAAGAAGAACTCTTTCCTTATTTGTGGCCGCCCAAGCTCTTCTCCAAAAACCCTAGCCTCCTTTTGTTTCTTGCCGCCCAAGCCTTAAGAAACAAAACCCTAACCTTTCTCTCTTAATCCCATGCCCAAGCCTTAAGACCCCTTTTATAGAGTTAGGCTTAAGTCTCCTTTTAATCTCAATCGTTGGTTCTAGGGATTTAATCTCAACCGTCGAATCTAGAGATTTAATCTCAACTGTCGGATTTAGAGATTTAATCTCCACCATCGGATCTAGAGTTTTGTTTTCAACCATTGGATCTAGGCTTCATGAGGTTTTAATAGGCTACAATAGGGACCATGAGGAGGAGTTGGATCTTGGCCACCCAATGGATCAAACCCACATAAAGTCCGATCCATTAATGATAATTCAATCCACTAGAGGATTATCATTGATCTATCTCACCAACCCCCATAAGTTAATATGGACTCCATATATTATTTGTACATTTTTCTCCCCGTGTGGTAGATCTCGAATGTCCGTTGATTAATTAATTTATTGACAATTAATTAATCAACATCTAACTCCATGAGTAGTACCACTCAACCTTATCATCATGCCAGACCAAGTCCACTTGCAGGGTTTACATGATGAACCTTATGAGCTCCTCAAGGGGACATCATCATCCTAATATATAGGACACGGTTTCCTCCTATAATCAACGACACACCATATAAATAATATCATTTCCCAACTTACCGAGCCTATCGATTTAATCTATAAATCTCACCCATTGATAAATCAAAGAAATGAATACTAAGTATATGTGTCCGTTATTATATCAGGATTAAGAACATGTACAATATAATATCTGAGGTCCGATTCGATTATGTAGTCAGCAATAAATCGAATCACCTCTAAGTCGGTCCTGCTCAATACACACAAAGTGTACTAGTGTGATTCTATGGTCAAGACAAACCAATACCAAATCACACTACAACCATACCAATGGTTTGTCCAAAGTCATCTCGGTTGTGAGCCTTTACTTATACTCTACAAGGAGCTGATAACATGATATATCATGTGACACTACACAACATGTTATCTACAATGTAATGTATGAGACAATATGCATAATCACAAATATGCAAACAATGATCATGTAATTCTTATTTCAAAATAAAGATGTTCATACAAAAGATAGACTTTTCTGTATACCTCCCAACAATCTCCCACTTATACTAAAAGACTATGTTGTCCTCAAACTGTCATACATCTGATTCCCATTCCCTCCACATGCCTATCAAAAGCTCTCGCTGGAAGGGCATTAGTGAAAGGGTATGTCAGGTTATCCTCTGATGCAATCTTGGCCACAGCAACTTCTCCTCTCTTTACGATTTATCGTATCAGGTGGTACTTGCGTTCTATGTGTTTACTTGCCTTAAGGGCTCGTGGTTCCTTCGAGTTTGCAACTGTACCACTATTATCACAATATATTGTGATAGTTCTGAACAAACCAGGAATCACATCCAAGTCCATCAAGAAGTTCCTGAGCCACACAGCTTCTTTGGCCGCCTCAAAGGTCGCCACATACTCAGCTTCCATGGTAGAGTCCGCCATGCATTTCTGCTTGACACTCCTCCATACAATGGCTCCACCTCCCAAAGTAAACACAAAACTTGAGATAGACTTACTGTTATCCCTGTCTGATTGGAAGTCAGAATCTGTGTAACTCACAGGGAATAATTGGTCTGCCTGGTAAACTAGCATATAATCCCTTGTCCTTCTCAGGCACTTCAATATATGCTTTACCGCAGTCCAATATCCCTTTCCTGGATTACTCTGAAATCTGCTAACCATGCCGACGACAAAGCAGATATCTGGTCTCGTACATAGCATCGCATACATGAGGCTTCCTACTACCGAAGCATAAGGAACCGCCTTCATCTCCTCTATCTCCTCAGATGTTCTAGGACACATCTCCTTAGATAAAGGAACTCCATGCCTTAAAGGTAGAAAACCCTTCTTGGAGTTCTGCATGCTAAAATGATCCATAATGGTGTCTATGTATGAAGCTTGAGATAAGCACAACATCCTTTTCCTACGATCCCTTATAACCATGATCCCAAGGATGTGTCCCACTTCTCCCAAGTCCTTCATATCAAACTGTTTGGACAACCATACCCTTACATCAAATAACACCTTGACATTGTTGCCAATTAACAAAATGTCATCTACGTATAGTACAAGAAATACCACTACGTTTCCGTCACATCTCTTGTATACACAAGACTCATTCGGACTTTGAATAAATCCATAAGATTGGATTACCTCATCAAAGTGGATGTTCCAAGACCTCGAAGCTTGTTTCAATCCATAAATGTACCGATTAAGCTTACACACAAGATGCTCTTTGCCCTTTGTAATGAATCCTTCTTGTTGCTTCATATAGATGTTTTCCTCAATACTTCCATTAAGGAAAGCTATCTTGACATCCATCTTCCATACCTCATAATCCATATGAGCAATAATGCATAAGAGAATCCGGATAGACTTAAGCATGGCTACCGGCGAAAAGGTCTCCTCATAATTGATACCCTCTTTATGAGTATACCCTTTCGCAACAAGCCTTGCTTTGAAGGTCTCAACCTTCCCGTCTATTCCTCTCTTTCTTTTGTAGATCTACTTGCAACCAATGGTTTTTACACCATCGGATGGTTCTACTAGCTCCCAGACTTGATTTGAATCCATAGATTCAATCTCAGCATTCATTGCACTTTGCCAAGATACTGCATCTTTATCTTGGATTGCCTCGTCATATGTCCAGGGAACAGGTTCATGTTCGCTAGGGATCAAATCAGAAGATTCTCCCAAGAACATGAATCTATCAGGCTGTCTCACAACCCTCCCACTACGATGAGGTATCACCTGTGTATCCTCTGTGACACGCGGTGCAGTGACTTATGGTATATCCTCTTATACCGGTGGTACTGAAGAAGTGACTTCCCCTTTTAATTCCTCTAGAACAATCTTACTCATGGGCTTGTGGTTCATTACATAGTCTTCCTCTAGAAATCTAGCATTCGTGCTAACGATCACCCTCTGATCTCTAGGACTATAAAACAAACCTTCTTTTGTTCCTCTAGGATAGTCAACGAATATGCGTACTTCTGTACGAGGTTCCAACTTACCAGTATCTGCCTTCAGCACATGTGTTGGACTCCCCCAAATCCAAATATGTCTCAGACTAGGCTTTCGCCCAGTCCACAATTCTGTGGGAGTAGAAGGCACTGATTTAGATGGTACCAAGTTCAGAATATACACTATCGTATCTAGAGCATATCTCCAAAATGAATCTGGCAACTCAGAATAACTCATCATCGATCTAACCATCTTCATAAGAGTCTTATTCCTTCGCTCTACTACACCATTCTACTAGGGTGTGCCAGGTGCAGACAATTGGGTTTGAATCCCAACCTCTGATAAGTAATTCCTAAACACTCCTAAGAGGTACTCACCACCACGATCAGATCGTAGTGTCTTGATACTTTTACCTTGACGTTTCTCCACATCAGCCTTGAATTCTTTGAACTTGTCAATGCATTCAAACTTGCGGCACATCAAGTAAATGTATCCATATCTCAAATAATCGTCTATAAAGGAGACGAAATACTCAAAACCACCTCTAGCCTGGATAGACATAGGACCACACAAATCAAAATGAACCAATTCCAACATATCTTTGGCTCTATACCCCTTTACCTTAAAAGGCCTCTTGGTCATTTTACCCTCCAAGTAAGATTCGCAGGTTGGGAAATCTTCCACCACTAATGAACCCAGAGGTCCATAAGCTATCAACCTTTGAATTCTACTTAGGTTAATATGACCAAGCCTAAGATGCCAAAGATATATTTGGTTCATCTTCGAAGGTTCTTTTCTCTTATTGGAATTAGAAGATGAGTTATTAACTTCTATTTGCATCGTGGGAGCTTTTGGTTCAAGTGTGTATAAATTTTCTATCAATGCACCCGAATAGATAATCTCCCTATTCCTTTTTATAACAATTCTGTCATTAAAAGAAATAGAATATCCATCCATAAACAATTTAGAAATCGAAATTAAATTCATTCTAAATAAAGGTACATAAAGGCAATTCTTAAGAACCAAAACTTTATTTTTCTCAAAAGATATATAAAGATCTCCCACTACAATAGCCGCCACCTTCGTGGCATCTCCCAAGTATACGGTAATCTCCCCCTCAACCAGTCGTCTAGTTTCGTGGAACCCTTGCAAAGTATTGCAGACATGATCAGTGGCTCCCATATCTACACACCATGTGACAGTAGATAACACCGCTAAACATGTTTCAACGACTAGACCAAAAGATATACCTTTGTTCTGCTTCAAGTTGGGGCAGTCCTTCTTCCAGTGTCCAGTCTGCTTACAAGTGAAGCACTTGCCTTTCGGCTTCTTCACTCCTCCCTGAGTTCCTCCCTCCGCCTTTGCCCCATCTTGTTTCTTCTTCTTCTTGCCTTTCGGCTTAGAAGTAGAAACCTTTTGGGCAACCATGGCTTGCGCCTGAGCACTCTGACGAAAAAACCCCTCTGCTGCCTGGAGTTCTGTCAGAAGCTCCCCCAACGAATACAACCTTTTATTCATGTTGTAGTTCAGGCTAAACTGCTCAAAACTCCTAGGTAGAGATAGGAGAATGATATCTACTTGGGTTTCCCCATCGATCTCAGCTCCGAGGACTTCCAGCTCATTCAAATGAGCCATCATTTTGAGAACATGATCCCTCATGGGTGTTCCCTCGATCATGATGGTCACCATCAAGTTCCTCATGGCTTCCTTCCTAGCAGCCCGATTCTGGTGTCCTAAAAGCTCTTTGAGATTGAGCATCATGTCATAAGCAGTGGGCATGGCTTGATGCTGATGTTGCAGTACATTTAACATAAATGCCAAAATGTAACACTGTGCCATCTCATCGTCCTTAATCCACTTCTTATAACTCTCCTTCTCATTTTTCCCAGAATCATCTGCAGGCTTAGGAGGGCACTCTTCGAGGAGTACATATTTGTATTCCTCAGCCATCAAGACAATGTCAAGATTCCTCTTCCAATCAACATAGTTGGGTCCAGTAAGTTTATTTTCTTTCAGTATCACAGCAAGCGGGTTGAAAGTCATTTTGAAAGAAAACCTAAGAATCACATAGATCAAAAACATTAGATTTCAAAAAATTATTGATTCCTCAAACAATAAAATTTTAAAATCAACCAACACCTCAAAACACCGAGAATATCATATGCCACGATAGTGTGGACGTATACAAATTCTACATTTGTAAGAGGAGGTTTTACCCATTAATTTTACTATCTTGTCAACCTAAGTTTTTACAAGTAAAATTAATAGTTGGTTCCTCTTCGGCCCTACAAATAAAAGCAGTGACTCCGATGGGGAGGATACTTATATTTGTATCTAAGTGTTCACCATTACTCGCTACCAAGGTAATTATCTCGGGTTATGTGCCTTCCGATGGGAAAATACACACGCTCCTTAATAATTTCCTATAACCATATTCGACCTTGTGATCTGTAAACAAACTCATCCGATGGGGAGGAAGGCACTCAGAGTCGACGCACAAGTTTGTTTGCATCACATGTCAAATCGTAATGGAGGCCGTGGGAATTTATAAAAATATCCCTCTCCCACTTAGTAATTTGAAATTGAGGAATTTTCTATCCTACGACATGCATATCAAACAATAAGCAATAAATATGAAAAATAAATATTTTACAACTATTATGACTTTTGTCTTCAATATGTCTCCCGTCGTGTCGCCATCTCGTCCGCTCCTCCCTATGCCATGTACAAATTATCCAGAGATCCGAGCCGAGAAAAACTATTTTAATTTACATCCATCGATCCTATACTCCACGAGGGAGTGTACATGAAATCTAGATCGAAAGTAAACTAAAATAAAAAGAGTGGCTAAACAATGCCGTATCTAATTACAAAAATTAAATACTAGCCTCGTCAACCCCGAGGATTCAACAAAATATACAATTACACACATACAATCACATACACACATATAGCCATAATAGTTGGATCCTATGTCTGCAACCAAAAAGTTAACCTACGCACATCCTACTATAATCTGGCACATATAATATATGAAAAGTGCATAAAAGTAACCGAATCCTAAACACACAAAACTGGAAATCGTTGCTCTGATACCACTTGAAGGTAGGAAACTTCGCATCCCACTTCAACTCGGTCGCTTGTTTATGGCGATCCCTTCTACGTCCCCGGATAAAAAAAATTTATCCTTGACAAGAGGGATTACCCAAGCTACTATTTCATCGTCGTGCTATTCGATTAGAGTGGTCACTTGAACAAACTTGTTGTTCGCCGGATTTTGTGTTTATATTCAGGGTCCAAGTATATTTAACCATAAAAACAGAATACACAACATGTATATGATTGAAAAATAATTAAAGACATGTTACAAAAGAAAATAGACAAGCGTTATACCTCTCGATCTTCTATTGTATGTCCTTCCTCCTTTTGGACGTCGTGTGGGCGACGATCTTCCAAAAGTCGAAGCTCCTAGATCACCAATCTTCCTTCCTTGCTCGCTCCTAATAAGAGGAAGTATAAAAACAAAACACTTCTCCTTCTTTCAACCAACCACCAAGCTCCAAGCTTGGTTCTTGCCGCCGGCCAAGAAGAAGAACCAAGAGAAGTGAACGCCGGCTAAAACTCTAAGGAAAGAGACCCTAGACTTTTTTTCCACCGGCCAAGGAGAAGAGGGGATATTGGTTTGGCGCCAGCCAAGGTCTAGAGAACAAGGAGGGGCACCGGCTACTCTTAAGGAAGAAGAACTCTTTCCTTATTTGTGGCCGCCCAAGCTCTTCTCCAAAAACCCTAGCCTCCTTTTGTTTCTTGCCGCCCAAGCCTTAAGAAACAAAACCCTAACCTTTCTATCTTAATCCCACGCCCAAGCCTTAAGACCCCTTTTATAGAGTTAGGCTTAAGTCTTTTTTTAATCTCAACCGTCGGTTCTAGGGATTTAATCTCAACCGTCGGATCTAGAGATTTAATCTCAACCGTCGGATCTAGAGATTTAATCTCCACCGTCGGATCTAGAGTTTTGTTTTCAACCATTGGATCTAGGCTTCATGAGGTTTTAATAGGCTACAATAGAGACCATGAGGAGGAGTTGGATCTTGGCCACCCAATGGATCAAGCCCACATAAAGTCCGATCCTTTAATGATAATCCAATCCACTAGAGGATTATCATTGATCTACCTCACCAACCCCCATAAGTTAATATGGGCTCCATATATTATTTGTACATTTTTCTCCCCATGTTTAAGACCTCGAATGTCCATCGATTAAGTAATTTACTGACAATTAATTAATCAACATCTAACTCCATAAGTAGTACCACTCAACCTTATCATCATGCCGAACAAAATCCACCTGCAGCGTTTACATGATGAACCATATGAGCTCCTCAAGGGGACATCATCATCCTAATATATAGGACACGGTTTCTTCCTATAATCAATGGCACACCATATAAATAATATCATTTCCTAACTTACCGAGCCTATCGATTTAATCTATAAATCTCGGCCATTGGTAAATCAAAGAAATGAATACTAAGTATATGTGCCTGTTATTATATCGGGATTAAAAGCATGTACAATATAATATCTGAGGTCCGATTTGATTATGTAGTCAGCAATAAATCGAATCACTTCTAAGTCGGTCCTGCTCAATACACACAAAGTGTACTAGTGTGATTCTATGGTAAAGACAAACCAATATCAAATCACACTACAACCATACCAATGGTTTGTTCAAAACCATCTCGGTTGTGAGCCTTTACTTATACTCTACAAGGAGCTGATAACATGATCTACCATGTGACACTACACACCATGTTATCTACAATGAAATGTATGAGACAATATGCATAATCACAAATATGCAAACAATGATCATGTGATTCTTATTTCAAAATAAAGATGTTCATACAAAAGATAGACTTTTCAGTATACATCCCAACAGATTGGTGGTTGCACCAAATCGTAGCGTCCCCGCTCTGATACCAATTGTTGGATCATAAAGAGAGCGCTAGAGGGGGTGAATAGTGTACGTGAAATCTTTTCGTCAATATAGTAAAAACACAAGCAAAGAGTAAAAGAGCAGTGGAATTTTAAATGACACGGGTTGGTTTTACTTGGTTCACAGCCTATCAGCTCCTAATCCAAGGCCCTAGTGGTCCGAGACTATGTACGGAGGGAAATTCACTAAAACTTCTCCTCCTCGTTGTTAGTAATATATGAGAGATGTCCTAAGGCAATCGCCTTATGTATAAACCATTTATATGATAAATGAAGATTCACTATTTGAGTATACATGTTTTATGTATTTGATTAGATCTTAAACTCATTTACTGAATGTCCACGATACGATTCACAGCATGAGAGAATTTGTGATTGGATCACAACTAGTGAGTATCTCTACATGTGTAATTGTGATGTATCGGAATTATCCCTAGTCGATGAATTGATGGATTTGGACACCATCAATTACGCCGAGACTAGCACGAGGTATACCCTTGGTGTATCCAAGCACCGATTCTCACCGTCGGAGACATAGTGATGTCCGGAGTTAATCGTGGATGCTAGTTATGGTAACTAGTTCATTGGAGTGACCAGCCGTAAGACTTCATATGGTTCTCTGCATATATAGATATGTCAATGAAGTTCTTACTGTGGCTTAAGTGCGATGTTACTTTGACTTGCGGTATTCAAGTCATCTAGATCATGGAGACTTATGCTTTGACATCTTAAGCAAACATCTCCGAGGAGATGTGGACCCGGGATGATTGGGTATAAGTCGAAGTGATCGAAGGTGTTTGAATAGCCTATAAAGGATTCACCACTCCTTGCGAGGAGATGTATACCCATGGCCTCTCGTCGGATTGTTACTAAAGTCTTTGGCCAAAGCATTACATGTTTAGAGTAAGGTACTCTTCGATACATGTGGAGTAACTAGAATCCGTAGGACGAGGAAATGATACTTGGGCTAGGTGTGACGTAGTCAGCCTAGTGGGGACTGACACAATAGACCATGTCCTGAACCAAGTGGGTATAAGATGAGTGAAGGGAATGGTGCACGATTCATTCGAGCCATCAAGGGTTTCGTAAATAGTTCGATCAACTGCTTGATCTTTTCGGTTAATTGGGGATCATGATGTACTACTAGGTGCCACTCATGATCGCTCTATAATTAATGGTTAATTATAGACGGCCAACATAAACCGAGAACCTATTTGGTCACACGACAACGAGTGTAATCCAAAGGATTTAAAACGAGCTTGAGAATGAGATTCTCAGACCGAGAGAAACTATGTTTGGTTGGACCAAACATAAAGCGAGCATGAAATCGTTTCAGTCGCAATGGAAGAGTGGATGGGTCGCGTCTTATGAAGACGTAATGGATGAACCAAAATGGTTTGGTTCTAATCCAATGGATGAGAATAAACCAAAGGGTTTGGTTTATTTTAAACGAATGAACCAAAAGTTGGTTCGGTTCGTTTTAACTTAAAATAAACCATCATGGTTTGGTTTATTTTAACTTATCTTAATGGAGCGGGTTAACGGGCTTTATGGATATGATCCATTAACCATTAAGAGAATTAGTTCTCTATAAAATAGGGGTTAAACCCTAACCCAAAAACCCTAATACCAACATGGTGTTGCCGCCAACTTCATTTTTGTGCCCTCCAAGTCCTTTGCCGCATCCAAGCTTCAGCCGGTGAACCTCCGCGACCCTCCGGTGATCTCTTGTGGGTTCGGTGATAAGGTGAGCTCCACATCTCCTTTGGCCGGGCGCTCTATTCTCTTCCACCAAGCTGTCCAGTTTTTCTGACAGCTTGTTTTGTTGTCGGAGCGCCGCTTGGACGACGGTTAGTGCCCGACAGCGCTAACTTACCGGGATTTGATCTCCGTAATCCTCTGAGGTGGGAGGACGGCGATTCTGGCCAAACGGTTGACGAATACCTCTCCGAGAAGCGAAGTTTGAGAACTCGCTTTAGGATCCGAATTTGATTCGGATCGTGATCATCTCTCGATCACGCCGCTTCAACACGAGGCTAGTAACCCGCACGAAGACGGCTCGTGACTTAGCGGGTCATCCCGAGGAGCTCGGCGCGGATACGGATAGAGACGATTCTACGAGGATCGCCCGCGATGCCGCCCGTTCCGCTACACGTCATACGAAAGGTATAACGTAGATAATTTCTTTTATTGCAAATTTTAATTTACGGTTATGTCTACACTTGTTGTAATATGCATGCGTGTGTTGTGTGTGTTGTAATAAATATAGATTTATTATTTTTAATTGCTTCCGTTGTGCTCATGTTTACGAAACATGATCGAACACACACACGCCGCGGTGCCGGAAACCCAACAGTGGTATCAGAGCCCAGGTTGTGTTTCGACATAATCGTAAAAATGGTTTTGCGATAGTCATAATGTATTTCTAGAAATTTTCTAAATTTTGGAAATTTAGAAATATTTATGGAAATTTTTCAATTTTGGAAAGTCTAGAAGTATTTATGGAAATCTTCCACTTTTGGAAAGTTGGAAGTATTTATGGAAATTTATATTTTCCATAAATAAAATATTTGATTAGATTCTGGAAATTTGTTTTCTAATTTAATCATGATTTGATTTGGGAAATCAAATCTTAAAATATTTTATTTCCATAAGTAGTTTTAAAGATTTAGGAAATTGGTTTCCTAAATAGATTTTCCTTAATCAAATAATTCCATGAATAAAATATGTGATTAGATTTGGAAATTTGTTTCCTAATTTAATTATGATTTGATTTGGAGAATCAAATCTTAAACATATTTTATTTCCATAAATAGTTATGACATATAAGGAAATTATATACATGACATAATTATATGCCATGTAATTGCATTAGATGCATAACATTATGCCATGCGTGTCGTGACATGTAGATGTATGTCATGTATGCCATGCCATGTAGATAATAGTTATTTGCATGCAAAGAGGATGAGACATAAAAACCCTTAATCAATATTAAAGCCTACACCTTCCATTAATATGGTTAGAACCAGAGTTCTGTTTCTTGTTTGGGTTGTTGGACTCTCTCCAAGCCCGGCTCGAACTTGAATATGTTCAAACCATGGAATAGTTTAATACTAATATGGTAAGAGTCAGAGGTCAATCGTTAGCTTTGGTTGTTGGACTCTCTCCAAGCTGTGCTAATTGGTTGAATGCGCTCTAACCATATTAAAACTATGTCCTGATTAATGGGTTGGCTTTAACCTGGAGCATCGGCTTGTTGGACTCTCTCCAAGGTCGATGTAAAGGGAGGTGAAGTTGGGTGCTATGCATATGATGCATACTTGTTAATGTGTTAACAACCCGATGTATGTGTGAACATTCAATTAGTTGATAGCACATTGTGATAGTTGCATATACGGGATATGCAATCGGTATAGATGATACCTACCGTCGTAGTTATGAATGGCTTGTTGGACTCTCTCCAAGGTTGTTCATAACTATGATGGATATCAGCCCATTCGGAGATGGACCTACAATCTCCCGAAGTGATTTTGGGGTTTTGAAATTCGAAAAATGAATGGGATTTATAAATGTATATTGATGCATTTTAAAAAATCATTTTCTCATATATGCTCATTTTGTATTTCTAAGATTGATCATGATGTCTTTGAATTGCATTCCATTTTGGATTCAAATAAATTGACTGGGCCGAACTTCTTGGACTGGCTTAGAAACTTGAGAATTGTTCTCAAGGTGAAAAGCTTGTGTATGTCCTCGAAGTGCCTCTTCCTGCCCGTCCTAGTGACGATGCAACTTTGGACCAATTGTTGGTCTATCAGAAACATGTGAGTGATTCTGAACAAATGAGTTGCATCATGCTAGCCACGATGGAACCCAAGCTACGAAAGAAGCATGAGCATATGGATGCTCATATCGTAGTCCTTCATCTTTGTGAGTTGGTTGATGAGCAAGTGAGATTCGAAAGGTTCGAAGTCTCAAAGCTCCTCTTCACCTCTGAGATGCTAGGAGGTTCATCTGTGGTACTGCTCAATATGCTGAAGACTGTGGAGTCTTCTGAGAAGCATGAGCAGGGGACGGTGTTGTTAGTTGATTCCTCGAAGAAAGGTTCTAAGAGGGAGTCAAAGGAACAGCAGAAGGGAAAGAAGAGAAGGGCTAAGAAGGTAGAACTAGCACAAAAGGAAACTTGCCATCATTATGGCAAGGAGAGCCATTTGCGAAGAAAGTGCAAGATTTATCTTGAGTCCGTGAAGAAGAATAAGGCATCGGATGCCCCATCTTCTTCAGATATCTTCGTTATTGATTGTCATTCTATTTCCTCAGACACTTGGGTATTCGATCTGGGTGTGGCTCACATATATGTAATGACATACATGGGCTAAGGAATAGAAGAAGACTCGTCGAGGAGAGTCAAATTTACGTGTTGGGAATGGAGCAGTTCTTTGCACTCACCATCGGAGCGTATTTGTTGGAACTCCCTGTAGGACTTGTCTTAGAACTGGACAATTGCTTTTATGTTCCTTTGTTGATAAAGAACATCATTTCTATTTCTTGTCTAAATAGAAATGGGTTCCATTTGACTTTTAGTAACAATTGTTGTTACATAACTTTGAATGGAGTTCTTTATGGAATTTGGAACTTTAAGCAATGGTGTTTATCGTTGGGCGTATCGGTGACATTTTCAATATCGAGCGAGCAACACGCGTGCTCGAAAGGATAATCAAATAGACTCCTATATGTGGCATTGTCGTCTTGGCCATATAAGCAAGAAATGCATGTCGAATTACACGATGTGGAATTATGCGGAATCGTTGAATTGGATTCATACGATACATGCGAATCATGCTTAAAAGGCAAGATGACTAAGTTACCTTTTGGAAAGGTGAGCAGTGGGAGAGTTACTAGGTCTAGTACATCTTGATGTATGTGGACCTATGTCAACTCAAGCTTTAGGAGGCTATAGCTACTTCATTACCTTCACGATGATCACTCACGGTTTGGGTATGTGTTCTTGATGAAACACAAGTAAGCCTTTGAAAGGTTCAAAGAATTCAGAAATGAAGTAGAGAAACAACATGACAAAGTATTAAAATACTTGATCGGATCGAGGTGGTGAATACTTAAGTCAAGAGTTTCTTGATTATCTAAGAGACAATGGCATATTGTCTCAATGGACTCCGCCCTATACACCACACATAATGGTGTATCGAGAAATCTTAGGACCTTGTTGGACATGGTCGGTCAATGATGAATCATCGACTCTTCCCAAGTCCTTTTGGGGTTATGCATGAGCAATTTTACTTGTTAAGCAGAATGCCTACAAGGTAGTCTCCTACTCCATATGAGATATGGAATGGTAAGAAACCTCATGTATCTTACTTGAAGATATGGGGTTGTCTGCTTATGTGAAGCGGTATGTCGGACAAATTGGATGCTAAGTCGATAAATGTCTATTTATTGGATACCCTAAGGAAACAAGGGTTACCAATTCTATCATCTGTGGAACAAAAGGTGTTTGTTTCAAGGCATCTTTGTGTTTCTAGAGAAAGAGTTTCTCTTGCAAGAAAGCAGTGGGAGTGTCGTCGAGCTTGAGGAGGCTCGAGAGACTCAAATAGACATTGATGAGATACAGTGAAGCACAGCGTTGACAACTCATAGTGATGAGCAATCAATTTGGACCTATTGTAACACCACATCTTCGTAGATCACGGTAGAACACACAATATTCACGAGAGATATGGATTTCTCATAAGTGAATCGAGCAGCGTGTTACTCATTGATGATGAGGAGCCTACAGTTATGAAGAAGTCTTTGACAAGTTGAAAGGGATAAGTGGCTTGGTGCCATGAAGTCGAAATGGATTCCATGTATGAAAACCAAGTTTGGAACTTGGTTGACCCACTGAAGGCATAAAGCCTATAGGGTGCAAGTGGGTTTTCAAGAAGAAAACCGACATGGATGGTAATGTGATTACCTATAAGGCTAGATTGGTGGCGAAGGATATCGTCAAAGCAAGGTGTTGATTATAGCGAAACTTATTACTATGCTTAAATCCATTCGGATGCTCCTGGCCATAGCGGCTCATTATGATTATGAGATATGGCGGATGGATGTGAAAACGACTTTCCTTAATGGAAACACCTTTCGAGGGCGTGTATATGATCTGACTGAGGTTTCACATCGGTTGATAAAACCAAGGTATGCAAATTGCGGACGGTCCATTTATGGATTGAAGCAAGCATCGAAGTTGGAATATCCGTTTTGATGAGACGATCAAAAGTTTGATTTCTCACAAAATCCAGACGAACCTTGTGTGTACAAGAAGGTTAGTAGAGTGCGATCGTGTTCCTAGTATTGTATGTCGATGACATATTACTTATAGGAAAGCGATGTTTCAATCTTCTGATCGATTAAGGTTTGGTTATCAAGACATTCTCCATGAAAGACACAGGAGAAGCAACCTACATCCTCGGGATTAAGATCTATAGAGATAGATCGAAACGGTTGCTTGGTCTTTCGCAGTCTACATATATAGACCGAGTGCTAAAGAGGTTTAGCATGTCGGAATCCAAGAAAGGTTTCTTAACCATCAGGCATGGGGTACACCTTTCGAAGTCTATGTGTCCGCGCACAGAAGACGAGAGGATTTGCATGAGTAAGATTCCCTATGCATCCGCAATAGGATCTATCATGTATGCTATGTTATGTACGAGGCCCGATGTATCGTATGCTCTGAGTGTCACGGCGAGATACGTCTAATCGAGAATGGATCATTGGGTGGTGTTAAGGCGATCCTTAAGTACTTGAGAAGAACTAAGGATCGTTCCTAATATATGGAGAAGGGTACATGGTGATACGTGGGTATACGGATGCGGCTCGAGACAGACAGGATGATTCCATGTCTCGATGCAGGTATGTGTTCACCTAAAATGGGCGCAATAAGTTGGAAAGGTTCCAAGCTTGACACTATAGCGGATTACGCCACTAAAGCGAGAATACGTTGCGACTTTAGGCGGCAAAGGAAGCGGTTTGGATCAATAAGTTCATCTATGAACTTGATGTGGTCTCATCGATGATCCAAACATGTGCTTCGCGTTATCATCTTATCGGAGAGATCATCGGTAGGAGCGAAATACAAATCGAGAAAATTCCCCTTTGAAAGGAACTTAGCGGATCCTTTGACTAAAGCATTACCTCAAAGTAAGTTTGAGGTCATGTTAGAGCTTATGGTATATGGATCTGTAGCGATTGGCATTAGGCCAAGTGGGAAGTCTGTTAGTAATATATGAGAGATGTCCTAAGGCAATGCCTTATGTATAAACCATTTATATGATAAATGAAGATTCACTATTTGAGTATACATGTTTTATGTATTTGATTGGATCTTAAACTCATTTCTTGAATGTCACGATCGATTCACGGCATGAGAGAATTTGTGATTGGATCACAACTAGTGAGTATCTCTACATGTGTAATTGTGATGTATCGGAATTATCCTAGTCGATGAATTGATGGATTTGGACACCATCGATTACATCGAGACTAACACGAGTATACTCCTTGGTGTATCAAGCGGTGATTCTCACTTTGGTGGAGACATAGTGATGTCGGAGTTGATCGTGGATGCTAGTTATGGTAACTAGTTCATTGGAGTGACCGGTAGTAAGACTTCATATGGTTCTCTGCATATATAGATATGTCAATGAAGTTCTTCTTGTGGCTTAAGTCGATGTTCCTTTGACTTGCGGTATTCAAGTCATCTTGATCATGGAGACTTATGCTTTGACATCTTAAGCAAACATCTCTAAGGAGATGTGGACCGAGATGATTGGGTATAAGTAGTGATCGAAAGGTGTTTGAATAGCCTATAAAGTTCACCACTCCTTGCGAGGAGATGTATACCCATGGCCTCTCGTCGGATTGTTACTAAAGTCTTTGTGAAAGAATAGCCTATAAAGGATTCACCACTCCTTGCGAGGAGATGTATACCCATGGCCTCTCGTCGGATTGTTACTAAAGTCTTTGTCCAAAGCATTACATGTTTAGAGTAAGGTACTCTTCGATACATGTGGAGTAACTAGAATCCATAGGACGAGGAAATGATACTTGGGCTAGGTGTGACGTAGTCAGCCTAGTGGGGACTGACACAATAGACCATGTCCTGAACCAAGTGGGTATAAGATGAGTGAAGGGAATGGTGCACGATTCATTCGAGCTACTGAAGGGTTTCAGAAATAGTTCTGGATCAACTGTTGATCTTTTCGGTTAATTGGGGATCATGATGTACTACTAGGTGCCACTCATGATCGTTCTATAATTAATGGTTAATTATAGACGACCAACATAAACCGAGAACCTATTTGGTCACACACACAACGAGTGTAATCCAAAGGATTTAAAACGAGCTTGAGAATGGGATTCTCAGACCGAGAGAAACTATGTTTGGTTGGACCAAACATAAAGCGAGCATGAAATCGTTTCAGTCGCAATGGAAGCGTGGATGGGTCGCGTCTTATGAAGACGTAATGGATGAACCAAAATGGTTTGGTTCTAATCCAATGAATGAGAATAAACCAAAGGGTTTGGTTTATTTTAAACGAATGAACCAAATGTTGGTTCGGTTCGTTTTAACTTAAAATAAACCATCATGGTTTGGTTTATTTTAACTTATCTTAATGGAGCGGGTTAACGGGCTTTATGGATATGATCCATTAACCATTAAGAGAATTAGTTCTCTATAAAATAGGGGTTAAACCCTAACCCAAAAACCCTAATAAAGTTTTGGCCGCCCAACATAGTTGCCGCCCACCTCCTTGGAGTTTTGGGCGCCCAACCCCAAAGTGCCGCCGCCCAGCTTTTGTGCCGCCGTCCAAGTCATTGCCGGCGACCAAGCTTCAGCCGGTGAACACTCCGGCGACCCTCCGGTGATCTCTTGTGGGTTCGGTGATAAGGTGAGCTCCACATCTCCTTTGGCCGGCCTCTATTCCTCCACCAAAAGCTGTCCAGTTTTTCTGGACAGCTTGTTTCTTTGTTGTCGGAGCGTCGTTTGGACGACGGTTAGTGCTCCGACAGCGGCTAACTTATCGGAGATTTGATCTCCGGTAATCCTCTGAGGTGGGGGACGAAGGATTCGTCAAACGGTTGACGAATACCTCTCCGGAGAAGCGAGTTTTGAGAACTCGTTTTAGGATCCGAATTTGGATTCGGATCGTGATCATCTCTCGATCACGTCGTCTTCAACACGAGGCTAGTAACCCGTATGAAGACGAAGCTCGTGACTTAGCGAAGTCATCCCGAGGAGCTCGGCGTGGATACGGATAGAGACGATTCTTACGAGGATCGTTCCGGTTGATGCCGTTCCCGCTACACGTCATACGAAAGGTATAACGTAGATAATTTCTTTTATTGCAAATTTTAATTTACGGTTATGTCTACACTTGTTGTAATATGCATGCGTGTGTTGTGTGTGTTGTAATAAATATAGATTTATTATTTTTAATTGCTTCCACTGTGCTCATGTTTACGAAACATGATCGAACACACACACGCCGCGGTGCCGGAAACCCAACACTCGTTGGAGGTAGGAGATGACGGTTACAAAACCTCGAGAAATCTTGAGGTAGAGAGACAAACCCCCTCTCCTCGTTACGATAAAAGCTCCAAAAACAAAGTAAGGTACAATGATTAAAACAACAACTCTAATAAAAATACTGGTGACTGAGAGGATGAAGGATGAGCTCGTGTCATCGATATTTCGATAGCACTTTGGCATTGTAGAGTCGTCGTAGAGTAGCGGCGTTGCGGGAGCACTTGGAGAGCTTGAATGATGACCTAAAGGGGTGAAATCCCCCTTCTTTTATAGCCTTCCAACCTCCTAGACGTTGAGATCAATATCTATCAACAAAGGCCACCTCACCCTAAGATAAGGGGATGAAGTTTGACTCTTTTCGAAGATGGAATTTGAATGGCAGTCGACTGATCAACCCTATCAGTAGACTAATTCCACCAGAAGTCGACTACCAATAGTCAGCAGTCGACTGGTTCTAGGGTTTCCCACTGCAACAAAAAGTTAGCTCAAAAATGAAAGCAATATACATGAATTTGATGATAACTTACCGTCCGATCTCGACCTAGTCCTTCCACGGGAAGTCTTGGTCATATCATCGCCTAAGGATGCCCCCATATGGAGGACCTGACCTTGCATTCACTCACACACACGAGCTTACCTCGAGCTTACCTTAGGTCTTTGTGACTTTCAACTTTGCTTTAGGTCTCCACCTGGATTCTTCGGCTACCTCCGAATTTTTTCCGGTGTTGCCCGACCACTGCGGTTTTTCCATCCGAGATTCTCCGGGTATCACTGACCTTCAGCTTATCTTAACCATTCTTGCACACTTGGTTCATCTCGTTAGACAACAATATGACCTTAGATTTGATTCTTTGCTATAATCAAAACTTAGGTTCAATTATCTGGTGCCTACTGCACCAATGACTAGTTTTGTTTGGCCAATACTAAATATATAACTCTCTAGGCCAAGTTTATCCCCTAAATCTTCTAGACTCTATTCATTTGACTAAGGGGGAGAAAACTAACCTCAAGGGTTATATTACTAACTCCTTAAAGTATTTTGAAAATGTACTTATGGCATTTTGAAATTAAAATTATATTTTGAATAGTTTCAAAAACTTACTTTAGTAAAACTAGTTTTACAATTGTTGGTGCAGAGGGATATACCTCAAATCAATTATATACCCTTAGGATGCTATACTGTTGGTGCAACAATACCCCAAGCATTTATATGTTTTGATGTTTGGATAATCATCTAAGTTAGGCAATATTTGTGATTTAATTGTGAACATGTTTAAGTGACAGAAAAATCCAAGTATGAAGACTTGGTTAAAGTAAAGTCCAAGTGTGATCTTGGCAAGCGAAGTCCAAGAAAAGGTCTTGGCGGTGTAAGTCCAAGCATATAGTCTTGGCAGCGTAAAGTATAAGTGAACCTTGGCAAAGGAAGTCCAAAGGCAAGTTTTGGCAGCGTAAGTCCAAGTATGTAGTCTTTGCGGCGTAAAGTCCAAGCGTACTTTGGCAAAGGGAAACCCAAGACATGACAAAACTGAAGGAAGCTCTTGGAAGCAAGCGCAGAGGATGAACAAGTCGCAGACTTGGAGAAATCCTGGAGGCGCAAGGCTAAAGGAAGAGCTAGAAGGTTGAGTCTAGGTCTAAGGAGTCAATTCAAGTATGAATTACTCATACTTGACTAGTATCAGTCGACTAATACACCATAGCAGTCGACTGATAGGATACTCGACTGATGCAGCTGAGAAAGCAAGTCATCAGTTGACTACCTAGAGTTGGCAATCGACTGATGCCGCCATCAGTCGACTACCAAGCCAAGGCAGTCGACTGATTAAGTTGGCATCGCTCACAGAATGGAGTCGGAATCGACTCCTCATGGGGATCACTCGACTGATCGCTTCATCAGTCGACTGATGATGTGATCAGTCAATTGATCAGCCTGCCGTTGGAAATGGCGGGTGTGAATCCCCACGGATCCGCCTCATCAAAAGTCGTTGGCTGTGATGACAGTCGACTGATGGAGACCATCAGTCGATTAATCGAGGCTCAACGGGAAAAATAATCCTCTCTCTATAAAAAGAGGGCATGGGGTGCTTGGTGAGGCTAGTGCTTATTTTCCAAACCTTACTCTCAAGCTCCACATGACTTTCTAAGCTTTCTAAGAGTTCTAATCCTTTTCTTCTCCAATCTTCATCTTCATCCATTATAAAGAAGAGGAGAGTGTTGTAAAGAAAGCTTTCTTATGGAGATTCTTTGGATTGATCCACCTTAAGGATCGTCATGGAGTAGGATCTTAATCTCCGAACCACGTAAACTCTTTTGTTAGTGATTGTGTTTGTAGTCTCTTAATTTCGTTTAGTATTTGCTTTGCTTCTGCTAACTTTGCTTGTAGAAATGAAAAGAGGCTATTCACCCCCCTCTAGCCTTCCAAGGATCCCCAACAAGTGGTATCAGAGCCCTGATCACATCGGAAGATCTAACCATCAACTGGAGCACAATGGAATTTCAAGAGGGGTATAGCACAACGAGCCCTCCATTCTTCGACAGCAACGACTTTGGATATTGGAAAGGTAGGATGGAATACTACCTTATGAACGATATTGACAATTGGTTTAGTGTCATAGATGGATTCAAGAAGCTGGTCGATGAACACGGAGCGCCTATACCAACCAGGGATTGGACGAGGGACATGGACAAGAAGGCTCAAGCTAATGCCAAAGCAACAACCACACTTCAATGTGGGTTGTCTAAAGAGCAACTAAGCAAAGTGGGGCCTTTCGAATCGGAAAAGGAGCTTTGGGAGAAGCTAATTGAGCTCGACGAGGGATCGAAGGAAACAAGAAGAGCCAAGAGAGATCTCTTGATAGGCCAACTCCAAAGCTTCACCATGAAAACCAATGAGACCGTGAGTCAAATGCATGGTCGCTTCAAGGAGATAGTCAATGGACTACATGTGATAGGTGAAAAAAATCAAAAACCGAGATCTTGTGAGGTATATTCTTTAAGCTTTCCCTAGAACAACATTATGGGCATCAATGGTAGATGTTTATAAGGTGTCTAGGGATCTTTCATTAGTTAAATTAGATGAACTTTTTGTGAATTCAAATTGCATGAGCAAGCTAACATTTCTTCAAAAGAGAAGGGTATAGCTTTTGTTGTAGGCAAGAAAGAAAAGAAGAAAAAGGAAAAGAAGGAAGCTTCCTCATCATCCAAATCGAAGGAAGAATCTTCAAGTAGTGATGAGGAGCTATCGGCTAGTGAGGTAGCTCACTATGTAAAGAAGTTTGGTGGGAGGTCAAGAAAACTCACCAAGAAGGATGTGATGAGGATGTTCCAATCCTCCAAAAGTAAAACCTCAACTAGTTCAATTTCTACTCCTAATGTTATTTGTTATGGTTACAACAAGAAAGGGCACATCAAGCCAAATTGCTCGGATCTAAAGAAGAAGGAGAAGGAAAAGAAGAAGAAGGAGAAGGAGGCCATGGTAGCTCAAACGTGGGATACACAAAGCTTGGAAGAGACATCGGATGATGATGAGCTTTGCCACATCACCCGCAACCTTGCACTCATGGCTATAGAGGATGAAGCGGGAAGCTCAAGTGAAGAGTCATCCTCCTCCTCAAGTGATGAATCGTCCTCTAGTGACGATGAGGTAAAAGACTCCCCTAGGATAGAATTGCTTTATAAAACTATTGCATGTCTTCAAAACATTTTAAATAGATCAAAATATAGGATTAAGGACTTAAAAGTAGAAATTAGGAAAATTAGAGATGTAGAACCTTCTTGTGATGATGCATGTTCACTTATGAATGAAAATGATGAACTAAGAAAAGAAATAGGTGAACTAAGAGATTGCTTAGAAAAATTCACAAATGGCTCCAAATATCTAGATATGATAATTAAGGATCAAAGGGCTATTTACAACAAGGCCGGAATAGGATATAGGCCTAAGGAGAAGGAAGTAGCCTTTACATCCCTTGTTAGTAGAAAATCAACCATTAGGAGCAAGGTTAGAAAGGCATGGGTTCCTAAGAGCTATATAGTTAATGCTACCGGTCCTAAGATTTGGGTGCCTATGACTTGTATTTTTCATGTTGTATAGGTAGAAAGACCAAGCTTGTGGATTGTTGATAGTGGTTGCTCAAAACACATGACTGGTGATGAGAGCAAATTCTCAACAATCAACCACATTAGCAAGGGAAAAGTGTCTTTTGGAAATAGTGGAAAACTTAAAATTCTAGGAAAAGGCACAATTGAGGTATCCCCAAATCTTGCCATTCATAAAGCACTATTGGTTGAAAACATGAAGTTTAACTTGCTTAGTGTAAGTCAATTATGTGATGCAAATTTTGATGTTCAATTTGATTCTTCTAAATGCCTTATAAGATATAAGAAATTAAATGATTGCTTGTTAGTTGGATATAGGAAATCAAATATTTATTATGTTGATTTATCATATGCCACTAACATTTCCCCTAAGTGTCTCATGGAAAAAGAAGAAGAGAGTTGCCTATGACATAGGAGATTAGGGCATACAAACATGAAGAACATAGCCAAAGCATCTAAATTAAAGCTAGTGAAGGGATTTCCAAAAGTGAAGTACATGAAGAATAAGATGTGTGATGCATGTCAAGAAGGGAAACAATCAAGATCATCACACAAGGGTAAAAATTTAATTAGTACTTCATTGCCTTTAGATCTTATTCATTTAGATCTATTTGATTGTCATAGTACTCCTTCATCAAATGGTAGCAAATATTGCTTAGTTATAGTAGATGATTTTTCTAGATATACTTGGATGTATTTTATGAAACATAAGGACAATACCCTAGAAACAATCATAGGCTTTAGCAAAAGAGTAGAGGAGGAGAGAAATCTCAAAATCAACCGGATCCGTAGTGATCACGGTGGAGAATTTGAGAATTCTAACTTCTTCAAATTTTTCTTAGAACAAGGGTACAAGCATGAATTTTCTTATCCAAGAACACCTCAATAAAATGGGGTGGTGGAGAGGAAAAATCATGTTCTACAAGAAGCCGCTAGGACTATGCTTAATGCATATTCATTGCTTAGCTACTTGTGGGCGGAAACGGTTAATACCGCTTTCTATATCCAAAATAGAGTCCAAATCCATAGGTTTTTTGGAAAAACTCCATTTGAGTTATGGAATGGCTCAATTCCAACAATTCACTACTTTAGGATCTTTGGATGTAAAACTTATATCTTAAACACCAAAGACAATTTAGGTAAATTTGAGTCCAAAGCGGATGAAAGAATCATAGTTAGATACTTATCCACTAGTAGGGGCTATAGAGCATATAACAAAAGAACCCAAATAGTTGAGGAGTCATCAAATGTTCAATTTGATGAGACCTCTACCACTTATCCTAGGAAATCCCCCATTGATAATGATATCAATGACAAAAATCAAGATATTACCCAAAAATTACAAAACTTGACCTTAGGGGGTAACAATCAAGAGGGAGGATTAGATCAAGAGGGAGCAAGAGGAGATTCGGATGATGAAAGGAGAATTGAGGATAATAATGATCAAAATCAATTTAATACACCTCCTAGAACAATAAGAGTTCATCAAAATCACCCTCTGAATCAAGTTGTAGGAAAATTATCTCAAGGTGTTAGAACTAGGTCATTCCATAGAGCTTCCTCTAGTCATATAGCCCTCATCTCCCAAATTGAGCCCAAAACAATCAATGATTCATTACTTAATCCGGATTGGATCTTAGCAATGCAAGATGAATTGGCTCAATTTGAAAGGAGTCAAGTATGGGAGTTAGTTCCTAGACCTAGTGATAGTTCCATCATTACAACAAGATGGGTCTTTAGGAACAAACTAGATGATCAAGACAATATAACTAGGAATAAGACAAGGTTAGTTGCAAGGGGCTTCAATCAAGTTGAAGGACTTGATTATGATGAAACATATGCTTCAGTTGCTAGGTTAGAATCCATTAGAATCCTATTAGGATATGCCTCCTACATGGGTTTTAAACTCCATCAAATGGATGTAAAATTGGCTTTCCTAAATGGATTCATAAAAGAAGAGGTATATGTAGAACAATCTCCCGGGTTTGAATATATAGATTACCCTAACCATGTATACAAGCTTAGAAAAGCCTTATACGGATTAAAACAAGCTCCCCAGACTTGGTATGAAAGATTATCATCTATCTTAGTGTTTAAAGGATTTAGAGTGGGTCAAATAGATCCAACTCTCTTTATTAAATCAAAATCAAAGGATATATTTGTAGCCCAAGTATATGTAGATGACATCATTTTTGGGTCAACTAATGACGAACTCCTTCAAGATTTCATCAAAAATATGGAAAATGAATTTGAAATGAGTCTAGTTGGAGAATTAAAATTCTTCTTAGGATTACAAGTCAAACAAACAAATGAAGGAAACTATGTATACCAAACCAAATATGCCAAAAAATTATCAAGAAATTTGGTTTGGAAAATGATAAGGTAGTTTCAACCCCTATGGCAACCAATACAAAAATAGATAATGATCATAAAGGAAAATCAATTGACCTTAAGCTATATAGGAGCATGATTGGTAGTCTTTTATATTTAACTGCTAGTAGTTCCAATATTTTATTTGCGATAGGTATGTGTGCAAGATATCAATCTTCTGCCAAAGAGTCCCATTTAGTGACCGTTAAGAGAATTCTAAGATATATCAAAGGCACACTAAATGTAGAACTTTAGTACCCTAGGACTAAGTCTTGATTTGGTTGGGTACACCGACTCTGACTATACGGGTTGCAAGTTGGATCGGAAGAGTACTAGTGGTGGATGCCAATTTCTTGGCTCCTCCCTAGTGAGTTGGAGTAGTAGAAAGCAACCTTGTGTTTCTTTGTCAACCATCAAGGCCGAATATGTGGTTATGGGTGATTGTGTGGCTCAATTACTTTGGATGAGACACACTTTAGAAGATTATGAGCTACACTACTCCATTGTCAAAGTTCATTGTGATAATGTGAGTACCATAAATTTGACCAAAAATTTGGTACATCACTCCAGGACTAAGCACATTGAAGTGAAGCATTACTTCATTAGAGATCATGTGGCTAAGGTGGACATCGAACTCAATTACATAGAATCCAAGTCCAACTTAGCCGACATATTCACCAAGGCTCTCCCCGAAGCGGAATTTTCATCCCTTATGAGAGAACTTGGAATGTGCTTAGTAGAATAGAGGTCTATATTTGCATGATCCTATAGAAATTCTAGTATTTATACCTCTAAGTATTTCACAAAAGACCTAAGAAACCATGATTTTTGTATTGAGTCACTTAGATAATATGTGAGATGTTAGGAAGATGCATTTGGTCAATCATGCTTGTTATGATGCATTACTATGAACCAAAATGTCATTTAGAGACATTAATCCTTCATTGGACCAATCATTGGGAAGGCTTATGTACAATTGATGTGCATATAGCACTAAGAATATGATTGGAAATGTCAAATAAAATATATTTTAAACTATGTTTCTTATACTTTGAAAAATAGTTTTCAATTGCTAAGCAAAAGTGATACAAAGTTTGCAAAATACTTAATGCTTTTGCTAGTTTTCAAAATCGTATTATTTTCGAAATATGGAAAACATATATTTTTCAAAAAAAAATTCCTTGATAGAATATGATTTCAGAAATGTGTACACAAAATTTTATGATTTTTCGATGTTTCTTGAATATTTTGAAAAATGTTAAAAAATAGCATTTCGAGTGTAATGATCGCGTAAGATTTCATGATCGCCACCTGATTTTTCTGCAAATCAGGTCTATTTCTTTGTCTTAAGTGTATTCTTAAGTGTCCTAACCCTATGGTATGTTAACTTAAGTAATTAAAAGAGTATAGGACTGATTGATGCATTGTTTTAGGAGGAGCTTCATAGTAAAATCTTTTCATCTCCTAAATTTATATTATTAGTGCAAAGTTAGGACATAGTTTCATTGCTTATTCTTTGCTCCACATGCTATTCACACATAAGAACCGATTAAAGTTTAGGATTTACTAAACTACCCTGACTAAACTACCCTACAAAACTGCCCTAGCGAAACTGCCCTGGCAAAACTTCCCTAGCAACATGGTCCTGGCCAAAACTTCCATGGCAAAACTGCCCTGGCCAAACTGCACTAGCCAAATTACCCTGGCCAAACTGCCCTGGCCAAACTGTCCTGGTCAAACTGCCCTGGCCAAACTGCCCTGGCCAAACTACCCTGACTTAACTGCCCTGGAAACATGCGAACCATCCTAACATAAACATACCACACTGAATTGGGTCTAAAACTACCCGGGAACTCTCCAAGGACGTATGATCTAGGGGTAGTAAGCTCTTAGTGGGAGAATCTCATTGTAAAATAAGACATGATAACCCTTGGTAGATTTTGTTTATGTGTGCCAAAAAGGGGGAGCCTCATATCTATCTTATACCTTAGTTCAAGATATAATCAATTCAATTCTTTCATGAATATGAATCCTTCTCTTTTTGATGTATGTCAAAAGGGGAGAAGGAAGATTTAAGTTAGAATTTAACTTGATATATGATGATGTTTATTTTTTAGAATATTTGAAGACCTAACTTAAATGATTGTCAAACATCAAAAAGGGGAAGATTGTTGGTGCAACAATACCCCAAGCATGTTGGATCAAGTGGATCACTAGAGGGGGGGATGAATAGCGATAGAAACTTTTCGTTCGTTCGTTTCAAGACACAAGTAAACGCAGCAGAAAAACACAATATAAAAATAAAGATATGAGGGTTTTTTTACTTGGTTTGTATCCTACGGCTACTACTCTAAGGCCCTAGTGGTCCTTGACCACGCACGGAGGGCAAAGCACTAACGAACTCCTCCTCGTTGAAGGTAGGAGTTAATCGAATACAAAAACACAAAAGCTTCGAGGTAGAGGGTGTAGGTGATCGATTGGAAGCTAGAGGGGGGTGAATAGCGCGTTTTCGTTTCTACAAGAATGATTAGCGGAAGCACAACAAGAATAATATAAATAAAAACGAAAGCACAATGCTAACAAGGCCTTTACGTGGTTCGGAGATAACGCTCCTACTCCATGGCGATCCTTAAGATGAATCAACCCAAGCGATTCCACTAAGAAGCTTTCTCTTTTACAAACCCTCTTCTTCTTACAAAGGATGTAGATGAAGATTAGAGAGGAGGAAGAGAATTAAACACTTGAAAGCTTTAGAAAACTTGTGGGGGCTTGAGAGAAAGATCAGAATGTAAGCATTAGCCCTCAAAGCCACCACCAACCCTTTTTTTTATAGAGAGAGGGTTGTTTTTCCCATTGGACTACCATCAGTCGACTGATGTACAACATCAATCGACTGCCGCCAAAGCCAACGGCTTCTGACTAGGCAGATCCGCGGAGATACACAACCGCAATTTCCAACGGCTGCCTGATCAGTCAACTGATCACTTCATCAGTCGACTGATGAAGCGATCAGTCGAGTGATCATCGCGCGGAGTTGAGTGAGACTCCATTCTAGCGATCGGGATCGATCGATCGGCACCGGCTCCGGCGATCACGATCATCGTTTCCGGCGACTTCGGTCAAATGTCGACCAGATCGATACATCAAATCAGTCGACTGATACTCATCAAGTATGAATAATTCATACTTGATTTTACCCCCTAGACCTAGACTCAACCTTCTAGCTCTTCTTTAAGCCTTGCGCCTCCAGGATCCCTCCGAGTTCGCGACTTGTTAATCCTTTGCGCTTTGCTTCTAAGAGCTTCCTTCGATTTTGTCATGTCTTGGGTTTCCCTTTGCCAAAGCGTGCTTGGACTTTACGCCGCCAAGACTACACGCTTGGACTTACGCTGCCAAGACTTGCCTTTGGACTTCCTTTGCCAAGATCACACTTGGACTTTGTCTTTACCAAGTCTTCATACTTGGATTTTTCCTGTCACTTAAACACGTTCGCAATTAGATCACAAAGCATTGCCTAACTTAGATGATTATCCAAACATCAACACATATAAATGCTTGGGGCATTGTTGCACCAACAATCTCCCCCTTTTTGATGTTTGGCAATCATTTAAGTTAGGTCTTTCAAATATGCACATAATCATATTTCCAATATGAATGCTATCTTCATTCATGCACATAATAATAAAATATGCACATAATCATATTTCCATCATATTTTCAATATGATTATGAATTTCATACATCAAAAAGAGAAGGATTCATGAATTTCATAAAAGATTTAATTTGTTGTAATCTTGAACTAAGGTATAAAGTTGAAATTAAGCTCCCCCTTAATCCAAGATATGGTTCATGATGAATAAATAACTTGTGGAGCAAAGCCTAACAAAAGATTGAAGGTTAAATCCTAACTTTTGCACCAACAATATAAGTTTGGGGATGAAAAGATATATATTATGAAACTCCCCCTAAAACACTGCATAGAACTGTCCTAAAAACTTGTTAATACCGAATATTGTCATACCATAGTTTTAGGGAATTCAAAGTTACACTTAAATGCAAGAAATAGAGATTTTTATCAGAAAATACAGTGTATCAGTCGACTGGTTTCTGACGCAGTCGACTGATACGCCTGAAATCCGAATTTCAGCCTTTTCAGCCCAACTTCAGAAATGCATTAGAAATTCTAGAAACCTCAAAAAATCACGAAATTTTGTGTACACATTTCTGAGATCATTATCTATAAAGAAAAAATAATTTGAAAAATATATGTTTTCCAGATTGCAAGATTGATATAAACTTGGAAACTAACAAAAGTTCTAGTGATTTTGCAAACTTTGTATCACTTTTGTCTTCCACTTGAAAACTGTTTTTCAAAATATGACAAACATAGTTTAAATTATGTTTTATTTGACATTTACAATCATATTCTTGGATCTATATACACATTAATTATTTATAAGCCTTCCCAATTGTTAGGGCAATCTCTTGCCGTAATATAGTTTTGATGGTGTGGCAAAGGGTTTAAGTTAGTTTGATATATTGATTTGATATGTGCGTTGAAGTCGTGCAGGACTTAGTAATTCGCACATGGAGCCGTGGCGATTTTCACATCTCATGACTCGTGCCTTGAGTCGGTGAAGGATAGCTTTGCGGAAGCCGTGCGCTTGGAGCATCCGAGGGACCGCCGGACGAGAAGCTTGGAGTGAAGCCGGAGGAAGTAGACTTCGAGGCAAGAGATGCGAAGGAGCATTGCAGAGCCGTGCGCCTGATGCTGCCGAGGGACGTGGCCGAGAACGAAGAGAACTTTGAAGGCGAGGGACTCCGAGGGATGAGAGTGAGCGATTGTAACCCGGGAAGGGTAGCTCTTAGGTGAAACTTGGCCATTTGGCCAAGTGTCGGATGGGTTTTCCCGACACCGATCGCCATATGTCATGGCATCGCTTCCGAGTCGATGGGTCGATCAACCGTATAATACCAAGTTTAGTGCTTGACGATCACATGGATCGGCAATGATCGATGTCGAGCAATGATCGCCAGGAATGGCAATGATCGATGGCACTATGCACGGCACAAAATGGAGTTGACTCGCATTGAGCACTCGATCGAGCATCGATCGATCGATGGTAGGATCATCGATGATCTGCACCGTTGGATGGTATCCAACGTGGAAAGCGGCCGTTATTGGGCAACGGCTACAGGACCAGTCGACTGCTCGAGGGCATCAGTCGATTGATCCTGTGTCAACGGGAAGAAACCCTTTTCCTCTATAAAAAGGAAGGGGATGGGGCTTTGGAAAAAAAATGCTTGAACGCCCAACTACTCTCAAAGTGCCCTAAACGATTTCCCACTCTTCTACTTGCTCTAATCTTCATTCCATTGTAGAAGAGTGATCTTTGTGTAAAAGAGGTTACCTCCACCTAGCTTTGTGCAAAGGAGAGATCTAGTGGATAGATTGCGGAGTGATTCACCGTGGACGAATCGAACCGTGGATTAGCGGCGTAGCCGTGAACCACGTTACATCTCCGTGTTTGTATTGCTTGTTTTGTTTTCTTGTCTTTGTTTTATTTGTATTTGCATATTCTGCTTGCGCTAACATTTTATAGACGAGCAAAATCTGACATCCTACGAAAGAGGGCTATTCACCCCCCTCTAGTCGGCCAATCGATCCCCAACAAGTGGTATCAGAGCAAGGAAAGCTTGTCACCGGACTAACCGCCGCAACAAGCTCTACATCAAAATGGCCGGCTCAAATATCCACCCACCGAAGTTCGACGGCGAATTCTCTTGGTGGAAAAAGAGAATGGAGGTATTCTTCGAAAGCGACTTTGAAATTCTATTAATAATGGAAAACGGTTTCGAGTTGCCTAGGAACGAAAATGGGGAGCCATTGGAGAAATCAAGGTGGAGCAAGAGGCAAAGAGAAGAATATTTGGCAAATTCAAAGGCCAAGCACCACCTATACAATGTACTCCCCCAACAAGAAGTCAATAGGATAGGGGAATGTTCTAGTGCTAAGGAGATGTGGGAGAAGCTAGTTGAACTTCATGAAGGCACTTCGGAAGCCAAGCTAGCAAGAAGGGATCTCCTCCGCTCCCAACTCTCAAACATCAAATTAGAAAAGGGAGAAAAGGTAACTTCCCTACATTCTAGATTTAAAGAAATATTAATTGGGCTAACAAGTGTAGGAGAAAAGCTCTCCAACCGGGATATGGTAATGAAGGCCATAGATGTCTTTCCCCGGTCCTCAAAATGGAGCTCCATGGTGGATTCGTTTTACATCTCCAAGAACTTGGAGGTAAGTACCTTGGAGGAATTTTTCTCAACAATGGAGCTCCACGAAACTAGGCTTGAAGGAATACAAGAAGAGCCTAGAATTCAACCCTCAAGAGGAGTAGCTTTGATAGCGAACAAGGGGAAGAAGAAGATGGAAATCCCCTCCTCCTCCGATGATGAAGCATCCTCATCCTCCTCCATGGATAGGACCGAAGAAGCATATATGGTAAGGAGGGTAAGACGTGCTTTAAAGGGTTTTCATTTTAATAAATCTAATGATAGGAATAGAAGACCAAGGGGGAAGGTCATATGCTACAATTGCCAAGGAGAGGGACACATAAGGGATAATTGTCCCCTCCTAAACAAGAGCAAGGAAGAGAAGAAAAAGAAAGAAGAAAAGAGGAAGAAGAAGGGGAGCAAGAGAAAGGAAGAAGAAAAGAAGGCAAAAGGAAAAGGGAAGGTCATGGCACTCAAAGCAAAGACATGGGATGACCTTGCTTCCTCATCCTCATCCGAAGAAGAAGAGCATGTCTATTCCAACCTAGCACTAATGGCTCTTCATGACTCGGATTGCTCCTCCTCCACCGAAAATGAAGAATCAAGCTCAAGTGGGGAGAGCTCAAATGAAGGGGGAGCTTCTACATCCTCATCATCCGAAGAAGAAGAGGACATGGAAACTATGGTAACGAATGCCTCTCCTAAGAAAATAGTTTCCATAATTTCTAGTTTAACTAAGGACTTATTTGGAATGAAAAAGAAAAATAAAATCATGCTTAATCAAATTAAGGCATTGGAAAATAAGCTAGAAAATGCTAGCTTAAATGATGCATGCTCACATGATCTTTATGTGCCATTAGATGTTAGTGATGCATGTATAAATGAAAATAGGGCCCTAAGGGAAAAGGTAGACTATTTAACCAAAGCCCTAGAAAAATTCACAATTGGCTCCAACACATTAAATATGATAATTGGGAGTCAAAGGGCAAGTTTTAACAAAAAGGGCCTAGGATACAAAGAAAAGAAAATTGAAAAGGCCTATAAATGCCTAATAGCTAGGGGACAAGATAAAAAGAAAGTAATTGATAGAAAATGGATCCCCAAGGAGTATCTTGTGAACCCAATCGGAAAGAACTTATTTTGGGTTCCAAAATCCATCCTTAAGGGTTAGGATAACCTTAGGATAGTCAACCATATGAAATTGACCTATATCATATTTTGGTTGACTTAGGATAATGGGACAACATTTTTAAATAGTGTTGGGTGATGATAACGTGCCTATAAATAGTTAATAATGCTTAAATCATGATGATTAATGTAATTGCTATGTATGTTAGCAATCATGATTTATGCTATTGATATTTGGCACATAATCATGGGAAATAGGGTTGAATCATGCTTTAGGTGATACTTTGTTTATTATCATCATATAATACCTAATGCATGACTATTATTTGATGAATACATGGGTTTCATGATCATAATGTAGAATTCATTCATATATGCCTTTATGATCATGAGGATTATTAGGTTGTTACTTAACCTTGATAGAATTGCATGAATATATTGGTTAAGTATACACAAATACCCCCTAGGATGCATCTCACACTCACCATAGGCTACCTTGATTGAAAACTTAGCATGAGTGAGATGTTAGGATGATACAAATGTCCACTGATGCCTATGGCATTTAGATGATCATTTAAAGTATCAAAATAGCAATAATAGACCAATCATGGGGAAGGCTTATGTTTAATTCATAGACATATTGCCCAAAGATCATGGTTGGATATTTCATATATTTTCAAAACAATTTCTTACTTTAAAATACATGTATTCATGTTTTGAAACAATTGGATGCAAGACTAGGTGTTAAAATGGATACTCTTATGATCAAAAACCTAGTAATTTTTAAAGCTTTTGGATTTTTGGCAAATACGTGGAAATATAATGATTTTTCATGAAAACATATTTTTCACTGATAGATATACTTAAAAGAAATATGTTCCCCAAATTTCATGATTTTTCAAATTTTTTGGAATTTTTAATGAAATTCACCCAAATCGAAATCCAAAACAACGCGTGCCGATCATTGGTAGTCCGAATCGATCGATCGATGACTGAATATCAAACCAGTAAAGGCTGAATTCCGATTTTAAATCAACTTGTGGTATTTTCTTTCTATTAGACTTGATGTCATGTGCTTTTAACTTAGTGATAATCTTTTTGATGGTGTCAAAGGGGGAGAAATGATTATGTTTAAGTTAATTATGATAGGGGGAGAAATTAAGGGGGAGTTTCATGGATTAAGGGGGAGTTGCATGTTTCTATATCATGTTTATGTTTACATGCTTTCTTTCCTTTAAAATTTATATCAAATGCTTTTACCTAACTTAAACGGATTGCCACACATCAAAAAGGGGGAGATTGTTAGGGCAATCTCTTGCCGTAATATGGTTTTGATGGTGTGGCAAAGGGTTTAAGTTAGTTTGATATATTGAAAGTCGCGACTTAGTAATTCGTGCATTACATGGAGTCGTGGCGAGTTTCACATCTCATGACTCGTGCCTTGAGTCGGTGAAGGATAGCTTTGCGGAAGTCGTGCGCTTGGAGCATCCGAGGGACCGCCGGACGAGAAGCTTGGAGTGAAGCCGGAGGAAGTAGACTTCGAGGCAAGAGACGCGAAGGAGCATTGCAGAGTCGTGCGCCTGATGCTGCCGAGGGACGTGGCCGCGAACGAAGAGAACTTCGAAGGCGAGGGACTCCGAGGGATGAGAGTGAGCGATTGTAACCCGGGAAGGGTAGCTCTTAGGTGAAACTTGGCCATTTGGCCAAGTTTCGGATGGGTTTTCGACACACCGACCGCCATGTCATGGCGATCGCTTCCGAGTCGATGGGTCGATCGACCGGTATAATACCAAGTTTAGTGCTTGACCGATCGCTATGGATCGGCAATGATCGATGTCGACGAATGACTTCCGGGAATGGCCGATCGATGGCAACTGCAGGCACGGAATGGAGTCGACTTCGGTTGAGCACTCGATCGATCGAGCATCGATCGATGGTAGGATCTCGATCGATGATGCACTGCTGGATGGTATCCAACGTGGAAAGCGGCCGTTATTGGGCAATGGCTACAGGACCAGTCGACTGCTCGAGGGCATCAGTCGACTGATCCTGTGTTAACGGGAAGAAACCCTCTTCCTCTATAAAAAGGAAGGGGATGGAGCTTTGGAAAAAAAAATGCTTGAACGCCCAACTACTCTCAAAGTGCCCTAAACGATTTCCCACTCTTCTACTTGCTCTAATCTTCATTCCATTGTAGAAAAGTGATCTTTGTGTAAAAGAGGTTACCTCCACCTAGCTTTGTGCAAAGGAGAGATCTAGTGGATAGATTGCGGAGTGATTCACCGTGGACGAAACGATCCGTGGATTAACGGCGTAGCCGTGAACCACGTTACATCTCCGTGTTTGTATTGCTTGTTTTGTTTGCTTGTCTTTGTTTTATTTGTATTTGCATATTCTGCTTGCGCTAACGTTTTATAGACGAGCAAAATCCGACATCTTATGAAAGAGGGCTATTCACCCCCCTCTAGCCAGCCAATCGATCCCCAACACCAATGATTGGTCCAATGAAGGATTAATGTCTCTAGATGACACTTTGGTCCATAGTAATGCATCATAACAAGCATGATGAACCAAGTGTATCTTCCTAACATCTCACATGTTGTCTAAGTGGCTCAATACAAAAATCATGGTTTCTTAGGGATTTTGTGAGATGCTTAAAGGTATAAATCCTAGGATTTCATAGGATCATGCAAACCTACACCTTTATTCAACCAAACACATCCCAAGTTCTCTCCTAAGTGATGAAAATTCTACCTCGGGGAGAGCTTTGGTAAATATGACAGCTAGGTTAGACTTGGATTCAATGTAATTAAGCTCAATGTCTCCCTTAGCCACATGATCTCTAATGAAGTGATGTTTTACTTCAATGTGCTTGGTCCTAGAGTGATGCACTGGATTTTTGGTCAAATTTATGGTACTCACATTATCACAAAATACTTTCATGTTGGAGTAAGATAGCTCATAATCTTCTAAGGTATGTTTCATCCATAGTAGTTGAGCTACACAACCACCCATAGCCACATACTCGGCCTCGGTGGTGGATAGGGCAACACAAAGTTGCTTCCTACTACTCCAACTAACTAGGGAGGACCCAAGAAATTGGCATCCACCACTAGTACTCTTCCGATCCAATTTGCCAACGGAATAATCGGAATCGGTGTACCCAACCAAATCAAAAGACCTAGTCCTAGGGTACCATAGTCCTACATTTAGTGTGCCTTTAATATATCTTAAGATTCTCTTAACGGCAACTAAATGAGATTCTTTTGCACATGATTGATACCTAGCACATATACCAACCGCAAATAATATGTCGGGTCTACTAGCAGTTAGGTACAAAAGGCTACCAATCATGCTCCTATAGAGTGTAAGATCAATTTGTTTTCCTTCATTATCACTATCTATTTTTGTATTGGTTGCCATTGGAGTTGAAACTACCTTAGCATTTTCCAAACCAAATTTCTTAATCATTTCCTTAGCATATTTGGTTTGGTAAATATAAATTCCTTCACTTGTTTGTTTGACTTGTAATCCTAGGAAGAAATTTAATTCCCCAACTATACTCATTTCAAACTCTTTTTCCATATTCTTAATAAAGTCTTGAAGAAGTTCATCATTTGTTGACCCAAAAATAATGTCATCAACATATACTTGGGCTACAAAGATGTCTTTTGATGTTGACTTTATAAATTGAGTTTGATCTACACTACCCCTTTTAAAGTCCTTAGAAATTAAGAAAGATGATAATCTTTCATACCAAGCCCGGGGAGCTTGCTTCAAACCATACAAAGCTTTCCTAAGCTTGTATACATGGTTTGGATAGTCCATATTCTCAAACCCGGGAGGTTGTTCTACATATACCTCTTCCTTAATAAACCCATTTAGGAATGCTGATTTAACATCCATTTGATGGAGTTTGAAACCCATATAAAAGGCATACCCTAATAGTATCCTAAAAGACTCTAATCTAGCAACCGGGGCATATGTTTCATCATAGTCAAGTCCTTCAACTTGATTAAAGCCCCTTGTAACTAATCTTGCTTTATACCTAATAATATTCCCTTGGTCATCTAGTTTGTTCCTAAAGACCCATCTTGTAGTAATAATGGTGTTTTCATTTGGTCTAGGAACTAACTCCCATACTTGACTCCTTTCAAATTGAGCCAATTCATCATTTTCATCTCTAAGGGTACATGCATCATCACAAGATAATTTATCACAAGATGGTTCTACATTCTTAAGTGATTTAATTTCTACTTTTAAGTCCTTAATCCTAATTTTTGATCTATTCAATGCATTTTGAAGGCATGCAATTGTCTTGTAAAGTAAATCTACCCTGGGGGAGTTGTTTACATCATCATCATCACTTGATGATGATTCGTCGCTTGATGAAGAGGATGAAGACTCCTCACTTGAGCTCCCAGCTTCTTCCTCCAAGGCCATGAGGGCTAGATTTCGGGTGGCATGGCATACTTCTTCATCATCGGAAGAGTCCTCCATGCTTAGGGTGTCCTATGTTTGTGCCACCATTGCCTCCTTCTTCTTCTTCTCCTTCTTTTCCTTCTTTTTCTTTTCCTTCTCCTCCTTCTTCTTTAGTTCTGGGCAATTTGGCTTGATATGCCCTTTCTTGTTGCAACCATAGCAAGTTACGTTAGGTGTAGAATTTGAACTATTTGAAGACTTACCTCTTGAGGATTGGAACATCCTCTTCACATCTTTCTTGGTGAGTTTCCTTGACTTCCCACCAAACTTCTTGACATAATGGGCCACCTCGCTTATCGATAGCTCATCTTCACTACTAGATGAGTCTTCCTTGGATTCGGATGAGGAGGACACTTTTTTCTTCTCCTTCTTCTTTTTGTCCTTCTTTCCTACAAAAAGAGCTATACCCTTCTCTTTGGATGAAGTGTTAGCTTGTTCATGCAATTCAAATTCACAAAATAACTCATCTAACTTAACCAAAGAGAGATCCCTAGAGACCTTATAGGCATCTAACATGTTCTAGGGAAGGCTTGGAGCACATACCTTACAAGCTCTCGGTTGTCGACCTTCTCACCTATTACATGTAGTTCGTTGACTACTTCTTTGAAGCGACCATGCATTTTGCTCACGGTCTCATTGGTCTTCATGGAAAAACTTTGAAGTTGGCCAATTAGGAGATCTCTCTTGGCTCTTCTTGTTTCCTTGGATCCCTCGTTGAGCTATATCAACTTCTCCCAAAGCTCCTTCGCCGATTCAAATGGTCGCACCTTGCTTAGTTGCTCTTTTGACAACCCACATTGAAGTGTAGTTGTTGCCTTGGCGTTGGCTTGAGCCTTCTTGGCCATGTCTCTCGTCCAATCCTTGGTTGGTATGGGCGCTCCGTGTTCATCGACCAGCTTCTCGAAACCATCTACAACGCTAAACCAATTTTCAATATTATTCATAAGATAATACTCCATCCTACCTTTCCAGTAGCCGAAGTCGTTGCCATCGAAGAACAGAGGCCTCGCCGTGCTATACCCCTCTTGGAAAGCCATCTTGCTCTGGTTGATTGTTAGATCTTCCGATGCTTTTCGAGCTCTGATACCACTTGTAGGTGATCGATTGGAAGCTAGAGGGACGTGAATACTGCATTTTTGTTTCTACAAGAATGATTAACGGAAGCACAACAAAATAATATAAATAAAAACGAAAGCACAATGCTAACATGGCCTTTACGTGGTTCGGAGATAATGCTCCTACTCCACGACGATCCTTATGTTGGAATGTATACTGAAAGCCTAGCTCTTTTTGTATGAACATTTTTATTTTGAAATAAGAATCACATGATCATTGTTTGCACTTTATATTTATTATATGTGTGCATATTGTCTAATATTTTACATTGTAGATAACATGGTGCTTGGTGTGGCACAGAAGATCATGTTATCAGTCCCTTGTAGAATATAAGTAGGGGCTCACAACCAAGATGGTTTTGGACAAACCATTGGCATGGTTGTAGTGTAGCTTGGTATTGTTTTGTCTTGAACATAGAGTTACACTAGTACACTTAGGTGTATTGAGCAGGACTGACATAGAGGTGATTCAATTTATTGCTGACTACATAATTGAATCAAACCTCGGATATTATGTTGTACATGCTCTTAATCCCGATATAATAACGGGCACATGTACTTAGTATTTATTTCTTTGATTTACCATAGGGTGAGATTTAGATGGATTAAATCAATATGCCGGGTAAGTTGGGAAATAATATTATTTACATGGTGTGGCGTTGATTATAGGAGGAAACCGTGTCCTATATATTAGGTTGATGATGTCCCCTTGAGGAGCTCATAAGGTTCATCATGTAAACCCAGCTGGTTGACTTAGTCAACATGATGATAAGGTTGAGTGGTACTACTCGAGGAGTTAGATGTTAATTGATTGATGGTCAGTAAATCAATTAATTAACGGACATTCGATATCTTAAACATGGAGAGATGGATGTACAAATAATATATGGAGCCCATATTAATTTATGGGGGTTGGTGAGGTAGTTCAATGATGATCCTCTAGTGGAATGGAACATCATTGATGGATCAAGTTTGTGTGGTTCCGATCCATCGGGTGGCCAAGATCCAACTCCTCCTCATGGTCCCTATCGTAGCTTAATATAATCATCAAGAAGCCTAGATCCAAGGATGTAAAACAAAACTCTAAAACCAACGGTTGGGATTAAATCCATAGAACCAACGGTTGAGATTAAATCTCTAGATCCGATGGTTGGGATGAAACCCTAGAACCGACGGTTGAGATTAAATCCCTAGATCCAACGGTTGGGATTAAATCCCTAGATCTGACGGTTGGGATGAAACCCTAGATCCGACGGTTGGGATAAAACCCTAGATCCGACGGTTGGGATAAAACCCTAGATCCGACGGTGGAGATTAAATCCCTAGATCTGACGGTGGAGATTAAAGGAGGCTTAAGCCCAATTCTATAAATAGAGGGCTAAGGCTTGGGCGACAAGAATGGTTTTTTGCATTAGGGTTTTGCCTCTCAAGAGTTTAGGCAGCTAGGGTTTGGTTAGTGGTTTGGGCGGCAACAAGGTAGGAGATTAGGGTTTCCTCCTTTTCTCCTTGGTGGTCGGTGCTCACTCTATCTTTCTCCTTGCTTTGGCCGGCCCTCTTCCTCCTCCTTTTCTCCTTGGTGGCCGACGGTTCTCCAATCCATTGGTGGCCGGCGCTTCTCCCATTCCTTGGTGGCCGGCGGCAACATTGTTACAAAGGTTGGCCAGCACTCAACCATCTAATCCTTGGTCGGCAGTTATATCAAGCTCCTTGGTTTGGTGGTCGGTTCTAGAAAGGAGAAGGAGTTTTGTTTGGTTCTTCTCTTTGTTCGGAGTGAGCAAGGAAGAGAAGAACGTGATCTATGAGGCTTCTACTCGTGGAGGATCTTCGCCCACACGACGTCCACGAGGAGGATAGGACATACGGTAGAAGATCGAGAGGTATAAAAGTTTTACAACTTTCTTTTTCTGATCTTAGCATGTTCTTTATGTGTTGATTATACTAGTTTACATTTTTATGTATTTTGTATAATCATGGACCTCGAAAACAAACACAAAAACCGACGATCCGTCCGTCGTCTCTTCCGCGGCTAACCAACTAGAAGAGTTGTGTTGCTTGAACAACTAGTTTGTTCAAGCGATCGCTCAAGTTGTTAGCACGACGACGAACTGGTTGTGCTAAGGAAACTCATCCCATCCGGATTAGTTTTTTCATTAGTGAAAATTTTAATCCGGGGATATGGGAGCCAATGAGCCTCCGAAGCAATTACCAACACCTTAAGGTGGATCAACCCAAGCGATTCCACTAAGAAGCTTTCTCTTTTACAAACCCTCCTCTCCTTACAAACCCTCCAATGAGCGTGATCTGATCGTCGGGGGTTTCGACTGACTCGATCGAGTACTTGACGATCGATACATCGATCGGTGATACATCGTATCAAGTATGAATAATTCATACTTGATTTTACTCCCTAGACCTAGACTCAACCTTCTAGCTCTTCTTTAAGCCTTGCGCCTCCAGGATCCCTCCGAGTCCGCGACTTGTTCATCCTTTGCGCTTTGCTTCCAAGAGCTTCCTTTGGTTTTGTCATGTCTTGGGTTTCCCTTTGCCAAAGCGTGCTTGGACTTTATGTCGCCATGACTACATGCTTGGACTTACGCTGCCAAGACTTGCCTTTGGACTTCCTTTGCCAAGATCACACTTGGACTTTGTCTTTACCAAGTCTTCATACTTGGAGTTTTCCTGTCACTTAAACACGTTCGCAATTAGATCACAAAGCATTGCCTAACTTAGATGATTATCCAAACATCAACACATATAAATGCTTGGGACATTATTGCACCAACAATCTCCCCCTTTTTGATGTTTGGCAATCATTTAAGTTAGGTCTTTAAAATATACACATAATCATATTTCCAATATGAATGCTATCTTCATTCATGCACATAATCATAAAATATGCACATAATCATATTTCCACCATATTTTCAATATGAATTCTAACTTAAATATTCCTTCTCCCCCTTTGACATACATCAAAAAGAGAAGGATTCATAAATTTCATAAAAGGATTAAATTTGTTGTAATCTTGAACTAAGGTATAAAGTTGAAATTAAGCTCCCCCTTAATCCAAGATATGGTTCATGATGAATAAATAACTTGTGGAGCAAAGCCTAACAAAAGATTGAAGGTTAAATCCTAACTTTTGCACCAACAATATAAGTTTGGGGATGAAAAGATATATATTATGAAACTCCCCCTAAAACACTGCATAGAACTGTCCTAAAAACTTGTTAATACTGAATATTGTCCTAAAACATATTCAAAGTTACACTTAAATGCAAGAAATAGAGCTTTTTATCAGAAAATACAGTGTATCAGTGGACTGGTTTCTAACGATCAAATAATCAATACCTTTCAATCAATTTCAGAAATGCATTAGAAATTCTAGAAACCTCAAAAAATAACGAAATTTTGTGTACACATTTTTGAGATCATTATCTATAAAGAAAAAATAATTTGAAAAATATATGTTTTCCAGATTGCAAGATTGATACAATCTTGGAAACTAACAAAAGTTCTAGTGATTTTGCAAACTTTGTATCACTTTTGTCTTCCACTTGAAAACTATTTTTCAAAATATGACAAACATAGTTTAAATTATGTTTTATTTGACATTTACAATCATATTCTTGGAGCTATATACACATTAATTGTGTATAAGCCTTCCCAATGATTGGTCCAATGAAGGATTAATGTCTCTAGATGACACTTTGGTCCATAGTAATGCATCATAACAAGCATGATGAACCAAGTGCATCTTCCTAACATCTCACATGTTGTCTAAGTAGCTCAATACAAAAATCATGATTTCTTAGGCATTTTGTGAGATGCTTAAAGGTATAAATCCTAGGATTTCTATAGGATCATGCAAACCTACACCTTTATTCAACCAAGCACATTCCAAGTTCTCTCCTAAGTGATGAAAATTCTACCTCGGGGAGAGCCTTGGTAAATATGTCGGCTAGGTTGGACTTGGATTCAATGTAATTAAGCTCAATGTCCCCCTTAGCCACATGATCTCTAATGAAGTGATGTTTTACTTCAATGTGTTTGGTCCTAGAGTGATGCACCGGATTTTTTGTCAAATTTATGGTGCTCCATTATCACAAAATTCTTTCATGTTGAAGTAAGATAGCTCATAATCTTCTAAGGTATGTTTCATCCATAGTAGTTGAGCTACACAACCACCCATAGCTACATACTCGGCCTCGGTGGTGGATATGGCAACACAAGGTTGCTTTCTACTACTCCAACTAACTAGGGAGGACCCAAGAAATTGGCATCCACCACTAGTACTCTTCCGATCCAATTTGCAAACGGCATAATCGGAATCGGTGTACCCAACCAAATCAAAAGACCTAGTCCTAGGGTACCATAGTCCTACATTTAGTGTGCCTTTAATATATCTTAAGATTCTCTTAACGACAACTAAATGAGATTCTTTTGCACATGATTGATACCTAGCACACATACCAACCGCAAATAATATGTCGGGTCTACTAGCGGTTAGGTACAAAAGGCTACCAATCAAGCTCCTATAGAGTGTAAGATCAATTTGTTTTCCTTCATTATCACTATCTATTTTTGTATTGGATGCCATTGGAGTTGAAACTACCTTAGCATTTTTCAAACCAAATTTCTTAATCATTTCCTTAGCATATTTGGTTTGTTAATATAAATTCCTTCACTTGTTTGTTTGACTTGTAATCCTAGGAAGAAATTTAATTCCCCAATTAGACTCATTTCAAACTCTTTTTCTATATTCTTAATAAAGTCTTGAAGAAGTTCATCATTTGTTGACCCAAAGATAATGTCATCAACATATACTGGGCTACAAAGATGTCTTTTGATGTTGACTTTATAAATAGAGTTTGATCTACACTACCCCTTTTAAAGTCCTTAGAAATTAAGAAAGATGATAATCTTTCATACCAAGCCCGGGGAGCTTGTTTCAAACCATACAAAGCTTTCCTAAGCTTGTATACATGGTTTGGATAGTCCATATTCTCAAACCTGGGAGGTTGTTCTACATATACCTCTTCCTTAATAAACCCATTTAGGAATGCCGATTTAACATCCATTTGATGGAGTTTGAAACCCATATAGGAGGCATACCCTAATAGTATCCTAATAGACTCTAATCTAGCAACCGGGGCATATGTTTCATCATAGTCAAGTCCTTCAACTTGATTAATGCCCCTTGCAACTAATCTTGCTTTATTCCTAGTAATATTTTTTTGGTCATCTAGTTTGTTCCTAAAGACCCATGTTGTAGTAATAATGGTGTTTTCATTTGGTCTAGGAACTAACTCCCATACTTGACTCCTTTCAAATTGAGCCAATTCATCATTTTCATCTCTAAGGGTACATGCATCTTCACAAGATAATTTATCACAAGATGGTTCTACATTCTTAAGTGATTTAATTTCTACTTTTAAGTCCTTAATCCTAGTTTTTGATCTATTCAATGCATTTTGAAGGCATGCAATTGTCTTGTAAAGTAAATCTACCCTCATGGAGTTGTTTACTTCATCATCATCACTTGATGATGATTCGTCGCTTGATGAAGAGGATGAAGACTCCTCACTTGAGCTCCCGGCTTCTTCCTCCAAGACCATGAGGGCTAGATTTCGGGTGGCATGACATACTTCTTCATCATCGGAAGAGTCCTCCATGCTTAGGGTGTCCCATGTTTGTGCCACCATTGCCCCCTTCTTCTTCTTCTCCTTCTTTTCCTTCTTTTTTCTTTTCCTTCTCCTCCTTCTTCTTTAGTTTAGGGCAATTTGGCTTGATATGCCCTTTCTTGTTGCAACCATAGAAAGTTACGTTAGGTGTAGAATTTGAACTATTTGAAGACTTACCTCTTGAGGATTGGAACATCTTCTTCACATCTTTCTTGGTGAGTTTCCTTGACTTCCCACCAAACTTCTTGACATAATGGGCCACCTCGCTTGTCGATAGCTCATCTTCACTACTAGATAAGTCTTCCTCGGATTCGGATGAGGAGGACACTTCTTTCTTCTCCTTCTTCTTTTTGTCCTTCTTGAAGGGAGGGGAAACTTCGCTTCCCCTTTCAACTTGGTCGCTTGTTCATGGCGATCCCTTTTACGTCCCCGGATAAAAAAATTTATCCTTGACAAGAGGGATTGCCCAAGCAACCTTGTCATCGTCGTGTTATTCGTTTAGAGTAGTCACTTAAACAACTTGAACAAACTTGTTGTTCAAGCGACCAACCTCTATTTCACGAATAGCCGCGGAATAGACGATGTACGGATCACCGGCTTTTGTGTTTATGTTCGGGGTCCAAGTATATTTAGCCACAAAACAGAATATATATCATGTGTATAATTGAAAAAAAAATATAAACATGTAACAAATGAAAATAGAGAATCAATATACCTCTCAATCTTCTATTGTATGACCTTCCTCCTTTCGGACGTCGTGTGGGCGACGATCTACCAAAAGTTGAAGCTCCTAGATCGACAATCTTCCTTCCTTGCTCGTTTTGAGCAAGAGGAAGAATAGAAACAAGACTCTTTTCCTTCTTTCAACCAACCAACAAGCAACAAGAAACTTGCTTGCCGCCAGCCAACAAGGAGAAGGGAGAAAAAGATGGTTGCCGGCCAAGAGCTTCAAGGGAGGACCCTAAGACTTGGTTCCACCGGCAAAGGAGAAGGAGAAGAGCTACTTTGGACGTCGGACAAGGGCTAGAAAGGCTTCTATAGGCGCCGGCCACCAATGGAGAAGAAGAAGACAAGGAAAGACTTTCCTTATTTGGTGCCGCCAAGCCAAAACCCTAGCTCCAATGTCTTGCCGCCAACTCCAAGCCTCCCCTTGCTTCTAATTTCCCTCCATGCCAACCCTAAAGGCTCCTTTTATAGAGTTTAGAGATAAGCCTTGTTTTAATCTCTACCATTGGTTCTAGGGATTTAATCTCAACCGTCGGATCTAGAGATTTAATCTCAACCGTTGGATCTAGAGATTTAATCTCTACCATTGGATTTAGAATTTTGTTTCTATCCATTGGATCTAGGCTTCATGAGGTATTAATAGGCTACAATAGAGACCATGAGGAGGAGTTGGATCTTGGCCACCCAATGGATCAATCCCACATAAAGTCTGATCCATTAATGATAATCCAATCCACTAAAGGATTATCATTGATCTACCTCACCAACCCCCATAAGTTAATATGGGCTCCATATATTATATGTACATTTTCTCCCCATGTTTAAGATCTCGAATGTCCGTCGATTAATTAATTTACTTACCATTAATTAATCAACATCTAACTCCATGAGTAGTACCACTCAACCTTTTCATCATGCCGGACTAAGTCCACCTGCAGGGTTTACATGATGAACCATATGAGCTCCTCAAGGGGGACAACATCATCCTAATATATAGGACACGGTTTCCTCCTATAATCAACGGCACACCTTATAAATAATATCATTTCCCAACTTACCGAGCCTATCGATTTAATCTATAAATCTCGCTCATTGGTAAATCAAAGAAATGAATACTAAGTATATGTGCCCGTTATTATATCGGGATTAAGAGTATGTACAATATAATATCTGAGGTCTGATTCAATCATGTAGTCAGCAATAAATCGAAACACCTCTAAGTCGGTCCTGCTCAATACACACAAAGTGTACTAGTGTGATTTTATGGTCAAGACAAACCAATACCAAATCACACTACAACCATACCAATGGTTTGTCGAAAGTTATCTCGGTTGTGAGCCTATACTTATACTTTACAAGGAGCCGATAACATGATCTCCCGTGTGACACCACACACCATGTTATCTACAATGTAATGTATTAGACAATATGCATAACCATAAAAATATGCAAACAATGATCATGTGATTCTTATTTCAAAATAAAGATGTTCATACAAAAGATAGACTTTTCGGTATACATCCCAACAATCGCCAACATATACTAAAAGACTATGCTATCCTCAAACTGTCATACATCTGATCCCCATTCCCTCCACATGCCTATCAAAAGCTCTCGCCTGAAGGGCCTTAGTGAAAGGATCTGCCAGGTTATCCTCCGATGCAATCTTGGCCACAACAACTTCTCCTCTTTTTATGATTTCTCGTATCAGGTGGTACTCGTGCTCTATGTGTTTACTAGCCTTATGGGCTTGCGGTTCCTTCGAGTTTGCAACTGTACCACTATTATCACAATAAATTGTGATAGTTCTGGGCAAACCAGGAATCACATCCAAGTCCATCAGGAAGTTCCTGAGCCACACAGCTTCTTTGGTCGCCTCAGAGGTTGCCACATACTCAGCTTCCATGGTAGAGTTCGCTACGCATTTCTGCTTGACACTCCTCTATACAATGGCTCCACCTTCCAAAGTAAACACAAAACCTAAGGTAGACTTACTGTTACCCTATCTGATTGGAAGTCGAAATCTGTATAACCCACAGGGAGTAATTGGTCTTCTTGTTAAACTAGGATATAATCCCTAGTCCTTCTCAAGTACTTCAATATATGCTTTACCGCAGTCCAATGTCCCTGTCCTGGATTACTCTGATATCTGCTGACCATGCCTACGGCAAAGCAGATATATGGTCTCGTACATAGCATCGCATACATGAGGCTTCCTACCGCCGAAGCATAAGGAACTGCCTTCATCTCCTCTATCTCCTCAGATGTTCTTGGACACATCTCCTTAGATAAAGGAACTCCATGCCTGAAAGGTAGAAAACCCTTCTTGGAGTTCTGCATGCTAAAACGATCCATAATCGTGTCTATGTATGAAGCTTGGGATAAGCACAACATCCTTTTCCTGCAATCCCTTATAACCTTGATCCCAAGTATGTGTCCCACTTCTCCCAAGTCCTTCATATCAAACTGTTTGGACAACCATATTCTTATATCCGATAACACCTTGATATTGTTTCCAATCAACAAAATGTCATCTACGTATAGTACAAGAAATACCACTACATTTCCGTCACATCTCTTGTATACACAAGACTCATCCGAACTTTGAATAAATCCATAAGACTGGATTACCTCATCAAATCGGATGTTCTAAGATCTCGAAGCTTGCTTTAATCCATAAATGGACCAATTAAGCTTACATACAACATGCTCTTTGCCTTTCGCAATGAATCCCTCTGGTTGCTTCATATGGTTTTTATACCATCGGGTGGTTCTACTAGCTCCCAGACCTAATTCGAATCCATAGATTCAATCTCAGTATTCATTGCACTTTGCCAAGATACTGCATCTTTATCTTGGATTGCCTCGTCATATGTCCAGGGATCAGGTTCATGTTCGCCAGGGACCAAATCAGAAGATTCTCCCAAGAACATGAATCTATCAGGATATCTCACAACCCTCCCACAATGACGAGGTATCACCTGTGTATCCTCTGTGACACGCGGTGCAGTGACTTGTGGTATATCCTCTTGTACCGGTGGTACTGAAGAAGTGACTTCCCCTTTTATTTCCTCTAGAACAATCTTACTCATGGACTTGTGGTTCATTACATAGTCTTCCTCTAGAAATCTGGCATTCGTGCTAACGATCACCCTCTGATCTCTAGGACTAAAAAACAAACCACCCTTCGTTCCTCTAGGATAGCCAACGAACATGTGTATTTCGGTACGAGGTTCCAACTTAGCAGCATCCGCCTTCAGCACATGTGCTGGACTCCCCCAAATCCGAATATGTCTTAGACTAGGCTTTCGCCCAGTCCACAATTCTGTGGGAGTACAAGGCACTGATTTAGATGGAACCAAGTTCAGAATGTACACTGTCGTATCTAGAGCATATCCCCAGAACGAATCTGGCAACTCAGAATAACTCATCATCGATCTAATCATCTCCATAAGAGTCCTATTCCTTTGCTCTACTACACCATTCTGCTGGAGTGTGCCAGGTGCAGACAATTGGGATTGAATCCCAACCTCTGATAAGTAATTCCTAAACTCTCTCAAGAGGTACTCACCACCACGATCATATCATAGTGTCTTGATACTTTTACCTTGAGATTTCTCCGCATCAGCCTTGAATTCTTTGAACTTGTCAAAGTATTCAGACTTGCGGTGCATCAAGTAAATGTATCCATATCTCGAATAATCATCTATAAAAGAGACGAAATACTCAAAACCACCTCTAGCCTGGATAGACATAGGACCACACAAATCAGAATGAACCAATTCGAACACATCTTTGGCTCTATACCCCTTGGCCTTAAAAGGCCTCTTGGTCATTTTACCCTCCAAGCAAAATTCACAGGTTGGGAAATCTTCCACCACTAATGAACCCAGAGGTCCATCAGCTATCAACCTTTGAATTCTGCTTAGGTTAATATGACCAAGCCTAAGATGTCAAAGATATGTTTGGTTCATCTTCGAAGGTTCTTTTCTTTTATTGGAGTTAGAAGATGAGTTATTAACTTCTATTTGCATCGTGGGAGCTTTTGGTTCGAGTGTATATAAATTTACTATCAATGCACCAGAACATATAATGTCTCTATTCCTTTTTATAACAACTCTGTCATTAAAAGAAATAGAATATCCATCCATAAACAATTTAGAAACCAAAATTAAATTCTTTCTAAATAAAGGTACATAAAGGCAATTCTTAAGAACCAAAACTTTATTTTTCTCAAAAGATAAATGAACGTCTCCCACTGTAACAGCCGCCACCTTCGTGGCATCACCCAAGTACACGGTAATCTCCCCCTCAACCAGTCGTCTGGTTTCCTGGAACCCCTGCAAAGTATTGCAGACATGATCAGTGGCTCCCGTATCTACACACCAGGTGTCGGTAGATAACACTGAAAGCCTAGCTTTTTTGTATGAACATTTTATTTTGAAATAAGAATCACATGATCATTGTTTTCACTTTATATTTATTATATGTGTGCATATTGTCTAATACTCTACATTATAGATAACATGGTGCTTGGTGTGGCACAGAAGATCATGTTATCAGTCCCTTGTAGAATATAAGTAGAGGCTCACAACCAAGATGGTTTTGGACAAACAATTGAAATGATTGTAGTGTAGCTTGGTATTGGTTTGTCTTGACCATAGAGTTACACTAGTACACTTAGGTGTATTGAGCAGGACCGACATAAAGGTGATTCAATTTATTGCTGACTACATAATTGAATTGAACCTCGGATATTATGTTGTACTTGCTCTTAATCCCGATATAATAACGGGCACATGTACTTAGTATTTATTTCTTGATTTACCAAAGGGTGAGATTTCTATGGATTAAATCAATATGCCCAGTAAGTTGGGAAATGATATAATTTACATGGTGTGTCGTTGATTATAGGAGGAAATCGTGTCCTATATATTAGGTTGATGATGTCCCCTTTAGGAGCTCATAAGGTTCATCATGTAAACCCTGCAGGTTGACTTAGTCAACATGATGATAAGGTTGAGTGGTACTACTCGAGGAGTTAGATGTTAATTGATTGATGGTCAGTAAATCAATTAATTGACGAACATTCGATATCTTAAACACGGGGAGATAGATGTACAAATAATGTATGGAGCCCATATTAATTTATGGGGGTTGGTGAGGTAATTCAATGATGATCCTCTAGTGGAATGGAACATCATTGATGGATCAAGTTTGTGTGGTTCCGATCCATCGGGTGGCCAAGATCCAACTCCTCCTCATGGTCCCTATCGTAGCCTAACATAAACCTCATAGAGCCTAGATCCAATGATGGAACATAAAACTCTAGATCCGACGGTTGAGATTAAATCTCTAGATCCGACGGTTGAGATTAAATCTCTAGATCCGACGGATGGGATGAAACCCTAGATCCGACGGATGGGATGAAACCCTAGATCCGACGGTTGGGATGAAACCCTAGATCCGACGGTGGAGATTAAATCCCTAGATCCGACGGTGGAGATTAAAGGAGGCTTAAGCCCAACTCTATAAATAGAGGGCTAAGGCTTGGGAGGCTAGTGAATGCTTGGAAGATTAGGGTTTTGCCTCTCAAGAGTTTGGGTGGCAAGAAATCCAAGGAGGGATTAGGGTTTGTCCCTTGGGCGGCTAGGGTTTGGCTTGTGGCTTGGGCGGCAACAAGGAGGGAGATTAGGGTTTGCTTCCTTTCTCTTCCTAAGGTGTAGCCGGCTCCCACTCCATCTTATTCCTTGCTTTGGCCGGCGCCCAAAGGATTAAGGTTAGGGTTTTGGCTTGGGCGGCAACAAGGTGGGAGATTAGGGTTTGCTTCCTTTCTCTTCCTAAGGTGTAGCAGGCGCCCACTCCATCTTCCCCTCTACCTTGGCCAGCGCTCAACCTATTCCTCCTCTTCTCCTTGGCCGGCGGCTATATCAAACTCCTTGGCTTGGTGGTCAGTTCTAGATAGGAGAAGGAGTTTTGTTTGGTTCTTCTCTTTGTTCGGAGCGAGAAAGGAAGGGAAGAACGTGATCTAGGAGGCTTCAACTTGTGGAGGATCTTCGCCCACACGAAGTCTACAAGGAGGTTAGGACATACGGTAGAAGATCGAGAGGTATAAAAGTTTTACAACTTTTATTATTGATCTTTGCATGTTCTTATTATTATGTTCCTTATCTTAGTATGTGTTGATTATACTAGTTTACATTTGTATGTATTTGTATAATCATGGACCCCGAAGATAAACACAAAAACCGGCGATCCGTCCGTCGTCTCTTCCGCGGCTAACCGACTAGAAGAGTTGATTACTTGAACAACAAGTTTGTTCAAGTGATCGCTCGAGTCGTTAGCATGACAACGAATTGGTTGTGCTTAGGAAACTCATCCCATCCAGATTAGTTTTCATTAGTGAAAATTTTAATCCGGGGACATGGGAGCCGACGAGCCTCCGAAGCAATTCCCGACAAACACCACTAAACATGTTTCAACGACTAGACCAAAAGATATACCTTTGTTCTGCTTGCGGTTGGGGCGGTCCTTCTTCCAGTGTCCAGTCTGCTTACAAGTGAAGCACTTGCCTTTCGGCTTCTTCACTCCTCCCTGAGTTCCTCCCACCGCCTTTGTCCCAGTTTGTTTCTTCTTCTTCTTGCCTTTTGGCTTAGAAGCAGAAACCTTTTGGGTCGCCATGGCATGCGCCTGAGCACTCTGACGAAATAGCCCCTCTGCCACTTGGAGTTCTGTCAGAAGTTCTGCCAACGAATATAACCTCTTGTTCATGTTGTAGTTGAGGCGAAACTGCTCAAAACTCCTAGGTAGAGACTGGAGAATGATATCAACCTGGGTTTCCCCATCGATCTTAGCTCCAAGGACTTCCAACTACTTCAAATGAGCCATCATCTTGAGAACATGATCCCTCACGGGTGTTCCCTTGATCATGGTGGTCGTCATCAAGTTCCTCATGGCTTCCTGCCTTGCAGCCCGATTCTGGTGTCCGAAAAGCTCTTTGAGATTGAGCATCATGTCATAAGCAGTGGGCATGTCTTGATGCTGATGTTGCAGTACATTTGACAAAGATGCCAAAATGTAACACCGCGCCATCTCATCGGCCTTTATCCACTTCTTATAACTCTCTTTCTCCTTTTCCCCAAAATCATCTACAGGCTTAGGAGGGCACTCTTCATGGAGTACATATTTGTATTCCTTAGCAGTCAAGACAATTTCAAGATTCCTCTTCCAATCAACATAGTTGGGTCCAGTAAGTTTATTCTCTTTCAGTATCACAGCAAGCGGGTTGAAAGTATTTTTGAAAGAAAACCTAAGAATCACATAGATCAAAACATTAGATTTCAAAAAATTATTGATTCCTCAAACAATAAAATTTTAAAATCAACCAACACCTCAAAACACCGAGAATATCGTATGCCACGATAGTGTGGACGTATACGAATTCTACATTTGTAAGAAAAGGTTTTACCCATTAATTTTACTATCTTGTCAACCTAACCTTTTGACAAGTAAAATTAATAGTTGGTTCCTCTTTGGCCCTACAAATAAAAGCAGTGACTCCGATGGGGAGGATACTTATATTTGTATCTAAGTGTTCACCATTACTCGGTACCAAGGTAATTATCTCGGGTTATGTGCCTTCCGATGGGGAAGTACACACACTCCTTAATAATTCCCTATAACCATATTCGACCTTGTGATCTACAAACAAACTCATTCGATGGGGAGGAAGGCACTCAGAGTCGATGCGCAAGTTTGTTTGCATCACTTGTCAAATCATAATGGAGGTCATGAGAATTTATAAAAATATCCCTCTCCCACTTAGTAATTTGAAATTGAAGAATTTTCTAGCCTACGACATGCATATCAAACAATAAGCAATAAATATGAAAAAATAAATTATTTTCCAACTATTATGGCTTTTGTCTTCAATATGTCTCCCGTCGCACCGTCATCTCGTCCGCTACTCCTACGCCGTGTACGAGCCATCCGGAGATCCGAGCCGAGACTAAAAAACTATTTTAATTTACATCCATCGATCCTATACTCCACGAGGGAGTGTACATGAAATCTAGATCGAAAGTAAACTAAAATAGAAAGAGTGGCTAAATAATGTCGTATCTAATTTACAAAAATTAAATACTAGCCTCGTCAACCCCGAGGATTCAACATAATATACTATTACACACATACAATCACATACACACATATGGTCATAATAGTCGGATCTTATGCCTACAACCAAAGAGTTAACCTACGCATATCCTACTATTATCTGGCACATATAATATATGAAAAATACATAAGAGTAACCGAATCCTAAACACACAAAACCGGAAACCGTGGCTCTGACACCACTTGTTGGTTTTGCCCAGAAGCTCTGATACCACTTGAAGGGAGGGGAAACTTCGCTTCCCCTTTCAACTTAGTCGCTTGTTCATGGAGATCCCTTCTACGTCCCCAGATAAAAAAATTTATCCTTGACAAGAGGGATTGCCCAAGCAACCTTGTCATCATCGTGCTATTCGTTTAGAGTAGTCACTTGAATAAACTTGTTGATCAAGCGACCAACCTCTATTTCAAGAATAGATGCAGAATAGACGATGTGCGAATCGCCGACTTTTGTATTTATGTTCGGGGTCCAAGTATATTTAGACACAAAACAGAATATATATCATGCATATAATTGAAAAACAAATATAAACATGTAACAAATGAAAATAGAGAATCGATATACCTCTCGATCTTCTATTGTATGACCTTCCTACTTTCGGACATCGTGTGGGAGAAGATCTACCAAAAGTTGAAGCTCCTAGATCGCCAATCTTCCTTCCTTGCTCATTCCGATCAAGAGGAAGAATAGAAACAAGACTCTTTTTCTTCTTACAACCAACCAACAAGCAACAAGCAACTTGCTTGCCGCCGGCCAACAAGGAGAAGGGAGAAAAATATAGTTGTCGGCTAAGAGCTTCAAGGAGAAGGAGAAGAGATAATTTTGGATGCCGGCCAAGGGCTGGAAAGGCTTCTATGGGCGTCGGCCACCAATGGAGAAGAAGAAGACAAGGAAAGACTTTCCTTATTTGGTGCCGCCAAGCCCAAACCCTAGCTCCAACCTCTTGCCGCCGACTCCAAGCCTCCCCTTGCTTCTAATTACCATCCACGCCAACCCTAAAGGCTCTTTTTATAGAGTTTAGGGATAATCCTTGTTTTAATCTCCACCATTAGTTCTAGGGATTTAATCTCAATCGTCGGATCTAGAGATTTAATATCAACCATTGGATCTAGAGATTTAATGTCTACCATTGGATTTAGAGTTTTATTTCTATCCATTGGATCTAGGCTTCATGAGGTATTAATAGGCTACAATAGGGACCATAAGGAAGAGTTGGATCTTGGCCACCCAATGGATCAAGCCCACATAAAGTCCGATCCATTAATGATAATCCAATCCACTAAAGGATTATCATTGATCTACCTCACCAACCCCCATAAGTTAATATGGGCTCCATATATTATATGTACATTTTCTCCCCGTGTTTAAGATCTCGAATGTCCGTCGATTAATAAATTTACTGACCATTAATTAATCAACATCCAACTCCATGAGTAGTACTACTCAACCTTTTCATCATACCGGACAAAGTCCACCTGCAGGGTTTACATGATGAACCTTATGAGCTCCTCAAGGGGACATCATCATCCTAATATATAGGACACGGTTTCCTCCTATAATCAACGGCACACCATATAAATAATATCATTTCCCAACTTACCGAGCCTATTGATTTAATCTATAAATCTCGCCCATTGGTAAATCAAAGAAATGAATACTAAGTATATGTGTCCGTTATTATATTGGGATTAAGAGTATGTACAATATAATATCTGAGGTCTGATTCGATTATGTAGTCAGCAATAAATCAAATCACCTCTAAGTCGGTCCTGCTCAATACACACAAAGTGTACTAGTGTGATTTTATGGTCAAGACAAACCAATACCAAATCACACTATAACCATTCCAATGGTTTGTCCAAAGTCATCTCGGTTGTGAGCCTATACTTATACTTTACAAGGAGCCGATAACATGATCTCCCGTGTGACACCACACACCATGTTATCTACAATGTAATGTATTAGACAATATGCATAACCATAAAAATATACAAACAATGATCATGTGATTCTTATTTCAAAATAAAGATGTTCATACAAAAGATAGACTTTTCAATATACATCCCAACACTTCTTTCCTACAAAAAGAGCTATACCCTTCTCTTTGGATGAAGTGTTAGCTTGTTCATGCAATTCAAATTCACAAAATAACTCATCTAACTTAACCAAAGAGAGATCCCTAGAGACCTTATAGGCATCTACCATTGAAGCCCATAAGGTTGTTCTAGGGAAGGCTTGGAGCACATACCTTACAAGGTCTCGGTTGTCGACCTTCTCACCTATTACATGTAGTCCGTTGACTACTTCTTTGAAGCGACTATGCATTTGGCTCATGGTCTCATTGGTCTTTATGGAGAAACTTTGAAGTTGGCCAATTAGGATATCTCTCTTGGCTCTTCTTGTTTCCTTGGATCCCTCGTTGAGCTCTATCAACTTCTCCCAAAGCTCCGTCGCCGATTCAAATGGCCCCACCTTGCTAAGTTGTTCATTTGACAACCCACATTGAAGTGTGGTTGTTGCCTTGGCGTTGGCTTGAGCCTTTTTGGCCATGTCTCTCGTCCAATCCTTGGTCGATATGGGTGCTCCGTGTTCATCGACCGACTTCTCGAAACCATCTACAACGTTAAACAATTTTCAATATCATTCACAAGATAATACTCCATCCTACCTTTCCAGTAGCCGAAGTCGTTACCGTCGAAAAACAGAGGCCTAGTCGTTGATTGTTAGACCAGTGGTATACAATCTTGCTCCGGTTCAATCTTGCTCCGGTTGATTGTTAGATCTTCCGATGCGATCCAGGCTCTGATACCACTTGTAGGTGATTAATTGGAAGCTAGAGGGGGGTGAATAGCGCATTTTCATTTCTACAAGAATGATTAGCGGAAGAACAACAAGAATAATATAAATAAAAATGAAAGCACAATGCTAACAAGGACTTTACGTGGTTCGGAGATAATGCTCCTACTCCATGGCGATCCTTAAGCTGGATCAACCCAAGCGATTCCACTAAGAAGCTTTCTCTTTTACAAACCCTCCTCTTCTTACAAAGGATGTAGATGAATATTAGAGAGGAGGAGGAGAATTAAACACTTGAAAGCTTTAGAAAACTTATGGGGGCTTGAGAGAAAGATCAGAATGTAAGCATTAGCCCTCAAAGCCACCACCAGCCCTCTTTTTATAGAGAGAGGGTTATTTTTCCCATTGGACTACCATCAGTCGACTGATGTACAACATCAGTCGACTGCCGCCAAAGCCAACGGCTTCTGACTAGGCAGATCCACGGAGATACGCAGCCACAATTTCCAACGGCAGCCTGATCAGTCGACTGATCCCTTCATCAGTCGACTGATGAAGCGATCAATCGAGTGATCGCCACACGGAGTTGTGTGAGACTCCATTTTGTGCCTATCTTCGGCATGATCACCGATCGCAAGATTGGCAATCGATCGATTGTTTATCCGCCGATCGCCACCCCGGCAAATAATCGATCGTCGTGGTTTCAAGATGACTCGGGCCAGTACCGACTCGACTGATACATAGTATGAGTCGACTGATACTCATCAAGTATGAATAATTCATACTTGATTTTACCCCCTAGACCTAGACTCAACCTTCTAGCTCTTCCTTAAGCCTTGCACCTCCAAGATCTCTCCGAGTTCGCGACTTGTTCATCCTTTGTGCTTTGCTTCCAAGAGCTTCCTTCGGTTTTGTCATGTCTTGGGTTTCCCTTTGCCAAATCGTGCTTGGACTTTACGCCGCCAAGACTACATGCTTGGACTTACACTGCCAAGACTTGCCTTTGGACTTCCTTTGCCAAGATCACACTTGGACTTTTTCTTTACCAAGTCTTCATACTTGGATTTTTCCTGTCACTTAAACACGTTCACAATTAGATCACAAAGCATTGCCTAACTTAGATGATTATCCAAATATCAACACATATAAATGCTTGGGGCATTGTTGCACCAACAGAGGGACACTCCCCCTCTCCTCGTTACGATTAAAAACCTCGAAAGTTATGAGAGAATTACAACTTAAATGACTTCTTTACCGACGACTTGGAAGATCGAAGATTGGAGCTTGGGTCATCGTTGTCTCGGTAGCACTTTGTCATAGGAGTATCGTCGAAGAGGCGTTGCATTGCGGAAGGTTTTTAAGCACTTAGAATTGATGAAAAAACCCTAGGAGAAGCCCTCCTTTTATAGCCTTTGAGTCCCTCCTCGAGAGGATCTTCAGCCAATCAGATTTAGGCACCAATCTCCTTGGAATGAGGTGATAAGGCTTGACTCCTCGAAGCTAATCCTTGACCATTAGTCGACTGATGGCCATCATCAGTCGATTGATGGCAGCTCTAGTCGGGTCGCAACACTAAGCAGTCGACTGATTTCAAGCAGTCGAGTGGCTCTTCTGGGCAGTCAACTGATGCTAGCTGAAATCACAAGTTAGCTTAACAAAAATATTATTTCGACGGTCGCCAGCTTTACCACTTTTCTGTACACTCGATTTAGCTCATGAGATAACAATATGAGCTTAACTTTGTGTCATTTGCTATAATCAAAACTCAGGTTCGACTTAGGTGTCTACTGCACCAATAAAGCATTTATATGTTTTGTTGTTTGGATAATCATCTAAGTTAGGTAATATTTGTGATTTAATTGTGAACATGTTTAAGAGACAAGAAAATCCAAGTATGAAGACTTGGTAAAAGAAAAGTCCAAGTGTGATCTTGGCAAGCGAAGTCCAAGGAAAGGTCTTGGCGGTGTAAGTCCAAGCATGTAGTCTTGGCGGCCTAAAGTCCAAGCAGACCTTGGCAAAGGAAGTCCAAAGGCAGTCTTGGCAACGTAAGTCCAAGTATGTAGTCTTGGCGGCGTAAAGTCCAAGCGTACTTTGACAAAGGGAAACCCAAGACATGACAAAACCGAAGGAAGCTCTTGGAAGCAAGAGCAAAGGATGAACAAATCGCGGACTTGGAGGGATCTTGGAGGCGCAAGGCTAAAGGAAGAGCTAGAAGGTTGAGTCTAGGTCTAGGGAGTTAATTCAAGTATGAATTACTCATACTTGACTAGTATTAGTTAACTGATACGTCGTAGCAGTCGACTGATAGGATACTCGACTGATGCAGCTAAGAAAGCAAGTCATCAGTCGACTACCTAGAGTTGGCAGTCGACTGATGCCGCCATCAGTCGACTTCCAAGCCTAGGCATTCGACTGATCAAGTTGGCATCGGTCACAGAATGGAGTCGAACTCAACTCCTCACGGGAATCACTCGACTGATCGCTTCATCAATCAACTGATCAACCTACTATTTAAAATGGCGGCTACAAATCCCCATGGATCCGCCTCGTCAGAAGCCATTGGCTGCGACGATAGTCGACTGATGGAGACCATCAGTCGACTGATCGAGGCTCAATGGGAAAAACAACCCTCTCTCTATAAAAAGAGGGCATGGGGTGCTTGATGAGGCTAGTGCTTATTTTCAAAACCTTACTCTCAAGCTCCTCACGACTTTCTAAGCTTTCTAAGAGTTCTGATCCGCTTCTTCTCCAATCCTCATCTTCATCCATTGTAAAGAAGAGGAGAGTGTTGTAAAGAAAGCTTTCTTAGTGGAGATTCTTTAGATTGATCCACCTTAAGGATCACCGTGGAGTAGGAGCTTAATCTCCAAACCACGTAAACTCTTTTGTTAGCGATTGTGTTTATAGTCTCTAAATTTCGTTTAGTATTTTCTTTGCTTCCGCTAACTTTTCTTGTAGAAACGAAAAGAGATTATTTACTCCCCTCTAGCCTTTCAAGGATCCCCAACATATACTTGACTAAATGCTTGGACTCTTATATTTGATTTCTCTTTTTAATAATTTTAAAAGCACATTTTATGCTTATAACATTTCATTTTTCGTTAAATACACCCCTATCCTATACATACACCCCCAAGTATTTTTGATATATGGCAAAAGGGGGAGAAGAGGGCAAAGTTAAAGGGGAGTAAAGCAAGAAATTAACTTTAAAGTGTCTTTTTCCTTGCCTTGAGGGGGAGGTCTTGAGAAAGCGGTTAATCATGTGCTACATGCTTATTTACTCATGTTCATTGCTCATTTCTTACATGTCACTTTTACTTCAGTTTATGCTTAAATTTTACCTTAACTTTGAACCGGTTTGCCATAGATCAAAACGGGGGAGATTATTGGTGCAGGGGCACTAGATAATCGAACCTAGGTTTTGATTATAGTAAAGGTTCAAAGTTAAGTTCTTATTGTTATCTAATGAGCTATGTTGAGTGTGCAAGAAGTGTTTAAGTTAAGCCCAAGGTCAAGCGACACTCGGAGAATCTCGAGTGGAGAAACCATGGTGGTCGGGAGACACCAAGAGAACCTCGTGGAGTCGAGGAACCTCGGTGGAAGATCGAAAGCTAAGCAACAAGTCAGGAGGACTAGAGGTAAGCACTGAGTGAAGAGTAATGGTGAGGTCATGTCCTTTGTATGGGGATGAACTTAGGCCCTAATCCGACTAAGACTTCCAGTGGAAGGTCTAGGTTGAGATCGAACGATAAGTAGCCATCGTATTATCCATTACTTGTTAGTTATGTGCTAACTCTTTGCTGCAGGAAAGTGAATAGTCCAATAGTCGACTGACAACTATTGACAGTCGACTACTGAGGGTAATCAGTCGACTACTATTCAAATTGGCCAGCACAATAAAAGTCAAGATAAGCTCCACTTATCTTGGGGAGATGAGGCTCTTTGACCCAGATCCAGATCTCAACGAATTAGGGTTTGAAGGGTTATAAAGAAGGGGGGTTTCTCCCTTTTGGATTATCATTTTTTACTCTCAAAGTTCTCCAACGACGCTGCACCCTCAACGACAACTCTACGATATCATAACATCGACGATATGCCGAGACTCCATCCTCTCTTGTCGGTAGCTTTAATTTGTTTTTCATATTCATTGTCATTTCTTGTAATGAGGTGAGGTAGGCTTGTTGCCTCATCCTCGAGCTCTTGTTTTCATTGTAATTGTTGTCTCCTACCTCCAATGAGGAGGAGACTTTTAGTAGATTGCCCCTTCGTATGCGGTCTAGGATCACGGGGCCTTGAAGTAGCAACCTTTCGGTTCCGAACCAAGTGAAAAAACAAAAGGTGTCTTTGCATTTGCTTTACTTCAATTCCGCTATGCTTACTTTGGTTTAACGTCGAAAAGAAGTTTTTACGATCGCTATTCACCCCCCCCCACCCCCCCCCCCTCCCCCCGCTCTCTAGTGATTCACTCGATCCAACAGTTGTAGGACTCGTGATAGGGGCAACCCATTAATAGCAACCTCCTGAGCTTTGTGGATCCAAAAGAGATGCTCTAGTTAGATTAGGTAATTCCCGTGTAGTACCAAAAGTTCACTGGGGTTAAACTTGATGATCCTCCCGCAAGATCGAAATTAGAGAACTTAGGAACATAAATTGATGACGTGTTCAACATTGCATAAGTGAAATCGAAATCCTGGAATCTTTTTCTTAGCCTTGACTAAAACCCTTGTCATACTCTGCGTGACACCAACCTAGAGCTTAGTCCGTGACCTAGAACTCTCAACATTTAGATCCTCTCCAAATAATCAGAGTTTACTGGATCAACCAATAATCAAATATTAGTGCCTATGGAATTGATAATTTTTACTACTTGACGACAACTGTACACTTGCGGGGTTGAGCGCAAAGCCAATCTTTGACCTAGTGGTTAGAGATTCGGTTCGCGTGCATCAAAGTCGTTGGCATCTTTGCCAGGGATTTGAGGTCACATTTGTGTGCATCAATTCCGAACCATGTAAAATCCCAATGTAGTATCTGTGAATTTGTTGTGTTTGTTTTATTTATGCTTTTTGTTTCCGCTGTGCATAACCTTTGTAGACAAGCAATCACGAACGAAATTGAAGAAGATCAAGTAGAATGATATTAAACCCCCCCCCCCTATAGCACACACAACGATCCCAATACCAACTCCTTTAACTTCAACCCTTGCATAGTTTCCTAGATATATCCACTTTTTGTTAGCTGGTACTCAATGGTACTCCACAAATGTAACTCACTTTCGAGCTACATGATTGGTTACTCCCAAATTTATAATCCACAAAGGATAAGAATTAGCTAACAATATAGTACTAGCAACAGAATGCTCAGGAAAAGAAGATAAACTTGAATTTACCTTTTTTGGCTCAGTACACTCCCAAGCGAAGTGACCCTTCTTGCCATAGTTAATACAAGTCAACTTACTTTTAGATTTTTTTTTCCCCCAATATTCTCTCTTCTTCTTGTTTGGGCCCAACCTAGCAACAACACTAACTTCCTTTGTTTTCTCTTTCCCCTTCTTGAACCATTTTTTCTTCTTGGATCCAGATGATCCTCCAGAACCGATAGCTACAAAAGCTTGTCCTGAAATCCTCGCAGATTCAACTCTCTCCGCCTCTAATTCAACATGGCATGAGAAATCTACAAAAGTCTTGATACTTTCACTATGAGTCAGATTCTTTTTCATGGTCTCTCAAGAATCTAAAAGGGAACGGATCACTGTTTGAACTTGTTGTTCATTGATCAACTCATGACTAATAGTTTTAAACCCCTAAATCATATTGTACATCTCCCTTAGGTGTTGAACCATGAAAATATTCAAGCACTTCATATAGCTGTCAAACTTGATTTTTAGTTGTTGAAACTTGCTCAGACTCACTCCACTGTACTTTTCCCTAAGGGCTACCCAAATAGCATGAGCTGATGAATATGGCTCATACTAAAAAACCAAGTCATCCACCACTGGACTAATCAATATACCCTTAGTAGTGGAGTCCTTTTTCTTCCATGCCATATAGACATCAAGATCTCATCTATGTTGTGCAGTGGGGCCTTCAATAGGTTCTTCCAAAAGCTGATGCACAACCTCTAGAACTTCTGATTCCTTAAGAACATATTGTATCTTGAGGTACCAGATCTTGTAATTATCCCCAATAAGTTTCTCACCCTTATTGAGTTCAGCTATGATATTTTTGGTAATCTATAAATTATTTAGTTATTCAGTGTAAATCATATGTATATAACTTCTAATCGACTCAATGTAAATTTAAATTGGTTTGCAAAATCAAGTGTCAACTTTGTTTCCACTCATATATCATTCGTATATTCCAATCTGATCAGCATTGATCAAATATATTATATACATCACATCTAATGAACTAATCATTACAAGTCATGATAACATAAAATGATTAATCATTTTATTATATGAACTAATCATCTAACTTATCAAAATATAATTTAGAAATGAACTAATCATTTAACTGGCAGAGTATGCAATATTAAATGAACTAATCATTGAAATGAACTCATTATTAAATTAAACATGTTGTACATTGTTAACGCATAACAAACTCTTTAAAGACTATTAACACAATATTCTTTTTACTCATAACTTAAACAACTCTAATAAACTAGATAGATTATTACTACTCCCACTGGGATACACACTAGTGCAACAGTAATAAATACTAGCCTTATCTTTCTAAGTTCTACTAAGGCACACTCATGTTGGTCAGCTTCAGGATTCACTATGGAGTCCTTATATTACTCCTCTTCCGAATCCTCTTCTGGATCCTCCTGATCCACATGGTGTAGTATTTCTATGCATATCTCAACATATGTTATGCACCCTTCATAACACCTCCATATTTGATGTGCTACACTGGGATACACACTAGTGCAACATTGAGATTTGCTAGCAACGGACGAACCAAGATCCAAATTTAGTAGTTATCCAGTATCAGAAACTTTTGTATCTCAAGTCTCTAGAATAGACGATCGAGCCTCCCAATGTATCCACTAACTCCATATGTAGGGTCATAAACTATCTTCTAGATAGCTTGCCTCAGCTTATTTCATAACAAATCACAACGAGTCATCATACAGATCATCCGTACCATCTGAAATTGAAATTAACAAAGTTAATAAAAAATCAATTGATCAGTACAAAACTAGCTTAATTTAATTTATACAGACATGACTAATACAAATAATTAAGAAAAAACTAAATCTTCTTGATTTTAGAAGTTTTTAGTTGATTGGTTCCTCAGACCAGTCTACTAGATTAACACTATCAACTACTGATGCGCACGAACGCGACCTCAAATCTCGCAACGGAGACCGTCGAAGACTCAAAGTGTGCGCTCGCGCTCAACGCCCGCAAGTGCATGGATGTCGTCAAGTAATAAAGATTATCGATCCCACAGGGACTGAGATTCGAATATCAATATATTCGGTGGTTGTAATTGTTCGGATGTAACTCTAAGAGGTTTCGGTTGGTGAGAGATGTCGGTGGACTTTACTCTATACGGTGTCACATGGAGGAGGAATGGAGTGTGCCGAGGTCTTCAAAGGTGATTCTAGGACTTCAGTTTCGCTTGTGCATTACAAAACAATGTTGTCAATTGGCGTTGTCTAGATGTTTAGCTATGGTTTTGTGGAAGGGACATCATACACTCTCCCGCAGAGCCTCCGCATCTATCGGGAGCTATCTCTGCCTAAAAAGATGGGATAGATGATACGAGGATGCCAAATCAATCCCTACGATGAACCGTTTCCGATTCCACCGCACCCTTCTACCCACAGTTACAGGAGATCAGGTTTACCCCTAGGTTCCTTGTATAAAATTCTCTAAATCTTAGATACGAGGGCTGTCACCCCTCGTTTCGCCTAAGAACAGCAGATAGAAAACCAAACACATATAGATATAGTAAAAACAACTACCAATTGTCAAATCAAACTCAAAGACAGAATTTAACATGAACCAACATTGTAATGTGTACACAAGCTACTCCTTAATCCTAGAATCAAAAGTACTACTCCATATATATGAAGGAAGAATCACAAAGCATGTCTATGTTCGAATACATAAGGAATAAAATGCAGGAACAAAGAATTACAATGCTTTTGTGGTCTTCTCTCTGGCGTTGAAGTGCAAGCCATGGACCTCCGACGGCGTTCCTCCTCCCCGTTGTGAGTTACCAAAGCTTTTTAAAGCTTCGGCGTGCCGTCCTAGCCATCGTGCCTCCCCCCTAGGGTTTGGGCAGAGTCATCCTTATATAGACATCACCTCGGACCACTGCAAAATTTGGAAAACCTCTAGTCACGCAAATAGGGCGGGCCACCACACGGCCAAGCCATGTGCGGCCCTGGGGTGCTGATCTCACCCATTGGACACGGCCGTGTGAATTCACACACCCTGGCCATGTCCCACTCTGTGTCTAGCTATGAAATGTCCTTCTTTTGCTCCGAAAGCACGTCTTTTAACCTGAAATGCTAACCTGCACACAAAAGTCCAACGAGCAGACCTCCGAACCAGAAAATAGGAAATACGTGCAAAATAGAGTAACATATACATGCAACTAACATGAAATGTAATGAGATATGAGTGAAAACTACTCCTAAAACCCTATATGCTTCGCTCACATCACTTCCCCCAGACTTAAATCTTTGCTTATCCTCAAGCAAACCTCAGTACCATGAAATTTAAAAGACATTGTTCCATACTTAGCATGACAACTAAATTTATCAAGTGGTATTTACAATCAAAGCAGAAAAATATGTTCTAGAAATTCACTAAGTTAGCTCCTCGTGCTCGTGCTAAGCGAACCATTCTTATGGGATGCCCGTTCCATGGTGAGTTAAGTCGTCACCCCATAGCTTTCCTAAGGTTTCCAGCTCTTAGGCACTTACCTGCCCAAAGCAAGGATCATTCCCTAGATCTAGCATAAAGTCTCAAAGGCGTGCTCGGTATTGAGAGAAATTGGTAGATGTTTCCCCAGTAACCTAACTTGGTCTCAAAGGGGCACCTAGTAATTTCCACCCATGACAACTGTTTTTTTATCCCTCCTAATCTTTTTCCTCTTTTTTTTCATTTATTTTTCTCTTTTTCTTTTATTTTTCTTTTGTTTTCTCTCTTTTATTTTTTAGCTCACTGGGATTTTAATTTTTCCAAATGGGCTTACACAATCTGAGCATCTCCAGTAACTAAAATGTTAAACCTAGAGTCACCTATGGATTCCAAGGTACTAGACTACTGAGGTGAATCATAACTAGGTATGTACTAGATTCTCCCTTTCAGAATGTTCGACATGTGTAAGTGTAAAAACAAAGCTAACCAGTGTAAGTCTAGAATATTCAATAGAGCGAATAAAATAAAATAACACAAGATAAAATAAAGTTAAGCTACCTATGGGAACAACTCATGTAAGCAACTTTTTTTTAAAAAAAAAATACAACTGAGGTAGCTTTACAGATAACAAAAACTAAGTACTGAAAGAAACTCAACAACCCATGCATGAATAAATGAATGAAAATACCAGAAAAGGAACTACTGCTAGGAAACAAAACAAAATTAACGTCCCCCTAGACTTAAATAAAAATATACCTCTAGTATGGTGGACGAGGTGGAAAGTCTTGGAGCCTCGGCATCTATGGATCCTGGGAGAACCTGCTGCTAAGCCGTTGATGCCACATGTACATGTGGTCGATCTAGGAGCTAGTGGATGCAGCGGCTGCTCGGTGCTCCTCCTCCCTAGCCCACTGTGCCTGCTGAGCGTGCATGTGCTGTCACATCTCTCTGCGGTAGGCGGCTTCATCTTGGCGACGAGCAGTCTCCTCCTGGAAGTATATGCGGGCCTCGTTGTAGAACTCCTCAGCCCGCTGGAAATGCTCCCAGAATCCCTGGAACTCCACCTGCTGGTAGGCGCTCTGCTCCTTCCATCGCTGCCTCTGTGTCTACTGCTCAGTGTATATGTCGTCGAGGCACGATCGGAACTCCGAGAAATCATAGGCTGACGTACCTGCATCCTGCTCAAAAGTAGAAAAAGGTGGTGGTGCAGGTGCAGGCTCATGTTGGCGTGAACTAGGTGGGCTCCTATGCATGTGTGGACTAGAGGTAGAGTGATATAAAGGTGGAGAGATGGGCGCCGATGTGGATGGTCCCTCATGTGGAGGGGACTCCACTATCAGGTCCAAGCGTCAGTTGGCGCGTATAGTGATGGTGGTACGATTCGGGTCAGAGAGGCTAAGGGGCGTCAGATTTTTCCTTACAAAACATAAGGAGTCTTCTTCTCTCACAATCATTTTCATGGCCATGCACACTGTAGGAAATCGGTACGGCCGGCTAGAGGGGGGTGAATAGCCCTTTTCATTTGGATGCCGGTATTTGCTCGTCTACAAAACTAATTAGCGCAAGTAGAAGACTAATAAAGACAAGCAAATAGAAATACGAGAAAACAAGCACTAACAAAGAATGTAACGTGGTTCACGGCTACGCCGCTAATCCACGATCCCGATTCGTCCGAGGTGAATCACTCCTCCAAAGCCAATCACTATTGGTCTCTCCTTTGCACCAAGCTAGGTGGAGGTAACCTTTACAATCAAGATCACTCTTCTTACAATAAGAATGGAGTAAAAACAAGTAAGAAGAGTTTAGAGCTTGTGGGGCACTAGGAAGATCACTTAGAGCATAAGCATTAGCCTCTCAAAGGCTCACACCCTCTCTTTTTATAGAGAGGGATGATTTCTTCCTGCTGGCCCCCACGATCACGCCATGGCGCGATCGCCATCACTACAACGCCTCAACACGTCGGATCCGACCGTTGTAGTCCAACGGAACTCTTGGCGATCGACGATGGACTCACTACCGATCGCCGCTCGTAGTCAATCGCCCGGCCACGAGGAGTTCTATGCCCGCTGATATCCTTCGGCGACGCCATATTCCATGCGATCACGGGCATAAACCCATCACGGATACCAATAACCCACTCGACTCGTAGCCGACATTGCCATTACATGGCGATCGGTGTTGGTGAAACTCAAACTTAACATAAGTTTGAGCTTCCGACGGTCGGGTAAACCTTAACCCTTGTGGTCAAGTCTCCGCCACTCATCCATTCGGCCAAGTTCACCTAATGAGCTACTTACATTTCACTCATTCTCTCATCTCACTGTCCTCGCCAAGCTCTCTTCGCTCAGAGCCACGCCCTCGAAGATCAGCGCACGGCTCGCGCAATGCTTCTTCGCCTCTTGCCTCCAAGTCCGCTTGGCTTCACTTCAAGTCATCTCGTCCGGCAGTCCCTCGGATGCTCCAAGCGCACGACTTCTGCAAAGTCATCCTTCACCGACTCAAGGACCGAGGTTGTGAGGGTGAACCCGCCAAGGCTCCATGTGCAAATTACTAAGTCCTGCAAGACTCCAACGCACATATCAAATAACAATATCATCCTAACTTAAACCCTTTGCCACACACATCAAAACCTTATCATGGCAAGAGATTGCCCTAACAATCTCCCCCTTTTTGATATGTGGCAATCCGTTTAAGTTAGGTAAAAACATTTGATAAGAATTCTAAGGTAAGAAAGCATGTAAACATAAACATGATATAGCAACATGCAACTCCCCCTTAATCCATGAAACTCTCTCTACAAATTCTCTCCCCCTATCATAAGCATAATCATTTCTCCCCCAAAATATATTCCCCGTTACTTAAACATACATTTCTCCCCCTTTGACACCATCAAAAAGATTAATCCCTATTTATAAACTCATGGCATCAAGTGTAATAGAAGGAAAACACCAAAATCATGATTAAAATATGAAATCAGAGAATATTTGGCTGTTTTTCAGGCTAGCAATGATCGCTATCGATGTGATCAGTGCACAATGGATTCAAATTCGATTTTCCGACTAATTTAAATGCATTAAAAATTCCAGAAAATTCGAAAAATCATGAAATTTGAGGAACATATTTCTTTTAAGTATATTTATCAGTGAAAAATAGGTTTTCATGAAAAATCATTATATTTCCACATATTTCCCAAAAATCCATAAGCTTTAAAAACTACTAGGTTTTTGATCATAAGAGTATCCATTTTAACACCTAGTCTTGCTTTGAATTGTTTCAAAACATGAATACATAGATTTTAGATTAAGAAATTGTTTTGAAAACATATGAAATATCCAACCATGATCTTTGGGCAATATGTCTATGAATTAAACATAAGCCTTCCCCATGATTGGTCTATTATTGCTATGTTGATACTTTAAATGACCATCTAAATGCCATAGGCATTAGTGGACATTTGTATCATCCTGACATCTCACCCATGCTAAGTTTGCAATCAAGTTAGCCTATAGTGAGTGTGAGATGCATCCTAGGGGGTATTTGTATATACTTAACCCTTGTATTCATGCAATTCTATCATGGTTAAGTATCAACCTAACAATCATCATGATCATAAAGGCATATGTCAATTAATTTTACATTATGATTATGAAATACATGTATTCATTGAATAATACTCATACATTAGGTATTATATGATGATAATAAGCAAAGTATCACCTAAAGCATGATTCAACCCTATTTCTCATGATTACGTGCCAAATATTAAAATCATAAATTATGATTTTAAACATACATAGCAATTACATTAATCATCATGATTTAAACATTATTATCTATTTATGGGCACGTTATCATCACCCAACACTATTCTAAAAATGTTGTCCCGCCATCCTAAGTCAACCAAAATATGATATAGGTCAATTGCATATGGTTGACTACCCTAGGGGTTTTCTAACCCTTAAGGATGGATTTTGGAACCCAAAATAAGTTCTTGCCTATTGGGTTCACTAGATACTCCTTGAGGATCCATTTCCTAGCTATTACCTTCTTTTTATCTTGTCCCCTAGCAATTAGACATTTATAGGCCTTTTCATTTTTCTTTTCTTTATAACCTAGGCCCTTTTTGTTGAAACTTGCCCTTTGGCTCCCTAAGATCATGTTTAATGTGTTGGAGCCAATTGTGAATTTTTCTAGGGCTTTTGTTAAATAATCTACCTTTTCCCTTAAGGCCCTATTTTCATTTATACATGCATCACTAACATCTAATGGCACATAAAGGTCATGTGAGCATGCATCATTTAAGCTAGAAGAAATATTATCATTTAAGCATGCATTTTCTAGCTTATTTTCCAATGCCTTAATTTGATTAAGCATGCTTTTATTTTTCTTTTTCATTCCAAATAAGTCCTTAGTTAAACTAGAAATTATGGAAACTATTTTCTTAGGAGAGGCTTTCGTTACCATAGTTTCCATATCCTCTTCTTCTTCTTCGGATGAGGAGGATGTAGAAGCTCCCCCTTCACTTGAGCTCTCTCCTCTTGAGCTTGATCCTTCATTTTTGGATGAAGAGCAATCCAAGTCATCAAAGGCCATCAAGGCCAAATTGGTGACAAAGGCATTCTCCTCATCCGATGATGATGAGGAGGATGAGGATGGGTCATCCCAAGTCCTTGCCTTTAGAGCTTTGGTCTTCCCCTTTTCTTTTGTCTTCTTCTCCTCCTCCTTTTTCTTGCTCCCCTTTTTCTTCTTCTTTTCTTCTTTCTTTTTCCTCTCTTCCTTGCTCTTGTTTAGGAGAGGACAATTGTCCCTTATGTGCCCCTCTCCTTGGCAATTGTAGCATATGACCTTCCCCCTTGGTCTTCTATTCCTATCATGAGATTTATCAAATCTAAAATTCTTAAATGCACGTCTTACCTTCCTTACCATGTAGGCTTCTTCCGTGCTATCCATGGAGGAGGTGGAGGCTTCATCATCGGAGGAGGAGGGGATCTCTATCTTCTTCTTCCCCTTATTTGCCAACAATGCTACTCCCCTTGAAGGTTGTATTTTTGGCTCTTCTTGTATTCCTTCAAGCCTAGATTCATGTAATTCCATAGTGGAGAAAAATTCATCTAGAGTACTTACCTCTAGATTCTTTGAAATATAAAATGAGTCCACCATTGAACTCCACTTGGATGATCGGGGGAAAGAATCTATGGCCTTCATTATCATATCGTGATTTGAGAGCCTTTCTCCTACACTTGTTAGTCCATTTAAAATTTCTTTGAATCTAGAATGCAAAGAAGTTACCTTTTCTCCCTTTTCTAATTTAATGTTGGATAGTTGGGAGCGGAGGAGATCTCTCCTTGCTAGCTTCGCCTCGGATGTGCCTTCATGAAGCTCAATTAGCTTCTCCCACATCTCCTTGGCGCTTAGGCATTCTCCTATTCGGTTGATTTCTTGTTGGGGGAGCACATTGAAGAGATGATGCTTGGCTTTTGAATTTGCAAGGTGCTCTTCCCTTTGCCTTTTGGTCCACCTAGATTTCTCTATTGGCTTCCCCTCTTCATCCCTAGGCAAAACGAAACCGGATTCCATTGTAATCATAATATCAAAATCCATTTCGAAAAATACCTCCATTCGCTTCTTCCACCAAGCGAATTCTCCTTCAAACTTCGGAGGATGAATGTTGGAGCCGGCCATTTTGAAAGTTTCTTGTTGTGGCGGTTAGTCCTCGACAAGCTTTCCTTGGCTCTGATACCACTTGTAGGAAATCGGTACGGCCGGCTAGAGGGGGGTGAATAGCCCTTTTCGTTTGGATGACGGTATTTGCTCGTCTACAAAACTAATTAGCACAAGCAGAAGACTAATAAAGACAAGCAAATAGAAATACGAGAAAACAAGCGCTAACAAAGAATGTAACGTGGTTCACGGCTACGCCGCTAATCCACGATCCCGATTCATCCGAGGTGAATCACTCCTCCAAAGCCAATCACTATTGGTCTCTCCTTTGCACCAAGCTAGGTGGAGGTAACCTTTACAATCAAGATCACTCTTCTTACAATAAGAATGGAGTAAAAATAAGTAAAAAGAGTTTAGAGCTTGTGGGGCACTAGGAATATCACTTAGAGCATAAGCATTAGCCTCTCAAAGGCTCACACCCTCTCTTTTTATAGAGAGGGCTGATTTCTTCCCGTTGGCCGCCACCGATCATTGCTGCCCATGGCGATGGCCGTCCTCCTACAATGACCTCCGGGAACCGTCGGATCCTGATTGTAGTCAGCGGAACTCTTGGCGATCGGTGATGGACCTCACCGATCTGCTGCCTCCATAATCGTCATCGGCCACGATACGAGCGATATCCTGCACGCGATATCCTCATGGCGTCGGCTCTAGGCATAAACCCATCGATCGGATACGGATCGAACCCACTCGACTTCGAGTAGTCATTGCCATTATAGCCGATCGGTCCCAGTGCGCGTGAAACTCAAACTTAACATAAGTTTGAGCTTCCGGCGGTCGGGTAAACCTTAACCCTTGCGGTCAAGTCTCTGACACTCAGCCATTCGGCCAAGTTCACCTAATGAGCTACTTACATTTCACTCATTCTCTCATCTCACTCGAAGTCCCTCGCCGAAGTTCATCGCTCCGTGGCACCGGATCAAGGTGCTACATGCTTGGTCCTCCTCATCCTTGCTTCTTTTGGCTTTCTTAGAGGTTCAAAGTGCTTCTAGATGGTGGGGAAAATGAAATCACACTGCTAGGGCAAGAGATTTCGAAGCACACGGCGCAAATGGGGTGAAAACACACGGCTCACCCTTTTTAACCTCACGCACCACGCCCGTGTGAAAACACATGGTCAGGTCATGTGCGCCTCGGGTCGGTCGGGCACGGTCGTGGGAAAACACACGGCCAAGCCGTGTGTCTCCATTTTTCACCCATTTATGCACCACAGTCCGAATTTTCTCATACCTTTCGGTGTGTAGGTTAATATGGATTTTATTTTTGCCTAGCAAAGTTCTTCTCTAGTCCTAACCCTAAATGGGATGGAAATCAAAACTAAAATCAAACAAATGCATACAATGCAATCAAAAAGGGAAATCTAAAACTAAACTTGGGTTGCCTCCCAAGAAGCGCTTTGTCTAAGGTCGTTTAGCTCAACCGCACTCCACTATCAACTTGGCTCTAGAGGTTTAGTGAACCTCCATTCATCCATCTCAGGAGCTTCATCTAGAGGGTCTGGCTTCATTCTGCTAAATGTGAAGCCGTCGAGGTAGGGGGCTCTGTGCTCCATAAGGCTGAAGAGGATGATCTCCTCATCTACCTCCAGAGAGATCTGGTGTGCCTTCACATTTATGCACGCCCCTGCAGTCGCTAGAAAAGGCCTTCCCAGAATGATGGGATTTTGGGGATTTGATCCTGTGTCCAGTATGATGAAGTCCGTGGGTATCATGAAATCCTAAATCACCATAGGCACGTGTGGTAGCAGGCCAACGGGCTCCTTGACTAAATCATCCCTCATATGAATACCAAGATTCGCTGCTTGGAGCCCGCTTAGTCCCATCTTCAGATAGTATGCGTAGGGCATCACACTGACTAACGACCCCAAGTCGCATAGTGCTTTATCGAAGCTCTCCCCATAAATTGAGCAGGGGATAACAAATTCACCAGGGTCCTCAAGCTGTAATAGAGTTTTCTCTTCAAACTCAGCTTGGTCAGGTAGGGTGGTAATCATGGTTGCACACCCCTTGGAAAATTTGTTACTCTACCCCACTACTTCCTTTTTAGCTTGACTCCGCACGGGTGATAACGGAGAGCTCTTCACAAGTTGCGACATGGATTGGGCTATTTGGGCCACTTGTGTCTCCAACATCCTTGTGTGACTTGCAAGGACGTCAACGGTGACCTTCAAGTCTCTGAGTGATTCTTTAGATTTTTGATGTTGCCGACGAAATTCCTCATTGGCCTTAGTCTGGGTAGCAATGAAGTTTTCCATCATCAGTTCTAGTCGGGACTTCTGTGGTCGCTGCCCATGCCCATACCCCCTTGATGGTTGGGAGGTTCCCGAGTTATTCTTATAGGAGAAATTCGAGTGATTCCTCCATCCGGGATTTTAAGTATTGGAGTATGGTTTGTTAGGCCTTTGGTCGTAGTGTTAGTTATAGCCCTAGAACCAATCATGTGATGGTTGAATAGGGAACATTTTGTATCATATTCTATAAAGGCAAAGGATTGGTTATTATATTTACGTCTTGCTTGTGCCAGCTAAATTAAATATAATAATGCCCTAGAAAAGTAGGTTCTTATCTACAGCACATTAATTGGCATAATTGATTATGAGAGGTTATAAAGAACACTTTCCTAAATGTTCCTAGTCAAGTATTAATATGCAAGGGCAATATTAATACATAAAGACTAGCATGTAGGTCAATTGATGACTTGATCTCACAAGTCATGGATATATGATATCAAGTTGACACATGGGTATATATTAGAGAATATATACTGAACTGACCCGCCATGAGAAAGTTTCATAGATCGTCATATGAGTGTCATAAACTTTCTCATGTGACTATTGGTATGAATAGTCCTCAAACCTGAAGTCACTACGGTTCCCTACATAAGGAGTTATGTACTTTGGTATCATCAAACGTCACCCGTAACAGGGTGGACCATAAAGGCGATTACTGGGTATATAACAAATTATGCGGAGGGATGTGAGTGATGTAGATGGGATCTATCCCTCCCATATGACGGGAGTGATATCTGTGGGCCCCTTGATTGAGTAGAACTACTAAAATGCATGGCCATGCTCGAATGAGTCAATATGAGATATTGAGCTCATTTGTTTGAGTTAGTTTACTCAGGGATCAAGAAACACAGAGATTGATCGAGGATGATACGATTCTATGCCTCATTGGTCGATATCAAGGATAGAAGGACACGGTCATACATTATAGTAGTCACGGAAAGGTTAGTCGGATCTTGACTTATTTCGTAACTTAGGTAGCAATGATGTATTGCTAGATCAGCTCATTGCTTGTGTATCTAAAGAGTTTAGATCCACTTGCCAGCGTTATGAGAGCCTATAGGGTCACACACAAAGAGCATGATGATTAGAAGAATTAGTGCATTCTAGTTTGACTAGAATAATTTGGGAATGAGCTTAAGTACAAAATGGTTTTGGACTTTAAGCAATAAAATTTTACAGCTTATTGATTTAATGAGATTAATTCAATATGCTAAGCTTATTAATTTAATAAGATTAAATAAATATGTTATCATGATAGCCTAAGCAATTGATTTAATAAGATTAATTCAATATGTTACCTTATTGATTTAATGAGATTAATTCAATATGATAACATAAGCTTATTGAATTAATAAGATTAATTCAACATGCATGAATGCCACATAAGCATGCCACCTAAGCATGCCACATGGGGTGGAAGGAGACAAAGGGTTTTGACCTTTGGAATTTCTCCACATGTGGCAGCCAAACAAGGAGTGTTTGATTATGTTTCAATGCAATTGATTGCATTGAATGTGATAGGAGGTGAAAGGTTTTCAAATCCTATAAAACACTCCATGGGGTGGCGGCCAAAGTTGAAGCTTGAGGCTTGGAGAGAGCTTGGTGGTGAGAGGCTTTGGTTGTGTGGCTTTGTGAGTGTAGGCTAGCAAGAAGAGTGGTCTTCTTCTTCCTTTCTCTTTTCCCTACCTTCCTCTCCTTTAGGGACTTCTCTAGCAAGAAGTAAAGGAGAGCTCTTCTAGTTTCTTTTGTGAGACAAGAGCTTGCTCGTGTGGATACATATAGAGGCACGGACATTTGAGCGTGCTAAAGATCAACAAACCCAAGGAGAAAGCGGGATTAAAGAGACGCATAACAAAGGTAATATTCTCCTATAAGATAGGTTTTGAAATTTATTTTTGTCACGAGTTTTTCTTTTGAGGATCACTTGGAAGGATCCTATTTTTCCGTTCTTGCATATGCTATTTTGCATAAAAATCCCTCTGATGGTATCGAGCCACTTGCGAAGATCGTATAAAATAGGTTTTCTCTATTTTATATATGATATAGAAGTAGGATAAATTTTATTATGAGTTGATAATTGCATTAGCAATTTTTCAAACATAATAAAATATCGATATCTTTAAAAGTTAAAATTGACATGGTGCATGGTTATGGCCTAGTCCCAAAAGTTTGTGAATGTGTGTGTTGTAATTCTTAATACGGCTGCGTGTCGTGCCTTTCTCCTAAAATTCTTGTTGTAAAATTAGTTTTAGACTCAGATGTAACTCAGTATTTCTCCTTTTGTAATATACAAAATAAAGATGGAGGGTCCATTGGAAGATGGCGTTACAAGGAGGAAGTCAACAACACAAGACAACCAAAGGAAGCACTTGGGAGAAGATGCTATCCTAGGTTGACCAATCAATCTTTTCATTGGCTTGAGAAGATTGTAGAATAAGAGCCATAACCATGACAGCTTAGTTTAATATGTATGTGATGCATGTTAATTTAGCTTATATGTGATGTATGCTAATATGTATGTGATGCATGTTTAAGTTTATTTCTTAATAAGTCAAAAACGATATGCCTACCAAAGTTTGGTACTCACTACTTCCTCGATCATTTGTTGTTGGGTTTGCCAAAGCAAAGCAATGCATTTTATCTTGGAAGAGTGCGAGTGGACAATCGTGATGTCCCGCTATCAAACTTAGTTAAGCCTTAATTAAGTTTTTCTTATTTAATTAAGAAAGTAGAGGCATATATTAGCTTTGAACATAAGTTTTAAAAATTAATTTTGTGTGATTTTCGAACATCAGCTTTGTCTTAGAAAGTGGTCGTTGCTCCGATATCAAAGAAGGCCTCTGTGCCTACTTCGGCCACAGGTGGTTTAGGAATAAGCACTAAACTAATCTAAACTTAACAAAGCTATTAAGAGTTACATCAGATGTAATTGGCAAAGATTGCCTACCTAATCATACTACGTCTTGGGCGATTAGCCAAAGCTAACTCAAGGCAGTATGATGTGGATCTTTATCCCATATAAATTTATAGCTAAATAGAAGCTAATGATGTAAGCAAAATGTGTTTGCCTACATCAATGATTAGCTCATATCAAAGCTATGAGAATTTAGTAGAGCCTCATTTAATTAAAGGCCTAATTAAATGACTTAGGTATGATACTTAATTTTGCATTTTAATGTTGTAGATCACCATGTCATCTAACACGACACACCCCCTCAACTTGCGATCTGTCCTTGAGAAAGACAAGCTCAATGGAGCTAACTTTCTAGACTGGTATAGGAACTTGAGGATTATCCTCAAGCAAAGCGTAAATTGTATGTCCTAGAGCAGTCTATCCACTGAAACACCGCCCCTGCGGCCACTCGTCTTTGAAAAGGATGCTTATAAGAAGCATCAAGATGGCGCATTAGATGTGTCATGTCTTATGCTTGCCACCATGAACTACGAGCTTGAAGCAACATGAGAACATGGATGCCTATGATATGGTTGAGCATTTGAAACAACTATATCAAGGACAAGCTAGGCACAGCGTTTTGAAGTGTCTAAGGCTCTTTTGCATGCAAGATGCAGAAGGAACACACTGTAGGAACTCACGTGCCTTAAAATGATAGAGATGCGTTGAGAACCTTGAAGACTAGGTTTTCCAGCGAGCGAATTGTAGCCGATGTTATCCTGCAATCGTTCTTAGGAAGCATATAATCAATTCGTCATGAATTATAACATGAATGAAATTGATAAGCCTTTGCTGAGATTCTCGGCATGTTAGAAGCTATGAACCAGATCTCAAGAAGAAAGTTAATGCGTACTAATGGTCAAGAAGGGCAAAGGTAGCGCAAAGGCAAGGTAAGACCCAAGCGAAGGCAAGGCCAATTCATCCACTTGAAGGGTAAAGGTAAAGTACCTAAGGAAGGGGATTTGTTTCCATTCGGTGAGGTGGACCTTTAGGCAGGCTATGAAGTCTACCTTGAGGAAGTAAAGAAGAAAGAAGTGGGACTTACGCGCCTCGGTATACGTTATAGAAGTTAATCTATCTATTTCTTCTACATGGGTATTAGATCAGGATGTGCATCTCACATTTGTACTAATGTGCGAGGGTGAGAAATAGTAGACTAATGGCAAAGGCGAAGTGGACCTACAGTAGGCAATGGCGCAAAGTTCTTTCTTGTATTTGTAGGAACATATTCTTTGTCTTTGGGCTTATCTTAGAACTAGAGGAGTGCTTTTATGTACTGCATTAACAAAGAACATAATTTACGTATCTTGTTTAGACAAGAAAAACTTTTCTTTTATAATAAAGGACAAATGTTGTTCCATTTATTTGAATGAAATGTTCTATTGTAATGCACCACTTATGAATGGTCTCTATGTTCTAGATTTAGAAAACCCAATTTATAACGTAAATACCAAAGCGGTTCAAATCGAATAATTTGAACCAAACATATCTCAACCTTTATCGCCTAGGTCACATAAATGAAAAGCATATCTGACTCCATAAAGATGGATTATTGGACTCATTTGATTTTGAATCATATGAGGTATGCGAATCTTGTCTTTTAGGAAAGATGACTAAAACTCCATTTAGTGGACATGGCGAGAGAAGCGGCGGACTTATTAGGACTCATACATCTTGATGTATGTGGCCCTTTCAATGTCGAAGCGAGAGGAGGCTATAAGTACTTTATTACTTTCAGCGATGATATGAGTAGATTTGGCTACTTATATTTGATGAGACATAAGTCGAATCCTTTGAAAAGTTCAAAGAATTCAAGAATGAAGTACAAAACCAACTTGGTAAGCGTATTAAGCTACTTGATCGGATCGAGGTGGTGAATACCTTAGTCGAGTTTCGTGATCACTGGTGAGTGTGGGATAATATCGACTCACTCCTGGAACACCACAATGGAATGGTGTATCTGAGAGAAATCGTACTCTATTAGATATGGTACGATCAATGATGAGCAGGTGATCTACCTACTTCCTTTTGGGGTTTAGCTCTAGAGAAGTAGCTTTCACATAATCGCGTCCCATCAGCCGTAGAAAGACACCATATCGTTATGGGTGGGAAGAGTCCCAAAATGTCTTTTATAAAGATTTGGGGTTGTGAAAGCTTATGTTAGGCGTCAAGTCTCGGATAAACTAGGACCCAAATCGGATAAGTGTTATTTTGTAGGATATCCCAAGGAAACTAAGGGATATTACTTTTACAATCCCACACTTGGCAAGGTGTTTGTTGCGGAAATGTTGTCTTTCTAGAAGAGAATTTATTTCTAGAAAAACTAGTGGGAGTAAAATTCATCTTGAAGAAATTCAAGATGAAGATAACACTAAGGCTTCGATGGAAAATGAGCAGGCACCTGAAGTGTTGTGGATGAGAAATTGTTGCCCAAGAGTTGTGGAGCAAACACATTCAAGTAGACCAACCTCTTCGTAGATCGATAGGATCAGTCGTCGACGAGAGATATTCTTTTCTCTTGGTGACAGTGATGTATTGCTTATCGATCTTGGCGAGCCTACATCCTATCAGAAGCTATGATGAGCCCAGTTAGAAATGGCTAGAGGCCATGAGATCGAAATGGAATCCATGTACACTAACCAAGTATGGACTTTGGTTGATCCACACGAAGGGTAAAACCCATTGGGTGTAAGTGGGTCTTTAAAGTAAAAGCATGGATGGTAATAAGCATACCTATAAAGGTAGATTGGTGGCTAAAGGATTCAAACAAATTCATGGTATTGACTATGATGAAACCTTTTCACGATTGCGATGCTTAAATCCATTCGGATCATACTTGCTATTGCGACCTACCACGATTATGAGATCTGGCGGATGGATGTCAAAACACTTTTACGAATGGAAGCTACTGGGGATGTGTACATGACACGGCTGAGGTTTTTGAAGATCAAGCATCCTGGAAAGGTATCGCGCAAGGTCCATTTATGGACTAAAGCAAGCCTCTCATTTGGAATCTTGATTCGATGATGCAATCAAGGAGTTTGGTTTCATCAGAATGAAGATGAACCTTGTGTCTACAAGAGAAATAGTAGAACACGAGTTGTATTTCTTATCTTGTATGTAGATGACATACTTCTCATCGAAATGATATTCCCTCACTCCGATGCAGTGAAGATGTGGTTAGGGAATTGTTTCTCGATGAAGACTTAGGTGGTGCCTATATTCTAGGCATCAGATCTATAGAGATAGATCTAAAGATTACTTGGCCTAAGTCGAGTACATACATTGATAAAGTGCTAGATCGTTTTGCTATGCAAAATTCCAAGAAAGGATTTACGCCTTTATCACATGGTGTGAGTCTTTCGAAGACTCAATGTCCCTCTTCTAAGGAGGAGAGAGATCGCATGGATAAGATCCCTTATGCATGCTGCTATAGGGTCTATCATATGCGCCATGCTTTGTACTCGTCACGGCGTCTCGTATGCTTTGAGCATGGCGAGTAGATACGATCGGATCGGTGAAAGTCAACTGGATAGCGTCAAAAATATTCTTAAATACTTACGAAGAGCGAAAGAATATTTCACTGATATTTGGAAGCAATGAGGCTAAGCGTAAAGGGTTCGATGATGCAAGCTTCCAAGCGGACAAGGATGACTATAGATCGCAATCGAGTGCGTGTTTTGCACGAATGGTGGGTGTAATTTGGAAGAGTTTGAAGCGAGGACCACGATTCTTGATTCTACAGAAGCCAGTATATTCTGCGTCGATGCGGCAAAGGAGGCTTGTTTGGCTCCTGAGTTCATCAGTGAACTTGGGGTAGTTCCTAGCATTGCAGATCCAATAGACCTCTATTGTGACAACAATGGAGCTATTGCACAGGCTAAGGAACCTCGATCACATCAGCGGACCAAACACATACTGTGGCGCTTCCATCTCATTCGAGAGATCATCGATAGAGGAGATGTGAGGATATGCAGAGTACCGACAGAAGCTAACATCGCAGATCCATTGACCAAGGCTTTGACACAGAGGAAGCATGATGGTCACACTAGGTCACTAGGTATTAGATATCATAGTGATTGGTACTAATGCTAGTGGGAGATTGTTAGTTATAGTCCTAGAACCAATCATGTGATGGTTGAATAGGGAACATTTTGTATCATATTCTATAAAGGCAAAGGATTGGTTATTATATATTTACGTCTTGCTTGTGCCAGCTAAATTAAATATATAATAATGCCCTAGAAAAGTAGGTTCTTATCTGACACATCAATTGGCGAATTGATTATGAGAGGTATGAGAACACTTTCCTAAATGTTCCTAGTCAAGTATTAATATGCAAGGGCAATATTAATACATAAAGACTAGCATGTAGGTCAATTGATGACTTGATCTCACAAGTCATGGATATATGATATCAAGTTGACACATGGGTATATATTAGAGAATATATCTTGAGGCTGACCCGCCATGAGAAAGTTTCATGGATCGTCGTATGAGTGTCATAAACTTTCTCATGTGACTATTGGTATGAATAGTCCTCAAACACGAAGTCACTACGGTTCCCTACATAGGAGTTATGTACTTTGGTATCGTCAAGCGTCACCCGTAACGGTGGACCATAAAAGCGATTCTTGGGTATATAACAAATTATGCGGAGGGATGTGAGTGATGTAGATGGGATCTATCCCTCCCATATATGAGAGTGATATCATGTGGGCCCCTTGATTGAGTAGAACTACTAAATGCATGGCCATGCTCGAATGAGTCAATATGAGATATTGAGCTCATTTGTTTGAGTTAGTTTACTCGGGGATCAAGAAACACATAGATTGATCGAGGATGACCGCGGATCTATGCCTCATTGGTGTCGATATCAAGGATAGAAGGACACGGTCATACATTATAGTAGTCACGGAAGGTTAGTCGGATCTTGACTTACGTACTTAGGTAGCAATGATGTATTGCTAGATGCGCTCATTGCTTGTGTATCTAAAGAGTTTAGATCCACTTTGCCAGCGTTATGAGAGCCTATAGGGTCACACACAAAGAGCATGATGATTAGAAGAATTAGTGCATTCTAGTTTGACTAGAATAATTTGGGAATGAGCTTAAGTACAAAATGGTTTTGGACTTTAAGCAATAAATTTACAGCTTATTGATTTAATGAGATTAATTCAATATGCTAAAGCTTACTAATTTAATAAGATTAAATAAATATGTTATCATGATAGCCTAAGCTTAATTGATTTAATAAGATTAATTCAATATGTTACCTTATTGATTTAATGAGATTAATTCAATATGATAACATAAGCTTATTGAATTAATAAGATTAATTCAACATGCATGAATGCCACATAAGCATGCCACCTAAGCATGCCACCTAAGCGAAGGAGACAAAGGGTTTTGACCTTTGGAATTTCTCCACATGTGGCCAACCGAACAAGTGATTATGTTTCAATGCAATTGATTGCATTGAATGTGATAGGAGGTGAAAGGTTTTCAATCCTATAAAACACTCCATGGGGTGGCGGCCAAAGTTGTAGTGAAGCTTGAGGCTTGGAGAGCTTGGTGGTGAGGCTTTGGTTGTGTGGCTTTTGTGAGTGTAGGCTAGCAAGAAGAGTGGTCTTCTTCTTCCTTTCTCTTTTTCCCTACCTTCCTCTCCTTTAGGGACTTCTCTAGCAAGAAGTAAAGGAGAGCCCTTCTAGTTTCTTTTGTGAGACAAGATCTTGCTCGTGTGGATACATATAGAGGCACGGACATTTGAACGTGCTAAAAGATCCAACAAACCCAAGGAGAAGCGGGATTAAAAAGGGCACGCAACAAAGGTAATATTCTCCTATAAAGATAGGTTTTGAGAAATTTATTTTTGTACGAGGTTTTCTTTCGCAAGGATCACTTGGAAGGGATCCTATTTTTCCGTTGCGCATATGCTATTTTGCATAATAAATCCCTACACGTTGTCTCTAACCGCATCGCAGTGCTCGATCTGCTCGTCTAGGGTTCCCTTCCCTCCATGGTGGTCCTCTCGATATCCTGTCGCTCCCTCTCTAAAGTCAATGGTAGCGCATGCAGATGAAGGATTCATAGATTCAAATCATTTGCTGAGCACGTCCATCCTTGCTGCTAGGTGGTCCATGGAGTTTACAATGTATCGTCCCACTGCAGGTGTTGGTTGACCACGTTCGGAAGCCCATTGATGGTTGTTCTGAGCCACTTCTTCAATCAGCTCTTCTGCTTCCTCTATGCTCTTATTCATCAATGCTCCTCCTTCGACAGAATCTAGGGACATCTTCATGGCATAAGTGATCCCATTGTAGAAAATGTGGATCACTAGCCACCTTTCCAGTCCATGGTGGGGGCATTGGTAGAGTAGCCTCTTGTAGCGATGCCAAGCCTCAAATAAGGACTCCCCCTCCTTCTGGCAGAAGCTCGTGATAAGATGGTGCATGTGAGCAATCTTTCTTGGTGGGAAGTATTTGTTCAAAAATTGCTGCTGCATTGCTCCCATGTAGTGATGCTGTCATAAGGTAGGGAGTGAAGCCATGCCTTAGCCTTATCCTGCAATGAGAACGGGAATAGGCTCAGGCGGATCACGTTTGTAGGGACTCCATTCATTTTCATTGTTGAGCAGATTTCTAAAAATGTCTCTAGGTGCCAGTTCGGATCTTTAGTCGTAGCTCCCCCGAATTGACTTTGCTGGACCATATGCATAAGTGATGGTTTAAGTTCAATGTTATTCGCCGAAATAGATGGTCGAACTATACTCAGCCTAAATCCTCTAGTGCTAGGAGATGTGTAATCCCGCAAAGGTCAGCTACCTATGTTCACTTCAGATGTGGCTTGATCATCCATCCTTTCTTTGCTACTGCTTTCCGTGATAGAAAGGTCATTCGATTTCTCGTCGATTGGAATCGAGGCCTCCGATCCTAAGCGTCTAAGCATCTAAGAAGCAGAAACCACAAAAATTAGGAGTACTACCTATTCTAAACGAGAAAACAAAACAATCTAGCTAATTGTGAAAATCTAAGATGCAATAGGAAATAGAAACTACTGCTAAGTAAACTAAATCTAAATATGGAAAATATAGAACTAAAGCAAATGAAGCAAACTAAAAAGAAAATAAAGCAAGTAAATAAATCTAATCCTAATCCAATCCAATTTACCACTATTCGATTTGATATCGAATCGCTCAATCCCCGACAACGGTGCCAAAAACTTGATGCACAGGAACGCGACCTCAAATCTCCACAGCGGAGCAAGTCGAGGGACTCAAAGTGCGTGCTCACCTTTCGATGACGCATGAGAGTGCATGGATGTCGTCAGTAATAAAGATTACTCCGATCCACGAGAATTTGATTCGAATATCAATATATTCTGTGGTTGTAATTGTTCGGACGTAACTCTAAAAGATTTCGATTGGTGAGGGTTGTCGGTGGACATTACTCTATACAGTGTCACACGGAGGAGGAAGGGAGTGTGCCGAGGTCTTCAAAGGTAATTCTAGGACTTCGGTTTCACTTGTCCATCACAAAACAATATTGTCAATTGGCGTTGTCTAGACGTTTAGCTATGATTTTGTGGAAGGGACATCATACACTCTCCCGCAGAGTCGCCGCATTTACCGGGAGCTATCTCTGCCTAAAAGGACGGGATAAACGGTACGAGGATGTCAAATCAATCCCTACGATGAACCGTTTCCGATTCCACCGCACCCTTCTACCCACAGTTATAGGAGATAAGGTCTACCCCTAGGTTCCTTGTATAAAATTGCCTAAATCTTAGATACGAGGGCTGTCACCCCTCGTATCGCCTAAGCACACTAGATAGAAAACCAAACACAAATAGATATAGTAAAAACAACTACCAATTGTCAAATCAAACTCAAAGGCAGAATTTAACATGAACCAACATTGTAATGTGTACACAAGCTACTCCCTAATCCTAGAATCGAAAGTACTACTCCATGTATATGAAGGAAGAATCATAAAGCATGTCTATGTTCGAATACATAAGGAATAAAACATAGGAACAAAGAATTACAATGCTTTCGTGGTCTTCTCTTCGGCGTTGAAGTGCAAGGCGTGGACCTCCGACGGTGTTCCTCTTCCCCGCTGCAAGTTACCAAAGCTTTTTAGGGCTTCGGCGTGCCATCCTAGCCATCGTGCCTCCCCCCTAAGGTTTGGGCGGAGCCATCCTTATATAGTCATCACCTTGGACCGCTGTAAAATCCTAAAAAACCCTAGTCGTGCAAATATGGTGGGCTGCCACACAGCTGTGTGTTTCCACATGGCCAGGTCGTGTAGGTAATTATGCAGCCTGAGTCTCGCCCATTAGGTACTTGGCCAGAGTGTGAATTCACACATGTACAGTGCGTTTTCCACTCTGTGTCTAGCTATAAAATGTCCTTCTTTTGCTCCAAAAGTATGTCTTTTTAACCCAAAATGCTAACCTGCACACAAAAGTCCAACGAGCAGACCTCCGAACTAGAAAATAGGAAATACGTACAAAATAGATTAACATATGCATGAAACTAACATGAAATGTAATGAGATGTGAACGAAAACTACTTCTAAAATTCTATATGTTTCGCTCACATCAACTACCTAAATGAGTCTAACCTCAGTGCTGACTTGCCCAGACCTAACTTGGCCTAGTCCCAAACACTAAATGCTCCGAGTACCTTTCCTAGTTAACTAAGCTTATTTTGAGATGTTTATACTAAGTCCATGTTCTAACAACTACTCAACACTTTCAGTTATAAGGTTAGCCAACTATTGTTTACTTTGCTAGTTAGTCAGTGCCAACTTAGCTACTCCACCAGAGCACTAAGCCAATTTTTGAGTACTTCTATAGAAGCTACATGCACACGTGTAATTCTCAATCATGAGCATTGAGCACCATCCATAATGTGTCTTCTCCCAAGCACCCTCCTTACCTAAGCAACCCGAGCACCGTATGACTTCACACTCCTCACCCAAGTACCTCAAGTACCAAGAGCACCGACTTGAGAAAAGCATGCATCAGCCTGAGCATCCCCATGCCCGAGTATTGCTCATTTCTCACTCTTGAGCACCATGCGATGCACATTCATCACTCGAGCATTGGCAATCGCAAGTACTGCATGCTTCACTCGCTCACTCAAGCATCATGCGCAGCGTTGACTCAAGTAACACTATTCCTGAGCACCACGTGCTCAACCACCTTGCCAGAGCTCTGTAGCTGCCCCGGCACCATGCTCCCATCCCAGCGAGTGCTGGCGAGAAGCATGCGAGTTCTTCCTCCTCTCTAAGCGAAGACCGATCTGGGTTCCATCTTTACTGTGCCAGCTTAGCGTGCTGTGATTTCTTCCTCTTTCTCGAGCACCTTTGTACTCGGTTTTGGACACCCGGGCATGCCAGTACTTGTGCGTCACTCATTCCTCAATGTCGAGCACATAAAGTGCTCAATTGAGATAGTCCTTGTGGAGTTCAAACTCGCGACAAAGCTATTATCACTCGGGAACATGAATAGAAATGCGTCGTTCTGAGATCAGGTTCCTTCTCCACGATTCATCATAGGCTCTCTTTAGCGAAGAACCATGGAACAATACACTCATGCATAGCTGTAATCTAATCACACAGTGTTGGAATTGGGCATTAAGCTCAGAGGGTGAATAGCATGTTCATTGCTTCGATGATGGAAATCGATCACGTGCTCGCTCTGAGTGTTAGTGTTATCACGTGGAATATATGATAAACAAAAACCGTCTAACACAAGCACCTGCATACAGATATAGCGTGGTTTTTAGGAATCTTGGGTTCCTACTCCGCAGGAATTGAGCTCAAAATGTAGGCTCTAAGCGATCTGAAACACCACCCACTAAACCAATTTACACTCCTTCACCAATGACAAGTCAGGTGGAGGAACCTCGATATAAATTACAAAGTAATACAAAAGAAATACAAGAAATTACAGTGAAATATATAAAACACGGAAAGAAAACTTTCTGAATATGTTTTTTGGCCCATACTTGCTTATTGTAGTTGCTTGAGTTGTCACTTATAGACTACAGATTGCACCAACAAATCACCCCCAGTACCATCAAGAACCATGCAAAATCTCTTTTCCTCGAGCTCCTTTTTAAGGTTGAGTTTCGTTCTGGAAGTATTGCCCGCAAGGCCGATGTCATTATCAGCGGTGTCATTATCTCACAACACATAATCCAGCTGCCGGCATTCAAATAGCGGATACACTGTGTCGTACCTTGACCTGTGGTGTTGGTCCCGATCGACTCACAAGGCATTTTGAGCTGTGGCCAACCCATTAGTCGACTTCCCTTCATGAGATCGGTACGATCAACGATCGAGCCGGTCGAGGTGCCTTGCATCTGTTGACCACCATGGTAGAGGCCGGTCGAGTGCCACTCATTTGCGGCCAGGACCTAGTCGAGTGCCTTGCATTATTGGTGCTTTCGACCATAATCGATCACGATCGACTCATGGCGATCAGCTGGTCATAATCCGATTAGCCCCCTTACAAATCAACTCCATTGCAAATCGACATCGAAAATACTTAACGATCGATTAGTCCATGCTCCTCGATCATTGCTGCCACACACTTAACCATGAGAGTTTACAGCCCATGATGCTCTCATGCCTAGACCACCCTTAGCCTAGACCCTTGGCCTTCTAGCCTCCATCGGCCTCATACCTATGGATCCCTCGAGTTATCATGACTTGTTCGTAATCGCTCTTAGCCACGGTGCTTCCATCGGCTATTATTAATGCTATAGTTTGATCCCTACACCACCCAAGGCGCGTTTGAGCTTACTGTTGCCAAACTACTGTACTTGGACATTCTGTTTGCCAAACCATTGGATTTATGCTACAAAACTCCAGCTTTGGACTTCTGTATAAACAGTGAGCAATTCCCTTACCAACCATATTGCAACTTTCTATTGCGAAGACTCAACATTGTACTTTACCCTTGCAAAACCATGCACTTGGACTTTCCATGTTAACCCATGTTGGACTTTCCAATTTCCAAGACTCAAGCTTGACTTTCCCTTGCCAAGACCCATGCTTGGACTTCCCATATAATACTGCATTAGACTCCGATTGCGAGACTGGCAAGCTTGACTTTTTCCAACGATGCCCAGTACTTACAAGACTTGGACTTTCCGTTACCAGTGTCCCCACGCTTAGACTTCTCGATATCGTCCAGCCCCAGGTCAACCATCTAAATCAACCCATTGTCAAAGCGAGTGGTAAACTCCTTTATCAAATCAATGTCAAACATCAATGCTACCGAGTCCAGCGAGTGCAATTGAGTACGTGACTGAGTGGTTAATACCATGATTTTCTCGCCCTTTTTTATGTTTGATAAAAACCAACATCTTTGAGTTAGAATACTAACTCAATCCAATCCTCTCAAATTTCCAAATTGGAAATTCCAAAATTCTCTCCCTTTTTGACATACATCAAAAAAAGCTCTCCCCAAGGGTGTCAATGTCTCATATCTCAATGAGATCTTACAATCTCCCCCTTGGTCCAAAAGCATCTAGGATGCCTTCACTCTTCCTAGTGATAAGTCCCATATCACTAAAGAGAGACAATCCTCACTTCTCAAAATTCTCAAAATTCTCCCCCTTATGAAGAAGAACACATCCATCATCCCATGATGGATAACCTCCCCAATTGACATCCCATTGTACGTTGGCCAATATCCTCATGGAGGTCCTAAGCCTATAGGAACACTAAACCATAAAAATTAAGGTTAAAAGTTCAACATTGAACTTTCATAAACTTTCGTTTCTTCATAATCCATATCAATGATTTGGCCTTTCGATTCTTTCAAGCATATCCTTGGGTTGGAGTAGTTAGGGTAGCCTAACAGTTGCATAGTTAAATAATGCCTTGTTTGCAAAATCAGTCTAGCGATAGACTCTTTCGATACCATTCGATTGCCCTAAAATTGTCGGTGATAGCTCGATCGAGCGCCTGCCTCGTTCTCTTAATAACAGATCGACTTCCCATAGCGATGTGATTTCTATAGTTCTTGTCGAGTTCCAATGAATTTCAAAAAATCATAAGTAATTATATATAATACGAAAAATCACGAAAATTCATATGAATAATACTTAAGTCAATAATTATGGGTGAAAAATATTGGAAAAATAAAATACCCATAAAATAATGAGATTTATACAAAGTTCAAAACTATTGAAAAGTTTAAAATTTTGACCCTACTTTGTATCAACTCAATCAATGGTGACTTCTATCAAAAGATAAACTTCACCAAGGTTTTCTAAAATGTTTCTGAAATATTTTTTAAAACCATGTATTAAACCGTGGTCTATAGGCTTGATGCACATGATTTATACATAAGCTTTTCTCATGATTCATCCATGGTATAAGATGAGTTTGAGTTCATCTATATGCAAGAACTATGCACCTTGAACTTAACTCATTTTCTAGCATCTCACATGTGTCTAGGGTGTTTGAAAACACACACATGTCAATATGATGTGAAATGTGGGTTTTGTTCATCCTAAACTAGGATCTCATGCATTTTTTTAAAGCAACACTATTTGATTCTCTTATGCATGAGCCTTCAAATCATGCTATAGTCCTTAAATCAATTTTAATTAATGCATGAATGATGATTATTACATAAATGATAACATAAATAAGCATGTGACAATAATCATAATGTCATGGCATAGAAATTAACTCTAAACATATATGACATTAAAAGATAGACCTAAGGTATCATGACATTTTATATGATAAAAATGAATATAATGTCATGACATGGTATATGACAATCAAATCATGGTAAATAAAATATAAGGCATAAGAATATCTAAATTTTAATGTTAGTTGTCATTTGTTAGGATTAAGTTCAATTTTTCATATTACCACTTATCCCCCAAGTGTGCCAAAAACCTAAAATGACACACTAAGACCTCTAAACCTAGATTGTGTCAATTTGATCAATTTTTTATAGTTCTCAAAATATATTGGCACATCCTAAAAATATTTAGGATTAAATTTATACTTATTTCCAAGTATCTCATTACCTTGGAAATGACCTAAAGTGCCAACTTTGCTATGGTTGAGTTAACTACCCATCCAATCAAGGTTAACATAACCTAACCCATTTAGCGTGAATCAATCACGTTACTAGGAACCCAAAATCTATTGGAGCTTCGTGGGTTAATTAGGTATTCACAAGGGATAACTTTCCTAGATATCATCCTAATGACCCTCCTAGGCTTGGTAGCCTTGGTCATTGTGGTCTTGCCTAGGTTAACTCTAGGGGTGACTCCCCTTGTAACCTTCTTAGTGGCTTTCCTAGGTTTCCTTGAAACCTTAGCCACTAGGCATATACCATGATTACTCTTAGGGATGACTTCCCTAGTAACCTTGGTTTTCCTAGACCTAGTACTAGTTTTATAATCGAATGAAACATTGTGATAGGTAGGCTTATCTACCTTGGACTAGGCTTGTGGCTCAAGCCTTTCTTGCCCAAAGATGAGCCTTGCCTCCTAGACTCTAGGCTTTGACCATTTGACCCCTTAATTTGATTTTGCATTTTCCTAAGGGTCTTTTCTAATTTCTCAAGTCTTGACCTCAAGACTTTTTTCAATTCTAATTGCTCAATCTTTGATTTTTCATTTGGTCTTTGGGCATTACCATTTCTTCTAAGCATATGTCTACTCTTTTTAGGGTTAATGCCTAAATGGTCATCTACATGTTGGGGATCGAAACGGCCGGCTAGAGGGGGGTGAATAGCCGTCGTTTTCGTTGGTTTACGAATTTTGCTCGTCTACACAAAGATTAGCGCAAGCGGAATATGCAAATACAAATAAATAAAGACAAGCAAATAAACAATGAGAATAAACAATACAAACACCGAGATGTAACGTGGTTCACGGCTACGCCGCTAATCCACGGTCCAATTCGTCCACGGTGAATCACTCCGCAATCTATCCACTAGATCTCTCCTTTGCACAAAGCTAGGTGGAGGTAACCTCTTTACAATCTCTCTTCTTACAATAGAATGGAATTAAAACAAGTAAGAAGAGTAGAAATCGTGTATGGCACTTTGGGAGAAGTTTAGAGCTCAAGCATTTTCCTCCCAAAGCCCCATCCCCTTCCTTTTTATAGAGGAAGAGGAATCGACTCCATTATGTGCTGTCATCGATCGATCGAACCATCGACTCAGAGCAGTCGACTACCATGACATGGCAGTTGACTGGTGTCGGGAAAACTCATCCGACACTTGGCCAAATGGCCAAGTTTCACCTAAGAGCTACCCTTCCCGGGTTACAATCGCTCACTCTCATCCCTCGGAGTCCCTCGCCTTCGAAGTTCTCTTCGTTCGCGGCCACGTCCCTTGGCAACATCAGGCGCACGGCTCTGCAATGCTCCTTCGCGTCTCTTGCCTCGAAGTCTACTTCCTCCGACTTCACTCCAAGCTTCTCGTCCGGCAGTCCCTCGGATGCTCCAAGCGCACGGCTTCCGCAAGGCAATCCTTCACCGACTCAAGGACCGAGTCATGAGATGTGAAACTTGCCACGGCTCCATGTGCGAATTACTAAGTCCTGCACAACTTCAACGCACATATTAAATCAACATAACAAACTAACTTAAAACCTTTGCAACACACATCAAAACCTAATCATGGCAAGAGATTGCCCTAACAATCTCCCCCTTTTTGATGTGTGGCAATCCGTTTAAGTTAGGTAAAAACATTTGATATAAATTTTTAAGGTAAGAAAGCATGTAAACATAAACATGATATAGCAACATTCAACTCCCCCTTAATCCATGAAACTCTTTCTACAAATTCTCCCCCTATCATAATTAACTTATACATAATTATTTCTCCCCCTTTGACACCATCAAAAAGATTAACATTAAGTTATAAACTCATGGCATCAAGTATAATAAAAGGAAAATATCAAACATTAGTCTAAAACCTGAATTCGGCCTTTACTGTTCTGATTTTGAGCCATCGAGTTCGTTGCTACTACGATCGGCACGCTGACTAATTTGAACTTTACGATTTTGACCAAATTCAGAAATGCATTAAAAATTCCAAAAAATTTGAAAAATCATGAAATTTGGAGAACATATTTCTGGTAAGATTCTTTATCAGTGAAAAATAGGTCGTCATGAAAAATCATTATATTTTCACGTATTTGCCAAAAATCCAAAAGGTTTAAAAACCACTAGGTTTTTGATCATGTGAGTATCAAGTTTAACACCTAGTTTTGGTTCCAATTGTTTCAAAACATGAATACAAAGATTTTAGATTAAGAAATTGTTTTGAAAACATATGAAATATCCAACCATGATCTTTGGGCAATATGTATATGAATTAAACATAAGTCTTCCCCATGATTGGTCTATTATTGCTATTTTGATACTTTAAATGACCATCTAAATGCCATAGGCATTAGTGGACATTTGTATTATCCTAACATCTCACCCATGCTAAGTTTTCAATTAAAGTAGCCTATGGTGAGTGTGAGATGCATCCTAGAGGGTATTTGTATACACTTAACCATTATATTCATACAATTCTATCTAGGTTAAGTATCCACCTAACAATCCTCATGATCATTAAGGCATATATCAATTAATTCTACATTATGATCATGAACCTAAAGTATTCATCAATTAATGATCATGCATTAGGTATTATGTCATGATAATAAATAAAGTATCACCTAAAGCATGATTTAACCCTATTTCTCATGATTATGTGCCAAATATCAAAATCATAAATCATGATTGCAAGCATACATAGCAATTACATTAATTATCATGATTTAAGCATTATTAACTATTTATAGGCACGTTATCATCACCTAACACTATTTAAAAATGTTGTCCCGCCATCCTAAGTCAACCAAAATATGATATAGGTCAAATGCATATGGTTGACTACCCTAGGGGTTTTCTAACCCTTAAGGATGGATTTTGGAACCCAAAATAGGTTCTTTCCTACGGGGTTCACAAGATACTCCTTGGGAATCCATTTCCTAGTAATTACTTTCTTCTTATCTTGTCCCCTAGCAATTAGGCATTTGTAGGCCTTTTCATTTTTCTTTTCTTTATAACCTAGGCCCTTTTTGTTGAAGCTAGCTCTTTGGCTCCCTATGATCATGTTCAAGGTGTTTGAGCCAATTGTGAATTTCTCTAGGGCTTTTGTCAAATAGTCTACCTTTTCCCTTAAAGCCCTATTTTCATCCATACATGCATCACTAACATTAAATGGCATATAGTTATCATGTGAGCATGCATCATCATTACAAGAAGAAATATTTTCATTTTCATTTAAGCATGCTTTTTCTAGTTTACTTTCTAAGTCTTTAATTTGATCTAGCATGCTCTTATTTTTCTTCTTTGCTATAAATAAGTCCTTAGTGAGGCTAGAAATCATAGACATAATGTGCTTAGGGGGTAGATTTGTTACCTCACTTACCAAATCCTCTTCTTCGGCTGAGGATGATGTAGAGGATCCCCCTTCACTTGAGCTCTCTCCACTTGAGCTTGATTCTTCATTTTCGGTGGAGGAGCAATCCAAGTCGTCGAAGGCCATTAAGGCCAAATTGGTGACAAAGGCATTTTCCTCTTCTGATGAGGAAGAGGAAGAAGAGTCATCCCATGTCTTGGCCTTGAATGCCTTGGCCTTCCCCTTTTCCTTTGCCTTCTTTTCTTCTTCCTTTTTCTTGTTCCCCTTTTTCTTCTTCTTTTCTTCTTTCTTATTCCTCTCTTCCTTACTCTTGTTTAGGAGGGGACAATTGTCCCTTATGTGTCCCTCTCCTTGACAATTGTAGCATATGACCTTCCCCCTTGGTCTTCTATTCCTATCATTAGACTTATTAAATCTAAAACCTTTTAATGCATGCCTTACCCTCCTTACCATATAGGCTTCTTCCATGCTATCCATGGAGGAGGAGGAGGAAGCTTCGTCATCGGAGGAGCAGGGAATCTCTATCTTCTTCTTCCCCTTGTTTGCTATCAAAGCTACTCCTCTTGAAGGTTGGATTCTTGGCTCTTCTTGTATTCCTTCAAGCCTTGTTTCGTGGAGCTCCATTGTTGAGAAAAACTCCTCCAAGGTACTTACTTCCAAGTTCTTGGAGATGTAAAACGAATCCACCATGGAGCTCCATCTTGAGGACCGGGGAAAGGCATCTATGGCCTTCATGACCATATCCCGGTTTGATAGCTTCTCTCCTACACTTGTTAGCCCAATTAATATTTCTTTAAACCTAGAATGTAATGAAGTTACCTTTTCTCCCTTTTCTAATTTTATGTTGGATAATTGGGAGCGGAGGAGATCTCTCCTTGCAAGTTTAGCCTTCGAAGTGCCTTCATGAAGCTCTACTAGCTTCTCCCACATCTCCTTGGCACTTAGGCAATCTCCAATTTTATTTATTTCTTGTTGAGGAAGCACATTGTATAGATGGTGCTTGGCTTTTGAGTTTGCAAGGTGCTCCTCTCTTTGCCTCTTGGTCCACCTTGACTTCTCTATTGGCTTCCCCTCTTCATCCCTAGGCAAAACAAAACCGGATTCCATAGTAATCATAATATCAAAATCCGTTTCAAAAAATACCTCCATTCGCTTCTTCCACCAAGCGAATTCTCCTTTAAACTTCGGTGGATGAATGTTTAAGCCGGTCATTTTGATGTAGAGCTTGTTGCAGCGGTTAGTCCGGTGACAAGCAACCTTGCTCTGATACCACTTGTTGGGGATTGAAACGGCCGGCTAGAGAGGGGTGAATAGCCCTCGTTCGTTGGTTTACGGATTTTGCTCGTCTACACAAAGATTAGCGCAAGCGGAATATGCAAATACAAATAAATAAAGACAAGCAAATAAACAATGAGAATAAACAATACAAACACCGAGATGTAACGTAGTTCATGGCTACGCCGCTAATCCACGGTCCGATTCGTCCACGGTGAATCACTCCGCAATCTATCCACTAGATCTCTCCTTTGCACAAAGCTAGGTGGAGGTAACCTCTTTACAATCTCTCTTCTTACAATAGAATGGAATTAAAACAAGTAAGAAGAGTGGAAATCGTGTATGGCACTTTGGGAGAAGTTTAGAGCTCAAGCATTTTCCTCCCAAAGCCCCATCCCCTTCCTTTTTATAGAGGAAGAGGGTTTCTTCCTGCTGACAGGATCACGATCGATGCCTCGATCACCGATCGGTCTAGCCGCTCCAATAACGGCCGCTTTCCACGCTGAATTCTATCCAGCGGTATTGACATCACCGATCGATGGCACCCATCAATCGACCGATGTCAATCGCCGAGTGCTCGCGAGATCGACTCCATTCTTTGCGCGCACGTGCAGTGTCATCGACCGATCGCGTCCCTTGGTCGATCGATCAGCCATCACCGATCGCCCATGCCGTGCTGATCGATCAACTTGATTCAGCTGACTTAAACCAGTCGATCGAACCATCGACTCAAAGCAGTCGACTGCCATGACATGGCAGTCGACTGGTGTCGGGAAAACTCATCCGACACTTGGCCAAATGGCCAAGTTTCACCTAAGAGTTACCCTTCCCGGGTTACAATCGCTCACTCTCATCCCTCGGAGTCGCTGCGCCGGTTCTCTTCGTTCGCGCCACATCCTCGACAAAGATCGACGCGGCTCGTAATGCTCCTTCGCGTCTCTTGCCTCGAAGTCTACTTCCTCCGGCTTCACTCCAAGCTTCTCGTCTGGCTTCCGCAAGGCAATCCTTCACCGACTCAAGGACCGAGTCATGAGATGTGAAAATTGCCACGGCTCCATGTGCGAATTACTAAGTCCTGCACGACTTCAACGCACATATTAAATCAACATAACAAACTAACTTAAGACTTTTGCCACACACATCAAAACCTAATCATGGCAAGATATTGCCCTAACACTACCTTCTTAATGGACTCTCTAGATAGGATTTTTCTAGGGTTATTAGTCCTAAATTTTTCCTTATTTTCAAAATTACAACTCTTATCACCTAAGAAAAAATATTTGTTATTCCTAGCATGCTTTTCATGAACAATAGAAAGAGTGTTTAAATTATTTCTAACATGCTTTTTGACATTAAAACTAGAAGGTGCATTACTAAAATATACCTTAGGATTTGCCTTAGAGGCTTCCCCTACATGTGATGCTCCTTTCACTTTCTTTTTCCCCCTAGGGCATTGAATCCTATAATGCCCCAGTTGTTGGCACTTGAAGCAAATGACATGCTCCTTGCTCTTTTGTCTTTGAGCAATGGTTTCCTTGGTCTTTGGCACGACTTATGTCATCTTCTTGACCTTTTCGGACACTTGCTCTTGGAGTGTCTGACTTCCCTACACTCAAAGTATATAATATGAATTTTATTTTTAATTGGAATGCTTGAGTTACCTAGGTCAATGGTGGGCAGTGCCGGAATTAATTCTTCACTCCTTCTGGAGGTTGAAGCTATTTCTTGATTTTGTTGTGGCTCCGGTGATCTAATGTCCTCCCCCTCAATCCTAGATGTGGAGACTTCCTCCAATTCTTCCACCTCTTCCGATCCGGATGTTGATTCCCTATCAACCACCAAATCCTCAAGCTCTTGGGATGAAGATGATGTGCTCTCTTCTTCTTGAGCTTGGGAGGATGAGAACTCCTCCTCTTCCTTATCTTCTTGGACCGGTGTGGACTCTTCATGGAATTTTGCCAACTTGCTCCATAGCTCCTTGGTGTTCATATAATCACCTAATCTCAAAACATCATTAGGAATTAAATGTTCCAAAAGTTTTGTTACCTTAACTTCAATCTTGAATTTTTGGCGTTGCTCTTAAGTCCACTTCTTCAACTTGAGGACATATCCCTTCTTATCCCTGGGGGGTTCGAAACCTTTCGTGATGATGAACCAATTCTCTATGTCCGTCATCAAGAATGTATCCATTCTCGCCCTCCATGTCGGAAAGTCTTCTTGGTCGTATGGTGGAGGAATGTTGATGGCATACCTCAATCCATCCTTAGGTAACTCCATCTCCTCTAGCGCTTTTGCTCCCGGGTGTTAATCCGTAGAAGAGCTCCAAGATATGATACCACTTATTAGGAATTGGGCGTCGCTAGAGGGGGGCGAATAGCATGTTCGTTGCTTCGATGATGGAAATCGATCGCATGCTCGCTAAAAGTGTTAGTGTACATAGTGGAATATATAATGATAAACAAAAACAAATACACAACACAAGCACACAATACACAAGATATAACGTGGTTCAGAACCTTAGGGTTCCTACTCCACGGATTGAGCTCAAATGAGTTATAGTGATGCAAACACCACCACTAAACCAATACACTCCTTCTCGACAATAAGTCGGAGGCGGAGAAATCTCGTACAAGGATTACAAAAGTAATATAAAAGAAATACAAGCAATTAAAAGTGAAATATACAAAAACACATAAAGAAAACTTTACAAATACACTTTTGGATGCTTGCTTGTTTGGTTGCTTGAGCTGCACTTGAAAACTCTGAATTGTACCAACAAATCACCCCAAATCGCCTCAAAGAATCATGCCAAAAATCTTCTCCTCGAGCTCCTTTTAAGGCTGATTCCGCGCCTGACAATCGACTACCATAAGGCCCTAGTCGACTACCATAAGGCCCTAGTCGACTGCCAACACTATCGTTGTCTCACAACGGACTTAATCCACGTCGACATTCAAGCCAATGGATACACTAGCAGTTGAATGCCAATTACTATCAGTCAACTGCTAACCTTGTAGCTGACTGATCAGTCAACTACCGAGCATTCTAAGCTCATGACCAACCTATCAGTCGAGTGCCCTTTATGGCAGTCCACTAATCAAGCAGTTGAGGCACCGGTCAAGGCACCTTGCATCTGTAGTCACCGTAGTCGATGCCAGTTAAGGTGCCGCCTCGACTTGGACACCAGTCGAGGCGCTTTGCATCTATGGCGGTAGCTCGACCGCTGTCGACTCACAGTAGTCAACTGGTTATAATCCCAGTCGATTGCTATAAGTTGACTCATATATCAAGTGTCAAAATAATTAACTAGTCAACTGATCCATATCCCCAGTCGACTGGTACATCTCAATCATGATGTTTACCCCAAGTATAATGCCCTCATACTTGCTAGACCATCCTTAGCCTAGACCTAAGCCTTCTAGCCACCTCCATTAGCCTCATGTCTATCAAATCCCTCCAAGTCATTCATACGCTAGCCTTCTGGTGCTTCCATCAGCTATTGTCATGCTAAGCTGGTCTACACTGCCAAGACACATTTGGGCTTATGCTGCCAAGACTATCGCTTGGACTTTACGCTGTCAAACCATTGGACTTATGCTGCCAAGACTTCCGCTTGGACTTTACGCCACCAAACCATTGGACTTCCCTTACCAACCCATGTTGGACTTTCCATTTGCCAAGACTCAAGCTTGGACTTTCCCTTTCCAAGACCCATGCTTGGATTTTCCATGCTAACCCATGTTGGACTTTCCAATTGCCAAGACTCATGCTTGGACTTTCCCTTGCCAAGACCCATGCTTGGACTTTCCATGTCAACCCATGTTGGACTTTCCAATTGCCAAGACTCAAGCTTGGACTTTCCATGCCAAGTACACAAGACTTGGACTTTTCATTGCCAAGTGTCCCACTTGGACTTCTCCATTATGGTCAACCCCAAGTCAACCATCTAGTCAACCTATTGTCAAAAAATGGTCAACTCTTTTGTCAAACATCAAAACACTACTCGAGTCCAATTCAAATTTGGTAAATCGTGACCTAGGTCAATTGCACCAACATTACAGTACGCTGATACCAATATAAGATTACAAAATTACATTAATTGATATTAAAAATTGTAAAACAACTTATAGTGAGTCTGTCGATATCATGAAACCTTCAATCTGGAGAGAAGAATATCTTTTGGTCTCATGCTTGTCGTCTGAAGGATGATCATGCAATCGAACCACCCTTACGATTTCACAAATCAAGTTCTAATCACTCATAGGATGTTCCTCTTCTTCAGATACTCAGTCTCGGAAGAATTTCAACAGAGCTTGCGCGCAGACAACATGTCTCCCTCTTTGTAAAATACTACAAATAAATGGTGAAGGAATGATATTGTTATTGGATAAATTAAATTGAAATGCATGGTTAGGGACATAATTAAACCTAACCTAGCTTAGGAGTTTATTGGTTTAATTAAATCTAGGATTAATTGAAAACTATATTTAATTGCTTATAGGTTAGATCCGACCCGTATTCCAAACCCAACCTATTCTCTACTTAATGCCCAAGCCATTTCTTCCCGTTCTCGCCATCCAACAATTTCACCACACGAGCGTTTCTCTGAGCGGTTCCCGTCACGACTTCTCCCATCCTTCGCCGATTCCTTCCCAGTGCGAGAGCAGATCTCCTCTCACCTTCTCTTCTTCTTCGAAGCGCATGGCTACCGAGCCCCTTCTTCTTCCTCTCGGGTGTCTACCTCTCTTCCTTGTGGCCAACGTTTGGCCAGTGGGAGGGAAGGAAAGTCGACATCTTTTCGGTGGAAGATCCGATTGGGGGGGATGCCAATCGGGCAGTCGGGTGGAGGCTTTTCTTTGGGTAGCGAGCAGAGCTGTCGGTGTGGGGGATTTCACTACCGACCGTCGTGGTAGCTAGGTAAGGGTCGACCTCCCCCTTACTTTGGACAAGAACGGATTCCTGCTGTGATTTTCCTTGGTTGAGCGTGGATCTGTGTTTGGGCAGGGATCATGAGCGTCGATTTCTCCGATGAACAGGGGATAAGGACGGGTTGTTATCAAGGGGTTTCTTGTTAGGGCAATCTCTTGCCATGATAAGGTTTTGATGTGTGTGGCAAAGGGTTTAAGTTAGTTTGTTATATTGACTTGATATGTGCGTTGATGTCGTGCAGGACTTAGTAATTCGCACATGGAGCCATGGCGAGTTTCACATCTCATGACTCGGTCCTTGAGTCGGTGAAGGATAGCTTTGCGGAAGCCGTGTGCTTGGAGCATCCGAGGGACCGCCGGACGAGGAGCTTGGAGTGAAGCCGGAGGAAGTAGACTTCGAGGCAAGAGACGCGAAGGAGCATTGTAGAGTCGTGCGCCTGATGCTGCCGAGGGACGTGGTCGCGAACGAAGAGAACTTCGAAGGCGAGGGACTCCGAGGGATAAGAGTGAGCGAATGTAACCCGGGAAGGGGTAGTAGCTCATAGGTGAAACTTGGCCATTTGGCTAAGTGTCGGATGGGATTTTCCGACACCAGTCGACTGCCATGGAATGGCAGTCGACTGCTCTGAGTCGATTGGGTTCGACTGGTGTCTGACTCATGGGCATTTGGCCCAGCGACGCCATGGAGCGGCAATGATCGATCATAATCGATCGACCAAGGGAGCGATCGGTGATGGATCTTGTCCGCAAGGGCAGAATGGAGTCGACCTCGTTGAGGACTCGACTGATCGAACATCAGTCGACTGATGGTAGGATCAGTCGATTGATGCGATCGCTGGATGGAATCCAACGTAAAGCAGCATCATTATTGGTAATGGCTACAGAACCGATCCGTGATCGAGGCATCAACGCTTCTGTGTCAACGGGAAGAAACCCTCTTCCTCTATAAAAAGGAAGAGGATGGGGCTTTGGGAGGCTAATGCTTGAGCTCTAAACTTCTCCCAAAGTGCCATACACGATTCCCTACTCTTCTTACTTGCTTTTACTTCAATCTTATTGTAACAAGAGTGATTTTGATTGTAAAGGTTACCTCCACCTAGCTTGGTGCAAAGGAGAGACCAATAGTGATTGGCTTTGACGGAGTGATTCACCGTGGATGAATCGGACCGTGGATTAGCGGCGTAGCCGTGAACCACGTTACATCTCGGTGTTTGTATTGTTTGTTTATCTTTTGCTTTGTCTTTATTTATATTTGCATATTCCACATGCGCTAACATTTTGTAGACGAGCAAAATACGACATCCAACGAACGAGGGCTATTCACCCCCTCTAGCTAGCCGTTTCGATCCCCAACAAGTGGTATCAGAGCGAGGTTTCTTGTCACCGGACTAACCGCCGCAACAAGCTCTTCATCAAAAGATGGCCGGCTCGAACATTCATCCGCCGAAGTTCGAAGGGGAATTCGCTTGGTGGAAGAAGCGAATGGAGGTATTCTTCGAAACTGACTTTGAAATATTATTAATTATGGAAAACGGTTTCGAGTTGCCTAGGAACGAAGATGGGGAGCCATTGGAGAAATCAAGATGGAGCAAAAGACAAAGAGAGGAGTATTTGGCAAATTCAAAGGCCAAGCACTACCTCTACAATGTGCTCCCTCAACAAGAAGTAAATAGGATAGGGGAGTGTTCAAGTGCCAAGGAGATGTGGAAGAGATTGGTTGAACTTCATGAAGGCACATCGGAGGCCAAACTTGCAAGGAGAGACCTCCTCCGCTCCCAACTATCAAATATCAAATTGGAAAAGGGAGAAAAGGTAACATCTTTGCATTCTAGATTTAAAGAAATTTTAATTGGGCTAACAAGTGTAGGAGAAAAGCTCTCCAATCGGGATATGGTAATGAAGATCATAGATGCTTTTCCCCGGTCCTCAAGATGGAGCTCCATGGTGGATCCGTTTTACATCTTCAAGAACTTGGAAGTAAGTACCTTGGAGGAGTTATTCTCAACAATGGAACTCCACGAAATGAGGCTTGAAGGAATACAAGAAGAGCCAAAGTTTCCAACTTCAAGAGGAGTAGCCTTGATGGCCAACAAGGGGAAGAATAAGATGGAAATCCCCTCCTCCGATGATGATGAAGCATCTTCCTCCTCCTCCATGGATAGCACGGAAGAAGCGTATATGGTAAGGAGGGTAAGGCGTGCATTAAAAGGTTTTAGATTTAATAAGTCTAATGATAGGAATAGAAGACCAAGGGGGAAGGTCATATGCTACAATTGCCATGAGAGGGTCACATAAGGGACAATTGTTTTCTACTAAACAAGAGCAAAGAAGAGAGGAAGAAGAAAGAAGAAAAGAAGAAGAAAAAGGGGAGCAAGAAGAAAGAGGAGAAGAAGGCAAAGGAAAAGGGGAAGGCCAAAGCATTTAAAGCCAAGACATGGGATGATCTGTTGGTGCAACAATGCTCCAAGTGTTGGTATATGTCGCTTCGGAGGCTCATTGGCTCCCATGTCCCCGGATTAAAATTTTCACTAATAAAAGGATTAATCCGGATGGGATGAGCTTCCTAAGCAACACCATTTCGTCGTCGTGCTAACAACTTGAGTGGTCGCTCGAACAAACTAGTTGTTCAAGCAACTCTACTCTTCTAGTTGATTAGCCGTGGAAGAGACGACGGACGGATCGCCGGTTTTTGTGTTTGTCTTCGGGGTCCATGATTATACAATATATTTGCACACACACACATGCATAATCAAAACAAATAAGAACATGCTCAGATCTGTACATAAAGTTAAAATAACTTTATACCTCACGATCTTCTACGTAGATGTCCTATCCTCTCGTGGACGACGTGTGGACGAAGATCCTCCAGAGTAGAAGCCTTCTAGATCGAAGTTCTCCTCTACCTTGTCCGCGAACAAAGAGAAAAATGAACAAAACCTTTTCCTTTCTAGAACCGAATGAATGAACTCGCCAACTTTGAAACAAAGTTAATGGATGGGCCACCAAGAAGCTTGGAACCACCGCCACCAAGGATTAAAGGAGAATAATGAGAGCTGGCCAAGGAAGAAAGGAGAGGTCTATAAGATGGACGTCGGCCAAGCCTTGATGGAGAAGAATGGGCGCCGGCAACAATCAATGAAGGAGAAAGGTTGCCGCCTAAGCTCTATCTCCAAACCCTAGCCGACCACCTTGATAAGAGCCAAAACCCTAACTTCAATTGAACCAACTCCTATGTCTTTCTTTTTTGCCCAACCTAAGCCATATATTTATAGAATTTAGGAGAAAGTTGGTTAGCCTAAAATATAGGAACTAACTCCTATATTTTTTCCAACCCTAACTCCTCTAGGGTTTGTTGCACTAACCCATGGATGAGCCAAACCCTAATTCTAGAATTTAGGCTTAAGCCTCCTCTAATCTCCACCGTCGGATCTAGGATTTCATCCCAACCGTCGGATCTAGGATTTCATCCCAACTGTCGGATCTAGGATTTCATCCTAACCGTCGATTCTAGGGTTTCATCCTAACCATCGGATCTATGGATTTAATCCAACCGTTGGTTCTAGGGTTTCATCCCAACCATCGGATCTATGGATTTAATCCAACCGCTGGTTCTAGGTTTTGTTTTACATTCTTGGATCTAGACTTCACAAGGATTATATTAGGCTACGATAGGGACCATAAGGAGGAGTTGGGTCTTGGCCACCCAATGGATCGGAACCACACAACTGATCCATCAATGATGTTCCATTCCACTAGAGGATCATCATTGAACTACCTCACCAACCCCATAAATTAATATGGGCTCCATATATTATTTGTACATTTATCTCCTGTTTAAGATATCGAATGTCCGCCAATTAATTGATTTATCGACCATCAATTAATTAACATCTAACTCCTCGAGTAGTACCACTCAACCTTATCATCATGTTGACTAAGTCAACCAAATTGGCTTACATGATGAACCTTATGAGCTCCTCAAGGGGACATCATCAACCTAATATATAGGACACGGTTTCCTCCTATAATCAACGGCACACCATGTAAATAATATTATTTCCCAACTTAATGGCATATTGATTTAATCCATTTAAATCTCACCCATCGTAAATCAAAGAAATAAATACTAAGTACATGTGCCCGCTATTATATCGGGATTAAGAGCATGTACAACATAATATCCGAGGTCCGATTCAATTATGTAGTCGACTAAATTGAATCACCTCTATTTCGCCCCGCCAATACACCTAAGTGTACTAGTGTAACTCTATGTTCAAGATAAAACAATACCAAGCTACACTACAACCATGCCAATGGTTTGTCCAAAACCATCTTGGTTGTGAGCCTCTACTTATATTTTACAAGGGACTGATAACATGATCTTCTGTGCCACACCAAGCACCATGTTATCTACAATGTAAAATATTAGACAATATGCACATATATAATGAATATATAAAATGCAAACAATGATCATGTGATTCTTATTTCAAAATAAAATGTTCATACAAAAAGAGCTAGGCTTTGATACATTCTAACAATCTCCCACTTATACTAAAAGACTAGCTATCTCCGCCATACATCCGATCCCCATGTCCTCCACATGCCTATCAAACGCTACCGGAAGGGCCTTAGTGAATGGATCCGCCAGTTATCCTCTCGATGCAATCTTGGCAAACAACTTCCCCTCGCTTTACGATCTCTCGTATAAGGTGGTACTTGTGCTCTATGTGTTTACTCGCCTTATGGGCTCGTGGTTCCTTCGAGTTTGCAACTGCACCACTGTTATCACAATAAATTGTGATAGTTCTGGGCAAACCAGGAATCACATCCAAGTCCATCAAGAAGTTCCTGAGCCATACAGCTTCCTTGGCTGCCTCAGAGGCTGCCACATACTCAGCTTCCATGGTAGAGTCCGCCACGCATTTCTGCTTGACACTCCTCCATACTATGGCTCCACCTCCAAAAGTAAACACAAACCCCGAGGTAGACTTACTCTTGTCCCTATCTCGATTGGAAATCCGAATCGTGTAACCCATGTGACTAATTGATCCGCCTTAGAAACCAAAGATATAATCCCTAGTCCTTCTCGTGTACTTCAATATATGCTTTACCGCACCCAATGTCCTCGTCCAGATTACTCGATACCGCTAACCATGCCCATGGCAAAGCGTATATCCGGTCTCGCACATAGCATAGCATACATAAGGCTTCCTATCACAAGCATAAGGAACCGCTTCATGTCCTCTATCTCCTTTGATGTTTTGGGACACATCTCTTTAGATAAAGGAACTCCATGCCTAAAAGGTAGAAAACCTTTCTTGAGTTCTGCATGCTAAAACGAGAAAGGATAGTGTCAAAGTATGAAGATTGAGACAATAACAACATCCTATTCTTGCGATACCTTATAACTTTGATACCAAGGATGTGTCCCACATCTCCAAAGTACTTCATGTCAAACTGTTTGGACAACCATACCCTTACGTCTGATAACACTTTGATATTGTTGCCAACTAACAAAATGTCATCTACATATAGTACAAGAAACACCACTACGTTTCCCTCACATCTCTTGTATATACAAGGCTCATCCGACTTTGAATAAATCCATACGACCGGATTACCTCATCAAAGCGGATGTTCCAAGATCTAGAAGCTTGCTTCAATCCATAAATGGACCGATTGCTTACATACAAGATGCTCTTTGCCTTTAGCAATGAATCCTCCGCTGCCGATATAGATGTTCTCCTCAAGACTTCAAGGAAAGTCGTCTTGACATCCATCCGCCAAATCTCATAATCCATATGAGCAAATTATAGATAAGAGAATCCTGATAGACTTAAGATACACGGCAAAAGGTCTCCTCATAATCGATACCCTCTTTCTGAGTATACCCTTTCGCAACAAGCCTAGCTTTGAAGGTCTCAACCTTCCCGTCTACTCCTCTCTTTCTCTTGTAGATCCACTTGCATCCAATGGTTTTTACACCATCGGGTGGGTCTACTAGCTCCCAGACCTGATTAGAATCCATAGATTCTATCTCTGAATTCATCGCACTTTGCCAAGATACCGCATCTCTATCTTGGAGTGCCTCATCATATGTCCAGGGATCAGGTTCATGTTCACCAGGGACTAAGTCTGAAGACTCTCCCAAAAACATGAATCTGTCGGGTTGTCTAACAACCCTCCCACTACGACGAGGTGCCTCCTGTGTATGCTTTGTGACACGCGGTGCAGTGACTTGTGGTGTCTCCTCTTGTACCGGTGGTACTGAAGTCAGTGCTTCCCCCGTCAACTCCTCAAGAACAATCCTACTCGTGGGCTTGTGGTTCATTACATAATCCTCCTCTAGAAATCTGGCGTTCGTGCTAACGATCATCCTCTGATCTCTAGGATTATAAAATAAACCACCTTTCGTTCCCTTGGGGTAGCCAACAAACATGCACACTTCTGTACGAGATTCCAACTTACCAGCATCTCCCTTCAGCACATGTGCTGGACTACCCCAAATCCGAATATGTCTTAGACTAGGCTTTCGCCCAGTCCACAACTCTGTGGGAGTAGAGGGTACTGACTTAGATGGAACCAAGTTCAAAATGTGTGCTGCTGTTTCGGAAGCAAACCCCGTAAGCTAAACAGTAACCTCAGAATAACTCATCATCGATCTCACCATCTCCATAAGAGTCCTATTCCTTCGCTCTGCTACACCATTCTGCTGGGGTGTGCCAGGTGCAGATAATTGGGATTGAATCCCAGCCTCTGATAAGTAACTCCTAAACTCTCCCAAGAGGTACTCGCCACCACGATCAGATCGTAATGTCTTGATACTTTTACCTTGACGGTTCTCCACATCAGCCTTGAATTCTTTGAACCTGTCAAAGCATTCAGACTTGCGGCGCATCAAGTAAATGTATCCATATCTTGAATAATCGTCTATAAAAGAGACGAAATATTCAAAACCACCTCTTGCCTGGATAGACATAGGACCGCACAAATCAGAATGAACCAATTCTAACACATCTTTGGCTCTATACCCCTTGGCCTTAAAAGGCCTCTTGGTCATTTTACCTTCCAAGCAAGATTCGCAGGTTGGGAGATCCTCCACCACTAATGAACCCAAAGGTCCATTAGCTATCAACCTTTGAATTCTACTTAGGTTAATATGACCAAGCCTCAGATGCCAGAGATATGTTTGGTTCATTTGCGAAGGTTCTTTTCTCTTATTAGATTTAGAAGATGAGCTATTTATTTCTATTTGCATCGTGGGAGTTTTTGGTTCAAGAGTATATAAATTGCCAACCAATGTACCAGAACAGATAATCTCCCTATTCCTTTTTATAACAACTCTGTCATTAAAAGAAACAGAATACCCATCCAAAAACAATTTAGAAACTGAAATTAAATTCTTTCTAAAAGTAGGTACATAAAGACAATTTCTTAAAACCAAAACTTTATTCCTATCAAAAGATAAATAAATGTCTCCCACTGCAATAGCCGCCACCTTTGAAGCATTGCCCATGTAGACGGTAACCTCTCCTCTAGTCGTCGGGTTTCCTGGAACCCCTGCCAAGTATTGCAGACATGATCAGTGGCTCCTGTATCTACACACCAGGTACGGGTAGATAACACCGCTAAACATGTTTCAACAACTAAACAAGAAGATATACCTTTGTTCTTTCGGCGAGGACAGTCCGCCTTCCAATGTCCAGTCTGCTTGCAAGTGAAGCACTTGCCTTTCGGCTTCTTCACTCCTACCTGGGGTCCCACTACCACTTTCTTCGCTCTACCTTGCTTCTTCTTCTTCTTACCTTTCGGTTTAGAGGAAGAAACCTTCTGAGCGACCATGGCTTGAGAACTCTGACGAAAAAGCCCCTCTGCCGCCTGGAGTTCTGTCAGAAGCTCCGCCAACGAATACAACCTCTTGTTCATGTTGTAGTTGAGGCGGAACTGCTCAAAACTCCTAGGCAGAGACTGGAGAATGATATCGACCTGGGTTTCCCCATCGATCTCAGCTCCGAGGACTTCCATCTCATTAAGATGAGCCATTATCTTGAGAACATGGTCCCTAACGGGTGTTCCCTCGACCATGGTGGTCGTCATCAAGTTTCTCATTGCCTCCTGCCTAGCCGCCCTACTCTGATGTCCGAAAAGTTCCTTGAGATTGAACATCATGTCATAAGCTGTGGCTATGGCCTGATGCTGATGTTGCAGCACATTTGACATAGATGCCAAAATGTAACACCGCGCCATCTCATCTGCCTTAACCCATTTCTTATAATGTTCTTTCTCCTTTTCATCAGAGTCATCGGTGGGCTTAGGAGGACAGACCTCGAAGAGTACAAATTTGTACTCCTCCTCAGTTAAGACAATATCCAGGTTTCTTTTCCAATCAATGTAGTTTGGACCAGTAAGTTTGTTTTCTTTTAAAATCACAGCAAGTGGGTTGAAAGCCATTTGAAAATCCTAAAAATCACAATGATCAAAAAATATCAGATTTCAAATAATATTGATTCCTCAAAACAATAAAATCCCGAAATCAACCAACACCTCAAAACACTGAGAATATCGCATGCCACGATAGTGTGGACGTATACGAATTTTCCATTTGTAAGAGGAGGTTTTACCCATTAATTTTATTATCTTGTCAACCTTACTTTTTGACAAATAAAATTAATAGTTGGTTCCTCTTTAGCCCTACAAATAAAAGCAGTGACTCCGATGGGGAGGATACTTTTTATTTGCATCTAAGTGTGCACCATTACACGATACTAAGGTAATTATTTCGGATTATGTGCCTTACCGATGGGGAAGTACACACGCTCCTAAATAATTTCCTATAACCATTATTTGACCTAGTGATCCGCAAACAAACCCATCCGATGGGGAGGAAGGCACTCAGAGCCAACACACAAGTTTGTTTGCATCACACGTCAAATTGTAATGGAGGTCATGAATTAATTAATTAAAATGTCCCTCTCCCACTTAGTAAATTGCAATCGAGGAATTTTAAACATACACAACATGCATATAAAACAAATAAGCAATAAATATGGAAAAATCAGAATTTTTCCAACTATTATGGCATTGTTCTCCAATACGCATCCCGTCGTGTCGCCACCTCGTCCGCTCCATCTTTTCCCGTGCGCAAGTCACCAAAGAGTTCCGAGCCGAGATAAAACGTATTAATTTACATCCATCGATCCTATACTCCACGAAGGAGTGTACAAATAATCTAGATCGAAAGTAAACTAAAATGAGCGGCTAAACAATGCCGTATTTAATTACAAAAATTAAATACTAATCTAGCCTCGTCAACCCCGAGGATTCAAATAATAAATTTTTACACACATCCATTCACATACACACATGGCCATAATAGTCGGATCTTATGCCTGCAACCAAAGAGTTAAACTACGCATATCCTACTATTATCCGGCACATATAATATATGAAAAATGCATAAAATTAACGAATCTATAACACACAAAACCGGAAACCGTGGCTCGATACGATTGTTGGTATATGTCGCTTCGGAGGCTCATTGGCTCCCATGTCCCCGGATTAAAAGTTTCACTAATGAATGGATTAATCCGGATGGGATGAGCTTCCTTAGCAACACCATTTCGTCGTCGTGCTAACAACTTGAGTGGTCGCTCGAACAAACTAGTTGTTCAAGCAACTCTACTCTTCTAGTTGATTAGGCTGCGGAAGAGACGACGACGGATCGCCGGTTTTTGTGTTTGTCTTCGGGTCCATGATTATACAATATATTTGCACACACACACATGCATAATCAAAACAAATAAGAACATGCTCAGATCTGTACATAAAGTTAAAATAACTTTATACCTCACGATCTTCTACGTATGTCCTATCCCTCTCGTGGGACGACGTGTGGACGAAGATCCTCCACAGTAGAAGCCTTCTAGATCGAGTTCTCCTCTACCTTGTCCGCTGCGAACAAAGAAAAAGCGAACAAAACCTTTTCCTTTCTAGAACCGGCCACCAAGTAAATAAGTTTGATGTAACCGCCGGCCAAGGCGAATGAATGAACTCGGCCAACTTTGAAACAAAGTTGCGCGACCAAATGGATGGCGCCGGCCACCAAGAAGCTTGGAACCATACCAGAAGCTTGGAACCACGCCACCAAGGATTAAAGGAGAATAATGAGAGCTAGCCAAGGAAGAAAGGAGGTCTATAAGATGGGCGCCGGCCAAGCCTTGATGGAGAAGAATGGGCCGGCAACAATCAATGAAGGAGAAAGGTTGCCGCCCAAGCTCTATCTCAAACCCTAGCCGACCACCTTGATAAGAGCCAAAACCCTAACTTCAATTGAACCAACTCCTATGTCTTTTTTGCCGCCAACCTAAGCCATATATTTATAGAATTTAGGAGAAAGTTGGTTAGCCTAAAATATAGGAACTAACTCCTATATTCTTGGATTTAACCCTAACTCCTCTAGGGTTTTATCCCAACCGCTTAACCCATGGATGAGCCAAACCCTAATTCTAGAATTTAGGCTTAAGCCTCCTCTAATCTCCAACCGTCGGATCTAGGATTTCATCCCAACCGTCCGGATCTAGGTTTCATCCCAACCGTCGGATCTAGGATTTCATCCTAGCATCGATTCTAGATTCTAGGTTTCATCCTAACCATCGGATCTATGGATTTAATCCCAACCGTTGGTTCTAGGGTTTCATCCCAACCATCGGATCTAGGGATTTAATCCCAACCGTTGGTTCTAGGTTTTGTTTTACATTCTTGGATCTAGACTTCATAAGGATTATATTAGGCTACGATAGGGACCATAAGGAGGAGTTGGGTCTTGGCCACCCGATGGATCGGAACCACACAAACTTGATCCATCAATGATGTTCCGTTCCACTAGAGGATCATCATTGAACTACCTCACCAACCCCCATAAATTAATATGGGCTCCATATATTATTTGTACATTTATCTCCCCGTGTTTAAGATATCGAATGTCCGTCAATTAATTGATTTACTGACTATCAATTAATTAACATCTAACTCCTCGAGTAGTACCACTCAACCTTATCATCATGTTGACTAAGTCAACCAGCTGGGTTTACATGATGAACCTTATGAGCTCCTCAAGGGGACATCATCAACCTAATATATAGGACACGGTTTCCTCCTATTATTATCGGCACAAAATATAAATAATATCTTTTCACAACTTTCTGTGCATATTGATTTAATCCATATTAATCTCAACCTTTGGTTATTAAAAGAAATAAATACTAAGTACATGTGCCCGTTATTATATCGGGATTAAGAGTATGTACAACATAATATCCGAGGTCCGATTCAATTATGTAGTCAGCACTAAATTGAATCACCTCTATGTCGGTCCTGCTCAATACACCTAAGTGTACTAGTGTAACTCTATGTTCAAGATAAAACAATACCAAGCTACACTACAACCATGCCAATGGTTTGTCCAAAACCATCTTGGTTGTGAGCCTCTACTTATATTTTACAAGGTACTGATAACATGATCTTCTGTGCCACACCAAGCACCATGTTATCTACAATGTAAAATATTAGACAATATGCACACATATATAATGAATATATAAAATGCAAACAATGATCATGTGATTCTTATTTCAAAATAAAATGTTCATACAAAAAGAGCTAGGCTTTCAGTATACATTCTAACACCAAGCATTTATATGTTTTGATGTTTGGCTAATCATCTAAGTTAGGCAATATCATGTGATCTAATTAAGCATGTGTTTAAGTGACAGGGAAATCCAAGGATGAAGACTTGGTAAAAGGAAGTCCAAGTATGATCTTGGCAAAGGAAGTCCAAGGGATGGACTTGGCGGCATAAGACCAAGCTTGTAGTCTTGGCAGCATAAAGTCCAAGTGAACCTTGGCAAAGGAAGTCCAAAGTAAAGTCTTGGCAGCATAAGTCCAAGCTTGTAGTCTTGGCGGCGTAAAGTCCAAGCATTTGGCAACCCAAGACATGACGAAACCAAAGGAAGCTCTTGGAAGCAAAGCGCAAAGGATGAACAAGTCGCGGACTCGGAGGGATCCTAAAGGTGCAAGGCTTATTGAGGAGCTAGAAGGTTGAGTCTAGGTCTAGGGTATAAAATCAAATATGAATTACTCATACTTGATGCGATGTATCATGAAACCTGCCTTGGTCAAAATCGCGCAAGGGCATCACCGATCGGTGATCAAGGAAATATCGCCACGAATGCGCCTCACTCGATCACGCTTTGATCACTCGGTGATCACCCCATCGATCGGTGATGGAGGATCGATCGGTGATCACTGGCTGTTGGAAATTGCGGCTACGAATCTCCACGGAGATCGCGTTTGGCCGTTAGGATGATGTCGATCATCGATCGGCTGAAAAGCAGTCCCTCTTCTATAAAAAGGGGTCATGGGGAGCTTGGTGAAGCTAGTGTTGTTGCTCCTAACTATACTCTCATGCTCACCAAGCCTTCCAAGTGTTTTTAGTGATTTAAATCCTCCTCTTCTCTTGTTCTTGATCATCCATCATTGTAAAGAAGAGGAGAGCATTGTAAGAAAGGTTTCTCCACCTTGGTTCATCCAAAGGAGGTTCTAGTGAAGGTTGATTAGGGCTAATCCACCTTACGGATTGCCGTGGAGTAGGAGCGTCATCTCCGAACCACGTACATCGGGTGTTAGCCTTGTTCTTGCTTTGATTTGTGTTTATATTTTGTATTGCTTCCGCTAACATTTCTTGTAGAAAAGAAGAAAGGCTAATCACCCCCCCTCTAGCCATTCCAAGGGTCCTAACAAGTGGTATCAGAGCCCGGATAGCTTGGAAGATCTCACCATCAACCAAGACATCAATGGCTCTTCAAGAGGATATAGCATCGCCAAGCCACCGCTGATGGGAGTCATTTTGTGATTGGAAAGGTAGGATGAAGTACTATCTTATGAGTAATATTGAAATTTGGCATAGTGTTGTAGATGGCTTGAGGAACGGTGGATGAACATGGACATCCTATTCCAAGCAAGGATTGGACAAGAGAAATAAACAAGAAATTTTAATCAAATGCAAAGGCCGTCCTCACCATCCAATGCGGTGTCACAATGGAGCAACTCAACAAGGTGGGGCCTTTTGAATCCGCCAAGGAGCTATGGGAAAAGCTCATTGAGCTAAATGAAGGTTCCAAGGAATCAAAGAGGACCAAGAAGGACCTATTAATTGGACAACTTCAAGCCTTCCAAATGAAGATGCATGAAACCGTAAGTCAAATGCATGGAAGGTTCAAGGAAATTGTAAACGGACTCCATATCATAGGTGAGCGAGTTGACAACCGGGATTTGGTAAGGTATATTTTACAAGCATTTCCTAGAAATTCTTTATGGACTTCAATAGTTGATGCCATTAAGGTAACTAGGGATTTATCTCAAATTAAAATTGATGAATTATTTTGTGAGTTTGAATTACATGAGCAAACTAACATGTCCTCTAAGGAAAAGGGTTTAGCTCTATTTGTTGAAAAGAAGGACAAGAAAGAAAAGAAGAAGAAGGAAAGAAAAGAAGCATCATCATCATCCGAGTCGGAGGATGAGTCAAATGTGATGGGGACTCATCTAGTGAAATGGCAAATTTCACAAGAAGCTTTATAGAAAGTCAAGAGAGTTCAAGAATAGAGAAGCAAGGAAGGGGTCTCATTCCTCAAAAGGTAAATTTAATGGTAATTCAAGTTTTAGCAATAATGTGATTTGCCATGCTTGCAATAAGAAGGGGCATATAAAGCCGAATTACCCGGAGCTAAAGAAGAAGGAGGAAAAGGAGAAGAAAAAGAAGGACAAGAAGGAAAAGAAGAAGAAGGAGGTCATGGTGGCTCAAACCACATGGGACACACCAAGTGTTGAAGACTCTTCATCCGATGATGAGCTTTGCCACATCACACGCCATGTGGCACTCATGGCATTAGAAGATGATTCCGGCACATCAAGTCAAGAAGATTCTTCAAGTGATGAATCGTCATCTAGTGACGATGAGGTAATGAATTCTCCCAAGGTTATGCTTCTCTATAAATCAATTGCTTATCTTAAAGAAGCTCTAGATAAGTCAAAATCTAAGGTTAAGAGCATGAAGGTAGAACTAAAGGCCATTAGGAATGAAAAGCCTTCACATATTGACTCTTGCATGCTTAGGGAAGAAAATGACAAACTTAAGGATGAGGTTAGTAAATTGAAGGCATGTTTAGAAAAATTTTCAAATGGCTCAAAGTGTCTTGATATGATTCTTAGTAGACAAAGAGCGGTTTATAACAAGGTCGGGTTAGGATATAAGCCAAAAGAAAAAGAAGTTGCTTATATTTCATTAATTAATAGGAAAGCAACCATTAAGGGTAAGGTTAAGAAAGCTTGGGTACCTAAGAAGTTTTTACTTAATGTTACCGGTCCAAATGTTTGGGTACCAAAAGCTTGTGTTTTTCATGTGATTTAGGTAGGAGAGCGAGGTATGTGGATTGTGGATAGCGGTTGCTCAACACATATGACCGGGGATGTGAGCAAGTTCTCCACAATTAAATATGTGAAGAAGGGAGCGGTGTCTTTTGGGAATAGTGGAAAACTCAAGATATTAGGTAGAGGTACAATTGAGGTATCCCCTAAAATTGTTATTCACAAAGTATTGCTAGTTGAAAACATGAAATTTAATTTATTAAGTGTTAGTCAACTTTGTGATGCAAACTATCATGTCTCTTTTGAATCCTCTAAATGCATGATTAGACACAAGGAATTAAATGATTGTATGTTAGTTGGATATAGGAAATCAACCATCTATTATGTTGATCTTTCATATGCTTCTAACATTTCTACTAAGTGTTTTGTTGCAAAAGAAGAGGAAAGTTGGCTATGGCATAGAAGATTAGGGCATATCAACATGAAAAACATAGCCAAGGTAGCCAAGATGGAGCTGGTCAAAGGGCTACCAAAGATCAAGTATGTCAAGAACAAATTGTGTGATGCATGCCAAGAAGGAAAACAAACAAAGGCATCACACAAAGGTAAAACTCTAACCAATACCTCTTTACCATTAGAATTATTGCATCTTGACTTATTTGATTGCCATAGTACTCCATCTTTAAATGGTAATAAATATTGTTTGGTTATAGTAGATGATTTTTCTAGGTATACTTGGGTCTATTTTATGAAACATAAGGATGATACCTTAGAAATAATCATAGGATTTAGTAAAAGGGTTGAAAATGAAAAGAGTCTCAAAATCAACCGGATCCGTAGTGATCATGGTGGTGAATTTGAAAACCTAAAATTTTCACAATTTTATTTAGAGCAAGGGTACAAGCATGAGTTCTCTTGTCCTAGAACACCCCAACAAAATGGGGTGGTGGAAAGGAGAAATCGTGCCCTACAAGAGGCGGCTAGGACTATGCTTAATACATATTCTCTACCTAGCTACTTGTGGGCGGAAGCGGTTAATACCGCTTGCTATATCCAAAATAGGGTTCAAATCCATAGGTTTTTAGGAAAAACACCATTTGAATTATGGAATGGGACTATACCCACAATTCATTATTTCAAAGTCTTTGGATGTAAAGTTTATATTCTAAACACCAAAGACAACTTAGGAAAATTTGAATCAAAAGCGGATGAGGGAATCCTAGTTGGATACTCATCCACAAGTAGAGGGTATAGAGTCTACAATAAGAGAACCAAAGGGATTGAGGAGTCTTCCAATGTTCAATTTGATGAAACTACTAGTACCTACCCTAGAAAGTCCTCCATTGATAAGGATATTAATGACAACAATCAAGACATTACCCAAAAACTTCAAAATTTGACCATTAGGGGTAATGATCAAGGGGGAGGAAGAGGAGACTCCGATGATGAAAGAAGGGTAGAAGATAACAATGATCAAATTGAAACCCCTTCTAGAAACCTAAGAATTCATCAAGATCATCCACTTGACCAAGTAGTAGGAGATCTATCTCAAGGAGTAAGAACTAGGTCATTTCATAGACCTCCTACTAGTCAAGTTGCTCTTATCTCACAAATTGAGCCCAAATCGATCAATGATGCATTACATGATCCGGATTGGATTTTGGCAATGCAAGATGAATTGGCTCAATTTGAGAGAAGTCAAGTGTGGGAATTAGTACCTATACCCAATGATAGCACCATAATTACTACAAGGTGGGTCTTTAGGAATAAGCTAGATGATCAAGGAAATATCACTAGAAATAAAGCTAGGTTGGTTGCTAGGGGATTCAATCAAGTTGAGGGGCTTGACTATGATGAGACTTATGCCCCGGTTGCAAGGTTAGAATCTATTAGGATTCTCTTAGGGTATGCTTCCTACATGGGATTTAAACTTTACCAAATGGATGTTAAATCGGCATTCTTAAATGGTTTTATTAAGGAGGAAGTATATGTAGAACAACCACCGGATTTGAGAACATAGATTATCCAAATCATGTATGTAAGCTTAGGAAAGCATTATATGGGTTAAAACAAGCTCCCGGGCATGGTATGAAGATTGTCATCCTTCTTAATTTCTAAGGATTTTAGAAGAGGCCAAGTAGATCAAACTTTGTTTATAAAGTCAACGTTAAAGATATATTCATGCCCAAGTATATGTTGATGATATCATCTTTGGGTCAACAAATGATGATCTTCTTCAAGACTTTATAAAAAATATGGAAAATGAATTTGAAATGAGTTTGGTTGGAGAGCTTACCTTTTTCCTAGGCGTACAGGTCAAACAAACCAATGAGGGTATTCATATTTATCAAACCAAATATGCAAATGAAATGATCAAGAAATTTGGTTTGGACAATGCCAAAATTGTAACCACTCCTATGGCCACTAGCACTAGAATAGATAGTGATCATGAAGGTAAATCAATTGATCTTAAACTTTATAGAGTCGATTGGTAGCTTACTATACCTAACCGCTAGTAGACCGACATTTTATTTATGTAGGTATGTGTGCAAGATACCAATCTTGTGCCAAAGAATCACATTTAGTCAAAAAGAATATTAAGCTATATTAAAGGCACCCTAAATGTAGGACTTTGGTATCCTAGGACTAGGTCATTTGAATTACTTGGTTATACCGATTCGATTATGCGGTGCAAATTGGATAGGAAAGTACTAGTGGTGGATGTCAATTTCTTGGGTCCTCCCTAGTTAGTTGGAGTAGTAGGAAGCAACATTGTGTTGCTTTATCAACCACCGAAGCCGAATATGTGGCTATGGGTGGTTGTGTAGCTCAATTACTTTGGATGAGGCATACTCTTGTGGACTATGAGCTACACTACTCTAACATTAAAGTTTATTGTGATAATGTGAGTGTTATGTTCGAGTTTCACATCTCATGACGGCCTTGAGAAGGATAGCTTAGAAGCCGGAGCATCCGAGGGACCCTCAGAGCTTGGCCGGACTAGAGGCAAGAGACGGGAGCACAAGCCATTGGCGCTGATGTCGCCGAGGGACATTAAGAACGAAGAGAAATATATATGAGAGAGCGATTATATTTTGGAAGGGTAGTTTTCGTAGTGATTTGACTGATGGGATTTCACACCGTATCAATGTCTGGAAAATATAGACCGCTTCCGTATGATGAGTTCGTATGCATATTTCGTGATTCCGGTGCGGAATGGGCAACCGCCATGGATCGATTGATCAATTGCCGAGCAGTCGACATATCGATCGATGGGCAGTTGGATACCGATCAGCGCAGGATATCGCAGTAATGGCTCCGTATCTGATCGGAATGGCGATTTTGAGGTCTACGATCGATCGAGGTCCATGCATAATGTATAAACCAAGAGTTAGTATCGCCGACAGGATCCGGGGTTTCAAGAAATTCGTGACCATCCCAAAACCATCGGTGCATATGACCGATCGCTAACGTAAGAAGAACACCTCTATAAAAAGAGAGGGTCCTAGCTTGGGAGGCTAAGGCTTCATGCTCCAATTTGATCTCCTAGTGCTTTAAGGTTTTCTCTAAACTCTTCTTACTTGTTTTATTTCCATTCTATTGTAAGAAGAGTGATCTGTAAAGAGGTTACTCCACCTAGCTTTGCAAAGGAGAGATCTAGTGGATAGATTTGAGGAGTGATTCACCAGGACTGGATCGACCATCGGATTAGCGTAGCTGAACCACGCTATATCTTTGTATTGTTTGTTTATTTCTTTGTCTTGTCTTTATATTTGCTTAAGCTTGTTTAAGTGTGAGACGGATGCAGATGAAAAAATCCAACATCCATCGATCGAGGGCTATTCACCCCTCTATCCGGCCGCATCGATCTAACAAAGTGGTATCGAGCAAGGAAAGCTTGTCGAGGACTAACCGCCACAACAAGCAACTTCATCAAAATGGTCGTCAACATCCATCCTCCGTTCAAGGAATTCGCTTGGTGGAAGAAGAGAATGGAGGTATTCTTCAAACCGGATTTTGAAATTCTCTTAATTGTGGAAAATAGTCTTGAGTTGCCTAGGGATGAACAAAAAATGGGAGCCATTGAGAAATCAAGGTTGAGCAAGAGGCAAAGAGAAGAGCACCTTGCAAATTCAAAGGCAAAACATCACCTCAATGTGCTCCCCAACAAGAAGATCAATCGGATAGGAGAATGTGCTAGCGCCAAAGAGATGTGGGACAAATTAATGAGAACTTCATGAAGGCACATCCGAAAGGCTAGCTAAGGAGAGATCTCCCATTCCCAATTGTCCAAACATCAAATTAGAAAGGGAGAAAAGGTAACTCTACACTCTAGATTTAAAGAAATTATTAACTGGGCTAACAAGTGTAGGTGAAAAGCCTCCAACCGATATGGTAATGAAGGCCATAGATGCCTTTCCTGTCCTCAAGATGGAGCTCCATGGTGGATTCGTATCTCCAAGAACTTGGAAGTAGCACTTGAGGAATTTTTCTCAACAATGGAGCTCCATGAAACTAGGCTTGAAGGAATACAAGAAGAGCCAGAATTCAACCTCAAGAGGAGTAGCTTTGATGGCAAACAAGGAAGAAGAAGATAGGAGATCCTCCTCCTCCTCGATGATGAAGCTCTTCCTCCTCCTCCATGGATAGCACTAAGAAGCCTATATGGTAAGGAGGGTAAGAACGCATTAAAAGGTTTAGATTTGATAAATCTAATGATAGGAATAGAAGACCAAGGGGGAAGGTCATATGCTACAATTGCTATGAGAGGGGCACATAAGGGACTAATTGTCCTCCTAAACAAGCAAGGAAGAGAAGAAAAAGAAGGAATAAAAGAAGAAGAAAAAAGGGGAGCAAGAAGAAAGAAGAAGAAGAAGAGCGCAAAAGGAAAAGGGAAGGCCAAAGCATTCAAAGGCAAGGACATGGGATGATCTTTCCTCCTCATCCTCATCCAAGAAGAGGAACAAGTCTATTCAACCTTGCATTGATGGCCTTTGATGACTTGGATTGCTCCTCCTCCGAAAATGAAGGATCAAGCTCAAGTGGAGAGAGCTCAAATGAAGGGGAGCTTCCTCATCCTCCTCATCAAGAAGAAGAAGACATGGAAACTATGGTAACGAAAGCCTCTCCTAAGAAAATAGTTTCCATAGTTTCTAGTTTAACTAGGACTTATTTAGAGAATGAAGAAAAATAAAAGCATGCTAGATCAAATTAAGGATTTAGAAAATAAACTAGAAAATGCATGCTTAAATGAAAATGAAAATATTTTCTTCTAGCTTAAATGATGCATGCTCACATGATAACTATATGCCTTTGGATGTTAGTGATGGATGTATGGATGAAAATAGGGCTCTAAGGGAAAAGGTAGATTACTTGACAAAAGCCCTAGAAAAATTCACTATAGGCTCCAACACCTTGAACATGATCATAGGGAGCCAAAGAGCTAGCTTCAATAAAAAGAGCCTAGGTTATAAAGAAAAGAAAAATGAAAAGACCTACAAATGCCTAATTGCTAGGGGAAAAGATAAGAAGAAAGTAATAGCTAGGAAATGGATTCCTAAGGAGTATCTAGTGAACCCCATAGGCAAGAACTTATTTTGGGTTCCAAAATCCATCCTTAAGGGTTAGGATAACCCTAGGGTAGTCAACCATATGCAATTGACCTATATCATATTTTGGTTGACTTAGGATGGCAGGACAATATTTTTGAAATAGTGTTAGGTGATGATAACATGCCTATAAATAGATAATAATGCTTAAATCATGATAATTAATGAAATTGCTATGAATATTTGCAATCATGATTTATGATTTTGAAATTTGGCACATCATCATGAGAAATAGGGTTAAATCATGTTTTAGGTGATACTTTGTTTATTATCATGATATAATACCTAATGTATGATAACAATTTGATGAATACATGTATTTCATGATCATAATGTGAATTTAAGTCATATATATCTTTATGATCATGTTGAGTGTTAGGATGATACTTAACCTTGATAGAATTGTATGAATATAATGGTTAAGTATATATAAATACCCCCTAGGATGCATCTCACACTCACTATAGGCTACCATGATTGAAAACTTAGCATGAGTGAGATGTTAGGATGATACAAATGTCCACTAATGCCTATGGCATTTAGATGGTCATTTAAAGTATCAAAATAGCAATAATAGACCAATCATGGGGAAGACTTATGTTTAATTCATAGACATATTGCCCAAAGATCATGGTTGGATATTTCATATGTTTTCAAAATAATTTCTTAATCTAAAATCTATGTATTCATGTTTTGAAACAATTGGAACCAAAACTAGGTGTTAAACTTGATACTCACATGATCAAAAACCTAGTGGTTTTTAAACCTTTTGGATTTTTGGCAAATACGTGAAAATATAATGATTTTTCATGAAAAACTATTTTTTATTGATAGATATACTTACAAGAAATATGTTCCCCAAATTTCATGATTTTTTGAATTTTATGGAATTTTTAATGCATTTCTGAAATTCGGTCCAAAAATCAGAAAGTTCTGAAATTCGTGATACGATCGTAGTCCAACTACGATCGATCGATGGCCAAAATCGTACAAGAAAGGCCGAATTCAGGTTTTAGACTAATGTTTGGTATTTTCCTTCTATTATACTTGATGTCATGAGTTTATAACTTAGTGTTAATCTTTTTGATGATGTCAAAGGGGGAGAATTGATTATGTTTAAGTAAGTTATGATAGGGGGAGAAAATTTACTTTGAGAATTTGTAGAGAGAGTTTCATGGATTAAGGGGGAGTTGCATGTTGTTATATCATGTTTATGTTTACATGCTTTCTTACCTTAGAAATTTTTATCAAATGTTCTTATCTAACTTAAACGAATTGTCACACATCAAAAAGGGGGAGATTGTTAGGGCAATCTCTTGCCATGATAAGGTTTTGATGTGTGTGGCAAAGGGTTTAAGTTAGTTTGTTATATTGATTTGATATGTGCGTTGAAGTCGTGCAGGACTTAGTAATTCGCACATGGAGCCATGGCGAATTTCACATCTCATGACTCGGTCCTTGAGTCGGTGAAGGATAGCTTTGCGGAAGCCGTGCGCTTGGAGCATCCGAGGGACCGCCGGACGAGAAGCTTGGAGTGAAGCCGGAGGAAGTAGACTTCGAGGAAAGAGACGCGAAGGAGCATTACGAGTCGCGGCGCTGAGCATCGCCGAGAGACGTTGGCCGCGAACGAAGAGAACTTCAAGGCGAGGGACTCGAAGGATGAGAGTGAGCGAATGTAACCCGGAAGGGTAGTAGCTCGTAGGTGAAACTTGGTCATTCGCTAAGTGTCGATGGGATTTCTCGACACCGATCGCCATGGAATGGCATCCACCGCTCCGAGTCGATTAGGTTCGACCGGTGTCCGACTCATGGGCATTTGGCCCGCAATGATCGCCATGGATCGCAATGATCGCCAAGGGACGCAAATAATCGATGGCACCGCACGCACGAATGGAGTCGACCGCTCAAGACTCGACGATCGAACATCACCGATCGATGGTAGGATCACCGATCGATGCGATCCGCTGGATGGAATCCAACATGGAAAGCGGTCGTTATTGGCACGATTATGACTACCGACCGATCGAGGGCATCACGATCGCTTCCGTGTCAACGGGAAGAAACCCTCTTCCTCTATAAAAAGGAAGAGTATGGGGCTTTGGGAGGCTAATGCTTGAGCTCTAAACTTCTCCCAAAGTGTCATACACGATTCCCTACTCTTCTTACTTGCTTTTACTTCAATCTTATTGTAAGAAGAGTGATTTTGATTGTAAAGGTTACCTCCACCTAGCTTGGTGCAAAGGAGAGACCAATAGTGATTGGCTTTGACGGAGTGATTCACCGTGGACGAATCGGACCGTGGATTAACGGCGTAGCCGTGAACCATGTTACATCTCGGTGTTTGTATTGTTTGTTTATCTTTTGCTTTGTCTTTATTTATATTTGCATATTCCGCTTGCGCTAACGTTTTGTAGACGAGCAAAATATGACATCCAACGAACGAGGGCTATTCACCCCCCTCTAGCCGGCCGTTTCCATCCCCAACATTTCTAAGGTCGGTAAGTTGTGATTTACCCCTTTTCTTTTCATCTATTGTTGATGTATTCTGTGGTTTGTCAGTGCTTATGGGTCGGATGTGTTGTTGGCGATGGATCACGCCGGATGTTGGGGAATTGCCGGCTATGGTGAGGATGAGGCAGTAGAGGAGCACGTATAGATGCTCTGTTTGTGCCTTGTATTAGAGCTGAGGGTTGATTTTGAGGTTGGTTAGATCACTAAATTGGTGTAATTAAGGGTTGCGAGTGTGGCTATGAATAAGGTTAGTCTTGGCTATGAAGGAGTTGTAAATGGTTGTGAATATGATGTGTGGATGGGTAGTGAGTTTGAGAGATCGACCCCATGGTATTGGTAATCAGAGGTTGATGCAGTGGATGTATGTGTATGGGGATATTCTGTTCGTGCCCTGTTATTGAAGGGCTATGAATGTGTTAAATGTGAATTGGTGGTAGAGGGATGAATGTAGAAGTTGAGGACTCAATGGGGAGTTTGGTTACGGTGAATTGGCCATGATGATTGGGGGTTTCTAATTTGTATTCGATAGAAGGATGCGAATATAAGAATGATATAGTAGTAAATTAGTACGTTATCGTGTGCTTGAATTTAATCGTAGTTGATGATATTTGCAGGACGTGGATACGAAATAGGTCCGTGAGCGTGAAGATTTTATTATTTCAAGCTTTATAGCAGGTGGATAATATTTCCTACCCTAGTTAGGTAGTGGCTAAACCCGAATGCATATGATTTCATATTATTGTCACATAGAGCTTAATTCCACTCTAGTTTTTCTGTTGCTTGATACTTGTCTTTGCACTTAAAATGCTTTGTCATTGTTGTTACATGTTTATTCATCATTGTTATGAATTATAGATGTTATGGCCTGGTAAGTGGACCTGTAATGTTTTACTTATGTGTATGTAGTTAAATTCGGTTATAAAATTGAATTGTGCAATTTAGATAATTCATCCGGGATGAGTAATGTCCTAGAAGCAAAGTGGATTTTCATATCATATCCTAAGGTTGTATATATACCTACTACGGATCATGTAGTCGTGTATGGACGTGTGGTTTGTCAATAGAGTGTCGCTACGAACTGGAGGTCCTAGTTTGGTTGTTGTCATTTGTATATGCCTCTCTATAGAATAGAGAGTGTGTTTTGAACATATGTATGTATTGTCGTGCATTCATTCCATTTACATGCATGCTGACGACTTGGTCTCCCTTGTGGTTGAGAGGGTCGTCAATCATCCTGCCTCCCAGGTTACTCGTGGAGGAGTAACTAGTGTGACGAAAAAGCATTTGTTGTGCCGCACTCACCCCACTATTAACAGTGGTTGTTGGAGTAGCGTGCAGTCGTCTTGGGTGCGTGACATTCGACCACTCATGGGTAGTGACAGTCGGAGTGGCCAGTAGCAGGGACCCCCATTGTGTAGCCTATAACTTTTCAGCTTATTGCTACTTGTTCATACTGCCCACTCGGTCATTCGAGAGAAGTGGTTGTTGTTGAGTTGGGACAGTTGTCATATTGTGCCACCTAAGCCACACCGGGATCGTGGTAGCGAGTTCGGTGCACAGGCATGACCATACATCTGCATTGCAGTGGTTGATGCTATATATATATACACACATCATCTTGCATTCTACTTGCATATTCTGTATGGTTGTGTGTGGATTACTAGTTTAGAGTTGGTTAGAATGTTGTATACCTTGGACCAATATCCTGATGTGGTATGGGATGGACCTAGTCATTGTTGTATTTGACATAGAATATTAGTATGATGATTTTGCTGATTACAGAGTTAGTATTACTCTACCATGTTGTAGGTATTATATTATGGTATTTATACTCAGGTTGTATGAGTATGATCTGATCTTCAGGTATGTCAGTATCTTATGTTGTTATTAGTTGATCAGTTGGTTATACAGTAGTTATATCATACTAATATATATCTGTTGTATCTGTAGACAGTATATTGTTGACTCGCATGTGATATATATTATGCATGCACTTCTTTTTTTACTACCGCTGAGTTTTATACTCATCACCACAGACCTTGAATTTTCTTATCGCCCAAGTAACAAGTAGCCGACTTTGTGATAGGCTTGGAGCATCGTTGGCTGACATTATCTCATCTCACTTCCGAAGGTCCCGACTTTGGATTTATTTTTCCCTACGTTTCGGATGTTTCTTATTATGATTCGGATTCATACGATAATTGTTGTGTTGGACTTTTTTTGATGTATGCACTTATTGATTCGGGTTTTGACGATACTTTCTTTATATTGTGGTTAGTCATACCAGTATGCAGTGATGTCGAGTTTTTAACTCTATTATGGTGATTTCCGCTGTGATTTGGTTATATACATATATATGTTTTGTAGTTGTAGTTGAAAGACCTTGTATCAATAGGATATTGTGTCACGTACATGGGGAATGTTGTCTTTTTTTTTTCGACTCGGCATACTCTCGGAGCGTGATACTCTTTCTCCTCTTTGATCTTCTCACTCTATTATCATGACTTAGACACTTTTATCGGAAGTGTACAGCGTGCATCACGAGTGCACGTATACTCATTTTTGACGATTACTATTCATGTACCAGTAACTGAAGGCATTAATGCCAACATTACATTCTAAATGAGTCGAAAGAGTTACAATCCTTTTTGATGAAAAGGTCAATTCTATGTCTTCAAAACTTCTCTTGGAAAATGTTTCTAGATGACAAGAAAATTTTTCCCATCTTGTGACAAGAAGAGTCATCTCTTTGGTGATCTACACTCAAGAAATTGGCATTAGCATCCACAAGATGGTCACCATTCAAGTGCATTCAAACCCAACTACCTACCGTTAAGAGCTAAAGAAGTTCCTAGAACACCAAATTTCAGTGTTATCGACAAGAGATCGATCGACAGAAAGGATTGCAATAGCATGAATTCATTGTTCCCCTTGTCTGAAATTCCTCAGTTGTATATTGAGTGATCTACCTGTTCACTGATATAAATTTCTTTTCCCAAAAAAAAAATTCACTGACATTAATTTCTTTTCCAAAAAAAAAATCTCGCATAAAGAGCGGTGTCAATAAATCTATTTACACAAAAAAAAAAAAAAGATAGTGGCGGAGGGAAGGCTATTTTTAGCAAAGAAAAAGGTGAATTACTGGATTCCGAGAGATTGGATTCTCCTGATCAAGGAGAGAGCAGCGCCGTTCTTGGACTCCCAATCCGATCTGCCCTCCTTCTTGTGGCTTGACATTTTTAGCAATCCGTCGTTGCCGTCCAATATGCTGACGATCTGCCGCATGCTCGGCCTCGACGCCGCGCTCGACCGCGTGCAGGCGATGCCCAGCTTCACTAGCCGCACTAGCTCCCTTGACTCGAACTCCCCATCGAGCCTCGGGTCGGCGAGCACCTCCAGAGGCTGCTTCCTCCACTCCAGCAAACACACCTTTTTGACCAGAAGCACCTCCGGCCACCGCAAGTCCAACGCCATCCGCCCGCTCACCACCTCCAGCACCACCACGCCGAAGCTGTACACATCCGCCATCGGCGTCGCCTCCCCTGTTTCCATGTACTCCGGCGACATGTACCCGAATATGCCGCGCGCCGAGGCAGGAGGGGCGGCAGCGTGGTGGTTTTCCGCGTTGCGGGAGAGGAACTCGGCCAGCGCGAAGGCGCCCAGCCGGGGGTTGCAGTCGGGGTCGAGGAAGATGGCCGACGAGGTGATGTTGCAGTGGATCACCTGCTCCTCCCACTCCTCGTGGAGGTAGAGCACAGCGGAGGCGAGGCACTTCACGATGTGGTAGCGGCGGCGCCAGTCCAGCGTTGCGGCGTGGTGGAAGAGGTGGTGGCTGAGCAGGCTGCTGCCGCCGGTGAAGAAGTCGTAGACGACCAGCATCTCGCCCTGCTCCGTGCACCACCCGCGCAGCTGGACGAGGTGGCGGTGGCGGAGGCGAGCGAGGTTGCGGAGCTCGCCAGCGAATCGTGCGCGCAGGGCTGGGCACGTGCGCATCCCCAGCCGCTTCACAAGCACGTGGAAGCGGTTGTCGAGGTAGCCACGGTAGCCGGTGCCGAAGTCCATCTCCGCTACCATCTGCGACTCTGAGAAGTTGTTGGTGATCGCCACGATCTCGTTGTAGGGAATCTCGCGCGGCGTGTCGATGCTCGGTATCGCCGCCTTCACGGCGCGCCGACTCTCGCTGCCGGTTGATCCGCCGCCGTTGTCGGCGGTTATGAACAGAGTGGTGTTCCCGGCGGTTAGGTAGTTGGATGTAGAATTGGCGGTTGTGGTGGTGGTCGACGAAGAAAAGGAGATATATTGGGGCTGGGATTTGAAACAGGGGAGAGAGGGGAGATCGGTGGCGCTCACCGACGAGAGGATCTCCATCACCCACTTCATGGTCGGCCGTGAGTGCGGGTCGTGGAGGGAGCAGAGGAGGCCGAGGTGGATGAACTGCCGCATCTCTGACAAGGGATAGGAGCCGTCCGGAAGCCGGTGATCTCCAGCGTCGAGGCAGCGCCCCTCGTCGGCGAGACGCCGGATCCAATCCAGCATGAATATTTGGTCGTCCGGCGAGGAGAGGTCCACTGCTCGACGCCCGGTTGCCACCTCCAGCACCACAATCCCGAAGCTGAACACGTCCGACTTCGCCGTTGCCGATCCCCCACCGCTGCGCTTCTGGAAACTCTCCGGCGGGAGGTACCCTACCGTGCCGCCGATCCGGCTGGTCTCTGTGAGCCGGAACTGGTTGTTGGTGGCGGAGAAAGATCGCATTGAGTTATCAACGAGCTCGTCGCCGTGCTCCAGCCACCGCGCGAGGCCGAAGTCACCGAGTCGGGCGTTGAACTCCGCGTCGAGCATAACGTTGCTGGTCTTGACGTCGCGGTGGATGATCTGCGTGTCGAGCTGCTCGTGGAGGTAGAAGAGGGCCGCCGCGAGGCCACGTACGATCCTCCTGCGGCGCCGCCAGTCGAGCGGCCGGACACCGGTCTTTAGCGGCTGGGGGAACAGGAGGCGGTCAAGGCTGCGGTTGGGCATGTAGTCGTAGACGAGCAAGAGATCATCGTCGTGGACGCACCAGCCGCGGAGGCGGACGAGGTTCCGGTGGCGGAGCTGAGCGACGGCCACCAGCTCCGCCGCAAAGGCCTTCTCGAAGCGGTCGCCGCGGCGGGCGACGCACTTGACGGCTACCACGGAGCCGTCGCCGGGGAGCACCGCGCGGTACACGCGGCCGAATCCGCCACTGCCGAGGACCTCCCCGTCGCTAAACCCGTTGGTTCCGATGTAAAGCTCGGAGTAGCTAAAGATCCGGGGGTTTCCTCCGGCGACCTTGTGGTTCGCAGGGAGAATATGTGCGCCTGCGACATCCTGGAATTCGCCGCCGCCGTCGTGAGGGAAGCAGCGGGGGCAGAACCAGCGGAGAGCGGAAACGACGCGGTGGCGGCAGGGCTTCCCAATTGGAGGTTTGAAGGAGTGGAAGGGGGTGCTTTGTCTGGCGGCTTCGGCGTCGGAAGGGAGGAGGAAGCAGAGGCGGAGTCGAGTCACGTCGAACGGCATGGCCGTAACAGGACAATTTCATGTATGAAAAGAAAGCAGTTTGTGGAATCGTATAAATTAAGAGGATGATGAGTTTGTGGAGTGGAAGATGATGCAAGTGTTTGAAATGGAAGATGAGTAGGTTTTCATACGCCCTGTTCTCTTCTCTTCTGTGAATAATTTGGAGGACAGATCATAGAACAGAAGAGAACATAAAGATGGATTGCGGAAAAGAGAATGACAAAAGGAAATAAGAAAAAGGAAAGTCGAAAAGATAAAAAGGAAGAGACTTTGTCAAGTCAGCCATTGCGGTGGGTTTGCGAGAAGACTGCAACGTCTTGACCAGGCGACCCAAGTGTGGTTCCGTGAATAGTTTGTGATGCGGTATGAAGAAGGATTTTTTAACTTCCTTTCAATGCTGAAGAGTGTACGAGAAGTTTATGGATTCTCTCCTACCGCAATAGTAATGATGTACGAAAAAGAAAAATTTATGCAACACAGACAACAAGCAAAGATACAAAATATAATGTGGTTCGGAACAAAGGTTCTTATTCCACGGGAGTGAGCCCTCCCACGAGCTGCGGTGTCAGAGCACTTTCACTATAAACTTCCTCTTTCACGGAAAGAACTTTCGGAGGTGGAGGAGAAAACCTCTTACAATTATCTCAATACACAGAAAGTATCGGAAAAATGGAGTTCACTACTCTCCTTGTCTCCTTCTCCGGCGATGTGATTGCTCTCCCCTTCGGATGTGCTTTCGTCTCTCGCTTGTTGGAATAATACGGATCCCTTCGTCTTGCCCTACTCCTCCCTTTTATCTTCCTTCCTCTGGCCAGCTGTTGCACCACGAACCTCCTTCATCGTACACGTGACCACCTTGTTTATCTGGAAAATCATTCTATTACAGACACGAAGAGTGAAGGCTCCTTCGAATATTATGTGGGGGCCCCTCTTTTGTTGTGTAATAACTTCCTATCTATATTGTTAGGGCAATCTCTTGCCATGACAAGGTTTTAATGTGTGTAACAAAGAGTTTAAGTTAGATTGTTATTATTTGATATGTGCGTTGGAGTCTTGCAGGACTTAGTAATTCGCACATGAAGCTTTGACGAGTTTCACCTCTCATGACTCGGTCCTTGAGTCGGTGAAGGATGACTTTGCGGAAGCCGTGCGCTTGGAACATCCGAGGGACCGCCGGACGAGGAGCTTGGAGTGAAGCCGGAGAAAGTAGATTTTAGGGCGAGACGCGAAGCATGACGCTGCAGAGTCGTACGCTTGGCGCATCCGAGAGACGTGGCCGGACAAAGATAACTTCAAAAGCGAGGGACTCCGAAGGATGAGAGTGAGCGAATGTAACTCGAGAAAAGGGTAGCGCTCTTAGGTGAAACTTGACCATTTGGCTAAGTGTCGGATGAGATTTCTCGACATCAGTTGACTACCATGTTATGGTAGTCGACTACTCTAAGTCGACTGTGACTCGACTAGTGTTCGAGTCCGGTTCAAGTGCCAACAGTCGACTGCCATGGAATCGCAGTCGACTGCGCGACTACCAGTCGATTGATGTTGGTACCGTTGGATGAAATCCAACGTGGAAAGCATCCGTTATTGGGCAACGGCTACAGGACTAGTCGACTGATAGGGGCATTAGTCGACTGCTCCTGTGTCAACGGGAAGAAACCCTCTTCCTCTATAAAGAGGAAGGGTGTGGGGCTTTGGGGGCCTAATGTTCATGCTCTAATCTTCTCCCAAAGTGCCCTAAAGAATTCCCACTCTTCTTACTTGCTATTATTTCATTCTATTGTAAGAAGAGGGATTGTAAAGAGGTTACCTCCACCTAGCTTGGTGCAAAGGAGAGATCTAGTGGATTTGGCAAAGGAATGATTCACCTTGGACGAATCGGGATCGTGGATTAGCGGCGTAGCCGTGAACCACGTTATATTTCGGTGTTAGCATTGCTTTGTCTTTATTGTTTGTTTGATTGTCTTTATTAGTATTCCGCTTGCGCTAATTTCTTTGTAGACGAGCAAATTCTACCCTCCAACGAAAGAGGGCTATTCACCCCCCTCTAGTCGGCCGATCGATCCCCTACAAGTGGTATCAGAGCCAAGAAAAGCTTGTCGAGGACTAACCGCCACAACAAGCACAATCAAGGATGACCGGCTCAAACATTCATCCTCCGAAATTTGAAGGCGAATTCTCTTGGTGGAAAAAAAGAATGGAGGTATTCTTTGAAACCGATTTTGATATTATGCTTATAATGGAAAACGGTTTTGAGATGCCTAAGGACGAAGAGGGTGAACTAATAGAGAAGTCAAGGTGGACGAAAAAGCAAAGGGAAGAGTACCTTGAAAACTCAAAAGTCAAGCACCATCTCTTCAATGTGCTCCCCCAACAAGAGATCAACCGGATTGGGGAGTGCTCAAGTGCCAAGGAGATGTGGGAGAGATTGGTTGAACTTCATGAAGACACTTCGGAAGCTAAGCTTGCAAGGAGAGACCTCTTCCACTCCCAACTATCAAACATCAAATTAGAAAAGGGAGAAAAGGTAACATTATTGCATTCTAGGTTTAAAGAGATTTTAATTGGGCTAACAAGTGTAGGAGAAAAATTTTCGAACCGGGATATGCTTATGAAAGCAATCGACGCATTTCCCCGGTCATCGAAATGGAGCTCAATGGTGGACTCCTTCTACATGTCCAAGAACCTAGAAGTGAGCACCTTGGAGGAGTTCTTCTCAACAATGGAGCTCCATGAAACAAGGCTTGAAGGAATAGTTGAAGAGCCTAGAATTCAACCTTCAAGAGGGGTAGCCTTGATGGCCCACAAAGGGAAGAAGAAGATGGAGACTCCCTCCTCCTCCAACGAAGCATCCTCCTCCTCCTCCATGGATAGCACGGAAGAAGCCTATATGGTAAGGAGGGTAAGGCGTGGATTAAAAGGTTTTAAATTTAATAACTCTAATGATAGGAGAAGAAGATCAAGGGGGAAGATTATTTGCTACAATTGTCAAGGAGAGGGATACATAAGGGACAATTGTCCCTTCCTAAACAAGAGTAAAGAGGAGAAGAGAAAGAAGGAAGAAAAGAAGAAGAAGAAGGGGAGCAAGAAGAAAAAGGAAGAAGAAAAGAAGGCCAAAGAGAAAGGGAAGACAAAAGCACTCAAAGCAAGGACATGAGATGATCCCTCTTCATCATCATCATCATCCGAAGAGGAAGAACATGTCTACTCCAACCTTGCCCTAATGGCCTTTGACGACCTAGATTGCTCCTCCTCCGAAAATGAAGAAGTAAACTCAAGTGAGGAGAGCTCGAGTGAAGGGGGAGCTTCTTCACCATCTTCCTCATCCGAAGAAGAAGAAGACATGGAAGCTATGGTAACAAATCTAACTCCAAAGAAAATAGTTTCTATGGTTTCTAGCTTAACTAGGGATTTATTTAGGGCAAAGAAGAAAAATAAATGCATGCTAGATCAAATTAAGGATTTAGAATAAAAATTAGAAAAATCATGTTTAAATGATAATGATAATATTTCTTCTAGCTTAAATTATGTATGCTCATATGAATGTATGTCATTTAATGTTAGTGATGCATGTATGGATGAAAATAGGGCTTTAAGGGAAAAGATAGATCACTTGACCAAAGCCCTAGAAAATTCACAATAGGCTCCAATACCCTTAACATGATAATTGGAAGTCAAAGAGCAAGCTTCAATAAGAAAGGCTTAGGATATAAAGAAAATAAAAATGAAAAGGCCTATAAATGTCTAATAGCTAGGGGTCAAGATAAAAAGAAGGTAATTGCTAGAAAATGGATCCCTAAGGAGTATTTAGTGAACCTCATAGGCAAGAATTTGTTTTGGGTTCCAAAATCTATCCTTAAGGGTTAAGAAAACCCTAGGATAGTCAACCATATGGAATTCATCTTATCATATGTTTTGGTTGACTTAGAATGGCGGGAGAATATTTTTGAAATAGTGTTAGGTGATGATAATGCAACTATAAATAGATAAATCATGCTTTAGGTGATATTTGCCTTATTATCATGATATAATACCTAATGCATGATAACAATTTGATGAATATATTTGTTTCATGATCATAATATGGAATTCATACATATATGTCTTTATGATCATGTGGAATGATAGGATGATACTTAAGCTTGATAGAATTGCATGAAAATAATGGTTAAGTATATACAAATACCTTTAGGATACATCTCACACTCACCATAGGCTACCTTGATTGAAAACTTAGCATGAGTGAGATGTTAGGATAATACAAATGTTCACTAATGCCTATGGCATTTAGATGGTCATTTAAAGTATCAAAATAAGCAATAATCGACCAATCATGGGGAAGGCTTATGTTTAATACATAGACATATTGCCCAAAGATCATGGTTGGATATTTCATATGTTTTCAAAATAATTTCTTACTTTAAAATTTGTGTGTTTATGTTTTGAAACAATCCAAAACAAAACTAGATGTTAAAATGGATACAAACTTGATCAAAACACTAGTTGTTTTTGAATATTTTGGATTTTTGGCAAATACTTGAAAATATAATGATTTTTCATGGGCAACTATTTTTCCTTGATAAATATACTTACAAGAAATATGTTCCCCAAATTTTGTGATTTTTCGAATTTCATAGAATTTTTTACCCATTTCTGAAATTCACTCCGGAAAATCAGAAATCCTGAAATCCTTGTGTCAGTCGACTGGTAGGCTGAACGAGTCGACTGGTAGTCTGATAACATGCTCAGTAATTTCTTTTATCCAATTTTAAGGTATGTTTTGGTTTTTGTTTCTCTCTAGACTTGATGTCATGCTGAATAAACTTTGTTGATTATTTTTGATGGTGTCAAAGGGGGAGAAACATATTTGTTTAAGTAAGGAGAAATTATATTTAGGGGGAGTTTCATGTATTAAGGGGGAGAGTTGATAATCATATTATTCACATGCTTTCCTTTCCTTAATATTTTATCAAATGTTTTACCTAACTTAAACGGATTGCCACACATCAAAAAGGGGGAGATTGTTAGAGCAATCTCTTGTCATGATAAGGTTTTGATGTGTGTGACAAAGGGTTTAAGTTAGATTGTTATTATTTGATATATGCATTGGAGTCTTGCAGGACTTAGTAATTTGCACATGGAGCCTTGGCGAGTTTCACCTCTCATGACTCGGTCCTTGAGTCGGTGAAGGATGCCTTTGCGGAAGCCGTGCACTTGGAGCATTCGAGGGACCGCCGGACGAGGAGCTTGGAGTGAAGCCGGAGGAAGTAGACTTCAGGGAAAGACGCGAAGGATGGCGTTGCAGAGCCGTGCGCTTGGCGCATCCGAGGGACGTGGCCGGACGAAGATAACTTCAAAGGCGAGGGACTCCGAGGGATGAGAGTGAGCGAATGTAACCCGAGAAAGGGGTAGCGCTCTTAGGTGAAACTTGGACGTTTGGCTAAGTGTCGGATGAGATTCCCCGACATCAGTTGACTACCATGTTATGGTAGTCAACTACTCTAAGTCGACTGTGACTCGACTAGCATTCGAGTCTGGTTCAAGTGCCAACAGTTGACTGCCATGGAATGACAGTCGGCTGCGCGACCACCAATCGACTGATGTTGGTATCGTTAGATGAAATCCAACGTAGAAAGTAGCCGTTATTGGGCAATGGCTACAGGACCAGTCGACTGATAAGGACATCAGTCGACTGCTCCTGTGTCAACGGAAAGAAACCCTCTTCCTCTATAAAGAGGAAAGGTGTGGGGCTTTGGGGGCCTAATGTTCATGCTCTAATCTTCTCCCAAAGTGCCCTAAAGAATTCCCACTCTTCTTACTTGCTATTATTCCATTCTATTGTAAGAAGAGGGATTGTAAAGAGGTTACCTCCACCTAGCTTGGTGCAAAGGAGAGATCTAGTGGATTTGGCAAAGGAGTGATTCACCTTGGACGAATCGGGATCGTGGATTAGTGGCGTAGCCGTGAACCACGTTATATTTCAGTGTTAGCATTGCTTTGTCTTTATTATTTGTTTGCTTGTCTTTATTAGTATTCCGCTTGCGCTAATTTCTTTGTAGACGAGCAAATTCACCATCCAATGAAAGAGGGCTATTCACCCCCCTCTAGCCGGCCGATCGATTCCCTACATATATTTCGAGAAATATTCTAGCTCATCCCTTTCAACCACTTACCTTCAGTAAAGCTAGCCTAGACCTACCGCTCACGTATAACGTAGCTCTTAGGCTTTTTCCGATAGCCCGAACCAACTTCTATTCTTCCCGTACCGAACCATCTCCAGGCACACTAGACTGAGCCGATTCTCATCCGTCCCGTATCGGATTAATCTTCAAGATCACCCCACTGTGCCAACCCCCTCAAACCGTCCTCCCGTGACAATTGCCCTAGACTGATGTGCCCAAATCATTCTTCTCAGACTCCTCCCGTCGAATAGGCTACTTGGTTCGGACAACGTCCTATGCATGGGTATTCTTACCATATTCACAGAAAAGGAGTAGCAGCAGTATCATTAGCTAACCCCTAAAAATAGTTAAGCGAAGTCATAAGCTTGACTTTCTAAATGTATAAGACCTCTAACTCACCCTTTCCTCACCAATTCAAATTTACTTTTTCCCGTTGCCTTACCTCATATACTCGGAGCGGTTTAATGGGCCCATGGGCCCCCCTTTATTTTTTCTCTTAGGCAGTAGAACAGTCACAAAAACCCTATATAAATCTCTATCTCCCCCTTCTATGCATAACTTACCGTATCCAACAGTCGAGTCTTTTCCTCTTCTTCTCCCAGCGATTTCTTCCGGTGATAGTCAAGTGCCCTAGCCTTTTCTTTTGCAAGCGTTCCCTCTCTCATATTCAAGTAAGTGTTCCTCTTTCTCTTACACCTATGGCCCCGAAGACCTTACCCTCACCTCCCTGGTATGAGCACACCATCACCCAACTAGACAGTAAGCATTATTTCTTTAACCTCAGGAACCAATTCATAGACCCTTTTGTTCCATGCCGTTTCAATACCACAGCTTACCGACCACATCGTCCTCCCCCCGGTCTAACTTGCTTCTTTTCAGAACAATTTTTTAACGGTTTGTATTTGCCCGTGCCCTCTCTGTTAGTAATATATGAGAGATGTCCTAAGGCAATCGCCTTATGTATGAACCATTTATATGATAAATGAAGATTCACTATTTGAGTATACATGTTTTATGTATTTGATTGGATCTTAAACTCATTTACTGAATGTCCACGATACGATTCACAGCATAAGAGAATTTGTGATTGGATCACAACTAGTGAGTATCTCTACATGTGTAATTGTGATGTATCGAAATTATCCCTAGTCGATAAATTGATGGATTTGGACACCATCAATTCTGTTGAGACTAGCACGAGGTATACTCCTTGGTGTATCCAAGCAGCTGATTCTCACTGGCTGGAGACATTGTGATGTCCGGAGTTAATCGTGGATGCTAGTTATGGTAACTAGTTCATTGGAGTGACCAGCCGTAAGACTTCATATGGTTCTCTGCATATATAGATATGTCAATGAAGTTCTTACTGTGGCTTAAGTGCGATGTTCCTTAGACTTGCGGTATTCAAGTCATCTTGATCATGGAGACTTATGCTTTGACATCTTAAGCAAACATCTCTAAGGAGATGTGGACCCGGGATGATTGGGTATAAGTCGAAGTGATTGAAGGTGTTTGAATAGCCTATAAAGGATTCACCACTCCTTGCGAGGAGATGTATACCCATGGCCTCTCGTCGGATTGTTACTAAAGTCTTTGTCCAAAGCATTACATGTTTAGAGTAAGGTACTCTTCGATACATGTGAAGTAACTAGAATCCGTAGGATGAGGAAATGATACTTGGGCTAGGTGTGACGTAGTCAGCCTAGTGGGGACTGACACTATAGACCATGTCCTGAACCAAGTGGGTATAAGATGAGTGAAGGGAATGGGGCACGATTCATTCGAGCTGCTGAAGGGTTTGAAATAGTTACGGATCAACCGTTGATCTTTTCGGTTAATTGGGGATCATGATGTACTACTAGGTGCCACTCATGATCGTTCTATAATTAATGGTTAATTATAGATGGCCAACATAAACCGAGAACCTATTTGGTCACACGCACAACGAGCGTAATCCAAAGGATTTAAAACGAGCTTGAGAATGGGATTCTCAGACCGAGAGAAACTAGGTTTGGTTGGACCAAACATAAAGCGAGCATGAAATCATTTCAGTCGCAATGGAAGCGTGGATGGGCCGTGTCTTATGAAGACATAATGGATGAACCAAAATGGTTTGGTTCTAATCCAATGGAGGAGAATAAACCAAAGGGTTTGGTTTATTTTAAACGAATGAACCAAAAGTTGGTTCGGTTCGTTTAACTTAAAATAAACCATCATGGTTTGGTTTATTTTAACTTATCTTAATGGAGCGGGTTAACGGGCCTAATGGTTATGATCCAATAACCATTAAGAGAATTAGTTCTCTATAAAAGAGGGCTTAAGGGAAAATTAAGCCCTAATCCAAAACCCTTGCCCTAAGGTTGCCGCCCACCTCATCCTTGGAGATTTCGGCGCCAACCCTAGGTGTGCCGCCCAGCTTGTTGTGCCGCCGTCCATCTCCTTGCCGGCGTCCAAGCTTCAGCCGGTGAACCCTCCGGCGACCCTCCGGTGATCTTCCTAGGCCTCGGTGAAAAGGTGAGCACTTGGCTTCCTTGTTGTGGCCGGCGCCTACTCCTCCACCAAGCTGTTCAGTTTTCTGGACAGCTTCTTCTCCTCTCGTCGGAGCGTCGTTTGGACGACGGTTAGAGCTCCGACAGCGGCTAACTTACCGGGGATTCGATCTCCGGTAATCCTCTGAGGTGGAGGACGAAGGATTCGTCAATTGGTTGACGAATACCTCTCTGGAGAAGCGAGTTTTGAGAACTCGTATTAGGATCCGAATTTGGATTCGGATCGTGATCATCTCTCGATCACGTCGTCTTCAACACGAGGCTAGTAACCCGTACGAAGACGAAGCTCGTGTCTTAGCGAAGTCATCCCGAGGAACTCGGCGTGGATACGGATAGAGACGATTCTAGCGAGGATCGTTCCGGTTGATGTCGTTCCCGCTACACGTCATACGAAAGGTATAACGTAGATAAATTTCCTTTTATTGCAAATTTAAATTTACGGTTATGTCTACACTTGTTGTAATATGTATGCGTGTGTTGTGTGTGTTGTAATAAATGTAGATTTATTATTTTTATTGCTTCCGCTGTGTTCATGTTTACGAAACATGATCTAACACACACACGCCGCGGTGCCGGAAACCCAACAGTGGTATCAGAGCCCAGGTTGTGTTTCGACATAATCGTAAAAATGGTTTTGCGATAGTCATAATGTATTTCTGGAAATTTTCTAATTTTGGAAATTTAGAAGTATTTATGGAAATTTTTCAATTTTGGAAAGTCTAGAAGTATTTATGAAAATCTTCCACTTTTGGAAAGTTGGAAGTATTTATGGAAATTGATATTTTCCATAAATAAAATATTTGATTAGATTCTGGAAATTTGTTTCCTAATTTAATCATGATTTGATTTGGGAAATCAAATCTTAAAATATTTTATTTTCATAAGTAGTTTTAATGATTTAGGAAATTGGTTTCCTAAATAGATTTTTCTTAATCAAATAATTTCATGAATAAAATATGTGATTAGATTTGGAAATTTGTTTTCTAATTTAATTATGATTTGATTTGGAGAATCAAATCTTAAACATATTTTATTTCCATAAATAGTTATGACATATAAGGAAATATATACATGACATAATTGTATGTCATGTAATTGCATTAGAAGCATAACATTATGCCATGCATGTCGTGACATGTAGATGTATGCCATGCCATGTAGATAATAGTTATTTGCATGCAAAGAGGATGATACATAAAGACCCTTAAACAATATTAAAGCCTACACCTTCCATTAATATGGTTAGAACTAGAGTTCCGTTTCTTGTTTGGGTTGTTGGACTCTCTCCAAGCCCGGCTCGAACCCGAACATGTTCAAACCATGGAATAGTTTAATACTAATATGGTAAGAGTCAGAGGTAAATCGTTAGCTTTGGTTGTTGGACTCTCTCCAAGCTGGGCTAATTGGTTGAATGCGCTCTAACCATATTAAAACTATTTCTCGATTAATGGGTTGGCTTTAACCTGGAGCATCGGCTTGTTGGACTCTCTCCAAGGTCGATGTAAAGGGAGGTGAAGTTGGGTGCTATGCATATGATGCATACTTGTTAATGTGTTAACAACCCAACGTATGTGTGAACATTCAATTAGTTGATAGCACATTGTGATAGTTGCATATACGTGATATGCAATCGGTATAGATGATACCTACCGTCGTAGTTATGAATGGCTTGTTGGACTCTCTCCAAGGTTGTTCATAACTATGATGAATATCAACCCATTCGGAGATGGACCTACGATCTCCCGAAGTGATTTTGGGGTTTTTGAAATTCGAAAAAATGAATGGGATTTATAAATGTATATTGATGCATTTTAAAAATCATTTTCTCATATATGCTCGTTTTGTATTTCTAAGATTGATCATGATGTCTTTGAATTTGCGTTCCATTTTGGATTCGAATAAATTGATTGGGCCGAGCTTCTTGGACTGTCTTAGAAGCTTGAGAATTGTTCTCAAGGTTGAAAAACTTGCAAATGTCCTCGAAGCGCCTCTTCCCGCCTGTCCTAGTGACGATGCAACTCTGGACCAATTGTTGGCCTATTAGAAACATGTGAGTGATTCTGAACAAATGAGTTTCATCATGCTAGCCGCGATGGAACCCAAGCTACGAAAGCAGCATGAGCATATGGATGCTCATATCGTAGTCCTTCATCTTTGTGAGTTGGTTGATGAGCAAGTGAGATTCGAAAAGTTTGAAGTCTCAAAGCTCCTCTTCACCTCTGAGATGCTAGAAGGTTCATCTGTGGAACTGCTCAATATGCTGAAGACTGTAGAGTCTTCTGAGAAGCATGAGCAGGGGACGGTGCTGTTAGTTGATTCCTCGAAGAAAGGTTCTAAGAGGAAGTCAAAGGAACAGCAGAAGGGAAAGAAGAGAAGGGCTAAGAAGGTAGAACTAGCACAAAAGGAAACTTGCCATCATTATGGCAAGGAGAGCCATTTGCGAAGAAAGTACAAGATTTATCTTGAGTCCGTGAAAAAAAATAAGGCATCGGATGCCCCATCTTCTTCAGATATCTTCGTTATTGATTGTCATTCTATTTCCTTAAACACTTGGATATTGGATACTGGGTGTGGCTCACATATATGTAATGACATACATGGGCTAAGGAATAGAAGAAGACTCGTCAAGGGAGAGTCAAATTTGCGTGTTGGGAATGGAGCAAAGGTTGCTGCAGTCGTCATTGGAACACATTTGTTGAAACTCCCTACAAGACTTGTCTTAGAACTGGACAATTGCTTTTATATTCCTTCGTTGATAAAGAACATCATTTCTATTTCTTGTTTAAATAGAAATCTGTACCATTTGATTTTTAGTAACAATTGTTGTTACATAACTTTGAATGGAGTTCTTTATGGGACTGGAACTTTAAGCAATGGTGTTTATACGTTGGACGTATCCATTGACATTTGCAATATCGAAGCGAGCAACAAGTGTGCTCGAAAGGATAATCAAATAGACTCCTATATGTGGTATTGTCGTCTTGGCCATGTAAGCAAGAAACGCATGTCCGAATTACACCGATGTAGAATTCTGGAATCGTTTGAATTGGATTCATACGATACATGCGAATCATGCTTAAAAGACAAGATGACTAAGTTACCTTTTACTGGAAAAGGTGAACGAGTGGGAGAGTTACTAGGACTAATACATACTGATGTATGTGGACCTATGTCAACTCAAGCTTTAGGAGGCTATAGCTACTTCATTACCTTCACCGATGATCACTCACGGTTTGGGTATGTGTTCTTGATGAAACACAAGTCTGAAGCCTTTGAAAGGTTCAAAGAATTCAGAAATGAAGTAGAGAAACAACATGACAAGAGTATTAAAATACTTCGATCGGATCGAGGTGGTGAATACTTGAGTCAGGAGTTTCTTGATTATCTAAGAGACAATGGTATATTGTCTCAATGGACTCCGCCATATACACCACAACATAATGGTGTATCTGAGAGGCATAACCGGACCTTGTTGAACATGGTCAGGTCAATGATGAATCATGCGAATCTTCCTAAGTCCTTTTGGGGCTATACACTTCAGACAACTGTTTACTTGTTAAACAGAATGCCAACTAAGGTAGTCTCTACTACTCCATATGAGATATGGAATAGTAAGAAACCTCATGTATCTTACTTGAAGATATGGGGTTGTCCTGCTTATGTGAAGCGGACTGTATCAGATAAATTGGATGCTAAGTCTGATAAATGTCTATTTATTGGATACCCTAAGGAAACAAGGGGTTACCAATTCTATCATCCTGTGAAACAAAAGGTGTTTGTTTCAAGGCATGCTGTGTTTCTAGAAAAAGAGTTTCTCTTGCAAGAAAACAGTGGGAGTGTCATCGAGCTTGAGGAGGCTCGAGAGACTCAAATAGACATCGATGAGATACCTGGTGAAGCACAACAACTGACAACTCATAGTGATGAGCAATCGGCTAGACCTATTGTAACACCACATCTTCGTAGATCTGGTAGAACACGCAATATTCCTGAGAGATATGGATTTCTCGTAAGTGAATCGAACGACGTGTTACTCATTGATGATGAGGAGCCTACCGGTTATGAAGAAGTGCTGACAAGTTCAGAAAGGGATAAGTGGCTTGGTGCCATGAAGTCGGAAATGGATTCCATGTATGAAAACCAAGTTTGGAACTTGGTTGACCCACCTGAAGGCATAAAGCCTATAGGGTGCAATTGGGTTTTCAAGAAGAAAACCGACATGGATTGTAATGTGATTACCTATAAAGCTAGATTAGTGGCGAAAGGATATCGTCAAAAACAAGGTGTTGATTATGACGAAACCTATTCGCCTGTAGCTATGCTTAAATCCATTCGGATGCTCCTGGCCATAGCGGCTCATTATGATTATGAGATATGGCAGATGGATGTGAAAACAACTTTCCTTAATGGAAACCTGCTCGAGGACATGTATATGATACATCCTGAGGGTTTCACATCGGTTGATAAAACCAAGGTATGCAAATTGCGACGGTCCATATATGGATTGAAGCAAGCATCCAGGAGCTGGAATATCCGTTTTGATGAGACGATCAAAAGTTTGATTTCTCACAAAATCCAGACGAACCTTGTGTGTACAAGAAGGTTAGTGGGAGTGCAGTCGTGTTCCTAGTATTGTATGTCGATGACATATTACTTATAGGAAACGATGTTTCAATCTTACTGATCGATTAAGGTTTGGTTATCAAGACATTCTCCATGAAAGGGAGAAGCAACCTACATCCTCGGATTAAGATCTATAGAGATAGATCGAAACGGTTGCTTGGTCTTTCGCAGTCTACATATATAGACCGAGTGCTAAAGAGGTTTAGCATGTCGGAATCCAAGAAAGGTTTCCTACCCATCAGGCATGGGGTACACCTTTCGAAGTCTATGTGTCTGCGCACAGAAGACGAGAGGATTTGCATGAGTAAGATTCCCTATGCATCCGCAATATGATCTATCATGTATGCTATGTTATGTACGAGGCCAGATGTATCGTATGCTCTGAGTGTGGCGAGCAGATACCAGTCTGATCCAAAAATGGATCATTGGGTGGCTGTTATGACGATCCTTAAGTACTTAAGAAGTACTAAGGATGTGTTCCTAATATATGGAGAAGGGTACATGGTGATACGTGGGTATACGGATGCCAGCTCCAGACAGATAAGGATGATTCCATGTCTTAGTCTGGGTATGTATTCACCTGGAATGGAGGCGCAATAAGTTGGAAAGGTTCCAAGCTTGACACTATAGCGGATTATGCCACTAAGGCAGAATACATTGCAGCTTTGGAAGCAGCAAAGGAAGCGGTTTGGATCAAGAAGTTCATCTCTGAACTTGATGTGGTCTCATCAATGATCCAAACATGTGCTTCGCCGCTATCATCTTATCAGAGAGATCATCAGTAGGAACGAAATACAAATCGAGAAAATTCCCACTGAAAGGAACTTAGCGGATCCTTTGACTAAGACATTACCTCAAAATAAGTTTGAGGGTCATGTTAGAGCTTATGGTATTGGATACCGTAGCGATTGACATTAGGCCAAGTGAGAGTCTGTTAGTAATATATGAGAGATGTCCTAAGGCAATCGCCTTATGTATGAACCATTTATATGATAAATGAAGATTCACTATTTGAGTATACATGTTTTATGTATTTGATTGGATCTTAAACTCATTTACTGAATGTCCACGATACGATTCACAGCATGAGAGAATTTGTGATTGGATCACAACTAGTGAGTATCTCTACATGTGTAATTGTGATGTATCGAAATTATCCCTAGTCGATGAATTGATGGATTTGGACACCATCAATTCTATTGAGACTAGCACGAGGTATACTCCTTGGTGTATCCAAGCAGCTGATTCTCACTGGCTGGAGACATTGTGATGTCCGGAGTTAATCGTGGATGCTAGTTATGGTAACTAGTTCATTGAGTAGTAAGACTTCATATGGTTCTCTGCATATATAGATATGTCAATGAAGTTCTTACTGTGGCTTAAGTGCGATGTTCCTTAGACTTGCGGTATTCAAGTCATCTTGATCATGGAGACTTATGCTTTGACATCTTAAGCAAACATCTCTAAGGAGATGTGGACCCGGGATGATTGGGTATAAGTCAAAGTGATCGAAGGTGTTTGAATAGCCTATAAAGGATTCACCACTCCTTGCGAGGAGATGTATACCCATGGCCTCTCGTCGGATTGTTACTAAAGTCTTTGTCCAAAGCATTACATGTTTAGAGTAAGGTACTCTTCGATACATGTGGAGTAACTAGAATCCGTAGGACGAGGAAATGATACTTGGGCTAGGTGTGACGTAGTCAGCCTAGTGGGGACTGACACTATAGACCATGTCCTGAACCAAGTGGGTATAAGATGAGTGAAGGGAATGGGGCACAATTCATTCGAGCTACTGAAGGGTTTCAGAAATAGTTCTGGATCAACCATTGATCTTTTCGGTTAATTGAGGATTATGATGTACTACTAGGTGCCACTCATGATCGTTCTATAATTAATGGTTAATTATAGACGGCCAACATAAACCGAGAACCTATTTGGTCACACGCACAACGAGCGTAATCCAAAGGATTTAAAACGAGCTTGAGAATGGGATTCTGAGAACGAGAGAAACTAGGTTTGGTTGGACAAAATATGAAGCGAGCATGAAATCGTTTCAGTCGCAATGGAAGCTTGGATGGGTCGTGTCTTGTGAAGACATAATGGATGAACCAAAATGGTTTGGTTCTAATCCAATGGAGGAGAATAAACCAAAGGGTTTGGTTTATTTTAAACGAATGAACCAAAAGTTGGTTCGGTTCGTTTAACTTAAAATAAACCATCATGGTTTGGTTTATTTTAACTTATCTTAATGGAGCGGGTTAACGGGCCTAATGGTTATGATCCAATAACCATTAAGAGAATTAGTTCTCTATAAAAGAGGGCTTAAGGGATAATTAAGCCCTAATCCAAAACCCTTGCCCTAAGGTTGCCCACCTCATCCTTGAGATTTGGCGCCAACCCTAGGTGTGCCGCCACTTGTTGTGCCTCCGTCCATCTCCTTGCCGGCCCAAGCTTGGCCGGTGAACCCTCCGGCGACCCTCCGGTGATCTTCCTAGGCCTCGGTGAAAAGGTGAGCACTTGGCTTCCTTGTTTTGGCCGGCGCCTACTCCTCCACCAAGCTGTCCAGTTTTCTGGACAGCTTCTTCTCCTCTCGTCGGAGCGTCGTTTGGACGATGGTTAGAGCTCCGACAGCGGCTAACTTACCGGGGATTCGATCTCCGGTAATCCTCTGAGGTGGAGGACGAAGGATTCGTCAATTGGTTGACGAATACCTCTTCGGAGAAGCGAGTTTTGAGAACTCGTATTAGGATCCGAATTTGGATTCGGATCGTGATCATCTCTCGATCACGTCGTCTTCAACACGAGGCTAGTAACCCGTACGAAGACGAAGCTCGTGTCTTAGCGAAGTCATCCCGAGGAACTCGGCGTGGATACGGATAGAGACGATTCTAGCGAGGATCGTTCCGGTTGATGCCGTTCCCGCTACACGTCATACGAAAGGTATAACGTAGATAAATTTCCTTTTATTGCAAATTTAAATTTACGGTTATGTCTACACTTGTTGTAATATGCATGCGTGTGTTGTAATAAATGTAGATTTATTATTTTTATTGCTTCCGCTGTGTTCATGTTTACGAAACATGATCGAACACACACACGCCGCGGTGTCGGAAACCCAACACTCTCCCTACCTAGAAATCCTAGACTTTTATAAACTGCCCCTTAACCAATTTACCCCCAATTCCTTTCGCATTTTATCAGGAGACATTATAGTATTCTGACACTTAGATCTCCCTTTGCCCCCCCCCCCCCCCAAACTATTCCACTGCTTCTTTCAATTGAAAACTTCTAAGTGTTAGTAATATATGAGAGATGTCCTAAGGCAATCGCCTTATGTATGAACCATTTATATGATAAATGAAGATTCACTATTTGAGTATACATGTTTAATGTATTTGATTTGATCTTAAACTCATTTACTGAATGTCCACGATACGATTCACAGCATGAGAGAATTTGTGATTGGATCACAACTAGTGAGTATCTCTACATGTGTAATTGTGATGTATCGGAATTATCCTTAGTCGATGAATTGATGGATTTGGACACCATCAATTCTGTCGAGACTAGCACGAGGTATACTCCTTGGTGTATCCAAGCAGCTGATTCTCACTGGCTGGAGACATTGTGATGTCCTGAGTTAATCGTGGATGCTAGTTATGGTAACTAGTTCATTGGAGTGACCAGCCGTAAGACTTCATATGGTTCTCTGCATATATAGATATGTCAATGAAGTTCTTACTCGGGCTTGGCGCGATGTTCCTTCGACTTGCAGATTCAAGTCATCTTGATCATGGAGACTTATGCTTTGACATCTTAAGCAAACATCTCCGGAGATGTGGACCCGGATGATTGGGTATAAGTCGAAGTGATCAAGGTGTTTGAATAGCCTATAAAGGATTCACCACTCCTTGCGAGGAGATGTATACCCATGGCCTCTCGGATTGTTACTAAAGTCTTTGGCCAAAGCATTACATGTTTAGAGTAAAGTACTCTTCGATACATGTGGAGTAACTAGAACTGTAGGGACGAGGAAATGATACTGGGCTAGGTGACGAGTCACTAGTGGGATCGGCACAATAGACCATGTCCTCGAACCAAGTGGGTATAAGATGAGTGAAGGGAATGGGGCACGATTCATTCGAGCCATCAAGGGTTTCTGTAAATAGTTCGATCAACCGCTGATCTTTTCTGCTAATTGGGGATCATGATGTACTACTAGGTGCCACTCATGATCGCTCTATAATTAATGGTTAATTATAGACGGCCAACATAAACCGAGAACCTATTTGGTCACACGACAACGAGTGTAATCCAAAGGATTTAAAATGAGCTTGAGAATGAGATTCTCGCATCGAGAGAAACTATGTTTGGTTGGACTCAAACATAAAGCGAGCATGAAATTGTTTCTGCAATGGAAGCGTGGATGGGCCGTGGTCTTATGAAGACATAATGGATGGACCAAAATGGTTTGGTTCTAATCCAATGGATGAGAATAAACCAAAGGGTTTGGTTTATATTAAACGAATGAACCAAAGGTTGGTTCGTTCGTTTAACTTAAAATAAACCATCATGGTTTGGTTTATTTTAACTTATCTTAATGGAGCGGGTTAACGGGCTTTATGGATATGATCCATTAACCATTAAGAGAATTAGTTCTCTATAAAATAGGGCTTAAACCCTAATCCAAAACCCCGCCTAACTAAGCCGCCCGCCTTGTGCCGCCCCAAGACCCTTGCCGGCCCAAGCTCCAGCCGTGAACCTCGCGACTCCGTGACCCTCCGTGATCTCCTATAGGTTCGCATCAAGGTGAGCTTTTTCTCTCCTTGTTTTGGCCGGCGCCTACTCTTCCACCAAGCTGTCCAGTTTTCTGGACAGCTTCTCCTCCTCTCGCCGGAGCATCGCTTGGACGACGGTTAGTGCCCGGCAGCGCTAACTTACCGGGATTTGATCTCCGTAATCCTCTGAGGTGGAGGACGGCGATCTGCCAAACGTTGACGAATACCTCTCCGAGAAGCGAAGTTTTGAGAACTGCTTTAGGATCCGAATTTGGATTCGGATCGTGATCATCTCTCGATCACGCCGCCTTCAACACGAGGCTAGTAACCCGCACGAAGACGGCTCGTGACTTAGTAAGTCATCCCGAGGAGCTCGGCGTGATACGGATAGAGACGATTCTTACGAGGATCGCTCCGCTGATGCCGTTCCCGCTACACGTCATACGGAAGGTATAACGTAGTTTAATTTCCTTTTATTGCAAATTTTAATTTACGGTTATGTCTACACTTGTTGTAATAGCATGCGTGTGTTGTGTGTGTTGTAATAAATATAGATTTATTATTTTTAATTGCTTCCGCTGTGCTCATGTTTACGAAACATGATCGAACACACACGCCAAGGTGCTTAAAACCCAACAAAGGGTATCGTGAGCCTGTGTTGTGTTTCACATAATCGTAAAATGGTTTTATGATAGTCATAATGTATTTCTGAAATTTTCTAAATTTTGGAAATTTAGAAGTATTTATGGAAATTTTTCAATTTTGGAAAGTCTAGAAGTATTTATGGAAATCTTCCACTTTTGGAAAGTTGGAAGTATTTATGGAAATTGATATTTTCCATAAATAAAACATTTGTCACGCCCGCCTCTTTCCTAGACCCTAAATGTTCCGGAGGGTACATGCGGACGCTGACCGCACGTTCTGTACATACAAATGAAGACATTTAGGCATTTTTTTTTTTTTCTCCTAAATAGATTTTCCTTAATCAAATAATTCCATGAATAAAATATGTGATTAGATTTGGAAATTTGTTTCCTAATTTAATTATGATTTGATTTGGAGAATCAAATCTTAAACATATTTTATTTCCATAAATAGTTATGACATATAAGGAAATTATATACATTACATAATTGTATGCCATGTAATTGCATTAGATGCATAACATTATGCCATGCGTGTCGTGACATGTAGATGTATGCCATGTATGCCATGCCATGTAGATAATAGTTATTTGCATGCAAAGAGGATGAGACATAAAACCCCAACTCAATATTAAAGCCTACACCTTCCATTAATATGGTTAGAACCAGAGTTCTGTTTCCTGTTTGGGTTGTTGGACTCACTCCAAGCCCGGCTCGAACCTGAACATGTTCAAATCATTGGAATAGTTTAACTCTAATATGGTAAGAGTCAGAGGTCAATCGTTAGTTTAGGTTGTTGGACTCACTCCAAGCCTGGCTAATTGGTTGAATGCGCTCTAACCATATTAAAACTATTTCACGATTAATGGGTCGGCTTTAACTTGGAGCATCGATTTGTTGGACTCACTCCAAGGTCGATGTGAAGAGAGGTGAAGTTTGGTGCTATGCATATGATGCATACTTGTTATTGTGTTAACAACCCAATGTATGTGTAAACATTCAATTAGTTGATAGCACATTGTGATAGTTACATATACATGATATGTAATCGGTATACTTGATACCCACCATCATAGCTAAGAATGGCTTGTTGGACTCTCTCCAAGGTTGTTCATAACTATGATGGATATCAGCCCATTCGGAGATGGACCTACGATCTCCCGAAGTGATTTTGAGGTTTTTGAAATTCGAAAAATGAATGGGATTTATAAATGTATATTGATGCATTTTAAAATCATTTTCTCATATATGCTCGTTTTGTATTTCTAGGTCAATAAATTGATCATGACGTCTTTAGATTTGCGCACTATTTTGGATTCGAACAAAGTATTGGGCCTAACTTCTGGGTGGCTTAGAAACACGAGAATTGTTATCAAGGCGGAAAAGCTTGCATATGTCCTTGAAGAGCCTCTTCTGGCATCGTCTAAGGGCGATGCAACTCGGACCAAATGTTGGTCTATCGAAACATGTGGCGATTGAAATGGCGAGTTGCATCATGCTAGCGGCGATGGTACTGAGCCGAAAGCATGAGCATATGGATGCTAATACTATGGTCTTCCATCTTCATGAGCTGTTCGATGAGCAAGCGAGATCCGAAAGGTTCGAGGTCTCTAGGCTCCTCTTCACTACGAAGATGCAAGAAGGTTCGTCTGTAGTGCAGTTTGTGCTAAAGATGAACGGGTACATCGAGCGGCTAGCTACCCTCGGTTTGTGATGGATCATGAGTTAAGTATTGACTTAATTCTGCATTGTTTGCCCAAGAGTTTCGCAATTTGTGATGAACTATCGGATGAACAAATTGAAATCCACCATTCAGAGCTCCTTAATATCTTTGAAGGCTGTGGAGCCTTACATAAAGCATGAGAGAGAAGGCGATTCTGTTAGTTGATTCCTCAAAGAAAGGTTCTAAGAGGAAGGCAAAAAGAACGAAGAAAGGAAAGAAAAAGGCAAAGAAGGCGGAAAACGTAGCAAAGGGCACTTGCCATCACTGTGGCAAGGAAGGCCACTAGCGAAGAAACTGCAAGATTTATCTTGAGTCCATGAAGAAGAAGAAGGCATCCGATGCCCCATCCTCTTCAGGTATCTTCGTTATTGATTGTCATTCTATTTCCTTAGACACTTGGGTATTGGATTGGGTGTAGCTCACATATATGTAATGACATACAGGGGCTAAGGAATAGAAGAAGACTTGTCGAGAGGGAGTCAAATTTGCGAGTTAGGCAATGGAGCAAAGGTTCTTTGCGATGCGCCATCGGAACTTATTTACTGAAGCTCCCTAGTGGACTAGTCTTGGAACTGGACAATTGCTATTATGTTCCTTCTCTAATAAAGAACATTGTTTCTATTTCCTGCTTAAATAGAAATGGTTTCCATTTAATGTTTAGTAACAATTGTTGTTATATAACTTTGAATGGCGTACTTTATGGAACTGGAACTTTGAGTAATGGCATTTATACGTTGGACGTATCCAGTGACATTTTCAATATCGAAGCGAGCAACACGCGTGCTCGAAAGGATAATCACATAGACTCCTATATGTGGCATTGTCGTCTTGGCCATATAAACAAGAAACGCATGTCTGAATTACACCGATGTGGAATTCTGGAATCGTTTGAATTGGATTCATACGATACATGCGAATCATGCTTAAAAGGCAAGATGACTAAGTTACCTTTTACTGGAAAAGGTGAACGAGTGGGAGAGTTACTAGGTTTAGTACATACTGATGTATGTGGACCTATGTCAACTCAAGCATTAGGAGGCTATAACTACTTCATTACCTTCACCGATGATCACTCACGGTTTGGGTATGTGTTCTTGATGAAACACAAGTCTGAAACCTTTGAAAGGTTCAAAGAATTCAGAAATGAAGTAGAGAAACAACATGACAAAAGTATTAAAATACTTCGATCGGATCGAGGTGGTGAATACTTAAGTCAAGAGTTTCTTGATTATCTAAGAGACAATGGCATATTGTCTCAATGGACTCCGCCCTATACACCACAGCATAATGGTGTATCTGAGAGGCGTAACCGGACCTTGTTGGACATGGTCAGGTCAATGATGAATCATGCGACTCTTCCCAAGTCCTTTTGGGGTTATGCACTTCAGACAGCTGTTTACTTGTTAAACAGAATGCCTACCAAGGTAGTCTCTACTACTCCATATGAGATATGGGCTAGTAAGAAACCTCATGTATCTTACTTGAAGATATGGGGTTGTCCTGCTTATGTGAAGCGGACTGTATCAGACAAACTGGATGCTAAGTCTGATAAATGTCTATTTATTGGATACCCTAAGGAAACAAGGGGTTACCAATTCTATCATTCTGTGGAACAAAAGGTGTTTGTTTCAAGGCATGCTGTGTTTCTAGAGAAAGAGTTTCTCTTGCAAGAAAAAAGTGGGACTGTCGTCAAGCTTGAGGAGGCTCGAGAGACTCAAATAGACATTGATGAGATACCTGGTGAAGCACAACAGCCGACAACTCATAGTGATGAGCAATCGGCTGGACCTATTGTAACACCACATCTTCGTAGATCTGGTAGAACACGCAATATTCCTGAGAGATATGGATTTCTCGTAAGTGAATCGAACGACGTGTTACTCATTGATGATGAGGAGCCTACCAGTTATGAAGAAGTGCTGACTAGTTCAGAAAGGGATAAGTGGCTTGGTGCCATGAAGTCGGAAATGGATTCCATGTACGAAAACCAAGTTTGGAACTTGGTTGACCCACCTGAAGGCATAAAGCCTATAGGGTGCAAGTGGGTTTTCAAGAAGAAAACCGACATGGATGGTAATGTGATTACCTATAAGGCTAGATTGGTGGCGAAAGGATATCGTCAAAACAAGGTGTTGATTATGACGAAACCTATTCGCCTGTAGCTATGCTTAAATCCATTCGGATGCTCCTGGCCATAGCGGCTCATTATGATTATGAGATATGGCAGATGGATGTGAAAACAACCTTCCTTAATGGAAACACCTTTCGAGGCGTGTATATGATATGACTGAGGGTTTCACATCGGTTGATAAAACCAAGGTATGCAAATTGCGATCCATTTATGGATTGAAGCAAGCATCCGAGTGGAATATCCGTTTTGATGAGACAATCAAAAGTTTGATTTCTCACAAAATCGAGCGAACCTTGTGTGTACAAGAAGGTTAGTGGGAGTGCGATCGTGTTCCTAGTATTGTATGTCGATGACATATTACTTATAGGAAAGCGATGTGTCAATCTTCTGATCGATTAAGGTTTGGTTATCCAAGACATTCTCCATGAAAGACACGGGAGAAGCAACCTACATCCTTGGGATTAAGATCTATAGAGATAGATCGAAGCGATTGCTTGGTCTTTCGCGGTCTACATATATAGGCCGAGTGCTAAAGAGGTTTAGCATGTCGGAATCAAGAAAGGTTATCTACCCATCGGGCATGGGGAACACCTTTGAAGTCTATGTGTCCAGCAGAAGGCGAGAGGATTTGCATGAGTAAGATTCCCTATGCATCCATGATAGGATCTATCATGTATGCTATGTTATGTACGAGGCCCGATGTATCGTATGCTCACGAGTGTCACGGCGGATACCAATCCGATCGAGAATGGATCATTGGTATTAAGGCGATCCTTAAGTACTTGAGAAGAACTAAGGATGTGTTCCTAATATATGGAGAAGGGACATGGTGATCTGGCGGGTATACGGATGCGGCTTCGGACGGACAAGGATGATTCAGTCTCGATGCGGATACGTGTTCACCTTGAATGGGGCGATGAGTTGGAAAAGTTCCAAACAAGAGGATGGCGGATTCTACCATGAGGCGAATATTGCGGCGGAGCGCACAAAGGAAGGCGGTTTGGATCAAGAAGTTCGTTCATGAACTTGGTGTGATTCCGCCATTGTTGAAGCAATACCGGTCTCTTGCGACAACAATGGAGCAATTGCACAGCGAAAGAGCCAAGGTCTCATCAACGATCCAAACATGTGCTGCTATCATCTTATCGGAGAGATCATAAGTAGGAGCGAAATACAAATCGAGAAAATTCCCACTAAAAGGAACTTAGCGGATCCTTTGACTAAAGCATTACCTCAAAGTAAGTTTGAGGGTCATGTTAGAGCTTATGGTATTGGATCTGTAGCGATTGGCATTAGGCCAAGTGGGAGTCTGTTAGTAATATATGAGAGATGTCCTAAGGCAATGCCTTATGTATGAACCATTTATATGATAAATGAAGATTCACTATTTGAGTATACATGTTTAATGTATTTGATTGGATCTTAAACTCATTTCTTGAATGTCCACGATACGATTCACGGCATGAGAGAATTTGTGATTGGATCACAACTAGTGAGTATCTCTACATGTGTAATTGTGATGTATCGGAATTATCCCTAGTCGATGAATTGATGGATTTGGACACCATCAATTCTGTCGAGACTAGCACGAGGTATACTCCTTGGTGTATCCAAGCAGCTGATTCTCACTGGCTGGAGACATTGTGATATCCGGAGTTAATCGTGGATGCTAGTTATGGTAACTAGTTCATTGGAGTGACCAGCCGTAAGACTTCATATGGTTCTCTGCATATATAGATATGTCAATGAAGTTCTTACTGTGGCTTAAGTGCGATGTTCCTTTGACTTGCGGTATTCAAGTCATCTTGATCATGGAGACTTATGCTTTGACATCTTAAGCAAACATCTCTAAGGAGATGTGGACCCAGGATGATTGGGTATAAGTCGAAGTGATCGAAGGTGTTTGAATAGCCTATAAAGGATTCACCACTCCTTGCGAGGAGATGTATACCCATGGCCTCTCGTCGGATTGTTACTAAAGTCTTTGGCCAAAGCATTACATGTTTAGAGTAAGGTACTCTTCGATACATGTGGAGTAACTAGAATCCGTAGGACGAGGAAATGATACTTGGGCTAGGTGTGACGTAGTCAGCCTAGTGGGGACTGACACAATAGACCATGTCCTGAACCAAGTGGGTATAAGATGAGTGAAGGGAATGGGGCACGATTCATTCGAGCTACTGAAGGGTTTGAAATAGTTACGGATCAAGTTGATCTTTTGGTTAATTGGGGATCATGATGTACTACTAGGTGCCACTCATGATTCTATAATTAATGGTTAATTATAGGCGGCCCAACATAAACCGAGAACCTATTTGGTCACACGCGAGTGTAATCAAAGGATTTAAAGCGAGCTTGAGAATGGGATTCTCGAGGAGAAACTATGTTTGGTTGGACCAAACATAAGCGAGCATGAAATTGTTTTGATCGCAATGGAGCGTGGATGGGCGTGTCTTATGAAGACATAATGGATGGACCAAAATGGTTTGGTTCTAATCCAATGGATGAGAATAAACCAAAGGGTTTGGTTTATATTAAACGAATGAACCAAAGGTTGGTTCGGTTCGTTTTAACTTAAAATAAACCATCATGGTTTGGTTTATTTTAACTTATCTTAATGGGGCGGGTTAACGGGCTTTATGGATATGATCCATTAACCATTAAGAGAATTAGTTCTCTATAAAATAGGGCTTAAACCTAATCCCAAAACCTAATCTATTTTGGCCGCCCAACCTAGTTGCCGCCCACCCCTTGTTGGTGATTTGGCGCCCAACTTCCTGCTTGCCGCCGCGGCGACCCTCCGGTGATCTCCTATAGGTTCGGCATCAAGGTGAGCTTTTTCTCTCCTTGTTTTGGCCGGCGCCTACTCCTCCACCAAGCTGTCCAGTTTTCTGGACAGCTTCTCCTCCTCTCGTCGGAGCGTCGTTTGGACGACGGTTAGTGCTCCGACAGCGGCTAACTTACCGGGGATTTGATCTCCGGTAATCCTCTGAGGTGGAGGACGAAGGATTCGTCTAACGGTTGACGAATACCTCTCCGGAGAAGCGAGTTTTGAGAACTCGTTTTAGGATCCGAATTTGGATTCGGATCGTGATCATCTCTCGATCACGTCATCTTCAACACGAGGCTAGTAACCCATATGAAGACGAAGCTCGTGACTTAGCGAAGTCATCCCGAGGAGCTTGGCATGGATACGGATAGAGACGATTCTTACGAGGATCGTTCCGGTTGATGCCGTTCCCGCTACACGTCATACGGAAGGTATAACGTAGTTTAATTTCCTTTTATTGTAAATTTTAATTTACGGTTATGTCTACACTTGTTGTAATAGCATGCGTGTGTTGTAATAAATATAGATTTATTATTTTTAATTGCTTCCGCTGTGCTCATGTTTACGAAACATGATCGAACACACACACGCCGCGGTACCGGAAACCCAACACCAAGGAGGGTTTTTTCTATCTCTCCAGCCGCTCAAACTGTCAGTTTTTAGTGAACATGCCATCTTCTCACAAAAGATGGGAAGCATTATACTTCTTTGCTCAACTTCCGACGCCCCTCCCTTATTCAGATACTTGGAAGTTAGATCTTCAAGAGCTACTCTCCTTTCGCAAAATGAGGACCCAATGTTCTTTTCCTGATGTCTATAGAGTATTGAGAGAATCCCACTATTGTTCCGATCATTTGATGAAACCTCCCCTTCTCAGTCGCCACGGGTTGTCCCCTTTTCCCTTAACTATCCCAAGTGCCATAGGTAGGATATTGTTTATATCTTGATGCAACCAATTTTTTGGATAAGTCCACTTTTTAATAATAGATTTTGCAGATAATCTAATGCAGGACTTCTTCCTAAAAGGTGAGGAAATTGCTGCCGCTAAGAAGAAGAAGACCTCCAAAAAGCGAGGTAAAGGCAAATCTGAAGCCGCTCCTTGTTCACCTCGGAAGAGGTTGCACCTGGTTGGGGAAGGAGTCCCCAGCTCCTCGTCCATCCCTGCATCTCCTTTTTCTCATTCCTCTCCTTTGTCATCTCCCTCAAAATTGAAGAAGCACCAACGCTTAGTTATATACGAACACAGGGTGAGGGATACCACGTTAGCCATCCCACCTTCTTCCCCGCAAAGGGAAAAGTCTCCTTCTCACTCTCTTGTTTCATCCCCCCTTCCATTTGACTCTCCAACTCATTCCCTAACATAACTTTCCCTTGTGAATATTTCCACTAATGTACCTCGTTCTTCTATTCCTTCTCGAATTATGGGTCCCTCTCCCCCTCCGGATGGGAGAGATCTTCCCCTCCAGAAACCTCCATTAGCCACTCTGGGGTCCTCCCTAAAGATCCATCACCTGGGAGAAATAAAATTCTCCAATCAATCAGGTGTGCAGGGCCCCTACAATCATCTAGGCAAACTTTTGGCCGAGGTTATTATTCTCTTTCTTTATCTTTAGTATATATATATGTCAATGCTTACTATTTGTAATATCTGCGCCTCTTTCTTCAGGTATCGGCCACTTATAATAAGATAACGTCCCACATGATCCAATTCCAATCTAATGTGGAGACTTGTCATTTTTCTTCCCTGACTCACCAACAGAAACTCACACAGCAGCTGAAGGAAGGTGAGCAGAAGGAGGCTGATCTAATCACTCGGTGTGAAGATGCAATGACTCAGCTGGCTCTGGCTCAAAGTGAAAAGGAGGAACTTCAAAGAAAAAATGAAGACCTCCAGTATAAAGTATTTTTGCAATCCAGCCAACTTCAGCAAGTTGACCTTCTGACTCATGAGCTGGATGGGTATAAGAGGCAGCTTGCAGATGTGTATATTCAGGCTGTTAACTCTTCAGCTACCATCCGTCAATTGCAGCAGGAACGCCAGACATGGGGGGCTACCCAGAAATCATGCTTGGAGAAATGTAATAAACTCTCTTCCATGGTGGCTACTTTCCCTAAAATCCTATCCTCCATGACCCAGCACCAGCAGGAGCTTCGCCAAGAATATACTGAAGCCTTATCTTCTCTGGGTCAGCGGGCAGTGACAACAGCAACAGAGAGGGATGCTTTGGTGACCCAATTAGCCGCCTGCCAGGCTCAACTAGCTACTTGCCAATCCCAATTGAAGGAGCAGAAGGCAGATTTGAAAGGCCGATACGTGCATAAGGGGGTAGACTTGTTCATGCTCGGCTTCGATGGGTCTTCTTCTTTAAACGCCGAACGAGGATACCCTCCTCCTGACACTGATACCAGTTACTTGGACCCTGAAATAGCTTTGGCTAGACGTCCCCCCGAACTTTTTGAATTATAATTTATTGTATTTTCTTCATTGTGTTAACTGACTCTCTGTCATTAAATAACATTTGAATTGGCACGACTCTGTATTGCTTCTTATGCATGTGTTGGTATGGGTCTGTAACTTTAAGTCTGTTCTTGATTTCTTTCTTTTCAAAATTATGATCTATTCTGTGCCCGGGAATTTGTTTGGGATATCCCAAGTGTGATCTTCCTCCGGCCTGAACCAATTTTTGGCTCGGCCAACAATTAATTTATTTTTGCCCTTTGATCTTCTCAAGCTAATCGGCCGCTTCGGAAATGACATCTCGATGATTTTATATGATGACATCATTATTATACTCGCCCTTCTATCTTTTCCTTCCCAAGGACAAATGCAGTTCTTCCTCCCTCAATTATAAATTGTCACCACGAACGTCTTCTGCCTTCCATCCCACCTTCATGCCTTCAGTGGAACACCCCATTGAGATCTCCTCAGACTCTGATTCTTTTGAATTGCACGACTGGGCCACAGAGAATGCCAAAGAATCTGCGACACAATCGACTGCAACTTCGGCATTTCATCCATTTCCTCCTCCATCATTAACCACCGCTCCAACTCCTAACACGGGGAGATCCTTCCGAGCCCCCTTCCCTTCATTCCGCAACCGGGTTTGGAATCCGTCCCTGGCATGGGAATACACTGTAGGAGATCCTCGGGCCTCTGCCGAACTCCCTCCGCTTTCGTCGACCCTAGCTTTTGCTCTAGTCCCTTCCGCAGGGATTCATCCGCCTCCTTTTGATGAAGCTCCACTAGTTGCACCTCTGCCCCAAGGCGACCTCTACAGAGTCATCTTGGCGCTTTCCCCTTTGGAGGAGTCCTCTGATAGTTCCCCTATTAATGATAACCATAAAAAGCTTGTATAACTATTAGCTTAAATAATGTAACTCTGTCGAGTATGTTAATAAAAAGAAATGGTGATACTGATACTTATTTTTGTCGCTTTCTTGTAAATGTAGCATGATTTTCACTAGAAAGGACTGCAACCTTATCTGAATATACTTTCCCCTTGCTACTTCCACAGAATTCGAACCATCCTTCTCAGAGTTACTGCACTCAACAACTCTCAACTACTGTCTTTACGTTTCCTCTTCTTTATTTGCATTTATTATTTTTACCTCCTCCGCGAGCCAATGCGCATTCTTCTTTTATCGCTATAAAAACCCCAAATCATCATTTGCTTAGCATCCATTCCTTCCTTTCCTTCTCCTCGCCATGGAACATTCCTTTGAACAGGACAACAACTCTCCTCCTCCTGAGGAACATACCGAGGAACAGTGCTACATCGCTAGTCTAGAAGAACAGGTTGGGTATCTGCGGCGACGCTTGAGGGAATCTTCTACCAACAACTACTCCCTGCGCCAGCAACTGGCGGTGTCCCAGAAGAATTTATCTAAGCACATCTTCATACAACAATCTTACCTTCGGCAGCTACTACGCCAACCAAAGTCGCACAAAGAGACTCTTTCAGTACCTCCTCATAAAGAACTGTAATCGCCTATGAACATGGACTTCCTTTTGTTATTCTCTTATTTTAGGAGAAGTTGTAGTATGTAGTTCTTCCAGAGCAATGAACTTCTTTATTGCTTTCATCCCTATCCTTCTTTACTTACCATCTTTTCTGGCCTTCCTTCTGTTATGCTAAATTTTAAACTTCTTTAGATGAGCACCCAACTCCTTCATATCGCTCTGGCGCAAGGATATAGGACAACGTATGGTTAACATAAAACTTTAACCTATTCGGAGATAAAATGATATATATAGACGAGGGAAAACTCAACCCTCCAGGTTCATCATCATACAGGGATAAAATAATGTACAGTTGAGAAAATGCTCAGCTCTTCCGTTCCACTACCGCACGGGGATAAAATAATATATAGCTGAAGAAATGTTCAGCTCTTTCGATCCGCCACCACACGGGGATAAAATAATATATAGCTGAAGAAATATTCATCTCTTCCGATCCACCACCACACAGGGATAAAATAATATATAGCTGAGGGATATGCTCAGCTCTTCCGATCCGCCACCGCACGGGGATAAAATAATATATAGATGAGGGATAAACTCAGCTCTTCCGTTCCACCACCGTACAAGGATAATATATAGCTGAGGGATATGCTCAACTCTTCCGATCTGCCACCGCACGGGGATATAATAATATACAGCTGAGGGAATGCTCAGCTCTTCTGTTCCACCACCGCACGAGGATAAAATAATATATAGCTGAGGGATATGCTCAGCTCTTCCGATCCGCCACCGTACGGGGATAAAATAATATATAGCTGAAGAATAAAATCAGCTCTTCCGTTCTATCACCACATGGGGATAAAATAATATATAGCTGAGGGATAAACTCAGCTCTTCCGCTCCACCACCGCACGGGGATAAAATAATATAGAGCTGAGGGATAAACTCAGCTCTTCCGTTCCACCACCACATGGGGATAAAATAATATATAGTTGAGGGACATGCTCATCTCTTCCGATCCACCACTGCACGGGGATAAAATAATATATAATTGAGGGATAAACTCATCTCTTCCGTTCCACCACCATATGGGGATAGAATAATATATAGCTGAGGGATATGCTCAGCTCTTCCGATCTGCCACCGTACGGGGATAAAATAATATATAGCTGAGGGATAAACTCAGCTCTTCCATTCCACCACCACAAGTTAGGTGAATTTCAAGATGCCAAGAAGCTATGGGACAAATTGGCCAAGTTCCATTAGAAGCCTCACTTGGCACAAGTAGAAGAAGATAAGGAAGAGGAAGAAGAGAGCTCATCCTCAAGTGAAAGTGAGGAATCGGAAGTTGTGATGGAGTCAACTTCCGGATCGGAGGAAGAAGAAGTAGAAAAGGTGGAAGAAGCATCCACCTCTAGGATTGAGGGGGAGAGACCATCCACATCGGAGTCAGAACAAAATCAAGAAGAAGCCTCAACCTCCGAGAGGGATGAAGAACCCACTCCGTGTTAGTATTATATGAGAGATGTCGTAAGGCAATCGCCTTATGTATGAACTATAGAAGATTTGAGGCCGCTAGAGGGGGGGGGTGAATAGCGTTGACCGTAGGAAGAAGGAAATCATTCACGATCGTCTCTACAAAACTCGTTATGCGCAGCGGAATAGAAATAATAAAAGCAATAACGAAAAGATACAATCACGAACACAAGGATATAACGTGGTTCGGAACCGAACGGTTCCTACTCCACGGATCGAGCTCTAAAGAGCCCTAGTGATGCACACGCACTCACTAATCACAAATACTCCTTCTCGACACAAGTCGGAGGTGGAGAAACCTCTTACAATGAGATTACAACAATAATCTAAATACAACAAGCAAATATAAGAAGAAATACAACAAGAGAAGTAAAGAAAACTTTACAAAAACTCTTTAGAAGCTTGCTTGTTGATTGCCTTGAGCAGCAAATCGCTTCAAAACGCCCAAGAAAATCGATTTCAAAACCCTCCCGCCGAGCTCCTTTATCCTTGCGCGCTGCCGATTTCCGCCATCATCGCCATAAGTCACCGATCGATGCCATCGTTGTCGTGAGACAACGGCTCGATCCACGCCGAAAAACTCCAACGCGATCTGGCGATCGCTAACATTGATAAATAACCGAGATAGTCGACCGCCCACCGGCTATGGAGCATTCGCGGCTCGTGGTCAACTAGCGATCGTCGATCTTGGGGCCGACCGTGAGACATCGATCGGCCTGACCGCCCAATGAGCGATCGACTACCGTGGCAGCCTTCCAGGCTCTTAAACGGCAGTCGAACTCAAGTCGACTCACGACAGTCAAACCGGCCATAAAGCTAGTCGACTGCCAACCTCAAAGATGAGGTTTTAACCCAAGTATGGTGCCCCCATACTTGCTAGACCAGCCTTAGCCTAGACCTAAGCCTTCTAGCCACCTCCATCAGCCTCACGCCTCTCGGATCCCTCTAAGTCATCCATGACTTATTCATCCATCACGCTAGCCTCCAGGTGCTTCCCTCGGCTATGTCATGCTAACGGTGTCTACACCGCCAAGGTACATTGGACTTACGCCGCCAAGACTCCGCTTGGACTTTACGCTGCCAATATCAAACCCCTTGGACTTCCCAAATGCCAAGACTCAAGCTTGGACTTTCCCTTGCCAACCCATGTTGGACTTTCCATGCCAAGACCCATGCTTAGACTTCTCATTTGCCAAGACCCATGCTTGGACTTCTCATGCCAAGTACTCAAGACTTGGACTTTCCCAAATGCCAAGTACCCATGACTTGGACTTTCCATGCGCCAAGTGTCCCACTTGGACTTTTCATGCCAAGTACTCAAGACTTGGACTTTACCAAATGCCAAGTGTCCCACTTGGACTTTCCATTCCAAGTACCCATGACTTGGACTTTACCTTGCCAAGACCCATGCTTAGACTTTCCATTTGCCAAGACCCATGCTTGGACTTTCCAAAATCACATGGTCAACCCTAGTCAACCATTAAGGTCTTCCTCGAGTCAAACTCGAGTCCGGTCAAACATGACCTGGGTCGATTGCTCCAACAATCTCCCAACATATTAACCGACATTAATGTCAAACATCAATGCCAAACCACTTTGTCAAATCCCTTTGTCAAACATCAAAACATCACTCGAGTCAAACTCGAGTCTGGTCAATCGTGACCTGGGCCGATTGCACCAACAATCTCCCCCTTTTTGATGTTTGACAAAAACCTAACAAAACATTTGAGTTAGACCACTAACTCAAATCCCTTACCAATTATCCCAAATTGGTAAACACTCTCCAAATGTTCTCCCCCAAACATTCTCCCCCTTTTTGACTAACATTAAAAAGGTTTTCTCCCCAAGAGGGTCAATGTCTCATGTCCCAATGAGATCTTACAATCTCTCCCTTGATCCAAAAATAAATACCTAGGATGCCTACCATCTTCCTAGTGATAATTCACATATCACTCAAGAGAGACAATCCTATACTCTCTCGCAATTTCCAAATTGGGTATCAAAAACCCATCAATTTTCCCAATTGATGATACTCTCCCAATAACTTCTCCTCTTCAAGGAGAAAAACACGTCCATCATCCCAAGATGGATACCCCCCCCTAAAGGCTTGCTCCCCCTTGATCATTGCACCAACAATGTCCTTGGGAAGCCCCTAAGCCAATAGAAACTCTAAACCATCAAAATTAAGGTTCTAAGTTCAAACTTGAACTTTCCATACCCTAAATTTGATACTTTGACCTAACACTTCTCCTAATCCATATCCAATGGATTTTCACCCTTTATAATGCTTCCCAAAGCATATCCTAGGGTTAGAAGTGGTTAGGGACCTTTACCATGGCTGAACACGGGCTAAACAAATCTTGTTAATCCAAATCAGACTGGCAATGACTCGATAGTAATCGCTGATTGCCACTCATATTAGTCGATCGCCACATTGTAGTAATCGATCGATAATCAAAATCTCGATTTTCATTTATCGTAAATGAATTTTGGAAATTCATAAATAATTATACGTAATTCAAAAAATCATGAAAATTCATACGTATAATACTTATGACACACACAATGGGTGAAAAATATTTGAAAATTATTTTACCCATAAAATAGTGAGTTTGATACAAAACTCAAAACCATTGAAATTTTCAATGTTTTGGCCCTATTTTGTATCAACTCTATCAATGGTGATTTCTATCAAAAGATAGACTTCACCAAGGTTTTTCAAAATGATTTTAAAATATTTTCAAAACCTTATTTTGGATCATATTCCTTGGGCTCTATGTACATGACTTGTACACATGCTCTCCCAATGATCCACAAATGAAACAAGATGAGTTTTAGTTCATCTAGATGCAAAAACTATGCACCTTGAACTCAACTCATATCCTAGCATCTCACATGTATCTAAGGTGTATAAATACACATACATGTCAATTTGATGTGAGATGTGGGTTTTGTTCATCCTAAACTAGGGTTTCATGCATTCTCTAAGGCAACCCTACTTGATTCCCTTATAAATGGGACTTCAAGTCATGTCATAGTCCTTAATTCAATTTCAACCAAAATGTCTTAAATGCATGAATGATTATGACATTAGAAATTTTATAAATACGCATATGCTCATAATCATGATGTCATGGCATAAGATGAAATCTAAAAACACATGACATTTGAAACCTTAATCCTAAACATGAACATGACATATAAAATCATAGAACTAGGCATGATGTCAAGACATGGCATATGGCAATCAAAGCATGGCATATAAAATGTATAGGTATGGTAATACCTAAATTTTAATATTAATTGCCATTTGATATAGTTAGATATATTTTGCCATATTATCATTAATCTCCCTAGTGTGCCAAAAACCCAAAATGACACACTAACACTCTAAACCCTAATTGTGCCAATTTGATCATTTTATCAAACTTCATAACTAATATTGGCACATCCTAAAATCTTTTAGGATTATGATTCAACCCTATTTCCAAGGTATCCATAACCTTGAAAATAACCTAAAATGCCACCTTTATCATGGTTGAGTTAACTACCCATCCAATCAAGGTTGGCACACCCTAAACCCATCTAGCGTGAATCAATCACGCTCTTAGGAACCCAAAACCGATTTGAGCTCCTAGGGTTAATTAGGTATTCCTTAGGGATAACCTCCCTAGATACCTTCCTAATGACCCTCCTAGGCTTGTTAGCCTTGGTCATTTGGGTCTTACCTAGGTTGACTCTAGGGGTAACTCCCCTTGCAACCTTCTTAGTGGCCACCCTAGGTTTCCTTGAAACCCTAGCCACTAGGCACACCCTTTGGTCAATTCTAGGGATGACTTCCCTATTGACCTTGGTCTTCCTAGACCTAGTTTGTGTTCTATAGTCAAATGGAACACTATGGTAAGCTACATTAGGCTTAGGTTTGTGACCTAAACCTTGTTTGCCTTTGGTTGACTTTTGACTCTTAGGTCCTTGGTGTTGACTTTGACTTTTGGACCTTTGACTTTGACCATTAGACCCTTTAAATTGGTTTTGTATATTCCTAAGAGTCTTTTCAAGTTTTTCAAGCCTTGACCTCAAGACTTAATTTTCCTTTTCTAATTGCCCGATTTTAGAATTTTGATTTAAATCTTGGGCATTGGACTTCCTAGGCATATGCCTAGTCCATTTAGGGTTTAGATCTAGGTGCTCTTGCACCTTTCTAATTGTCTCCCTAGGTAAAATTTATCTTGAGTTATTTGACCTAGGTTTGCCCTTAGGTAAAATATTTTTAGGGACATTAGTCCCAAATTTCTCCTTACTCCTAAGGTAAACATTTTTAGCACCTAAGCAAAATTCCTTACTTCTAGCATGCTCTTTATGAATTGCAAGAGAATTAAAATTTCTAGCATGCTTTTGACTTTTAAATTTAGAAGGTGCATTATTTAAATATACCTTAGGGTTAGCTATAGAAGCTCCCCCTACTTGTAATGCTCCTCCTTGCCCCTTCTTCTTCCCCCTAGGGCATTGACTCCGATAATGCCCCTTTGAATTGCACTTGAAGCATATGATGTGCTCCTTGCCTTTAGGTGTTGGGGAACCGACATCCTTGACTTTTGGTGCCGGTGGAGCTTTCCTAATCTTCTTTGGGCACTTGCTCTTATAGTGCCCAAATTCCCTACACTCAAAACACATAATATTATTTTTATTTGAAATTAGAGTGTTTGAGTTACCTAGGTTAATGGAGACCGGAATTGGATTTTGGGCTTCTTCATCTTGACCGGATGTCGAAGCTTCTTCTTGATGCTCCGGTGTTGAGGAAACTCTAATCTCCTCCTCAATCCTAGAAGTGGATGCTTCTTCCACTTCCTCCACCTCTTCCGATCCAGATGTTGATTCCCTATCAACCTCTGAATCCTCAAACTCTTTGGATGAAGATGTACTTGCTTCTTTTTGAGCTTGAGAGGATGAGCACTCTTCTTCTTCTTCTTCTTCTTGGACCAATGATGAGTTTTCATGGAGTTTTGCCACTTGGCTCCACAACTCCTTAGCGTCCATATAGTCCCCTACCATACACACAATTTCATTAGGGACCAAATCAAGAATAAATTTTACTACCTTCATGTTTTTCTCGAAGGCTTGGAGTTGATCTTCACTCCACTTCTTCTTCTTGAGGAATCCTCCCTTTGGTCCTATTGGATAGCTAAAACCCTCCATCAAGATAGACCATTCTTCGAAGTCCCTCATCAATAGGAAGTCTTCAATTCTTGACTTCCATTTCTTAAACCCTTCTTGTCCATAGAAGGAGTAAGGGATCGGTGTGTTAATGTTCCATCCCAATTGTTCTTCCATCTTCACCCTCTAGCTTCTTTGTCCTAGCTCCCGGCGGTTAGTCCGTAGAAGAGCCCCGGGCTCTGATACCACTTGTAGGAGATTTGAGGCCGCTAGAGGGGGGGTGAATAGCGTTGACCGTCAGAAGATGGAAATCGTTCGCGATCGTCTCTACAAAACTCGTTATGCGCAGCGGAATAGAAATAATAAAAGCAATAACGAAAAGATACAATCACGAACACAAGGATATAACGTGGTTCGGAACCGAACGGTTCCTACTCCACGGATCGAGCTCTAAAGAGCCCTAGTGATGCACACGCACTCACTAATCACAAATACTCCTTCTCGACACAAGTCGGAGGTGGAGAAACCTCTTACAATGAGATTACAACAATAATCTAAATACAACAAGCAAATATAAGAAGAAATACAACAAGAGAAGTAAAGAAAACTTTACAAAAACTCTTTAGAAGCTTGCTTGTTGATTGCCTTGGACTAGCACTTGAAAGCTCTGATTTGCAGCAGCAAATCGCTTCAAAACGTCCAAGAAAATCGGTTTCAAAAACCCTCCCATCGAGCTCCTTTTATCCTTGTGCGCGACTGATTTCCATCACCGATCGCCATAAGTCACCAGTCGACTGATGCCACTGTTGTTGTGAGACAACGGCTCGATCCACGCGGGAAAAACTCCAACGGATCTCGATCGCTAACATTGGTAGTCGATCGCCACCGCAGAGTAATCGGGCTACGGCCACGAGCATTCTGCGGCTCGCGTCAATAACTAGCGCTTGATCGTCGACTGGCCGATCGCCAGAGACATCGCCCGATCGCTTCCAATGAGCGCCGATCGCCGAGCGCCTAAATTTTTCAACGCGAACTAACTCGTCGTCACTCACGACGGCAATGAACCGCCATAATGCTCACGACCGCCAACCTCAAAGATGAGGTTTTAACCCAAGTATGGTGCCCCCATACTTGCTAGACCACCCTTAGCCTAGACCTAAGCCTTCTAGCCACCTCCATCTGTTAGAGATCGTTTGGAAGCTAGAGGGGGGGTGAATAGCGTAGATGAAATTCGATCCCGTTCATGTCTACAATTTCGTTAGTGCGCAGCGGAAATAGAAATAATAAAAGCAATAACGAAATGGACACAACACAAATCACAACAAGAGCATATAACGTGGTTCGGAACCGAACCGGTTCCTACTCCACGGATTGGGTTCGTACGAACCCTAGCGATGCCACAAACACCACTAACCAATAAAACTCCTTCTTGACACAAGTCAAGGGTGGAGAAACCCCTTACAAGTAATCTTACACCAATAAGATACAAATACAAGCAATTACAATAATGAATACGAAATGCAAGTAAAGAAGACACTTTACAACACTTGTTTTGATTGCTTGAATGCTTGGTTGCTTGCTTGCACTTGGAGACCTGATTTGCACCAACAAATCGTTCCAATAACCCTCAAGAACCGATCCCAAAATCCTCCATCACGAGCTCCTTATAAAGCTTCAACCTGTGCTGGAAAAGGTCTATCAGTCGACTGATGCCACTGTTGTCGTGAGACAACGGCTAGATCCACGCTGGATAAGTCCAACGGAACCTTCATCATCACCGACCGATCATGACCATCACGATCGATGGAGCCTTCACTCGACCACCGAGTCTCGACTCCATTCTGCGTCGGAATAGCCGAGCACCACCGATCGATCACATGATCGGGCCGATCGCTGAGCCATCACCGACCGCCCACCTGCGCAAATGATCGCTAGGCCATAACCCGCAGTCAAAACCTAGTTGACTCGGTCCAGTCGACTGCCACATGGCACCAGTCGACTGGCACACCTCAAACATGAGGTTTTAGCCCAAGTATGGTTCCCCCATACTTGCTAGACTACCCTTAGCCTAGACCTAAGCCTTCTAGCCACCTCCATCAGCCTCACACCTCTCGGATCCCTCCAAGTCATCCATGACTTGTTCATCCATTGCGCTAGCCTTCAGGTGCTTTCATCGGCTATGTCATGCTAACGGTGTCTACACCGCCAAGGCACATTGGACTTACGCCGCCAAGACTCCGCTTAGACTTTACGCCGCCAATATCAATCCCCTTGGACTTCAAATGCCAACCCATGTTGGACTTCTCAAATGCCAAGACCATACTTGGACTTTCCTTGCCAACCCATGTTGGACTTCTCAAATGCCAAGACCATACTTGGACTTTCCTTGCCAACCCATGTTGGACTTCTCAAATGCCAAGACCATGCTTGGACTTTCCAGTCCAAGAACTTAATACTTGGACTTACCATGACAATTACATTGTCATATGTTTTTGTCAAAACATCAAAACACATCAAGACATCACTCGAGCCAAACTCGAGTCCTGGTCAATCGTGACCTGGGCCGATTGCACCAACAATCTCCCCCTTTTTGATGTTTGACAAAAACCAAACAAACTATTGAGTTAGAACACTAACTTAAATCCCTTACCAATTTTCCCAAATTGGTAAATACTCTCCAAATGTTCTCCCCCAAACATTCTCCCCTAACTAAGAAAAAGGTTGTCTCCCCAAAAGGGTCAATGTCTCATGTCCCAATGAGATCTTACAATCTCCCCCTTGGTCCAAAAATACTTAGGATGCCTACCATCTTCCTAGTGATAAGTCCCATATCACTCAAGAGAGGCAATCCTATTCACTCTCCCAATTTCCAAATTGGGTATCAAGAATCCCATTTTCCTCCTCATGAGGAAAAAACCATCCATCATCCATGATGGATACTTCCCCCTAAAGGCTTGCTCCCCCTTGACCATTGCACCAACAATATCCTTGGAAATTCCCTAAGCCAATAGGAATTCTAAGCCATCAAAATTAATGTTAGAAATTCAATATTGAACTTTCCAGCACCTTAAAATTGATACAAACCCTAAACACCTCTCCTAATCCATATCTAATAGATTTTCACCCTTTATCATGCTTTCCAAAGCATATCATAGGGTTAAGAGTGGTTAGGGACCTTAACCGCAGCTGAAATCGGGTTAAATAACTTTGGTTACCCCGAAATCAGGCTATCAATGACTGTTATACTGGCCAATGATGATGTGTCCATCATCGACCGCACGGCAACAATGAGTGATACAATAGCAATGAGTCCAAACGCGCCATCACGACTACATCAGAAGCAATGATCGATAATCGAAAACTCCGATTTTCGTAAATCGACTCGACTTCTGGAAATGCATAAGTAATTCTACGTAAATTAAAAAAATCACGAAACTTGATACGTATATTACTTAACACACATACAATCAGTGAAAAATTTTGGAAAAATATTTTTACCATTGAATTAGGAGATTGATACAAAATCCAAAAGTGACTAAAAACTTTAAGGTTGAAGCTCACTTTGTATCAATCTTATCAATGGTGATTGCTATCAAAAGATAGACTTCACCAAGGTTTTTCAAAATGATTTTAAAATATTTTTAAAAACCCTAATTTGGATCATTTTCCTTGGGCTCTATGCACATGGCTTGCACCCAAGCTTTCCTAATGATCCAAATGGAATTGGATGAGTTTTAGTTCATCTAGATGCAAAAACTATGCATCTTGAACCTAACTTATTATCCTAGCATCTCACATGTATCTAGGATGTATAAATACACATACATGTTAATGTGATGTGAGATGTGGGTTTGAGTTCACTTTATCTATGGTTTCATGCATTTCCTAGGCAACCCTACTTGATTCCCTTATAAATGGGACTTCAAGTCACGCCATAGTCCTTAAATCAATTTCAATCAGGTTAATGCATGAATGTATGATCATGGCATAAATGATAGCATTATTAAAACATGGACAATGATCATGATGTCATGACATATGATGAAATTTAAGAACACATGACATCTAAAATAACCCTAAACAATGTCATGACATGGTATATGATAGGATGCAATTTCATGTCATAATATATCAACTTTCATAAGCAATACCATTATACAAATATTCATCCATACACACAAGATTTTTCAGAAACAAAGATTTCATTTAACTTAAAACTTGTCTTTTACATTCAAAATGGAGATTGGCTATGCTCAATCTCACTACAAAAATTGACAACCACGTAACATCTAATATCCTCTAATCGTCCGCAGGAGGTGGCGTGGAGGAGGAGGTCACGACTCAGGGTCCAGACCCGCATCATCTCTAGCATATCGAGCTGATGCTGCTCTATGCGACTCTGGGACTCCTCCATCCTATCGAGACGTGTGCTGAAGGATGCCTGGCCTGCCAATATCTCTGACAGCCTAGAGTCCACCGATCCGATAGTCTGAACTGACTCACCGGGCCACGACGATCCGATGGACTCCGATGTGTCTGCGCGCATCCGTGGTCATCCTCATCACTGGTATCCGCATCCTCGTGGTCCTCTGTCGCCTCTCTGGGTACCAGAGGATGCTGTCTACATGCCCTGGGTGGTGGTCGTGGCGCCAACTCCATCTATCCAGCGCCCATCCATAGCTTTGCTAGCGAGAAGTTACGAATTGATATACAGTCGTACACCTCCGATAGCGCTCTCAGAGAGCCCCTGTGGATGTTGACGCCTACTGAGTCTAGCCATGCTGTAATGATATGACCAAATGGCATATGCACTTTCCTTATACAGGGAAATGAAATGCACAATGCAAAGGAAAATGTTTAATGCAAAGTTTATATCTAGCGATGACGATGACATATAGAAGAAAAGATGGGGAGGCCGAATCTTGGCCGCACCCGAGTGACAATGGGAAGAAAACACCCAATAATGACCTTGTAAAGGACATTGTCAGGTGCAGACAACTCAGTGATAGGAAATAGATTCTGGGCCGGTGGACGAGGATAACCAAAGATATGCTCATGCATGGACTCCATAGAGATATGGTCAAAAGGCTCAGGTAAAGGAAAATCCATGGTAGGGTAAAAGATAAAGGTGTCATCTGAAGGCCTACACTCGAGAAACTCCTGCAGTATCGCAGGAGTGAACTCTAACTCGCGTTTTGCAACGCGAGTAGTGTAAGTAGGGCCGTCATCCACCTTTTTAAGGTTTTGATAGAATTTCTTAACAAGGTCATCATTAATTGGATGCGTGCATAAGACGATTTTCATTAGATTGTAGTATGCAATTAATTCCATGACATCACTACAATGTCGATTGAAAAAATCTCTATCGATATACCTAACCAACATAGGTTGGTACAATCGAGATTCACCCTCGGGTGGATCATTCCTACGGGCTCTCCTATTTAGAATGCAATGTAATGATATAACATGCAATGTCAATAATACACGATTAGATAAACCTAAATTGTAATGGAAATGAATTTTAGGGCTCGGAAAAAAATCGTTACTTAGGCGCCATTTGAAGATGTGGTCGGAGGGAAGACTCAAATGTTGTTGGGGTCGCCGGAAAAGTCGCCGGAGAACTTCAGACGCCGGAACCCTAATCGGAACAAGGAAAAATAAGCCCTAAATCGCGTGAACTAGGGCTCTAAATAGGTGAAAAATGGAAGAGGAGAGACTCGTCTATCAAACCTAACACTTGGGAGGTTGGCACGGCCGGAAGAGTTGGTCGGAGAGGGAGACGGCGATCGGAGAAGGAAGGTTGAAGAAAGGCTCGTCGTGTGAAGACGCCGAACCCTAGCGGTTCAGCGTTATAAATTGATGCGATCGATGTGGATCATTAGTCGATCGATAGCGGTTTATTACGGGTTTACCGAGCCGGCAATGATCGATCCGGCTCGGCAGAATCGATCACGAACCTTCGTAACGCGGTTACAAGAGCATCACCGATCGATGTTGCTCATCATCGATGTGCACATCACTGATTGCTCGCCGAGCACTCGACCGATGGCCCGGCCGGTGAATAAGACCATCACCGATCGATGGAGCTCATCACGATCGATGGTCAATCACCGAGTCATGAAGCTAGCACTTTCGATCGATGGCGTATCGATCGTACGTGTTACAAGAGTTATCACGATCGATAATCGATCCGATCGATATCGATTTCCACTCAAAATCGAAGATCTCGATTTCATCATCTTAATTATTCCATTTTATCACGTTAGATCTTGTATATCGAATGTATTGATGTTATACTTTTATTCATGTTTTCGTTAATGTATTTTAATGTTTTATTTCATTTTTGCAAACATTAACATTCAATGATTTCTAAAACCTAACATCTCACCCTTTCTAAGTGTTAAAATACACAATCAAGGTGAAAGACTTGTTTTGTGAGATGCAATCTATCCTAGACATTCCTTCCATGCAAACATATGGTAAAACATATGAAGCATGGTGAGTACAAGACATCAAGTTGTGTGGCACTTGAGTATCACTCTAGATGTTACTTTTAACATCTTAAACACACATCTCTTGATACATGAACTTCTAAAATGTGCCAACAATCAAAGTTACACACTATGACATCTAAATCTAGATCGTGTCAATTTTATTGATTTTCATGTTTTCAAGGTATATATTGACACATCCTAAAATTCTTTGAAATTAAGGCTCAAAGATATTTCCAAGGTAACCATAACCTTGAAAGTAACCTAAGGTGCCACATTTATCATGGTTGAGTTGACTACCCATCCAATCAAGGTTGGCACACCCTAAACCCATTTAGCGTGAATCAATCACGCTCTTAGGAACCCAAAACCGATTTGAGCTCCTAGGGTTAATTAGGTATTCCTTAGGGATAACCTCCCTAGATACCTTCCTAATGACCCTCCTAGGCTTATTAGCCTTGGTCATTTTGGTCTTGCCTAGGTTAACCTTAGGGATTGCCTCCCTAACAACCTTCTTAGTGGCCATCCTAGGTTTCTTCGAAACCTTGACCATTAGGTACAGACCTTGGTCAACTCTAGGAATGACTCCCCCATTGACCTTGGTCTTCCTAGACCTAGTTAGTGTCCCATAGTCAAATGGAACACTATGGTAAGTCACCTTGGACTTAGGTTTGTGACCCAAACCATTCTTGCCCTTGGTTGACTTTTGACTCTTAGGTCCTAGATGTTGACTTTGACTTCTTGACCTAAGAGTTTGACAATTTGACCCTTGAAATTGATTTTGTATCTTGTTTAGGGTCTTTTCCAATGTCTCAAGCTTTGACCTCAAGGCTTGGTTCTCTAATTCTAATTGCCCAATTTTAGAATTTTTATTTAAATCTTGGGCATTGGACTTTCTTGGCATATGCCTAGTCCATTTTGGATTAAAACCTAGATGTTCTTGTATTTTCTTAATAGATTCCCTAGGTATTGTTTTTCTAGGGACATTAGTCCCAAATTTCTCCTTATTCTTAAGGTGAACATTCTTAGCTCCTAAACAAATATGTTTGTTATTTATAGCATGCTCTTTATGATACATAAAAAAAATGATAAAATTAGTTCAATCAATCTTTTTAATGTTTAAATTAGAAGGAGAATTATTTAAATAAACCATAGCGTTTGCCTTAGTGGATCCCCTACTTGTGATGCTCCCTTTGCCCCTTCTTCTTCTTCTTTGGGCATTGACTCGTAATGACCCTAGTCGGCATTTGAAGCAAATGACATGCTCCTTGCTCTTTTGACTTGGAGAACCGCATCCGCTGACTTTTGTTGACTTTTAGGCGCCGGAGGAACATTCATGATCCTCTTTGGGCATTTGCTCTTGTAAGTCCCATACTCCCTACACTCAAAGCACATAATATGATTTTTATTTGAAAGTAAGGTTTTTGAGTTACCTAGGGTGGTGGTAGGTGCCGGAGTTGAATTTTGAGCTTCCTCATCTTGATCGGATGTTGAAAGCTCTTCTTGAGGTTGCTCCGTGTAGAGGATGGTCTCTCCTCCTCAATCCTAGAAGTAGATGCTTCTTCCACCTCTTCTACTTCTTCTTTCTCCGATTCGAAGTTGACTCCATCTCAACTTCCCGATTCCTCACTTTCACTTGAGGATGAACTCTCCTCATGGAATCTTGCCAATTTTCTCCATAGCTCCTTGGCATACATGTAATCCCTAGCTTGCACAAAACATCATTAGGGATTAAATCTTCCAAAAGTTTTGTTACCTTAACTTGGTCTTGAGCTTTTGGCGTTGCTCTTGGGTCCACTTTTTCAATTTAGGACATTCCCTTCTTATCCCTAGGGGTTCAAAGCCTTCAACGAGGATGAACCAATCCTCTCATCATCAAGAATGTTTCCATTCTTGCTCTCCATGCGGAAAATCTTGGATCATATGGAGGTGGAGTGTTGATTTCCCATCAAGCTTGTCTTGGAATTCCATCTTCACCCTCTAGCCTTTTGCCTTAGCTCGGTTGTTAATCCGTAGAAGAGCCCGGGCTCGATACCACTTGTTAGGATCGTTTGGAAGCTAGAGGGGGTGAATAAGCGTAGATGAAATTCGATCCGTTTGTGTCTACAATTTAGTTAGTGCGGAAATAGAAATAATAAAAAGCAATAGAAATGGACACAACACAAATAGAGCATATCGCGTGGTTGAACGTTCGAATCGAACTTCCTACTCACCTGATTGGGTTCAGCAGAACCCTAGCGATGCCACAAACACCACTAACCAATAAAACTCCTTCTTGACACAAGTCAAGGGTGGAGAAACCCCTTACAAGTAATCTTACACCAATAAGATACAAATACAAGCAATTACAATAATGAATACGAAATGCAAGTAAAGAAGACACTTTACAACACTTGTTTTGATTGCTTGAATGCTTGGTTGCTTGCTTGCACTTGGAGACCTGATTTGCACCAACAAATCGCCCCAATAGCCCTCAAGAACCGATCCCAAAATCCTCCATCACGAGCTCCTTATAAAGCTTCAACCTGTGCTGGAAAAGGTCTATCAGTCGACTGATCGGGACCATCAGTCGACTGATGCCACTGTTGTCGTGAGACAACGGCTAGATCCACGCTGGATAAGTCCAACGGAACCTTCATCATCGCTGATCGATCATGACCATCGGGCCGATCGATGGAGCCTTCACTGACCGAAGTCTCGACTCCATTCTCAGGCGAAATATCGAGCACCGACCGATCGATCACACGATCGATCCGATTGCCGAGCCATCACCGATCGCTTCACCTCGGCAAATGACGCTAGGCCATAACCCACAGTCAAAACCTAGTTGACTCGGTCCAGTCGACTGCCACATGGCACCAGTCGATTGGCACACCTCAAACATGAGGTTTTAGCCCAAGTATGGTTCCCCCATACTTGCTAGACTACCCTTAGCCTAGACCTAAGCCTTCTAGCCACCTCCATCAGCCTCACGCCTCTCGGATCCCTCCAAGTCATCCATGACTTGTTCATCCATTGCGCTAGCCTTCAGGTGCTTTCATCGGCTTTGTCATGCTAACGGTGTCTACACCGCCAAGGCACATTGGACTTACGCCGCCAAGACTCCGCTTGGACTTTACGCCGCCAATATCAATCCCCTTGGACTTCAAATGCCAACCCATGTTGGACTTCTCAAATGCCAAGACCATACTTGGACTTTCCTTGCCAACCCATGTTGGACTTCTCAAATGCCAAGACCATGCTTGGACTTTCCAGTCCAAGAACTCAAGACTTGGACTTACCATGACAATTACATTGTCATATGTTTTTGTCAAAACATCAAAACACATCAAGACATCACTCGAGCCAAACTCGAGTCCTGGTCAATCGTGACCTGGGCCGATTGCACCAACACCATCAACCTCACGCCTCTCGGATCCCTCCAAGTCATCCATGACTTGTTCATCCATCGCGCTAGCCTCCAGGTGCTTCCCTCGGCTATGTCATGCTAACGGTGTCTACACCGCCAAGGCACATTGGACTTACGCCGCCAAGACTCCGCTTGGACTTTACGCTGCCAATATCAAACCCCTTGGACTTCCCAAATGCCAAGACTCAAGCTTGGACTTTCCCTTGCCAACCCATGTTGGACTTTCCATGCCAAGACCCATGCTCGGACTTCTCATTTTCCAAGACCCATGCTTGGACTTCTCATTTTCCAAGACCCATGCTTGGACTTCTCATGCCAAGTACTCAAGACTTGGACTTTCCCAAATGCCAAGTACCCATGACTTGGACTTTCCATGCGCCAAGTGTCCCACTTGGACTTTTCATGCCAAGTACTCAAGACTTGGACTTTACCAAATGCCAAGTGTCCCACTTGGAATTTCCATGCCAAGTACCCATGACTTGGACTTTACCTTGCCAAGACCCATGCTTGGACTTTCCAAAATCACATGGTCAACCCTAGTCAACCATTAAGGTCTTCCTTGAGTCAAACTCGAGTCCGGTCAAACATGACCCGGGTCGATTGCTCCAACAATCTCCCAACATATTAATCGACATTAATGTCAAACATCAATGCCAAACCACTTTGTCAAACATCAAAACATCACTCGAGTCAAACTCGAGTCTGGTCAATCGTGACCTGGGCCGATTGCACCAACATGAACCATTTATATGATAAATGAAGATTCACTATTTGAGTATACACGGTTTCATGTATTTGATTGGATCTTAAACTCATTTACTGAATGTCCGCGATACGACTCACAGCATGAGAGAATTTGTGATTGGATCACAACTAGTGAGTATCTCTACATGTGTAATTGTGATGTATCGGAATTATCCCTAGTCAATGAATTGATGGATTTGGACACCATCAATTCTGTCGAGACTAGCACGAGGTATACTCCTTGGTGTATCCAAGCAGCTGAGTCTCACTGGCTGGAGACATTGTGATGTCCGGAGTTAATCGTGGATGCTAGTTATGGTAACTAGTTCATTGGAGTGACCAACCGTAAGACTTCATATGGTTCTCTGCATATATAGATATGTCAATGAAGTTCTTACTGTAGCTTAAGTGTGATGTTCCTTTGACTTGCGGTATTCAAGTCATCTTGATCATAAAGACTTATGCTTTGACATTTTAAGCAAGCATCTCTGAGGAGATGTGGACCCGGGATGATTGGGTATAAGTCGAAGTGATCGAAGGTGTTTGAATAGCCTATAAAGGATTCACCACTCCTTGCGAGGAGATGTATACCCATGGCCTCTCGTCGGATTGTTACTAAAGTCTTGGGCCAAAGCATTACATGTTTAGAGTAAGGTACTCTTCGATACATGTGGAGTAACTAGAATCCGTAGGACGAGGAAATGATACTTGGGCTAGGTGTGACGTAGTCAGCCTAGTGGGGACTGACACTATAGACCATGTCCCAACCAAGTGGGTATAAGATGAGTGAAGGGAATGGGGCACGATTCATTCGAGCTGCTGAAGGGTTTCAGAAATAGTTCTGGATCAACCGTTGATCTTTTCGGTTAATTGGGGATCATGATGTACTACTAGGTGTCACTCATGATCGTTCTATAATTAATGATTAATTATAGACGGCTAACATAAACCGAGAACCTATTTGGTAACACACACAACGAGCGTAATCCAAAGGATTTAAAATGAGCTTGAGAATGAGATTCTCAGACCGAGAGAAACTGAGTTTGGTTGGACCAAACATGGAGCGAGCATGATATCATTTCAGTCGTAATGAAAGCGTGGATGGGCCGTGTCTTATGAAGACATAATGGATGAACCAAAATGGTTTGGTTCTAATCCAATGGAGGAGAATAAACCAAAGGGTTTGGTTTATTTTAAACGAATGAACCAAAGTTGGTTCGGTTCATTTTAACTTAAAATAAACCATCATGGTTTGGTTTAATTTAACTTAAATTAATGAAGCGGGTTAACGGGCCTTATGGTTATGATCCAATAACCATTAAGAGAATTAATTCTCTATAAAAGATGGCATAAGGGTTTGTTAAGCCCTAATCCAATTCCCTTAACCTAGAGTTGCCGCCCACCTCCTCCCCTTGTAGAAGTCGGCGCCAACTCTAGTGCCGCCGCCCATCTCCTCCAACCGGCGACCAGCTGCTGCCGTCTTCTCCACTTGCCGGCGTCGAGCTGCTGCCGGAGGAGCTCCGGTGATCATCCTTGGCTCCGGCGACAAGGTGAGCACATTGCTTTCCTTATTTGGCCGGCGCAAGGTCTCCACCAAAGCTGTCCAGTTTTCTGGACAGCTTGTTTCCTTCTTGTCGGAGCGTCGTTTGGACGACGTTTGGAGCTCCGACAGCGCCTCCCTTGCCGGGGATTCGATCTCCGGCAATCCTCATAGGTGGAGGACGAAGGATTCGTCAAACGGTTGACGAATTCCTCTCCGGAGAAGCGAGTTTTTGAGGACTCGTTTTGGATCCGAATTTTGATTCGGATCGTGATCTTCTCTCGATTACATCATCTTCAACACGAGGCTAGTAACCCTAATGAAGACGAGGCTCGTGACTTAGTGAAGTCATCCCGAAGATACTCGGTGTGGATATGGATAGAGACAATTCTAGCGAGAATCGTTCCGGTTGATGCCTTTCCCGCTACACGTGATATGTCAGGTATACATATTGTAAATTTCTTTTTATTGCAAAATTTGAATTTACAGTTATGTCTACACATGTTGCACTATGCATGCGTGTGATGTGTGTATTGTAATAAATTAGATTTATTATTTTATTCCTTCCGCTGTGCACATGTTTACAAAACATGTTCGAACACACACTCGTCGCAGTGCCGGAAACCCAACAGTGGTATTAGAGCCCAGGTTGTGTTTCGACATAATCGTAAAATTATTTTGCGATAGTCATAATGATATTTCTAGAAATTTTCTACTTTTGAAAAGTTAGAAGTATTTATGGAAATTTTTTAATTTTGGAAAGTCTAGAAGTATTTATGGAAATCTTCTACTTTTGGAAAGTTGAAAGTATTTATGGAAATTGATATTTTCCATAAATAAAATATTTGATTAGATTTTGGTAATTTATTTCCTAATTTAATCATGATTTGATTTGGGAAATCAAATCTTAAAATATTTTATTTCCATAAGTAGTTTTGATGATTTAGGAAATTGGTTTCCTAAATTGACTTTCCTTAATCAACTATTTCCACAAATAAAATATGTGATTAGATTTGGAAATTTATTTCCTAATTTAATCATGATTTGATTTGGAGAATCAAATCTTAAACATATTTTATTTCCATAAATAGTTATGACATATAAGGAAATATTGTACATGATATAATTGTATGTCATGTAATTGCATTAGATGCATATCATTAGCCATGCGTGTCGTGACATGTAGATGTATGCCATGTCATGTAGATAATAGTTATTTGCATGCGTGTCGTGACATGTAGATGTACGCCATGCCATGTAGATAATAGTTATTTGCATGCAAAGAGGATGAGACATAAAAACCCTAACTCAATATTAAAGCCTACACCTTCCATTAATATGGTTAGAACCAGAGTTCCGTTTCTTGTTTGGGTTGTTGGACTCTCTCCAAGCCCGGCTCGAACCCGAACATGTTCAAACCATGAAATAGTTTAATACTAATATGATAATAGTCAGAGGTCAATCGTTAGCTTTGGTTGTTGGACTCTCTCCAAGCCGGGCTAATTGGTTGAATGCGCTCTAACCATATTAAAACTATTTCTCGATTAATGGGCTGGCTTTAACCTGGAGCATCGACTTGTTGGACTCTCTCCAAGGTCGATGTAAAGGGAGGTGAAGTTGGGTGCTATGCATATGATGCATACTTGTTAATGTGCTAACAACCCGATGTATGTGTGAACATTCAATTAGTTGATAGCACATTGTGATAGTTGCATATACGTGATATGCAATCGGTATAGTTGATACCTACCATCGTAGTTATGAATGGCTTGTTGGAGTCTCTTCAAGGTTGTTCATATCTATGATGGATATCAGCCCATTCGGAGATGGACCTACGATCTCCCGAAGTGATTTTGGGGTTTTTGAAATTCGAAAAATAAATGGGATTTATAAATGTATGTTGATGCATTTTAAATCATCTTTCTCATATATGCTCGTTTTGTATTTCTAAAATTGATCATGATGTCTTTTAATTTGCGTTCCATTTTAGATTCGAATAAATTGACTGGGCCGAACTTCTTGGACTGCTTAGAAACTTGAGTATTGTTCTCAAGGTGAAAAGCTTGCGTATGTCCTCGAAGCGCCTCTTCCCGCCCATCCTAGTGACAATGCAACTCCGGACCAATTGTTGGTCTATCAGAAACATGTGACTGATTCTGAACTGACAAGTTGCATCATGCTAGCCGCGATGGAACCCAAGCTACGAAAGAAGCATGAGCATATGGATGCTCATATCGTAGTCCTTCATCTTTATGAGTTGTTTGATAAACAAGTGAGATTCGAATGGTTCGAAGTCTCCAAGCTCCTCTTCACCTTTGAGATGCAAGAAGGTTCATCTGTGGTACTGCTCAACATGCCGAAGACTGTGGAGCCTTCTGAGAAGCATGAGCAGGGGACGGTGTTGTTAGTTGATTCCTCGAAGAAAGGTTCTAAGAGGGAGTCAAAGGAACAACAAAAAGGGAAGAAGAAAAAGGCTAAAAAGGCAAAACCAGCTCAAAAGGGCACTTGCCATCATTATGGCAAGTAGGGCCATTGGCGAAGAAATTGCAAGATTTATCTTGAGTCCGTGAAGAAGAATAAGGCATAAGATGCTCCATCTTTTTCATATATCTTCGTTATTGATTGTCATTCTATTTCCTCAGACACTTAGGTATTGGATACTGGGTGTGGCTCACATATATGTAATGACATACATGGGCTAAGGAATAGAAGAAGACTCGTCAAGGGAGAGTTAAATTTACGTGTTGGGAATGGAGCAAAGGTTGCTGCACTCGCCATCGGAACGTATTTGTTGAAACTCCCTGCAGGACTTGTCTTAGAACTGGACAATTGCTTTTATGTTTCTTCATTGATAAAGAACATCGTTTCTATTTCTTGTTTAAATAGAAATGGGTACCATTTGACTTTTAGTAACAATTGTTGTTACATAACTTTGAATGGAGTTCTTTATGGGACTGGAACTTTAAGCAATGGTGTTTATACGTTGGACGTATCCAGTGATGTTTTCAATATCGAAGCGAGCAACAAGTGTGCTCGAAAGGATAATCAAATAGACTACTACATGTGGTATTGTCGTCTTGGCCATGTAAGCAAGAAACGTATGTCCGAATTACACCGATGTGGAATTCTGGAATCGTTTGAATTGGATTCATACGATATATGCGAATCATGCTTAAAAGGCAAGATGACTAAGTTACCTTTTACAGGAAAAGGTGAACGAGTGGGAGAGTTGCTAGGTCTAATACATACTGATGTATGTGGACCTATGTCAACTAAAGCTTTAGAAGGCTATAGCTACTTCATTACCTTCACCGATGATCACTCACGGTTTGGGTATGTGTTCTTGATGAAACACAAGTCTTAAGCCTTTGAAAGGTTCAAAGAATTCAGAAATGAAGTAGAGAAACAACATGACAAGAGTATTAAAATACTTCGATCGGATCGAGGTGGTGAATACTTAAGTCAAGAGTTTCTTGATTATCTAAGAGATAATGATATATTGTCTCAATGGACTCCGCCATATACACCACAGCATAATGGTGTATCTGAGAGGCGTAACCGAACCTTGTTGGACATGGTCAGGTCAATGATGAATCATGCGAATCTTCCCAAGTCCTTTTGGGGCTATGCACTTCAGACAGCTGTTTACTTGTTAAACAGAATGCCAACCAAGGTAGTCTCTACTACTCCATATGAGATATGGAATGGTAAGAAACCTCATGTATCTTGAAGATATGGGGTTGTCCTGCTTATGTGAAGCGGACTGTATCAGACAAATTGGATGCTAAGTCTGATAAATGTCTATTTATTGGATACCCTAAGGAAACAAGGGGATACCAATTTTATCATCCTGTGGAACAAAAGGTGTTTGTTTCAAGGCACGCTGTGTTTCTAGAGAAAGAGTTTCTCTTGCAAGAAAATAGTGGGAGTGTCGTCGAGGTTGAGGAGGCTCGAGAAACTCAAATAGACATTGATGAGATACCTGGTGGAGCACAACAGCCGATAACTCATAGTGATGAGCAATCAGCTGGACTTATTGTAACACCACATCTTCGTAGATCTGGTAGAACACGCAACATTCCTGAGAGATATGGATTTCTCGTAAGTGAATCAAACGACGTGTTACTCATTGATGATGAGGAGCCTACCAGTTATGAAGAAGTGATGACAAGTTCAGAAAGGGATAAGTGGCTTGATGCCATGAAGTCGGAAATGGATTCCATGTATGAAAACCAAGTTTGGAACTTGGTTGACCCACCTGAAGGCATCAAGCCTATAGGGTGCAAGTGGGTTTTCAAGAAGAAAACCGACATGGATGGTAATGTGATTACCTATAAGGCTAGATTAGTGGCGAAAGGATATCGTCAAAAACAAGGTGTTGATTCTGACGAAACCTATTCGCCTGTAGCTATGCTTAAATCCATTCGGATGTTCCTAGTCATAGCGGCTCATTATGATTATGAGATATGACAGATGGATGTGAAAACAACTTTCCTTAATGGAAACCTGCTCGAGGATATGTATATGATACAACCTGAGGGTTTCACATCGGTTGATAAAACCAAGGTATGCAAATTGCGACGGTCCATTTATGGATTGAAGCAAGCATCCAGGAGATGGAATATCCGTTTTGATGAGACAATCAAAAAGTTTGATTTCTCACAAAATCCAGACGAACCTTGTGTGTACAAGAAGGTTAGTAGGAGTGCAGTCGTGTTCCTAGTATTATATGTCGATGACATATTACTTATAGGAGATGATGTTTCAATCTTATAGTCAGTGAAGATTTGGTTATCCAAGACATTCTCCATGAAAGACCTGGGAGAAGTAACCTACATCCTCGGGATTAAGATCTATAGAGATAGATCGAAACGGTTGATTGGTCTTTCGCAGTCTACATATATAGACCGAGTGCTAAAGAGGTTTAGCATGTCGGAATCCAAGAAAGGTTTCCTACCCATCAGGCATGGGGTACACCTTTCGAAGTCTATGTGTTCGCGCACAGAAGACGAGAGGATTTGCATGAGTAAGATTCCCTATGCATCCGCAATAGGATCTATCATGTATGCTATGTTATGTACGAGGCCTGATGTATCGTATGCTCTGAGTGTCACGAGTAGATACCAGTCTGATCCAGGAATGGATCATTGGGTGGCTGTTAAGACGATCCTTAAGTACTTAAGAAGAACTAAGGATGTGTTCCTAATATATGGAGAAGGGTACATGGTGATACGTGGGTATACGGATGCCAGCCCCAGATAGACAAGGATGATTCCATGTCTCAGTCTGGGTATGTATTCACCTAGAATGGAAACGCAATAAGTTGGAAAGGTTCCAAGCTTGACACTATAGCGGATTCTGCCACTAAGGTAGAATACATTGCAGATTTGGAAGCAACAAAGGAAGCGGTTTGGATCAAGAAGTTCATCTCTGAACTTGATGTGGTCTCATCAATGATCCAAACATGTGCTTCGCCGCTATCATCTTATTTGAGAGATCATCAGTAGGAAGGAAATACAAATCGAGAAAATCTCCACTGAAAGGAACTTAGCGGATCATTTGACTAAGGCATTACCTCAAAGTAAGTTTGAGGGTCATGTTACAGCTTATGGTATTGGATACCGTAGCGATTGGCATTAGGCCAAGTGGGAGTCTGTTAGTAATATATGAGAGATGTCCTAAGGCAATCGCCTTATGTATGAACCATTTATATGATAAATGAAGATTCACTATTTGAGAATACATGGTTTCATGTATTTGATTGGATCTTAAACTCATTTACTGAATGTCCGTGATACGACTCACAGCATGAGAGAATTTGTGATTGGATCACAACTAGTGAGTATCTCTACATGTGTAATTGTGATGTATCGGAATTATCCCTAGTCGATGAATTGATGGATTTGGACACCATCAATTCTGTCGAGACTAGCACGAGGTATACTCCTTGGTGTATCCAAGCAGCTGATTCTCACTGGCTAGAGACATTGTGATGTCCGGAGTTAATCGTGGATGCTAGTTATGGTAACTTGTTCATTGGAGTGACCAACCGTAAGACTTCATATGGTTCTCTGCATATATAGATATGTCAATGAAGTTCTTACTGTAGCTTAAGTGTGATGTTCCTTTGACTTGCGGTATTCAAGTCATCTTGATCATAAAGACTTATGCTTTGACATCTTAAGCAAGCATCTCTGAGGAGATGTGGACCCGGGATGATTGGGTATAAGTCGAAGTGATCGAAGGTGTTTGAATAGCCTATAAAGGATTCACCACTCCTTGCGAGGAGATGTATACCCATGGCCTTTCGTCGGATTGTTACTAAAGTCTTTGGCCAAAGCATTACATGTTTAGAGTAAGGTACTCTTCGATACATGTGCAATAACTAGAATCTGTAGGACGAGGAAATGATACTTGGGCTAGGTGTGACATAGTCAGCCTAGTGGGGACTGACACTATAGACCATGTCCTGAACCAAGTGGGTATAAGATGAGTGAAGGGAATGGGGCACGATTCATTCGAGCTACTGAAGGGTTTCAGAAATAGTTCTGGATCAACCGTTGATCTTTTCGGTTAATTGGGGATCATGATGTACTACTAGGTACCACTCATGATCGTTCTATAATTAATGGTTAATTATAGACGACCAACATAAACCGAGAACCTATTTGGTCACACGCACAACGAGCATAATCCGAAGGATTTAAAACGAGCATGAGAATGAGATTCTCAGACCGAGAGAAATTGGGTTTGGTTGGACCAAACATGGAGCGAGCATGAAATCGTTTCAGTCGCAATGGAAGCATGGATGGGCCGTGTCTTATGAAGACATAATGGATGAACCAAAATGGTTTGGTTCTAATCCAATGGAGGAGAATAAACCAAAGGGTTTGGTTTATTTTAAACGAATGAACCAAAGTTGGTTCGGTTCGTTTTAACTTAAAATAAACCATCATGGTTTGGTTTATTTTAACTTAAATTAATGGAGCGGGTTAACGAGCCTTATGGTTATGATCCAATAACCATTAAGAGAATTAGTTCTCTATAAAAGAGGGCTTAAGGGTTTGTTAAGCCCTAATCAAATTCCCTTAACCTAGAGTTGCCGCCCACCTCCTCCCCTTGTAGAAGTCGGCGCCAACTCTAGTGCCGCCGCCCATCTCCTCCAACCGGCGACCAGCTGCTGCCGTCTTCTCCAATTTCCGGCGTCGAGCTGCTGCCGGAGGAGCTCTGGTGATCATCCTTGGCTCCGGCGACAAGGTGAGCACATTGCTTTCCTTATTTGGCCGGCGCAAAGTCTCCACCAAAGCTGTCCAGTTTTCTGGACAGCTTGTTTCCTTCTTGTCGGAGCGTCATTTGGACGATGTTTGGAGCTCTGACAGTGCCTCCCTTGCCGGGGATTCGATCTCCGGCAATCCTCATAGGTGGAGGACGAAGGATTCATCAAACGGTTGACGAATTCCTCTCCGGAGAAGCGAGTTTTTGAGGACTCGTTTTGGATCCGAATTTTGATTCGGATCGTGATCTTCTCTCGATCACATCGTCTTCAACACGAGGCTAGTAACCCGTACGAAGACGAGGCTCATGACTTAGTGAAGTCATCCCGAAGATACTCGGTGTGGATATGGATAGAGACGATTCTAGCGAGAATCATTTCGGTTGATGCCTTTCCCGCTACATGTGATACGTCAGGTATACGTAGTGTAAATTTCCTTTTATTGTAAAATTTGAATTTACAGTTATGTCTACACATGTTGTACTATGCATGCGTGTGATGTGTGTATTGTAATAAATTAGATTTATTATTTTATTTCTTCCACTGTGCACATGTTTATGAAACACGTTCGAACACACACTCGCCGCGGTGTCGGAAACCCAACACTCCGATCACCACCACCCTAGGTAACTCAAGCTTTTCTGTTCAAAATAAAATTCATATAATTTGATTTGAGTGTAGGGAAATTGGACACTATAAGAGCATGTGCCCAAAGAGGGTCAAGAAAAATCCACCGACACCAAAGGTCAAGGATGTCGGTGCCCAAAGTCAAAGGAGCAATGAGCACATCATTTGCTTCAAGTGTCATCAAAAGAGGCGCTATAGGAGTCAATGTTCTAGGGGGAGCAAGAAGACTCAAGAGGGAGTATCACATGTAGGGGGAGCTTCTAAAGCGATCCCTAAGGTAAAAGTTAATAATGCACCTTCTAAATCTAAAAGTCAAAAGCATGCTTTTAATTCAATTGCTATTACTCATGAAAATCATGTTAGTAGAAATAGATTCTATTGCCTAGGAGCTAAGAATTTTAACTTAGAAAATAAGGAGAAATTTGGGACTAATGTCCCTAGAAAAACCTTACCTAGGGAATCTATTAGCAAAATAGAAGATCATCTAGGCTTAAACTCCAAGAAATCTAGACATATGTCTAGAAATAAGAATATTTCAAGAAGTAATGAAAAATTAAAAATTGAGATATTAGAAAATGAAAATCAAGTCTTGAGGTCAAGACTTGAGAAATTAGAAAAGACCCTTAGGATTATCCAAAATTAATTTAAAAGGTCAAATGATCAAAAAACTAGGTCCAATGGTCAAAGTCAAAGACCTAAAAATCAAGAACTAACCAAGGGCAAGAAAGGTTTGGGTCACAAATCTAAGCCCAAGGAGACTTATCATAGTGTTCCATTTGATTATGGAACACAAACTAGGTCTAGGAAAGCCAAGGTCAATAGGGAAGTCATGCCTAAGGTTGACCAAGGTAGGTGCTTAGTGGCCAAGGTTTCCATGAAACCAAGGAAGACCACTAAGAAGGTTACTAGGGAGGCAATCCCTAAGGTTAACCTAGTCAAGACTAAAATGACCAAGGCTAACAAGTCTAGAAGGATCATTAGAAAGGTATCTAGGGAGGTTATCCCTAAGGAATACCTAATTAACCCTAGGAGCTCAAATAGGTTTTGGATTCCCAAGAGCGTGATCGATTCACGCTAGATGGGTTTAGGTGTGCCAACTTTTAAATGGATGGGTAGTTAACCTAACCATGGTAAAGGTGGCATCTTAGGTGATTTTCAAGGTTATGTGATACCTTGGAAATAAGTTTGAATCTTAATCCTAAAGGATTTTAGGATGTGCCAATAAGCCTTGAGAATTGTGAAAAATTGATTAAACTTGGCACATGTAGAATTAGATGTATCGGTGTGCAATTTGGAGTTTTGGCACACTTTGGGAATTAGTGTATCAAGAAAATTATCTTAAGGCTTAGAAATTATATTTAAGACTGATACTCAAGTACTATACACCTTGATGTCTCATACTTACCATGCTTCATGTGTTTTTGCATGGAAGGAATGTTTATGGTGTATTGTATCTCACAAAATAGATCATTCATCTTGATTATGTATTTCAACACTTAGAAATGATGAGATGCTAGGATTTGAAACTATTGGATGTTAATGCTTGTGAAAATGAAATAAAATACCAAAATACATTAACAAATACATGAACATAGGCATAACACTAATATATTCGATATACATGAATAAACATGGTAAAATGAAACAAATTGAGTGAAGAAATTGAAATTCACTTAGTTTCAGAACTGAAATCAGATATCAGTCAATTGCTAACACTGTAGCATGACACCGCGAGCCCAACAGTCGAGTGTTGCATCCAGGACTCGACTGATTTGTACATCAGTCGATTGATGGTACTGTTCATCGGGACAGAAGAGCCAACAGTCGAGTGGCTCGTCTAGTAGTCGAGTGCTGGTCACATCAATCGACTGATGATCACTATCAATCGACTAATATTACTTGCCGAGTCAGAGTAGCGATCACGGCTCTGAACCGCTCACTAACCCGCCATCAGTCAACTGATGTCACATATCAGTCGATTGGAGTCGTGATTTTATAATGCTGAACTGCTAGGGTTCGACGTCTTCATGCCCTCTTAATGCAATTTTCTTCTCCGATCATCTCCAAACTTCTCCGACCAGCCTTCCCGCATCCATGCCAGCGACCAAAAGCCTTAGGTTTGAAAGCTATCCTTCTCATTTGTGTTTTGGTCACTCTAATGGTGTCTCACAGCCTTAGGTTTCTTCTCCGGCGATTTTTCTTGTGTTAGGGTTCTGACGAGATCCTCCTTTCGACGATCTTCCGGCGTTCTCTCTGGCAAACCGACTGCCCAGTTAGGCCCTCACAACCATCAATCTAGTAATGACACCAAAGTATATCTCTATACCCTTTAAACCCTAACTTTTTTTACACCACATTTTGATCTAATCATGGGATTTGTGTCATTACATTGCATTGCATTGCATTCATCATATAATCATGTAGAAGACAGCGTAGGAATGACCCAAATTAGGGTGGATCATGTTTGTACCAACCGATGGCGGTTAGGTACATCGATGATCAATTTTTTAGACACTACTGGAGCGATATCATTGAGATCTTACTGCACTATCAGCTCATGAAGATCGCCCTGTGTACTCATGCTATTAATGATGATCTCCTCAAGGAATTTTACCAAAACTTGAGGAAGGTAGACGATGGACCTACCTACACCACTCGCGTTGTAAAACGTGATTTGGAGTTCACTCCTGCGATCTTGCAGGAGTTCCTGGAGTGTAGGCCATCGGATGATACCTTCATCTTTTATCCTACCTTTGATGCACCTCTACCTGCTCCTTTTGACCACATTTCATTAGATTCCATGCATGAGCACCTCTTCCGCCATCCTCGCTCACCAGCTCAGAAACTTTTTCCTATCAGTGAGTTATCTTCACCTGACAATGTGCTTTACAAAGTCATTGTTGGGTGCTTCCTTCCTATTGTGACTCAAGGTCTTGCCAAGATTCGCCCTCCCCATCTCTTCCTCATGTATGTCATGCGCCATAGGTTAGATGTGAACATTGCATTGAACATGTATCATTGCATTGTCCATTTCATATTCATTGTACAAGGGAAAGTTCATATGCCTTTTGGACATATTATAACTGCATGGTTAGAGTCCATAGGTATTAGCATATCTAGGGGATTGTTGAGGGCGCTTTCCGAAGTATACGACTGCATCTCAGTGCGTAACTTCACTTTGGCTGGGCTGCGGACTGGAGATAGACAGATGGAGCTGATACCTCGGCCTCAGCCCATGGCACATGGGGGGCCACCTCTAGTGCCTGGAGAGCCTGCAGGACAGTATGAGGGGCCCAATGCTATTGATGAGGATGACCATATGCCAACAGATGCAACAGTAGCAGGTCTTTTAGATCGTGTTGCACAGCTAGAGGTCAAATTCGGGGACTACCAGCAATCTGTTGACTAGCGACTGATGGAGATCATATCGGGGTAGTCCTCCATGAGTCAGAAGCTTAGTCAGATGGAGGAGCGCCACAGCAGGATGGAGGAGCGCCAGAGCCGGATGGAGTAGCGCTAGATTGATATGTACGAGATGATGAGGACCTGGACGGTGAGCCAGCAGCCTCCTCCACCTCCACCATCTGCCGGGGATGACAGCTAGAGGATGTTTAGGGATTCTGTTTTTAGTTTCTTAGTGAGATTGAGCGTTTCAGACTTCTATTTTGCTTGTAAAAACTAAAGTTATCTTTGAATGAAATATTTTTCTTAAAAAAATATGTGTTTTTATCTGATTATGTGTGTGTTAATGTTTTTATACAAATTTGCCATGTCATGACATCAAATTCTATCTTATCATATGACATATCATGATATTGTCTAGAATTATTTTCTATGTCATATTTAGAGCCTATTCATATATCATGACATCATGATCATTGGTTATGCTTATTTTTGATTATCATTTATGCCATGATCATTCATGCATTAATTAAAATTGAGTTAAGGATTATGACATGATTCGAAGTCCCATCTATAAGGGAGTCAAATAGAGTTGCCTAAAAAATGCATGAGGCTATAATATGTTGGATTGAAGCGAATCGCTAGAGGGGGGGTGAATAGAGATAAAACCTTTTTTTTGTTCGTTCGTTAAAACATGAGTAGATAATTAATTGTAGCGGAAAGATAAGCAATAAATAAAGGAGATAAATATTTTTACTTGGTTCGTAGCCTTCGGCTACTACTCCAAGGCCCTAGTGGTCCTTGACCACGCACGGAGGGCAAAACACTAAAAAACTACTCCTCGTTAGAGGTAGGAGTTAATCGTTACAAATAAAAGCAAAAAGCTTGAGGAAGAGGGACACTCCTCCTCTCCTCGTTACGATAAAAGCTCCGAGATTTGAAAGTAATAAACTGAAATAAATAACTTAAACCAACGTAATAAAAAGAAAACAATTAAACCTAGACGTCGGAGAAGAAGTAATTTGTTGTCGGAATGTTGTAGCTTGGCGGAGGCTTTTGGAAGCTTATAATTGATGATGAAACCCTAGGATTGACCCTCCTTTTATAGCCTTTCAGCCCCTTTTCGAGAGGAACTTCACCCAATAGAGTTTTGGCACATGGCTCCTTGAAAAATGGTGATAAGGCTTGACTCCTCGAGGCTGATCCTTGACCATCAGTCGACTGATGGCCATCATCAGTCGACTGATGGCAACATCAGTCGAATCGTCGACCTCGATCGACTATTGGGCCATGAGTCCTCCAGTCCTCAAGATCGTGATGCTATTGCAAGGCAAAGTTAGCTTAACAAAAGCATTAATTCGATGGCCTCCGACCATCCGATCTCGACCTAGACCACCTATAGGATGTCTTTGGTAGAATCTACGCCTAAGATCATCCCCGTAAAGAGGATACGACCTCACTTACTCTCGCACACACACGAGCTTACCTCGATACTTACTGTGTTGCTTTCGCTTTCGGCCTTCCACTCGATTCCTTCGGCTCCCTCCGATGTCACTCGAGTGTTGCTCGACCACCGCGGCTTCCTCCGGGTGTCGCTAGCCTTCATCTCCAGCTATAGCAATTTTCTGCACACTCGATTCAGCTCGTGAGATAACGACATGAGCTTAACTTTGTATCGTTTACTATAATCAAAACTCAAGTTCGACTTAGGTGCCTATTGCACCAACAATCTCCCCCTTTTTGATTTATGGCAAACCCACATACAAAGTTAAGAAAAATAAATTAAGTGCATTAAGAAAAATGAGTATGAGATATGCATGAATGAGCAGGAGTATATAAAAACTCTTTTTCAAGTGCTCCCCCTTGAGGAATCCTCCCCCTTGACCGAGGGTGAGTACTTGAGAATGAGTTTTAACTCTCCCCCTTGATGTTTGCTACTAAAAAAGAATTAAGTAACCGAAATTACTTAATATTGGCCATAGTGTTTAAAATAAGTTTTAAGTTAAGAAATCAAAAAATTGATTTCTTAACCTTGGCCTTTACTTCCGTTTTGTTAACAAGTTAACTTAAAGTTAAGTAAATTACTTTTTTGTTAACAAGTTAACTAAATGTGTTTAAGTTAAGAATTCTCTTAACTTGTTTTGTTAACTTAAAGTTAAGTAAGCCTTGGCCATAAAAAAAATTGATCCCTTAACTTTGGCTACCATTTTCTCCCCCTTTTGCCATATATCGAAAAGAGTGAGGGTGTGTGTGGAATAAAAAATAAGTATTAATTTTAAAGTCCAAGCATGTTCCACATTATTTTGAAAATAATATATTGAAAATAAGTTCATCTATAAAATGTTCGACTCATATTTGGCTTGATTGATATGAAAGATCAACCAGTCCTGGTCAGAGTCGGTTAGTATGTATGATTATACTCTGTGGTTCATAGCGATGCACTAGCTCTACATCTGGAACCAGGAGTAAGGTCCTAACATCTCATGCCCATTTACGTGGCTAAGTACACAAACACATTAGTCCTATGTGTTGTGAGATGTATTGGCTCCTTAAATCTATAGGTGCATGATATCTAAGGTAAGTCCTATACTAGTTCCATGAAAAATGAAAAGTAAGAAATAGTAGTAATATAATTTGCAAAGTCCTATTCTACTACGCACATGCCAAATTTTTGTCTTAATAGACTAAATTCGGCTTCGGGTAGGGGTTTAGTAAATAGGTCTGCTAAGTTAGACTTCGATTCGACGTATTCGAGTTGTATGGCTCCGTTGGCCACATGTTCTCGAATGAAATGATGTTTGACCTCTATATGTTTGGTCCTAGAGTGACATATCGGATTCTTAGTAAGGTTAATTGAACTAATGTTATCTACGTGGAGTTTTGTGCTTTTAAAGTCTAACTTAAAGTCGCGGAGAGTGTGCTTCATCCAAAGAAGCTGAGTGACACACTCACCCATCGCGATGTATTCGGCTTCGGTGGTAGATAAGGCTACACAATGTTGCTTCCGACTGCACCAACTTACTAGACTCAAGACGAGAAGTTGACAACAACCACTCGTACTCTTTCTATCGAGCTTACTACCGGCATAGTCCTAATCGGAGTAGCCGGTTAGTTCGAACTCGGTAGATCTAGGGTACCAAATATCGACATTAAGTGTACCTTTTAGATATCTAAGGATACGCTTGACTAGAGTTAGGTGAGACTCCTTGGCACAGGTTTGGAACCTTGCACACATACTTACTGCAAATAAGATATCGGGTTGGCTTGCAGTTAAGTAAAGGAGACTCCCTATTGTTGGGGATCGAACGACCGACTAGAGGGGGGTGAATAGCCCTCAATCGATGGATGTCGTAATTTACTCGTCTACAAGAGGTTAGCGCAAGCAGAATATAATAAGACAAGACAAGTAAATATACAAGACAAGAATCAAAACGCTAACGCAAGATGTAACGTGGTTCACGGCTACGCCGCTAATCCACGATCCCGATTCGTCCGAGGTGAATCACTCCTCCAAAGCCAATCACTATTGGTCTCTCCTTTGCACCAAGCTAGGTGGAGGTAACCTTTACAATCAAGATCACTCTTCTTACAATAAGAATGGAGTAAAAGCAAGTAAGAAGAGTAGGGAATCGTGTATGGCACTTTGGGAGAAGTTTAGAGCTCAAGCATTAGCCCCCCAAAGCTTGTGGGGCACTTGGAAGATCACTTAGAGCATAAGCATTAGCCCCCCAAAGCTCCACACCCTCTCTTTTTATAGAGAGGAGGCTTTTCTTCCCGTTGGTCGCCACGATCATTCTTTGCCCTTAGCGATCGATTGCCGCCAGCGTCTCGAACACGTCGGATCCCGATCATTGTAGTCCAATGGAACACTTGGCGATCAGCGATGGACCTCATCGGTCATTTCCCTCATCGTCGGCGCCGATGGGCTACGAGTCTCTTGGCCAAACCCTTTCTACGATCTTGCGCCTTGGCGATCGTGATGGTCTTAGCGATCGGCGCCCACATATGGCTATCATTGCGGCCTCAAACACTCGATCGAATACGGTCGAACCATGTTCGACTCGAAGCGATCATTGCCATTCCATGGCAGTCGACTGGTGTCGGGAAATCCCATCTGACACTTAGCCAAATGGCCAAGTTTCACCTAAGAGCTACTCCTTCCCGGGTTACATTCGGTCACTCTCATTTCTCGGAGTCCCTCGCCTTCGAAGTTCTCTTCGTTCCCGGCCACGTCCCTCGGCAGCATCAGGCGCATGGCTCTGCAATGCTCCTTCGTGTCTCTTGCCTCGAAGTATACTTCTTCCGGCTTCACTCCAAGCTCCTCGTCCAGCGGTCCCTCGGATGCTCCAAGCGCACGTCTTCCGCAAAGCCATCCTTCACCGACTCAACGACCGAGTCATGAGTTGTGAAACTCACCATGATTCCATGTGCAAATTACTAAGTCCTGCACGACTTCAACGCACATATCAAATCAACATAACAAACTAACTTAAACCATTTGCCACACACATCAAAACCTAATCATGGCAAGAGATTGCCCTAACAATCACCCCCTTTTTGATGTGTGGCAATCCGTTTAAGTTAGGTAAAAACATTTGATAAATATTTCTAAGGTAAGAAAGCATGTAAACATAAACATGATATAGCAACATGCAACTCCCCCTTAATCCATGAAACTCCCCATACATATTTCTCCCCCTATCATAATTAACTTAAACATAATATTTTCTCCCCCTTTGACACCATCAAAAAGATTAATACTAAGTTATAAACACATGGCATCAAGTTTAATAGAAGTAAAATACCAAAAATTGGTTTAATAACTGAATTCGGCCTTAACTAGTCTGATTTGAGGCCACGTTAGTAGTTCGGACTATGGATCGGTGGCACGCTAATTCGAACTTTCTGATTTTCGGACCGAATTTCAGAAATGCATTAAAAATTCCAGAAAATTCGAAAAATCATGAAATTTGGGGAACACATTTCTTTTAAGTATATATATCAATGAAAAAATAGTTTTTTTTTTATGAAAAATCATTATATTTTCTGAGATTTGCCAAAAACCCAAAAGTTTTAAAAACCACTAGGTTTTTGATCATTCTAATATCAAGTTTAACACCTAGTTTTGCATCCAATTGTTTCAAAACATGAATACATAGATTTTAAAGTAAGAAATTGTTTTGAAAACATATGAAATATCCAACCATGATCTTTGGGCAATATGTCTATGAATTAAACATAAGCCTTCCCCATGATTGTTCTATTATTGCTATTTTGATACTTTAAATGACCATCTAAATGCCATAGGCATTAGTGGACATTTGTATCATCCTAACATCTCACCCATGCTAAGTTTTCAATCAAAGTAGCCTATGGTGAGTGTGAGATGCATCCTAGAGGGTATTTGTATATACTTAACCATTATATTCATACAATTCTATCAAGGTTAAGTATCATCCTAACACTCAACATGATCATAAAGATATATATGACTTAATTTCACATTATGATCATGAAACGCATGTATTTATTGAATTGTTATCATGCATTAGGTATTATGTCATGATAATAAACAAAGTATCACCTAAAACATGATTTAACCCTATTTCTCATGATGATGTGCCAAATTTCAAAATCATAAATCATGATTGCACATATACATAGCAATTACATTGATTATCATGATTTAAGCATTATTATCTATTTATGGGCACATTATCATCACCCAACACTATTTCAAAAATGTTGTCCCGCCATCCTAAGTCAACCAAAAATATGATATAGGTCAAGTCCATATGGTTGACTATCCTAGGTTTTTTCTAACCCTCAAGGATGGATTTTGTAACCCAAAATAGGTTCTTTCCTATGGGGTTCACAAGATACTCTTTGGGAATCCATTTCCTAGCAATTACTTTCTTCTTATCTTGTCCCCTAGCAATTAGGCATTTGTAGGCCTTTTCATTTTTCTTTTCTTTATAACCTAGGCCTTTCTTATTAAAACTAGCTCTTTGGCTCCCTATAATCATGTTCAATGTATTTGAGCCAATTGCAAACTTTTCTAGGGCTTTGGTTAAGTAATCTACTTTCTCTCTTAAAGCCCTATTTTCTTCTATACATGCATCACTAACATCCAAAGGCATATAGTTATCATTTGAGCATGCATCATTTAAGCTAGAAGAAATATTATCATTATTTAAGCATGCTTTTTCTAGTTTATTTTCTAAGTCCTTAATTTGATCTAGCATGCTTTTGTTCTTCTTCTTAGCTCTAAATAAATCCCTAGTTAAGCTAGAGACCATGGAAACTATTTTCTTGGGAGTTAGATTTGTTACCATAGTCTCCATGTCCTCTTCTTCTTCTTCGGATGAGGATGTAGAGGAGGCTCCCCCTTCACTTGTGCTCTCTCCACTTGAGCTTGATTCTTCATTTTCGGTGGAGGAACAATCCAAGTCATCAAAGGCCATCAATGCAAGGTTGGAGTAGACATGTTCTTCTTCTTCGGATGAGGAAGATGAAGAAACATCATCCCATGTCTTTGCTTTGAATGCCTTAGCCTTCTCCTTTTCTTTTGCCTTCTTCTCCTCTTTCTTCTTGCTCCCCTTTTTCTTCTTCTTTTCTTCTTTCTTTTTCTTCTCTTCCTTGCTCTTGTTTAGGAGGGGACAATTGTCCCTTATGTGACCCTCTCCTTGGCAATTGTAGCATATGACCTTTCCTCTTGGTCTCCTATTCCTATCATTTGATTTGTTAAATCTAAAACCTTTTAATGCACGTCTTACCCTCCTTACCATATACGCTTCTTCTGTGCTATCCATGGAGGAGGAGGAGGATGCTTCATCATCATCATCGGAGGAGGGGATCTCTATCTTATTCTTCCCCTTGTTTGCCAAGAATGCTACTCCTCTTGAAGGTTGGATTCTAGGCTCTTCTTGTATTCCTTCAAGCCTTGTTTCGTGGAGCTCCATTGTTGAGAAGAATTCCTCCAAGGTGCTTACTTCTAAGTTCTTAGAGATATAAAATGAGTCCACCATGGAGCTCCATTTTGAGGATCGCGAAAAAGCATCTATAGCCTTCATAACCATATCCCGGTTTGATAGCTTCTCACCTACACTTGACAAACCGGTTATAATTTCCTTGAAACAAGAATGTAAGGAAATTACCTTTTCTCCCTTTTCTAGTTTAATGTTGTTGAGTTGGGAGCGGAGGAGGTCTCTCCTTGCTAGCTTCGCCTCGGATGTGCCTTCATGAAGCTCAATTAGCTTCTCCCACATCTCCTTGGCACTTAGGCATTCTCCAATTCGGTTGATCTCTTGTTGGGGGAGCACATTGAAAAGATGATGCTTTGCTTTTGAGTTTGCAAGGTGCTCTTCCCTTTGCTTTTTGGTCCACCTAGATTTCTCTATTGGCTTCCCTTCTTCATCCCTAGGCAAAACGAAACCGGATTCCATTGTAATCATAATATCAAAATCCGTTTCGAAAAATTCCTCCATTCTCTTTTTCCACCAAGAGAATTCGCCGTCGAACTTTAGTGGGTGGATGTTGGAGCCGGCCATTTTGAATGTTGCTTGTTGTGGCGGTTAGTACTCGACAAGCGACTTGGCTCTGATACCACTTGTTGGGGATCGAACGGCCAGCTAGAGGGGGGGGGTGAATAGCCCTCAATCGATGGATGTCGTAATTTACTCGTCTGAGATTAGGTTAGCAGACAAGACAAGTAAATATACAAGACAAGAATCAAAACGCTAACGCAAGATGTAACGTGGTTCACGGCTACGCCGCTAATCCACGATCCCGATTCGTCCGAGGTGAATCACTCCTCCAAAGCCAATCACTATTGGTCTCTCCTTTGCACCAAGCTAGGTGGAGGTAACCTTTACAATCAAGATCACTCTTCTTACAATAAGAATGGAGTAAAAGCAAGTAAGAAGAGTTTAAAGCTTGTGGGGGCACTTGGAAGATCACTTAGAGCATAAGCATTAGCCCCCCAAAGCTCCACACCCTCTCTTTTTATAGAGAGGAGGCTTTTCTTCCCGTTAGCGCCACGGTCGTTACTGCCCTTAGCGATCGGCCTGCCATCACCTGCAATCTCGAACACGTCGGATCCAGGCCGTTGTAGTCAAGCGGAACACTTGGCGATCGTGATGGACCTCATCGATCGGCTCTTCGTCAATCATTGCCCGATCGGCTCTGGCCGATTACGTGGCGAAACCCTTTCGACCGGTCATTGATGCCTTGGCGGTCGGTGATGATGTCTTCGATCATTTGCCCACATGGCGTCAGGTGTTGGCCTCAAACACTCGGTCGAATACCCGGTCGAACCACGTTCGACTCGGAAGCGATCATTGCCATTCCATGGCGTCGGTAGTGTCGAGAAAATCATCGGAGCACTTAGCCAAATGGCAAGTTTCACCTAGAGCTACCCCTTCGGGTTACATTAGCTCACTTCATCTCTCGAGTCCTCGCCAAGTTCTCTTCATTCCGCCCGTCCCTCGGCGGCATCAGCGCCGCGACTGCAATGCTCCTTCACGTCTCTTGCCTCGAAGTCTACTTCCTCCGGCTTCACTCCAAGCTCCTCGTCCGGCGATCCCTCGGATGCTCCAAGTGCACGACTTCCGCAAAGCCATCCTTCACCGACTCAAGGACCGAGTCATGAGTTGTGAAACTCGCCATGGCTCCAAGTGCAAATTACTAAGTCCTGCACGACTTCAACGCACATATCAAATCAACATAACAAACTAACTTAAACCCTTTGCCACACACATCAAAACCTAATCATGGCAAGAGATTGCCCTAACACCTATTACGCTCCTATAGTATTTTAAATCAATTGAATTTCCGATTATATCTTCTTCTATATTCACATTAGTTGCCATTGGGGTATTAATAATTTTAGTGTCTTGCATTCCAAAGCGTTTAATTAATTCCCTAGTATATTTGCGTTGATGTTGTAGGATCGATCGGTTGATCTATTGGCCGGCTAGAGGGGGGGGTGAATAGCCCTCGTTCGTTGGTCGTCGTATTTTGCTCGTCTACAAAACGTTAGCGCAAGCGGAAGCAATAAACTAAGACAAGCAAATAGAAATAAAACAAAGACAATACAAACACGGAGATATAACGTGGTTCACGGCTATGCTGCTAATCCACGGTCCGATTCGTCCACGGTGAATCACTCCGCAATCTATCCACTAGATCTCTCCTTTGCACAAAGCTAGGTGGAGGTAACCTCTTTACAACAACACTCCTCTTACAAATATAATGAAAATAAGCTTGGGTAAGAGGATGGAAAGCTTTAGGGAACTTTGGGAGAGTATTAGAGTATAAGCATTAGACTCCCAAACCCTTACCCTCTTCCTTTTTATAGAGGAAGAGGGTTTCTTCCCGTTGACACAGGATCACGGTGATGCCCTCGATCCGATGATGCCCTCGATCGATCGATCCGTGCGTGCCCAATAACGTCCCGTTGGATTCCATCCAGCGGTATTGCATCGATCGGTGATGGGACCATCGATCGATGCTCGATCGATCGAGTGCTCGGTCGAGTCGACTCCATTACGTGCGTGCAGTTCCATCGATCGGCCCTTCCTGGCGATCATTGCCGCATCGACATCGATCGACTACGATTCCTTGAAGTCGCCAAGCCCTAAACCCGGTCTTATACCGGTCGATCAACCCATCGACTGGCGATCACGCCATGACATGGCGGATCGTGTCGAAAAACCCATCCGACACTTGGCCAAATGGCCAAGTTTCACCTAAGAGCTACCCTTCCCGGGTTACAATCGCTCACTCTCATCTCTCGGAGTCCCTCGCCTTCGAAGTTCTCTTCGTTCTCGGCCACGTCCCTCGGCAGCATCAGGCGCACGACTCTGCAATGCTCCTTCGCATCTCTTGCCTCGAAGTCTACTTCCTCCGGCTTCACTCCAAGCTTCTCGTCCGGCGGTCCCTCGGATGCTCCAAGCGCACGGCTTCCGCAAAGCAATCCTTCACCGACTCAAGGCCCGAGTGATGAGTTGGTGAAACTCGCCATGGCTCCATGTGCGAATTACTAAGTCCTGCACGACTTCAACGCACATATCAAATCAACAATACCAACCTAACTTAAACCCTTTGCCACACCATCAAAACCATATCACGGCAAGAGATTGCCCTAACAATCTCCCCCTTTTTGATGTGTGGCAATCCGTTTAAGTTAGGTAAAAACATTTGATATAAATTTTTAAGGAAAGAAAGCATGTAAACATAAACATTTGATAGCAACATGCAACTCCCCCTTAATCCATGAAACTCCCCCTTAATCTCTCCCCCTATCATAAATAACTTAAACATATTCATTTCTCCCCCTTTGACACCATCAAAAATATGAATACTAAGTTAGAAACATATGACATCAAGTCTAATAGAAAGAAAATACCACAAGTTGATAAAAAATTGGAATTCAGCCTTTACTGGTCTGAAATGCAGGCCATCGATCATTGGTTCGGATACCGATCGCGCGAGTTCGAATTTCGATTTTTTGAACTTTCTGATTTTCGGACCGAATTTCAGAAATGCATAAAAAATTCAAGAAAATTTAAAAAATCATGAAATTTGGGGAACACATTTCATTTATGTATATTTATCAGGGAAAAATAGATTTTCATGAAAAATCATTATATTTCCACGTTTTTGCCAAAAATCCAAAAGCTTTAAAAACTACTAGGTTTTTGATCATGATAGTATCAAGTTTAACACCTAGTTTTGGTTCCAATTGTTTCAAAACATGAATACATGGATTTTAAAGTAAGAAATTGTTTTGAAAACTTATGAAATATCCAACCATGATCTTTGGGCAATATGTCTATGAATTAAACATAAGCCTTCCCCATGATTGGTCTATTATTGCTATTTTGATACTTTAAATGACCATCTAAATGCCATAGGCATTAGTGGACATTTGTATCATCCTAACATCTCACCCATGCAAAGTTTGCAATCAAGTTAGCCTATAGTGAGTGTGAGATGCATCCTAGGGGGTATTTGTGCATACTTAACCAATATATTCATGCAATTCTATCATGGTTAAGTATCAACCTACCATCCTGCATGATCATAATGACATATATGAATTAATTTCACATTATGATCATGAAACTCATGTATTCATCAAATAATAGTCATGCATTAGGTATTATATGATGATAATAAACAAAGTATTACCTAAAGCATGATTCAAACCTATTTCTCATGATAACGTGCCAAATTTCAAAAACATAAATCATGATTGCAAATATACATAGGAATTTCATCAATCATCATGATTTAAGCATTATTATCTACTTATGGGTACGTTATCATCACCCAACACTATCTAAAAAATGTTGTCCCGTCATCCTAAGTCAACCAAAATATGATATAGGTTAATTCCATATGGTTGACTACCCTAGGGTTATTCTAAACCTTAAGGATGGATTTTGGAACCCAAAATAAGTTCTTTCCTATTGGGTTCACTAAATATTCCTTGGGGATCCATTTTCTAGCTATTACTTTCTTCTTATCTTGTCCCCTAGCTATTAGGCATTTGTAGGCCTTTTCATTTTTCTTTTCCTTATATCCTAGGCCTTTTTTGTTAAAACTTGCTCTTTGGCTCCCTATGATCATATTTAATGTGTTGGAGCCAATTGTGAATTTCTCTAGGGCTTTGGTTAAATAATCTACCTTTTCCCTTAATGCCCTATTTTCCTCTATGCATGCATCATTAACATCCAAAGGCATATAGTCATGTGAGCATGCATCATCATGGCAAAAAGAAACATTATCATTATTATTTAAGCATGCATTCTCTAGCTTATTTTCTAATACCTTAATTTGATTAAGCATGCTTTTATTTTTCTTTTTCATGCCAAATAACTCCTTAGTTAAACTAGAAATTATGGAAACTATTTTCATAGGGGAAGCATTCGTTACCATAGTTTCCATGTCTTCTTCTTCTTCTTCGGATGATGAGGATGTAGAAGCTCCCCCTTCATTTGAGCTCTCCCCACTTGTGCTTGATCCTTCATTTGAGGAGGAGGAGGAGCAATCCGAGTCATGAAGAGCCATTAGTGCTAGGTTGGAGTAGACGTGCTCTTCTTCTTCGGATGAGGATGAGGAAGCAAGGTCATCCCATGTCTTGGCTTTGAGTGCCATGGCCTTCCCTTTTCCTTTTGCCTTCTTCTCCTCTTCCTTCTTTTTACTTCCCTTCTTCTTCTTCTTTTCTTCTTTCTTCTTCCTTTCTTCCTTGCTCTTGTTTAGGAGGGGACAATTATCCCTTATATGTCCCTCTCCTTGACAATTATAACATATGACCTTCCCCCTTGGTCTTCTATTCCTGTCATGAGATTTATCAAATCTAAAATTCTTAAATGCACGCCTTACCTTCCTTACCATGTAGGCTTCTTCCGTGCTATCCATGGAGGAGGTAGAGGCTTCATCGGATGAGGAGGAGGGGACTTCCATCTTCTTCTTCCCCTTGTTTGCCATCAAGGCTACTCCTCTTGAGGGTTGAATTCTAGGCTCCTCTTGTATTCCTTCAAGCCTAGTTTCGTGGAGCTCCATTGTTGAGAAGAATTCCTCCAAGGTGCTTACTTCTAAGTTCTTGGAGATATAGAATGAGTCCACCATGGAGCTCCATTTTGAGGACCGGGGAAAGGCATCTATGGCCTTCATTACCATATCCCGGTTTGATAGCTTCTCACCTACACTTGTTAGCCCAATTAATATTTCTTTAATTCTAGAATGTAGAGAAGTTACCTTTTCTCCCTTTTCAAGCTTAATATTTGATAGTTGGGAGCGGAGGAGATCTCTTCTCGCTAGCTTGGCTTCCGAAGTGCCTTCATGAAGTTCAACCAATCTCTCCCACATCTCTTTGGCACTTGAGCACTCCCCTATTCTATTTACTTCTTGTTGAGGGAGGACATTGTATAGGTGGTGCTTGGCCTTTGAGTTTGCCAAGTATTCTTCTCTTTGCCTTTTGCTCCACCTCGATTTCTCCAATGGCTCCCCATCTTCGTTCCTAGGCAACTCGAAACCGTTTTCCATTATTAAAAGGATTTCAAAGTCGGTTTCGAAGAATACCTCCATTCTCTTTTTCCACCAAGAGAATTCGCCGTCGAACTTCGGTGGGTGGATGTTTGAGCCGGCCATCTTTAGATGAAGTGTTTGTTGCGGCGGTTAGTCCTCGACAAATGACTTGGCTCTGATACCACTTGTTGGGGATCAAATCGGTATGAATGGCCGGCTAGAGGGGGGTGAATAGCCCTCGTTCGTTGGTCGTCGTATTTTGCTCGTCTACAAAATGTTAGCGCAAGCGGAAGCAATAAACTAAGACAAGCAAATAGAAATAAAACAAAGACAATACAAACACGGAGATATAACGTGGTTCACGGCTATGCCGCTAATCCACGGTCCGATTCGTCCACGGTGAATCACTCCGCAATCTATCCACTAGATCTCTCCTTTGCACAAAGCTAGGTGGAGGTAACCTCTTTACAACAACACTCCTCTTACAAATATAATGAAAATAAGCTTGGGTAAGAGGATGGAAAGCTTTAGGGAACTTTGGGAGAGTATTAGAGTATAAGCATTAGACTCCCAAACCCTTACCCCCTTCCTTTTTATAGAGGAAGAGGGTTTCTTCCCGTTGACACAGGATCAGTCGACTGATGCCCTCGATCAGTCGACTGATCCCGTAGCCGTTGCCCAATAACGGCCGCTTTCCACGTTGGATTCCATCCAACGGTATTGGCATCAGTCGACTGATGGGACCATCAGTCGACTGATGCTCGATCAGTCGAGTGCTCAGTCGAGTCGACTCCATTCGTGCTCGTGCAGTTCCATCGATCGTAGCCTTCCTGGCGGCATTTGTCGACATCGATCGATTGCGTTCCTTGGTAGTCATTGCCAAGCCCTAAACCGGTCTGATACCAGTCGATCAACTCATCGACTCGGGCGATCGCCATGACATGGCGCGACCGGTAGTGTCGAAAAACCCATTCGACACTTGGCCAAATGGCCAAGTTTCACCTAAGATCTACCCTTCCCGGGTTACAATCGCTCACTCTCATCTCTCGGAGTCCCTCGCCTTCGAAGTTCTCTTCGTTCTCGGCCACGTCCCTCGGCAGCATCAGGCGCACGACTCTGCAATGCTCCTTCGCGTCTCTTGCCTCGAAGTCTACTTCCTCCGGCTTCACTCCAAGCTTCTCGTCCGGCGGTCCCTCGGATGCTCCAAGCGCACGGCTTCCGCAAAGCAATCCTTCACCGACTCAAGGCCCGAGTGATGAGTTGGTGAAACTCGCCATGGCTCCATGTGTGAATTACTAAGTCCTGCACGACTTCAACGCACATATCAAATCAACAATACCAACCTAACTTAAACCCTTTGCCACACCATCAAAACCATATCATGGCAAGAGATTTCCCTAACAGATGTAGGTATATTCCATCTTTAGTTTTTTTAATTTGTAGACCTAAAAAGAAGCTTAACTCGCCTACTAAATTTATTTCAAATTCACTTTCTATAAGTGAAATGAACTCATTTAGTAGGATTGAGTTGGTGGTTCCGAAAATAATATCATCTACGTAGATTTGGGCTATGAATATGTCTTTACCTAAGGTTTTTACGAAAAGAGTTGGGTCAACTACAAACCTTTGGACTTAAGATAAATCGAAAGTCTCTCGTACCAAGCTCGAGGAGCTTGTTTAAGTCCATAGAGAGCTTTCTTTAACCTAAGGACATGGTCAGGTTTGTCTAAACTTTCAAAACCGGGGGGGTTGACTAACATAAACTTCTTCTTTAATGTATCCATTTAATGTTAGTAATATATGAGAGATGTCCTAAGGCAATCGCCTTATGTATGAACCATTTATATGATAAATGAAGATTCACTATTTGAGTATACATGTTTAATGTATTTGATTGGATCTTAAACTCATTTACTGAATGTCACGATGCGATTCACGATGAGAGAATTTGTGATTGGATCACAACTAGTGAGTATCTCTACATGTGTAATTGTGATGTATCGGAATTATCCTAGTCGATGAATTGATGGATTTGGACACCATCAATTACGAGACTAACGAGGTATACTCCTTGGTGTATCCAAGCAGCTGATTCTCACTGGCTGGAGACATAGTGATGTCCGGAGTTAATCGTGGATGCTAGTTATGGTAACTAGTTCATTGGAGTGACCAACCGTAAGACTTCATATGGTTCTCTGCATATATAGATATGTCAATGAAGTTCTTACTGTGGCTTAAGTGCGATGTTCCTTTGACTTGCGGTATTCAAGTCATCTTGATCATGGAGACTTATGCTTTGACATCTTAAGCAAACATCTCTAAGGAGATGTGGACCCGGGATGATTGGGTGTAAGTCGAAGTGATCGAAGGTGTTTGAATAGCCTATAAAGGATTCACCACTCCTTGCGAGGAGATGTATACCCATGGCCTCTCGTCGGATTGTTACTAAAGTCTTTGGCCAAAGCATTACATGTTTAGAGTAAGGTACTCTTCGATACATATGGAGTAACTAGAATCCGTAGGACGAGGAAATGATACTTGGGCTAGGTGTGACGTAGTCAGCCTAGTGGGGACTGACACTATAGACCATGTCCTGAACCAAGTGGGTATAAGATGACTGAAGGGAATGGGGCACGATTCATTCGAGCTACTGAAGGGTTTCAGAAATAGTTCTGGATCAACCATTGATCTTTTCGGTTAATTGGGGATCATGATGTACTACTAGGTGCCACTCATGATCGTTCTATAATTAATGGTTAATTATAGACGATCAAAATAAACTGAGAACCTATTTGGTCACACGCACAACGAGTGTAATCCAAAGGATTTAAAACGAGCTTGAGTATGGGATTCTCAGACCGAGAGAAACTATGTTTGGTTGGACCAAACATAAAGCGAGCATGAAATTGTTTCAGTCGCAATGGAAGCGTGGATGGGCCGTGTCTTATGAAGACATAATGGATGGACCAAAATGGTTTGGTTCTAATCCAATGGATGAGAATAAACCAAAGGGTTTGGTTTATTTTAAACGAATGAACCAAAAGTTGGTTCGGTTCGTTTTAACTTAAAATAAACCATCATGGTTTGGTTTATTTTAACTTATCTTAATGGAGCGGGTTAATGGGCTTTATGGATATGATCCATTAACCATTAAGAGAATTAGTTCTCTATAAAATAGGGCTTAAACCCTAACCCTAAAGCTAATCAAGTTTTGGCCGCCCAACATAGTTGCCGCCCACCTCCTTGGAGTTTTCGGCGCCCAACCCTAAAGTGTCGCCGCCCAGCTTTTGTGCCGCCATCCAAGTCATTGCCGGCGACCAAGCTTCAGCCGGTGAACACTCCGGCGACCCTCCTGTGATCTCCTATAGGTTTGGCATCAAGGTGAGCCTTTTCTTTCCTTGGTTGGCCGGCGCCTATATCCTCCACCAAGCTGTCCAGTTTTCTGGACAGCTTCTTCTCCTCTCGTCGGAGCGTCGTTTGGATGACGGTTAGAGCTCCGACAGTGGCTAACTTACCGGGGATTCGATCTCCGGTAATCCTCTGAGGTGGAGGACGAAGGATTCGTCAATTGGTTGACGAATACCTCTCCGGAGAAGCGAGTTTTGAGAACTCGTTTTAGGATCCGAATTTGGATTCGGATTGTGATCATCTCTCGATCACGTCGTCTTCAACACGAGGCTAGTAACCCGTACGAAGACGAAGCTCGTGGCTTAGCGAAGTCATCCCGAGGAGCTCGGCGTGGATACGGATAGAGACGATTCTTACGAGGATCGTTCCGGTTGATGGCGTTCCCGCTACACGTCATACGGAAGGTATAACGTAGATAATTTTCTTTTATTGCAAATTTTAATTTACGGTTATGTCTACACTTGTTGTAATATGCATGCGTGTGTTGTGTGTGTTGTAATAAATATAGATTTATTATTTTTAATTGCTTCCGCTGTGCTCATGTTTACGAAACATGATCGAACACCTGCCTTGTGATCAGGAAACCTTGATGGTATCAGAGCCCAGGTTGTGTTTCGACATAATCGTAAAAATGGTTTTGCGATAGTCATAATGTATTTCTGGAAATTTTCTAAATTTTGGAAATTTAGAAGTATTTATGGAAATTTATAAATTTTGGAAAGTCTAGAAGTATTTATCGAAATCTTCCACTTTTGAAAAGTTGGAAGTATTTATGGAAATTTATATTTTCCATAAATAAAATATTTGATTAGACTCTGGAAATTTGTTTCCTAATTTAATCATGATTTGATTTGGGAAATCAAATCTTAAAATATTTTACTTCCATAAGTAGTTTTAAAGATTTGGGAAATTGGTTTCCTAAATAGATTTTCCTTAATCAAATAATTCCATGAATAAAATATGTGATTAGATTTGAAAATTTGTTTCCTAATTTAATTATGATTTGATTTGGAGAATCAAATCTTAAACATATTTTATTTCCATAAATAGTTATGACATATAAGGAAATTATATACATGACATAATTGTATGCCATGTAATTGCATTAGATGCATAACATTATGCCATGCGTGTAGTGACATGTAGATGTATGCCATGTATGCCATGCCATGTAGATAATAGTTATTTGCATGCAAAGAGGATGAGACATAAAAACCCTTAGTCAATATTAAAGCCTACACCTTCCATTAATATGGTTAGAACCAGAGTTCTGTTTCTTGTTTGGGTTGTTGGACTCTCTCCAAGCCCGGCTCGAACCTGAATATGTTCAAACCATGGAATAGTTTAATACTAATATGGTAAGAGTCAGAGGTCAATCATTAGCTTTGGTTGTTGGACTCTCTCCAAGCTGGGCTAATTGGTTGAATGCGCTCTAACCATATTAAAACTATGTCCTGATTAATGGGTTGACTTTAACCTGGAGCATCGGCTTGTTGGACTCTCTCCAAGGTCGATGTAAAGGGAGGTGAAGTTGGGTGCTATGCATATGATGCATACTTGTTAATGTGTTAACAACCCGATGTATGTGTGAACATTCAATTAGTTGATAGCACATTGTGATAGTTGCATATACGTGATATGCAATCGGTATAGATGATACCTACCGTCGTAGTTATGAATGGCTTGTTGGACTCTCTCCAAGGTTGTTCATAACTATGATGGATATCAGCCCATTCGGAGATGGACCTACGATCTCCCGAAGTGATTTTGGGGTTTTTGAAATTCAAAAAAATGAATGGGATTTATAAATGTATATTGATGCATTTTAAAATCATTTTCTCATATATGCTCGTTTTGTATTTCTAGGTCAATAAATTGATCATGACGTCTTTGAATTTGCGCACTATTTTGGATTCAAACAAACTGACTGGGCCTAACTTCCTGGACTGGCTTAGAAACCTGAGAATTGTTCTCAAGGCGGAAAAGCTTGCATATGTCCTTGAAGAGCCTCTTCCTGACCGTCCTAAGGACGATGCAACTCCAGACCAAATGTTGGTCTATCAGAAACATGTGGAAGATTCTGAGCTGGCGAGTTGCATCATGCTAGCGGCGATGGTACCTGAGCTGCAAAAGCAGCATGAGCATATGGATGCTAATACTATGGTCTTCCATCTTCATGAGTTGTTCGATGAGCAAGCGAGATCCGAAAGGTTCGAGGTCTCTAGGCTCCTCTTCACTACGAAGATGCAAGAAGGTTCGTCTGTAGTGCAGTTTGTGCTAAAGATGAACGGGTACATCGAGCAATTTCCATAAATAGTTAGTAACAATTATTGTTATATAACTTTGAATGGTGTACTTTATGGAACTGGAACTTTGAGTAATGGCATTTATACGTTGGACGTATCCAGTGACATTTTCAATATCGAAGCGAGCAACACGCGTGCTCGAAAGGATAATCACATAGACTCCTATATGTGGCATTGTCGTCTTGGCCATATAAGCAAGAAACGCATGTCCGAATTACATCGATGTGGAATTCTGGAATCGTTTGAATTGGATTCATACGATACATGCGAATCATGCTTAAAAGGCAAGATGACTAAGTTACCTTTTATTGGAAAAGGTGAACGAGTGGGAGAGTTACTAGGTCTAGTACATACTGATGTATGTGGACCTATGTCAACTCAAGCTTTAGGAGGCTATAGCTACTTCATTACCTTCACCGATGATCACTCACAGTTTGGGTATGTGTTCTTGATGAAACACAAGTCTGAAGCCTTTGAAAGGTTCAAAGAATTCAGAAATGAAGTAGAGAAACAACATGACAAAAGTATTAAAATACTTCGATCGGATCGAGGTGGTGAATACTTAAGTCAAGAGTTTCTTGATTATCTAAGAGACAATGGCATATTGTCTCAATGGACTCCGCCCTATACACCACAGCATAATGGTGTATCTGAGAGGCGTAACCGGACCTTGTTGGACATGGTCAGGTCAATGATGAATCATGCGACTCTTCCCAAGTCCTTTTGGGGTTATGCACTTCAGACAGCTGTTTACTTGTTAAACAGAATGCCTACAGTAGTCTCAACTACTCCATATGAGATATGGAATGGTAAGAAACCTCATGTATCTTACTTGAAGATATGGGGTTGTCTGCTTATGTGAAGCGGTATGTCGAGACAAATTGGATGCTAAGTCGATAAATGTCTATTTATTGGATACCCTAAGGAAACAAGGGGTTACCAATTCTATCATCTGTGGAACAAAAGGTGTTTGTTTCAAGGCATCTTTGTGTTTCTAGAGAAAGAGTTTCTCTTGCAAGAAAATAGTGGGAGTGTCGTCGAGGCTTGAGGAGGCTCAAGAGACTCAAATAGACATTGATGAGATACGGTGAAGCGCACAAGGTGACTCATAGTGATGAGCAATCATTTGGACCTATTAACACCACATCTTTGTAGATCCGGTAGAACATAATATTCACGAGAGATATGGATTTCTCGTAAGTGAATCGAGCGCGTGTTACTCATTGATGATGAGAGCCTACCAGTTATGAAGAAGTGCTGACAAGTTCAGAAAGGGATAAGTGGCTTGGTGCCATGAAGTCGGAAATGGATTCCATGTACGAAAACCAAGTTTGGAACTTGGTTGACCGACCTGAAGGCATAAATCCTATAGGGTGCAAGTGGGTTTTCAAGAAGAAAACCGACATGGATGGTAATGTGATTACCTATAAGGCTAGATTGGTGGCGAAAGGATATCGTCAAAAGCAAGGTGTTGATTATGACGAAACCTATTAGCCTGTAGCTATGCTTAAATCCATTCGGATGCTCCTGGCCATAGCGGCTCATTATGATTATGAGATATGGCAGATGGATGTGAAAACAGCTTTCCTTAATGGAAACACCTTAGGACATGTATGATACGACTGAGGTTTCACATCGGTTGATAAAACCAAGGTATGCAAATTGCGACGGTCCATTTATGGATTGAAGCAAGCATCCAGGAGCTGGAATATCCATTTTGATGAGACGATCAAAAAGTTTGATTTCTCGCAAAATCCAGACGAACCTTGTGTGTACAAGAAGGTTAGTGGGAGTGCAGTCGTGTTCCTAGTATTGTATGTCGATGACATATTACTTATAGGAAACGATGTGTCAATCTTTCTGATCGATTAAGGTTTGGTTATCCAAGACATTCTCCATGAAAGACCTGGGAGAAGCAACCTACATCCTTGAGATTAAGATCTATAGAGATAGATCGAAACGGTTGCTTGGTCTTTCGCAGTCTACATATATAGACCGAGTGCTAAAGAGGTTTAGCATGTCGGAATCCAAGAAAGGTTATCTGCCCATCTGGCATGGGGTACACCTTTCGAAGTCTATGTGTCCGCGCACAGAAGATGAGAGGATTTGCATGAGTAAGATTCCCTATGCATCCGCAATAGGATCTATCATGTATGCTATGTTATGTACGAGGCCCAATGTATCATATGCTCACGAGTGTCACGAGCATATACCGATCTGATCGAGAATGGATCATTGGGCGGTATTAAGAGCGATCCTTAAGTACTTGAGAAGAACTAAGGATGTGTTCCTAATATATGGAGAAGGGGACATGGTGATCTGGCGGGTATATGGATGCGGCTTCGAACGGCAAGGATGATTCCGTGTCTCGATCTGGATACGTGTTCACCTTGAATGGGGGCGCGATGAGTTGGAAAAGTTCCAAACAAAGGCGTAGCGGATTCTACCAGCGAGGCGAGAATATATTGCATCTTGAGCGGCAAAGGCGGTTTGGATCAAGTAGTTCGTTCATGAACTTGGTGGGATTAGGCCATTGTTGAAGCAATCTGGGTCTCTGCGACAACAATGGAGCAATTGCACTGAAAGAGCCAAGGTCTCATCAGCGATCCAAACATGTGCCGCCGCTATCATCTTATCGGAGAGATCATCGAGGACGAAATACAAATCGAGAAAATTCCCCTTTGAAAGGAACTTAGCGGATCCTTTGACTAAAGCATTACCTCAGTAAGTTTGAGGGTCATGTTAGTGCTTATGGTATTGGATCGTAGCGATTGGCATTAGGCCAAGTGGGAATCTTAGTAATATATGAGAGATGTCCTAAGGCAATTATGTATGAACCATTTATATGATAAATGAAGATTCACTATTTGAGTATACATGTTTAATGTATTTGATTGGATCTTAAACTCATTTCTTGAATGTCACGATCGATTCACGGCATGAGAGAATTTGTGATTGGATCACAACTAGTGAGTATCTCTACATGTGTAATTGTGATGTATCGGAATTATCCTAGTCGATGAATTGATGGATTTGGACACCATCGATTACGAGACTAACACGAGGTATACTCCTTGGTGTATCCAAGCGGTGATTCTCCTTTGGTGGAGACATAGTGATGTCGGAGTTAATCGTGGATGCTAGTTATGGTAACTAGTTCATTGGAGTGACCAGTAGTAAGACTTCATATGGTTCTCTGCATATATAGATATGTCAATGAAGTTCTTCTTGTGGTTTAAGTGCGATGTTCCTTTGACTTGCGGTATTCAAGTCATCTTGATCATGGAGACTTATGCTTTGACATCTTAAGCAAACATCTCTAAGGAGATGTGGACCCGGGATGATTGGGTATAAGTCGAAGTGATCGAAAGTGTTTGAATAGCCTATAAAGGATTCACCACTCCTTGCGAGGAGATGTATACCCATGGCCTCTCGTCGGATTGTTACTAAAGTCTTTGGGCAAAGCATTACATGTTTAGAGTAAGGTACTCTTCGATACATGTGGAGTAACTAGAATCCGTAGGACGAGGAAATGATACTTGGGCTAGGTGTGACGTAGTCAGCCTAGTGAGGGCCCGACACTATAGACCATGTCTGAACCAAGTGGGTATAAGATGAGTGAAGGGAATGGGGCGATTCATTCGAGCTCTTGAAGGGTTTCAGAAATAGTTCTGGATCAACCGTTGATCTTTTAGGTTAATTGGGGATCATGATGTACTACTAGGTGTCACTCATGATCGTTCTATAATTAATGGTTAATTATAGATGGCCAACATAAACTGAGAACCTATTTGGTCACACGCACAACGAGTGTAATCCAAAGGATTTAAAACGAGCTTGAGAATGGGATTCTCAGACCGAGAGAAACTATGTTTGGTTGGACCAAACATAAAGCGAGCATGAAATTGTTTCAGTCGCAATGGAAGCGTGGATGGGCCGTGTCTTATGAAGACCTAATGGATGGACCAAAATGGTTTGGTTCTAATCCAATGGATGAGAATAAACCAAAGGGTTTGGTTTATATTAAACGAATGAACCAAAGGTTGGTTCGGTTCGTTTTAACTTAAAATAAACCATCATGGTTTGGTTTATTTTAACTTATCTTAATGGAGCGGGTTAACGGGCTTTATGGATATGATCCATTAACCATTAAGAGAATTAGTTCTCTATAAAATAGGGCTTAAACCCTAACCCTAAAGCTAATCAAGTTTTGGCCGCCCAACATAGTTGCCGCCCACCTCCTTGGAGTTTTCGGCGCCCAACCCTAAAGTGCCGCCGCCCAGCTTTTGTGCCACCGTCCAAGTCATTGCCGGCGACCAAGCTTCAGCCGGTGAACACTCCGGCGACCCTCCGGTGATCTCCTATAGGTTTGGCATCAAGGTGAGCCTTTTCTTTCCTTGGTTGGCCGGCGCCTATATCCTCCACCAAGCTGTCCAGTTTTCTGGACAGCTTCTTCTCCTCTCGTCGGAGCGTCGTTTGGACGACGGTTAGAGATCCGACAGCGGCTAACTTACCGGGGATTCGATCTCCGGTAATCCTCTGAGGTGGAGGACGAAGGATTCGTCAATTGGTTGACGAATACCTCTCCGGAGAAGCGAGTTTTGTGAACTCGTTTTAGGATCCGAATTTGGATTCGGATTGTGATCATCTCTCGATCACGTCGTCTTCAACACGAGGCTAGTAACCCGTACGAAGACGAAGCTCGTGGCTTAGCGAAGTCATCCCGAGGAGCTCGGCATGGATACGGATAGAGACGATTCTTACGAGGATCGTTCCGGTTGATGCCGTTCCCGCTACACGTCATACGGAAGGTATAACGTAGATAATTTTCTTTTATTGCAAATTTTAATTTACGGTTATGTCTACACTTGTTGTAATATGCATGCGTGTGTTGTGTGTGTTGTAATAAATATAGATTTATTATTTTAATTGCTTCCGCTGTGCTCATGTTTACGAAACATGATCGAACACACACCTGCCTTGATGAAACCTTGATGGTATCGAGCCCGGGTTGTGTTTCGACATAATCGTAAAAATGGTTTTGCGATAGTCATAATGTATTTCTGGAAATTTTCTAAATTTTGGAAATTTAGAAGTATTTATGGAAATTTTTCAATTTTGGAAAGTCTAGAAGTATTTATGGAAATCTTCCACTTTTGGAAAGTTGGAAGTATTTATGGAAATTGATATTTTCCATAAATAAAATATTTGATTAGATTCTGGAAATTTGTTTCCTAATTTAATCATGATTTGATTTGGGAAATCAAATCTTAAAATATTTTATTTCCATAAGTAGTTTTAAAGATTTAGGAAATTGGTTTCCTAAATAGATTTTCCTTAATCAAATAATTCCATGAATAAAATATGTGATTAGATTTGGAAATTTGTTTCCTAATTTAATTATGATTTGATTTGGAGAATCAAATCTTAAACATATTTTATTTCCATAAATAGTTATGACATATAAGGAAATTATATACATGACATAATTGTATGCCATGTAATTGCATTAGATGCATAACATTATGCCATGCGTGTAGTGACATGTAGATGTATGCCATGTATGCCATGCCATGTAGATAATAGTTATTTGCATGCAAAGAGGATGAGACATAAAAACCCTTAATCAATATTAAAGCCTACACCTTCCATTAATATGGTTAGAACCAGAGTTCCGTTTCTTGTTTGGGTTGTTGGACTCTCTCCAAGCCCGGCTCGAACCCGAATATGTTCAAACCATGGAATAGTTTAATACTAATATGGTAAGAGTCAGAGGTCAATCCTTAGCTTTGGTTGTTGGACTCTCTCCAAGCTAGGCTAATTGGTTGAATGCGCTCTAACCATATTAAAACTATGTCCTGATTAATGGGTTGACTTTAACCTGGAGCATCGGCTTGTTGGACTCTCTCCAAGGTCGATGTAAAGGGAGGTGAAGTTGGGTGCTATGCATATGATGCATACTTGTTAATGTGTTAACAACCCGATGTATGTGTGAACATTCAATTAGTTGATAGCACATTGTGATAGTTGCATATACGTGATATGGAATCGGTATAGATGATACCTACCGTCGTAGTTATGAATGGATTGTTGGACTCTCTCCAAGGTTGTTCATAACTATGATGGATATCAGCCCATTCGGAGATGGACCTACGATCTCCCGAAGTGATTTTGGGGTTTTTGAAATTCAAAAAATGAATGGGATTTATAAATGTATATTGATGCATTTTAAAATCATTTTCTCATATATGCTCGTTTTGTATTTCTAGGTCAATAAATTGATCATGACGTCTTTGAATTTGCGCACTATTTTGGATTCGAACAAGTATTTGGGCCTAACTTCTGGGTGGCTTAGAAACCTGAGAATTGTTCTCAAGGCGGAAAAGCTTGCATATGTCCTTGAAGAGCCTCTTCCTGACCGTCCTAAGGACGATGCAACTCCAGACCAAATGTTGGTCTATCAGAAACATGTGGCAGATTCTGAGCTGGCGAGTTGCATCATGCTAGCGGCGATGGTACGGTACACGAAGCGGCATGAGCATATGGATGCTAATACTATGGTCTTCCATCTTCATGAGTTGTTCGAAGCGAGATCCGAAGGTTCGAGTCTCTAGGCTCCTCTTCACTACGAAGATGCAAGAAGGTTTCTGTAGTGCGGTTTGTGCTAAAGATGAGCGGGTACATCGGCGGCTAGCTACCCTCGGTTTTGTGATGGATCATGAGTTAAGTATTGACTTAATTCTGCATTGTTTGCCCAAGAGTTTCTATGATTTGTGATGAACTATCGGATGAACAAATTGGAATCCACCATTCAGAGCTCCTCGATATCTTTGAAGGCTGTGGGCCTTACGTAAAGCATGAGGAAAGGCGGTTACATTAGTTGATTCCTCAAAGAAAGGTTCTAAGAGGAAGGCAAAAGAGCGAGAAGAAAGGAAAGAAAAAGGCAAAGAAAGGCGGAACCCGGTATAAAGGGCACTTGCCATCCTTTGTAAGGAAGGCCCTTTGGCGAAGAAAGCGCAAGATTTATCTTGAGTCCATGAAGAAGAAGAAGGCATCCGATGCCCCATCCTCTTCAGGTATCTTCGTTATTGATTGTCATTCTATTTCCTTAGACACTTGGGTATTGGATACTGGGTGTAGCTCACATATATGTAATGACATACAGGGGCTAAGGAATAGAAGAAGACTTGTCAGAGGGGAGTCAAATTTGTGAGTTGGCAATGGAGCAAAGGTTGTTGCGGTCGCCATCGGAACTTATTTGCTGAAGCTCCCTAGTGGACTAGTCTTGGAACTGAACAAATGCTATTGTGTTTCCTTCTCTAATAAAGAACATTGCTTCTATTTTTTTCTTAAATAGAAATGGTTTCCATTTGACGTTTAGTAACAATTGTTGTTATATAACTTTGAATGACGTACTTTATGGAACTGGAACTTTGAGTAATGGCATTTATACGTTGGACGTATCCAGTGACATTTTCAATATCGAAGCGAGCAACACACGTGCTCGAAAGGATAATCACATAGACTCCTATATGTGGCATTGTCGTCTTGGCCATATAAGCAAGAAACGCATGTCCGAATTACACCGATGTGGAATTCTGGAATCGTTTGAATTGGATTCATACGATACATGCGAATCATGCTTAAAAGGCAAGATGACTAAGTTACCTTTCTTGGAAAGGTGAGCAGTGGGAGAGTTACTAGGTCTGGTACATACTGATGTATGTGGACCTATGTCAACTCAAGCATTAGGAGGCTATAGCTACTTCATTACCTTCACCGATGATCACTCACGGTTTGGGTATGTGTTCTTGATGAAACACAAGTCTGAAGCCTTTGAAAGGTTCAAAGAATTCAGAAATGAAGTAGAGAAACAACATGACAAAAGTATTAAAATACTTCGATCGGATCGAGGTGGTGAATACTTAAGTCAAGAGTTTCTTGATTATCTAAGAGACAATGGCATATTGTCTCAATGGACTCCGCCCTATACACCACAGCATAATGGTGTATCTGAGAGGCGTAACCGGACCTTGTTGGACATGGTCAGGTCAATGATGAATCATGCGACTCTTCCCAAGTCCTTTTGGGGTTATGCACTTCAGACAGCTGTTTACTTGTTAAACTACAAACCTTTGGACTTAAGATAAATCGAAAGTCTCTCGTACCAAGCTCGAGGAGCTTGTTTAAGTCCATAGAGAGCTTTCTTTAACCTAAGGACATGGTCAGGTTTGTCTAAACTTTCAAAACCGGGGGGGGGGGGGTTGACTAACATAAACTTCTTCTTTAATGCATCCATTTAATGTTAGTAATCACATATTGTATCACATAAACTTCCATAAGGAAATTATATACATGACATAATTGTATGCCATGTAATTGCATTAGATGCATAACATTATGCCATGCGTGTAATCATGATTTGATTTGGGAAATCAAATCTTAAACATATTTTATTTCCATAAATAGTTATGACATATAAGGAAATTATATACATGACATAATTGTATGCCATGTAATTGCATTAGATGCATAACATTATGCCATGCGTGTAATCATGATTTGATTTGGGAAATCAAATCTTAAAATATTTTACTTCCATAAGTAGTTTTAAAGATTTGGGAAATTGGTTTCCTAAATAGATTTTCCTTAATCAAATAATTCCATGAATAAAATATGTGATTAGATTTGGAAATTTGTTTCCTAATTTAATTATGATTTGATTTGGAGAATCAAATCTTAAACATATTTTATTTCCATAAATAGTTATGACATATAAGGAAATTATATACATGACATAATTGTATGCCATGTAATCCAAGAAAGGTTATCTGCCCATCAGGCATGGGGTACACCTTTCGAAGTCTATGTGTCCGCGCACAGAAGACGAGAGGATTTGCATGAGTAAGATTCCCTATGCATCCGCAATAGGATCTATCATGTATGCTATGTTATGTACGAGGCCCAATGTATCGTATGCTCTGAGTGTCACGAGCAGATACCAGTCTGATCCAGGAATGGATCATTGGGCGGCTGTTAAGACGATCCTTAAGTACTTGAGAAGAACTAAGGATGTGTTCCTAATATATGGAGAAGGGGACATGGTGATACGCGGGTATATGGATGCGACTTCGGCGGACAAGGATGATTCAGTCTCGATGCGGATCGTGTTCACCTTGAATGGGGCAGTGAGTTGGAAAAGTTCCAAACAAGAGGCGTGGCGGATTCTACCCGAGGCGAGAATATATTGCGGCGAGCGACAAAGGCGGTTTGGATCAAAGTTCGTTCATGAACTTGGTGTGATTCGACCATTGTTGAAGCAATACCTAGGTCTCTGCGACAACAATGGAGCAATTACTATGAAAGAGCCAAGGTCTCATCAACGATCCAAACATGAGATTCGCCGCTAAAATCTTATCATAGAGAAAATCAGTAGGAAAGAAATACAAAACGAGAAAATACCCAATTAAATGAACTTAGCGGATCATTTGACTAAAGCATTACCTCAAAGTAAGTTTGAGGGTCATGTTAGTGCTTATGGTATTGGATACCGTAGCGATTGGCATTAGGCCAAGTGGGAGTCTGTTAGTAATATATGAGAGATGTCCTAAGGCAATCGCCTTATGTATGAACCATTTATATGATAAATGAAGATTCACTATTTGAGTATACATGTTTAATGTATTTGATTGGATCTTAAACTCATTTCTTGAATGTCACGATCGATTCACGGCATGAGAGAATTTGTGATTAGATCACAACTAGTGAGTATCTCTACATGTGTAATTGTGATGTATCGGAAATTATCCCTAGTCGATGAATTGATGGATTTGGACACCATCAATTACGCTGAGTATACTCCTTGGTGTATCCAAGCAGCTGATTCTCACTGGCTGGAGACATAGTGATGTCCGGAGTTAATCGTGGATGCTAGTTATGGTAACTAGTTCATTGGAGTGACCAGCCGTAAGACTTCATATGGTTCTCTGCATATATAGATATGTCAATGAAGTTCTTACTGTGGCTTAAGTGCGATGTTCCTTTGACTTGCGGTATTCAAGTCATCTTGATCATGGAGACTTATGCTTTGACATCTTAAGCAAACATCTCTAAGGAGATGTGGACCCGGGATGATTGGGTATAAGTCGAAGTGATCGAAGGTGTTTGAATAGCCTATAAAGGATTCACCACTCCTTGCGAGGAGATGTATACCCATGGCCTCTCGTCGGATTGTTACTAAAGTCTTTGGCTAAAGCATTACATGTTTAGAGTAAGGTACTCTTCGATACATGTGGAGCAACTAGAATCCAGTGGGGCGAGGAAATGATACTTGGGCTAGGTGTGGCGTGAGTCGACCTAGTGGGGTGACACTATAGACCATGTCTGAACCAAGTGGGTATAAGATGAGTGAAGGGAATGGGGCACGATTCATTCGAGCTCTTGAAGGGTTTGAGAAATAGTTACGGATCAACCGTTGATCTTTTGGTTAATTGGGGATCATGATGTACTACTAGGTGCCACTCATGTTCTATAATTAATGGTTAATTATAGGCGGCCAACATAAGCGAGAACCTATTTGGTCACATGCTGCTGAGTGTAATCCAAAGGATTTAAAGCGAGCTTGAGAATGGGATTCTCGGAAGAAACTATGTTTGGTTGGACCAAACATAAGCGAGCATGAAATTGTTTGATCGCAATGGGCGTGGATGGGCGTGTCTTATGAAGACATAATGGATGGACCAAAATGGTTTGGTTCTAATCCAATGGAGGAGAATAAACCAAAGGGTTTGGTTTATTTTAAACGAATGAACCAAAAGTTGGTTCGGTTCGTTTTAACTTAAAATAAACCATCATGGTTTGGTTTATTTTAACTTATCTTAATGGAGCGGGTTAACGAGCTTTATGGATATGATCCATTAACCATTAAGAGAATTAGTTCTCTATAAAATAGGGCTTAAACCCTAACCTAAAGCTAATCAGTTTTGGCAAAACCTAGCCTAGTTGCCGCCCACCTCCTTGGAGTTTTCGGCGCCCAACCCTAAAGTGACGCCGCCCAGCATTTGTGCCGCCGTCCAAGTCATTGCCGGCGACCAAGCTTCAGCCGGTGAACACTCCGGCGACCCTCCGGCGACCCTCCGGTGATCTCCTATAGGTTTGGCATCAAGGTGAGCCTTTTCTTTCCTTGGTTGGCCGGCGCCTATATCCTCCACCAAGCTGCCCAGTTTTCTGGTCAGCTTCTTCTCCTCTCGTCGGAGCGTCGTTTGGACGACGGTTAGATCTCCGACAGCGGCTAACTTACCGGGGATTCGATCTCCGGTAATCCTCTGAGGTGGAGGACGAAGGATTCGTCAATTGGTTGACGAATACCTCTCCGGAGAAGCGAGTTTTGAGAACTCGTTTTAGGATCCGAATTTGGATTCGGATTGTGATCATCTCTCGATCACGTCGTCTTCAACACGAGGCTAGTAACCCGTACGAAGACGAAGCTCATGGCTTAGCGAAGTCATCCCGAGGAGCTCGGCGTGGATACGGATAGAGACGATTCTTACGAGGATCATTCCGGTTGATGCCTTTCCCGCTACACATCATACGGAAGGTATAACGTAGATAATTTTCTTTTATTGCAAATTTTAATTTACGGTTATGTCTACACTTGTTGTAATATGCATGCGTGTGTTGTGTGTGTTGTAATAAATATAGATTTATTATTTTTAATTGCTTCCGCTGTGCTCATGTTTACGAAACATGATCGAACACACACACGCCGCGGTGCCGGAAACCCAACATTTAAGAACGCAGATTTCACATCCATTTGAAACAACTTAAATTCTCGATGTGCTGCATACGCTAATAGCATTCGAATGGACTCTAATCTAGCTACTAGGGCATAGGTCTCGTCGTAATCTAAACCTTCGACTTGACTAAACCCTTTAGCGACTAGTCTAGCTTTATTTCTAACCACTTCACCTTTATCATCAAGTTTATTTCTAAACACCCACCTTGTTCCAATGATTGTTTTATCTTTAGGTGGTGGTACTAATTCCCATACTTCGTTCCTAGTGAATTGAGCCAGCTCTTCTTGCATTGCAATAATCCAATCGGGATCAAGAAGAGCTTGGTCAATAGTCTTGGGTTCAATTTTGGAAATCAAGGAGATTTGACTAAGGTTTCTGTATGAGGCTCTACTTCGAACTCCTAGACTTGGATCACCTATCACTTGGTCGATAGGATGATTCGTTTGAGTCCTAGTTGGATTTGGATTTGAGTCTACAACTTGATCCATAGGATGACTCGTTTGAGTTCTAGTTTGGTTGGAGTCATCTATCACTTGGTCGATAGAGTGACTTGGTTGACTTAGGTTAGGATTAACACTAGACATGATCTCTGGATCAGAGTTAGGTCTAGTATGAATCGGCTCGCTAATTGGGGTTGTCGGGGGTTTTGTAGGTTCGTGTCCTTCATCACATACTACATTGATAGTCTCCTCGACTCTAAGGGTGTCATGGTTATATACTCTATAAGCTCTACTTGTAGTCGAGTATCCTAGAAAGATTCCGGTCGTGGTTTTGGATGTAAATTTCCCTAGGTAATCCTTAGTGTTTAGGATATGTACCTTACACCCAAATACCCTAAAGTACTTGATGTTAGGTATTTTATCGTGATAAATCTCATATGAGGTCTTAAGGTGCCTCTTTACCATAAGGATCCTATTTTGGACATAGCATGCCGTACTCACGGCTTCCGCCCAAAACCTATCGGGTAGGTTATACTCATTTAACATTGTCCTAGAGGCTTCTTGTAGGGTTCTATTTTTGCGTTCTACTAGGCCATTTTATTGTGGAGTTCTAGGGCAAGAGAACTCATGATGGTATCCATTTAGGTTACAGAATTTTGTAAACCTATGGTTCTCGAATTCACCACCATGATCAGTTCTAAGTCTTTTGATTTTAATGCTTTGTTGATTTTATATTAATTTAAATAAGTTGATTAATTGATCTAGGGTATCACTTTTGTGTTTGATGAACCTAACCCAAGTTAATCTAGAATAGTCATCAATTATGACTAAGCAGAATTTACTTCCATTAAGTGACTTAGCTCCGTGTGAATCAAATAGATCCATGTGTAGGAGCTCAAGCACACTTTTGGTTCATTCTTGATTAGTTAGTTGATGTTGTGTCCTAGTGTAACGCCCGCCCTTATCTGCTCTCAGGGCGGCGCTACTGTTACTCCTTTTTTTTTTTTTTAAACATACTACATATGGATCCTCTCACAACCTACGTACTTAACAGGCCATCATAACTTAAACTTTCTTTTGCACATGCATCACATATCATATTCATCAGTAGCATGTTAACATATCTTTCATAACATGCATACATAAAGATTCGTTCATGAGTTCTAACATTTCCAACCTTCTTAAGTAGATGATACTCATTAAACACAAGTCTTATAAGCGGAAGCAATGTCTTAAGTTGTTCTTAGAACATATAAATGAAAGGTTTTGCCCGGAAGCTCTGATACCAATTTAAGGGATTTCCCTTGTCGAGTCCGTGAGGGGAAACTTCGCTTCCCCTTCGCCTCGGTTGCTTGACCATGGTGATCCCTTCAATGTCCCCGGATTAAAAATTTAATCCTAGACAAAAGGGATTCCCAAAGCAACCAAGTCATCGTCGTGCTATTCGTTTAGAGAGGTCACTTGAACAAACTAGTTGTTCAAGTGACCATTCTCTATTCTACGAGTAGCCGCGGAATAGACGATGTCCGGATCGCCGGTTTTTGTGTTTATACTCGGGATCCAAGTATTATTTAGCCTATTTACAGAAATATAACATGCTTATATTTTGAAAAACAAACACAAGCAATGAATAAAAGAGATAGAAGAATAGTTATACCTCTTGGTCTTCTAATGTATGACCCTCCTCCTTTTGGACGTCGTGTGGGCGACGATCCACCAAAAGTCGAAGCTCCTAGATCGCAAAACTTCCTTCCTTGCTTTTCCCAAGCAAGAGGACGAAGAGAAACAATGTTTTTCTCCTTCAAAAACTCAACCAACAAAGAACTATAGAAGTTCTTGCCGCCGGCCAACTAGAAGGAGAAGAAGATGATGGAAAACTACCAAGACACCAAGGGAAACCCTATATCTTGTTTCCACCACCTAAGGAGAAGAGAGGGGAGTGTTTTGGGCGCCGGCCAAGGGCTGGGAAGGGCTGGAATAGCTGCTGGACGTTGGCCACAAGGCAAGGAAGAAGAAGGAAAACTTGCCTTATTTGGTGCCACCCTTGCTTCCAAACCCTAACCCTAATTCCAATCCTATCTCAACTAGGATTGCCCTATTCTTGCCGCCCAAGCCTTGATCCCTCTCTATCATGTTATCCACGACCACTTCCCATGCCCTCCTTTTATAGAGTTAGGGATAAGTCATGAATTAATCTCCTCCATTGGTTCTAAGGATTTAATCTCAACCGTCGGATCTAGAGATTTAATCTCAACCGTCGGATCTTAGAGATTTAATCTCTACCAATGGATCTTAGTGTTTTGTTTCTATCCATTGGATCTAAGCATCTTGAGGTGTTAATGGGCTACATTAGGGACCATGAGGAGGAGTTGGGTCTTGGCCACCCATGGATCAAGCCCACATAAAGTCCGATCCACTAATGATGGTCCAATCCACTAAAGGTCCATCATTGATCTACCTCACCAACCCCCATATGATAATATGGGCTCCATATATTATTTGTACATTTTCTCCCCGTGTTTAAGATCTCGAATATCCGTCGATTAATTAATTTACTAACCATTAATTAATCAACATCTAACTCCTTGAGTAGTACCACTCAACCTTTTCATTATGCCGGACCTAGTCCACCTGCAGGGTTTACATGATGAACCTTATGAGCTCCTCAAGGGGACATCATCATCCTAATATATAGGACACGGTTTCCTCCTATAATTAACGGCACACCATATAAATAATATCATCTCCCAACTTACCGAGTCTATCGATTTAATCTATAAATCTCGCCCATTGGTAAATCAAAGAGATGAGTACCAAGTATATGTGCCCGTTATTATATCGGGATTAAGAGCATGTACTAAATAATATCTGAGGTCCGATTCGATTATGTAGTCAGCAATAAATCGAATCACCTCTGTGTCGGTCCTGCTCAATACACACAAAGTGCACTAGTGTGATTCTATGGTCAAGACAAACCAATACCAAATCACACTACAACCATTCCGATGGTTTGTCCAAAGCCATCTCGGTTGTGAGCCTTTACTTATACTTTACAAGGAGCCGATAACATGATCTCCCGTGTGACACCACACACCATGTTATCTACAATGTAACGTATTAGACAATATGCATAAATATATGCAAACAATGATCATGTGATTCTTATTTCAAAATAAAGATGTTCATACAAAAGAGCTAGGCTTTCAGTATACATCCCAACAATAAATACAAGAAGATAGTATAGGGTCTTCTTTCACCATGCCACTATCACACACACTTGGCCCCTCCTGCTACTTCCTCTAGCGCAGACTTCCTTTATCTGCAGTATATGGACAACATGAACTATAAGCATATAGCTTAGTAAGATCCTTGCCTACTCACAAAAGCCACAAACTTCATCAAGCAATTAGAACATGAGCATACATGCGTAAAGGACCTAAGTATTCCATAGCGACACTAATCAACAACATATCCATGTAATAAAAACTGAGCATGGCATAGAAAGCATAATTAATCTGAGCAGGGAATAATTTGAACATAAGCATTATAACTACATAAGACTAAGCATGCATGAGAGACATATTCATAAGCGTTTTAAAACTTAACAATAAGCATTCCTAACCTAAGCATCCGTAACATCCTACATCTTAAACCTACATAAAGTACATAGGCACAAACATTCTTCAACTTAACCATGACCATTCATCAGGGAATCCAATCATGCATAAAGGACATAATCATAAGCATTTTTTTAACTTGGACATAAACATTTGTAATAACATAAATCCTAAACTTGTAGAAAGAACATAATCACAAGTATTCATAAACTTAACCATAACATTCACCACCTCATAAATTCTAAACTAGCATGAAGTACATAGTCGCAACATTCTTAAACTTAACTCTAAACATCATAACTTCATAACATCTAGCATGCATAAAGAACATAGTTCGCAAGCATTCAAGGTATTTAACATAAGCATACACGATATCATGAAAGTCTTTTCTTTTCAAAACATATACTTATAGATACTTCCATATCATCATAACTTCATAACATCTAGCATGCATAAAAAAAACGTAGTTCGCAAGCATTCAGAGTATTTAACATGAGCATACACGATAATCATAAAAGTCTTTCCTTTTCAAAACATATACTTATAGATACTTCAATACCATCATAACTTCATAACATCTAGCATGCATAAAAAAAACGTAGTTCGCAAGCATTCAGAGTATTTAACATGAGCATACACAATAATCATAAAAGTCTTTCCTTTTCAAAACATATACTTATAGATACTTCAAAATCATCATAACTTGTTTGGGGGGCCCCAGGTTAAGTACCACATAATGCGCGTTCCCTAGTAGGCTGGGGTAGCGAGACACCAGTCCTACTAGAGCAAGACCTCTTACGTCTTACCAGGGCAAGACCTCTTACGTCTTCTTATGTCCCTATGGATTTGATTAACGACCACCTGACGGGTCGGGTACTTAACCTCTTGCAAAGTAAAATACTTAATTCCTTTCTTTTCTTGTCATAATATAAAGAGTGCTCTTGATCCCCAACATAAAAAGGGAAGCATCTTAATCTTATCTTATCATAAGGAGAGCTCTTGATCCCTACTTGAAAGGGAAGCATCTCCATTTTATCTTATCTTAAGGAGAGCTCTTGATCCCTACTTGAAAGGGAAGCATCTCCATCTTATCATAAGGAGAGCTCTTGGTCCCTACTTGAAAGGGAAGCATCTCCATCTTATCATGAGGACACATGCATTCATAACATAAGAGTACCCTAAAGGGGTCCTAAAGTATAAACATGTTCATCATACAAGCATATTTCGTGGCACATTACATCATAAACATGAAGCATATTTCCTTGGCATATTCATGGCATATTAAATCACAAAAACATGTTCATCACCTAAGCATATTTCATGGCACATTACATCATCAACATGTAGCATGTTTTCTAAGCATATTCAAGGCATATTAAATCATAAAAACATGTTCATCACCTAAGCATATTTCATGGCACATTACATCATCAACATGTAGCATGTTTCCTAAGCATATTCAAGGCATATTAAATCATAAAAACATGTTCATCACCTAAGCATATTTCATGGCACATTACATCATCAACATGTAGCATGTTTCCTAAGCATATTCAAGGCATATTAAATCATAAAAACATGTTCCATATCTAGGTATGTTTCATGGCATACTATATCATAAACATGTTCATCACATAAGCTTATTTCATATTGCATTGAATCATAACCATATACATCACACAAGCATAGTTCATGACATATAAACAAACAAAACCCAAACCCTTAGCACAACTACATATGGGGGGGGGGGGGGGGTGTTTTCATGAAACCCTAACCCTAAAACCATGGGTTGGCCGAATCTTGTAAGGGGCTTGAGCTTGGGTTTTGTCCCCTAAAGTTCACTCATGAAGCCTTATAACTAATCATAGTATCATTAGAGATATTTTCATGCAACCCTAACCCTACTTTCATTGGTTGGCCGAATCTTGTAAGGTTAGATCTTTGGACTTTTGTCCCCTAAAGTTCATTCATAAGCATTATTACTTACCCTAGTGTCATTAGGAACATTTTCATGCAACCCTAACCATAATTATATGGGTTGGCCGAAACATGGAATGGGTTCAAACTTAGGTTTTGTCCCCTAAAGTCCATTCATCAAGCATTATTACTTAACCTAGTGTCATTAGGAACATTTTCATGCAACCCTAACCCTAATTAAATGGGTTGGCCGAAACATGGAATGGGTTCATAATTAGGTTTTGTCCCCTAAAATTCATTCATAAGCATTATCATGGCCTAACCTCATAAGAGGGAGTTGTCATAAAAACCCTAACCCTAAAAGGCCTTGGTGGCCGAAACCTATAAGGGCACCAAGTTAGAATTTTTGTCCCCTAAAAGGTCCTATAGTGAGCATGCAACCTATAGAAGTTCCCTAGAAACATTTTCATGAATCTTAGCCCAAGAAAACTTGATTGGCCGAAACCTACAAGGGCTACAACTTCATCGTTCTTACATGAAATTTAACTTACGAAACTAATACACTGCAGGTGAGGGGAAACTTACATCCTTCGCTTTGCTTGAGAGATGACCTAATGGAGGTCACCTAGCTTTCTCCTAGCTTGAAAGGGGGTCTCGGCCAAAGGAAGAAGAAGGAGGTTGGTTTCGGTGAGGATGAAGAGGAGAGGAAGAAAATGGCCAAATGGAAACTTCCTTCTTCTTTATAAAGGGAGGAAGAGAAGTTTCTCTTTTCTTTGTCATGCCTCTTCACTTACCCTTCTTCCAATTTATCTATAAATTCCCCTCTTCCTCTAATGATATAATTCTATTGGGCTTATGGTTAGTGGGTGCATCTATAGGGCTTGGCTATCTCTAGAGGTTTGGGGTTCAATTCCTAGGCTTTGCATCTTTTTTTTCTTTTGGCTTATTTTCTTTTATTTTTCCCAAAAAAACCCACATAAAGCCTATCATCATAAAGCCAAAATTCTCGTAAAATTGCTAGAAATTTTACGGGCGTTACAATCCCTCATACCTTGTAAAAGTTTCGTCCTCGAAACTTAAAACAATTCTGGGTACTTCTGCCTCATGTCCTCCTCTCGTTCCCAGGTAGCTTCCTCATATTGCAGATGCCCACAGGACCTTTACTAAGGGCACCTCTTTGTTCCTTAGCCTTTTGACATCTCGGTCTAATATTTGGATAGGCCGACTTTCAACACTCAGGTCCTCATGAACATGTACTGTTTGTGGCTCGATCACTTGGTCCGCACTGGATACACATTTCTTGAGCATAGAGACATGAAACACGTTGTGTATAGCGAGCATCTCTTGGCGGCTCCCTGTCGCTACCTTGCTCACCCTCTGCGATACATCGGATACGGTCCCGCGTAAGCGTGGATTCGATTTACCCTTCCTTCCGAATCTCATCACTCCCTTCATAGGGGTCACTTTGAGAATACGGGTCCCCGACTTCAATTCTAACGGTCTACGCGCATATCCGCATAGCTCTTTTTTGTCGGCTCTGGCGGCTCGATTCTCGGCGGATAGTCTGTATATATAGCGGATGGTATTGTCAATAATATCGGCTGAAGACCCATTTCCCTCCTTTCACCACCCTCGTACCAGCATAGGAGACACTGCATCTTCTCCGTATAGAGCTTCATAGGGTGCCATTCCAATGGTAGCACAGTAACTATTGTTGTAAGCAAATTCGCGAGCAAATATCGACACCGGCTCCCTTAAAGTCTAGAGCACAAGCCCGCAGATATCTTCCAAAGACTGGTTCACTCTTTACAGTCGACCGTGATTACGAGGATGAAAAGCGATCTTGAATCTCAACTTAGTGCCAAGAGCCTTCTGAACACATTCCCAAAAATGGGAGGTAAAACAGCCATCACGGTCAGAAATAATAGCCTTATGCACTCCATGTCATTTGATAATTTCCTTGACATATAATTGAGCTAGCTCGATCAATAGGTCATCTTAATTGCGAGAAATGGCGGACTTTGTCAAGGTCTATGATTACCCATATAGCATCGTAACCATTTGTTGTTCTGGGTAATCCCGAGATGAAATCCATAGATAGTTCTTCCCATTTCCACTCTGGAATCGGTATCGACTGCAGTAATCCCCCAGGTTTACGGTGTTACGCCTTCACCTTCTCAGTCGGAGTGTGTTGACGTCTTGAGCCACCTCCTTTTCATGCGGACCACCAAAATTTATCCCTTAAGTCGATACATTTTATTAGACCCGAGGTGCATGGTATAAGGTGTTCCATGGATTCTCGAGTATCTTCTTCCGTAATTCCGGATCGTCCGAATACATAGTCGATCCGGAGGTATAATAGTCCGCCATTGGGAATCCATTATCCCTTCCTTCCAGTACTTCTTGTTTGATCTTACGGATATTCACCATCTTGCTTTCCCTTTATATCGTCGAGCGAGCCGGCGTTATAGTCATTGGAAAGTTGCCCAGAAATAATCTCTATCCCGTAATTCATTATTTCCCTTTTCAGGGGTTGAGATAGCATCGATAAGGACATCAAAGCGGCACAGGGCTTTCTGCTAAGCGCATCTGCCACCTTGTTGGCCTTTCCTGGGTGATAGAATATCTCACAATCATAATCTTTGACTAGCTCAAGCCATCTGCGTTGTCTCATGTTCAGGTCTTTACAGGTAAAGAAATATCTCAGACTCTGATGGTCGGTATAGATCCTGCACCGTGCTCCGTATAAGTAGTGTCTCCATATTTTTAGAGCGAATACCACGGTCGCCAGTTCTAAGTCATGGGTAGGATAATTTATTTCGTGCTCTCTTTGAAAGTCTAGAGGCGTAGCGATGACCTTGCCATTTTGCATAGTACACTCGAGCCCCAGTTTGGAGGCGTCACTTTACATATCGAAGCTTTCATTATCTTCAGGGAGAGTCAGAATGGGAGCGCTGGTCAGTCTCCTCTTCAGTTTCGTAAAACTCCTCTCACAGTCCTCAGTCCATTTGTATTGCTTGTCCTTTTTGAGGTGAGGTCATAGGCAATTCTAGAAGTCCTCTACAAACTTCTGTAATAGCCCTTGCAGAAAACTTCCGATTTCACTCGCATTCCTTGGCCTATTCCAGGTTCCTTACAGCCTCAATCTTCATTGGGTCTACCATGATTCCTTCTTTAGAGATGACATGACCCAAGAATGACACTTGATCGAGCCAGAACTCGCATTTGGAGAACTTGGCATATAGTTGCTCTTTCTGAAGAATCTGTAGTACTGTCTTCAGATGTTCGGCATGCTCTTCGGGCTCTCGGTAGATAAGAATATCGTCGATGAAGACGATTACAAATTTGTCGAGGAAGGCCGAGAATACTCGATTCATCAGGTCCATGAACATTGCAGGAGCATTGGTTACGCCAAAGGGCATAACTACAAACTCATAATGTCCGTATCTTGTCCGGAAGGCCGTCTTCGGAATATCGCCTGGCTTCACTTTTACTTGATGATAGCCAGACCTGAGATCGATCTTTGAAAAGACAGTAGCTCCCTTCAGCTGGTCGAATAGGTCGTCGATCCTGGGAAGGGTACCTATTTATTCTGATGGTCACGTTAGTCACATTCGCATGGACCCATCTCTTTTCTTTATGAACAGCACTGGAGCTCCCCATGGGGAGTGACTGGGACGGATAAATCCCTGGCCAAGTAACTCCTGTAGCTGTTTCTGAAGTTCTTTCAACTCAGTTGGCGCCATACGGTAAGGTGCCTTGGAGATCGGATTAGTTCCGGGAATCAATTCGATCTCGAACTCAATTTCTCTATCAGGTGGCAATCCAGGTAGGTCATCAGGGAACACCTCCGGATGGTCACATACAACTCTGACATCTTCTATTTTCTGGTTCTTCGATGATATGGTATCCACCACATGTGCGAGAAATCCGGTGCATCCATCTTCTAACATTTTTCGGGCCTTTAGCGCGATAAGAACTTCTTTGTTCCTTCCTTGACTCCGATAAATTCAAATGAAACCTCTACTTGGGTGGAAGATTACCCTCCGTTCCACTCAATTGAAGCGCCGTACTTGTGCAGAAAATCCATGCCCAATATAACATCATAGTCCCACATATCTAGGACTATTAGGTCACAATAGAGCTCCCTGTCTGCGAGTCTAATTGGTGCGGCGCGCAGAACATGGGTGGATGGCATCACTTCTCCCGAAGGTAACGTTGTTAAAAATTTATAGTCCAAAGCTTGGGGATGCCTATCTATCTTTCTTATGAAAGGCGTAGCGATGAATGAATGGGTTGCCCCGGTGTCAAACAAGACAGTAGCGTATTGACTGGAAATAATTAGCTGACTTGTGACAACCGTCGAGGCACTCGCCACATCTTCTCTGGTGAGGGAGAACACCCTGGCATTTGTCCCAACTGGCGGGGCTTCCAGTCTCCCTTGACTTATCTGGGACCCTCTATCGTAGCCTGCATCTGGTGAAGCTGTGGAGGAGCTCCTGTCTTGGACATCTTCGTGGTGGTGCTGAACTCGGGTAGGGCAATTCGAGCTATGTGCCCCTCCTTCCACAGTTGTAACACTTCCTCGTGCCACAGCGACATTCCCCCGGATGCTTCTTCCCACACGTAGGACAGTCAGGATACCCAGTTTGGCTGTTTCCTGGGGCCCCTCTTGGGCCATTCCACTGTTTCTTCTTACCACTGCGGTCCCTCTTCTAGCTAGTATTTTGAGATTTCGGCTCTCTGATCCATGCCTTACTCTGCTGACTGATGTTGTTCAAGTAGTGCTCTGTGACCAGGGCACTACTGAATAGCTCTTCCGGCAGGGTCGATTGACTCACCGGCCACATTCGGGGCTATCTCCGGTCGCAACATTTTGCAGAGTCCGATCCTCTCCTTTCGATGCCGACTAACTCTGAAGCGAGGCGTGCGGTCGATTGAACCTTTTCATAGCTTCACTAACTGATAGATCGCCTTGTCGGAACTCGAGGAACTCATCGTAGTGCTTATTTGTGACCCGTCTCTGAAAGAACTCCTCGAAGAACTCTGCTTCGAAATCTGTCCACCTCATTTGATTTACTTGTCTCTTTGCTTTGACTCTCTCCCACCACATCCTTGCATCTCCGGAAAGACAGAACGAGGCACATTTTATCTTTTCGTGCTCGGGCCAATCCAGCAGCTCCACGATGCTCTCAACTATTTTGAACCAAGCTTGGGCATCCCATGGTTCGCCGACACCGATGAAACTTTCGGTTTTGACCTCGCCCTTTGAATCGAGATAGGCTTGGCCGGGGCGTTGATTAGCGGTGCTTGCACCATAGTGGTCGTGTTGGGAGTTACGTTCTGCGTCCCTGGCGTGGTGCTAGGGTTCCCTTGTTGATTCGTGAGAGCATTGATAACCAGCTGTTGTTCTGCGACCTGACGCTGTAGCTCGGTAACCACATGCATCAAATCTGGTGGGGGCGCTGAGTCATTCCCTCTAGCACTACGTCTCCCGTTCATGTTATCTAAGTGATAAATAAATAATTTAATTAAGGTGTTATTATAATTTCTACTCCTATACAGGCATCTAACATCCCATATCGTAAACAAGGTAAGGTATCCTTTCTAGTGTTCCAGGTTGGAGTCATGTTTCCATCGTATAAAGCTTGGTCAGGTATACTATCTAAGTTACAACTATGATTCCATTATACTAAACAGGACGAGGTATTATTTCTATCTAAATCTCAAGTGTGAGTCCATTCTACTAAAGCATGATAAGGTATTATCTCATTCTAAATAGAAAACATTCTTCATTATAAAGGAACTTAAGTATGCATAAAGTTACTTACTTGGGAAGAGCAGGATGGAGGCTTGATGTGTGATAGTGGAAAGGTGAACCCCGCTCTACATACCATACCTGTAACTTGCCCTTATCTGCTCTCGAGCGTAGCTCTATTACTCCTTTTTTTTTTTTTAAACATACTACATATGGATCCTCTCACAACCTACGTACTTAACAGGCCATCATAACTTAAACTTTCTTTTGCACATGCATCACATATCATATTCATCAGTAGCATGTTAACATATCTTTCATAACATGCATACATAAAGATTCGTTCATGAGTTCTAACATTTCCAACCTTCTTAAGTAGATGATACTCATTAAACACAAGTCTTATAAGCGGAAGCAATGTCTTAAGTTGTTCTTAGAACATATAAATACAAGCAGATAGTATAGGGTCTTCTTTCACCATGCCACTATCACACACACTTGGCCCCTCCTGCTACTTCCTCTAGCGCAGACTTCCTTTATCTGCAGTATATGGACAACATGAACTATAAGCATATAGCTTAGTAAGATCCTTGCCTACTCACAAAAGCCACAAACTTCATCAAGCAATTAGAACATGAGCATACCAGCGTAAAGGACCTAAGTATTCCATAGCGACACTAATCAACAACATATCCATGTAATAAAAACTGAGCATGGCATAGAAAGCATAATTAATCTGAGCAGGGCATAATTTGAACATAAGCATTATAACTACATAAGACTAAGCATGCATGAGAGACATATTCATAAGCGTTTTAAAACTTAACAATAAGCATTCCTAACCTAAGCATCCGTAACATCCTACATCTTAAACCTACATAAAGTACATAGGCACAAACATTCTTCAACTTAACCATGACCATTCATCAGGGAATCCAATCATGCATAAAGGACATAATCATAAGCATTTGTTTAACTTGGACATAAACATTTGTAATAACATAAATCCTAAACTTGTAGAAAGAACATAATCGCAAGTATTCATAAACTTAACCATAACATTCACCACCTCATAAATTCTAAACTAGCATGAAGTACATAGTCGCAACATTCTTAAACTTAACTCTAAACATCATAACTTCATAACATCTAGCATGCATAAAGAACATAGTTCGCAAGCATTCAAGGTATTTAACATAAGCATACACGATATCATGAAAGTCTTTTCTTTTCAAAACATATACTTATAGATACTTCCATATCATCATAACTTCATAACATCTAGCATGCATAAAAAAAACGTAGTTCGCAAGCATTCAGAGTATTTAACATGAGCATACACAATAATCATAAAAGTCTTTCCTTTTCAAAACATATACTTATAGATACTTCAATACCATCATAACTTCATAACATCTAGCATGCATAAAAAAACGTAGTTCGCAAGCATTCAGAGTATTTAACATGAGCATACACAATAATCATAAAAGTCTTTCCTTTTCAAAACATATACTTATAGATACTTCAATATCATCATAACTTGTTTGGGGGGCCCCAGGTTAAGTACCACATAATGCGCGTTCCCTAGTAGGCTGGGGTAGCGAGCCACCAGTCCTACTAGAGCAAGACCTCTTACGTCTTACCAGGGCAAGACCTCTTACGTCTTCTTATGTCCCTATGGATTTGATTAACGACCACCTGACGGGTCGGGTACTTAACCTCTTGCAAAGTAAAATACTTAATTCCTTTCTTTTCTTGTCATAATATAAAGAATGCTCTTGATCCCCAACATAAAAAGGGAAGCATCTTAATCTTATCTTATCATAAGGAGAGCTCTTGATCCCTACTTGAAAGGGAAGCATCTCCATTTTATCTTATCTTAAGGAGAGCTCTTGATCCCTACTTGAAAGGGAAGCATCTCCATCTTATCATATGGAGAGCTCTTGGTCCCTACTTGAAAGGGAAGCATCTCCATCTTATCATGAGGACACATGCATTCATAACATAAGAGTACCCTAAAGGGGTCCTAAAGTATAAACATGTTCATCATACAAGCATATTTCGTGGCACATTACATCATAAACATGAAGCATATTTCCTTGGCATATTCATGGCATATTAAATCACAAAAACATGTTCATCACCTAAGCATATTTCATGGCACATTACATCATCAACATGTAGCATGTTTCCTAAGCATATTCAAGGCATATTAAATCATAAAAACATGTTCATCACCTAAGCATATTTCATGGCACATTACATCATCAACATGTAGCATGTTTCCTAAGCATATTCAAGGCATATTAAATCATAAAAACATGTTCATCACCTAAGCATATTTCATGGCACATTACATCATCAACATGTAGCATGTTTCCTAAGCATATTCAAGGCATATTAAATCATAAAAACATGTTCCACATCTAGGTATGTTTCATGGCATACTATATCATAAACATGTTCATCACATAAGCTTATTTCATATTGCATTGAATCATAACCATATACATCACACAAGCATAGTTCATGACATATAAACAAACAAAACCCATACCCTTAGCACAACTACATATGGGGGGAGGGGGGGGGGGTGTTTTCATGAAACCCTAACCCTAAAACCATGGGTTGGCCGAATCTTGTAAGGGGCTTGAGCTTGGGTTTTGTCCCCTAAAGTTCACTCATGAAGCCTTATAACTAATCATAGTATCATTAGAGATATTTTCATGCAACCCTAACCCTACTTTCATTGGTTGGCCGAATCTTGTAAGGTTAGATCTTTTGACTTTTGTCCCCTAAAGTTCATTCATAAGCATTATTACTTACCCTAGTGTCATTAGGAACATTTTCATGCAACCCTAACCCTAATTATATGGGTTGGCCGAAACATGGAATGGGTTCAAACTTAGGTTTTGTCCCCTAAAGTCCATTCATCAAGCATTATTACTTAACCTAGTGTCATTAGGAACATTTTCATGCAACCCTAACCCTAATTATATGGGTTGGCCGAAACATGGAATGGGTTCAAACTTAGGTTTTGTCCCCTAAAATTCATTCATAAGCATTATCATGGCCTAACCTCATAAGAGGGAGTTGTCATAAAAACCCTAACCCTAAAAGGCCTTGGTGGCCGAAACCTATAAGGGCACCAAGTTAGAATTTTTGTCCCCTAAAAGGTCCTATAGTGAGCATACAACCTATAGAAGTTCCCTAGAAACATTTTCATGAATCTTAGCCCAAGAAAACTTGATTGGCCGAAACCTACAAGGGCTACAACTTCATCGTTCTTACATGAAATTTAACTTACGAAACTAATACACTGCAGGTGAGGGGAAACTTACATCCTTCGCTTTGCTTGAGAGATGACCTAATGGAGGTCACCTAGCTTTCTCCTAGCTTGAAAGGGGGTCTCGGCCAAAGGAAGAAGAAGGAGGTTGGTTTCGGTGAGGATGAAGAGGAGAGGAAGAAAATGGCCAAATGGAAACTTCCTTCTTCTTTATAAAGGGAGGAAGAGAAGTTTCTCTTTTCTTTGTCATGCCTCTTCACTTACCCTTCTTCCACTTTATCTATAAATTCCCCTCTTCCTCTAATGATATAATTCTATTGGGCTTATGGTTAGTGGGTGCATCTATAGGGCTTGGCTATCTCTAGAGGTTTGGGGTTCAATTCCTAGGCTTTGCATCTTTTTTTTCTTTTGACTTATTTTCTTTTATTTTTCCCAAAAAAACCCACATAAAGCCTATCATCATAAAGCCAAAATTCTCGTAAAATTGCTAGAAATTTTACGGGCGTTACACCTAGATTGTTTACCTTGTTGACAAGCATTACATATTTTATTATCCAAGTTATTGAGGTTAGGCAAACCTCTGACTAAGTCACTCTGACTCATCTTGTGGATGAGTCTTGGGTGTGAGTTATCGAGTCATCGGTGCCACAACCATGATTCCTCTTGCTGTGTCATAAGACACTTAGTTGAGGAGTTAGTTAAGTTAATAGTGTAAATATTGTTATTTCTAGTTCCCTTAAGAATTGTTTTAGAAGTTTCATTTGTATTAATTACGCATTCATTTTCTAGAAATATGACCTTATAGTTATTATCACACAATTGGCTTACACTAAGTAAATTATATTGAAAATTTTCTACTAATAAAACATTTTGAATAACAAAATTTGAGTTAAGCTCAATATCACCTGATCCGATGATTTTGAGCTTGCCGTTATTTCCGAAGGCTACAGATCCTTGTCGTTTGAATCGAAGCTTCGAAAACTTGAGTTGATCCCCGGTCATGTGTCGGGAGCAACCACTGTCCAACATCCATTGATCCTACACGAAGGTAGTTGAATTGGATATTGGATTTATTAAAGATTGGTTGAAAATTATTAACCTAAATCATCTCACCCATGTCTACATGATCAAACACGTTAGCCCTATATGTTCTTGTGAGATGACTTCCAATTTTACTTGATTTAAATTTAATGAATTAAACACTTGTCAACCTTGCGTTAGATTCGGATTTGACCTTAGGCTCATCAAGTCACCTTTTCAAGATCATGGCTTCCAGGTCGTGGCGAGGCACAGAGGCCTTCTTTGATCGGAACAACGACCACTTCCTTAGGCAAAGCCATTTTCAAGAAAATAGAGACTTGACTTACCTAAGACCACTTCCTGGTCTAACTAGTCTAGGATATGGCGAGGTAGCTTCAGCTAGTTTCGCTCGGTCAAGTGCACCGAACTACATACGCCTTATCTAGCCCGAATACACAAGACTCTGCTTTCCTAGCATACTATCATCTCGCCGCTTCCTGGTACTATGTTATCAAGTATTGACGAGTTATAGTCCTATCTAACCTTTCTAAAAAGGAAAATCAAACTAAATAAAAACCTAAGCATGCAATTTCTAGGTTAAAACACAAACAAGTTTCGTACTAGCTCCCCCTGGACCATTGAATCGATTCAGTCTCTCCACATAGTGGATTTGGTCCTTGGGAACACAATACTGGTTCGATCCTAAGTTTGAAATTAAGGTGGTCTTAGGGACCCATGCTTGGACACGTTTTTTATGTCGACTTACAATCGACATATACGACTTATTGGTCGTATTTGAGCTAAACCCTAGCCCGGCCTTGCTGTACCCGACCCTTTGTGATCCAAGTAGGAGGTCAAGTCCTTTGGATCCCAAAGTAAACCTTTCCAACGTATTCCTAAGATCTTCGACTTGACTCTTCAAGAGTGAGTTCTCAACTTCGAGTTTTTCAACCCGAGTTGAGTCCTCTTGAACTCGACTAGTCGAAGAGGTTAGGGAGACCTCATGTTTGAGGAGTTTAACTTCCTCAACCAGGGTCTCGACCATGGACTCGGACTTAGCTAACTTTCTAGTTAAAAACTTAATTGCACTATAAAGTGTACTAATGAGAGACCGACTTACCTTGAGTGTATCTTTTGAACCGGATGCGTATCTGTGGCTTGTCTTGAATAGTGCTTCGCAGTCCGACTCGTCTTCGGTTTTCGATTCAGGTTCTGGTTCTGACTCCATCTCCGGTTCCACCGGTTTAGCCATGAGAACACGATCATTATCTTCTTCCTCGGATGCTTCTTCCCAAGTAGCGTTGAGTGCCTTTTTGTGTTTTGGTGCTTTGCTCTTGAGTTTTGGGCATTCGGACTTGATATGTCCAAACCTGTTGCATTCATAACATCTAATATTTGAAATTTTAGGCTTACCTTCGTTGGGTCGAGTGACGGTTCATTTTTGGCCCTTGACTATCCTCCGAACTAGGTTGACTAGTTCAACCTCCATTTCCGAGTTGACCTCCGAATCGGACTCATCCTCTTCTTCCTTCAGGGGTGGCTTGCTTGCGGTTTTGTTCCTTGAACCTGCAAAAAGTGCTATACCCTTCTCGGGTTCCGAGTTAGACTGCTCATGAAGTTCAAAATCAAAAAATAGTTCATCTAACCTAAGTTTTGAAAGATCCTTGGAGACCTTGTAGGCATCGACCATGGATGCCCACAAGGTAGTCATCGGAAAGGAGTTTAGGACATACCTTATAAGGTCGCGGTTTTTGACCTTTTACCCGATCGCATGTAGATTGTTGACTATGTCTTGCACGCGGGCGTGAAGTTGCATCGCGGACTCGTGTTCCTACATTTTTAGATTATATAGTTTATTAAATAAAAGATCATGCTTACATACCTTGGCTTCATCGGTCCCTTTGTGTAGCTCCACTAGCTTTATCCAAAGGTCCTTTGTGCTAATGAAGGGGCCGACGCAATTTTGCTCCTCCTTGGACAAGCTGCATTGGATAATTTGAGTTGCCTTGGCGTCGGCTTCGACTTGTCGTTTTGTCGCAATGGTCCATTGGTCATAACCCAAGGATTCACCCACTTCGTTAGTCGGAAGTGTGAAACCCATTTGGATTGTGATCCACATCTCGATTTGGGTTTTGAGAAAGCATTCCCTCCGACCTTTCCAGTAACGGAAATAATCTCCGTTGTAAAACGGAGGTCGGACGGTGCTAAAACCCTCGAGATGGGCCATTTGGAAGGGAAACCTTGCACAAAAAATACCAAAAAAAACACAAAAAAGGTTCCAAGACTTCACCTTGGATTAGTAATGTAGGAAATGAAAAGAAACAAAAGGAATAAATGAGAAATAACCAACTAAAATAAAAGATGAGCACTTACAACCTTCGATATCTCAGAAATGGTACTAAACGATGGTTTTTGGGGATGAAGACAGCTTGTTACAATGGTTTACCCTCATAAGAAGTGTATATCTCTCCGAGAGCTTCATTTTGGTAGGTAGCCCGTTTCGTGGGTCAACTTGTACGAAAAGTTATGGCCGTTTTACCGTCGGCTACTCCAAAAGCGATTACTTGCAAAACAAAACCAAACGAAGAGTACCAAGACTTCGTCTTGGATTAGTAGTGCGAGAGAAAAATTTAAACGAATGAAAAACAAATCTATAAAAAATGCTAGATTGGTGGTTTCACCAAATCTAAGTGCCCCCGGCTCTGATACCAATTGTTGGATCGAAGCGAATCGCTAGTGGGGGGGGGTGAATAGCGATAAAATCTTTTTTTGTTCGTTCGTTAAAATCCGAGTAGATAATTAATTGCAGTGGAAAGATAAGCAATAAATAAAGGAGACAAATATTTTTACTTGGTTTGTAGCCTTCGGCTACTACTCCAAGGCCCTAGTGGTCCTTGACCACGCACGGAGGGCAAAACACTAAAGAACTCCTCCTCGTTAGAGGTAGGAGTTAATCGTTACAAATAAAAGCAAAAAGCTTGAGGTAGAGGGACACTCCCCCTCTCCTCGTTACGATAAAAGCTCCGAGATTTGAAAGTAATGAACTGAAATAAACAACTTAAACCGACATAATAAAAAGAAAATAATTAAACCTAGACGTCGGAGAAGAAGCAATTCGTTGTCGGAAAGTTGTAGCTTGGCGGAGGCTTTTGGAAGCTTAGAATTGATGATGAAACCCTAGGATTGACCCTCCTTTTATAGCCTTTGAGCCCCTTTTCGAGAGGAACTTCACCCAATAGAGTTTTGGCACATGGATCCTTGAAAAATGGTGATAAGGCTTGACTCCTCGAGGCTAATCCTTGACCATCAGTCGACTGATGGCCATCATCAGTCGACTGATGGCAGCATCAATCGAATGCTGACCTCAGGCAGTCGACTGTTGGACTGCAGTCGAGTCCTCAAAGCTGGCAGTCGACTGATGCTAGCTGCAAGGTAAACTTAGCTTAACAAAAACATTAATTCGATGACCTCCGGCCGTCCGATCTCGATCTAGACCACCTATAGGATGTCTTTGGTCGGATCTATGCCTAAGATCATCCCCGTAAAGAGGATACAACCTCACTTACTCTCGCACACACACGAGCTTACCTCGATACTTACTGTGTTGCTTTCGCTTCCGGCCTTCCACTCGATTCCTTTGGCTCCCTCTGAAGTCACTCGAGTGTCGCCCAACCACCGCGGCTTCCTTCGGGTGTCCCTAGCCTTCAACTCCAGCTATAGCAATTTTCTACACACTTGATTCAGCTCGTGAGATAATGACATGAGCTTAACTTTGTATTGTTTGCTATAATCAAAACTCAGGTTCGACTTAGGTGCCTACTGCACCGACATAATAACCCTAATCCCACATCTCACAATTACTTTGACTTGTGTGTGCTTAATACATCTTAGATACATGTGAGATGTTAGGAAAATAAGTTAAGTTCAAGGTGCATAGGTAGTGCATCTAGATGAACTTAAACTTATCTTAATCATCAATATGAATCATGAGGAAAGCTAATGTATAAGTCATGTACATTTAGCTGAAAGTCCATGGTTCAAAATAGGTTTTCAAAAACATTTTAAAATCACTTTAGAAAACCTTGGTGAAGTCTATATTTTGATAGCAAACACCATTGAAGAAGTTGAAACAAAGTAGATCAAAAACATTGAAGTTTTAATGGTTTTTGAACTTTGTATCAATCTCCCATTTTAATGGGTAAAATATTTTTCACCAATTGTATGTGTTATAAGTATTATACATATGAAATTTCATGATTTTTCAAGCTATGTATAATTACTTATGATTTTTTAAACTCTGATTCTGATAATTGAAAATTTGAGTTTTTAGTTATCAGTCGACTGCCACTATTTGGCAGTCGACAGATGGGGTGGCAGCTGCCCCGGCGGCAATTGCCCTGGCGAAAACCGCCATGGCGACAAAACCGCCCTAGAAAACTGCCCTGGCAAAATTACCCTAGCGCCCTGGTGCATGGCGGCACTGCCCTGGCGGAAATCACTCTGGCAAAAATTGCCCTGGTAGAAGTGCCCTGGCACATTTATCAGTCGACTGCTTCTTGGTGCTAGTCGACTGATGGGCACTTCAATCGACTGATTTCTGAAGGACTCAACTAATTGGCTGATTTTGAAAAAAATAAGGTTGTTTAGCCCATTTTCAGCCATGGTAAAGTTCCCTAACCACTCATAACCCTAGTATATGCTTTGGGAAGCATTATAATGGGTGAAAATCCATTGGATATGGATTAGGAGAGGTGTTAGGATGATGTATCAAATTTAAGATGTGGAGAGTTCATGTTTGAATTTTGAACCTTATTTTTGATGGTTTAGAGTTCCTATTGGCTTAGGGACTTCCCAAGGACATTGTTGGTACAATGGTCAAGGGAGAGCAAGCCTTTAGGCGAAGGTATCCATCATGGGATGATGGATGATATTTTTCCTCATGAGAAGGAAAATGGGATTTTGAGATACCCAATTTGAAATTGGGAGAGTGTATAAAATTGCCTCTTTTGAGTGATATGAGACTTATCACTAGGAAGATGGTAGGCATCCTAGGTATCTTTGGACCAAGGGGGAGATTGTAAGATCTCATTGGGACATGAGACATTGACCTCCTTGGAGAGAACCTTTTTGATGTATGTCAAAAAGGGAGAGAACATAAAATTACCAATTTGGGATAATTGGTAAGGCAATTTGAGTTAGTGTTCTAACTCAAAGGTATGTGTTTTTGTCAAACATAAAAAAGGGAGAGATTGTCGGTGCAATTGGCCCAGGTCACGATTGACCGAACTCGAATTTGACTCGAGTGATGTTTTGATGTTTGACATAGTGAGTTGACATTGATGTTTGACATTAATGTCTAATAATGTTTTGGGGAGATTGTTGGAACAATCGACCCGGGTTATGATTAACCGGACTCGAGTTTGACTTGAAAGGATTTTGATGGTTGACTAGAGTTTACCATGTCATGGAAAGTCCAAGTCTTGAGTACTTGGCATGTAAAGTCCAAGCATGGGTCTTGGCAAGGAAAAGTCCAAGCATGGGTCTTGGCATGGAAAGTCCAACATGGGTTGGCAAGGGAAAGTCCAAGCTTGAGTCTTGGCATTTGAGAAGTCCAAGGGGTTTGATATTGGCGGTGTAAAGTCCAAGTGGGAGTCTTGGCAACATAAGTCCAATGGTTGGTGGCGTAAAGTCCAAGTGGAGTCTTGGCAGCGTAAGTCCAATGTGCCTTGGAGGTGTAGACACCATTAGCATGACATAGCCGATGGAAGCACCTGAAGGCTAGCGTAATGGATGACCAAATTATGGATGACTTGGAGGGATCTGAGAGGCGCGAGTCTGACGGAGGTGGCTAGAAGGCTTAGGTCTAGGCTAAGGGTGGTCTAGCAAGTATGGGGGAACCATACTTGGGTTAAAACCTCATGTTTGAGGTGTGCCAGTCGACTGGTGCCATGTGACAGTCGGCTGGAGTGAGTCAACTAGGGTTTGACTATGGAATGTGTCCCAGCAGTCGACTGCCAGAGGTGGGCAGTCGACTGATCGTGTGATCAGTCGACTGGTGCTCGAGAAATTGGGCACAGAATGGAGTCGAGACTCGACTTTGGGGTTAGCAGTCGAGTTAAGGCTTCATCAGTCGACTGATGGGTGTGATCAGTCGACTGATGATGGATCCATTAGATCTTTCAAGCATGGATCTAGCCGTTGTCTCATGACAACAGTGGCATCAGTCGACTGATGGTCCTGAGCAGTCGACTGATCGGTGATTTCCAGCCCAGGTAGCAGCTTTAAATGGAGCTCGTGGAGGAGGAAATCACCACCGATTTTGTTGGACATTTTGAAGCGATTTGCTACTGCAAATCAGGGCCTTCAACTGCTAGTCCAAGTTAATCAACAAGCAAGCTTCCAAAAGATTTGTGTAAAGTTTTCTTTGCTTTATTTTGTTGTATTCACTTGTAATTGCTTGTTGTTTCCTTGTATTACTGTTGTAATATTTTGTAAGGGGTTTCTCCACCTCCGACTTGTGTCAAGGAGTTATTGCATAGTGGTGTGTTTGTGACATCGCTAGAGCTCTTTAGAGCTTGATCCGTGGAGTAGGAACCGTTCGGTTCTGAACCATGTTAAATACTTGTGTAATTGTGTGTTTGTCTATTTCGTTATTGCTTTACTATTATTCCGCTACGCGCTAACGAAAATTGTAGACGAACGCGAACGATTTCCATCGATGTAACGAATTGACACTATTCACCCCCTCTAGCGGTCACAAATCCCCAACACCTTCATGCAACATGAGGCTGAACAACGAGGCACTGCATGACAATGCCTACAAGCAGAAGACACCTCTGCTCCCCCTCTTCCTCCTTCCCCGAAGCATTCCCTTGCATCGGAACCTATAATAGTTGAGATTCCGCCATCTTCGCTGTCCCCCTATGATCAAAATGTGGGAAGCCTCTCCCCTCATTTGGATACAAGCCAGGGTCCCTATACTCTTTCCCCTCCTAGTGAAGAGCTTTCAATCCTAGTGCTCTCCCTATCTTCTTCATCAAACTCCTCACCAGACCAATCCCCTCCTGCAGATTCTTCCATTCCTGTCCCATAGTCAGCAATGTTGAGTCTTCCACCTCCCGCTTTTGCTTCTTCTCTTTCTTCTCCTATCTCTTTGAGCCTCCTAACAAGAGCTCTTTTTGCAGCTTCCTCAACCCCTCTGACTGCCCCTATGCCGTCTCCCATTCCTTTAGGCACCACCTCTCCTCCTCCTGAACCCCCGGCACAACCCATTGCTCCCACCTTTCATCCCCCCATCATGAGTGAGTCTTCACCTTTGGTGTCATCTATCCCTTCTTCTTCATCCACCCGTGGTCTTCGAATCTTAAACTTAGAAGAATTAACCCCACGGATGGAAAGTTTGTGCCACACTCTGGAATTGGTATGCTCCTTAAATTGACTTCGTTGATTTTCTTCACTTGATGATTTTTTTTTGATGAATAATCTCCAGGCCTTAACTAATTATCAAGAACTAGACCGCTCCTTCCAGCAATATCAAGCTCAGTTTCTAAAGTAGGAGCAACAACGACTGGAGGACCAGACTGCTGCCCAGAGCCGGGAGCACCTTTTGTTACAACCACTGAAGCAATGTCAAGAGCAACTAACAGAAGCTCATCGTCAACAGCAAAAGGATGCCGAGTCCATAGCAGTCTTACAGGCGCAACAACGGACTCACACAAAACTGCTATCTACCCTATAAGGTGTCCAGCCAGAACAGACTGATAGAGAAACTTCCCAATCCCAAGAGTTGGCGGACCTTCAAGAGCAGGTGGCGGAACTCATTCGTGAAAAACAAAGGGACTCAGAGACCATTGCAAATTTGCGGGCTCAATATCAGAGAGTGGAAGACAAGATAGGGGATCTCCGCTCCCGCTTGTGTAAGGAGGTACAAGAAAATTCCTCCTTAATAACCTCTAGGGTACATGCTCATGCCCGTATACGCAGGCAGGAAGCGTCCCTCCAGAGATTGGGCAGTGAGCTTGTTCGCACTAGATCCCATACAGAGGCTTTAGAGGGAATTTCAGCTTCCATATGCCAGAATATGATGGATATGATGAGGCTCCTACAACAGAACCAAACCTCCCGAGCGGATGATATATTGGTTTTGGATGACGCTATTATGGAAATATCCTAGCGCTATATCGAAATACGCCGATCCCTCCAAGAGCATTAAGAGAATTGTCATAGGCTCCAACAGAATCGGAATCTTGATGACCCATGCCAGCAAGACCGACTTATAGCTCTGATGCGGGCCACTTTCCAGGACGAATTTAATGAGGCAGTCCGACAGCATGACGACCAAGGATTACCTCCTATGAATCAACCGACCCTCTTTCTGCATTGGGAGACTGACTTTCAGTGATACCCTCCAGATCATTTTAAATTGTAACCTGATATATATTGCTTTAGAATAGTCGTCGTTAGAGGATTCGGTTCATTAGACATAGCTCCCTTTTCATCTTCTTTCCTTTTCATAGCCCGCCAAAGAGAATTTAATGTTAATGCAAATGATTCACCAATCATATTCGTGTTTGACATAAATCTAATGACATATTGAATTGTCACATACGTTTCCCAAGAAGCCTCTCAATTCTTTTCTTCATCCGTCATCCCTTATACTGTATAAAAATATTTCAAGTGTACAACATTCCAAGGTCGAGGGAATTCCTTGCCCTGATCATCCTTCAAATAATACGTTGATCCTGCCACACGGCACATCACCTCATAGGGTCCTTCCCAATTTGGAGCTAACTTTCCTGGATCTCCAGCGGGATTAACCTTGCGCAGAACCAAATCTCTATCTTGAAATCTCCGGGGCATTACCCTTTTGTTAAAGGCTTGTTGTACCCTCCGTTTATAAAATTCTGCTCTCCTCGGCACCTGTTCTCTCTTTTCTTCCAGCAAATCTAGCTCAGTGCCATGAATGATTTGGTTCTGCTCCAACTCATAAACTTCCACGCGGGTGCTACTTAAAAGGGCCTCCACCGGAATGATGACCTCTGTTCCATATACTAGGCTGAAAGGAGTTTCACCTATTGTAGTTTTTGGAGTGGTTCAGTAGGCCCACAAGATCCCCGACAGCTTATCCATCTAGTTTCCTCTCTGAGCACCCAATTTGGTCTTCCATCCTTAAATGAGGATTTTATTAGTTACTTCGACCTGCCCGTTAGCCTGAGGGTGAGCTACCGAAGTAAAAGCTTGCTGGATATTAAGACTTTGGCACCATTCCTTGATCTTTTTACCCTAGAATTGCTGTCCATTTTCGCTGACTAACCTTCTAGGAATTCCATATCGGCTGATAATATTCTTCCATAGGAATTGTATCACGATATTCTCAGTGATTTTGGCAAGGGGCTCTGCTTCCACCCACTTGGAGAAGTAATCCACAACCACCAATAAGAATTTTTTCTGCAAAGGTACCACAAGCATGGGGCCCACTATATCCATTCCCCACTGATCAAAAGGGCATGAAGTAAAAACAAATTTCATTAATTCAGCTGGTCGTTCGGACCGGTTGCTATGCTTCTAACAGGCCGAACAGATTTGCACTATATGAGCTACATCTTGTTGGAGAGTGGGCCAAAAATATCCTGCTAACAAGATTTTCCTCGCCAAAGCTCTCCCTCCCAAATGATTGCTGCAGCAACCTTCGTGAATTTCCCGGAGTACCCATTCAACATCTTTCTTTACCAAATACTTTAGCAGGGGTCGTCCAAAAGACGTCTTGTATAGGTCTCCAATCAGGATGGTGAATCATTTTTCTCTGTTCATTAAAACAGATGTCACCCCTCTTTCTTCTGGGACCTTTCCTTGTTGTAAATATGCTATAATTTCAGTCCTCCAATCAAGGATCTGATCTGATTCTGGTACAACCCCCTCCACATTATATATCACCAAAAAAGTAGGGACTTCCACACAGACCATTTCAAGTTGCTTCACCCCTTCTATAGCACTAACTAACCGAGCCAACTCATCCGCCTTCCCATTGTTCTCCCTCGGAATCTGTTTTAAGATAACTTGCTGAAAATGAGCTTTTTCTTTTTCAAAAGCCTTCAAATATTTTTCAATCTTTCTTCCCGAACCGTGAAAGAGCCTTGAAGTTGTGATACTGCCAACTGGGAGTCCGAATGAATTATAACAAAGGTTGATCCTATGGCTCTGGCGGCTTGTAATCCTACTAAAATAACTTCATATTCTGCTTCATTGTTGGATGCCCGATATCCCAGACGTACAACTATGCGAGTTTCTTCTTTCTCAGAGGATATTAATAGCACTCCCACCCCGCTGCCTACAACCCCAGAAGAGTCATCCACAAATACATTTCATGCCTCCGATCCCTCTTCTTTTGCCGATGAGCCATCTTTTGAACCAACAGGTACTTCTTCTAGAAAGTCAGCAAGAGCCTGAGCCTTGATGACGGTTCGGGGTTGATAATGAATGTCATACTCACTTAGTTCCACTATCCATTTAGCCAATCTACCAGAAAAATTAGGCTTAGTAACCACCTTGCCTAATTCACTATGAGTTAAGATATTAATTGGATGAGCTAAGAAGTATGGCCTCAACTTACGCGTTGTCAAGACTAGAATATATGCCAACTTCTCCAGCTCAGTGTAATGGGATTCAACCCCTTTCAGGATATGGCTGGTATAATAGATAGGTTGTTGCTGAGAACCTTCTTGCTTTAATAATATTGAACTATTGGCTCCTTCTGAAATAGCTAAGTACATCCACAAGGGCTCTCCTACTACTGGCTTGGCTAACAACGGAAGTTCAACTAAATATTTCTTCAGCTCTAGGAAAGCCTGTTCGCATTGATCATCCCACTGAAATTTAGTAGCCTTGTGCAAAATCCTGAAGAAAGGTATCCCCTTGTCTGTTGATCTAGCTATAAATCGGGACAAGGAAATAATTCTCCCTACCAGCTTTTGAGTCTCTCATAGATTAGTGGGTGAATTCATATTGCATAACACCTGCACCTTCTCCGGATTGGCCTACAGTCCCTTTTCAGTTACAACATAGCCGAAACATTTCCTGCTCTTCACTCCGAACAAACATTTTTTGGGGTTCAATTTCATGTTATATCAACTCAAAGTAGCAAAAGTTTCGTTTAGGTCAGTAACCAAATCCCGAGTGGTTTTTGATTTAACTAGGATATCGTCAACATAAACTTCCACATTCTTGCCTTTTTGTTTTGCAAAGATTTTATCCATGAGCCGCTGGTACGTGGTCCCTACATTTTTTAAACCGAATGGCATTACCACATAGGCATATAACCCTCCTATTGTTACAAAACTAACCCTCTTTTGATCTTCCTTGGCCAGCGGTATCTGATGATATCCCTGGTAAGCATCCATTAAGAACACTACCTCATATCCCACCATAGAGTCCACCAATTAATCAATACGAGGCAAGGGGTAGCATTCTTTAGAGCATTCTTTATTTAAATCACGGAAGTCAATACACATCCTCCACTGCCCCGAAGGCTTGGGAACCAGAACTACATTAGATGCCCACTCAGGGAATTGAATCCCTTTAACATGACCCACTTTTAATAATTTATCTAATTCCTCAGCTATCACTTTATCTTTTTTGAGTCCAAAATGTCACCGCTTCTGCTGGACGGGTTGGACCCCTATGGTAATGTTGAGATGATGTTCAACAACGCGAGGGTCGATCCCCGTAAAGTCATGTACATCCCCGGCAAAGATATCTTCATTTTTCCTTAAGCAGGCCACCAGCTCCTTCTTAGCCTCGAGGTACTGGGCTACCTAAGTGACTTTTCCGGGAGCTATCTCCACCAGCTCTGTAACACCCTAAATTTTAATTCCTATATTTTTATTAGAGAAAAATCGAAATAAGAATAAGAATAGAAATAATAAAAATAGAAATAGAATAATAATAATAATAAAAAATAGAAATAATTAAGAATAGGAATTAAAATAAAAAAAATCGAATAAATAGTTCGTTAGCCGAGGCTCGAACCATGAATTGTTGGTTTGGAAGAATAGGCTTCCCACAACTAAGTCATAAGATTACCAATGAGTAGGATATAACAAAATATATCTATAGGCGAAAAAAAAAGAAGAGATTGGTTAATTTGACTAATTATTTAAAGGGGTAATTAGGTTAAGAAAAATCCTAATTTATATATATAGATTTCTTTTATTTGTTCTCTCTCATTTTTTTTTCCAGCCGCCCACCCATGCGCTCGCTCTCCTCCTCTTCTCTCCCAACGCCGACCAACACCCACACCTCCTCTTCTCTCCCACCGCCTCTCATCTTTCTCTCTCATTTTTTCCAAACGTCGATCCTCTCTCTAGCGAGGAAAACAAAAGAAAAAAAAAGAGAGCCTCTATAATCTCTCCACTGTGAAATAATTCAAGAGGATCTCCTTAAGAACATAGTAGAGGATCACGCTAAAGCAAAGGAATACGAAGGAGATCTTTTCTTTACAAAATCTAACGGTATAAATTGGTAAAAAAGTGTAGGATGTAAGTATCCCCTCACCTGCAGTATAAGTGCTTACGATGTAATGTTGTATGCTTGATTTTGAACGAAAGAATCTAGAACTATGTGTAGAAGGTTCGGCTAATAGGATTAGAGAAATTATTCTTGTTGAAATTCTTCCACGTTATGCATGTTAGATGATGATTTCTATTTATGTTAGCTTAATTTTCCGTATGTCACTACCTTATGCCATGTTAAATTGTACTCATGCTGATTTATGCTATGCTACATGCTTATGTTTTCACCCATGTTAGGCATGACTCACGTATATGAAATGTCTAAGAAATGTTTCCCTAAGAGCGGGGACAAGAACACTCTTTAGGACAAAGAACATGTATGTTATTTTACTTTATGCATGGCTTGAACCGGACCCTAACAAGGTCCACGGGATGGGCTCCAAGGTTGCCTCTAGGTCGACGGACATAGTACTGACCTAGTAACCTAGTAGGTTCGGGATTAGCTACCTCGGATCTATTTAGGATGGGCGTGAATGATGTATGTGGTACAATGCTGGGCCCAATATGTTGAGATTATGGTTAAGTATATAAACTATATGTTTCCAAAGAGCATCCTGCATATACCATTTTATGTTCATCGAATTATCATGTTTAGAGACAATGTACTGTTGCGATGAAAATGCTAAGTTTATGTTCTTTTCCTAAATTGATCATGTCTCTACTTTAAATAATTGCTATGCTCATATGTTGTTTAAATGAACATGTCATTAATTTACGTTTAATTCATGATGCATGTTTTTGTGAGTAGGAAAGGACCTTACTAAGCCTATGTGCTTACAGTTTACTTTCCTTGTATTGCAGAAAAGGGCAAGGAATAGATAAATTAAAGGGAGCAGTAGGAGGGGCAAAGATGTGTGTGGCAGTGGCATGGTGGACGAGATCATTTTTCATATACGAACTTATGCATGATTTTCAGTTTATGTGTAAACTGTTAGGAGATGTTAATGCTTTCTATGGTTGTTACTCATGTTTATTTTTATAAACCTTGAAATGGTTAATACATGTTTAGTTAAATAAATTGCTAAGACCTTTTTCCATGATTAAATTGTTAGGTTGATTGGGTTAATGTAATTAGAGTTAAAAGTTGTAAAGTTTTTAAATGCTTCCGTTGTTATATGCATGAATGTATGATCACGTAGCGCCGTCGCCCGTCTATAGGATGTGTGTTAGGAGGATGGGAAGGGCGGGCGTTACAAGCTCTCCTTCTTCTATTTTCTCCGCTTTAGGGGGAGACTCTTCCAGCACGCATACATCGGAGATCATGACAGCTTTTCTTTTAGGGTCATCTGCTCTGGCCTTCTTTTAGTCATCCCTCATCATTTGTACGTAGCAGCTCCGGGTAGCCTTTTGCTCACCTCGAGCCTCTCCAATCAGTTGCCCGACCAAAAATTTCACCTTCTAGTGGTAAGGAGAAGCCACCGCCTAAAAAATAGAAAGGAAGGGACGACCTAGAATCACATTATAAGTGGACGGAGCATCCACGATAAGAAAAGGAACAATGTTGGTTTTTTGGCTTGGCTTTGTGCCTAGAGTGAGGGGCAACGAGATCTACCATGTGGGATGGACCACATGTTCCACAAACTCGAAGAGAGGAGTGGCGACATCCTCCAGCTGAGCATTTCCTAGCTGCATCTGTCCGAAAGCCTCTTGGAAGAGGATGTTGACAGAGCTTCTCGAATCTACTAATACCCGGACCACTTCATAGTTGGCTAGGGAAATACGGATAACTAGAGCATCCGTATGAGGTAGTAGAATGCCTCGGAGATCTTCAGGCCAGAACGAAACTGGCAGCGCGGTCTAGACAGCTTTATCAGTAACTATAGTCAAGCTCTCCATGAGACGGGCATATGATTTCTGTGCTCGATTGGAATCCCCATCAGTTGGTCCTCCTGCGATAACGTGAATAACCCCCATGTGGAGATGCCATTCAGACCAGATGAAGGGCCCTCACCTGATGGGTCTCCTTGTGAGATACCCTCCTGGGCTGGAGTCTGAGGGTCCGGAGGAAAAGTGACCTGCGGTCGTTGGTTATAGGGCCCCGAATGAGCCATGTTAGGTCGTTGGCCTCGCCGTGCTGGTTCTCCCGTCTGAGGTCGCACATGTGGGTAAGCGGCCCAGATACGCTCCAGTTCTTCTTGCAATTTAAAACATCGACCACTGGTGTGGTCGTATTTCATATGATACTAGCAAAAGAACGGGGTGGAAGGATTGCGAGGCACTCCCCAATACCCCATTGGCCGTTGTAGAAGACCTTGTTGGTCATAGAACTCCATCTCCCACTCTTTCCAAGTTCTTGGGGGAGGGACTGCATCTGCGGACATGATCTGCAATGGAGGTGTGGGGTGAGCTCCCTGTATTATTAATCGAGGCCTGGGAGCCTTCGGTAGAAAGGGTCATACATATTCCTGTCGGGGAGGTGCTCGAAGGGCTGCTGGGCGATTTCTTTCTGCAGGGACCATTGCGGAGGCTCGTTCGGCTCTCCAGATCTTTAGCTATTCTTCCTGTTGGCGCAATCGGCCCAGGTCACGATTGATCGGACTTGAGTTTGACTAGAGTGATATTTTGATGTTTGACACAGTAAGTTGACGTTGATGTTTGACATTGATGTATGATAATATCTTTGGGAGATTATTGGAACAATCGACCCGGGTTATGATTAACCGGACTCGAGTTTGACTCGACGAGATTTTGATGGTTGATTGGAGTTGACCATATCATGGAAAGTCCAAGTCTTGAGTACATGGCACGTAAAGTCCAAGCATGGGTCTTGGCAAGGAAAAGTCCAAGCATGGGTCTTGGCAAGGAAAAGTCCAAGCATGGGTCTTGGCATGGAAAGTCCAACATGGGTTGGCAAGGGAAAGTCCAAGCTTAAGTCTTGGCATTTGAGAAGTCCAAGGGGTTTTGGTATTGGCAACATAAAGTCCAAGCGGGAGTCTTGGCAGCATAAGTCCAATGGTTGGCGGCGTAAAGTCCAAGCAGAGTCTTGGCAGCGTAAGTCCAATGTGCCTTGGCGGTGTAGACATCGTTAGCATGACATAGCCGATGGAAGCACCTGAAGAATAGCATAATGGATGAACAAATTATGGATGACTTGGAGGGATCCGAGAGGTGTGAGGCTGACGGAGGTGGCTAGAAGGCTTAGGTCTAGGCTAAGGGTGGTCTGCCAAGTATGGGAGAACCATATTTGGGTTAAAACCTCATATTTGAGGTGTGCCAGTCGACTGGCGCCATGTGGCAGTCGACTGGCATGAGTCAACTAGGGTTTGATTGCGGGAATTGGCTGAGCAGTCGACTGATCATGTGATCAGTCAACTGGTGCTCGGTTTTTCGGGCACAGAATGGAGTCTAACTCGACTGCTGGGGTTAGTAGTAGAGTGGAGGCTAGATCAGTCGACTGATGGTCATGATCAGTCGACTGATGATGGATCCGTTGGATTTTTCCAGCGTGGATCTAGCCATTGTCTCATGACAATAGTGGAATCAGTCGACTGATCGACGATTTCTAGCCTAGGTTGCAGCTTTAAATGGAGCTCGTAGAGGAGGAAATCACCACCGATTTCTTGGACATTTTGAAGCGATTTGCTACAGCAAATTAGGGCTTTCAACTGCTAGTCCAAGGCAATCAACAAGCAAGCTTCCAAAAGATTTGTGTAAAGTTTTTCTTTGCTTTATTTTGTTGTACTCACTTGTAATTGCTTGTTGTTTACTTATATTACTGTTGTAATATCTTGCAAGAGGTTTCTCCACCTCCGACTTGTGTCGAGAAGGAGTTATTGCATAGTGGTGTGTTTGTGGCATCGCTAGAGCTCTTTAGAGCTCGATCCGTGGAGTAAGAACCGTTTGGTTCCAAACCACGTTAAATACTTGTGTAATTATGTGTTTTTCTATTTCGTTATTGCTTTTCTATTATTCCACTGTGTGCTAACGAAAATTGTAGACAAATACGAATGATTTCCATCACGAAATGAAAAGAAGCTATTCACCCCCCTCTAGCTTCCAAGGATCCCCTACAAGTGGTATCAGAGTGAGGTCTCTCTTCTAAGTTTAACAACTAAGGGAGCACGCTAGAGGGAACAAGATGGAATTCAAAGACAAGCTTGGATGGGACATCAACACTCCACCACCATATGATCGAGAGGACTTTCTGGCATGGAGGTCTAGAATGGAAAATTTCTTGATGATGGACATAGAGAATTGGTTCATCATCATGGAAGGTTTTGAACCTCCTAGGGACAAGAAGGGAGATGTCCTCAAGTTAAAAAGGTGGGCCCAAGAGCAACGCCAAAAGTTCAAGACCGAAGTCAAGGTAACAAAACTCTTAGAAGATTTGATACCTAATGATGTCTTGTGCAAGTTAGGTGAATTTCAAGATGCCAAGGAGCTATGGGACAAATTGGACAAGTTCCATGAGAAGCCTCACTTGGCACAAGTAGAAGAAGATAAGGAAGGGGAAGAAGAGAGCTCATCCTTAAGTCAAAGTGAGAAATTTGGGACTAATGTCCCTAGAAAAACCTTAGGAAATAAGGAGAAATTTTGGACTAATGTCCCTAGAAAAACATTACCTAAGGAGTCTATTAGTAAAATAAAAGATCATCTAGGCTTAAACTCTAAGAAATCTAGACATATGTCTAGAAATAAGAATATCTCAAGAAATTTCCATCTTAAAGAAGCATCAATCGACTAAGGACCACTGTTCATAATGCCAAACCACTAGGGTTTGACATCTTCACGCCTTCTTCACTCGATTTCTTCTCTCCGATCATTGCCAACCTTCTCTGACCAGCCGTTCCCCGTCCACGCCGGCGACCAAAAGCCCTAGGTTTGGAAGCCATCTCTCCCGTTCATGTTTTTCATCTCTCTATAGCCCTAATGGCATCTCACAACCCTAGGGTTCTCCTCTAGTGTTAGGGTTCCGACGAGATCATCATTCCGGCGACCCTCCGGCGTTCTCTCCGACAAACCAACTATCCAGTTAGGGCCTCACAACCATCCAGTAATGGCACCAAAGTATATCTCTATACCCTTTTTAAACCCTAATTTCCTTTTGCATCACATTTTTATCTAATCACATATTTGTGTTATTACATTGCATTGCATTGCATTCATCATTCATTATGTAGAAGACAACGTAGGAATGACTCAAATGAGGGTGGATCACGATTGTACCAACCGATGGCGATTAGGTACATCGATGACTGCTTCTTTAGACACTACTGTAGCGACATTATTGAGATTCTACTACATTATCAACTCATGAAGATCGCTCTATGTACTCATGCCATTAATGATGATCTCCTCAAGGAATTCTACCAAAACTTGAGGAAGGTAGACGATGGTCCTACCTACACCATTCGCGTTGCAAAACGTGACTTGGAATTCACTCCTGCGATCTTGCAGGAGTTCCTTGAGTTTAGGCCATCGGATGATACCTTCATCTTCTATCCTACCTTTGATGCCCCTCTTCTTGCTCCATTTGATCACATCTCTTTAGATTCCATGCATGAGCACCTTTTTCGCCATCCTCATCCACCAGCTCAGAACCTTTTCCCCATCAGTGAGTTATCTGCACCTGATAATGTCCTTTATAAAGTCATTATTGGGTGTTTTCTTCCCATTGTGACTCGGGGTCTGGCCAAAATCCGGCCTCCCCATCTCTTCCTCATGTATGTCATGCGTCATAGGTTAGATGTCAATATTGCATTGAACATGTTTCATTGCATTGTCCATTTCATATCCCCTGTGCAAGGGAAAGTTCATATGCCTTTTGGACATATCATCACTGCATAGTTAGAGTCCATATGCATTAACATTTCCAGGGGATCTTTGAGGGGGCTATCCGAGGTTTACTCAGAGATATCGCTGTGTAACTCATTGGCTGGCCGCAAACCGAGATGGACAAATGAGTGACATTCCACCAGGCACATGGGGATCCACCTCTAGCAGCTGAGAGCTCAGAGGATGATAGAGCAAGCGGCGAGGATGACCATATGCTGCCACAGACCACAGTGAGGTCTTTCAGATCGTGTTGCACAACTAGAGGTCCGATTCGGGGATTACCAGCAGTCTGTTAACTCACGCATGATGGAGATCTTATCAGGCCGGTCCTCCATGAGTCGGCAACTTAGTCAGATGGAGAAGCGCCACACCATGATGGAGGAGTACTAGAGCAGGATGGAGCAGCGCCAGATCGATATGTATGAGATGATGAGGACCTGGACGCTGAGCCAGCAGCCTCCTCCGTCTCCACCATCTACAAGAGATGACAACTAGAGGATGTTTAGGGATTCTATTTTTAGTTTCTTAGTGAGGTTGAGAAATTCAGGCTTCCATTTTGGCTTGTAAAAACTAAGGTTATATTTGAATGAAATATTTTGTTTATCAAAAAATTATGTGTTTTTGTTTGATCATGTGTGTGCTAATGTGTTTATACAAATTTGACATGCCATGACATCATACTTATATTTATCATTAATATGTCATGATTATGTTTAGGATTAAGGACTAGTGTCATGTGTTTTTAGATTATATCATATGCCATGACATCATGATCATTGGTCATACTTAATTATTGCTATCATTTATGCCATGGTCATTCATGCATCTAAATTGATTAAAATTGAGTTAAGGACTTTGGCATGACTGGGAGTCCCATTTATAAGGGAATCAAGTAGAGTTGCCTTAGAAAATGCATGAGGCCTTAGATTAGGATAACCAAAACCCACATCTCACAATTACATTGACATGTATGTGTATTTATACACCTTAGATACATGTGAGTGTTAGTTAAAGCCCTAGAACCAATCATGTGATGGTTGAATAGGGAACATTTTGTATCATATTCTATAAAGGCAAAGGATTGGTTATTATATTTACATCTTGCTTGTGCTAGCTAATTTAAATATAATAATGCCCTAGAAAAGTAGGTTCTTATCTACAGCACATCAATTGGCAGAATTGATTATGAGAGGCTATAGAGAACACTTTCCTAAATGTTCCTAGTCGAGTATTAATATGCAAGGGCAATATTAATACATAAAGACTAGCATGTAGGTCAATTGATGACTTGATCTCACAAGTCATGGATATATGATATCAAGTTGACACATGGGTATATATTAGAGAATATATATGAATCGACTGGCCATGAGAAAGTTTCATGGATCGCTATATGAGTGTCATAAACTTTCTCATGTGACTATTGGTATGAATAGTCCTCGACCAAGTCACTACTTCCCTCTACATAAGGAGTTATGTATTTTGGTATCGACAAACGCCACCCGTAATGGGTGGACCATAAAGGCGACATCGGGTATGTAATAAATTATGCGGAGGGATGTGAGTGATGTAGATGGATCTATCCTTCCATATGACGGAGTGATATCGTGGGCCCCTTGATTGAGTAGAACTACTAAAACGCATGGCATGTGCTCGAATGAGTCAATATGAGATATTGAGCTCATTTGTTTGAGTTAGTTTACTCAGGATCAAGAAACACATAGATTGATCGAGGATGACACGGTCTATGCCTCATTGATCAACTGATATCAAGGATAGAAGGACACGGTCATATATTATAGTAGTCACGAAAGGTTAGTCCTGATCTTGACTTATCTCAGAATAACTTGGGTAGCAATGATGTATTGCTAGATGCCGCTCATTGCTTGTGTATCTAAAAGAGTTTAGATCCACTGCCAACGTTATGAGAGCCTATAGGGTCACACACAAAGAGCATGATAATTAGAGGAATTAGAGTATTCTAGTTTGACTAGAATAATATGGGAATAAGCTTAAGTACAAAATGGTTTTTGGACTTTAAGCTTAATGAGAATTTTAGCTAATTGATTTAATGAGATTAATTCAATATGTTACCTTATTGATTTAATAAGATTAATTCAATATGATACCATAAGCTTAATTGAATTAATAAGATTAATTCAATATGATAACATAAGCTTAATTGAATTAATAAGATTAATTCAACATGCATGAATGCCACATAAGAATGCCACATAAGCATGCCACCTAAGCATCCACCTAAGCTTAGATGAGGTGGAAGAAGACAAATTGGTTTTGTCTCCTAAGTGGGGCCAAACAAGGATATGTCTCAATGCAATGGATTGCATTGAATGTGTGGAGGTGAAAGGGTTTTTCCAACCCTATATAAAGACACCCTAAGTGGCCGCCAAAGAGTGAATTGGCTTTGTTGTTGGTGGAAGCTTGGTTGTGTTAGTGGTGAGAAAGCTTGGTGGAAGCTTTAGTTGTGTGGGTTTGTGAGTGTAGGCTAGCAAGAAGAGGAGTCTTCTTCTTCCTTTCTCCTTTTCCCTCTTCCTCTCCTTTAGGACTTCTAGCAAGAAGTAAAGGAGAGCTCTTCTAGTTTTCCTTTGTGAGACAAGAGCGTGCCTGTGTGGATACATGATAGAGGCACTGGACACTTGAACGTGCTAAAGATCCAACAAACCAAAGGAAAAGGGATTAACAAGGGCACGCAACAAAGGTAATCCTCTCCTATAAGATAGGTTTGGTTTAGAGAAATTTATTTTATACGAGTTTGCTTTTCGCATGGATCACTGGAAGGGATCCTATTTTCCGTCAAGGCATATGCCATTTGGCATACGAGATTTACCCTACAAAGGGTATCGAGCCACTTATGAAAGATCGTATAAAAATAGGTTTTCTATTTTATATGTGATATAGAAGTAGGATAAATTTTATTATGAGTTGATAATTGCATTAGCAAATTTTCAAACATAATAAAATATCCAATGTCTTTTAAAAGTTAAAATGACATGGTGATGGTTATGGCCTAGTCCCAAAAAGTTTGTGATTGTGTGTTGTAATTTTAATACGGCTCATGTCGTGGCCTTTCTCCTAATATTCTTGTTGTAAAATTAGTTTTAGACTCGAATGTAACTCGAGTATTTCTCTTTTTGTAATGTACAAAACAAGGATGGAGGGTCCATTGGAAGATGAGGTTACAAGGAGGAAGTCAACACACAAGACAACCAAAAGGAAGCACTTAGGAGAAGATGCTATCCCTAGGTTGACCAATCAATCTGGTCATTGGCTTGAGAAGATTGTAGAATAAGGGCCATAACCATGACACGTTAGTTTAATATGTATGTGATGCATGTTAGTTTAGCTTGTATGTGATGCATGATTAGTTTAGCTTATATGTGATGTATGCTAATATGTATATGATACATGTTTATTTCTTAATAAGTCTAAACGATATGCTACCAAAGTTGGTACTCACTACTTCCTCGATCATTTGTTATTGGGTTTGCCAAAGCAAAGCAATGCATTTTATCTTGAGGGGTGCGAGTGGACAATCGTGATGTCCCGCTATCACTTGGTTAAGACTTAATTAAGTGTTTTCTTAATTGGTTAAGAAAGTAGAGGCATATATTAGCTTTGAACATAAGTGTTAACATTAGTTTTGTGTGATTTCAAACATCGCCTTTGTCTTAGAAGTGGTCGTTGTCGATATCCAAGAAGGCCTCGTGGCCTCGCCATACCGGAAGTCGGGTTTAGAATAAACACTAAACTAATCTAAAACTTAACCAAAGCTATTAAAGAGTTACATCAGATGTAATTGGCAAAGATTGCCTACCTAATTATATACTACGCCTTGGGCGATTAGCCAAAGCTAACTCAAGACAAATTATGATGTGGATCTTTATCCCATATAAATTTATAGCTAAATAGTAGCTATGAGAATTTAGTGGGAGCCTCATTTAATTAAAGGCCTAATTAAATGATTTAGGTATGATACTTAACTTTGCATTTTAATGTTGTAGATCACCATGTCATCTAACACGACACACCCTCAACTCTGCGATCCGCCCTGAGAAGGACAAGCTCAATGGAGCAAACTTTCTTGATCGGTATAGGAACTTGAGGATTATCCTCAAGCAAGAACGCAAACTATATGTCCTAGAGCATCTCAAATACCCGCCTACGCCACTGTGGCCAAAAGGATGCTTATAAGAAGCATCAAGATGACGATTAGATGTGTCATGCCTTATGCTTGCCACCATGAACTCGAGCCTGTAAGCAACATGAGAACATGGATGCCTATGATATGGTTGAGCATTTGAAACAACTATATCAAGGACAAGCTAGGCACGAGCGCTTTGAAGTGTCTAAGGCTCTTTTGCATGCAAGATGCAAGAAGGAACACTGTAGGAACTCACGACTAAAATGATTGGGTACGCTGAGAACCTTGAAAGACTAGGTTTTCCATCGAGCCAAGAATTGGCAATCGATGTTATCCTCGCAATCGCGTTTAAGCATATAATCAATTCGCATGAATTATAACATGAATGAAATTGATAAACCTTTGCTCGAGATTCTCAAAGATGTTAAGAATCACAACCAAATCTCAAGAAGAAAGTTAGTAATGTACTAATGGTCAAGAAGGACAAAGGTAAGCGCAAAGGCAAGGGTAAGACCTAAGCCAAAGGCAAGGCTAATTCATCCACTTCAAAGGGTAAAGGTAAAGTACCTAAGGAAGGGATCGCTTCCATTGCGTGTGAGATCGACATCGGAAGCGGAACCGCAAAGTCTACCTTGAGGAAGTAAAGAACAAGAGAAGTGGGACTTCGCCTGTATACACGCTATAGAAGTTAATCTATCTATTTCTTCTACATGGGTATTAGATACCGGATGTGCATCTCACATTTGTACTAATGTGCAGGACCGAAATAGTAGAATAATGGCAAAGGGTGAAGTGGACCTACGAGTAGGCAATGGCGCAAAAGTTGTCGCCAGAGTAGGGAACATATTCTTTGTCTTTGCCCATCGGGCTTATCTTAGAACTAGAGGAGTGCTTTATGTACCCGCATTAACAAAGAACATAATTTCAGATCTTGTTTAGACAAGAAAACTTTTCTTTTATAATAAAGGACAAATGTTGTTCCATTTATTTAAATGAAATGTTCTATTGTAATGCACCACTTATGAATGGTCTCTATGTTCTAGATTTAGATAACCCAATTTATAACGTGAATACTAAACGTTCAAATCGAATGATTTGAACCAAACATATCTTCGCATCGCCGCCTAGGTCACATAAATGAAAAACGATATCCCAACTCCATAAAGATGGATTATTGACTCATTTGATTTTGAATCATATGAGGTATGCGTAGTCTTGTCTTTTAGGAAAGATGACTAAAACTCCATTTAGTGGACATGGCGAGAGAGCGACGGATTTGTTAGGACTCATACATACCGATGTATGTGGCCCTTTCAATGTCGGCTGAGGAGGCTATAAGTACTTTATTACTTTCACCGATGATACGAGTAGATTTGGCTACTTATATTTGATGAGACATAAGTCGTAACTTTGAAAAGTTCAAAGAATTCAAGAATGAAGTACAAAACCAACTTGGTAAGCGATTAAGCTACTTCGATCAGATCGAGGTGGTGAATACCTTAGTCAAGAGTTTCGTGATCACCGGGCCGAGTGTGGATAATATCCCAACTCACTCCACCGAACACCACAATGGAATGGTGTATCCGAGAGGAGAAATCGACTTTCTATTAGATATGGTACGATCAATGATGAGCCGAATCGATCTACCTACTTCCTTTGGGGTTTAGCTCTAGAGACACCGCCACACTTAATCGCTGCCCATCAAAAGCCAGAGAAAAGACACCATATATACGATATGGATACGAAGAGTCCCAAAATGTCTTTATAAAGATTTGGGGTTGTGAAGCTTACGCTAGACGCCAAGTCTCGTATAAACTAGGACCCAAATCGATAAGTGTTATTTTGTAGGATATCCCAAGGAAACTAAGGGATATTACTTTACAATCCCACACTTGGCAAGGTGTTTGTTGTTTAAATGCTGTCTTTCTAGAAAGAGAATTTATTTCTAGAAATACTAGTGGAGTAAAATTCATCTTGAAGAAGTTCAAGATGATGATAACACTAAGGCTTCATGGAAAATGAACAGAACCACAAAGTGTTGTGGATGAGGAAATTGTTGCCCAAAGAGTTGTGGAGCAAACACTGCTCAAGTAGACCAACCTCTTCAGAGATCTATAGGATCCGCTGCCAACCCGAGAGATATTCTTTTCTCGATCGACAACGGTGATGTATTGCTTATCAATCTTGACGAGCCTACATCCTATAAAGAAGCTATGATGAGCCCAGATTCCGAGAAATGGCTAGAGGCCATGAGATCCGAAATGGAATCCATGTACACTAACCAAGTATGGACTTTGGTTGATCCACCTGAAGGGGTAAAACCCATTGGGTGTAAGTGGGTTTTTAAAGTAAAGACTGACATGGATGGTAATAAGCATACCTATAAAGGTAGATTGGTGGCTAAAGGATTCAAACAAATTCATGGTATTGACTATGAAGAAACCTTTTCACCTGGGCCATATGCTTAAATCCATTCGATCATACTTGCTATTGCACCTACCATGATTATGAGATCCGGCAGATGGATGTCAAAACCGCTCGAATGGAAAGCTACTCGAGGATGTGTACATGACACAACCTCGAGGGTTTTGAAGATCCAAAGCATCCCGAAAGGTATGCAAACCGCAAAGGTCCATTTATGGACTAAAGCAAGCCTCAAGCGGAATCTTCGATTCGACGATGCAATCAAAGAGTTTGGTTTCATCAAGAATGAAGATGAGCCTTGTGTCTACAAGAGAAATAGTGGGAGCACTTGTATTTTTATCTTGTCTTGTAGATGATACATACTTCATCGGAAATGATATTCCTCACCCAAATGCGGAAGATGTGGTTAGGAATTGTTTCTCGATGAAAGACTTAGTGAAGTCCGCCTATATTCTAGGCATCAAGATCTATAGAGATAGATCTAGAAGATTACTTGGCCTAAGTCGAGTACATACATCGATAAAGTGCTAGATCGCTTTGCTATGCAAAATTCTAAGAAAGGGTTTCTCGCTTTATCACATGGTGTGAGTCTTTCAAGACTCAATGTCCCTCTTCTAAGGAGGAGAGAGATCGGATAAGATCCCTTATGCATCACCTATAGGGTCTATCATGTACGCCATGCTTTGTACTGCCCGACGCCTCGTATGCTTTGAGCATGACGAGTAGATACAATGATCCAGTGAAAGTCATCGATAGCAATAAAAATATTCTTAAATACTTACGAAGAACGAAAGAATATTTCCGATATTCGAGGCAATGAGGAGCTAATCAGAAGGGTTACAGGATGCAAGCTTCCAAATGCATAAGGATGACTATAGATCGCAATCGGTACGTAATGGTTTTGCCTCGAATGGTGGAGCGTGAGTCGAAGAGTTCAAGCAGACACAGCTTGCCGATTCTACAACAGGTTTGAGTATATTGCAAGATCCGATGCAAAGAAAGGAGGTCGTTTGGCTCGCAAGTTCATCGCTGAACTTGGGGTAGTTCCTAGCATTGCAGATCCAATAGACTCTATTGTGACAACAATGGGGCTATTGCACAGCTAAGGAACCTCGATCACATCAAAGGACCAAACACATATCAAGGCGCTTCCATCTCATTCGAGAGATCATCGATAGAGGAGATGTGAGGATATGCAGAGTACGAGCTAACATCGCAGATCCATTGACCAAGGCTTTGGCACAGAGGAAGCATGATGGTCACACTAGGTCACTAGGTATTAGATATCATAGTGATTGGTACTAGTGCTAGTGGGAGATTGTTAGTTAAAGCCCTAGAACCAATCATGTGATAGTTGAATAGGGAACATTTTGTATCATATTCTATAAAGGCAAAGGATTGGTTATTATATTTACATCTTGCTTGTGCTAATTTAAATATAATAATGCCCTAGAAAAGTAGGTTCTTATCTACAAAGACATTAATTCGCGAATTGATTATGAGAGGTCAGTAGAGAACACTTTCCTAAATGTTCCTAGTCAGTATTAATATGCAAGGGCAATATTAATACATAAAGACTAGCATGTAGGTCAATTGATGACTTGATCTCACAAGTCATGGATATATGATATCAAGTTGACACATGGGTATATATTAGAGAATATATCTGACCGAACGCCATGAGAAAGTTTCATGGATCGTTATATGAGTGTCATAAACTTTCTCATGTGACTATTGGTATGAATAGTCCTCGGACACAAGTCACTACGGTTTTCCTACATAAGGAGTTATGTACTTTGGTATCGTCAAACGTCACCCGTAACAGGGTGGACCATAAAGGCGATTACTGGGTATGTAACAAATTATGCGGAGGGATGTGAGTGATGTAGATGGGATCTATCCCTTCCATATGACGGGAGTGATATCGGTGGGCCCCTTGATTGAGTAGAACTACTAAAACGCATGGCCATGCTCGAATGAGTCAATATGAGATATTGAGCTCATTTGTTTGAGTTAGTTTACTCAGGGATCAAGAAACACATAGATTGATCGAGGATGACACGGTCTATGCCTCATTGATCAATCTGATATCAAGGATAGAAGGACACGGTCATATATTATAGTAGTCACGGAAAGGTTAGTCGGATCTTGACTTATCTCGTAACTTGGGTAGCAATGATGTATTGCTAGATGCCGCTCATTGCTTGTGTATCTAAAAGAGTTTAGATCCACTGCCAACGTTATGAGAGCCTATAGGGTCACACACAAAGAGCATGATAATTAGAGGAATTAGAGTATTCGAGTTTGACTAGAATAATTTGGGAATAAGCTTAAGTACAAAATGGTTTTTGGACTTTAAGCTTAATGAGAATTTTAGCTAATTGATTTAATGAGATTAATTCAATATGTTACCTTATTGATTTAATAAGATTAATTCAATATGATAACATAAGCTTAATTGAATTAATAAGATTAATTCAATATGATAACATAAGCTTAATTGAATTAATAAGATTAATTCAACATGCATGAAAGCCACATAAGAATGCCACATAAGCATGCCACCTAAGCATCCACCTAAGCTAGATGAGGTGGAAGAAGACAAATTGGTTTTTGTCTCCTTAAGTGGCCGGCCAAACAAGGATATGTCTCAATGCAATGGATTGCATTGAATGTGTGGAGGTGAAAGGGTTTTTCCAACCCTATAAAAGACACCCTAAGTGGCCGGCCAAAGAGTGAATTGGCTTTTGTTGTTGGTGGAAGCTTTGGTTGTGTTAGTGGTGAGAAAGCTTGGTGGAAGCTTTAGTTGTGTGGGTTTGTGAGTGTAGGCTAGCAAGAAGAGGAGTCTTCTTCTTCCTTTCTCCTTTTCCCTCTCTTCCTCTCCTTTAGGGACTTCTCTAGCAAGAAGTAAAGGAGAGCTCTTCTAGTTTTCCTTTTGTGAGACAAGAGCGTGCTCGTGTGGATACGTATAGAGGCACGGACACTTGAACGTGCTAAAGATCCAACAAACCGAAAGGAAAAGCGGGATTAACAAGGGCACGCAACAAAGGTAATCCTCTCCTATAAGATAGGTTTGGTTTAGAGAAATTTATTTTATACGAGTTTGCTTTCGCATGGATCACTTGGAAGGGATCCTATTTTCCGTTGCGCATATGCCATTTGGCATACGAGATTTCCCTACAGTGAGATGTTAGGAAAATAAGTTAAGTTCAAGGTTCATAGATAATGCATCTAGATGAACTTAAACTTATCTCAATCATCAATATGAATCATGAGGAAAGCTAATGTACAAGTCATGTACATTTAGCCAAGAGTCTATGGTTCAAAATAGGTTTTCAAAAACATTTTAAAATCACTTTAGAAAACTTTAGTGAAGCCTATCTTTTGATATCAATCACCATTGATGAAGTTGATACAAAGTAGCGCCAAAACATTGAAAATTTCAATGGTTTTGAACTTTGTATCAATCTCCTATTTTAATAGGTAAAATATTTTTCCAATATTTTTCACTAATTGTATGTGTTATAAGTATTATACATATGAAATTTCATGAATTTTCAAGCTATGTATAATTACTTGTGATTTTTCTATGTCTATTTTGATAATCAAAATCAGAGTTTTATTATCGATCGCCATCGCTTGTTTGTGATCGATGATGGGTGGTAGCTTCTTTGGCGGCAACTGCTCTGGCGGAAACCGCCCTGACGACAAAACTTCTCGCAAAACCGCTCGCGGCAAAACCGCCTCGCAAAATCGCTCGGGCGCGACGTCACTTCCTGGCGGAAACCGCTCTCGCGAAATCGCCCCGCATAAGTGCTGGCGAATCGCTTCGACATAGTTATCGATCGCTTCTTGGTGCCAATCGACTGATGGGCACGACAGTTGATTGCTTTCTGAAGGACTCGACTGCCTATGCTATTTTTAGGTAAATCAAGGGTATTTAACCTCATTTCAACTATGATAAGGTTCCCTAACCACTTCTAACCCTAGAATATGCTTTGGGAAGTATTAAAACGGATGAAAATCCATTGGATATGGATTAGGAGAGTTGTTTAGGGTTTGTATCAATTTTAAGGTGAAGAAAAGTTCAATGTTGAGCTTTAGGCCTTAATTTTGATGGTTTAAAGTTCCTATTGGCTTAGGGACTTCCCAAAGACATTGTTGGTGCAATGGTCATGGGGGAGCAAGCCTTTAGCGGGAGGTATCCATCAAGGGATGATGGATGTTACTCTTCCTCATGAAGAGGAGAAATGAGATTTTGAGATACCCAATTTTGAGATTAGGAGAGTGAATAGGATTGTCTCTCTTGAGTGATATGAGACTTATCACTAGGAAGATGGTAGGCATCCTAGGTATTTTTGGACCAAGGGGGAGATTGTAAGATCTCAATGGATATGAGTCATTGACCTCCTTAGGTGAACCTTTTTGATGTATGTCAAAAAGGGGGAGAAAGGTAAGATTACTAATTTGGGAAATTGATAAGGGAATTTGGGTTAGTGTTCTAACTCAAAGGTAAGTGTTTTTATCAAACATCAAAAAGGGAGAGATTATTGGTGCAATTGACCTAGGTCACGATTGATTGGACTCGAGTTTGACTTGAGTGATGTTTTGATATTTGACACAGTAAGTTGACATTGATGTCTAATAATATCTTTGGGAGATTGTTGGAACAATCGACCCGGGTTATGATTAACTGAACTCGAGTTTGACTCGAGGGGATTTTGATGGTTGACTGGAGTTGACCATGTCATGGAAAGTCCAAGTTTTGAGTACTTGGCACGTAAAGTCCAAGCATGGGTCTTGGCAAGGAAAAGTCCAAGCATGTGTCTTGGCATGGAAAGTCCAACATGGGTTGGTAAGGGAAAGTCCAAGATTAAGTCTTGGCATTTGAGAAGTCCAAGGGGTTTTGGTATTGGCAGCGTAAAGTCTAAGCGGGAGTCTTGGCAGCATAAGTCCAATGGTTGGCGGCGTAAAGTCCAAGCGGAGTCTTGGCAGTGTAAGTCCAATGTGCCTTGGCGGTGTAGACACTGTTAGCATGACATAGCCGATGGAAGCACCTAAAGGCTTGCGCAATGGATGAACAAGTCATGGATGACTTGGAGGAATCCGAGAGGCGTGAGGCTGACGGAGGTGGCTAGAAGGCTTAGGTCTAGTCTAGGTGGTCTGACAAGTATGGGGGAACCATATTTCGATTAAAACCTCATGTTTGGGGTGTGCCAGTCGACTGGTGCCATGTGGCAGTCGACTGGCATGAGTCAACTAGAACTTGACTGCGGGAATTGGTCGAGCAATCGACTGATCGTGTGATCAGTCGATTGGTGCTCAATTTTTCGGGCACAGAATGGAGTCTGACTCGACTGCTAGGGTTAGAAGTCGAGTGGAGGCTTGATCAGTCGACTGATGGTCATGATCAGTCGACTGATGATGGATCCATTGGATTTTTTCAGCGTGGATCTAGCCGTTGTCTCACGACAATAGTGGAATCAGTCGACTGATGGTCCCGAGCAGTCAATTGATCGGCAATTTCCAGCCCAGGTTGTAGCTTTAAATGGAGCTCGTGGAGGAGAAAATCACCACCGGTTTTCTTGGACGTTTTGAAGCAATTTGCTACTGCAAATCAGGGCTTTCAATTGCTAGTCCAAGGTAATCAACAAGCAAGCTTTCAAAAGATTTGTGTAAAGTTTTTCTTTGCTTTCTTTTGTTGTACTCATTTGTAATTGCTTGTTGTTTACTTATATTATTGTTGTAATATCTTGTAAGAGGTTTCTCCACCTCTGACTTGTGTCGAGAAGGAGTTATTGCATAGTGATGTGTTTGTGGCATCGCTAGAGCTCTTTAGAGCTCGATCCGTGGAGTAGGAACCGTTCGATTCCAAACTATGTTAAATACTTGTGAAATTGTGTGTTTGTCTATTTTGTTTTTGCTTTACTATTATTCCGCTACGCGCTAACGAAAATTGTAGACAAATGCGAACGATTTCCATCACAAAACGAAAAGAAGCTATTCACCCCCCTCTAGCTTCCAAGGATCCCCTACACTTCCTCGTTAATATATTTTTCTGTGTGGCTCAGCAGTTCCTTATAGATGGCAACGGGCTTCTTCAATAGTGAGCTAAAGAAAGGATCCTCCCTTAGCCCATAAGGAATGGCCACTCTGAAGGCATCTGATCTTGCCGAGGGGATATTTTTGGCAGTGGACGTAAATCAATGAAGATACCCTCTGAGTGACTCTGAAGGCCCCTGCATAATGTGAAGCAGGATGGAAGCATCATGATTGTACGCCTTACAACTAGTGAACTCTTGCCGGAACATCCCCTGAAAATCAGCAAAATAAGTAATAGACCCCGGGGGTAGGGTATTAAATCATTTTTGCGCCGAGCCGATTAAAGTGGTATGGAAGACCTGACACTTGAGGGCGTCGGTATAGCAATGGAGTGAGACGGCTCCTGTGAACTGCGATAGATGCTTTTTAGGATCCATCGTGCCATCATACTTGTCTACCTGGGGATTTCTGAAATATGAAGGCGGGACTTCAGAAAGGATGTCCATGGTGAAAGGACTAGGCTCGTAAATCTCCAGAGCCTTAGTTGAATGGCTTTTGCCTTGATCTTCTCATCGAACCTGGGTTACTAGCATAGTAGTTTGATGCACTCGTCCCCCCAACCCCTCCCCAGGCAACGCTTCGACGTTAGTGGTGTTACGAAGTGGAGGGGGCATCTCTTGTGGCGGCCCACGGGGGGAAGGTTCACCAGAATGAGGATGAAGGTACCCAGTCCTTCTCCTCTCTTTAGCAAGGGCCTCAGCTACGACAGTGTCCACCATGGCTCTCAGCTGCGACGGTAGTATTGTGATGGGATTTTACTTCGAAGAGGAGGTTGCCGGATGATGTATGTCCTCTGGTTGCATCTCTACGTCTTACTTAGAAGTTTCCCACAGACGGCGCCAACTGATGGGGTATGGAGAAGGATTTTCTGGCTTCCTTTCAATGCTAGGGAGTGTGTGGGAAGCTTGAGGGTTCTCTCCGGTTGCAACAGTAATGATGTACAAAGAAGAGAAATGCACGCAACATAGGCAACAAGTAAAGACACAAAATATAACGTGGTTCAGAACAAAGGTTCCTACTCCACGGGGGTGAGCCCTTCCACGAGCTGCGGTGCCAGAGCACTTTCACTATAAACTTCCTCCTTCACAGAAAGAACTTCCAGAGGTGGAGGAGAAAACCTCTTACAATTATCTCAATACACAGAAAGTATCAGAAAGATGGAGCTCACTACTCTCCTTGTCTCCTTCTCCGGCAATGTGGTTGCTCTCCCCTTCGGATGTGCCTTCGTCTCTTGCTTATTGGAAGTACTCTGTGTGTCCAGCAATCCGGGGGCAGGCCATATATTTGCACCCATGCCGGCACGTGTCTTCCGTCTTCCGCAAATAGGAAACATTTCGGCATTACCTTCAAGAACAACGGAGTCCCAAAGACAAGATACGGGCCCCCAAGTAGCACTTTCTCCCTATCCTCTTCACCATCGAACTTGAACACAACCCATCCGCTAGCGTGAAGATGAAAACTGCACGGAACGCCCCATCGCTTTATTGCCAATTCCACTCCTTTCCTCCCCTGGTGCTTACCCATGAAGCACCCTACCAAGCATGGTCCCAACACTGTTTCAACCGCGTATGTCGCCAAACCCAATCTGAATTGTTGACCCCGTCTTCTCGAACTGATCCAACTTCATTGCCGAAGTAGCGTTGCGGTTATCGCGGAACAGATTTGTCCATGCCATAGCCGGATTGCGCACAGGGGGTTTGGTGCCATGCATGGGGCCTGCTGTGCGACCCAGTCTTTGCGCACAATTCCCTTGACCTCCAGCCGAATCCCCTGCCTTGTCACCTTCCTTGTCATCGACCTTGTCCTCATCCAGCACATGTATCACTTGTTCCACAGCCTCCAGCTCAGCTGTCCTTTCCTCAATTTCTGTTTCGATTATCACCTGTTTCCCTTTATCCCTTTTGCTGTTGCCTGTTCCTGCAAGTGGCAGATCTCTCGAAGCTTCCACCTGCTTTTTGCCTTGTCCCAAGTTCCCACTAGCAGTGTTGCCTGTTTGCTGACGCTGGCCTTTAGCCATTTTGGAGAAACGACAAGGCCTGCCGCAGGTTGCAGCCAAATTGTCCTTCCAGAAGTAGGAATGCACAGACCTTGAGCCCAGCGCCTTCCCAACTGTCCCCTAGCCACGCCGCCCACCAACCAGTTTGTCTTGTACTGTCGTCTTCCACCTCCAGCCACCGGCGAGAAGAAACCAGCACCGATGATCACCGGCGAGGCGTGAGAGCTGCTTACCGCCTACCGCAGTTGACTTGTACTCCCAAACCTGCAGGGACCTTCTCAAAGAAGAGGCAGGGAGTAGCTCCTCACCTTTCCACAACTTGTCGAGCTCGAAGCTCCTCCCCAGCCACCGGAGTCTGATCAGCGCCTGTAGAGGGAGAATCTCCGTCCCCCTTTCGCACCGCGCTCACAGCGCAGGAGAACCACACGAACCAATCTGCTCCACCCCTTTCCGGCGCCTGACCACAGCTGAAGCACCACAATCAGCACCTCTTGGACCTCCACCGTGAGCCGCCGGCGGCCACACAAGCTCCCATCCCCTCCTTACAAACTTCCAGCCACCCCCTCCCTAGAGTTTCTAGAGAGAAGGGAGAGCATCTCTCTCTAAGATGGAAGGAAGAAGTAGAGTTTGACTATGTCTCTAAATTGGGCATTCATGTTTGTGGCTTGGGTGGTGCCTTTGTCTTGTGCATTTTCTTACACGATTGTGGTATGTTTGTAGGCGGAATCAAGCGTGGGGCTTCGTTGCCATGTAGGAAAGTTCTAAGGCAGAATTTACCCTGTGACAACTGGTATCAAAGCCCTAAAAGATGGTTGGATGAGGCAACCACGAAATTAGAGAAAGAATTGCCAATCTGGAAGCCTTAATGGGTGTTGTTCGTGAGGGTGAGGATGTTTGCAATCTAGTTACAAAGATCCTAAATTTGGAGACTAGTATGGAGCAATTCCAAGCATCCCTCATGGAGCAAATGGTGCAAATCTGCAAGGATAATGAGGATCTGTGCTCTAAATTGGTGGTCATACGACGGACAATGACTTCTAATAGTGAAAGAGGCCTTGATCATCATTCGGTAAAAGTTCTTGAACCCAAATCTTTTGTAGGCACACAGAGTGCCAAGGAACTTGAGAACTTCTTGTGGGATATGGAGCAGTACTTTGTGGCTGCTAAAGTGCTCGAAACGGAGAAAGTGGCAATTTCTAGCATGTACCTTGTTGGTGACGCAAAGTTATGGTGGCGAACTCGCATGGTGGATGATGTCAATGTGGGCCGACAAAGAATTTACACTTGGGATCAGTTAAAGAAGGAGATGAAGACTCAATTCCTTCCGGGCAACACTTCGTGGCTTGCATGAGATGGTTTAAAACATCTCAAAAAGAATGGTTCTGTAAGAGACTATGTCAATGAATTTAGTTCTTTGATGTTGGACATTCATAATATGTCGGAAGAGGACAAGTTGTACAATTTCTTATATGGATTGCAACCTTGGACACAAATGGAACTTTGGAGGCAAAATGTGAAGGGCTTACCTAGTGCAATTGTTTCTTCGGATGCGTTGGTGGACCTTCGCATGAACAAAGACAATCTGAATAGTTCATCGAAACCTAATAATATTTGAAAGCAAAAAAAAAAAGGAATGGATGAAGGTGGGCAAGAAGAAGGGTATAGGAAATGACCAAGAGAAAGAAAGGACTAGTCATCTTGCTACTCCGGGGAAGGATAATACAAAGAATCAAAGTTGCTTCTTATGTAATGGCCCTCATTTTACTAAAGATTATCCCAAACATGAGAAATTAAATGCCCTCTTGGTGGGGAAAAATACAAAAGTTCCAGTACAGGAAGTTGCTACTCTTGTTAATCCCTTACAATTGTTGAATCCAATTGTTGATTTTGTTCCTGTTGAACTACTAACCAATATGTCAGAAGACATGGTGCGGGTGCACTCCCTACTCCTACACATTTTGGTGGAAATGAATGGGAAAAATGTACATGCTATGGTTGACATGGGGGCTACTCATACCCTTGTGTCTTCTAAACTCGTGAAGGAATATGGGTTGTCAATAAGCAAATGCCCAAGCTATATCAAATCGGTAAATGCAAAGGCGCAAGCGGTGATAGCTAAGGCTTATAATGTTCCTTTAACTGTTGGCACTTGTGTTGGTAAGGCAAATATGATGGTGATTCCACTTGAGGATTTTCAATTAATACTTGGCATGGATTTTTTGCGAAAGACAAAAACAATGCCTATGCCTCACTTGGATGGGGTAATGGTGATGCAGGAGGCTGATCCATGTTTTGTCCCTTGTGTGCATCCTTATGGCAAGGGTCTAAATAAGGGAAAGAGAGACATCATCTCTGCAGGTCCCTAGAGAAAGGCTTGAAGCGGGGTGTAACAACTTATTTGGCTACCTTAGTCGACATCAAACCTAACAAGAGTGTCAAGTTGCCTGTTTGTGTTGAAGCTATCTTAGCGAAGTTTGACGATGTGATGCCATCGAAGTTGTCGAAACACTTGCCGCCAAGGAGAAGTGTCGACCACAAAATCAAATTGATCCATGGCGTTGTCCCTCCCACAAATCACCCATATCGTATTGATCCCTGGCGTTGTCCCTCCCGTAAATCCCCCATATCGTATGTCTCTTTTGGAACTAGCTAAATTACGCAAACAATTAAATGATTTTTTAAAGGCAGGGTATGTTCAACCATCCAAGGCTCCATCTGGTGCTATGGTCCGGTCTTGTTTCAGAAAAAATGAGATGGTTGCTTGAGGATGTGCATGAATTATAGGGCATTGAACAAGGTAACGATGAAGAACAAGTACCCTGTTCCTTTGGTGCAAGCTTTGTTTGATAGATTAAGTAAGGCAGCATGGTTCACGAAGCTTGACTTGCGATCAGGTTATTGGCAAGTAAGAATTGCAGAAGGTGATCAGGCAAAGACAACATCTGTGACTCATTATGGTTCCTACGAGTTACTTGTCATACCATTTGGTTTGACTAATGCCCCGACTACCTTTTGCAATTTGATGAATGAGGTGTTGTATGACTTCCTTGACAATTTTGTTGTAGTTTATTTGGATGATATTGTAATCTACAACAAGTCACTAAAAGAACACTTGGACCATTTGGAGATGGTGTTGGATCGTCTAAGGAAGTATCAACTTTATGTGAAGAAGGAAAAGTGTGAGTTTGCTAGCCAAGAAATAATGTTCTTGGGACATTTGGTCAGCAAGGGCCATGTTCAGATGGATCCGAAAAAGGTGCAAGCCATTGTTGATTGGCCAACTCCTTCTACGGTGCCAAGACTATGATCATTTTGGCAAACTACTACCGCAAATTCATTATTAACTATTCAAAGAAGGTTGCCCCATTGACAGATTTATTAAAGAAGAATGCACAGTGGGAATGGTCAGATGCATGCAATGATGCTTTTGAGAAGTTGAAAATTGCTATAGCATCTGAACTAGTGTTGCGCTTGCCTAACTTCGAATTGGCCTTTGAGGTGCAGACTAATACTTTAGATAATGCAATTGGCAGTGTGTTGGTACATGAAGGACATCTAGTTGCCTTTGAAAGTAAAAAACTCAATTCGGTTGAGCAAAAGTATTCTGCACATGAGAAAGAAATGGTTTTTGTGGTTCATTGCCTAGGATTTGGAGAGTCTATTTGCTTGGAACAAAATTTCTGGGGAGAACTGATAATGTTGTTAACACTTTCTTTTCCACTCAAAAGAAATTGTCTCCTAAGCAGGCACGGTGGCAAGAGTTCTTAGCCGAATATGACTTTGCATGGGAGCACAAACCGGAAATGCATAATAATGTTGCGGACGCATTGAGTAAGAAAGAAGTTTTTGCTACTTTCTACTCTATCACAAGAGTAGAATCGGATATAGTTGAAAGAATAAAGGTTGTTGCTGCAGATGATATAGCTTATGAGAAGTTGGTGTAGCAAGTAAGAGATGGGACAATACAGCGATACTGGATCGAGGATGATCTCTTAATTTACAAAGGGGAAAGAATCTTTGTTCCTGCAGTAGGTGGTCTACGAAAAGAGTTGCTGAAGGAAACTCATGACCCGCAATGGGCTGGTCATCCTAGTGTTGAAAGGAGCTCTTTTGGCCCGTTCCTACATTTGGCACAAGATGGAGAATGATGTGGAGGCATATGTGAAAACTTGTCTTGTGTGCCAACAAGACAAGACGGAGCGAAAGAAGGAAGCAAGATTACTCTAACCATTGCCTATTCTAGAGAAACCTTGGGCTTCAGTTTCTATGGATTTTATTAACGAATTTCCAAAGGTTGATGGCATGCCCTCCATCATGGTGGTGCTGGATAGATTCTCAAAATATGCTGTGTTTATTGCGGCTCCTTCGGCTTATCCTTTTGATGTGGCGGCTGACCTCTTCTATCCGAACATGGTAAAAATTTTCATTTTGCCTAATGACATTGTGAGTGACAAGGATGCAAGGTTTACAGGGAGATTTTGGACTTCTTTATTCAATATGATGGGGACCGATCTCAAATTCTTCACCGCTAATCATCCACAAATTGATGGACAAACCGAAAGAATTAATCATGTACTTGAAGAGTTCTTGCAGCATTATGTTACAGCAAGTCAGAAAAATTGGCTAGGCTTACTAGACAGTGCACAATTCTGCTACAATTTGCACAAGTCTTCAGCCATCGAAAAGAGCCCCTTTGAGATAGTGTTGGGGGAACAACCAACAACTCCTGTGGAGGTAGTAAAGCATAAATCTGGAGGCAAATGCCCTGTAGCATATAAATATGCACGAGTGGAGCAAGAGTTGCTTGAGGAAGCCCAAGAAAATTTGAGGAAAGCTATAAAAAGAATGAAAAAGTATGTTGATATGAGGCGAAGACCCTTAGAATTCTCTATTGGCGAGAAAGTGTTGCTGAAACTCACTTCGAAAATATAGAAGAGAATTAGTAGCAAGAATGCTCATCGAGGTTTAATTGCCAAATATGACGGACCTTTCGCGGTCTTGGAAAAAGTTGGTAATGTGGCTTATAGCTTGCATCTACCAGAAAGGCTAAATGTACATCCTACATTTCATGTAAGTTTCTTGAAGAAGTTTCATGCAGATGAAACAGATCCATCAAGAAGTAGTGCGAAAAGTGCTCCACCAGTTATATAGAAGCAGTTTAGCGATGAAGTTCAGGAAATTTTGGACCACAGAACTTTCGGAATGAGCAAGAAAAATAGAAGGACAGAATTCTTGGTTCTTTGGAAGGGAAAACCCGAAGCGGAGGCAACTTGGGAAAGAGATGTTACACTTTGGCAATTTGAGGAGCAAATTGAAGTATACATGCAGAAGTGTTCGATGAGGACGTCGAGTTATTCTAGTGGGGGTGGTTTGTTAGCCCCTTAGCTTGATGGAAAGGCTGGGCAAAGGATTGGGTGTTGCTCCTTTAATCTAGCTTATTGGGCATGTGCAAAAGACATGCCAAGCAGCAATAATTTGTGGCAGCGCGTGGGGTTGTCCAAGCCAAGTCGAGTAGGAGGTCAACTTGGATTGTGGTGAAGAGATGCAAAGATGGAGCGTGCGGAGTCTTAGCATTTAGCCAAGCAAGGCTTGCAAGAAAGGTGAGCCATGGCATGCGGCGGGCGCATGCAATGCAACATGAGGGATAGTGCAGCAAGAAGGTTATTTTTTCCTAAGTCCATGGTGCATGACTTGGGCCATGCACAGGTCGTGCACGCTAGCATTTGGCGCAGTGCCAAAGCAACAATCCATGGAGCCGGAGTTGGGCAAAGAACAAGGGTGCTGACTAATCTTTGGCATAGTGCCAAAGCAGCAGGTGATGTGGACTATCTATGAGACATGTGGTATGGTAGTTGAGCGAACTGCCTTGCAACTGCTTGTAATCGCCAAGCCAACTTCTGCCTATGCATTATAAATAAGCAATGTTGGGCAATGGCTGGCAGAGAGGAATGTGTGAGCAATCTGTCAAGAGTCTACTTTGTAATCCTTATTGTGAATACAAAAAAAGGTTGGGAGTTTTCTCCTGTAAATTGGGCGTTTTTGCTTGTGGCTTGGGTGGTACCTTTGTCTTTTTGCATTCTCTTGGACGATTGTGGTGTGTTTGTAGGTTAAATCAAGCGTGGGGCTTAGTTGTCACGCAGGAAAGTTCTAAGGCAGAATTTATCCAGTGACACCTACCACCATGATCTCATGAGCAATCCACAAGTTCCCTACAGTCTAGCCTAACCACGAGCTTGTTACAACATAGCCGCAAGCTTGGTCGTGAATGTTGGATAATTATGTTGGTGCAGTAGGCACCAGATAATCGAGCCTAGGTTTTGATTATGACAAAGACCTAAAGCTAAAGTCATATTGTTATCGAACGAGCTGAACCAAGTGTGGAGGAATGGTTAAGCTGAGCTGAAGGTTGGCGACATTCGGAGATTCCTGAGTCGGGAAACCGTGGTGGTCAGGTGATATCGGGAGAACTTCGGAGGGAGCCGAAGAACCTAGGTGGAGACCTGAAGCAAAGATACAAGTCATAAAAGGACCTCAGGTAAGCTCGTGTGTGAGTGAATGTAAGGTTGGGTCCTTCATATGGGGACATCCTTAGGCGGCGATCCGACGAAGACTTCTCGTGGACGGTCTAGGTCGAGATTGGATGGTAAGTGGCCATCGAATTCACCTGTATTGTTTTCATTTCGAGCTAACTTGTTGTTGCAGTGGAGTAAACAAGCTAGCAGTTGAATGTTGGCTATTGGCAGTTGACTGCTGGTGGCATCAGTCGACTGGTAGGGTTCATCAATTGACTGCTAGTCAAACTGCCCACCTCGAGAAGAGTCAAGATAAGCTCCACTTATCTTGGGGGTATAAGGTTCTTTGACCATGAGCTAGAACTGAATGTTGGGGAGCTTCCAAGGCTATAAAAGGAGGGTTTCACCCCTTTAGATCATCAAAAGTGCTCACAAAGTGATCCCGCAATGCCGCTTCTCTATGACTATGCTACGATGCCGAAATGCTGTCGGAACGCCGACAACACAACCACAAACTCAAGATCTACTCTTCATCGGTATAGGTTCTCAAAGTTTCTATTTCAAATCAGTGTACTTAAATTTGTTTTATCGAGATTTTGATCACATCGAGGAGAGGTGGGATTGTCCCTCTTTCTCAAGCTTTTCGTTGATTTTGTATTCGCCATATCTTACCTCCAACGAGGAGGAGATTATTAGTGAATTGCCCTCCGTATGTGGTTTAGGATCTCTAGGGCCTTGGATTAGTAACCGTTAGGTTGTGAACCAAATAAAAATAAATTTGTCATTTATTTTTTCGCTGTGCAATTCTTTACTTTGTTTTAATCGAATAAATCGAATCGAAAAGAATTTATGTGCGCTATTCACCCCCCTCTAGAGACACTTTTACGATCCAACAAATTATACCATTCCTAGAGGAAATGCAAAGGAAAGCCCGAAAACTATTTGGACTTGTCTGTTGAGTCTGCCACTTCTGAAGTGTCCTCAGTAAAAACGAGCTTCTTCTTATCAAGATCGTCGAGCCGGGTCAGAAGTCTCCTTGTTACAAGCCACCGAGTTGAAAGGCTACTGTGGAGATGTTGCCTAGCCGAGTGGAGCGCCGAGTTGAGCATCGAGTCGAGCGCCGGAGTTGAGCATCGAGTCGAGCGCCGAGTTGAGTGTCGAGTTGAGCTGCGAGTTGAGCGCTGAGTTGGTAGTCTACTTGTGCCGAGCCGTCGGATCAGAAACTGCTCATAAGGGACTATCGAGCCGAAATGGAAGACTTTGTCCGTCGAGTTGTTGAGCTAGGAGATAGAAGTGGTAACACCAAGTGAAGAAACTGTCGAGGCCTGTGTTTACACAGTTTCCTTAAAACAAATTCATCCTCCTCCAGTAGGGTGCTTGCGAGGTTTAGAGGACATCTATTTCTTAGGATACAACGACAAAATCACGGACTCAAACAAGCACAAGTAGTTCACGACGAACTGAACATACACCTGAATGCTATCACTGTGGGGCTAGAAACAAAGAGCAAGTCCTCTCTTCGAGTTCGCAATCCCATCTCCTTTTATAGAGGAGACCTATTAATGGTGGAATCGAAAGGTCAACCATAATGTCGCCTTGATTCGTTTAATCTACATGAATCGAAAGGTCAACTATAATACTGCCTCAATTCAACTAATCTACCATTAATTCATTAATTTCTAATCATTTATGTCAGAGTTTCAATGCAAACTTTCCATGGTTTGACGTGAAAGATGACGGAATGTCTTCCCCATCTTTCCATTTTACTAATCAACAAATTTGAAAAGATGACAGAACGTCTTCTCCATCCTTCCTTTTCTATTCAAATTTTAACAATCTCCTACATGAATGGAAATTGGTGCATGATAGCCTTCAAAAGTTAAGTCCAGCATAAGATAGGTAGGTTTGACCCTTTGAACCTTTCCTTGTGCAAGTATGTTTGCATACTAGTTGATTAGTAGACGCGATGTCCTTGAACTATTCGACCTTTTATGTAAGTATTGACATACTTCACACTGGACTATCTATGATGCAGTTCAGTTCTCATGAGTGTGTTTGTTAGGCCATGAACACGTCTGGTTCTGTGAGAAGGTCTAAGAATTGTACCTTTAATTCTCGTCGAAGCGGCCCCACTTCTTTCTCACATAGGTGATCTCTTGAGAATATTTCTCACTACTCTTCTGGATCATTAAAAGTCATGTGCTTAACCTTCATCCTTTCACTGTTTCTTGGGTCATGCCCTCTCATAGTTAGCTTACTTAGTCAGTACAGTTAGGTTGTCCCTTTGAACCTAGTTCTTGGTGTTGGTGCAATCGACCCAAGTCACGATTGACCAGACTCGAGTTTGACTCGAGCGGTATTTTGATATTTGACAAAATGTATGATAATGTGATTGTCATGAGAAAGTCCAAGTCTTGAGTACTTGGCATGGAAAGTCCAAGTGGGACACTTGGCAATGGGAAAGTCCAAGTCATGGGTACTTGGCATGGAAAGTCCAAGCATGGGTCCTGGCAAGGGAAAGTCCAAGCTTGAGTCTTGGCAATTGAAAAGTCCAACATGGGTTGGCATGGAAAGTCCAAGCATGGGTCTTGGCAAGGGAAAGTCCAATATTGAGTCTTAGAAATTGGAAAATCCAACATGAATTGGCATAGAAAGTCCAAGTATGGGTCTTAGCAAAGGAAAGTCCAAGCTTGAGTCTTGGAAATTGAAAAGTCCAACATCAGTTGGCAAGGAAAGTCCAAGGGTTGATATTGGCAGCGTAAAGTTCAAGCAGGAGTCTTAGCAGCATAAGTCCAATGGTTTGGCGGTGTAAAGTCCAAGTGGTAGTCTTGACAGCGTAAATCCAAATGTGCCTTAGCAGTGTAGACCAGCTTAGCATGACAATAGCTGATGGAAGCACCTGATGCTAGCGTATGGATGAACAAGTCATGGATGACTTGGAGGGATCCGATAGGCATGAGGCTGACGGAGGTGGCTAGAAGGATTAGGTCTAAGCTAAGGGTGGTCTAGCAAGTATGAGGGCATTATACTTGTGGCAAATCTCATGGTTGAGGTGTAACAGTCGACTGGTCAAGTGTTTTGACACTTGACAGTCGAGTCGACGATTGAAGTCATTGGAATTATGACGATCGTGGTGTGGCCATCTTGTCACAAACACAAGGTGTCTCGGCACTTTGGTGGCGCCTCGATGTGCCTTGGTGGTGTCCCCGAGGCGGTGCCTCCTCAATCGCCTCATGCGGTGGCCACAGATGCAAGGTGCCTTCACCGGTGCCTCGAATTCTTGATCTGTCAATTGCCCTTCATTGGCAGTCGACTGATGGGTTGGTCACGAGAGTAGAATGCTCGGTAACTGACTGATTAGTCAGCTATGGCTCTGGCAGTCGAGTGTTGAGTAATGACAGCCATTTGCCAGTGTATCCGTTGGAACGTTTCAAGCATGAATCAAGCCATTGTCTCACAATGATACTGTTGGCAGTCAACTGGGGACTTATGGCAATCGACTTGCAGGCAGAAATCTAGGTCGCGAGGTGGCTTAAAAGGAGCTCGACGGGAGGGATTTCAATAGTAATTTCTTGGGTGTTATTGAGGTGATTTTCTGGTGCAAATCATGGTCTTCAAGCATGGTTCAAGAAATCAACAAGCAAGCTTCCAAAAGATCGTTTGTAAAGTGTTCTTTACATTCTTTTGTATATTTCATTTGTATTTGCTTGTATTTTGTTTCTTATTATTGTAAGAACTTTTGTACGAGGTTTCTCCGCCTTTGACCTGTTATCGAGAAGGAGTTTTATTAGTCGTGAGTGCATCACTAGAGCTAGTTAAGCTCGCCCCATGGAATAGGAACCCTATGGTTCTGAACCACATATATCATGTGTATTTGTGTTTGTATTTGTTTCTACATTTGTATTTCTATATTCTGTTGTTCTAACGATGATTGTAGAGACGAACGAACGAATTCTATCAAACGATGAAAATGCACTATTCACCCCCTCTAGCAGTCATCAACGTTCCTACAATTGGTATCAGGGCTAGGAGCTCTTCACCGGCTTCACATCCGAGGGAGTGCGCTAGAGGGAACAAGATGGAGTTTGAAAAAAAATTGGGATGAGATATCAACACCCCAATTCCATACACCTTCTATGGACAAGAAGGGTTCAAACAATGGAAGGCATGGATGGAGAACTTCTTCATGATGGATTTCGAAGATTGGCTCATCCTAATGAAGGGATTACCAAGGGGTCCAAAAGGTGGGTACCTCAAGAAGAAGAAATGGATCAAAGAGCAAATCCAAGCCTTCGAAAGAAATGATAAGGTAATGCAATTGATATTAAATTCATTACCTAATGATATTGTGTCTAGGTTAGGTGAATTTCTAGATGCCAAGGAGATACGGGAAAAATTGGCCAAGCTCCATGAAGAACCATCCATGACTCAAGTAGAGTGAGAGCCCGAAGAAGAAGAAAGCTCTTCCTCATAAGAAAGTGAGGATTTGAAAGTTCATAGGTAATCAACATCCGGATCGGAGGAGGTGAAAGTGGTAGAAGAGGCCTCCACCTCTAGGATTGAGGGGGAGGAGAGACCATCCACTCCGGAGCATCAAGAAGAAGCTTCTACCTTCGGTCAAGAAGAAGAGGAAGCTCAAAATTCCACCACCACCCTAGGTAACTCAAACATTGTGGTTAAAATTAAGAATCATATAATATGTTTTGAGTGTAGGGAGCAAGGACACTACAAGAGTAAGTGTCCTAAAAAGGTCAAGAAGATGACACAAGTCGTGCCAAAGACCAAGGAAATTGGTGCCCAAAGACAAAGGATCAAGGAGCATGTCATTTGCTTCAAATGCCATCAAAAGGGGCACTATAGAAGCCAATGTCATAGGAGAAAAGAAGGAGCATCAAATGTAGGGGGAGCTTCTAAAGCAAACCCTAAGGTAAAATTTAGTAATGCACCTTCTAAGTTTAATGTTAAAAAGCATATCTTTAATTCCCTTGCTATTGTTCATGAAAAGCATGCTAGTAACAATAATAAGTATTTTTGCTCAGGTGCTAAGAGTTATAATTTTAGAACTAAGGAGAAATTTGGGATTAATGTCCCTAAAACAATCCTACCTAGGGAGTCTATTAGGAAGGTAGAAAACCATCTAGGCTTTAATCAAAAGAAATCTAGACATATGCCTAGAAAGGGCAAAAATGATCAAAGAAACAATGGACCCACCAAAATAGAAAAATTGGAGTTAGAGAATCAATCCTTGAGGTCAAGGCTTGAGAAACTTGAAAAGACCCTTGCAAGAATGAAAAATTCAATCAAAAGGTCTAGGAGTCAAAACCTAGGGTGTAAGAGGCAAGAACCATTTAGCAGGCAAGGTTTGGATCACAAGTCTATGTCCAAGAAGGTAATTCCTACTTATCATAATATTCCATTTGATTATGGAACTAAACCTAAGTCTAGGAGAGCCAAGGTTAATAGAGAAGTCATCCCTAAGGTTAACCAAGGCAAGTGTCTAGTGGCCATGGTTTTCAAGAAACCTAGGAAGACCACTAAGAAGGTTACTAGGGAGGCAATCCTTAATGTTAACCATGACAAGATCCAAATGACCAAGGCTACCAAGCCTAGGAGGGTATCTAGGGAGGTCATCCCTAAGGAATACCTAGTAAACCCAAGGAGCTCCAATAGGTATTGGGTTCCTAGGAGTGTGATCGACTCACGCTAGATGAGTTAGGGTGTGCTAACTTTGAATGGATAGATAGTTAACCTAACCATGGCAAAGGTGACACTTTAGGTCATTTCCAAGGTAATGGGATACTTGGAAATAAGTATGAATTTTAATCTTAAAAGATTTTAGGATGTGCCAATATATTTTGAGAAGTTTGATAAATTAATCAAATTAGTACAAATTAGGTTTAAAGGTCATAGTGCGCCATTTTGGGTTTTTGGCACACTTGGGAGATGGTTGATAATATTGAAAAATGAATTTAATTCTAACGTAAATGGCAACAAATATTACAACTTAGGTATTGTTATACCTTTACATTTTATTTGTCATGATTGATTTGCCACATACCATGTCATGACATCATGTTTATTTTAAATCATGTAAAATGTCATGATTAATTTCTAGGGTTTAGTTGTGTGTCATGTATATAGTTTTTATTTATATGCCATGACATCATGATTTTTGTCACATGCTTATTTATGCTATCATTTTTTCTCATAATCATCATTCATGCATTAAGAAAAATTGATTTAAGGACTATGACATTACTTAAAGTCCCATGTATAAGGGAATCAAGTAGTGTTGCCTTAGAAAAATGCATGAAACTTTAGTATAAGTATAACCAAAATCCACATCTCACATTACATTGACATGTGTGTGTATTGATACACCCTAGACACATGTGAGATGCCAGGAAATGAGTTAAGTTCAAGGTGCATAATTCTTGCATCTAGATGAACTCAAACTCATCTTATACCATGGAGGAATCATGAGAAAAGCTTATGTACAAGTCATGTGCATTAAGCCCATAGACCATGGTTCAATATAAGGTTTTAAAAACAATTTAAAATCATTTTTAAAAACCTTGGTGATGCCTATCTTTTGATAGCAATCACCATTGATAGAGTTGATACAAAGTAAGATCAAAACATTGAACTTTTTAATAGTTTTAAACTTTGTGTCAAACTCACTAATTTTTGGGTATTTTATTTTTAAAGTATTTTTCCCCTATAGTTTTTGACATAAGTAATGTGTGGTCGAAATTTCATGATTTTTTGAATTTTTTATAATTACTTAGGCATTTTTGAAGATGGTCTAAAATTGCCATTTCAACAAAATTAGACACCAGTCGAGGCGACGCCTCGATTGGAGCTGTTTTTACTCAACTAGAAGCTTTCTCAGTCGACTGATGTATAAGGCAATCAACTGTGAACTGAACCAGTCGATTGCCATGCCTGATTTCGGGTAAACAAAGGTTGTTTAGCCTGATTTCAGCTATGTTAGACTACCCTAATTGCTCCTAACCCTAAGATATGCTTTGGAAAGCATTGGAAAGGGTGAAAATCCATTGGATATGAATTAGGAGAGTTGTTAGAGTGATGTATCAATTTTAAGGTGTGTGAAAGTTCAAGGTTGAACTTTTAACCTTATTTTTGATGGTTTAGTATTCCTATAGGCTTAGGGACTCTCCAAGGACATTGTGGGTGCAATTGTCAAGGGGGAGCAAGCCTTTAGGGGGAGGTTATCCATCATGGGATGATGGATGTGTTCTTCCTCATGAGGGGGAGAATTTTGAGAATGTAGGATGCACAATTTGGAGATTAGAAGAGTTTGTAGGATTGTCACTCTTGAGTGATATGGGACTTATCACTAGGAAGAGTGAAGGCATCCTAGGTTTTTTTGGACCAAGGGGAAATTGTAAGATCTCATTGGGATATAAGACATTGACAACCTTGGGGAGAATCTTTTTGATGTATGTCAAAAGGGGGAGAATTAACGGGAGAAGTTATGGGAGAATTGATGGAAGAATTTGAGATTACCAATTTAGGAAAATTGGTAAGAAGATTTGAGTTAGGTGGCCTAACTCAAAGGTGTTTGTGGTTTTTGTCAAACATTAAAAAGGGAGAGATTGTTGGTGCAATCGACCCAGGTCACCATTGACAAGACTCGAGTTTGACTCGAGTAGTATTTTGATGTTTGAAAAAAATATATGACAATGTGATTGTCATGGGAAAGTCCAAGTCTTGAGTACTTGGCATGGAAAGTCCAAGTGGGACACTTGGCAATGGGAAAGTCCAAGTCATGGGTACATGGCATGGAAAGTCCAAGCATGGGTCTTGGCAAGGGAAAGTCCAAGCTTGAGTCTTGGCAATTGGAAAGTCCAACATGGGTTGACATGGAAAGTCCAAGCATGGGTCTTGGCAAGGGAAAGTCGAAGCTTGAGTCTTGGCAATTGGAAAGTCCAACATGGGTTGACATGGAAAGTCCAAGCATGGGTCTTGGCAAAGGAAAGTCTAAGCTTGAGTCTTGGCAATTGGAAAGTCTAACATGGGTTGGCAAGGAAAGTCCAAGGGTTGATATTGGCGGCGTAAAGTTCAAGAGGGAGTCTTGGCAGCATAAGTCTAATGGTTTGGCGGTGTAAAGTCCAAGCGGTAGTCTTGACAGCGTAAGTCCAAATGTGCCTTGGCAGTGTAGACCAGCTTAGCATGACAATAGATGATGGAAGCACCTGAAGGCTAGCATATGGATGAACAAGTCATGGATGACTTGGAGGGATCCGATAGGTGTGAGGCTGACGGAGGTGGCTAGAAGGCTTAGGTCTAAGCTAAGGGTGGTTTAGCAAGTATGAGGGCATCGTACTTGGGGTAAACCTCATGGTTGAGGTGTAGCAGTCGACTAAGGATATGGACCAGTCAACTGGTCAAGTATTTTGACACTTGATAGCCGAGTCAACATCGATCAGTCGACTGGTATTATGAACATCAACTGTCGTGAGTCGACTGGTGATCGACTACGATCGGGCTGCTGTCACAAATGCAAGGCGCCTTGACTGACCTCGGCTGCAGCCACCATAAATGCATGGCGCCTCGACTGCTTGATCAATTGACTGATGGGTTGGTGTAATGCCCAAAAATAAAATAGATTTCGTTATAGCTAGGATTCGAATCATGAACCTCCTAATTGTGAGATAGCCTTGATACCACTAGGCTATAGGATAATTCTTGGCTAGAATAGATAAGGAATATACAAAGAAGATAAATGAGAATATGAGAGGGTGAAGAGTTGTTTCATCTCCCCATGAGAAGATGAAAAGTTTTTTTTCCTCATCTCCCTAGCTATTAACGTGGAGATTAAAGGGAGCAAGAAAACCAAAACCACTTCATCTTCCTTTTTCTTCCTTCTTCCTCATCTTTGGCCAAAATTTTCCCTCCTCCTTTCTCCTTCTTCACCGAACCATAATCTCCTTGTGTTGGTGTTTATGAGGGGGGGGGGGGGGGGGGGGGTTTAAAGGGGGTTTTAACACAAGGGCTTGGTATATGAAAGGATTACTCTTAGGGCTAAGAAACGTGTAGAAGATCTTCATAACCCTAGTGGTATATTTAGTGAATCTAGCAAAAGGATGTAAGTATTTCTCACCTACAGTATAAGTAGCTCTTCGGTTAGTTTTATCTAGCTTCTTTTCCCATGTTTTGTTTATACTATATGTTTTGATCAGATTATATGTGTATGTTCAGATTTATAGGTAAGGTATATTTCATTTTAGGCAAGACATAAGATCACAAAGATGCTAATTCTCCCCAATAGTATAAGTAACTCTCGATTTGTACATTTAGCTTCTATTATCATGTTTTGCTCAGATTTATATATTATGTTCAGATTATGGTTGTTCAGATTTATAGGTATTTTAGATATATTTCTTTTGAAGCAAGATGTAAAGATTGCAAAGATGCTTCCCCTACGAGTTTTAGGGATAAAGAACATGATCAAATGTCTTGAAAGGCTTCCTATATGGGTGTTTGGAGTATAATCATGTTAAATGTTTGTTAAATGACCAAAATCAGTAGGCCATATATAAAGGAAGTATTTTACTTTAAAGTGGCATGTATCGGGCCCTAGACCGGCCTTAGTAATTTGCCCTAATAAGTTCGGTGGCTAGCTACCCCGAATTCTATTAGGGTTGCACGCAAAATGGTACAATGTTGGGCTGCCCAAACGAGGATGATTAGTATTTTTAAGTATATATGGTACAAGATTTTCCAAAGTTAATTATAGCACAATGTTAACAAGTTTAAGTATATCTCATGTGCATGTTTCTACAAGTGAAGCATATTTTGCAAGTTGTGTAGTTCAAGTTCATGCATTTCAGGTTGAACCATTGTGATACGTACAAGGGTCTCTAAATGTTTAATGAAGAAAGTTCATGCATTTCAAGTTGAACCATCGTATTATGTGCAAGTATTTCTAAATGTTAATACAGAATTTTCTTAAATGCAAGTATGAGCATGTGTTGCTTGCAAGCATTCTAATAGCATGTTTTCCTAATGCGATGTTTGTGTGAATAGGAGGTACTTACTAAGCTTCATTGCTTATAGTTTGCATTCCTTATACTACAGATAAGGGCAAAGTAAGGCTTGAATAAGAGAGGGCAGCGGATGAAGTGTTTGGTGTGTGTGGCGGTGGAACAGTGTATTTCGATTCTGAACTTGCTAGTATTGTGTTATGTTAAGACCTTTAAACATGCTAGTGTGTTAGTGTCCATGTTATGTGTGTGAGTATATTGTGTCTAAGAATGTCGAACTTGCTAGTATCATGTTATGTTAAGACCTTTGAACGCGCTAGTATTATGTTATGTTAAAACCTTTGAACGTGCTAGTGTGCTAGAGTTCTTTTTATGTGCTTGACTATCATTATGGGGTGAACAAAGGCGCACACGGTCAGGCTATGTTTTTTAACACGACTGTGGGTGGTGAACATGGCCAGGCCGTCTTTTTCAACATGGTCATGTGTCGCTATTTTATGGGTTGAGTTATTTCTCTATCTTTCGCTGTTTCAAGTTAAGAGTATTATGATACTTGTTATCAAATCCATGTTTAGATCTTGTTACGAGTTATTGACACCTTTATGTTTAAATCAGGTATTAGTTAAATTAGTAAATAGTGTGAGTTTATAGAATAATTGAGACATGTTTGGTTTATAATTAAAGTATGATGGTAACACCTCCCTTACTAGAGTAGAGAGAGTGTTACGATTAGTCTAAGAGAAGAATGCTCATTGGCCAGTGGTCGATCGACTCGACCACTGTGATCATGCTATGTAATGGCGATCATTGCTAATGTATCGCTGGAACTTTTCCAACGTGGATCAAGCCATTGTCTCACAATGGTACTGTTGGCAGTCGACTGCCAGGCGAAAATCCAGGTCGCGAGGAGGCTTAAAAGGAGCTTGACAGGAGAGATTGTAAGGGATCGATATGGCCGGCTAGAGGGGGGTGAATATCCCTCGTACGTTGGACGTCGTAAATTGCTCGTCTACAAAATGTTAGCGCAAGCGGAATATACAAATACAAAGCAAAAGACAAGCAAGATATAAGCAAGCAATACAAACACCGAGATATAACGTGGTTCACGGCTACGCTGCTAATCCACGGTCCGATTCGTCCACGGTGAATCACTCCGCCAAAAACCAATCACTATCGGTCTCTCCTTTGCACAAAGCTAGGTGGAGGTAACCTTTACAACCAAGATCACTCTTCTTACAATAGGATTGAAGTAAAGACAAGTAAGAAGAGTTTAGAGCTTGTGGGGCACTAGGAAGATCGTTTGAGTATGAGCATTAGCCTCTCAAGGCTTACACCTCTCTTTTATAGAGAGGGCTAACTTCTTCCGTTTGCGCCATCACGATCGCCCGCGTCTACAACCTCCTAAACACGTCGGATCCCGACCGTTGTAGTCCAACAGAACTCTTGGCGATCGATGGACCTCATCCATCGCCGCTCTCGTAGTCGACGCCCGGCTACGAACGGTTCTGGCGAACCCTTATCTACATCGGTGGTGGTCTTGGCGATCCCGCCCATGGCGATCCGGCCACAATCCGATCGTCGATACCAGCCGAACTCACTCGACTGAGCGATCGGCGCCATGACATGGCAATGACCGTGTGTCGGGAAAACCCATCCGACACTTGGCCAAATGGCCAAGTTTCACCTAAGAGCTACCCTTCCCCGGGTTACAATCGCTCACTCTCATTTCTCGGAGTCCCTCGCCTTCGAAGTTCTCTTCGTTCTCGGCCATGTCCCTCGGCAGCATCAGGCGCACGGCTCTGCAATGCTCCTTCGCGTCTCTTGCCTCGAAGTCTACTTCCTCCGGCTTCACTCCAAGCTTCTCGTCCGGCGGTCCCTCGGATGCTCCAAGCGCACGGCTTCCGCAAAGCTATCCTTCACCGACTCAAGGCACGAGTCATGAGATGTGAAACTTGCCACGGCTCCATGTGCGAATTACTAAGTCCTGCACGACTTCAACGCACATATCACATCAACATATCAAACTAACTTAAACCCTTTGCCACACCATCAAAACCATATCACGGCAAGAGATTGCCCTAACAATATCCCCCTTTTTGATGTGTGGCAATCCGTTTAAGTTAGGTAAAAACATTTGATATAAATTCTAAGGTAAGAAAGCATGTAAAGATAAACATGATATAACAACATGCAATTCCCCCTTAATCCATGAAATTCTCTATGCAAATTTTCTCCCCCTATCATATATTTCTCCCCCTACAATATATTTCTCCCCCTAAAGTGATTAACTTAAACATACTTATTTCTCCCCCTTTGACACCATCAAAAAGATTAACACTAAGGTATAAGCTCACGGCATCAAGTATAATGGAGGGAAAAATATGTCAAGTTGATTTAAAAATTGGGTACCATTTGTTGATGACATCAAGTATATTTCTACCACTTGTTGGTGGCATCAAGTATATTTCTACCACTTGTAGGAGGTTTACAAACTGAATTCGGCCTTCAATATTCTGATTTACAGGCCACCAGTCGACTGCTATCAGTATGGCAGTCGACTGGCACAAATGAATCCATATTTCTGATTTTCTGGACGAATTTCAGAAATACATTATAAATTCTAGAAAATTTGAAAAATCATGAAATTTGGGGAAAATATTTCTTTTAAGTATATCTATCAATGAAAAATAGTTTTTCATGAAAACTCATTATATTTTCTTGTTTTTTCCAAAAATCCAAAAGTTCTAAAAACCACTAGGTTTTTGATCATTCTAGTATCAAGTTAGCTACCTAGTTTTGCATCCAATTGTTTCAAAACATGAATACATGTATTTTAAGGTAAGGAATTGTTTTGAAAACATATGAAATATCCAACCATGATCTTTGGGCAATATGTCTATGAATTAAACATAAGCCTTCCCCATGATTGGTCTATTATTGCTATTTTGATACTTTAAATGACCATCTAAATGCCATAGGCATTAGTGGACATTTGTATCATCCTAATATCTCACCCATGCTAAGTTTGTAATCAAGTTAGCCTATAGTGAGTGTGAGATGTATCCTAGGGGGTATTTGTATATACTTAACCCATATATTCATGCAATTCTATCATGGTTAAGTATCAACCTAACATCCTACATGATCATAATGACATATATGAATGAGTTCTACATTATGATCATGAAATACATGTTTTCATCAATTTATAACCATGCATTAGGTAATATGTGATGATAATAAACAAATTATCACCTAAAGCATGACTTAACCCTATTTCTCATGATAACATGCCAAATATCAAAATCATAAATCATGATTTAATACATACATAGGAATTACAACAATCATCATGATTTAAGCATTATTACCTATTTATGGGCACGTTATCATCACCCAACACTATCTAAAAAAAATGTTGTCCCGTCATCCTAAGTCAACCAAAATATGATATAGGTCAAGTTCATATGGTTGACTACCCTAGGGTTATTCTAACCCTTAAGGATGGATTTTGGAACCCAAAATAAATTCTTTCCTATTGGGTTCACTAAATACTCCTTGGGGATCCATTTTCTAGCTATTGCTTTCTTTTTATCTTGTCCCCTAGCTATTAGGCATTTGTAGGCCTTTTCATTTTTCTTTTCCTTGTAGCCTAGGCCTTTCTTGTTAAAACTTGCCCTTTGGCTCCCTAAGATCATATTTAAGGTGTTGGAGCCTATAGTGAATTTCTCTAGGGCTTTTGTTAAATAATCTACCTTTTCCCTTAAAGCCCTATTTTCATTTATACATGCATCACTAACATCCAAAGGCATATAAAGGTCATGTGAGCATGCATCATCTAAGCTAGAAGAAATATTATCATTTAAGCATGTCTTTTCTAATTTTTGTTCTAATTTCTTAATTTGTTCAAGCATGCATTTATTTTTCTTCTTTGCCCTAAATAAATCTCTAGTTAAGCTAGAAACCATGGAAACTATTTTCTTAGGGGTTAGATTTGTTACCATAGTTTCCATGTCCTCTTCTTCTTCGGATGATGAGGATGTGGAAGCTCCCCCTTCATTTGAGCTCTCCCCATTTGAGCTTGATTCTTCATTTTCGGATGAAGAGCAATCCAAGTCATCAAAGGCCATCAAGGCCAAATTGGTGACAAAGGCATTCTCCTCATCCGATGATGAGGAGGAGGATGAGGAAGGATCATCCCAAGTCCTTGCCTTGAGAGCCTTAGCCTTTCCCTTCTCCTTTGTTTTCTTTTCTTCTTCCTTTCTCTTGCTCCCCTTCTTCTTCTTCCTCTTCTCTTCTTTCTTTTTCTTCTCTTCCTTGCTCTTGTTTAGGAGAGGACAATTGTCCCTTATGTGCCCTTCTCCTTGGCAATTGTAGCATATAACCTTCCCCCTTGGTCTTCTCATCCTATCATTAGATTTATCAAATCTAAAATTCTTAAATGCACGTCTTACCCTCCTTACCATATAGGCTTCTTCGGTGCTATCCATGGAGGAGGAGGAAGACGCTCCATCTGGAGGAGGAGGATTTCCATCTTCTTCTTCCTTACTTGCCAATAATGCTACTCCTCTTGAGGGTTGAATTCTAGGCTCCTCTTGTATTCCCTCAAGCCTAGTTTTGAAGCTCCATGGTTGAAAAGAATTCCTCCAAGGTGCTCACTTCTAGGTTCTTGGAGATATAAAATGAGTCCACCATGGAGCTCCATTTTGAGGACCGGGGAAAGGCATCTATGGCCTTCATTACCATATCCCGGTTTGATAGCTTCTCACCTACACTTGTTAGCCCAATTAAAATTTCTTTAAACCTAGAGTGTAGTGAGGTTACCTTTTCTCCCTTTTCTAGTTTTATATTGGATAATTGGGAGCGGAGGAGGTCTCTCCTTGCTAGCTTGGCCTCGGATGTGCCTTCATGGAGTTCTATAAGCTTCTCCCACATCTCTTTGGCGCTAGCACATTCTCCGATCCGGTTGATCTCTTGTTGAGGGAGCACATTGTAGAGATGGTGCTTGGCTTTGGAGTTTGCAAGGTGCTCCTCTCTTTGCCTCTTGGTCCACCTAGACTTCTCTATTGGCTTCCCCTCTTCATCCCTAGGCAAAACGAAACCGGATTCCATTGTAATCATTATATCAAAATCCGTTTCGAAAAATACCTCCATTCGCTTCTTCCACCAAGCGAATTCTCCTTCAAACTTCGGAGGATGGATGTTGGAGCCGGCCATTTTTGATGTAGGGCTTGTTGCGGCGGTTAGTCCGGTGACAAGCAACCTCGGCTCTGATACCACTTGTAAGGGATCGATATGGCCGGCTAGAGGGGGGTGAATAGCCCTCGTACGTTGGACGTCGTAAATTGCTCGTCTACAAAATGTTAGCGCAAGCGGAATATACAAATACAAAGCAAAAGACAAGCAAGATATAAGCAAGCAATACAAACACCGAGATATAACGTGGTTCACGGCTACGCCGCTAATCCACGGTCCGATTCGTCCACGGTGAATCACTCCGCCAAAACCAATCACTATCGGTCTCTCCTTTGCACAAAGCTAGGTGGAGGTAACCTTTACAACCAAGATCACTCTTCTTACAATAGGATTGAAGTAAAGACAAGTAAGAAGAGTTTAGAGCTTGTGGGGCACTAGGAAGATCGTTTGGAGTATGAGCATTAGCCTCTCAAAGGCTTACACCCTCTCTTTTTATAGAGAGGCTAACTTCTTCCCGTTTGCCGCCATCGATCACGCCGCGGCCGATCGTCATTGCACTACAACGGCCTCCGAACACGTCGGATCCCGACCGTTGTAGTCCAACGGAACTCTGGCGCGATCGATGGACCTCATCGATCATCGCACCGTAGTCGACGCCTCCGGCCACGAACGGCTCGAGCGGTCTTCGAACCCTTATCTACCCGATCGCCGCCGGCCGATCGGTAGTCGCTATCGGCCCACGTATGGCGATCGCTGGCACAATCGATCGATCGTATACCGGTCGAACTCACTTTCGACTTAGCGATCCGCCATGACATGGCAATCGACTGGTGTCGGGAAAACCCATCCGACACTTGGCCAAATGGCCAAGTTTCACCTAAGAGCTACCCTTCCCCGGGTTACAATCGCTCACTCTCATTTCTCGGAGTCCCTCGCCTTCGAAGTTCTCTTCGTTCTCGGCCACGTCTCTCGGCAAAGATCAGCGCACGCGGCTCGCAATGCTCCTTCGCCTCTTGCCTCGAAGTCTACTTCCTCCGGCTTCACTCCAAGCTTCTCGTCCGGCGGTCCCTCGGATGCTCCAAGCGCACGGCTTCCGCAAAGCTATCCTTCACCGACTCAAGGCACGAGTCATGAGATGTGAAACTTGCCACGGCTCCATGTGCGAATTACTAAGTCCTGCACGACTTCAACGCACATATCACATCAACATATCAAACTAACTTAAACCCTTTGCCACACCATCAAAACCATATCACGGCAAGAGATTGCCCTAACAGAGATTTCAATAGCAATTTCTTAGGCGTTATTGAGGCAATTTGTTGGTGCAAATCAGGGTCTTCAAGCACGGATCAAGCAATCAACAAGCAATCTTCCAAAAGATCATTTGTAAAGTGTTCTTTATATTTTTTTTTTGTGTATTTCACTTTCATTTGCTTGTATTTTGTTTCTTATTGTTGTAAGAACTTTTGTACGAGGTTTCTTCGCCTCCAACGTGTTGTCGAGAAGGAGTTTTATTAGTGGTGAGTACAACACTAGAGCTCATTGAGCTTGCCCCGTTGAGTAGGAACCATAAGATTTCGAATCACGTATATCACATGTATTTGTGTTTGTATTTGTTTTTACATTTGTATTTCTATATTTCGCTATGCTAATGAAGATTGTAGAGATGAACGAACTAATTCTATAAAACGACGAAAACACGCTATTTACCCCCCTCTAGCGGTCATCAACGTTCCTACACTTGGGATCTCCAGTCAACATAGGTTGGGTTTCCTTTGCACCAACATTTTTTATCGGCATTGGCATTAAACCCATCCTCAGAGATGAGCTTGCAACTAACTCTTGATTTAACCCTTTGGTTAGCGAATCTGCTAAGTTGTCTTTTGACTTTACATAGTCAATATTGATAACACCCGTTGAGAGTAGTTGTCTAATGGTATTATGTCTACGAAGTATATGTCTAGACTTACCATTATATAGATGGCTCTGTGCTCAACCAATTGTAGATTGACTATCGCAATGTATGCAAATTGTCAGCATAGATTTTGACCATCTAAGAATATCTTCTAAGAATTGTCGTAGTCATTCAACCTCTTTACCACATTTGTCAAGAACTACAAACTCAAATTCCATCATTGATCTGGTTATTACGATTTACTTAGAATATTTCCAAGAAATGGTTGCACCCCGCAAAGTGAATACATATTCACTCGTAGACTTCGAGTCATTTATGTCAGATATCCAACTTGCATCGTTGTATCCTTCGATTACAGTAGGATATCTTGTATAGTGCAGTCCATGATTACAAGTGTAACATAGATACCGCAGTACTCTAATTATCCCTTTCCAGTGTTTAACACCTGGATTACTCGTAAATCTGCTCAATTTACTCACTGTATAGGCTAAGTTTGGTCGTGTACAACTCATTAAGTACATCAGACTTCTAATTATCCTAGAGTACTCTACCTGAGAGATACCCTCTCAATTTTTCGATAGATGTTGACTCATATCTATCGGAGTCTGAGCCAATGCAGTATCACCCTTGGTGAATCTTTCAAGAATCTTGTCCACTTAATGAGACTGACTTAAGATAAGTCCTTCTGATGTTCTAAGAATTTTAATTCCTAGAATCACATCAGCAAAGCCCATGTCTCTCATGAAGGGTTTTGCTTATCGAGTCCGTGAGGGGAAACTTCACTTCCCACTTCACCTCGATCGTTTGTTCATGACGATCCCCTCGATGTTCCCGGATTAAAAAAAAATTTAATCATAGACAAAAGGGATTGCCCAAACAATCAAGTCATCGTCGTGCTATTCATTTAGAGAGGTCACTTGAACAAACTCGTTGTTCAAGTGACCATCCTCTATTTACGAGTAGCCGCGGAATAGACGATGTCCGAATCGCTGGTTTTTGTGTTTATGCTCAGGATCCAAGTATTATTTAGCCATATACAGATTTATATCATGCTCATAGTTGAAAAATAAAAACAAGCAAGTAACAAAAGAGAATAGAGAATAGATATACCTCTCGATCTTCTAATGTATGACCTTCCTCCTTTCGGACGTCGTGTGGGCGACGATCTACCAAAAGTCGAAGCTCCAAGATTGCAAATCTTTCTTCCTTGCTCTTCCAAAGAAAGAGGAAGAATAGAAACATGTTTCTTCTCCTTCCTAAAACCAACCAACAAGGAACCAAAGGAAACCTTGCCACCGGCCAAGAAAGAAGAGGAGTTTGAGAGTGGCCGACCAAAAGCTTGAAGGGAGGACCCTAAACCTTTGTTCCACCGGCCAAGGAGAAGGAGAGGACCTGTTTTGGATGCCGGCCAAGGGCTGGAAGGAACACCAAGGGCGCCGACAGATTGGGGAAGAAGAACAACACAAGGAAAAATTTCCTTATTAGGTGCCGCCCAAGCTCAAACCCTAATTCCTAAGCCTTGCCGCCAACCTCCAAAACCCTAGCTTCTCTTGATCATGACTCCACACCAACCCCTCAAGCTCATTTTATAGAGTTAGGGATAAGCCTCCTTTTAATCTCTACCATTGGTTCTAGGGATTTAATCTCAACCGTCAGATCTAGAGATTTAATCTCAACCGTCGGATCTTAGAGATTTAATCTCTACCTATGGATCTAGAGTTTTGTTTCTATCCATTGGATCTAAGCTTCATGAGGTGTCAACAGGCTACATTAGGGACCATGAGGAGGAGTTGGATCTTGGCCACCCATGGATCAAGCCCACATAAAGTCCGATCCACTAATGATAATCCAATCCACTAAAGGATCCTCATCGATCTACCTCACCAACCCCCATATGATAATATGGGCTCCATATATTATTTGTACATTTTCTCCTCGTGTTTAAGATCTCGAATGTCCGTCGATTAATTAATTTACTGACCATTAATTAATCAACATCTAACTCCATGAGTAGTACCACTCAACCTTTTCATCATGCAGGACCAAGTCCACCTGCAAGGTTTACATGATGAACCTTATGAGCTCCTCAAGGGGACATCATCATCCTAATATATAGGACATGGTTTCCTCCTATAATCAATGACACACCATATAAATAATATCATCTCCCAACTTACCGAGCCTATCGATTTAATCTATAAATCTCGCCTATTGGTAAATCAAAGAGATGAATACTAAGTATATGTGCCCGTTATTATATCAGGATTAAGAGCATGTACATAATAATATCTGAGGTCCGATTCGATTATGTAGTCAGCAATAAATCGAATCACCTCTAAGTCGGTCCTGCTCAATACACACAAAGTGCACTAGTTGTAGGGGATCGAACGGCCGGCTAGAGGGGGGTGAATAGCCCTCTTACGATGGATGTCGGAATTCTCTTGTTCGTTTGCTCGTCTACAAGATCGTTAGCGAAGCGGAAGCATAAACAATAAAGACAAAGCAATAAACGAAAATACAAATGCTAACAAAGAAGATGTAACGTGGTTCACGGCTACGCCGCTAATCCACGATCCCGATTCGTCCAAGGTGAATCACTCCTCCAAAGCCAATCACTATTAGTCTCTCCTTTGCACCAAGCTAGGTGGAGGTAACCTTTACAATCAAGATCACTCTTCTTACAATAAGAATGGAGTAAAAACAAGTAAGAAGAGTTTAGAGCTTGTGGGGCACTAGGAAGATCACTTAGAGCATAAGCATTAGCCTCTCAAAGGCTCACACCCTCTCTTTTTATAGAGAGGCTGCTGTAGTCCAATAGAACTCTTGGCAGTCGACTGATGGACCTCACGCACGCCTCGTAGTCGAGCCCGATCGGCTCGCGATCTAATGCCGCGACATCCTCTGGTAGTCGACTGCCATTCCATGGCAGTCGACTGCTGGGCATAAACCCATCAGTCGGATACCAGTCGAACACACTCGATTAAGCCGATCGCCATTACATGGCGGTCGGCGATCGGTGTCGGTGAAACTCAAACTTAACATAAGTTTGAGCTTCCGGCGGTCGGGTAATCCTTAACCCTTGCGGTCAAGTCTCCGACACTCAACCATTCGGTCAAGTTCACCTAATGAGCTACTTACATTTCACTCATTTTCTCATCTCACTCGAAGTCCCTCGCCGAAGCTCTCTTCGTTCATGGCCACGTCCCTCGGCAGCATCAGGCGCACGGCTCTGCAATGCTCCTTCGCGTCTCTTGCCTCCGAAGTCTGCTTCCTTGGCTTCACTTCAAGTCATCTCGTCCGGCGGTCCCTCGGATGCTCCAAGCGCACGACTTTCGCAATGTCATCCTTCACCGACTCAAGGACCGAGGTTGTGAGGGTGAACCCGCCAAGGCTCCATGTGTGAATTACTAAGTCCTGCAAGACTCCAACGCACATATCAAATAACAATATCATCCTAACTTAAACTCTTTACCACACACATCAAAACCTTATCATGGCAAGAGATTGCCCTAACAATATCCCCCTTTTTGATGTGTGGCAATCCGTTTAAGTTAGGTAAAAACATTTGATGAAAATTCTAAGGTAAGAAAGCATGTAAACATAAACATGATATAGCAACATGCAACTCCCCCTTAATCCATGAAACTCCCCATACAAATTTTCAAATTTTCTCGCCCTATCATAATTTACTTAAACATAATTACTTCTCCCCCTTTGACACCATCAAAAAGATTGACACTAAGTTATAAACCCATGGCATCAAGTTTAATAGAAGGAAAATACCAAAAACATGATTAAAATTGAAATATCGCTATTAGTATGGCAATGATCGTACAAAGGATTCCGAAATTCTGATTTTCTGGGTGAAATTCAGAAATGCATTATAAATTCCAGAAAATTCAAAAAATCATGAAATTTGAGGAACATATTTCTTTTAAGTATATCTATCAATGAAAAATAGTTTTTCAAGAAAAATCATTATATTTTCCGAGATTTGCCAAAAATCCAAAGGTTTAAAAACCACTAGTTTTTGAGCATGTTAGTATCCATTTTAACACCTAGTATTGCTTAGGATTGTTTCAAAACTGAATACATGGATTTTAAAGTAAGAAATTGTTTTGAAAACATATGAAATATCCAACCATGATCTTTGGGCAATATGTCTATGAATTAAACATAAGCCTTCCCCATGATTGGTCTATTATTGCTATTTTGATACTTTAAATGACCATCTAAATGCCATAGGCATTAGTGGACATTTGTATCATCCTAACATCTCACCCATGCTAAGTTTTCAATCAAAGTAGCCTATGGTGAGTGTGAGATGCATCCTAGGGGGTATTTGTAAATACTTAACCATTATATTCATACAATTCTATCAAGGTTAAGTATCAACCTAACAATCCTCATGATCATAAAGATATATATGACTTAATTTCACATTATGATCATGAAATACATGTATTCATTGAATTGTTCTCATGCATTAGGTATTATATCATGATAATAAACAAAATATCACCTAAGGCATGATTTAAACCCTATTTCTTATGATGATGTGCCAAATATCAAAATCATAAATCATGATTGCACATATACATAGCAATTACATTAATCATCATGATTTAAGCATTATTATTTATTTATGGGCACGTTATCATCACCCAACACTATTCTAAAAATGTTGTCCCGCCATCCTAAGTCAACCAAAATATGATATAGGTCAATTTCATATGGTTGACTACCCTAGGGTTTTCCTAACCCTTAAGGATGGATTTTGGAACCCAAAATAGATTCTTGCCTATGGGGTTCACTAGAAATTCCTTAGGAATCCATTTCCTAGCAATTACTTTCTTCTTATCTTGTCCCCTTGCAATTAGGCATTTGTAGGCCTTTTCATTTTTCTTTTCTTTATAACCTAGGCCCTTCTTGTTGAAACTTGCCCTTTGACTCCCAATTATCATGTTCAAGGTGTTGGAGCCAATTGTGAATTTTTCTAAGGCTTTTGTTAAATAGTCTACCTTTTCTCTTAAGGCCCTATTTTCATTTATACATGCATCACTAACATCTAATGGCACATAAAGATCATGTGAGCATGCATCATTTAACCTAGAAGAAATATTATCATTTAAGCATGCATTTTCTAGCTTATTTTCTAATGCCTTAATTTGATTAAGCATGCTTTTATTTTTCTTTTTCATTCCAAATAAGTCCTTAGTTAAACTAGAAATTATGGAAACTATTTTCTTAGGAGAGGCATTCGTTACCATAGTTTCCATATCCTCTTCTTCTTCTTCGGATGAGGAGGATGTAGAAGCTCCCCCTTCACTTGAGCTCTCTCTTCTTGAGCTTGATCCTTCATTTTCGGAGGAAGAGCAATCCAAGTCATCAAAGGCCATCAAGGCCAAATTGGTGACAAAGGAATTCTCCTCATCCAATGATGATGAGGAGGATGAGGATGGATCATCCCAAGTCCTTGCCTTTAGAGCTTTGGTCTTCCCCTTTTCTTTTGTCTTCTTCTCCTCTTCCTTCTTTTTCTTGCTCCCCTTTTTCTTCTTCTTTTCTTCTTTCTTTTTCTTCTCTTCCTTGCTCTTGTTTAGGAGGGGGAAATTATCCCTTATGTGCCCCTCTCCTTGGCAATTGTATCATATGACCTTCCCCCTTGGTCTTCTATTCCTATCATTTGATCTATGAAAATGAAAACCTTTTAAAGCACGTCTTACCCTCCTTACCATATAGGCTTCTTTGGTGCTATCCATGGAGGAGTAGGAAGACGCTTCGTCATCGGAGGAGGAGGAGATCTCTATCTTCTTCTTCCCCTTATTTGCCAACAATGCTACTCCTCTTGAAGGTTGTATTTTTGGCTCTTCTTGTATTCCTTCAAGCCTAGATTCATGTAATTCCATAGTGGAGAAAAATTCATCTAGAGTACTTACCTCTAGATTCTTTGAAATGTAAAATGAGTCCACCATTGAACTCCACTTGGATGATTGGGGGAAAGCATCTATGACCTTCATTATCATATCGCGATTGGAGAGCCTTTCTCCTACACTTGTTAGCCCAATTAAAATTTCTTTGAATTTAGAATGCAAAGAAGTTACCTTTTCTCCCTTTTCTAATTTAATGTTGGATAGTTGGGAGCGGAGGAGATCTCTCCTTGCTAGCTTCGCCTCGGATGTGCCTTCATGAAGCTCAATTAGCTTCTCCCACATCTCCTTGGCACTTGGCATTCTCCTATTCGGTTGATTTCTTGTTGGGGGAGCACATTGAAGAGATGATGCTTGGCTTTTGAATTTGCAAGGTGCTCTTCCCTTTGCCTTTTGGTCCACCTAGATTTCTCTATTGGCTTCCCCTCTTCATCCCTAGGCAAAATGAAACCGGATTCCATTGTAATCATAATATCAAAATCCGTTTCAAAAAATACCTCAATTCGCTTCTTTCACCAAGTGAATTCTCCTTCAAACATCGGAGGATGGATGTTGGAGCCGGCCATTTTGAAAGTTGCTTGTTGTGGCGGTTAGTCCTCGACAAGCTTTCCTTGGCTCTGATACCACTTGTAGGGGATCGAACGGCCGACTAGAGGGGGGTGAATAGCCCTCTTACGATGGATGTCGAAATTCTCTTGTTCGTTTGCTCGTCTACAAGATCGTTAGCGAAGCGGAAGCATAAACAATAAAGACAAAGCAATAAACGAAAATACAAACGCTAACAAAGAAGATGTAATGTGGTTCACGGCTACGCCGCTAATCAATGATCCCGATTCGTCCGAGGTGAATCACTCCTCCAAAGCCAATCACTATTGGTCTCTCCTTTGCACCAAGCTAGGTGTTGGTAACCTTTACAATCAAGATCACTCTTCTTACAATAAGAATGGAGTAAAAACAAGTAAGAAGAGTTTAGAGCTTGTGGGGCACTAGGAAGATCACTTAGAGCATAAGCATTAGCCTCTCAAAGGCTCACACCCTCTCTTTTTATAGAGAGGGTTGATTTCTTCCCGTTGGCCGCCACCAGTCGACTGCTGCCCTTGGCAGTCGACTGTCATCACTACAACGGCCTCCGAACACGTCGGATCCCGACCGTTATAGTCCAACGTAACTCTTGGCAGTCGACTGATGGACCTCACGCGATCGTCACGCGCCTCGTAGTCGATCGCCCGGCTACGAAGCGGTCGTGCGATATCCTTCCTCGGCGGTCACCGCCATTCCGATAAATGATCACGGGCATAAACCCATCACTGGATACTCAAACACACTCGATTTGAGCGTACCGCCATTACATGGCAGTCGACTGGTGCCGTGTGAAACTCAAACTTAACATAAGTTTGAGCTTCCGGCGATCGGGTAATCCTTAACCCTTGCGGTCAAGTCTCCGAAACTCAGCCATTCGACCAAGTTCACCTAATGAGCTACTTACATTTCACTCATTTTCTCATCTCACTCGAAGTCCCTCGCCTAAGCTCTCTTCGTTCATGGCCCGTCCTCAAAGATCGCGCACGACTCTGCAATGCTCCTTCGCGTCTCTTGCCTCCGAAGTCTGCTTCCTTGGCTTCACTTCAAGTCATCTCGTCCGGCGGTCCCTCGAATGCTCCAAGCGCACGGCTTCCGCAAAGTCATCCTTCACCGACTCAAGGACAAGGTTGTGAGGGTGAACCCGACAAGGCTCCATGTGCGAATTACTAAGTCCTGCAAGACTCCAACGCACATATCAAATAACAATATCATCCTAACTTAAACCCTTTGCCACACACATCAAAACCTTATCATGGCAAGAGATTGCCCTAACACTAGTGTGATTCTATGGTCAAGACAAACCAATACCAAATCACACTACAACCATTCTGATGGTTTGTCCAAAGCCATCTCGGTTGTGAGCCTTTACTTATACTTTACAATGAACCGATAACCTGATCTCCCGTGTGACACCACACACCATGTTATCTACAATGTAATGTATTAGACAATATGCATAACCATAAAAATATGCAAACAATGATCATGTGATTCTTATTTCAAAATAAAGATGTTCATACAAAAGGTAGACTTTTCAGTATACATCCCTACATCTCATGTCAAATCTTGAGTTCAACATTACTTTAGTGGATTTAATTATCTTATCATTGCTCCCAATGATAAGTATGTCATCTACATAAAGACATAAAATGACTAAGTCATCTTTCGTGTCTTTGTTGTAGATACATTTATCACTCTCATTGATTTTAAATCCACTGTCCAGCATGATACTATCAAATTTCTCATGCCATTGCTTTGAAGCTTGCTTCAAACCATACAATGACTTGATCAATCTACATACCTTGTTGTCATGCCTCGGATCAGAAAACCCTTCAGGTTGTTCCTTGTATATTCCCTCTTCTAAATCCCCATTTAGAAAGGCAGTTTTTACATCCATTTTATGTACTTTCAGATTCCACAAAGTGGCAATCGCTAGTAACACTCTTGTTAGGGCAATCTCTTGCCATGATTAGGTTTTGATGTGTGTGGCAAAGGGTTTAAGTTAGTTTGTTATGTTGATTTGATATGTGCGTTGAAGTCGTGCAGGACTTAGTAATTCGCACATGGAGCCGTGGCGAGTTTCACATCTCATGACTCGGTCCTTGAGTCGGTGAAGTATTGCTTTGTGGAAGTCGTGTGCTTGGAGCATCCAAGGGACTGCAGGATGAGGAGCTTGGAGTGAAGTCGGAGGAAGTAGACTTCGAGGCAAGAGACGCGAAGGAGCATTGCAGATCCATGCGCCTGATGCTGCCGAGAGACGTGGCCGCGAACGAAGAGAACGTCGAAGGCAAGGGACTCTGAGAGATGAGAGTGAGCAAATGTAACCCGGGAAGGGGTAGCTCTTAGGTGAAACATGGTCATTTGGCCAAGTGTCAGATGAGTTTTTTCGACACCCGATCATTGCCGAGTCGATGGGTCATGGTTCGATGGTTAATCAGTTGATCACCGATCGTCGTCGGCATGGGCGATCGATGGGCGTCGCTGTCGATCACGCCAAGGATGACAATGATCGATGACACTGCATGGGCGCATGGAGTCGATCTCGCAGAGCACTCGACTGATTGACATCAGTCGACTGATGGGTGCCATCAGTCGACTGATGCCAATACCGTTGGATGGAATCCAACGTGGAAAGCAGCCGTTATTGGGCAACGGCTACAGGACCAGTCGACTGATGGGTGCCATCAGTCGACTGCTCCTGTGTCAACGGGAAGAAACCCTCTTCCTCTATAAAAAGGAAGAGGATGGGGCTTTGGAAGGCTAATTCTTGAGCTCTAAACTTCTCCCAAAGTGCCATACACGATTCCCTACTCTTCTTACTTGCTTTTACTTCAATCTTATTGTAAGAAGAGTGATCTTGATTGTAAAGGTTACCTCCACCTAGCTTGGTGCAAAGGAGAGACCAATAGTGATTGGCTTTGACGGAGTGATTCACCATGGACGAATCGGACCGTGGATTAGCGGCGTAGCCGTGAACCACGTTACATCTCGGTGTTTGTATTGTTTGTTTATCTTTTGCTTTGTCTTTATTTATATTTGCATATTCCGCTTGCGCTAACATTTTGTAGACGAGCAAAATACGACATCCAACGAACGAGGGCTATTCACCCCCCTCTAGCCGGCCGTTTCGATCCCCCAACAAGTGGTATCAAAGCCAGGTTGCTTGTCACCGGACTAACCGCCGCAACAAGCTCTACATCAAAAATGGCCGGCTCAAACATTCATCCACTGAAGTTTGAAGGGGAATTCGCTTGGTGTAAGAAGCGAATGGAGGTATTCTTCGAAACCGACTTTGAAATATTATTAATTATGGAAAACGGTTTCGAGTTGCCTAGGAACGAAGATGGGGAGCCATTGGAGAAATCGAGATGGAGCAAAAGACAAAGAGAGGAGTATTTGGTAAATTCAAAGGCCAAGCACCACCTATACAATGTACTCCCTCAACAAGAAGTCAACCGGATAGGAGAGTGTGCTAGCGCCAAGGAAATGTGGGAGAAATTAATAGAGATCTATGAAGGCACATCCGAGGCAAAGCTAGCAAGGAGAGATCTCCTCCGCTCCCAACTATCCAACATTAAATTAGAAAAGGGAGAAAAGGTAACTTCTTTGCATTCTAGATTCAAAGAAATTTTAATTGGGCTAACAAGTGTAGGAGAAAGGCTCTCCAATCGCGATATGATAATGAAGGTCATAGATGCTTTTCCCCGATCATCCAAGTGGAGTTCAATGGTGGACTCATTTTATATTTCAAAGAATCTAGAGGTAAGTACTCTAGATGAATTCTTCTCCACTATGGAATTACATGAATCTAGGCTTGAAGGAATACAAGAAGAGCCTAGAATCCAACCTTCAAGGGGAGTAGCATTGATGGCAAATAAGGGGAAGAAGAAGATGGAGATCCCCTCCTCCGACGATGATGAAGCCTCTTCCTCCTCCTCCATGGATAGCACGGAAGAAGCATATATGGTAAGGAGGGTAAGACGTGCTTTAAAAGGTTTTCATTTTAATAAATCTAATGATAGGAGGAGAAGACCAAGAGGAAAGGTGATTTGTTACAATTGCCAAGGGGAAGGACATATAAGGGATAATTGTCCTCTCCTAAACAAGAGCAAAGAAGAGAGGAAGAAGAAAGAAGAAAAGAAAAAGAAAAAGGGGAGTAAAAAGAAGGAAGAAGAAAAAAAGGCCAAGGAAAAAGGAAAGGCCATGACTCTCAAAGCAAAGACATGGGATGACCTTGCTTCCTCATCCTCATCCGATGAAGAAGAGCATGTCTACTCCAACCTTCCATTGATGGCTTTCGATGACTTGGATTGCTCCTCCACCGAAAATGAAGAATCAAGCTCAAGTGGAGAGAGCTCAAGTGAAGGGGGAGCCTCTACATCCTCCTCATCTGAAGAAGAGGATTTGGTAAGTGAGGTAACAAATCTACCCCCTAAGCAAATTATGTCTATGATTTCTAGCCTCACTAAGGACTTATTTAGAGCTAAGAAGAAGAACAAAAGCATGCTAGATCAAATTAAGGACTTAGAAAATATTTCTTCTTGCCATGATGATGCATGCTCACATGAATATATGCCATTTAATGTTAGTGATGCATGCATGGATGAAAATAGGGCTCTAAGGGAAAAGGTAGATTACTTGACAAAAGCCCTAGAAAAATTCACTACAGGCTCCAACACCTTGAATATGATCATAGGGAGCCAAAGAGCTAGCTTCAACAAAAAGGGCCTAGGTTATAAAGAAAAGAAAAATGAAAAGGCCTACAAATGCCTAATTGCTAGGGGACAAGATAAGAAGAAGGTAATTGCTAGAAAATGGATCCCCAAGGAGTATCTAGTGAACCCCATAGGAAAGAATTTGTATTGGGTTCCAAAATCCATCCTTAAGGGTTAGAAAACCCCTAGGGTAGTCAACCATATGCAATTGACCTATATCATATTTTGGTTGACTTAGGATGGCGGGACAATATTTTTTAAATAGTGTTAGGTGATGATAACGTGCCTATAAATAGTTAATAATGTTTAAATCATGATGATTAATGTAATTGCTATGTATGTTTGTAATCATGATTTATGATTTTGAAATTTGGCACATCATCATGAGAAATAGGGTTTAAATCATGCCTTAGGTGATACTTTGTTTATAATCATGATATAATACCTAATGCATGATAACAATTCAATGAATACATGTGTTTCATGATCATAATGTAGAATTAATTGATATATGCCTTAATGATCATGAGGATTGTTAGGTTGATACTTAACCTTGATAGAATTGTATGAATATAATGGTTAAGTATATACAAATACCCCCTAGGATGCATCTCACACTCACCATAGGCTACTTTGATTGAAAACTTAGCATGGGTGAGATGTTAGGATGATACAAATGTCTACTAATGCCTATGACATTTAGATGGTCATTTAAAGTATCAAAATAGCAATAATAGACCAATCATGGGGAAGGCTTATGTTTAATTCATAGACATATTGCGAAAAGATCATGGTTAGATATTTCATATGTTTTCAAAACCATTTCTTAATATAAAATCTATGTATTCATGTTTTGAAACAATTGGAACCAAAACTAGGTGTTAAACTTGATACTAGAATGATCAAAAACCTAGTGGTTTTTAAAACTTTTGGAGTTTTGTCAAATCTCTGGAAATATAATGACTTTTCATGAAAAACTATTTTTCACTGATAAAGAATCTTACAAGAAATATGTTCCCCAAATTTCATGATTTTTCGAATTTTTTGGAATTTTTAATGTATTTCTGAAATTCACCGAAAATCGATTGAAATTCGCGTGCGGTCGATGATAGTCAACTACCGAACGATGGCCCAAAATCAGAACAGTAAAGGCCAAATTCAGGTTTTAGACTAATGTTTGGTATTTTCCTTCTATTAGACTTGGTACCATGAGTTTATAACTTAGTGTTAATCTTTTTGATGGTGTCAAAGGGGGAGAAATATTATGTTTAAGTTAATTATGATAGGGGGAGAAGAATTTGTAGAGGGAGAATTTGTAGAGAGAGTTTCATGGATTAAGGGGGAGTTCCATGTTGCTATATCATATTTATGTTTACATACCTTCCTTCCTTAGAAATTTTTATCAAATGTTTTTAAATGTTTTTACCTAACTTAAACGGATTGACACACATCAAAAAGGGGGAGATTGTTAGTGCAATCTCTTGCCATGATTAGGTTTTGATGTGTGTGGCAAAGGGTTTAAGTTAGTTTATTATGTTGATTTGATATGTGCGTTGAAGTCGTGCAGGACTTAGTAATTCGCACATGGAGCCGTGGTGAGTTTCACATCTCATGACTCGGTCCTTGAGTCGGTGAAGGATTGCTTTGCGGAAGCCGTGCGCTTGGAGCATCCGAGGGACCGCCGGACGAGGAGCTTGGATTGAAGCTGGAGGAAGTAGACTTCAAGGCAAGAGACGCGAAGGAGCATTACAGAGTCGTGCGCCTGATGCTGCCGAGGGACGTGGCTGCGAACGAAGAGAACTTCGAAGGCGAGGGACTCTGAGAGATGAGAGTGAGCGAATGTAACCCGGGAAGGGGTAGCTCTTAGGTGAAACTTGGCCATTTGGCCAAGTGTCGGATGAGTTTTCCCGACACCAGTCGACTGCCATGTCATGGCAGTCGACTGCTCTGAGTCGATGGTTCGATCGACTGGTTTAAGTCAGCTGAATCAAGTTGATCAGTCAACTGCCGGCATGGCCGATCGATGATGATCAATCGATCGCGCCAAGGCGGCGACTGATGACACTGTGCACGGGCACAGAATGGAGTCGATCTCGCGGAGCACTCGACTGATTGACATCAGTCGACTGATGGGTGCCATCAGTCGACTGATGCCAATACCGTTGGATGGAATCCAACGTGGAAAGCAGCCGTTATTGGGCAACGGCTACAGGACCAGTCGACTGATGGGTGCCATCAGTCGACTGCTCCTGTGTCAACGGGAAGAAACCCTCTTCCTCTATAAAAAGGAAGAGGATGGGGCTTTGGGAGGCTAATGCTTGAGCTCTAAACTTCTCCCAAAGTGTCATACACGATTCCCTACTCTTCTTACTTGCTTTTACTTCAATCTTATTGTAATAAGAGTGATCTTGATTGTAAAGGTTACCTCCACCTAGCTTGGTGCAAAGGAGAGACCAATAGTGATTGGCTTTGACGGAGTGATTCACCGTGGACGAATCGGACCGTGGATTAGCGGCGTAGCCGTGAACCACGTTACATCTCAGTGTTTGTATTGTTTGTTTATCTTTTGCTTTGTCTTTATTTATATTTGCATATTCCGCTTGCGCTAACGTTTTGTAGACGAGCAAAATACAACATCCAACGAACGAGGGCTATTCACCCCCCTCTAGCCGACCGTTTCGATCCCCCAACAACTCTAATAGATGTTATTTTTGATACTAGAGCATAAGTATCAAAATAGTCCAGGTCATCACATTGTCGATAACCTTTAATTACCAACCTAGCCTTGAACCTTTCTATCGTGCCTTCTGATTTCATTTTCTTCTTGAAAATCCACTTGTAGCCTAGTGCCTTACTTCCGGAAGGAAGATCCACTAGCTTCCAAGTATGATTTTGCAATATTGATGAAACCTCATATGCAAATGCCTCTTTCCATTGAGGTCCATCAGACGAGTTTACCGCTTCTGAGTAACTCTATGGATCACTTTCCATCATGAAAGTGATAAAATCCGATCCAAAGGATTTCTCCACCTGAGCTCTCTTATTCTGTCTGAGCTCACCCTCAACTGGTTCATCCATTTCTATTTTCTCTTATCTTTCATATACCCGTTTAGAAGAGCTAACATTCTCTCGGGTCTTAAACGGAAGCACACGCTCAAAGAATGAGGCATTTCTCGATTCAATAATCGAGTTCTTGTGTATCTCAGGAATTGGAGATCCAAGTACAAGAAATCTATAGGCATTGCTATTATGTACATATCCAATAAATATACAATCAATAGTTCTTAGTCTGATTTTGATTCTTTTTGGATTCGGCACCAAAACTTTGGTCATACACCCCCACACTTGTAAGTATTTGTAGGATGGTTGTCTACCATTCCACAACTCATAAGGGCTCTTATCTATTTTTTTTGGGGCACCTTATTCAAAAGGTAATTAGCTATTAACACAACTTCCCCCCACAAGTGTTCTGGTAGGCCAGAGCTCAATAATAGAGCATTCGTCATCTCTTTCAAAGAACGATTCTTTCGCTCAGCGACCCCATTTTGCTGAGGTGAGTAGGGAGCCATTGTTTCATGTATGATACCATGTTCAACACACAACTCTATGAACGGTGATACATACTCACCTCCTCGATCACTCTGAACCACCTTAATCTTTCTATTAAGTTGATTTTCAATCTCATTTTTATAGAGAATAAATTTCTCTATAGCTTCATCCTTACTTTTGAGAAGATACACAAAACAATATTTTGTGTTATCATCAATAAAAGTGATGAAATATTTATTCACACCTCATGTCGGTATCTCTTTTAGGTCACACACGTCAGTGTAGATCAGGTAGAGTGGCTCAGTGCTGTTGGGTTTCTGGCACCGCGGCGAGTATGTGTTCGAACATGTTTCGTAAACATGTGCGCAGCAGAAAAAATAAAAAGCAATAAATCTAATTTATTACATTACACACACCACACGCATGCATAGTACAACATGTGTAGACATAACTGTAGTTTCAAATTTTACAATAAAAGGAAATTTATTCTACGTATACCTGACGTATTACGTGTAGCGGGAAAGGCATCAACCAGAGTGACTCTCGCTAGAATTGCTTCTATCCATATCCACGCCAAGTATCTTCGGGATGACTTCACAAAGTCACGAGCCTCGTCTTCATACGAGTCACTAGCCTCGTGTCGAAGACGATGTGATCGAGAGAAGATCACAATCCGAATCAAAATTCGGATTCAAAATTGAGTCCCCAAAACTCGCTTCTCCGGAGAGGTATTCGTCAACCGTTTGACGAATCATTCGTCCTCCACCTTTAAGGATTACTGGAGATCGAATCCCCGGCAAGGAAGCCGCTGTCAGAGCTCCAAACATCGTCCAAATGATGCTCCAACAAGAAGGAAACAAGCTGTCCAGAAAACTGGACAGCTTTGGTGGAGGATGTTGCGCCGGCCAAATAAGGAAAGCTAGATGCTTACCTTGTCGCCGGAGCCAAGGAAGATCACCGGAGGGTTGCCTGAGGATCGCCGGTAGGAGCTTGGATGTGGCAACAACTTGGATGGCGGCACAAGGGGTGGCCGGCGACAAGGGCTTGGGCGCCGACTACAAGGAGAGGAGGGAGAGGGGTGGCAAGATTAGATTAGGTTTTCACAAAACCCTTAAGTCCTATTTTTATAGAGAATAAATTCTTCTAATGGTTATTGGTTCATAACCAAAAACCCGTTAACCCGCTCCATTAATTTAAGTTTAAATAAACCAAACTGATTTGGTCTATTTTAAGTTAAAATGAACCGAACCAACTTTGGTTCATTTGTTTAAAACAAACCAAACCCCTTTGATTTATTCTCCACAATTGGATTAGAACCAAACCAATTTGGTTCATTCATCATGTCTTCATAAGACACGTCCCATCCACGCTTTCATTGTGACTGAAACGATTTCATGCTCGCTCCTTGTTTTGTCCAACCAAACCTTGTTTCTCTCGGTCTGAGAATCTCATTCTCAAGCTCGTTTTAAATCCTTCGGATTACGCTCGTTGTGCGTGTGACCAAATAGGTTCTCGATTTCTGTTGGCCATCTATAATTAACCATTAATTATAGAACAATTATGAGTGGCACCTAGTAGTACATCATGATCCCCAATTAATCGAAAAGATCAACGGTTGATCCAGAACTATTTCTGAAACCCTTCAGCAGCTACAATGAATCGTGCCCCATTCCTTTCACTCATCTTATACCCGCTTGGTTCAGGACATGGTCTATAGTGTCAGTCCCCACTAGGTTGACTACGTCATACCTAGCCCAAGTATCATTTCCTCATCCGACGGATTCTAGTTATTGCACATGTATCCAAGAGTACCTTACTCTAAACATGTAATGCTTTGGCCAAAGACTTTAGTAACAATCCGACGAGAGGCCATGGGTATACATCTCCTCGCAAGGAGTGGTGAATCCTTTATAGGCTATTCAAACACCTTCGATCACTTCGACTTATACCTAATCATCCCGGGTCCACATCTCCTCAGAGATGTTTACTTAAGATGTCAAAGCATAAGTCTTCATGACCAAGATGACTTGAATACCGCAAGTCAAGGAACATCGCACTTAAGCTGCAGTAAGAACTTCATTGACATATCCATATATGTAGAGAACCATATGAAGTTTATAGCTAGTCACTCCAATGAACTAGTTACCATAAATAGCATCCACGATTAACTCCGGACATCACAATATCTCCACCCAGTGAGAATCAGCTGCTTGGATACACCAAGGAGAATACCTCGTGCTAGTCTCGATAGAATTGATAGTGTCCAAATCCATCAATTCATCGACTAGGGATAATTCTGATACATCACAATTACACATATAGAGATACTCACTAGTTGTGATCCAATCATAAATTCTCTCATGCTGTGAATCATATCGTGGATATTCAGTAAATGAGTTTAAGATCTAATCAAATACATGAAAACATGTATACTCAAATAGTGAATCTTCATTTATCATATAAATGGTTCAATCATAAGGCGATTGCCTTAGGACATCTCTCATATATTACTAACAAACTCCCACTTAACCTAATGCCAATCGCTATGGTATCGAATACCATAAGCTCTAACATGACTCTCAAACTTACTTTGAGGTAATGTCTTAGTCAAAGGATCTGCTAAGTTCCTTTAAGTGGGGATTTTCTCGATTTGTATTTCCTTCCTACTTATGATCTCTCTGATCAAATGATAGCGGTGAAGCACATGTTTGGATCATTGATGAGACCACATCAAGTTCAGAGATGAACTTCTTGATCCAAACTGCTTCCTTTGTTGCTTTCGAAGCTCCAATGTATTCTGCCTTAGTGGTGAAATCCGCTATAGTGTCAAGCTTGGAACCTTTCCAACTTATTGCGCCTCAATTCAAGGTGAACACGTACCCAGACTGAGACTTGGAATCATCCTTGTCTGTCTGGAAGCTGGCATCCGTATACCCACGTATCACCATGTCCCCTTCTCCATATATTAGAAACACATTCTTAGTTCTTCTCAAGTACTTAAGGATTGTCTTAACAGCCTCCCAATGATCCATTCCTAGATTAGACTAGTATCTACTCATGACACTCAGAGCATACAATACATTGGGCCTCGTACATAACATAACATACATGATGGATCCTATTGCGGATGCATAGTGAATCTTACTCATGCAAATCCTCTCGTCTTCTGTGTGTGGACACATAGACTTCATAAGGTGTATCCCATGCCTGATGGGTAGGAAACCTTTCTTGGATTCCGACATGCTAAACCTCTTTAGCACTCAGTATATATATGTAGACTGTGAAAGACCAAGCAACCGTTTCGATCTATCTCTATAGATATTAATCCCGAGGATGTAGGTTGCTTCTCCTAGGTCTTTCATGGAGAATGTCTTGGACAACCAAATCTTAACTGACTGTAAGACTGAAACATCATTTCCTATAAGTAATATGTCATCGACATACTATAATAAGAACACGACTGCACTCCCACTAACCTTCTTGTACACACAAGGTTTGTCTGGATTTTATGAGAAATCAAACTTTTTGATTGTCTCATCAAAACGGATATTCCAGCTCCTGGATGCTTGCTTCAATCCATATATGGACCGTCGCAATTTGCATACCTTGGTTTTATCAACCGATGTGAAACCCTCGGGCTATATCATATACACGTCCTCGAGCAAGTTTCCATTAAGGAAAGCTATTTTCACATCCATCTGTCATATCTCATAATCATAATGAGCGGCTATGGACAGGAGCATCCGAATGGATTTAAGCATAGCAACAGGCGAATAGGTTTCGTCATAATCAACACCTTGCTTTTGACGATATCCTTTCACCACCAATCTAGCCTTATAGGTAATCACATTACCATCCATGTCGGTTTTCTTCTTGAAAACCCACTTGCACCCTATAGGCTTTATGCCTTCAGGTGGGTCAACCAAGTTCCAAACTTGGTTTTCATACATGGAATCCATTTCCAACTTCATGGCTTCAAGCCACTTATCCCTTTCTGAACTTGTCAGAACTTCTTCATAACTGGTAGGCTTCTCATCATCAATGAGTAACACGTCGTTCGATTCACTTACGAGAAATCCATATCTCTTAGGAATATTGCGTGTTCTACCAGATCTACGAAGATGTTGTGTCTCAATAGGTCCAGTCGATTGCTCATCACTATGAGTTATTGGTTGTTGTGCTTCACCAGGTATCTCATCAATGTCTATTTGAGTCTCTCGAGCCTCCTCAAGCTCGATGACACTCCCACTGTTTTCTTGCAAGAGAAACTCTTTCTCTAGAAATACAACATGCCTTGAAACAAACACCTTTTGTTCAACAGGATGATAGAATTGGTAACCCCTTGTTTCCTTAGGGTATCCAATAAATAGACATTTATCAGACTTAACATCCAATTTATTTGATACAGTCCACTTCACATAAGCAGGACAATCCCATATCTTCAAGTAAGATACATGAGGTTTCTTACTATTCCATATCTCATATGGAGTAGTAGAGATTACCTTGGTTGACATTTTGTTTAACAAGTAAACAGTTGTCTGAAGTGCATAGCCCCAAAAGGACTTGGGAAGATTCACATGATTCATCATTGACCTGACCATATCCAACAAGGTCCTGTTATACCTCTCAGATACACCATTATGCTGCGGTGTATATGGAGGAGTCCATTGAGACAATATACCATTGTCTCTTAGATAATCTAAAAACTCTTGACTTAAGTATTCACCATCTCGATCCGATCGAAGTATTTTAATACTCTTGCCATGTTATTTCTCTACTTCATTGCTAAATTCTTTGAACCTTTCAAAGGCTTCAGACTTGTGTTTCATCAAGAACACATACCCAAACCGTGAGTGATCATCGGTGAAGGTAATAAAGTAACTATAACCTCCTAAGGCATGAGTTGACATAGGTTCACATACATCTGTATGTATTAGACCAAGCAACTCACCCACCGGTTCACCTTTTCCAGTAAAGGTAACTTGGTCATCTTGCCTTTTAAGCATGATTCGCATGTATCGTATGAATCTAATTCAAACGATTCTAGAATTCCACATTAGTGTAATTCGGACATGCATTTATTGCTCACATGGCCAAGACGACAATGCCACATGTAGGAGTCTAATTGATTATCTTTTCGAGCACGCTTGTTGCTCGCTTCGATATTGAAAATGTCACTGGATACGTCCAACGTATAAATACCATTGCTTAAAGTTCCAGTCCCATAAAGAATGTCATTCAAAGTTATGTAACAACAATAGCTACTAAAAGTTAAATGATACCCATTTCTATTTAAATAAGAAATAGAAATGATGTTCTTTATCAATGAAGGAACATAAAAGCAATTGTCCAGTTCTAAGATAAGTCCTGTAGGAAGTTTCAATAAATACGTTCCGATGGCGAGTGCAACAACCTTTGCTCCATTCTCAACACGTAAATTTGACTCTCCCTTGACAAGTCTTCTTCTATTCCTTAGCCCATGTATGTCATTACATATATGTGAGTCACACCCAGTATCCAATACCCAAGTGTCTAAGGAAATAGAATGACAATCAATAACGAAGATATCTGAAGAAGATGGGGCATCTGATGCCTCATTCTTCTTTACGGACTCAAGATAAATCTTGCAGTTTCTTTGCCAATGGCCCTCCTTGCCATAATGATGGCAAGTGCCCTTTTGAGCTGGTTCTGCCTTTTTAGCCTTTTTCTTCTTCCCCTTCTGCTGTTCCTTTGACTCCCTCTTAGAACCTTTCTTCGAGGAATCAACTAACAGCACTGTCCCTTGCTCATGCTTCTCAGAAGGCTCCACAATCTTCAGCATGTTGAGCAGTACCACAGATGAACCTTCTTGCATCTCAAAGGTGAAGAGGAGCTTGGAGACTTCGAACCTTTCAAATCTCTCTTGCTCATCAAACAACTCATAAAGATGAATAACTATGGCATGAACATCCATATGCTCATGCTGCTTCCGTAGCTCGGGTACCATCGCGGCTAGCATGATGCAACTCACTTGCTCAGAATCACTCACATGTTTCTGATGGGCCAACAATTGGTCCGGTGTTGCATCATCACTAGGACAGGTGGGAAGAGACGCTTCGAGGACATACTCAAGCTTTTCTGCCTTGAGAATAATTCTCATGTTTCTAAGCCAGTCCAAGAAGTTCGACCCAGTCAATTTATTGGAATTCAAAATAGTGTGCAAATTCAAAGACGTCATGATCAATCGATTAACCTAGAAATACAAAACGAGCATATATGAGAAAGATGATTTAAAATGCATCAATATACATTCATAAATCCCATTCATTTTTTGAATTTCAAAAACCCCAAAATCACTTCGGGAGATCGTAGGTCTATCTCCGAATGGGCTGATATCCAACATAGATATGAACAACCTTAGAGATAGTCCAACAAGTCATTCATAGCTATAATGGTAGGTATCAAATATATTAATTGCATATCACATATATGCAACTATCATAATGTGCTATCACCTAATTGAATGTTCACACATACATCGGGTTGTTAACTCATTAACAAGTATGCATCACATGCATAGCACCCAACTTTACCTCCCTTCACATCGACCTTGGAGAGAGTCCAACAAGCCGATGCTACAGGTTAAAGCCAACCCATTAATCGAGAAATAATTTTAATATGGTTAGAGCACACTCAACCAATTAGCCCGGCTTGGAGAGAGTCCAACAACCAAAGCTAATGATTGACCTCTGACTCTTACCATATTAGTATTAAACTATTTCATGTTTTGAACATGTTCAGGTTCGAGCCAGGCTTGGAGAGAGTCCAACAACCCAAACAGGAAACAGAACTCTGGTTCTAACTATATTAATGGAAGGTGTAGGCTTTAATATTGTGTTAAGGTTTTTATGTCTCATCCTCTTTGCATGCAAATAACTATTATCTACATGACATGACATACATGACATACATCTACATGTCACGACACGCATGGCATAATGATATGCATCTAATGGAATTACATGGCATACAATTATGACATGTACAAAATTTCCTTATATGTCATAACTATTTATGGAAATAAAATGTGTTTAAGATTTGATTCTCAAAATCAAATCATGATTAAATTAGGAAATAAATTTCCAAATCTAATCACATATTTTATTTATGGAAGGTCTCAATTAAGGAAAGTCAATTTTTAATTTAGGAAACAAATTTCCTAAATTGTCAAAACTATTTATGGAAATAAAATATATTTAAGATTTGATTTCCTAAATCAAATAATGATTAAATTAGGAAAAAAAATTCCAAATCTAATCAAATATATTATTTATGGAAAATATTAGTTTTCATAAATACTTCTAACTTTCCAAAAGTTGAAGATTTCCATAAATACTTCTAGACTTTCCAAAATTAAATATTTCCATAAATACTTCTAACTTCCCAAAAGTAGAAATTTTTCATAAATACAATTATGACTATCGCAAAATGATTTTATGATTATGTCGAAACACAACCTGAACTCTGATACCACTGTCGGTTTTCCGGGACCGCGGCGAGTGTGTGTTCGAACATGTTTTGTAAACATGTGTGCAGCGAAAGAAATAAAAAACAATAAATCTAATTTATTACATCACACACACCACATGCATGTATAGTACAACATGTGTATACATAACCGTAGTTTCAAATTTTGCAATAAAAGAAAATTTATTCTACGTATACCTGACGTATCACGTGTAGCAGGAAAGACATCAACCGGAGCGACCCTCGCTAGAATCGTCTCTATCCGTATCCACGCCGAGTATCTTCGGGATGACTTCACAAAGTCATGAGCCTCGTCTTCGTACGAGTCACTAGCCTCGTGTTGAAGATGATGTGATCGAGAGAAGATCACAATCCGAATCAAAATTCGGATTCAAAACCGAGTGGCCAAAACTCGCTTCTTCGGAGAGGTATTCGTCAACTGTTTGACGAATCCTTCATCCTCCACCTTTGAGGATTACCGAAGATTGAATCCCCGGCAAGGAAGCCGCTGTCACATCATCCAAACGAAACTCTGACAAGAAGGAAATAAGCTGTCCAGAAAACTGGACAGCTTTGGTGGAGGATGTTGCGCTGGCCAAATAAGGAAAGCTAGATGCTCACCTTGTCGCCGGAGCCAAGGAAGATCACCGGAGGGTCGCCGGAGGATCATCGGCAGGAGCTTGATCTTGGCAACAAGGGCTGGCGGCAAGACAAGGGTGGGCGGCGACAGGGCTTGGCGCCAGGAGAGGAGGAGAGAGGCTTTCACAAAACCCTTAAGTCCTATTTTTATAGAGAACAAATTCTCCTAATGGTTATTGGTTCATAACCAAAAACCCTTTAACCCACTCCATTAATTTAAGTTAAAATAAACCAAACCGATTTGGTCTATTTTAAGTTAAAAAGAACCGAACTAACTTTGGTTCATTCGTTTAAAACAAACAAAACCCCTTTGGTTTATTCTCCACCATTGGATTAGAACCAAACCAATTTGGTTCATCCATCATGTCTTCATAAGACACGACCCATCCATGCTTCCATTGTGACTGAAATGATTTCATGCTCGCTCCTTGTTTGGTCCAACCAAACCTTGTTTCTCTCGGTCTGAGAATCTCATTCTCAAGCTCGTTTTAAATCCTTCGGATTATGCTCATTGTGTGTGTGTCCAAATAGGTTTTCGGTTTATGTTGGTCGTCTATAATAAACCATTAATTATAGAATAATTATGAGTGGCACCTAGTAGTACATCATGATCCCCAATTAACTGAAAAGATCAATGGTTGATTCAGAACTATTTCTGAAACCCTTTAGCAGCTACAATGAATCATGCCCCATTCCTTTCACTCATCTTTTATCCACTTGGTTCAGGACATGGTCTATAGTGTCAGTCCCCACTAGGTTGACTACGTCATACCTAGCCCAAATATGATTTTCTCATCCTACGGATTCTAGTTATTGCACATGTATCCAAGAGTACCTTACTCTAAACATGTAATTCTTTGGCCAAAGACTTTAGTAATAATGCGACGAGAGGACATGGGTATACATCTCTTCGCAAGGAGTGGTGAATCCTTTATAGACTATTCAAACACCTTCGATCACTTCGACTTATACTCAATCATCCCAGGTCCACATCTCCTCAGAGATGCTTGCTTAAGATGTCAAAGCATAAGTCTTCATGACCAAGATGACTTGAATACCGTAAGTCAAGGAACATCACACTTAAGCTGCAGTAAGAACTTCGTTGACATATCCATATATACAGAGAACCATATAAAGTTTTACAGCTGGTCACTCAAATGAACTAGTTACCATAACTAGCATCCACGATTAACTCTGGACATCACAATGTCTCCAGCCAGTGAGAATCAGCTGCTTGGATACACCAAGGAGTATACCTCATGCTAATCTCGACAGAATTGATGGTGTCCAAATCCATCAATTCATCGACTAGGGATAATTCTGATACATCACAATTACACATGTAGAGATACTCACTAGTTGTGATCAAATCACAAATTCTCTCATACTGTGAATCGTATCGTGGACATTCAGTAAATGAGTTTAAGAACTAATCAAATTCATGAAAACATGTATACTCAAAGAGTGAATCTTCATTTATCATATAATTGGTTCAACCATAAGGCGATTGCCTTAGGACATCTTTCATATATTACTAACAAGTGCTTCTTTCCACTTGCTGAAATGATGACCTTGTCTATTTTGCTTCAACACAAGTCTCACACTTATGTTTCGGGTCAAGGTGGAATGTAGGTATGCTTTGCATGTTAATAAATCTATGTAACACATTGTAATTAACATGTCCTTGTCTACCATGCCACAAATAGAAAGACTCAAGCATATAAGTGGAAGAGTTTTCTACTTTATTAACTTTGGGCGTAATGTCCATTACACTTAGTTTAAATAACCCGTCAATTACATAATCCTTCCCTACAAACATTCCATTCTTGGATAGTACAATTCTGTCCGACTCTAAGACAATGCAGAAGCCATGCTTGCTTAGGAACGATCCGGACGTCAGATTCTTTCGAATCTTCAGAACGTATAACACATTGTTCAGAGTGAGCTCCTTGCCCGAGGTCATCTTCAGCATCACATTTCCTTGGCCGATAATGTTCGAGGTTACTGAGTTCCCCATATACAGCTTCTCCCCATTGACCTCTTCGAAGTTATGGAGTAGGTCCTTGTTACAACACACATGTCTGGTGGCACCAGTATCCAACCACCATTGTCAAGAGTTTGAACCCACTAGGTTCAGCTCGGAGATCACCACATAGAGGTCATCCTCCTCTAGCCCCTCATTAAGGTTGGCTTCCTACTTTTTCTTCGGCTTTCTGCACTTCGAAGATTTGTGACCCACTTTGTCACAATTGAAGCACTTTCCAGTGAACTTCCTTTTACTGACCCCTCCTTTGGGTCCCACCTTGGAAGACTTGAAATTCTTCCATTTTGAGCTTTGACCATGCTCGACTATGTTGTCTTTCATAGTAGCCTGAGAGAACATGCTTGCTGCCACTTGGAAAGTTTCACTCAGAACCATTTCTTCTGAGTGAATCTCGTGCAGAATCACCTGAAGCTTCTGAACTTAGCTGATCACCGTCTTGGAGTCAATCATCTTGTAGTCTAGGAATCGACCCACAATGAACTTCTTGGCCCCTAAATCCTCTGTCTTATACTTCTTGTCCAGGGACTCCCATAGTTCCTTAGTCGTTCTCTTCATGCTATACATAGCGTACAGTGAGTCTGCTGTTGGTGCAGTGAGGCACCGAAATCGAACCTGTGTTTTGATTATAGCAAAGACACAAAAGTTAAGTCTATTTTGTTTTCTCACGCTCAGGTACATTGGGAGGATCCTTGGTCAAGAACCGAGCCAGATTTAGCGTGGTCAGGTAGAAGAGCATCTTCTGCTGCCACCGCTTGAAGTTCAACCCTGTGAACTTCTCTGGTTTTTTCTCGTGATTGATTGGAACACTACTAATCAGGGCGGAGGGAGTCATCGCACATTGAGTCTATTGCACCTCAACATCTTGCATCGTGGCCATCTCAATAGACCGAATCTATTTTAAGTTTGTTGAATAATTATACCTTTCCTGGAGGAAATGCAAAGGAAAGCCCGAAAATTATTCAGACTTGTCTGTTGAGTCTGCCACTTCTGAAGTGTCTCACCAAGACGAGCCTATCAAGACCATCTCGAGTTCGCTGTCAATAGCAATACGCACCGAACGAAGTACGTGGAGTTGTTGCTAGTCGAGAGTTGGCATAAGTCGAACGCCGAGTCAAATGTCGAGTTGAGCTGTGAGTTGAGCGTCGAGTTAGTAGTCTACTCGTGCCAATACGTCGGATCAGAAATTGCTCGTAAGAGACTGCCAAGCCGAAATGGAAGACTTCATCCGTCGAGTTGCCGAGCTAGGAGATCGAAGTGGTAACACCAAGTGAAGAAACTGCCAAGGCCTGTGTTTACACAGTTTCCTTAAAATAGATTCATCCTCCTCCGGTAGGGTACTTGCGAGGTTTAGCAGGACGTTTATTTCCTAGGATACAATGGCAAAATAGCGGACTCAAACAAGCACAAGTAGTTCACGGCGAACTGAACATACACCTGAATGCTATCACTATGGGGTTGGAAACAAAGAGCAAGTCCTCTCTTCGAGTTCGCAATCCTGTCTCCTTTTATAGAGGAGACCTATTAATGGTGGAATCGAAAGGTCAACCATAATGTCACCTTGATTCGTTTAATCTATGTGAATCGAAAGGTCAACCATAATGCTGCCTCGATTCAACTGATCTACCATTAATTCATTAATTTCTGACCATTTATGTCAGAGTTTCAATGTGAACTTTTCATGGTTTGATGCGAAATATGATGAAACATCTTCCCCATCCTTCCGTTTTACCAATCAACAAATTTGGAAGGATGACAAAATCAACGAATTTGGAAGGATGACAGAATGTCTTCTCCATTCTTCCTTCACATTTCCATCATTTCCATTCAAATTCCAATAGTGAACACATGGCAACTTGATCTTAGGCTAACAAGGAGGTAGTGAGAGTACAACAACTTAGCCGCGAGATCACAGTAGTCTTGCTGCAAGCTTGTAAGGAGAACACAAGCTTACAATTGGAAATTATCGAATTGAAAATTTTAGACTTATCTGATCTATTGAGATAGACTTAAATTGTTGGACTTAGGAATGTCATATTAGAAATACTGAATTAGGAAGGCCAAATCAAGAAGGTTGAGTTGAGAGGATCGAGTTGCCGAGAAGGGAGGCTGAACTGCTAGGCAAGGAAGCCAAGTTGTTGGGCAAATAAAGCTGAGCGAGCAAGGCTAAGATAGGAGGAAAGACTACTGAGTAGGGAAGACTAAGTAGGACCTTTACAAAGCACAATTAAGGCTTGTATTGGATATGTTTTTTTTTTAAAATAGATTTGTCCCCTTTTCAATGTGGTACTTAGAGATTCAAATGGACATTTGTTTCTAGATTATAACTGATGGTGTCATTTTCTTTGGCCCACTCAAATCTCCTTTTCTTTTTTTAGGAATCCCTGTTTATCACCTTGAATCCTCGGGCCAAATATTAAATCTGTCACTCATAGAGAACATTAGAGATGGGCCGACATTACTGGCACAACCCTTTCAACGCTCAAGTCAAAATCAAGAAAGTAGAACAGTAGAATGAAGAAGAAATGAGAAGAGATTTTGGTGTACCAAATAGAGAAGAAAAAATCCTCCTCCTTTTCCCCTGTCTCTACTTCTTTTATAGGCAATTTGTACTGCCCTACTCCGAGATGAATGTACTTTAATACCCCTACTAGTCCATGGAGATGCAATCACTTTTCCTGTTTCTTTTCAAAATAATTTCTTCTTTGCCTTCCATGTGTCCCTCCTTTCTTGTAAAACACCTAAAAAATAAACCATTTATAAATTTCTAACAAATAACAAAAAAAATAATTTTTATTAAAAAAAACTCGCTTAATATCATATCTTATCATACACCGGAACATCCATGACCTTTTCCCTCATTAATTTCAAGAAATCCACATGAAACTCAGAAAATAGAAAAAGTGCTCGAGAAACACATGTGCTGGTCAGAAGACATATAAGCTGCTCAGGAAATACACATGTTGCTCAATACTAGCACTTCATAAAGTTGAGCCCTATTCCTATCCTTACTGAGCTCGGGGAATACACATGTTAGTTGGGAAATACATAAGCTACTCGGGAATTTCACATACTACTCAATATTAAGCTCTGAACCAACTACACTGACCATCCCTACTCAGCTCGAGAAATACACATGTCGGACAAGAAATACATAGACTGCTCAAGAGTTGCATATACTACTTAATATTAAGCTGTGGATCAACTACTCTGCTCATCTCTACTGAGCTTGGGAAATACACATATCGGTCAAAAAATAAATAGACTTCTCAAAAAATATATAAACAACTCTGAAAATACATAGATTACTCAACACTGATTTCCTAAAGCTGAGCTCTAGATCAAATACTCTGCTCATCCCTACTGAGCTAGGGAAATACATAGGTTGCTAAGGAAATGTATACACAACTCAAGAAATACATAAATTACTCAATACTGATTTCAAAAAGATGAGCTTTAGATCAACTACTCTGCTGATCCCTACAAAGCTCGGGAAAAACACTTGTCGATTGGGAAATACATAGATTGCTTGGGGGAGCTGCACATACTACTCAATATTAAGCTCTTGATCAACTACTCTGCTCATCTCTACTGAGCTCGAGAAATACATATGTCAGTCAGAAAATACATAGACTGTTTAAATAATTTATAAAATATTTTACACAAACACAAAGTGCTTTGGACTCTGAAAATACACTAAATGCTCTGTAAATACAAAGAAGTGTTTTGAAAACATACTAAGTACTCTGCTTTAGCTAAAAAATCCCGAACCCATCATAAGTTTCCCCTCTTTAGTAAAATTGAAGAACAAAGTCGAATGAAGTTTTACAAGCATTTATTGAAATTACTTTACTAACCCCAAGAAAACACAATACCGGCTAAGCTAAAAAATCCCGAACCCATCATAAGTTCCCTCTCTTTAGTAAAACTGAAGAGCAAAGTCGAATGCTATTTTACAAGTATCTACTGAAGTTTTTCAAGTGTCCACCAAGAATACTTCGTTGAACTAAAAAAAAATCACCATTTCACTAAGCGTAAAGCCTGAATAATTTATTTTAGCCTTCAAGATGTCACATTAGGCACTGAGCTCAAGAAAATTTTACTTAGCCACTATAGCGAGTTGTTATAGTCCCACAGAGGGAATATAATTACTTAGCCCTTAGGCTATTATATAAGGTGTAAATCCTTGAAAAAAAATTACTTGGCCACTATAGCGAGCTGTTATAGCCCTGCAAAAGGAATGTAATTACCTAGCCCTTAGGCTGTTATATTAGCCGTTGTTGATGCAGCGAGCTGTTATATTACTTGGCCACTCCTTGGTTTTGATGTATGAACTATAGTTAAAGTTAAGAATTACTTGTGTTCTAATATCAGTGTTAAGTGTGCAAACTTAACAGGAAGTCCTAGTAGGTCATGTTGACCGGATACTAGGCAGTTGACTAGAAAGATCAGGAGGATAGGACACCAGGCATGAAGTCCAAATGGGTTGTGTGGACCAAACATTTAGCATAAGGGGTTGGAGAGGCAGAACAATCCAAAAAAGTCGGTTAGATTGAGGCACGTAGGACAATTTGGGCCACAGTGGATTGATGTGAAGACGGTAGAGCGGAGTAGGTAAGCCTCGAGTGAAGAGGTGAGGCTGAGTCCTCTGTAGGGGGACAAAGCTAGGCGTTGATCTGACAGAAAGTCCGTGTGAGACTTAATAGTCGAGATCGAGCAGTATTACTACTGCTATCATATTTTATTTGATCTATTTGTGTTAATCTCGAGTTGCAGGGATCGATCGACTGAATGGATTTCAATCGATTGAAGACCAGTCGACTGAGTTTGGTTCAGTCGATTGGATACACACTTGGTAGGATTAGTTGGTGATCAATTAAAGATCTGACATCGTAGTTGGAAAGTGTTTAAGTCAACTAGAGCTAAGTGACCTAGAGTCGACTGGAGAGGATTCAGTCGACTGGAAGACTAGAAGTTCCATATCGACAGGCTGATGTGGAGTCGATTTGAAGGAATTCCAGTCGACAAGAAAAGATTTATAAAATAAGTGCTTGACTAGATCTGAGTAGAACACTACTACTACATTGAAGTGTTGTCAAAATTCACTCTCATTCACAAGAGCTCTACTTCCTCACGAAGGTGCATTTTCGACACTCCGTGCTTATTTCAAACTCCTCAAAAGAGTCGGTATAATTTAGCTTGTATTCTTTCTATTCATATTCGCTTGTTGTACTTAATTTCAAGAGAAGGTTGAGTGTTACCTTTCTCTCATTTTTGTAAAAAGCGAATCCCTTCGAAGTCATGAGTTCTTGAATCGGAAGGTACTATAGTGATTGCCCATCGAGGTAGCTCTAGGAAGAGCTACGGGCCTTGGAGTAGCAACCCATTTAGGGTTGTGAAAGTAAACTGATTGTGTCTAAATTTCATTTAATTTCTACTGCATACTCATATTTGAAAAATATAAAATAAGATTTAAAATTAAAGAAAATTATAAACTCCGACATTCACCCCCTCTCTCGGAATATTGCGATCCTACAATTGGTATCAGAGCGGGGGAGCTCCAAATTTAGTGCAACCACCATCGAGAGCATTAGGATAGTTTTCTTTATTTTTCTAGCATTAGATTAATTTTTAATATTTTTCTAGCATTAGATTAATTTTTAATATTTTTCTAGCATTAGATTAATTTTTAATATTTGTTCTAGCATTAAATTAATTTTTAATATCTTTCTAGCATTAGATTAATTTTTTATATTCGTTATAGCATTAAATTAATTTTGTGTATTTTAGATTAATTAAATTAATTTTCTGCATATTAGATTAATTAAATTATTTTTCTGTATTTTAAATTAATTAAATTAATTTTCTACATATTAAATTAATTAAATTAATTTTCTACATATTAGATTAATTAAATTAATTTTCTACATATTAGATTAATTAGATTAATTTTTTATATATTAGGATAATTAAATTAATTTTCTATATACTAGATTAATTAAATTAATTTTCTACATATTAGATTAATTAAATTAATTTTCTGAATATTAGAATAATTAAATTAATTTAATTAATTTTATGCATATTAGGATAATTTAATTAATTTTCTGCATATTAAAATAATTAAATTAATTTTCTTCATTTTGGAATAATTAAATTAATTTTCTGCACTCAACTTAATTTTTATTCTTGAATAGTTTTTGCTTAGAATAAATTCTTCATTAATTTGTGCACTTAGTGTAAATTTAATTCTTTCAAAATATTATTTAACTTAAACAACTCTAGGAATAATCCTCAACTTCAATTAATTTAAATAAAAATTTATTATTAAAATGTTTATTTAGGAATGTCACACTTAGAAGGGTATACCACCCTTCACCCTCCTCTCTTCAACGGAGAGGACTTTTCCTATTGGAAAAGACGAATGAAGTATTACTTGAAAACTGACCTAGAGGTTTAGTTTTTGATTAGGAAAGGGTTCATAGCTCTGGTAGACAACTCAGGTGAGTTGTTAGAATCGAAAAAATGGACCACATATATTAGAAAATGGGCTCAAGTCAATTACAAGGTGCTTAACACCTAGCAATGCGGACTTACTAAAGAAGAGCTCAATAGCGTGGGTCCATTGGAAAAGTCTAAGGAATTATGGGATAAATTAATTGAATTGCATGAAAATACAAATGACACTAGGATAGCTAAACGGGACATGTTACTAAATAAATTATTTAATTGTAAAATGAATGAAAATGAAAATGCTAGACAACTTCATACGAGAATAAAAGACATTTTAAATGGATTACATTTAATAGGACACTAAATAGAAAATAGGGACTTAATTAGGTATACACTTAAGGCATTCCCGAGAAATGACTTATGAACATCGATTGTCGATGCCTATAATATTTCTAGGGATCTTTCCACAATTGGACTAGACAAATTATTTTGTGAACTTGAACTACATGAACAAACTAACTCGGGTCAAACCGAGAATGGTATTACTTTAATGGCAGGTTCGATGAAAAAGGAAAGAAAAGTAAAAAGTGAATCCGAAGACGAGTCAGAGTCGGAGTCAAACGAAAAAGAGGAAATAGTAAACATGGTCCGGAAGATATTCAACCGGAGAAAGAGGTTTACAAAGAAGGACGCTAAGAAAGTTGTTGATAACAAGCCGAGACCCTGATCGAAAGTGACATGCTACGAGTGCAATGGAAAGGGACACTATAAGTCAGAGTGCACAAACCTAAAAATAGGAAGAAAAACCAAAAAAGGAAAAGAAGAAGAAAGCACTTAAGGCAACTTGGGATGAGTCATCATCGAAAGAGTCGGATGCAGAAGAAATGAAGAGAAGTTTCGTGGCGTTCATGGTCGAATCGAGCTCCGGATCCGAGTCAAGTTTCGAGTACGAGTTTGATTCCGAGTCCGAGAGAAGCCATGGATCCACAACCATTTCTGAAGGACTAGATGAGGTAACTTCTTCCTTAGAAGATAAGTTGTACAATATAATTTCATGCCTAAGTAGGAAGTTAGCTAAGTCCGAGAATCGAGTCAACTCACTACTTAAGGAAGTTCAAGTACTTAAGGAGCAAGTCAACTCGAAGACTTCGACTTGCCAAATTAAGGATAGAGACTCAACTCAAGTTGCAAAGCTTGAGGAAAAGAACTCGGTCCTAAAAAGGAAAGTAGAAGATCTAACCAGATCGTTGGAAAGGTTCACTTCAGGCTCCAAGTATCTCAACATGATACTTGGATCTCAGCGAGCCATGTACAACAACTCTAGACTTGGATACAAAGCTAAATCCTCCTATAAATCATACATGTCATTACATAGCCGAAACACTAAGAATCGAGTCCAAGCATGGGTTCCTAAGTCTAGCTTAGTCAACCAAGTTGGACCAAATCAATTTTGGATTCCCAAGAGTCAAGTTCACTTAGTGAACAAAACTCAACCTAGCTATGACTTAGGGGGAGCTAAAACTTTGCTTGTTGTTGGTGCAGTAGGCACCTAAGTCGAACCTGAGTTTTGATTATAGCAAACGATACAAAGTTAAGCTCATGTTGTTATCTCACGAGCTGAATCGAGTGTGCAGAAAATTGCTATAGCTGGAGCTGAAGGCTAGCGACACCCGGAGGAAGCCGCGGTGGTCGGGTGACACTCAAGTGACTTCGGAGGGAGCCGAAGGAATTGAGTGGAAGGCCGGAAGCAAAAGCAACACGTAAGTATCGAGGTAAGCTCGTGTGTGCGAGTGTAAGTAATGTTAGGAATATTGGAACGGCTAGAGGGAGGGGTGAATAGCGTTTTGCCCGATCGTGGATGGAATTCGATCTCGTTCGTGTCTACAATTTCGTTAGCGCAGCGGAATATATATAATGATAAAAGCAATAACGAAATGGACACAACACAAATCACAACAGGAGCATATAACGTGGTTCAGAACCGAACCGGTTCCTACTCCACGGATTGGGTTCGTACGAACCCTAGCGATGCCACAAACACCACTAACCAATAAAACTCCTTCTTGACACAAGTCAAGGGTGGAGAAACCCCTTACAAGTAATCTTACAACAGTAAGATACAAATACAAGCAATTACAAGAATGAATATAAAATACAAGTAAAGAAAAGACTTTACAACACTTGTTTTGATTGCTTGAATGCTTGGTTGCTTGCTTGCACTTGGAGACCTGATTTGCACCAACAAATCGCCCCAATAGCCCTCAAGAACCGATTACTTTTTCCTCCATCACGAGCTCCATATATAGCTTCAACTCGGCCGGAAAAAGTCGATCACCGATCGATTGGGACCATCACGATCGATGCCATCGTTGTCGTGAGACAACGGCTAGTTCCACGCTGATAAGTCCAACGAACACCATCACGACGACCATCACGACCGATGGAGTCCTCACTGACCGAGTCTCGACCCATTCTGCGGTCCGACTGAGCACCACCGATCACACGATCCGATCGCCGAGCCATCACCGATCGACAACCTATGGCAATGATCGCTAGGCCATAACCCGCAAATAACCCTAGTTGATTCGGTCCACCGACCGCCACATGGCACCACCGACCGCACACCTCAAACATGAGGTTTTAACTCAAGCATGGTTCCCCATACTGCTAGACCACCCTTAGCCTAGACCTGCAAGCCTTCTAGCCACCTCCATCACCTCCATCACGCCTGATCCTCCAAGTCATCCATGACTTGTTCATCCATCGCGCTAGCCTTCAGGTGCTTCCATCGGCTATGTCATGCTAATGGTGTTTACACCGCCAAGGCACATTGGACTTGCGCTGCCAAGACTCCGCTTGGACTTTATGCCGCCAACCATTGGACTTATGCTGCCAAGACTACCGCTTGGACTTTATGCCGCCAATATTAATCCCCTTGGACTTCAAATGCCAACCCACGTTGGACTTTCCATGCCAAGACCATGCTTGGACTTTCCTTGCCAACTCATATTGGACTTTCCATTTGCCAAGACCCATGCTTGGACTTTCCTTGCCAACACATGTTGGACTTTCCATTTGCCAAGACCCATGCTTGGACTTTCCTTGACAATTATATTGTCATATGTTTTTGTCGAAACATCAAAACACATCAAAACATCACTCGAGCCAAACTCGAGTCCTGGTCAATCGTGACCTGGGCCGATTGCACCAACAATCTCCCCCTTTTTGATGTTTGACAAAAACCAAACAAATAATTGAGTTAGAATACTAACTCCAATCCTTTACTAATTATCCCAAATTGGTAAATACTCTCCAAATGTTTTCCCCCAAACATTCTCCCCCTTTTTGACTAACAGCAAAAAGTTGTCTCCCCAAGAGGGTCAATGTCTCATGTCCCAATGAGATCTTACAATCTCCCCCTTAGTCCAAAAATACTTAGGATGCCTACCATCTTCCTAGTGATAAGTCCAATATCACTCAAGAGAGACAATCCTATTTACTCTCCCAATTTCCAAATTGGGTCTCTCAAAAGTCCCCATCAATTTCCCAATTGATGTCATATTCTCCCAATAACTTCTCCTTTTCAAGGAGAAAAACACATCCATCATTCCAAGATGGATACCTCCCCCTAAAGGCTTGCTCCCCCTTGACCCTTGCACCAACAATGTCCTTGGGAAGTCCCTAAGCCAATAGGAACTCTAAACCATCAAAATTAAGGTTAGAAATTCAACATTGAACTTTCCAACACCTTAAAATTGATACAAACCCCAAATACTTCTCCTAATCCATATCCAATGGATTTACACCCTTTATAATGCTTCCCAAAGCATATCCTAGGGTTAGGAGTAATTAGGGACCATAACCGTAGCTGAAATCGGGTTAAACAGCCTTGTTTACCGAAATCGAACAGCTACTCGAGTGATTCAGAAATCACGATCGAACCTCCATCACCGATCGCCACCTGGCGATCGATGATAATCAAAATCCTGATTTTCAGTTATCAAAAATGAGTTTTGAAATATCATAACTAATTATACGTATATCGAAAAATTACGAAATTTGATACGTATAATACTTATAACTAATACAATGGGTGAAAAATGTTTAAAAATTATTTTACCCATTAAATAGTGAAATTGGTACAAAGTTCAAAACCTTTGAAATTTTCAATGTTTTGGCCCTACTTTGTATCAACTTCATCAATGGTGATTGCTATCAAAAGATAGACTTCACCAAGGTTTTTCAAAATGATTTTAAAATGTTTTCAAAACCTTATCTTGGATCATATTCCTTGGGCTCTATGTACGTGACTTGTACACAAGCTCTCCCAATGATCCACATGGAATTGGATGAGTTTTAGTTCATCTAGATGCAAAAACTATGCACCTTGAACTTAACTCATATCCTAGCATCTCACATGTATCTATGGTGTAGAAATACACATACATGTCAATTAGATGTGAGATGTGGGTTTTGTTCTCCCTAAACTAGGGTTTCATGCATTTTCTAAAGCAACTCTACTTGATTCCCTTATAACTGGTACTCCAAGTCATGCCATAGTCCTTAAATCAATTTTAATCAAGTTAATGCATGAATGTATGATCATGGCATAAATAATAGCATTATTAAAACATGGCCAATGATCATGATGTCATGACATATGATAAAATTTAAGAACACATGACATCTAACATAACCCTAAACAATGTCATGACATGGTATATGATAGGATGCAATTTTATGTCATAATATATCAACTTTCATAAGCAATATAATTATACAAATATTCATCCATACACACAAGATTTTTCAGAAACAAAGATTTCATTTAACTTAAAATTTGTCTTTTACATTCAAAATGGAGATTGGCTATGCTCAATCTCACTACAAAAATTGACAACCACAAAAAAAAATCTAATATCCTCTAATCGTCCGCAGGAGGTGGCGGTGGAGGAGGCTGCTGACTCAGGGTCCAGGCCCGCATCATCTCTAGCATATCGAGCTGATCGCTCTATCGCGCCTGGGTCTCTCCATCCTATTCGAGATGTGCAGAAGGAAGCCTAGCTCGCCAATAGTCTCCGACCTAAGCGTCAACCGACTGCTAATAGTCCTAAAATCTAGAATCTAGCCAGCCACGGTGATCTGATGGACCCGCCGCTGATGTGTCTGCCGGCATCTGGTCATCCTCATCAGTGGTATCCGCATCCTCGTGGTCCTCTGTCGCCTCTCTGGGTACCGGAGGATGCTGTCTGCGTGCCCTGGGTGGTGGTCGTGGCGCCAACTCCATCTGTCCAGCGCCCATCCGTAGCTTTGCTAACGAGAAGTTACGAACTGATATACAGTCGTACACCTCCGATAGCGCTCGCAGAGAGCCCCTGTGGATGTTGACGCCTACGGAGTCGAGCCATGCTGTGATGATATGACCAAATGGCATATGCACTTTCCCTTGTACAGGGGAGGTGAAATGCACAATGCAATAAAACATGTTTAGTGCAAAGTTAATGTCTAACCTATGACGCATGGCATATAGAAGAAAGAGATGGGGAGGCCGAATCTTGGCCAGACCCCGAGTGACGATGGGAAGAAAACACCCAATAATGACCTTGTAAAGGACATTGTCAGGTGCAGATAACTCAGTGATAGGAAATAGATTCTGGGCCGGTGGACGAGGATGACCAAAGATATGCTCATGCATGGACTCCATAGAGATATGGTCAAAAGGCTCAGGTAAAGGAAAATCCATGGCAGGGTAAAAGATAAAGGTGTCATCTGAGGGCCTACACTCGAGAAACTCCTGCAGTATCGCAGGAGTGAACTCTAACTCGCGTTTTGCAACGCGAGTAGTGTAGGTAGGGCCGTCATCCACCTTTTTAAGGTTTTGATAGAATTCCTTAACAAGGTCATCATTAATTGGATGCGTGCACAAGATGATTTTCATCAGATTGTAGTATGCAATTAATTCCATGACATCACTACAATGCCGATTGAAAAAGTCCCTATCGATGTACCTAACCAACATAGGTTGGTACAATCGAGATTCACCCTCGGGTGGATCATTCCTACGGGCTCTCCTATTATGAATGCAATGTAATGATATGGCATGCAATGGAAATAATACACGATTAGATAAACCTAAATTGTAATGGAGATGAAAATTAGGGCTCGAAAAAAATCGTTACTTAGGCGCCATTTGAATGTGTGGCCGGAGGGAAGACTCAAATGTTGCTGGGAATCGCCGGAAAAGTCGCCGGAGAGCTTCAGACGTCGGAACCCTAATTGGAACAAGGAAAAATAAGCCCTAAATCGCGTGAACTAGGGCTCCAAATAGGTGGAAAATGGAGGAGAAGAGACTCGTCTATCAAACCTAACACTTGGGAGGTTGGCACGGCCGGAAGAGTTGGTCGGAGAGGGAGACGGCGATCGGAGAAGGAAGGGAGAAGAGAGAGCTCGTCGCGTGAAGACGGCGAACCCTAGCAGTTCGGCGTTATAAAAATACGATTGATCGGTGATGTGGAGCATCATCGGTGATGCGATTTATTACCGTTTTGGCCGTGATCAATCGATCCGGCTCGGCTCGGCTTCGAACCTTACGTAATGTGCTCTGATAGCATCGGTCGATCGATGTTGCCCATCGATCGGTGATGTGTACATCACTCGACCGCTCGTCGAGCTCACCGATGCACTTCTCGGTGATAGCCCTCATCGCCGATCGGATGAGCGACCTACCATCGATCGATGTTCAATCGTCATCGAGTCGATTTCATCATCTTAATTATTCCATTTTATCACGTTAGATCTTGTATATCGAATGTATTGATGTTATACTTTTATTCATGTATTTGTTAATGTATTTTAATGTTTTATTTCATTTTTGCAAACATTAACATTCAATGATTTCCAAAACCTAACATCTCATCCTTTCTAAGTGTTAAAATACACAATCAAGGTAAAAGACTTGTTTTGTGAGATGTAATCTATCCTAGACATTCCTTCCATGCAAAAATATGGTAAAACATATGAAGCATGATGAATACAAGACATCAAGTTGTGTGGCACTTGAGTATCACTCTAGATGTTACCTTTACATCTTAACCACACATCTCTTGATACATGACCTTCCAAAGTGTGCCAATAATCAAAGGTACACACTATGACCTCTAAATCTAGATTGTGTCAATTTTATTGATTTTCATGTTTTCAAGATATATATTGACACATCCTAAAATTCTTTGAAATTAAGGCTCAAAGATATTTCCAAGGTAACCATAACCTTGGAAGTAACCTAAGGTGCCACCTTTATCATGGTTGAGTTAACTACCCATCCAATCAAGGTTGGCACACCCTAAACCCATTTATCGTGAATCAATTACGCTCTTAGGAACCCAAAACCGATTTGAGCTCCTAGGGTTAATTAGGTATTCCTTAGGGATAACCTCCCTAGATACCTTCCTAATGACCCTCCTAGGCTTATTAGCCTTGGTCATTTTGGTCTTGCCTAGGTTAACCTTAGGGATTGCCTCCCTAACAACCTTCTTAGTGGCCATCCTAGGTTTCTTCGAAAACTTGGCTGTTAGGCACAAACCTTGGTCAACTCTAGGAATGACTTTCCCATTGACCTCGGTCTTTCTAGACCTAGTTAGTGTCCCATAGTCAAACGGAACACTATGGTAAGTCACCTTGGACTTAGGTTTGTGACCCAAGCCATTCTTGCCCTTGGTTGACTTTTGACTCTTAGATCCTAGAGTTTGATAATTTGACCCTTGAAATTGATTTTGTATCTTGTTTAGGGTCTTTTCCAATTTCTCAAGCCTTGACCTCAAGGCTTGGTTCTCTAATTCTAATTGCCCAATTTTAGAATTTTTATTTAAATCTTGGGCATTGGACTTTCTTGGCAAATGCCTAGTCCATTTTGGATTAAAACCTAGATGTTCTTGGATTTTCTTAATAGATTCCCTAGGTATTATTTTTCTAGGGACATTAGTCCCAAATTTCTCCTTATTCTTAAGGTGAACATTCTTAGCTCCTAAACACATATGTTTGTTATTTCTAGCATGCTCTTTATGATACATAACAAAATTGCTAAAATTAGTTCTAGCATGCTTTTTAATATTTAAATTAGACGGAGCATTATTTAAATATACCTTAGGGTTTGCCTTAGTGGCTCCCCCTACTTGTGATGCTCCCCCTTGCCCCTTCTTCTTCTTCTTTGGGCATTGACTCCGGTAATGACCCGGTAGTCGGAATTTGAAGCAAATGACATGCTCCTTGCTCTTTTGTCTTGGAGAACCGGCGTCCGTTGACTTTTGTTGACTTTTAGGCGCCGGAGGAGCTTTCTTGATCCTCTTTGGACATTTGCTCTTGTAATGCCCATACTCCATACACTCAAAGCACATAATATGATTTTTATTTGAAAATAAAGTGTTTGAGTTACCTAGGGTGGTGGTAGGTGCCGGAGTTGAATTTTGAGCTTCCTCATCTTGATCGGATGTTGAAAGCTCTTCTTGAGGTTGCTCCGGTGTAGAGGATGGTCTTTCTTCCTCAATCCTAGGAGTAGATGCTTCTTCCACCTCTTCTACTTCTTCTTTCTCCGATTCGGAAGTTGACTCCATCTCAACTTCCGATTCCTCACTTTCACTCGAGGATGAACTCTCCTCATGGAATCTTGCCAATTTTCTCCATAGCTCCTTGGCATACATGTAATCCCCTAGCTTGCACCAAACATCATTAGGGATTAAATCTTCCAAAAGTTTCGTTACCTTAACTTCGGTCTTGAGCTTTTGGCGTTGCTCTTGGGTCCACTTTTTCAATTTTAGGACATTCCCCTTCTTATCCCTAGGGGGTTCAAGGCCTTCAATGAGGATGAACCAATCCTCTATGTTCATCATCAAGAATGTTTCCATTCTTGCTCTCCATGCCGGAAAATCTTCTGGATCATATGGAGGTGGAGTGTTGATTTCCCATCCAAGCTTGTCTTGGAATTCCATCTTCACCTTCTAGCCTTTTGCCTTAGCTCCCGGTTGTTAATCCGTAGAAGAGCCCCGGGCTCTGATACCACTTGTTAGGAATATTGGAACGGCTAGAGGGGGGGTGAATAGCGTTTCGCCCGATCGTGGATGGAATTCGATCTCGTTCGTGTCTACAATTTCGTTAGCGCAGCGGAATATATATAATGATAAAAGCAATAACGAAATGGACACAACACAAATCACAACAGGAGCATATAACGTGGTTCGGAACCGAACCGGTTCCTACTCCACGGATTGGGTTCGTACGAACCCTAGCGATGCCACAAACACCACTAACCAATAAAACTCCTTCTTGACACAAGTCAAGGGTGGAGAAACCCCTTACAAGTAATCTTACAACAATAAGATACAAATACAAGCAATTACAATAATGAATATGAAATACAAGTAAAGAAAAGACTTTACAACACTTGTTTTGATTGCTTGAATGCTTGGTTGCTTGCTTGCACTTGGAGACCTGATTTGCACCAACAAATCGCCCCAATAGCCCTCAAGAACCGATTACTTTTTCCTCCATCACGAGCTCCATATATAGCTTCAACTTTGTCTTTGGAAAAAAGTCGATCGATCCGATCGGGACCATCGATCGTCGATCGATGCCATCGCTGTCGTGAGACAACGACTAGTTCCACGTTGGATAAGTCCAACGGAACTACCATCAGTCGACTGATGGAGTCCTCACTCGACCAGTCGAGTCTCGACTCCATTTTGTGGCCGAATTCTCGAGCACCAGTCGACTGATCACACGATCAGTCGACTGCTCGAGCCATCACGGCCCGACAACCCTATGGCAGTCGACTGCTAGGCCATAACCCGCAGTCAAACCCTAGTTGACTCGGTCCAGTCGACTGCCACATGGCACCAGTCGACTGACACACCTCAAACATGAGGTTTTAACTCAAGTATGGTTCCCTACTTGCTAGACCACCCTTAGCCTAGACCTAAGCCTTCTAGCCACCTCCATCAGCCTCACGCCTCTCGGATCCCTCCAAGTCATCCATGACTTGTTCATCCATCGCGCTAGCCTTCAGATGCTTCCGTCGGCTATGTCATGCTAACGGTGTCTACACCGCCAAGGCACATTGGACTTACGCCGCCAAGACTCCGCTTGGACTTTACGCCGCCAACCATTGGACTTATGCTGCCAAGACTATCGCTTGGACTTTACGCTGCCAATATTAATCCCCTTGGACTTCAAATGCCAACCCATGTTGGACTTTCCACGCCAAGACCATGCTTGGACTTTCCTTTCCAACTCATATTGGACTTTCCATTTGCCAAGACCCATGCTTGGACTTTCCTTGCCAACACATGTTGGACTTTCCATTTGCCAAGACCCATGCTTGGACTTTCCTTGACAATTATATTGTCATATGTTTTTGTCGAAACATCAAAACACATCAAAACATCACTCGAGCCAAACTCGAGTCCTAGTCAATCGTGACCTGGGCCGATTGCACCAACAAGTAAGGTCGTATCCTCGTTACAGGGAAAGACTTAAGCGTAGATCCGACCCAAGACATCTCATAGGTGGTCTAGGTCGAGATCAGACGGTCGACGACCGTCGAAATAGTGTTTTCTTTAAGCTAACATTGCCTTGCAGCCCGGTGATCGCGCTAACTCGAAGGACTCGAATACCGTCCATCAGACGGGTGACTACGGCTAGCACTCGTGATCTTCGCCAGTCCAGTGATATGGCCATCGATCATTCGTCAAAGGATCAGCCTCGAGGAGTCAAGGTTTATCACCAAATTTCAAGGGGAATGGTGCTCAAATATGATTGGCTAGGGTTCCTCTCGAAAAGGGGCTCAAAGGCTATAAAAGGAGGTCCTAACCTAGGGTTTTAAAATAATTCTAAGTGCTCAAAAGCTTCTGCAATCTTTGCGACTCTCCAGCTGACTCTCGACAGCGAAGTCTGCCAACAACCCTTTCTTAAGTTCTTTCTTTTTAGTTGTTGGTATATTCCTTGTTATTGTTTTCAATATTGCAACTCTTTTACTCGAGGTTTTTCTATCGTTGCATTTTACTTTAATAGAAGAGAGGGTTTGTCTCTCTATCATTTTGTTTCGAAAGTTTTTTTGTAATCGTCAAACTCCTACCTCCAACGAGGAGGAGTGTTTTAGTGAATTGCCCTCCGTACACGGTCTAGGACCGTTAGGGCCTTGGAGTAGTAGCCGAAGGCTACGAACCAAGTAAAAAATAAACTTGTCTCTTTTTGTTTCATTTACATTTTCGCTGCGTATATTTGTCTTGAAACGAATTCGAAAGAAAAAGGCTTTTAAGCTATTCACCCCCTCTAGCGAACCGCATCGATCCAACAATTGGTATCAGAGCCGGGGGTTGCTAAGATTTGGTGAAACCACCAATCTAGCCATTTTTACAGATTTATTTTTTTTGTTTCTTTTAATTCTGTTTTTTTTCTTTTTTTTTTGGATTTGTTTCGCTTTGTTAAGTATTCTCCCGCACTACTAATCCAAGACGCGAGTCTTGGCACTTGTTTTGTGTTTTTGTCGTTGCTAGTTTCTTCGTCGTCGTCTCCTTGTGTCTTTTGTTCTAATGGCCCATCTCGAGGGTTTTAGCACCGTCCGACCTCCGTTTTACAACGGAGATGACTTCCGTTATTGGAAGGGTCGGATGGAATGCTTCCTAAAAACCCAAATAGAGATGTGGATTGTGATCCAAACCGGGTTCACCCTTCCTACTAATGAAGAAGGTGAATCCTTGGATTACAATCAATGGACCATTGCGACAAAACGACAAGTCGAAGCCGACGCCAAGGCAACACAAATCCTCCAATGCGGCCTATCCAAAGAGGAGCTAAATCGCGTCGGCCCCTTCATAAGCGCAAAAGATCTTTGGACAAAACTAGTGGAGCTACACGAAGGGACCGATGAAGCCAAGGTATGTAAGCGCGACCTCTTGTTCAATAAATTATATAATCTAAAAATGCAGGAACACGAGTCCGCGACGCAACTCCACGCCCGTATCCAAGACATAGTCAACAACCTACACGCAATCGGGCAAAAGGTCGAAAACCGTGACCTTATAAGGTATGTTCTAAACTCTTTTCCGAGGACTACCTTGTGGGCATCCATGGTCGATGCTTACAAGGTCTCCAAGGACCTCTCTAAACTTAGATTAGATGAACTCTTTTCCGATTTTGAATTACATGGCAGTCAACTCGGAACCCGAGAGGGTATAGCCTTGTTTGCGAGTTCAAAGAAGAAGAAAATCACAAGCAAGCCACCACCAACCGAGGAGGAAGACGAGTCCGAAGAAGAAGTTGACCCGGAATTGACTACCTAGCTAATGAACCTAGCTTGAAGGATAGCCAAGGGACGAAAGCGAACCACAACTCGACCCAACCATGTTAAGCCTATAAGTTCTTATATTAGGTTTTTTGAGTGTAACTGGTTTGGACATATCATGTCCTTGTGCCCCAAGCTAAACCACAAAGCACCTAAGCACAAGAAGGCCCTCAGCGTGACATGGGAAGAAGCGTCATCCGAAGAAGGCGAAGACCACGTCTTCATGGCGAAATCAATTGAGTCGGACATGGAGACCGAACTGAACTTGAGTCGAACACGAGGATGACTCGGACTCTGAAGCTACCTTCAAGTCAAGCCACGGATACGCATCCGGTTCAAAAGATACCCTTAAAGTAAGTCGAACTTTATTTAATACTTTACAAAATATGGTTAGGTTTTTGTCTAGGAAATTAGTTAAATCCGAGTCCAAGGTCGAGACCCTGGTTGAGGAGGTCAAACTCCTCAAACACAAGGTCTCCCTAACCTCTTCGACTAGTCGAGTTCAAGAGAAGGACTCAACTCGGGTTGAAAAACTCGAAGTTGAGAACTCACTCTTGAAAAGTCAAGTCGAAGATCTTAGGAACACATTGGAAAGGTTCACTTCGGGATCCAAAGGACTTGACCTCCTACTTGGATCTCAAAGGGTCGTGTACAACAAGGCTGGACTAGGGTTTAACTCAAACACGACTAATAGGTCGTATATGTCGATTGTAAGTCGACATAGGAAACATGTCCAAGCATGGGTCCCTAAGAACCTTTTGATTTCAACTCTAGGATCCAACCCGTACTGGATTCCCAAGGACCAAATCCACTATGTGGATAGACCGAACCGATTCAACGGTCTAGGGGGAGCCAGTACAAAACATGTTTGTGCTTTAACTTAGAAATTGCATGTTTTAACTTAGAAAGTTTGTGCTTTAACTTAGAAATTGCATGCTTTAACTTAGAAAGTTTGTGCTTTAACTTAGAAATTGCATGTTTTAACTTAGAAAGTTTGTGCTTTAACTTAGAAATTGCATGCTTTAACTTAGAAAGTTTGTGCTTTAAAACTTGTGAACTCACTTAGAACATGAACATAACCAACTAAAATTCTTCGAAAAGATTGAGCCTCGGGGAGCCTCTTTTCAAAAATAACCAGTTAGACTAGGAAATAATCTTAGGTGAGTCAAGTCATCATTTTCTTGAAAATGGCTTTGTCTAAGGAAGTGGTCGATGATCCGATAAAAGAAGGCCCCTGTGCCTCGCCACGACCTGGAAGCCATGATCTTGAAAAGGTAAACTTGACAAGCCTAGGTCAAATCAAATCTAACATAAAATTACTTGAACCTAAATGCACTTAATCAACTTAATTGGAAGTCATCTCACAAAAAACACATAAGTATAACATGCTTGATCATATAGACACAGGTGAGATGACCTAGGTTTAACAACTCACAACCAATTTTTTAAAAAAATCTAAAATCCAATCCAACCACCTTGTGTGTAGGATCAATGGATGTTGGACAGCGGTTGCTCCCGACACATGACCGGGGATCAACTCAAATTCACAAAGCTTCGATTCAAACGACAAGGATCGGTAGCCTTTGGGAATAACGACAAGCTCAAAATCATCGGATCAGGTGATATCGAGCTTAACTCGAATTTTGTTATCAAAAATGTATTACTTGTAGAGAATTTTGAATATAACCTGCTTAGCGTAAGTCAATTATGTGACAATAACTATAAGGTCGTATTTTTAGAAAATGAATGTGTAATTAAAACAAATAAAACAGCTAAAACAATACTCAAAGGAACTAGGACAAATAACATTTATACAATTAACTTAATCAAATCCTCAGCCAAATGTCTTATGACACAGGAAGAGGAATCATGGTTGTGGCACCGACGACTCGGTCACTCGCACCCAAGACTCATCCACAAGATGAGTCAGAGTGGCTTAGTCAGAGGCTTACCCAACCTCAACAACTTGGTTAATAAAATCTGTAATGCTTGTCAACAAGGAAAACAACCTAGGACACAACACAAGTTAACTAACCAAGAATGAACCTCAAGTGTACTTGAGCTCCTGCATATGGATCTATTCGATTCACATGGAGCCAAGTCACTCAATAGAAGTCAATATTGCTTAGTCATAATTGACGACTACTCCAGGTTTACCTGGGTTAGGTTCATCAAACATAAAAATGATACCCTAGATCAATTAATCAATCTATTCAAATTAATCGAGAATAAAAAAAACCTTAAGGTTAAAAGACTTAGAAGCGATCATGGTGGTGAATTCGAAAATCAAAGGTTCACCGACTTCTGTAACCTAAACGGATACCACCATGAATTCTCTTGCCCTAGGACCCCTCAACAAAATGGCCTAGTGGAGCGGAAAAACCAAACTCTACAAGAAGCCGCTAGGACCATGTTGAACGAATACGACCTACCTGATAGGTTTTGGGCAGAAGCCGTTAGCACGACTTGCTATGTCCAGAATAGGATCCTTATGGTAAAGAGGCACCTTAAGACCTCATAAGAGATTTATCACAATAAAATACCCAACATCAAGTACTTTAGGGTATTTGGATGTAAAGTACATATCTTAAACACTAAGAACCACCTAGGGAAATTCGAATCCAAAACCTCCACCGGAATCTTCTTAGGATACTCAACCACGAGTAGGGCCTATAGGGTATATAACCACGATACCCTTAAAGTCGAAGAGACTATTAATGTAGTGTTCGATGAAGTACCCGAACCTACAAAACCCTTAATGACCCCAAGTGTTGAGCCCACTGATACCAAACTCGTCCTCACCACGAGATCGAGTCTAATCCACATCAACCAACTTCTCTTGTCGACCAAGTGACAAGTGATCCGAGTCAAACTAGTGTTCAACCAAGTCACCCCATTGATCAAGCATTAGGTGACACAAACCCAACCCAATCTAGGATTCAAACTAACCACCCTATCGATCAAGTGATAGGAGATCCTAATCTAGGAGTTCGAACTAGAGCATCCTATAGGAACCTTAGTCAAATTTCCTTAATTTCAAAGATAGAACCCAAATCAATTGAACAAGCTCTTCTTGATCCCAATTGGATTATTGCAATGCAAGAAGAGCTAGCTCAATTTACTAGGAATGAAGTGTGGGAATTAGTACCACCACCTAAAGACAAAATGATAATTGGAACAAAGTGGGTGTTTCGAAATAAGCTTGATGATAAAGGTGAAGTAGTTAGAAACAAGGCTAGGTTGGTCGCCAAAGGGTTTAGTCAAGTCGAAGGCTTAGATTACGTGAAACCTATGCCCCGATAGCTAGACTCGAATCCATTCGAATGTTGCTAGCTTATGCCGCACATCGAGGATTTAAATGTTTCAAATGGATGTTAAGTCGGCATTCCTAAATGGATACATTAAAGAAGAAGTTTATGTTAGCCAACCCCCCGGATTTGAAAATCTAGATAAACCCGACCATGTTCTAAAACTTAAGAAAGCTCTCTATGGACTTAAACAAGCTCCTCGAGCTTGGATGCGAGACTTTCAATCCATCTTAAGTCAAAAGGGTTTAACCAAGGCTTAGTTGACCCAACTCTCTTCGTAAAAACCTTAGGTAAAGAAATATTCATAGCTCAAATTTACGTAGACGATATAATTTTTGGAACCTCTAACTCAGCCTTACTAAACGAGTTCGTTTCACTCATGGAAAGTGAGTTCGAAATGAACTTGGTAGGCATGTTAAGTTTCTTTTTAGGTCTACAAATTAAACAAACTAAGGATGGTATATACCTATATCAACAAAAATACACTAAGGAGTTAATTAAAAGATTTGGAATGCAAGACGCTAAGATAATAAACACCCCAATGGCGATTAATGTTAACATAGGAGAAGACCTAGAAAGTAAGTCCATTGACTTAAAGTACTATAGGAGCGCGATAGGAAGTCTCCTATACTTAACTGCGAGCTGACCCGACATCCTATTCGCAGTAAGTATGTGCGCCAGGTTTCAAACCTGTGCTAAGGAGTCTCACCTAACCCTAGTTAAGCGTATCCTTAGATATCTTAAGGGTACACTTAACGTTGGTATTTGGTACCCTAGATCTACGGAGTTCGAACTAATCGGCTACTCCGATTCGGACTATGCCGGTAGTAAGCTCGATAGAAAGAGCACGAGTGGTTGTTGTCAACTTCTCGGCTCGAGTCTAGTAAGTTGGTGCAGTAGGAAGCAACACTGTGTCGCTTTATCTACCACCGAAGCTGAATACATCGCGATGGGTGAGTGTGTCACTCAACTTCTTTGGATGAAGCACACTCTCCGCGACTTTAAGTTAGACTTTACGAGTACTAAACTTCACGTAGACAACATTAGTTCAATTAATCTTACTAAGAATTCGATATGTCACTCTAGGACCAAACATATAGAGGTCAAACACCATTTCATTCGAGAACATGTGGCCAACGACCAATACAACTCGAATATATCGAATCAAGTCTAACTTAGCAGACCTATTTACTAAACCCCTACCCGAAGCCGAATTTAGTCTATTAAGATGAAAATTGGGCATGTGCGTAGTAGAATAGGAACTTGCAAATTATATTTTCTTACTACTATTTCTTAAATTTTCATTTTTATGGAACTAGCATAGGACATACCTTAGATATCATGCACCTATAGATTTAAGGAGCCAATACATCTCACAACACATAGGACTAATGTGTTTGTGTACTTAGCCACGTAGATGGGCGTGAGATGTTAGGACCTTACTCCTGGTTCCAGATGTAGATCTAGTGCATCGCCATGAACCATGGAGTAAAATCATACACTAATACTATTGATCTTTCATATCAATCAAGCCAAATATGAGTCGAACATTTTATAGATGAGCTTATTTTCAGTATATTTTAAAAAATAATAATAATAATAAAATAAAAAATGGGGAACATGCTTTGGACTTTAAATTTAACACTTATTTTGTTTCCCACACACGCCTTACTCTTTTCGATATACGGCAAAAGGGGGAGAAAAAGGCCAAAGTTAAAAGGTCAAAGTTAAGGGGTCAAATTTTTTTGACAACTTAACTCTTACTTCATATTTAAACCAAAAGTTAAAACTTATTCAAAGGCCAAAGAATTCTTAACTTAAACTTATTTATTTCAAATACTATGGCCAATATTAAGTAATTTCGGTTACTTAATTTTTTTTAGTAGCAAATGTCAAGGGGGAGAGTTAAAACTCTTTCTCAAGTACTCACCCTCGGTCAAGGGGGAGGATTCCTCAAGGGGGAGCACTTGAAAAAGAGTTTTTATACTCTGTTCATTCATGCTCTTAACACTCCTGCTCATTCATGCATATCTTTTCTTAATGCACTTAACTTTGTATGTGGGTTTGCCATAAATCAAAAGGGGAGATTGTTAGTGCGTAGGCACCTAAGTCGAACTGAGTTTTGATTATAAGCGATACAAAGTTAAGCTCATGTTGTTATCTCACGATTTGAATCGAGTGTGCGAGAAAATTGCTATAGGTGGGTGAAGGCTAGCGACACGGAGGAAGCGCGGTGGTCGAGGCGACACTCAAGTGACTTGGAGGGGCGAAGGGTGAGTGGAAGGCGGAAGCAAAAGCAACACGTAAGTATCGAGGAGTAAGCTTCGTGTGTGCGAGTGTAAGTAAGGTCGTATCCTCATTACACGGAAAGACTTAGCGTAGATCCGACCCAAGACATCTCATAGGTGGTCTAGGTCGAGATCGGACGATCGGCGACCGTCGAAATAATGTTTTCTTTAAGCTAACATTGCCTTGCGGCCGGCATCGGTCATTGCCAACTGAAGGACTCATTGCGTCCATCGATCGGGTGACTACGGCTAGCACTTTCGTGATCTTTGCCGGTGGTCGTAGTGATGTATCGGTCATTCTTGGGTGCTCAAATATGATTGGCTAGGGTTCCTCTCGAAAAGGGGCTCAAAGGCTATAAAAGGAGGTCCTAACCTAGGGTTTTAAAATAATTCTAAGTGCTCAAAAGCTTCTGCAACGCTACGACTCTACGACAATGAAGTGCTGCCAACAACCCTAGCTTAAGGTCTTTCTTTTTAGTTGTTAGTATAATCCTTGTTATTGTTTTCAATATTGCAACTCTTTTACTCGAGGTTTTTCTATCGTTGCATTTTACTTTAATAGAAGAGAGGGTTTGTCTCTCTATCATTTTGCTTCGAAAGTTTTTTTGTAATCATCAAACTCCTACCTCCAACGAGGAGGAGTGTTTTAGTTAATTGCCCTCTGTACATGGTCTAGGACCATTAGGGCCTTGGAGTAGTAGCCGAAGGCTACGAACCAAGTAAAAAATAAACTTGTCTCTTTTTGTTTCATTTACATTTTCGCTGCGTATATTTCTCTTGAAACGAATTCGAAAGAAAAAGGCATTTCGCTATTCACCCCCCTCTAGCAAACCGCATCGATCCAACACTTGTTTCCTTGTTTAGATTACTTTACTTGCTTAATTTAGAATGGACTAGATAGGAAACAATGTAGTTTAAACTTGAACAACCAATTACTAAGACGAAGTGAACTGATAGTAAGTTAGGGAAGCTCTTCAAAGTGCATGTCTAGGAAGTGATCGTTGCTCCGATATCCAAGATGGCCATGTGTCTCACCACGACTTGGTGCACTAAATCGAGTGGAATTGACCGAAGCAAACTGTTAGTTAAAGCCCTAGAACCAATCATGTGATGGTTGAATAGGGAACATTTTGTATCATATTCTATAAAGGCAAAGGATTGGTTATTATATTTACATCTTGCTTGTGCCAGCTAATTTAAATATAATAATGCCCTAGAAAAGTAGGTTCTTATCTACAGCACATCAATTGGCAGAATTGATTATGAGAGGCTGTAGAGAACACTTTCCTAAATGTTCCTAGTCGAGTATTAATATGCAAGGGCAATATTAATACATAAAGACTAGCATGTAGGTCAATTGATGACTTGATCTCACAAGTCATGGATATATGATATCAAGTTGACACATGGGTATATATTGGAGAATATATCTTGACCCCATGAGAAAGTTTCATGGATCGTTATATGAGTGTCATAAACTTTCTCATGTGACTATTGGTATGAATAGTCCTCGGACACGAAGTCACTACGGTTCCCTACATAAGGAGTTATGTACTTTGGTATCGTCAAGCGTCACATGTGAGGTGGACCATAAAAGCGATTCTTGGGTATGTAACAAATTATGCGGAGGGATGTGAGTGATGTAGATGGGATCTATCCCTTCCATATGAGTGATATCGGTGGGCCCCTTGATTGAGTAGAACTACTAAACGCATGGCCATGCTCGAATGAGTCAATATGAGATATTGAGCTCATTTGTTTGAGTTAGTTTACTCGGGGATCAAGAAACACATAGATTGATCGAGGATGACACGGTCTATGCCTCATTGATCAATCGATATCAAGGATAGAAGGACGGTCATATATTATAGTAGTCACTGAAAGGTTAGTCTGATCTTGACTTATCTCGTAACTTGGGTAGCAATGATGTATTGCTAGATGCCGCTCATTGCTTGTGTATCTAAAAGAGTTTAGATCCACTGCCAACGTTATGAGAGCCTATAGGGTCACACACAAAGAGCATGATAATTAGAGGAATTAGAGTATTCTCGTTTGACTAGAATAAATTGGGAATAAGCTTAAGTACAAAATGGTTTTTGGACTTTAAGCTTAATGAGAATTTTAGCTAATTGATTTAATGAGATTAATTCAATATGTTACCTTATTGATTTAATAAGATTAATTCAATATGATAACATAAGCTTAATTGAATTAATAAGATTAATTCAATATGATAACATAAGCTTAATTGAATTAATAAGATTAATTCAACATGCATGAATGCCACATAAGAATGCCACATAAGCATGCCACATAAGCATGCCACCTAAGCATCCACCTAAGCTAGTTAAGGTGGAAGGAAACAAAATGGTTTTGTCTCCTTAAGTGGCCGGCCAAACAAGGATATGTCTCAATGCAATGGATTGCATTGAATGTGTGGAGGTGAAAGGGTTTTTCCAACCCTATAAAAGACACCCTAAGTGGCCGGCCAAAGAGGGCATTGGCTTTGTTGTTGGTGGAAGCTTTGGTTGTGTGGGTTTGTGAGTGTAGGCTAGCAAGAAGAGGAGTCTTCTTCTTCCTTTCTCCTTTTCCCTCTCTTCCTCTCCTTTAGGGACTTCTCTAGCAAGAAGTAAAGGAGAGCTCTTCTAGTTTTCCTTTTGTGAGACAAGAGCGTGCTCGTGTGGATACGTATAGAGCACTCGGACATTGAGCGTGCTAAAGATCCAACAAACCGAAAGGAAAAGCGGGATTGCAAAGGGCACGCAACAAAGGTAATCCTCTCCTATAAGATAGGCTTGGTTTAGAGAAATTTATTTTATACGAGTTTGCTTTCGCATGGATCACTTGGAAGGGATCCTAATTTTTTTTCCGTTGCGCATATGCCATTTGGCATAAAGATTTCCCTCTGATTAGTATCGAGCCACTTGCGAAGATCGTATAAAAATAGGTTTTCTCTATTTTATATGTGATATAGAAGTAGGATAAATTTTATTATGAGTTGATAATTGCATTAGCAAATTTTCAAACATAATAAAATATCCAATGTCTTTTAAAAGTTAAAATGACATGGTGCATGGTTATGGCCTAGTCCCAAAAAGTTTGTGATTGTGTGTTGTAATTCTTAATACGGCCTGCGTGTCGTGCCTTTCTCCTAATATTCTTGTTGTAAAATTAGTTTTAGACTCGAATGTAACTCTAGTATTTCTCCTTTTGTAATGTACAAAACAAGGATGGAGGGTCCATTGGAAGATGAGGTTACAAGGAGGAAGTCAACACACAAGACAACCAAAGGAAGCACTTAGGAGAAGATGCTATCCTAGGTTGACCAATCAATCTTTTCATTGGCTTGAGAAGATTGTAGAATAAGGGCCATAACCATGACACGTTAGTTTAATATGTATGTGATGCATGTTAGTTTAGCTTGTATGTGATGCATGATTAGTTTAGCTTATATGTGATGTATGCTAATATGTATATGATACATGTTTATTTCTTAATAAGTCTAATGTATATGCCTACCAAAGTTGGTACTCACTACTTCCTCGATCTTTTGTTATTGGGTTTTCCAAAGCAAAGCAATGCATTTTATCTTGGAGAGTGCGAGTGGACAATCGTGATGTCCGCTATCAAACTTGGTTAAGACTTAATTAAGTGTTTTCTTAATTGGTTAAGAAAGTAGAGGCATATATTAGCTTTGAACATAAGTGAAACATTAGTTTTGTGTGATTTAGAACATCAGCTTTGTCTTAGAAGTGGTCGTTGCTCGATATCCAAGAAGGCCCTGTGCCTGCCTCTACGATGGAAGGCTGTTTAGGAATAAACACTAAACTAATCTAAAACTTAACCAAAGCTATTAAAGAGTTACATCAGATGTAATTGGCAAAAGATTGCCTACCTAATTATACTACGTCTTGGGCGATTAGCCAAAGCTAACTCAAGGCAATTATGATGTGGATCTTTATCCCATATAAATTTATAGCTAAATAGTAGCTATGAGAATTTAGTGGGAGCCTCATTTAATTAAAGGCCTAATTAAATGATTTAGGTATGATACTTAACTTTGCATTTTAATGTTGTAGATCACCATGTCATCTAACACGACACACCCCCTCAACTTGCGATCTGTCCTTGAGAAGGACAAGCTCAATGGAGCAAACTTTCTTGACTGGTATAGGAACTTGAGGATTATCCTCAAGCAAGAGCATAAACTATATGTCCTAGAGCGGTCTACCCACGAAATACCCGCCCTGGCCACTCGTGCTGAAAAAGATGCTTATAAGAAGCATCAAGATGACGCATTAGATGTGTCATGCCTTATGCTTGCCACCATGAACTCTGAGCTTCAGAAGCAACATGAGAACATGGATGCCTATGATATGGTTGAGCATTTGAAACAACTATATCAAGGACAAGCTAGGCGGCGTTTTGAAGTGTCTAAGGCTCTTTTTGCATGCAAGATGCAAGAAGGAACACTGTAGAAACTCACGTACTCAAAATGATTAGATGCGTTGAGAACCTTGAAAGACTAGGTTTTCCACTGAGCCAAGAATTGGCAACTGATGTTATCCTGCAATCGTTGCCGGAAGCATACAATCAATTCGTCATGAATTATAACATGAATGAAATTGATAAACCTTTGCCTGAGATTCTCAGCATGTTGAGAACTGCTGAACCAAATCTCAAGAAGAAAGTTAGTAATGTACTAATGGTCAAGAAGGACAAAGGTAAGCGCAAAGGCAAGGGTAAGACCCAAGCCAAAGGCAAGGCCAATTCATCCACTTCAAAGGGTAAAGGTAAAGTACCTAAGGAAGGGGACTGCTTCCATTGCGGTGAGACTGGACACTGGAAGCGGAACTGCAAAGTCTACCTTGAGGAAGTAAAGAACAAGAGAAGTGGGACTTCTGCCTCAGGTATACACGTTATAGAAGTTAATCTATCTATTTCTTCTACATGGGTATTAGATACCAGATGTGCATCTCACATTTGTACTAATGTGCAGGGACTGAGAAATAGTAGAATAATGGCAAAGGCGAAGTGGACCTCTGAGTAGGCAATGGCGCAAAAGTTCTTCTTTGTAGTGTAGGAACATATTCTTTGTCTTTGCCCCTTTGGGCTTATCTTAGAACTAGAGGAGTGCTTTTATGTACCGCATTAACAAAGAACATAATTTCTGTATCTTGTTTAGACAAGAAAAACTTTTCTTTTATAATAAAGGACAAATGTTGTTCCATTTATTTGAATGAAATGTTCTATTGTAATGCACCACTTATGAATGGTCTCTATGTTCTAGATTTAGAAAACCCAATTTATAACGTAAATACCAAACGGTTCAAATCGAATGATTTGAACAAACATATCTACAACTTGCGTCGCCTAGGTCACATAAATGAAAAAGCATATCCCAACTCCATAAAGATGAATTATTGGACTCATTTGATTTTGAATCATATGAGGTATGCGAATCTTGTCTGTTAGGAAAGATGACTAAAACTCCATTTAGTGGACATGGCGAGAGAGCGACGAACTTGTTAGGACTCATACATCTTGATGTATGTGGCCCTTTCAATGTCGAAGCGAGGAGGCTATAAGTACTTTATTACTTTCACTGATGATATGAGTAGATTTGGCTACTTATATTTGATGAGACATAAGACAGAATCCTTTGAAAAGTTCAAAGAATTCAAGAATGAAGTACAAAACCAACTTGGTAAGCGTATTAAGCAACTTCGATCAGATCGAGGTGGTGAATACCTTAGTCAAGAGTTTCGTGATCACCTGGTGAGTGTGGGATAATATCCCAACTCACTCCACCGAACACCACAATGGAATGGTGTATCCGAGAGGAGAAATCGTACTCTATTAGATATGGTACGATCAATGATGAGCAGGTGATCTACCTACTTCCTTTTGGGGTTTAGCTCTAGAGACGTAGCTTTCACACTTAATCGCGTCCATCAAAAGCCGTAGAAAAGACACCATATACGATATGGGTAGGAAGAGTCCCAAAATGTCTTTATAAAGATTTGGGGTTGTGAAGCTTATGTTAGGCGTCAAGTCTCGGATAAACTAGGACCCAAATCGGATAAGTGTTATTTTGTAGGATATCCCAAGGAAACTAAGGGATATTACTTTTACAATCCACACTTGGCAAGGTGTTTGTTGCGAAATCTTTGTCTTTCTAGAAGAGAATTTATTTCTAGAAAAACTAGTGGAGTAAAATTCATCTTGAAGAAGTTCAAGATGATGATAACACTAAGGCTTGATGGAAAATGAGCAGGAACCACAAAGTGTTGTGGATGAGGAAATTGTTGCCCAAAGAGTTGTGGAACAAACACATTCAAGTAGACCAACCTCTTCGTAGATCTAATAGGATCCGTCGTCAACCGAGAGATATTCTTTTCTCTTGGTAGACAAGCGGTGATGTATTGCTTATCGATCTTGGCGAGCCTACATCCTATCAAGAAGCTATGATGAGCCAGTTAGAAATGGCTAGAGGCCATGAGATCGAAATGGAATCCATGTACACTAACCAAGTATGGACTTTGGTTGATCCACGAAGGTAAAACCCCATTGGGTGTAAGTGGGTCTTTAAAGTAAAGCGACATGGATGGTAATAAGCATACCTATAAAGGTAGATTGGTGGCTAAAGATTCAAACAAATTCATGGTATTGACTATGATGAAACCTTTTCACGATTGCGATGCTTAAATCCATTCGGATCATACTTGCTATTGCGACCTACCATGATTATGAGATCTGGCGGATGGATGTCAAAACCGCTTTTACGAATGGAAAGCTACTCGAGGATGTGTACATGACACAACGAGGGTTTTGAAGATCAAAGCATCTGGAAAGGTATGCAATGCAAAGGTCCATTTATGGACTAAAGCAAGCCTCTCTGGAATCTTCGATTCGATGATGCAATCAAGAGTTTGGTTTCATCAAGAATGAAGATGAACCTTGTGTCTACAAGAGAAATAGTGGGAACACAGTTGTATTTCTTGTCTTGTATGTAGATGACATACTTCTCATCGGAAATGATATTCCCTCACTCGATGCTGTGAAGATGTGGTTAGGAATTGTTTCTCGATGAAAGACTTAGTGTGCCTATATTCTAGGCATCAAGATCTATAGAGATAGATCTAAAAGATTATTTGGCCTAAGTCGAGTACATACATTGATAAAGTGCTAGATCGCTTTGCTATGCAAAATTCTAAGAAAGGGTTTCGCTTTATCACATGGTGTGAGTCTTTCAAGACTCAATGTCCTCTTCTAAGGAGGAGAGAGATCGCATGGATAAGATCCCTTATATCGCCTATTCTTGTCATGTCGCCATTCACTCGTCTCGTATGCTTTGAGCATGACGAGTAGATACCACTGATCGGTGAAAGTCGGATAGCGATCAAAAATATTCTTAAGTACTTACGAAGAACGAAAGAATATTTCCGATATTCGAGGCAATGAGGAGCTAATCAGAAGGGTTACGTGATGCAAGCTTCCAAATGCATAAGGATGACTATAGATCGCAATCGGGTAATCGTGTTTTGCTGAATGGTGGAGCCGTGGAGCCGGAAGAGTTCAAAGCAGACACGATTGCCGATTCTACAATGTAGTATATTGCATTATCGATGCAAAGCAAAGGAGGCTGTTTGGCTCTGCAAGTTCATCGGTGAACTTGGGGTAGTTCCTAGCATTGCAGATCCAATAGACCTCTATTGTGACAACAATGGGGCTATTGCACAGGCTAAGGAACCTCGATCACATCAGCGGACCAAACACATACTGCGGCGCTTCCATCTCATTCGAGAGATCATCGATAGAGGAGATGTGAGGATATGCAGAGTACCGACAGAAGCTAACATCGCAGATCCATTGACCAAGGCTTTGGCACAGAGGAAGCATGATGGTCACACTAGGTCACTAGGTATTAGATATCATAGTGATTGGTACTAGTGCTAGTGGGAGATTGTTAGTTAAAGCCCTAGAACCAATCATGTGATGGTTGAATAGGGAACATTTTGTATCATATTCTATAAAGGCAAAGGATTGGTTATTATATTTACATCTTGCTTGTGCCAGCTAATTTAAATATAATAATGCCCTAGAAAAGTAGGTTCTTATCTACAGCACATCAATTGGCAGAATTGATTATGAGAGGCTGTAGAGAACACTTTCCTAAATGTTCCTAGTCGGCAATATTAATACATAAAGACTAGCATGTAGGTCAATTGATGACTTGATCTCACAAGTCATGGATATATGATATCAAGTTGACACATGGGTATATATTGGAGAAGATATACTAAATCGACGCCATGAGAAAGTTTCATGGATCGTTATATGAGTGTCATAAACTTTCTCATGTGACTATTGGTATGAATAGTCCTTAGACCTGAAGTCACTACGGTTCCCTACATAAGGAGTTATGTACTTTGGTATCGTCAAACATCACCCGTAACAGGGTGGACCATAAAGGCGATTACTGGGTATGTAACAAATTATGCGGAGGGATGTGAGTGATGTAGATGGGATCTATCCCTTCCATATGACGGGAGTGATATCGGTGAGCCCCTTGATTGAGTAGAACTACTAAAACGCATGGCCATGCTCGAATGAGTCAATATGAGATATTGAGCTCATTTGTTTGATTTAGTTTACTCCGGGATCAAGAAACACATAGATTGATCGAGGATGACACGGTCTATGCCTCATTGATCAATCTGATATCAAGGATAGAAGGACACGGTCATATATTATAGTAGTCACGGAAAGGTTAGTCGGATCTTGACTTATCTCGTAACTTGGGTAGCAATGATGCATTGCTAGATGCCGCTCATTGCTTGTGTATCTAAAAGAGTTTAGATCCACTGCCAACGTTATGAGAGCCTATAGGGTCACACACAAAGAGCATGATAATTAGAGGAATTAGAGTATTCTAGTTTGACTAGAATAAATTGGGAATAAGCTTAAGTACAAAATGGTTTTTGGACTTTAAGCTTAATGAGAATTTTAGCTAATTGATTTAATGAGATTAATTCAATATGTTACCTTATTGATTTAATAAGATTAATTCAATATGATAACATAAGCTTAATTGAATTAATAAGATTAATTCAATATGATAACATAAGCTTAATTGAATTAATAAGATTAATTCAACATGCATGAATGCCACATAAGAATGCCACATAAGCATGCCACATAAGCATGCCACCTAAGCATCCACCTAAGCTAGTTAAGGTGGAAGGAAACAAAATGGTTTTGTCTCCTTAAGTGGTCGGCCAAACAAGGATATGTCTCAATGCAATGGATTGCATTGAATGTGTGGAGGTGAAAGGGTTTTTCCAACCCTATAAAAGACACCCTAAGTGGCCGGCCAAAGTGGGCATTGGCTTTTGTTGTTGGTGGAAGCTTTGGTTGTGTTAGTGGTGAGAAAGCTTGGTGGAAGCTTTAGTTGTGTGGGTTTGTGAGTGTAGGCTAGCAAGAAGAGGAGTCTTCTTCTTCCTTTCTCCTTTTCCCTCTCTTCCTCTCCTTTAGGGACTTCTCTAGCAAGAAGTAAAGGAGAGCTCTTCTAGTTTTCCTTTTGTGAGACAAGAGCGTGCTCGTGTGGATACGTATAGAGGCACGGACACTTGAACGTGCTAAAGATCCAACAAACCGAAAGGAAAAGCGGGATTAACAAGGGCACGCAACAAAGGTAATCCTCTCCTATAAGATAGGTTTGGTTTAGAGAAATTTATTTTATACGAGTTTGCTTTCGCATGGATCACTTGGAAGGGATCCTATTTTCCGTTGCGCATATGCCATTTGGCATACGAGAGATCCCTACACAAACTCACTAAGTCTTTGACTAGTTAGACTAAGGCTTAGTCCAAAGTGAATCAAGTATTTGATTCCTTCATTGACTTTGTCTAGGACGTGGTCGTTGCTCCGATATACTAGAAGGTCATGTGCCTCTCCATGACTTGGAAGTCAATACTGGAAAAACCTACTTGACTAGCTCAAACTAAGCTTGAATCTAACACAAGTTTAAAAACTTTAAAATTGCTCATTAAACTTAATTAAGATAAAAAAGAAATCCTCATCTTACAAAACCCATAGGATTAACGTGTATTGAAAACCTAGCTTGGGTGAGATGATTTAGAATTTAATCAAGCTTAATTAGTTTAATACAATTCACCTAACTTAACAACTTGCTTAATAACTTTACTTAACTAATTTAACTTAACTAAATATACTCAACTCAAACTCAATAAATTAACTAAATTTAACTTAACAACTTACCTTAATTAAACTTGACTAAATTCAACTTAATATACTAAGCTCAACTCAACTTAACAAATTTAACTTAACTTGACAAATTTACTTAAAATAAGCTTAACTAGATAAATTTACAACATAAATAAACTCAAGATGATTCATCTTATTCAAGGTGTGAATTATCTTAAAATGGTTGTAATTCATGTAGGACTCCAGAATGGACCAATAGATTCTGGATAGTGGCTACTCCAGACATATGACTGGAGATAGTCAAAAGTTCTCCGAATTAAGCTACAAGAATCTAGGTACAGTCGCCTTTGGAAACAACGGAAAACTTAAGATAATTGGGTCAGGTAACATTGAACTAGGGTCAAATTTTGTTATACAAAAAGTTTTGCTTGTAGAGAATTTCAAATTTAACTTGCTTAGTATAAGTCAGTTATGTGATGTTGGTTATGAAATGAAATTTTTATCGAAGGAATGTTTGATTAACAATATTGAAAACCCAAAAATAGTTCTTAAGGGAGTTAGGAATAAAAATATATATTAAATAAATTTAGAAAGATCCTCAATTAAGTGTCATATGACGCAACAAGAGGTAAGTAGGTTGTGGCATAGGTGACTTGCTCACACCAACTTTAGGAATATAACGATGTTAAGTAAAACTAACCTAATTAGAGGGTTGCCCAAACTTAAAAATATTGAAAACAAAATTTGTAATGCTTGCCAATAAGGAAAACAAACTAAGTCTCAACATAAATCAATTAATCAAGGTCAAACAAGTTCAATACTTGAGTTATTCACTTAGACTTGTTCGATTCACATGGGGTAAAATCACTAAGTGAAAATGTATACTGTTTAGTGATAATTGACAATTACTCTAGGTTTACATGGGTAAAATTCCTAAAACAAAAAAATGAAACATTTGAAGTATTTAAAAACTTTAGTAAACAAATAGAAAACGAAAAAGACCGTAAGATAAAAAGAATACGAAGTGATAATGGAGGGGAATTTAAAAATGAAAAATTTACAAACATATGTCTAGAGAATGGATATCACCATGAATATTCATGCCTTGGAACCCCCCCCCCCCCCCAACAAAACGGAATAGTAGAAAGAAAAAATATAACCCTACAAGAAGTAGCTAGGTCAATATTAAATGAATACAACTTACCTAGTTACTTATGAGTTGAAGCAATAAACACTGCATGTTATGTACAAAATAGAATAATAATTAATAAATTACATAATAAAACATCTTATAAAATTTTTAATAATAAAATACCATCAATAAAATATCTAAAAGTATTTGGATGCAAAGTATTTATTTTAAATATGAAAGATCATCTCGGAAAATTCTCTTCAAAAACCGATGAAGGGATATTTCTAGGGTATTCGACCACTAGTAGGGCTTATAGGATTTATAATAAGAAAACCTTAGAAATTGAAGAAACAACTAATGTAAAATTTGATGAGGAAGAAATTACTAATAATTAACTAAACACATTAAAAGATAATCAAAATGAGTTAAATGAAATAACACATGATGAAGAAGAACAAATTCAATGTGAAGAAAACTTAAAGATGTCTAGAATTAATCCTAATCATCCACTTGAACAAGTATTAGGAAATCCAACTTTAGGAGTTCAAACTAGATCAACTCTAAGAAATTTAAGTCAAATCGCATTGATATAAAAAATAGAACCAAAGTCAATAGATGAGGCTTTACCGGACCTTGATTGGATAATAGTCATGCAAGAAGAACTAGCACAATTCGATAGAAATAAAGTGTGAGACTTAGTACCTTCACCATCCAATAAATCAATAATAGATACTAAATGGGTATTTATAAATAAATTAAACGATCAAGGAGAAATCATAAGGAATAAAGTTCGATTAGTAGCAAAGGGGTTTAGTCAAGTAGAAGGGTTAGACTATGATGAAACTTATGCCCCAGTAGCGAGGCTTGACCCAATTAGGATGTTGCTAGCTTATGCGGCACATAAAGGATTCAAGTTATATCAAATGGATGTCAACTCCATCTTTTTAAATGGAGTAATAAAGAAGAGGTATACGTAAGTCAACCCCAAGTTTTGAGAGCTTAGAATACCCTAATTATGTATGCAAGTTAAAAAAAGGCCTTATATGGATTAAACCAAGCTCCTAGAGCCTGGTATGAGAGACTATCCTTATACTTAATCTCTAAAGGCTTCAGACAAGGTCAAATTGACTCATCACTTTTCGTAAAAACCTTGAACAAAGACATTTTTATTGCTCAAATATATGTAGATGATATAGTCTTTGGATCAACAAATTCAAATTTTTTAAAATAATTTATAAACCTAATGGAACAAGAATTTGAAATGAGTTTAGTAGGTGAGTTAAACTTCTTCTTAGGTTTACAAATAAAACAAACAAGAGACGGTAACTATATATACCAAAATAAGTATGCAAGAGAATTAATTAAAAAATTTGGTATGGAAAATGAAAAAGACATTAAAACACCCATGGCTATGAATGTTATATTAAATGAATACAAAGAAGAAATGTCTATAAATCTAAAGTACTATAGAAGTGTCATAGGTAGTTTACTATACTTAACTGCAAGTAGATCCGACATACTATTTATAGTAAGTATGTGTGCTAGATATCAAACTTGTGCTAAGGAATCACATTTAACATGTCAAAAGAATCCTAAGATACATTAAAGGAACAATAATGTAGGTATGTCGTACCCAAGATCTAGTAACTTTGAGTTAATAGGATACTCTGACTCAGACTATGCAGGGTGCAAACTAGATAGGAAAAGCACTAGTGGAATATGTCAACTCTTAGGATCATGCTTAGTAAGCTGGTTGAGTAGGAAGCAACATTGTGTTGCTTTTTCCAGAACTGAAGCAGAATACATAGCATTAGGTGAATGTGTGGAAGAACTATTATGGATGATGCACACACTTAAGGATTTCGAATTAGATTACAAAAAGGTCAAAAACATTAGTTCATAACATATGTTCAATAAATTTAACTAAAAATTCAATTCATCACTCACGCACTAAAGACATTGATGTTAAACATCATTTTGTAAGAGATCATGTGGCAAAGGGTAGTATTGAACTCAACTATGTTGAGTCCAAATCTAACCTTGCTAACATCTTCACTAAACCACTTCCAGAGGCTGAATTTAGTATGCTAAGAAGACAATTGTTTTATGCTTGGTAGACTAGGATGTTTTTATACTCATTACTCATATTGTATTTTGAAAAGTAATATTATATTTTTTAAAGAAAAGTTAAAAATCAATTTAGGACAATTTAGATTTCATGATCCTATAGATTTAAGTAAGCATTCGCATCTCACAAACACCTAGGATTACCTGTTTGTGTATTGAGCCACGAAGATGGGCATGAGATGTTAGGACTGCACCCCTGGTTCCAGATGTAGATCCAGTGCATCGACATGAACCAACACGGGGTTTATAAGAGCAATTCAATCACGTCGGTGTCTAACTCTAATTCAAATCTTGATGATTAATTCTATATCATTTGAGCTAATAAAGAGTTGGAAATTTGCTTTAAGGATGATTTTTAGATATGTATTTTTAAATGTTAAAATAATATCTAGAAATTCATCCTTGGACATATTTTCTATCATTTTTGCATCATCTTAAAAAATTTTGAAATTTTAAGATTCACTTAATTTTTTAGTTATTTTTAAGGGGAGTTAGAAAATGTTGAAAATTTTGGAATTTAAAAATATCTTATTATTCAGGGGGAGTTAGAAAATGTTGAAGTTTTTTGAAAATTTTGGAATTTAAAAATATGTTATTATTCAAGGGGAGTTAGAAAATTTTGAAATTTTTTTAAAAAAAATATTTTGGAATTTGAAAATATGTTATTATTCAGGGGGAGTTAGAAATTTTTTTAAAAAAATTTGGAAGTTATAATTTTAAATCTTGGAATTTAGAAATATATTTAGGGGTTGTTAAACTTTTGAAAATAAAAATTTTGGAAAAGTTTTTGTTATCATTTGAAAATTTTTAAAGGGAGAGATCCTATTTCTAAATGATGAAAACCTTATTGAATATAGGGGGAGGATTGATTTCAAAACTTAAGTATTTTTTAGCTTAATATTTAATTTAAAGTTGTGGAATTTTTGAGCTTTAAAGTTGTGGAATTTTAAACTTAATTTAGATTTTGATGTATGCCAAAGGGGGAGAGAGGAGATATAAAGTTAGAGAGAAGAAACTTATTAAAAGGGAGATGTAAAAATTTATATATGCATCTCATACATGTTTAACTTAATGCATTTCTTATATATGTCAAAATTTGAATATTGTTGTCTTATTCTCCTAACTTTAACTGATGTGTTGTCATACATCAAAAAAGGGAGAGATTGTGGATGCAGTGAGCATCACTCCTTGGTTTTAATGTATATCACTACAAAAAAATGAGGCATTTGGATCGGAATTTTAGAAGCGGTTGGGAAAATGATGGTAAAAAGGGGGCTCTTAGAAATGGTTTTCTTAACCGGTGCTAATACCGCTTCAATTGAAAATTTTTTTGAAGCGGATGTTTTTCCAATTCTGTTGAGTATATTTAGAATCGGTTAACAAACGGTTCTATATAAAATTTCTAGGAGCGGTTAATAACCGCTCCTATTGCTTTAGGAGCAGTTATAACCGCTCCTAATACCACTTCAATTTACCATTTTTTGAAGCGGTTAATTTTCCGATTCTGTTTAACATATTTAGAATCAGTAATTATAACCGCTCCTAATACCGCTTCAATTGAACATTTTTTTAATTTGAAATTTTTTTATTCTGTTCAGTATATTTAGAATCAATTTGTATAATAATTTTAGGATCGTTTAATAACCGATCCCAAAACTTTAGGAGCGGTTATTAACCGCTCCTAAAGGTTTATAAAAAGAGGTATTATTGTCTATTATCTCAAAACCCTAAGCAGTCGTACGTCTTGGATTAGAGGGTGGTCGTATCTTAGATTTTATCTTCCAAAAAATCCTAGCTAGCCGGTTTGGATTCAAGGAGTGTATTATTTTCCAATTTCATCTCTCAATGTTCAGCAGTCTTCTCTGTTCTAGCGGTCCATCAAATCAGTTGCGCCCTAGTTTCATCCGGCCTTCTACTTCTGTGTCATAAGCCTTTGATTTTGTTTGTGGAGGTAATTTCTTGGTTTAATTTTTATTATGTGATAAATTTTTTAAGTATTAATGGTGACAAAATTATAATCTATTAGAGTTTGTCTTTTTTAATGAATCCTTTGATTTATCTTTTTTTCAAGTTATTTGTATTGTTTTTCAAATTTATTATTATATTTTGTGTATTATATTTTGTTTATTATGCTAAGCTTTATTTTCATATTTTTTTCCTCTAAATTGAATAATATCTAAGATTTCTCATGATTTTTTTATTTTATGAAATCATTCTGTTTATATATTTGAAAATTTATATTTAGTAATTGTATTTTTATGTTTGTTAAATTCCTTAAAATTGGTATGTGTTTATATACAAAGTTTATTTAATTTTGATAAATCATATTTCAATGTGTAAACGTTTAAAAATTATTGAACAGGATAAAATCATGCAGAAGGAATGGATGGCTGCCCCACATGGCAGTCTTGAGTATCGAGTGGGAATTCTATATTTTTTACGTTATGCATTTGGTGATGCAACTCAAGTGACAAGACCATGTCCTTGTTTCAAATGCATTAACTCATTGAGTCATGATCGAGAGACAATACATGAGCATCTGATGATAAATGGTATCTTACAAGATTATCGAATATGGAATTTTCATGGAGAAAATCTAATTGTACAAGATCACGGTAACAACCAACTTCGAGATTTAGCGCAACAAGTTCCTGAAGTAACATGTCATGAACCCTTGGTACAAGAAATGTTGAATGATGCATTTGAAATGCATGAAGGATCTGCAAGTAATGTAAACTGTATTGGAGCATCAACTAGTCATATACCGATGTAGTCTAATGTGAAAGATTTTTATCAACTAATAGAGGAAGGGAAACAACAACTATATACCAGATGCACAGAGTTTTCTAAACTGACATTCCTTATTGAGTTATTTCAATTAAAAGTTAGTGGAAAATGGAGTGATAAGTCATTTACAACATTGTTGGACTTCCTTCATCGAGTACTTCCAGCTGAAGCTCAAGTGCCTAAGTCTTTTTATGAAGCAAAGAAATTAATTTCTAGTTTAGGACTTCATTATGAAAAAATACACGCTTGTCCAAATGATTGCATGATTTATTGGGGGGAAAGTGAGAATGAACAGGCTTGCAAAGTGTGTAACCTTTCAAGATGGAAAAATTTACAGAAATCATCTAGGAGGTCATATAAAGGTGGAAAAAAACGTCTTATGGTTAATATTCCAGCCAAAGTCTTTTGGTATTTTCCATTAAAACCAAGATTGCAACGATTATTCATGTCATCCAAGACGTCTGAAAGTATGCAATGGAATTTCAAAAAATGAGTTTTAGATGGAAATCTAAGGTATCCAGCTGATTCTTGAGCGTGGAAGGAATTTGATGAACGACATTGTGAATTTGCATCTGATCTTAGAAATGTACGCTTGGGACTTGCTGCTGATGGATTTAATCCATTTAAAAATCAAAGCACTGCACATAGTACTTGGCCTATTGTTTTGATGCCTTATAATTTGCCACCTTGGGAATGCATGAAGCTTCATTCTATTATTTTGGCTACGCAAACTCAAATGGTTTATTATGTTCGTGATCCAAAGGAGGAGGATTGGTATTGTGTCATTCGTCACACACCAAGAGATACATACAACATTGGCAATGAAGATGATATGGATACAATGTGTTTTATTCATAATAATTTATATAATATGGAATCGATATTAAGTGATGTAAATAAAGTAGATGTTGAATTAATTAGAACTGACATTGAGGGTTCAATAGTTGATGTTCTTCCGGTTGTGAACAATGAAACAGATGATGAATACTTTGGTTGATTTTTGTATTTTCTTTCATTATGTTGAAACGATATTTAGAATTATAAAACTCTCGAAGATGTTCAGTAAATTTTCATCCTCTATTTTTGTTACTGTATTGTTCGTATTCTTTGCAACTCGAACACTGCAAAGAAGCTCTTTCTCCATTATCAGATTTAGATGAGTTTACGATTCTTCCACTCTTTTCAAGATGAGAAGAAGATTTTCAGAATTTGATAGGCTTGGATTTTAATTAGCACTACTGTCTTTTTTCATCCATTTAGATAGCTAATGGTACCAAAAATAGAGGTTTGGAAAAGAATGAATCAAAGATTAACTTTTAGAAGCGGTCAATTTTGACCGGTTCTATTGGCAACCTTTAGAAGCGGTAAATTATGACCGGTTCTATTGACAACGTATTAGGAGCGGTTTTCGACCGCTCCTAAAGGTCGATACCGGTTTCCCACCTTTAGAAGCGGTATATTTTGACCGGTTCTATTGGTAACATTTAGAAGCGGTAAATTTTGACCAGTTCTATAGGCAACATTTCAGGAGCGGTTTTCGACCGCTCCTAAAGGTTTACCGGTTTCCCTCTACTTCGACGAAAGATTATTGGCAACCTTTAGAAGCGGTATATTTTGACCGGTTCTATTGGCAACATTTCAGGAGCGGTTTCCGACCACTCCTAAAGGTCGATCCTTTAGGTTATCGGTTTCCCTCTTCTTTGACGAAATTATTTTCATATTCCCGCGGCTATATCTCCGTCTCGCGTTAAGCTCCCGAAATCCATCTCCCATCTCGCAAAAACCTAACTTCCTTTCCCCCTGTGAACCCGCTGTCCGTCTCGCAATCATCTCCTCAGTTCGCCGCCGCCCGCAGTTCGTCTCCATAATCATCTCCTCGATCCCGCACTTGATCGCGGCCGCAAATCCATCTCCATGATCCGTCGGTCGTAGTCCATCTCATGATTCATCTCCTGATTCACGATCGTAATCCATGGCTATCGCATAGCCGCATGCCGGCATTTATCCGTCGCCGTCGCGATCGCACCGGCCGTTGTCCTTGCGCACCGCGATTCGTCTCCATAATCCCGCGTTGTCCGTTTTCCTCTCTGCCCCTTCGAGAAGGTAATCTCTCGCCTGATTCGATCTGTCACTTGTTGTAGTACCAAAACAATGCTTGAGCCTCTCACTTTATTCTTCAAGATTGGTCGGCTGGTTTGAACTTTGATCCAGGTCATGGTTTAATTCATGGTTGCAATCTTACTTTGCAACCAGTTTTATCTTACTTTGCAAGAGGGTTTGCCAGGAGAGGGGACGAGGTGTGGTGGAAAAGGAGAGAAATTAAATTCACTCAACAAGTTTCAGGAAAAATCTGATTGCAGTTTACTTTGAGGATGGAATTATCTGATTGCAGTTTTGATAGTAAGAGAAGGAAACATTTGCTTTGAAGGGAACGAGGAATTAGATGTAGAAATTAGGAGACTTTAAGCTTCCTCAATTCTTCAACTATCCACCCTTCTTCACGTAATATTTCGCCCTAAAACTTTGAAGTAGATTAAGTCAAATGATATAATAGCAATACGTAACTGAACGAAGTACATCATAGATATTGATGGATTTTTCTATGTGTGTTTTGTTTTAAGTTGATTTATTTGAGTTAGATCATTATATCAATTCCTAATGCAGAATATCCCAATTTCTATGTTTCAGTAGGTTTTTAAAAAAAAACACAGAAAAGTGCGATCATTCAACAACCCTATAGTTGAGTTTCAAGAGAGCATCATTTCCAATGCATGACATTATTAATTCTCTAATCTCTCTCTATTAGCATAACCTAATTGCCTAATATTGGGGTTACTTGCTTGTATCTAATTGCCATCTTGATCCAACAAATTGATGTAGTCGGAAGATATGTCAATTTTTAAGTAGTATCTTCTGTTATCAGCAGTTTTTTCTGTGAACTTCTATGTTAAATTGAATAAGATGCAGAAAATATGATGAACGGATAACATACAATCAATGTAACCAAATTGTTGATGATATTGATTTTGATGGATGATGACCAAACTAAATAGGAAATGCTTTATTTGATAGATGATACAACAACAATAACTACTAAGTCTTATTATAATTAAGTAAGATAAAACTATGAAGAGGGCTCTCTCCTAGTTTAATTCATGGTTGCAATCTTACTTTGCAACCAGTTTTTTCTACTAAGTCTTCATAGATTAATTATGAAGAGGAAATTATGAGAGGGGACGAGGTGTGGTGGAAAAGGAGAGAAATTAAATTCACTCAACAAGTTTCAGGAAAAAATAATGCTGCTCTCCTCCAATCATTATTTTGATTTTTGTTTCCATTTAAGTTCCAGTTCAAATTTGGATTGTTGGTATAAACTTTCATCCTTAGGGGGCTTGTGTGCTCACATTTTATTAACTATAGATTTTGTTAATTGTTCATCATGAAAATATCACCAGGTTGATTATGCTTTTCACCTTTTTGGCAATCTTTCAATTGTTGTCACTTTGATTTCTTATTAGTTTGTTTAGCTTACCATATTATATGCTACTCTTATGCTACCTATGCAATGGGAAATAGGATAATTTTTCTATTAGTTTGTAACTGATTTCTATATTATTTTTAGGTAACTTTCGAAAATGGCAAACAAAAGAATGCGAAAGCTACTCCAAAATAGTCAAAGACGATCTAGGGGAGAAGAATCAATTAATAGAAGAGTTGATGATGAAAATGAACCACAAGACACAACATCCCATTCACCATTAGAGATACAAAATGATACACAAAATCACGAGGTTAATGAGCAAGGTGAAAAATTTTTTTGGATATAAATAATGATTAGTTTTTGCAACACCAAGTGAAAATTATATTTTTCAGAGGAAAATGAGGCCATGTCTTCATCCCAAGCTCAACAAAGAAGACGTGGAAAGACTATTATGAGAGATATTCATGCTTTACATCCTGATCATGTGCTAGTAGTGAAATTCAATGAAAGAGGACAACCTTACGGTGATTTACAACCGACACTTGCAAATTTTATTGGGACTATTACACAGAATGGACTTGTGTTGCCTCTAAACTTTTTAGATTGGAGAAAAATGCCGACAAATCTCTTGAATGATGCATGGGACCTTGTTACTATAAGTTGACAAGTGTTAATTTCAAATTTGAATTTAAAGCATGCACATATTTAATTTTATGTTTATTGGCACATTTCTGTATCCCTAATCACCATAGAAAAGTTATAATGCAAATGATGGGAACCGCATGGAGATGGTGGAGGACTGAAGTGAAAGCTACATCTTATGATTCAAATACTCCACTAGAAGAGCTTGTTGCAATACGACCCATCCTCATGGGTTGACATTTCAAACTTGGGAAGTTTTATGTAACTATTGGAAGTCTACTGAGGTACAATTAGTATTAATTGTTTTTGACATATGTTTATAGATGTTATAATTTATTATAAATTTTTGTGTCAGAGAACTTCAAAAATCAATAGAGAAAATGCAAACAAAAAGAAAGGGACCCATGCACAAGGATGCACTAGTATTCCATCGTTGGAATATAAGTTTGTAAGAATAAAAATTATTTTTTTTCTTCTTTACAGTTAGTTTCTCACTGCTCATTTATTGTTTTAAACTTTAATTCTCTTATCCTTGGTGTTAAATGTGAATTTATTACCCTGTTAGTCTCAAGAGAATGGCAGAAAACTGAGTCGTATTGAAATACAACAATTAAGTCGAAGAAGTAAAAAGAAACGAGGTGCTCCTGTTGACGATGAGGCAATACGAGTTGAGGTAATAATAATATATTTCACTCTTTAAGTTGGCTTTTAATTTTTTTTTCATTCTATTAACATTTTATTTTCTTGTTAGAATTTACTTAAAGAGGCTGTGGATCGTCACCTCCAAGATAAACCTGAAGGAACACAACTAATAGAAGTACACGAGGAGGCATTTCGGTAACAATTTACTTATAATTTATTTATTTTTATAGAAGTTAAATATGGTTCAACTTTAATTATGTTTTTTATATAGTGAGGTTTTTGGACCCGAGCACTCTAGTCGAGTTCAATGTTTAGGAGCTGGTGCGCTACCTAGCCAAGTGTTCCCAGAGCAATGTGAACGCAGCTCAATGTACTGGCAAGATTATCACTCTAATTCAGATTTAACAGATAAATTTAGGGAAATGGTGTTGGTGCAATCGGCCCAGGTCACGATTGACCAGGACTCGAGTTTGACTCGAGTGATATTTTGATGTTTCGACAAAAACATATGACAATGTAATTGTCATGGGAAAGTCCAAGTCTTGAGTACTTGGCATGGAAAGTCCAAGTGGAACACTTGGGATTTGGTAAAGTCCAAGTCTTGAGTACTTGGCATGAAAAGTCCAAGTGGTACACTTGGCACATGAAAAGTCTAAGTGGGACACTTGGCACATGAAAAGTCCAAGAATGGGTCTTGGCAATGTAAAAGTCCAACATAGGTTGGCAAGGGAAAGTCCAAGCATGGTCTTGGCATTTGAGAAGTCCAACATGGGTTGGCAAGGGAAAAGTCCAAGCATGGGTCTTGGCAATGTAAAAGTCCAACATGGGTTGGCAAGGGAAAGTCCAAGCATGGTCTTGGCATTTGAGAAGTCCAACATGGGTTGGCAAGGGAAAAGTCCAAGCATGGGTCTTGGCAATGTAAAAGTCCAACATGGGTTGGCAAGGCAAAGTCCAAGCATGGTCTTGGCATTTGAGAAGTCCAATATGGGTTAGCAAGGGAAAAGTCCAAGCATGGGTCTTGGCAATGTAAAAGTCCAACATGGGTTGGCAAGGGAAAGTCCAAGCTTGAGTCTTGGCATGAGAAGTCCAAGGGATTTGATATTGGCTGCGTAAAGTCCAAGCAAGAGTCTTGGCAGCATAAGTCCAATGGTTGGCGGCGTAAAGTCCAAGCGGAGTCTTGGCGGCGTAAGTCCAATGTGCCTTGGCGGTGTAGACACCGTTAGCATGACATAGCCGACGGAAGCACCTAGAGGCTAGCGCGATGGATGAACAAGTCATGGATGACTTGGAGGGATCCGAGAGGCGTGATGCTGATGGAGGTGGCTAGAAGGCTTAGGTCTAGGCTAAGGGTGGTCTAGAAAGTATGGGGGCACCATACTTGGGTTAAAACCTCATTTTTGAGGTTGGCAGTCGACTGGCATTATGGCCGGTTCGACTGTCGTGAGTCGACTTGAGTTCAACTTCCAGTTTAGAGCTGGAAATGCTCGCGATCGATTGCTCATTGGAAGCGATCAAGCGCCAAGGGCCTGATCGATTGCCACCCAATGTCGAGCATGAACACTCGTAGCCGATCGCTACGGCTACGGTCGGCTCGATCAAATGTTGGCAGCCGTTGTCTCACGACAACGATGGCATCGATCGTGGTGACTTGCGGCGATGATGATGGCAAAGTCACTCACAAGGATAAAAGGAGCTCGACGGGAGGGTTTTTGGCATCAGTTCTTAAGGGTTTTCTTGGGCGATTTGAAGGGGAATTGTTGGTGCTCTTCCAGTCCTATAAGGCTAGTCCAAGGCAACCAAAGATCAAGCAACCAAAGTGCTCTTGTAAAGTAGTTTTCTTTACTCGCATTATATTTCATTGTTGTAATTGCTTGTATCTATTTCTTATTGTTGTAAGAATAGTTTGTAAGAGGTTTCTCCACCTCCAACTTATGTCGAGAAGGAGTATTTGTGGTTAGTGATTGCATTGGCATCGCTAGAGCTCTTTAGAGCTCGATCCGTGGAGTAGGAATCGATTCGGTTCCGAACCACGTTATATCCTTGCATTTGTGTGTTTGTGTTTTCGTTATTGCTTTATTATCTTTATTTCCACTGCGCTAACGAAAAGTGTAGACAAGCACGCGAACGCTTTCCATCTACGCAAGAGTAAACGCTATTCACCCCCCCTCTAGCGGCGTCAAATTTCCAACAAGTGGTATCAGAGCCCGGGGCTCTTCTACGGACTAACCGCCGGGAGCTAAGACAAAGAGGCTAGAGGGTGAAGATGGAAGAACCATTGGGATGGGACATCAACACCCCAATTCCCTATTCCTTCTATGGACAAGAAGGTTTCAATTCTTGGAAGGCGAGAATTGAAGATTTTTTGATGATGAGAGACCTTGAGGAGTGGTCCGCATTGATGGAAGGATTTGAATATCCTAAGGGACCAAAGGGAGGGTTTCTCAAGAAGAAGAAGTGGAGTGAGGAGCAACTCCAACAATTCGATAAAAACAAGAAGGTAATCAAATTCATTTTTGATTTAATTCCTAATGGCCTCTTGTGTAGTCTAGGTGACTATGTGGATGCCAAGGAGCCATGGAGCGATTTGGCCAAGCTCCATGAAAACCCTCAACTGGTCCAAGAAGAAGAAGAAGATGTAGAATGCTCATCGGTTCAATTGGAAGAGGCCGAAGAAGCAAGCTCCTCCTCACAAGCAAGTGAGGATTCGGAAGTTGAAGAAGAGTCAACATCCGGGTCAAGAGGAGAGTGTGAAGAATTGGAGGTTGAGAGGCCATCAATCTCCAAGGAGGAGGTAGAAGTGGAAGAAGCATCCACCTCAAGGATTGAGGGGGAGGAGAGAATTTCTACTCCGGAGCAACAAGAAGAAGCTCAAACTCCGACACCTTCCACCTTGGACCTAGGTAACTCAAACATATCAATTTGTAATAAAAATAATATCATATGTTTTGAGTGTAGAGAAGCCGGGCACTACAAGAGCAAGTGCCCAAAGAAGGTTAGGAAAGCTCCACCGGCACCAAAAGTTAAAAATGTCGATGCCCCAAGTCAAAAGAGCAAGAAGCATATCATATGCTTCAAGTACAACTCAAAGGGGCATTACCGGAGTCAATGTCCTAGGGGGAGCAAAAAGACCCAAGAAGGAGCTATACATGTAGGGGGAGCCTCCAAGGTAAACCCTAAGGTATATTTCAATAATGCACCTTCTAGATTTAATAGTCAAAAGCATTCTAGGAATTTTAATTCCCTTGCAATTCATAAAGAGCATGCTAGAAGTAAGGAATTTTGCTTAGGTGCTAAAAATATTTACCTTAGGAGTAAGGAGAAATTTGGGACTAATGTCCCTAAAAATATTTTACCTAAGGAATCAATTAGGAAAATAGGAGAACATCAAGATCTAAATCCTAAATGGACTAGGCATATGCCTAGAAAGTCTCATGCCCATGGTTTAAATCAAAATTCTAAAATTGGGAAATTAGAATTAGAGAATCAAGTCTTGAGGTCAAGGCTTGAAAAACTTGAAAAGACCCTAAATAAGATACAAAATCAATTTAAAGGGTCTAGTGGTCAAAATCAAGGGTCCAAAAGTCAAAGTCAACACCTAGGACCTAAGAGTCAAAAGTCAACCAAGGGCAAGCAAGGTTTGGGTCACAAACCTAAGCCTAAAGTGGCTTATCATAGTGTTCCATTTGACTATGGAACACAAACTAGGTCTAGGAAGACCAAGGTCAATAGGAAAGTCATCCCTAAGGTTGACCAAAGGTTGTGCCTAGTGGCTAGGGTTTCTAGGAAACCTAGGGTGGCCACTAAGAAGGTTGCAAGGGGAGTTACCCCTAGAGTCAACCTAGGTAAGACCCAAATGACCAAGGCTAACAAGCCTAGGAGGGTCATTAGGAAGGTATCTAGGGAGGTTATCCCTAAGGAATACCTAATTAACCCTAGGAGCTCAAATCGGTTTTGGATTCCTAAGAGCGTGATTGATTCACGCTAGATGGGTTTAGGGTGTGCCAACCTTGATTGGATGGGTAGTTAACTCAACCAAGTAAAGGTGGCACTTTAGGATATTTTCAAGGTTATGGTTACCTTGGAAATAGATTTGAATCAATATCCTAAAAGATTTTAGGATGTGCCAATGCACTTTTGAAATTAAGAAAAATCAATTAAATTGACACAATTTAGGTTTAGAGGTTAGTGTGTCATTTTTGGTTTTTGGCATACTAGGGAGATTAGGTTAATATGGCAAAATATGATTAATCCCAACAAATGGCAATTAATATTAAAATTTAGGTATTATTATACCTATATATTTTATATGTCATGCTTTGTTTGTCATATAACATGCCATGACATCATGCTTACTTTTAATCATTTTATATGTCATGTTCATGTTTTAGGATTAAGGTTTTAAATGTCATGTGTTTTTAGATTTCATCTTATGCCATGACATCATGATTATGAGCATATGCTTATTTATATCATCATTAATGCCATAATCATTCATGCATTTAAGAAAAATTTAGATTGAAATTGATTTAAGGACCATGACATGACTTGGAGTCCCATTCATAAGGGAATCAAGTAGGGTTGCCTTAGAAGATGCATGAAACCCTAGTTTTAAATGAACCAAAACCCACATCTCACATCCAATTGACATGTATGTCTATTTATGTTAGTTATAGCCCTAGAACCAATCATGTGATGGTTGAATAGGGAACATTTTGTATCATATTCTATAAAGGCAAAGGATTGGTTATTATATTTACGTCTTGCTTGTGCCAGCTAAATTAAATATAATAATGCCCTAGAAAAGTAGGTTCTTATCTACAGCACATCAATTGGCAGAATTGATTATGAGAGGTTGTAGAGAATACTTTCCTAAAATGTTCCTAGTCAAGTATTAATATGCAAGGGCAATATTAATACATAAAGACTAGCATGTAGGTCAATTGATGACTTGATCTCACAAGTCATGGATATATGATATCAAGTTGACACATGGGTATATATTAGAGAATATATACTGAACTGACCCGCCATGAGAAAGTTTCATGGATCGTCATATGAGTGTCATAAACTTTCTCATGTGACTATTGGTATGAATAGTCCTCAAACCTGAAGTCACTACAGTTCCCTACATAAGGAGTTATGTACTTTGGTATCGTCAAACGTCACCCGTAACAGGGTGGACCATAAAGGCGATTACTGGGTATATAACAAATTATGCGGATGGATGTGAGTGATGTAGATGGGATCTATCCCTCCCATATGACGGGAGTGATATCTGTGGGTCCCTTGATTGAGTAGAACTACTAAAACGCATGGCCATGCTCGAATGAGTCAATATGAGATATTGAGCTCATTTGTTTGAGTTAGTTTACTCAGGGATCAAGAAACACAGATTTATTGAGGATGACACGGTCTATGTCTCATTGGTCAATCTGATATCAAGGATAGAAGGACACGGTCATACATTATAGTAGTCACGGAAAGGTTAGTCAGATCTTGACTTATTTCGTAACTTGGGTAGCAATGATGTATTGCTAGATGCCGCTCATTTCTTGTGTATCTAAAAGAGTTTAGATCCACTGCCAACGTTATGAGAGCCTATAGGGTCACACACAAAGAGCATGATGATTAGAAGAATTAGTGCATTCTAATTTGACTAGAATAATTTGGGAATAAGCTTAAGTACAAAATGGTTTTTGGACTTTAAGCTTAATGAGAATTTTAGCTTATTGATTTAATGAGATTAATTCAATATGCTAAGCTTATTAATTTAATAAGATTAAATAAATATGTTATCATGATAGCCTAAGCTTAATTGATTTAATAAGATTAATTCAATATGTTACCTTATTGATTTAATGAGATTAATTCAATATGATAACATAAGCTTATTGAATTAATAAGATTAATTCAACATGCATGAATGCCACATAAGCATGCCACCTAATCTTGATGAGGTGGAAGGAGACAAAGGGTTTTGACCTTTGGAATTTCTCCACATGTGGCCGGCAAAACAAGGAGTGTATTATTTTTCAATGCAATTGATTGCATTGAATGTGATAGGAGGTGAAAGGTTTTTTCAATCCTATAAAACACTCCATGGGGTGGCCGGCCAAAGTGGGGGGAAGCTTGAGGCTTGGAGAGAGCTTGGTGGTGAGAGGCTTTGGTTGTGTGGCTTTTGTGAGTGTAGGCTAGCAAGAAGAGTGGTCTTCTTCTTCCTTTCTCTTTTTCCCTACCTTCCTCTCCTTTAGGGACTTCTCTAGCAAGAAGTAAAGGAGAGCTCTTCTAGTTTCTTTTGTGAGACAAGAGCTTACTCGTTTGGATACATAGAGGCACGGACAATTGAACGTACTAAAAGATCCAACAAACCCAAGGAGAAGCGGGATTAAAAAGGGCACGCAACAAAGATAATATTCTCCTATAAGATAGGTTTTTCTTTTAGAGATATTTATTTTTTTGTACGAGGTTTTCTTTCGCAAGGATCACTTGGAAGGGATCCTATTTTTTCCGTTGCGCATATGCTATTTTGCATAAAAAAATCCCTACAGTGGTATCAGAGCTACTTGCGAAAGATCGTATAAAAAAAATAGGTTTTCTCTATTTTATATATGATATAGAAGTAGGATAAATTTTATTATGAGTTGATAATTGCATTAGCAATTTTTCAAACATAATAAAATATCCGATGTCTTTTAAAAGTTAAAATTGACATGGTGCATGGTTATGGTCTAGTCCCAAAAAGTTTGTGAATGTGTGTGTTGTAATTTTTAATACGGCCTGCGTGTCGTGCCTTTCTCTTAAAATTCTTGTTGTAAAATTAGTTTTAGACTCGAATGTAACTCGAGTATTTCTCCTTTTGTAATATACAAAATAAAGATGGAGGGTCCATTGGAAGATGACGTTACAAGGAGGAAGTCAACAACACAAGACAACCAAAAGGAAGCACTTGGGAGAAGATGCTATCCCTAGGTTGACCAATCAATCTTTTCATTGGCTTGAGAAGATTGTAGAATAAGGGCCATAACCATGACACGCTTAGTTTAATATGTATGTGATGCATGTTAATTTAGCTTATATGTGATGTATGCTAATATGTATGTGATGCATGTTTAAGTTTATTTCTTAATAAGTCAAAAACGATATGCCTACCAAAGTTTGGTACTCACTACTTCCTCAATCATTTGTTGTTGGGTTTGCCAAAGCAAAGCAATGCATTTTATCTTGGAAGAGTGCGAGTGGACAATCGTGATGTCCCGCTATCAAACTTGGTTAAGACTTAATTAAGTTTTTCTTAATTAATTAAGAAAGTAGAGGCATATATTAGCTTTGAACATAAGTTTTAAAAATTAGTTTTGTGTGATTTCCGAACATCAGCTTTGTCTTAGAAAGTGGTCGTTGCTCCGATATCAAAGAAGGCCTCTGTGCCTCGCCACGGCCTGGAAGCTGGTTTAGGAATAAGCACTAAACTAATCTAAACTTAACCAAAGCTATTAAAGAGTTACATCAGATGTAATTGGAAAAAGATTGCCTACCTAATCATACTACGTCTTGGGCGATTAGCCAAAGCTAACTCAAGACGAAGTATGATGTGGATCTTTATCCCATATAAATTTATAGCTAAATAGAAGCTAATGATGTAAGCAAAATGTGTTTGCCTACATCAATGATTAGCTCATATCAAAGCTATGAGAATTTAGTGGGAGCCTCATTTAATTAAAGGCCTAATTAAATGACTTAGGTATGATACTTAATTTTGCATTTTAATGTTGTAGATCACCATGTCATCTAACATGACACACCCCCTCAACTTGCGATCTGTCCTTGAGAAAGACAAGCTCAATGGAGCTAACTTTCTAGACTGGTATAGGAACTTGAGGATTATCCTCAAGCAAGAACGTAAATTGTATGTCCTAGAGCAGTCTATCCCTGAAACACCCGCCCCTGCGGCCACTCGTGCTGAAAAGGATGCTTATAAGAAGCATCAAGATGATGCATTAGATGTGTCATGTCTTATGCTTGCCACCATGAACTCTGAGCTTCAGAAGCAACATGAGAACATGGATGCCTATGGTATGGTTGAGCATTTGAAACAACTATATCAAGGACAAGCTAGGCACGAGCGTTTTGAAGTGTCTAAGGCTCTTTTTGCATGCAAGATGCAAGAAGGAACACCTGTAGGAACTCACGTACTTAAAATGATAGGGTACGTTGAGAACCTTGAAAGACTAGGTTTTCCACTGAGCCAAGAATTGGCAACCGATGTTATCCTGCAATCATTGCCGGAAGCATATAATCAATTCGTCATGAATTATAACATGAATGAAATTGATAAGCCTTTGCCTGAGATTCTCAGCATGTTAAGAACTGCTGAACCGAATCTCAAGAAGAAAGTTAGTAACGTACTAATGGTCAAGAAGGGCAAAGGTAAGCGCAAAGGCAAGGGTAAGACCCAAGCCAAAGGCAAGGGTAAGACCCAAGCCAAAGGCAAGGCCAATTCATCCACTTCAAAGGGTAAAGGTAAAGTACCTAAGGAAGGGGACTGTTTCCATTGCAGTGAGACTGGACACTGGAAGCGGAACTGCAAAGTCTACCTTGAGGAAGTAAAGAAGAAAAGAAGTGGGACTTCTGCCTCAGGTATACACGTTATAGAAGTTAATCTATCTATTTCTTCTACATGGGTATTAGATACCGGATGTGCATCTCACATTTGTACTAATGTGTAGGGACTGAGAAATAGTAGACTAATGGCAAAGGGCGAAGTGGACCTACGAGTAGGCAATGGCGCAAAAGTTACTGTTGTAGTTGTAGGAACATATTCTTTGTCTTTGCCCACTGGGCTTATCTTAGAACTAGAGGAGTGCTTTTATGTACCTGCATTAACGAAGAACATAATTTATGTATCTTGTTTAGACAAGAAAAACTTTTCTTTTATAATAAAGGACAAATGTTGTTCCATTTATTTGAATGAAATGTTCTATTGTAATGCACCACTTATGAATGGTCTCTATGTTCTAGATTTAGAAAACCCAATTTATAATGTAAATATCAAATGCTTCAAATCGAATAATTTGAACCAAACATATCTCTGGCACTGTCGCCTAGGTCACATAAATGAAAAACGCATATCCCAACTCCATAAAGATGGATTATTGGACTCATTTGATTTTGAATCATATGAGGTATGTGAATCTTGTCTTTTAGTAAAGATGACTAAAACTCCATTTAGTGGACATGGCGAGAGAGCGACGGACTTGTTAGGACTCATACATACTGATGTATGTGGCCCTTTCAATGTCGAAGCCAGAGGAGGCTATAAGTACTTTATTACTTTCACTGATGATATGAGTAGATTTGGCTACTTATATTTGATGAGACATAAGTCGAATCCTTTGAAAAGTTCAAAGAATTCAAGAATGAAGTACAAAACCAACTTGGTAAGCGTATTAAGCTACTTCGATCAGATCGAGGTGGTGAATACCTTAGTCAAGAGTTTCGTGATCACCTGGCTGAGTGTGAGATAATATCCCAACTCACTCCACCTGGAACACCACAATGGAATGGTGTATCTGAGAGGAGAAATCGTACTCTATTAGATATGGTACGATCAATGATGAGCCAGACTAATCTACCTACTTCCTTTTGGGGTTTAGCTCTAGAGACAGCCGCTTTCACACTTAATCGCGTCCCATCAAAAGCCGTAGAAAAGACACCATATACGTTATGGACTGGGAAGAGTCCCAAAATGTCTTTTATAAAGATTTGGGGTTGTGAAGCTTATCTTAGACGTCAAGTCTCAGATAAACTAGGACCCAAATCAGATAAGTGTTATTTTGTAGGATATCCTAAGGAAACTAAGGGATATTACTTTTACAATCCCACACTTGGCAAGGTGTTTGTTGCCAGAAATGTTGTCTTTCTAGAAAAAGAATTTATTTCTAGAAAAACTAGTGGGAGTAAAATTCATCTTGAAGAAATTCAAGATGAAGATAACACTAAGGCTTCGATGGAAAATGAACAGGCACCACAAAGTGTTGTGGATGAGGAAATTGTTGCCCAAAGAGTTGTGGAGCAAACACCTGTTCAAGTAGACCAACCTCTTCGTAGATCTGATAGGATCCGTCGTCAACCCGAGAGATATTCTTTTCTCTTGATTGACAATGGTGATGTATTGCTTGTCGATCTTGACGAGCCTACATCCTATCAAGAAGCTATGATGAGCCCAGATTCTGAGAAATGGCTAGAGGTTATGAGATCCGAAATGGAATCCATGTACACTAACCAAGTATGGACTTTGGTTGATCCACCTGAAGGGGTAAAACCCATTGAGTGTAAGTGGGTCTTTAAACTAAAGACTGACATGGATGGTAATAAGCATACCTATAAAGGTAGATTGGTGGCTAAAGGATTCAAACAAATTCATGGTATTGACTATGATGAAACCTTTTCACCAGTTGCGATGCTTAAATCCATTCGGATCATACTTGCTATTGCAGCCTACCACGATTATGAGATCTGGCAGATGGATGTCAAAACCGCTTTTCTGAATGGAAAGCTACTCGAGGATGTGTACATGACACAGCCTAAGGGTTTTGAAGATCCAAAACATCCTGGAAAGGTATGCAAACTGCAAAGGTCCATTTATGGACTAAAGCAAGCCTCTCGAAGCTGGAATCTTCGATTCGATGATGCAATCAAGGAGTTTGGTTTCATCAAGAATGAAGATGAACCTTGTGTCTACAAGAGAAATAGTGGGAGCACAGTTGTATTTCTTATCTTGTATGTAGATGACATACTTCTCATCGGAAATGATATTCCCTCACTCCAGTCTATGAAGATGTAGTTAGGGAATTGTTTCTCGATGAAAGACTTAGGTGAAGCTGCCTATATTCTAGGCATCAAGATCTATAGAGATAGATCTAAAAGATTACTTGGCCTAAGTCAGAGTACATACATTGATAAAGTGCTAGATCGTTTTGCTATGCAAAATTCCAAGAAAGGATTTCTACCTTTATCACATGGTGTGAGTCTTTCGAAGACTCAATGTCCCTCTTCTAAGGAGGAGAGAGATCGCATGGATAAGATCCCTTATGCATCTGCAATAGGGTCTATCATGTACGCCATGCTTTGTACTCATCCTGACGTCTCGTATTCTTTGAGCATGACGAGTAGATACCAGTCGGATCCAGGTAAAAGTCACTGGATAGCAGTCAAAAATATTCTTAAATACTTACGAAGAACGAAAGAATATTTCCTGATATTTGGAGGCAATGAGGAGCTAACTGTAAAGGGTTACAGTGATGCAAGCTTCCAAACAGACAAGGATGACTATAGATCACAATCGGGGTACGTGTTTTGCTTGAATGGTGGAGCTGTGGGGAAGAGTTGAGCGGAGACCGCGATTCTTGATTCTACAAGCGAGTATATTCTTTGCGTCGATGCAAAAAGGAGGTTGTTTGGCTCCGCAAGTTCATCAATGAACTTGGGGTAGTTCCTAGCATTGCAGATCCAATAGACCTCTATTGTGACAACAATGGGGCTATTGCACAGGCTAAGGAACCTCGATCACATCAGCGGACCAAACACATACTGCGGCGCTTCCATCTCATTCGAGAGATCATCGATAGAGGAGATGTGAGGATATGTAGAAGTCGAAGCTAACATCGCAGATCCATTGACCAAGGCTTTGGCACAGAGGAAGCATGATGGTCACACTAGGTCACTAGGTATTAGATATTATAGTGATTGGTACTAGTGCTAGTGGGAGATTGTTAGTTATAGCCCTAGAACCAATCATGTGATGGTTGAATAGGGAACATTTTGTATCATATTCTATAAAGGCAAAGGATTGGTTATTATATTTACGTCTTGCTTGTGCCAGCTAAATTAAATATAATAATGCCCTAGAAAAGTAGGTTCTTATCTACAGCACATCAATTGGCAGAATTGATTATGAGAGGCTGTAGAGAACACTTTCCTAAAATGTTCCTAGTCAAGTATTAATATGCAAGGGCAATATTAATACATAAAGACTAGCATGTAGGTCAATTGATGACTTGATCTCACAAGTCATGGATATATGATATCAAGTTGACACATGGGTATATATTAGAGAATATATACTGAACTGACCCGCCATGAGAAAGTTTCATGGATCGTCATATGAGTGTCATAAACTTTCTCATGTGACTATTGGTATGAATAGTCCTCAAACCTGAAGTCACTACGGTTCCCTACATAAGGAGTTATGTACTTTGGTATCGTCAAACGTCACCCATAACAGGGTGGACCATAAAGGCGATTACTGGGTATATAACAAATTATGCGGAGGGATGTGAGTGATGTAGATGGGATCTATCCCTCCCATATGACGGGAGTGATATCTGTGGGCCCCTTGATTGAGTAGAACTACTAAAACGCATGACCATGCTCGAATGAGTCAATATGAGATATTGAGCTCATTTGTTTGAGTTAGTTTACTCAGGGATCAAGAAACACAGATTTATTGAGGATGACACGGTCTATGCCTCATTGGTCAATCTGATATCAAGGATAGAAGGACACGGTCATACATTATAGTAGTCACGGAAAGGTTAGTCGGATCTTGACTTATTTCGTAACTTGGGTAGCAATGATGTATTGCTAGATGTCGCTCATTTCTTGTGTATCTAAAAGAGTTTAGATCCACTGCCAACGTTATGAGAGCCTATAGGGTCACACACAAAGAGCATGATGATTAGAAGAATTAGTGCATTCTAGTTTGACTAGAATAATTTGGGAATAAGCTTAAGTACAAAATGGTTTTTGGACTTTAAGCTTAATGAGAATTTTAGCTTATTGATTTAATGAGATTAATTCAATATGCTAAGCTTATTAATTTAATAAGATTAAATAAATATGTTATCATGATAGCCTAAGCTTAATTGATTTAATAAGATTAATTCAATATGTTACCTTATTGATTTAATGAGATTAATTCAATATGATAACATAAGCTTATTGAATTAATAAGATTAATTCAACATGCATGAATGCCACATAAGCATGCCACCTAAGCATGTCACATAAGCATGCCACCTAAGCTTGATGAGGTGGAAGGAGACAAAGGGTTTTGACCTTTGGAATTTCTCCACATGTGGCCGGCCAAACAAGGAGTGTAATTATTTTTCAATGCAATTGATTGCATTGAATGTGATAGGAGGTGAAAGGTTTTTTCAATCCTATAAAACACTCCATGGGGTGGCCGGCCAATGTGGGGGGAAGCTTGAGGCTTGGAGAGAACTTGGTGGTGAGAGGCTTTGGTTGTGTGGCTTTTGTGAGTGTAGGCTAGCAAGAAGAGTGGTCTTCTTCTTCCTTTCTCTTTTTCCCTACCTTCCTCTCCTTTAGGGACTTCTCTAGCAAGAAGTAAAGGAGAGCTCTTCTAGTTTCTTTTGTGAGACAAGAGCTTGCTCGTGTGGATACATATAGAGGCACGGACAATTGAATGTGCTAAAAGATCCAACAAACCCAAGGAGAAGCGGGATTAAAAAGGGCACGCAACAAAGGTAATATTCTCCTATAAGATAGGTTTTTCTTTTAGAGAAATTTATTTTTTTGTACGAGGTTTTCTTTCGCAAGGATCACTTGGAAGGGATCCTATTTTTTCCGTTACGCATATGCTATTTTGCATAAAAAAAAATCCCTATAATTTATACACCCTAGATACATGTGAGATGCTAAGATATGAGTTAAGTTCAAGGTGCATAGTTTTTGCATCTAGATGAATTAAAACTCATCTAATTTCAATTATGGATCATTGGGAAAGCTTGTGTACAAGCCATATACATAGAGCCCAAGGAATATGATCCAAAATATGGTTTTGAAATCATTTTAAAATCAATTTAGAAAACCTTGGTGAAGTCTATCTTTTGATAGCAATCACCATTGATGAAGTTCATACAAAATAGGGCTAAAACATTGAAAATTTCAATGGTTTTGAGTTTTGTATCAAACTCACTATTTTATGGGTAAAATAATTTTCAAATATTTTTCACCCATTGTAATGACTATAAGTAATATACATATCAAATTTTATGATTTTTCAAATTAAGTATAATTACTTATGTTTTTCCAAATCTAAATCTTGATAGTGAAATTCGAAATTTCACTTTCGATCCGATCGCTATGGTGGAGTCGATCGATATGGGTGGTGATCATTGATTACTATCGAGTCATTGCCAGGTCTGATTTCGGGTTAACAAGGTTTGTTTAGCCCGTGTTCAGCTATGGAAAATGTTCCTAATCACTCCTAACCCTAGGATATGCTTTAGGAAGCATTATAAAGGATGAAAATCCATTGGATATGGATTAGGAGCTGTGTTAGGTCAAAGTATAAAATTTAGGGTGAGTGAAAGTTCTATGTTGAACTTAGAACCTTAATTTTGATGGTTTAGAGTTCCTATTGGCTTAGGGGCTTCCCAAGGACATTGTTGGTGCAATGGTCAAGGGGAAGCAAGCCTTTAGGGGGAGGTATCCATCTTGGGATGATGGATGTGTTTTTCTACTTGAAGAGGAGAAGTTATTGGGAGAGTATCATTAATTGGGAAAATTGATGGGTTTTTGATACCCAATTTGGAAATTGGGAGAGAGTATAGGATTGCCTCTCTTGAGTGATATGTGAATTATCACTAGGAAGATGGTAGGCATCCTAGGTATTTATTTTTGGATCAAGGGGGAGATTGTAAGATCTCATTGGGACATGAGACATTGACCTCCTTGGAGAGAAAACCATTTTGATGTTAGTCAAAAAGGGGGAGAATGTTTGGGGGAGAACATTTGGAGAGTGTTTACCAATTTGGGATAATTGGTAAGGGATTTGAGTTAGTGGTCTAACTCAAATGATTTGTTTGGTTTTTGTCAAACATCAAAAAGGGGGAGATTGTTGGTGCAATCGGCCCAGGTAACGATTGACCAGGACTCGAGTTTGACTCGAGTGATGTTTTGATATTTCGACAAAAACATATGACAATGTAATTGTCATGGGAAAGTCTAAGTCTTGTGTACTTGGCATGGAAAGTCCAAGTGGAACACTTGGCATTTGGTAAAGTCCAAGTCTTGAGTACTTGGCATGAAAAGTCCAAGTGGGACACTTGGCACATGAAAAGTCCAAGTGGGACACTTGACACATGAAAAGTCCAAGCATGGGTCTTGGCAATGTAAAAGTCCAACATGGGTTGGCAAGGGAAAGTCCAAGCATGGTCTTGGCATTTGAGAAGTCCAACATGGGTTGGCAAGGGAAAAGTCCAAGCATGGGTCTTGGCAATGTAAAAGTCCAACATGGGTTGGCAAGGGAAAGTCCAAGCATGGTCTTGGCATTTGAGAAGTCCAACATGGGTTGGCAAGGGAAAAGTCCAAGCATGGGTCTTGGCAATGTAAAAGTCCAACATGGGTTGGCAAGGGAAAGTCCAAGCTTGAGTCTTGGCATGAGAAATCCAAGGGGTTTTTATATTGGCTGCGTAAAGTCCAAGCGAGAGTCTTGGAAGCATAAGTCCAATGGTTGGCGGTGTAAAGTCCAAGCGGAGTCTTGGCGGCGTAAGTCCAATGTGTCTTGGCGGTGTAGACACCGTTAGCATGACATAGCCGACGGAAGCACCTAGAGGCTAGCGCGATGGATGAACAAGTCATGGATGACTTGGAGGGATCCGAGAGGCGTGAGGCTGATGGAGGTGGCTAGAAGGCTTAGGTCTAGGCTAAGGGTGGTCTAGCAAGTATGGGGGCACCATACTTGGGTTAAAACCTCATTTTTGAGGTTGGCAGTCGGACCAGCATTATGGCTTCGATTGTCATGAGTCGACAAGTTCGAGCGTTTAGAGTCGAAATGCTCTGCAAGCGATCGCTTTCGATCGGCTGATCGGCAAGATCGGCGATCTGTCGAGCAAAGAACGCCAGCTCGATGTCATCGGCTACGTCGACTTCCAATGTTGGCAGTCGACTGCCAAGAGATCCGTTGGAATTTTTCCAGCGTGGATCGAGCCGTTGTATCACGATAACAGTGGCATCAGTCGACTGGTGACTTATGGCAGTCGACTGATGGGCGGAAATCCAGGTCGCGCGCAAGGATAAAAGGAGCTCGACGGGAGGGTTTTTGGCATCAGTTCTTAAGGGTTTTCTTGGGCGATTTGAAGGAGAATTGTTAGTGCTCTTCTAGTCCTTCAAGGCTAGTCCAAGGCAACCAAAGATCAAGCAACCAAAGTGCTCTTGTAAAGTAGTTTTCTTTACTTGCATTATATTTCATTGTTGTAATTGCTTGTATCTATTTCTTATTATTGTAAGAATAGTTTGTAAGAGGTTTCTCCACCTCCGACTTGTGTCGAGAAGGAGTATTTGTGGTTAGTGATTGCATTGGCATCGCTAGAGCTCTTGAGAGCTCGATCCGTGGAGTAGGAACCGGTTCGATTCTGAACCACGTTATATCCTTGCGTTTGTGTGTTTGTGTTTTCGTTATTGCTTTATTATCTTTGTTTCCGCTGCGCTAACGAAAAGTGTAGACAAGCACGCGAACGCTTTCCATCTACGCAAAAGTCTAGCGGCGTCAAATTTCCAACAAATGGGAGAGAAAATTAAAGAAATGGAGTTGCGAGAAGCACAACGGCAGACGGAAATAGAGGAGATGAGAAGACAGATGCAAGAAAATAATCAATTTCAAAATTTTGCACGAGTAATGCTAAATATGATGTCTGGAAGTGCTGGGGGCTCTCGTGGACCTGAATTTTTACCGGCACAAGTAATAACATTTCTCACACAAACAAAATAAAGGCAAAAAAGTATTTTTATAATTAAGTACATGATATCAAATTTATTTATTTTTGTAGATGGCAGCTATATTTACAAATATTATGCAACAACAATTTTCATCGACTGTGGAAGAAAATAGATATAGATCTTCCCCATCACCAGAACCAGATGACTAGAGGCATTTATTTGTGTTAACTTAGCTGCATTTATTGATTTAATTTTTCTGAATTGCTCCATTACTGTCGCTTAATTTACATGGACTGGCTAACCACCTAAATAGATATAAGCTGTCCCAGATTACCTGAATATAGTTAAGTTTTGAAATGATAAGAATTTAGAGGAATATACAATTGTCTGTGCTGACAAGTGAACAAGCATGTTCCTTCTATCAGATTGGAAAAGATGTTGCCGCTCAATACGTTGAAGGCTGGGATTGGATGACTCCAATAAGGTAGACTCTATCATTGTTATTATTAATGCTTTAATCTTTGTGTTGATTGGCATTGCAATCTGAACTTTTTGTGAATTTTTAGTAATAGTCACATCTAATATTGATGATTGAACGATTTCATTGACTACTCCTGCTCATTTTACACATTTTTGTTAAATGTTGTGATGGTTTTTATTGTTTTCTATGTAGGTTAATATATTTTCTTCCATACTGTAAATTCTCCAAAATTACACTAAGTGCATATTGTCAAATATTCATAGGCAATCCAACGTCTGTAATCAGATTGCCATGTTAACATAGACTTGTGCCTTGAGTTTTGTTTCTCATTCATGAGTTATGTTTATCCAATGTATCACAATAAAATGATATGTATGGCAGGATATATTCAACATAAATGACTCAAGTAGTGGGACACCATTTATTATTATTGTTGTACCATAATAATTAAATTATGAAAATTTTAGATTGAAACAGAATTCTTGACTTGTATGGAGTGGTTTTGGCCAAGAATAAAAATACTCGAGCCCAAGTTATTTATAGTAGACAACATTCACCAGACCAAAAAAATGCTTGTGAGGTATAAAAGGACTACCACATTATTCTGTTTCATTCCATTCAATATGAGCAATGTGAATCAGGACTGACCGATTAGCTCTTTGACAATCAGTCTCCAAACGTTATTTGGACCATTGTTTTTTTTAAGTTTATTAAATACTTTTTTAGATCCAAATGTCGTTTGGAAAATCCTCTCAGTTCCCAAGATCACTTATGTTCAGAAGGGCGAACCTCGATAAATTCATATTTGGAGGATGTATGAGGTGATAATCACTAGATACCTTTGCTTTTTTTAATTTGCTGTAAGATAAAGAATGATTCAAGCGACTGTGATGTACCCAAATTGAAGAGGAGTTGATAAGGTGTAGCATGTTATTGCAAGTGAAAACCTTTGTTCATGCAAACAATGAACTACTGGCTGTGTTTACATACATGAAGCAGTACTCTTAATTTTCTGTCTTTTTCTGACTCCCAATCAAATGGCCTGATCTGATGCTCCTTCATCAGACAAGACTAAGCTTAAATTTTCCTTATTTCATGTTGAATTCAATGACTGCAAAAGGAATCCTTCATACAAATTTTTGGCCGCAAGGAAACGGATGTTGCTTGAGTAAGAGACTAAGAGTTCAAGAACAATTGTCAGATGATCCTCAGTTTTGCTATCAAACCAAGCTCCCATGCTCCGATGGTCCTCGAAGTATTATTAAAAGCTACTTTTAAGCCCATTTTTGTTGGCTGCATGTGATATTTTGGTGCCACTAGATGATATCTGCTTCATGGGGCATGCTCGTCATGGCATATTGTCACGGGATTTTTAATGCGGGACAGTGATAAAACATGTGCCTCCAGATTTTGCAGGACCAAATCTTCCATTGCATTCCGAGTAAAATGTAGTGTGGAGTAAAATGTTAATGAGATGTATTAACATTTTGAACTGAAACATTAATATTATGTGTTAGTTTGATAATACAATTAATTTGTTTTGTGAAGTGAAATGTGAATATTGTAAATTGATTTAATTCGGTATTGTATCAATATGATATGAGATCATTGTTCAAACTCGATATTAGAAGCGATTATAATCTCTCTTAAAAATATTATTATAGAACCGGCCGTAACCGTTTCTAAAATTATGCTTGAGATATATATACATTAGGAGCGGTTTTTAACCGCACCTAAACCTTTGTTTATTTACAAACACATTAGGAGCGGTTAAACCCACTCCTAAAACTCTGTTTATTACATCAACAAACATACACATTAGGAGTGGTTTTAATTAACCGCTCCTAAAACTCTGTTTATTACATCGACAAACAGACACATTAGGAGTGGTTTTAACCGCTTTTAAAACGTATGTTTATAGATGCGATCACAAGCGTTTGTGATGTTTGTACAATAGGAGCGGTTGCAAACTCTTTAGAACCGGTTAAAAACCGATTCTATAGGTCTCCAACACAAGCGGCTCTTTATTTTGAACCACCGGTTTATTTTACCGCTTCGGTTGTCTTTAGCATCGCCATTATCTACAACGGTTAAAAACTGATTCTAATTATTTAGATGCGGTTGATAAGTGGTTCTAAAGGCTTTTTAAAACCGCTTCTAAAGGTTTTTTTTTATAGTGTATGAACCGTAGTTAAAGTTAGAAATTACTTATGTTCTAATATCATTGTTAAGTGTGCAGACTTAACAGGAAGTCCTAGTAGATCGTGTTGACTGGATAATAGGCAATTGACTTGACAAATCAGGAGGACCGGACACCAGACATGAAGTCTAGATGGGTCGTGTGGACCAGACATTTGGCATGAAGACTGGTTGGGTCAGGAGACTGGACAATCGACAAAAAGTCCAGCTGGATTAGGCAGACCAGACAGCTGGTGGAAGCCTTGGTGGGTCAGATCGGATGTCAAGAGTGGTAAGTCTAGTAGGCAGCCAATAGGTAAGCCTTGAGTGAAGAGGTGAGGTCGAGTCCTCTGTAGGGGGACAAATCTATACAATGATTCGACGGAAAGTCCGCGTGGGACTTAGTAGTCGAGATCGAGTAATATTACTATTTCTATCATATTTGATTTGATCTATTTGTGCTAATCTCGAGTTGCAAGGATCAATTAACTGAATGAATTTCAGTCAATTGAAGATCAGTCGACTGGATAAACACTTGGTAGGATTAGCTAGTGATCGGTCAAAGATCTGACACCGTAGTTGGAAAGTGTTTTAGTCGACTGGGGAGTTTCTGTTCAACTGAAGTGGAAAACTTCCCTATGCGGAGCTAGGTGACCTGGAGTCGACTGGAAGACCAGAAGTTCCATATCGATGGGCTGATGTGGAGTCGACTAGAAGATATTCCAGTCGATTAGAAAAGGTTTATAAAATAAGTGCTCGACTAGATCCGAGTAGAACACTACTAGTACACAGAAGTGCTGTCAAAATTCACTCTCGTTCACAAGAGCTCTACTTCCTCACGAAGGCGCATTTTCGACACTCCGTGATTGCTTCAAACTCCTCAAAAGTGTCGGTATAATTTATCTTATATTCTTTCTATTCATATTCGCTTGTTGTACTTAATTTCAAGAGAAGGTAGAGTATTACCTTTCTCTCATTTTTGTAAAAATCGAATCCCTCCGAAGTCGAGAGTTCTCGAATCGGAGGGTACTATAGTGATTGCCCATCGAGGTAGCTCTAGGAAGAGCTACGGGCCTTGGAGTAGCCACCCAGTTAGGGTTGTGAACCAAGTAAACTGATTGTGTCTAAATTTCATTTAATTTTCACTGCGTACTCATATTTGAAAATATAAAATAAGTTGTAAAATTAAAAAAAAATTATAAACTCTGAGATTCACCCCCCCCTCTCAGAATATTGCGATCCTACAGACATAAAGCCATGAAAAAATTTTACTTAGTCACTATAGCGAGTTGTTATAGCCCCACAGAGGGAATGTAATTACATAGCCCTTATGATGTTATATTAGGCGAAAAGTCTTGAAAAAAACATCTACTTCCTAAAAAAAATACATTAAGAAAATTTCATTTACTTTTTCAAAAAAAAAATACAAAAATCCCCTTAACAACCTTTTCTCCCTTTCATATGTCATTTTAAATTCATTTCCTCTTTTTCCTTTTTTTTTTTTAAAAAGAATCTCCTCACTCCTCACTTAAAACAATTCGACTCTTCTCCTCATAAACCCTAACCCTCTTCGTCCCCTACACCTTCACAACCTCTGCAACCACCTTCTCCTCCAATGGTCTCTTCCTCTACCACCCTTCCTTGGTATGAAACCACCCCTAGCCAACTAACTCTCAACCATTCTTTTTTTCGTCACGAACCCAAATACATCCCAGAAGGCTTCTCCGCCATCATCCCTACTCCTCATTAATGACCTCACCAACCCCTAACCGGCACCAGCATCCTCTTCATAGGCCAGCTTAAAGGTGGCCTTCGTCTTCCTGTCCCCAACCCTTTGTTGACATCTGGTATTTTATAGTCTCCCCATTAATCAATTCACTCCCAGCTCCATTCGAATTCTCACTGGAACTCAAATTGTCTTCAAACATATTAACATCCCCTAAACTCCCCATATCTTCCACTGCTTATATCAACTCCAGATGGCCAACACTGGCATTTTTTATTTCATGGCATGCCAAGATTGCCAATTTTTCACTAATATGCCTACTTCTCATAAAGGTTGGAAAGACCTATACTTCTTTGTCCCCATGGATCATGTTCTACAATTCTCCTTGACTCGGAGAACTGGCCTTCCTCGACTCCTCGAACTAAAAGGCATCAAGTCTTACTACAACTTTTCTTCAATCGAACCCCTGCTTAAAAACAAGCGATACAACACTGATGAACTCCTACAAGAACCCATACTATCCTACTATGGGTTATCCCCTATTCCTTCCTTTGAAGCTCATCCCATAGGTAAATATTTCTTATTATGTACTTACCTTGCTTCTATTTCCAAATGTTTACTAACATATACTCATCTTGTAGAGGACATGATGCACATTGCAATTGCTAGAACCCTAGCAAAGAAACAAAAGAAAAGAAAATTTCCCACAACAATCACCTCTACTTCCAGTAAGTGACCTTCATCCTCATCAGTAAGTACCTCAATCTCCATTTATACTCATTTCCATTATTTCTATTCAATATTTAAAAATACCTTATAAAACTTTTACACATTTCTGTAACAGATTCCTTTTGAATTTCAGGACAACTCGGTATTAACCATTGAAGAACCAGGAAAACCTTTCTTTTCCATCACTCTTACTGATCTTGTCTACATTTGATGTGAACAAAACATATAAGATTTTAGGAGTAGTTTTAGCTCATATCTCATTACATTTTATGTTAGTTTCATGCATATGTCACTTTATTTTGCATACATTTTCTATTTTCTAGTTCGGAGGTCTTCTCTTTGTACTTTTGTGTGCAGGATAGCATTTCGGGGGGGGAAAAGGGCGCACTTTCGGAGCAAAAGAAGGGTATTTTACAGCTAGACGGAGAAAGGGACACAGTCAGGGCATGTGGCTACACACGACCATGTCCAATGGGCGAGATCAGCCATCCCAGGGCAACACACGGCCTGGCCGTGTGGAAACACACGGCTGTGTGGCGGCCCAGTAGATTGACACGGCTAGAGTTTTTTTTCCAAATTTCGCAATGATCCGATGTGATCTTTATATAAGGATGGATCTGACCAAACCCTATGGGGGAGGCACGATAGTTGGGATGGAACACCAAAGCCCTAAAAAGCTTCGGGAACTCACAACGGGGAGGAAGAACGCCACCGGAGATCCAAGTTCTACACTTCAACGCCGGAGAGAAGGTCACATCAGCGTTGTAACTTCCTATTCTTACATTTTATTTATGATTAATTCGAACATGAATATACCTTGTGATTCTCCTCTCCTATCTATGGAGTAGTTTCTTCGATTCTAGGATTAGGGAGTAGCTTGTGTGCGTATGACATGTTGCTACAAATTGAATTCTATTTTTGAGTTTGAATTTGCAATTGAGATTTGTTTATACAAATATCTATGTGTATTTGGTTTTCTATCTATTGTGCTTAGGCGATACGAGGGGTGACAGGCTAGGTATCTAAGATTTAGGGGATTTATACAAGGAACCTAGGGGTAAACCTGATCTCCTGTAACCGTGGGTAGAAGGATGCGATAGAACTGGAAATGGTTCATCAGAGGGATTGATTTGGCATCCTCGTACCACCTATCCCGTCCTTGTAAGGTAGAGATAGCTCCCGATAGATGCAGTGGCTCATCGGGAGAGTGTATGATGTCCCTTCCACAAGACCATAGTTAGACGTTTAGACAATGCCTAGTTATTTTTTGATGAAGGGTAAATAGATATCATCAAAGAAAAGCACAAACATACAGTGGCCTAGGGTTCATGCTCATGTCATGTAAGATACGAAAAAAAAATTAAAATTAAAATTCATATGGATTAACCCTTTAATTAATTCGGTCTAATTAGTGGGTTAATTGGATTTAATTAGTGGATTAAATTGGGCTCAATAAGTGGATTAATTGGGTTGGTATCGGGCTTGGGATGGTATTGGGCTTGGGCTGGAAATGGGCTAAATCCGTTTGGATTAGACTTGAGTTGGGCTTAACTTAGGTTCGGTTGGGCTTGAACCGTTGATGTGGACGAAACTGTCGAACGACCCGAACCACCTTTAAATTGCCAAAATCAGATCGTAAAAACCATTTCCTTCTCCGCGATCGCCGTCTTCCCCTCCGCAATTCTGCTTCTTCCGTCAATCTCTCCCAGTGCACCGGCGTTCCGGTGAGAGCAACTCGACGACATCGCCACCTTGGCTGATCTCCGACTGAAGATTAGTGAGTTCTCGCCTGGGCATCTTGGCGATTCCTTTAGTGGATCGACAATGTTGGCGCCGTAGCAGCGAGCTGCCAATCGAGGATTTCGACACCGATCGTCTCCGGAGTTAGGTAAGGATCGATCTCCTTCCTCCTTTGAGATCCAATTACTGGTGGTTTGTTGAGCTTGGATCTGTGGTTTGGCAGTGGTGGAGCTCGATTGTTCTGGTGAACAAAGCAACTGTGGGAGGGGTGCTGCCAGTGAGGAGTTGGCTGGTAAGCTTTGATTTCACCTTTCGTTTCCATCTGGTAAATTCTGTATGTAGTGTTGTCGATGGATGAGTTGGATTTTCCTTCTGTTATCGATACCATGAGGTTGGTCTGTGGATTGTTAGGTTGTGTTTATTTTGGATCAGTGGTGTATTCCTCTCCTCTGTTTGTGGACAGTTGTTCTGTGATCTTCGCAAATGACCAGCTTCTGAGAGAGCTTGGCAGCAGCGATCGAAGGTTCTGTGGTTGTGTGAGATGAGGAGCAAAGTTGGGGATTCGTGTTGATTTTGCTATGTTGGTGGATCGAGGTTGAGGTAAGATTTGAAATGATCTATGGTTCTGTCAAATTGCTATTTTCTGCATAGTTTGTTATGGCAATTGCGATGTGGGATGGGTTGTATGCGCTCTGTTGTGGAGCTATGAACGATGAGTTTGAGTTGAGTTGGAAATTGGTTTGGTTATGGGCTGATTGAAGCTGTGGATGGAGCGGTGAATAATTGGTGTATGTGATTAGTTTGATGTTAAGTTGATATAGATTTGTTTTGGGTCGCTGAGATTGATCTATTCGATGGATGTATTGAATTGATTAGTTGTGGTAGACTGATCTTGTGGTAAGCCTCTATTACAACCCCGTTTTGAGTATTGTTTAGATTTATATATATATTGATCTTGTTGATATGGGAGCGAGGCTGATTATGGTGTATCAGATTTGGGTAATCAGGATTTCTACCTCGTAGACGAGGAAAGGATGCGAACATAGAAACGAAGTAGTGTTTAGTTCGTATACTTGTATGGTACTTGTACTTAATCATTGTTGCTATTATGTGTAGGTTTGGGATACAAAGCAGGTCCACGACCGTGAGGATTATTTGAGCTTCGTATTAGGTGGGTAATATCTACGTGGTCCGGTAGTTTTGATCAAATTCCAGTGCATGAATTTGGACTTATGCTATTACTTTGATCATAGATCCACTCTTATTTAATCATATGCTTGTACTGCCTTAACCTTTGAGATATATACTCTGTTACTTCATTGATTATCTAGCACAGATAAAAACTATAAACCCTATTATGTGTTAGCTGATGGATGTTCAGTAAGTACAGGTGGTTAGGGTTATCTTTGTGACCTCAGATTGGGTTACTGTGTTACATCACTAGGGTTAGGTGATGGATTGGATTATGGAGTCGATTGTTATATCATACCCGTATTAGTGGTGCATCTATGGTGGATCTAGTTGTCTGTGCATAGATAAGTATGTGGTTGTCAGTATGTGACCATGGACTAGAGGACCTAGCGTGATGGTATATCCATTATGGATTGTGTGTATGGTTATATGGATGGTCAATAGTATCTCGCTACTGACTAGAGGTCTTAGCGTGGTTGATTGTCAGAGGTGTATCACTCTTTGTGCGATAGAGAGAGTCTTGTGGATTGTAGTCCTTGCATAGTTGACTTTTGGTTTACCAGGACTCCCTGTGGGATAGGGAGTGTTGCGAGGATACTTGTGTGGAGCTATGCATCATTACATTTGCATGCATGCTGTTGATTGGGTCTCCCTTGTGGTTGAGATGGGTTGTCAGTCATCCTGCCTCCCCGACCACTCGTGGTAGTGGTAGCAGGGTTAGCGGCAGAGCATTGGATGTGCCGTGCTCGACCACTATAGACGGTGGTAGCTGGAGATGCGCACCTGGGCACTGTGTAGAGTGGTGTTAGCACTCGCCCACTATAGACGGTGGTTATGTGACATGCAGTTGTCCTGTGTGCGGCGCTTGTTTACTCATGGGTAGGGACGGCGTGGCTTGCAACAGGGACCCCTAGGAGTAGTTAGCTCTTTACGCTTATATGCTACTCATTCATACTACCCAACTCGGCCACTCGAGAGTAGTGGTAGCTGGAGTCGAGCTAGTCGCCATATCGTGCCACCCTAGCCACTCTGGGGTCGTGGTTAAACGGGTCCGCAGACAGTGACCATGCATATGCACTGCTGATATATATGTAAGCATATATTTGATATATGTTTTACATATGCCTGTGAGATGCTGTATTTGATTGAGCTATGATTGCTGCATATGATTGTTCATCATGATACATGTCATTTGCATTTTATATACTGTTGTGTGTTGAGCATGATATATGTGTTGGTCCAGACTGTTGTATGTGTTTGATTAGCATCATGTCATAGTATGGTATGGACCGGGATGTTATTACATGTGAATATATACTGTTCATATGTCTGACTGTTGGTCAGGTATAGGATTGACTTTGCACATTATATGGGTTATGTTATTGTATATATGTTCAGGATGATATACCATATGGTGTTGCAGACTGTCAGGTACGTTGGTACATTACTTCATGTTCAGTTGATCAGTTTAGTATATACATTGAGTATGACTATACTGTGGTTACTTGTTATCAGATTTGGATAGGACTGTATCTCTATTGGACTCATGTTGTATACCTGTAGATCTTCACATGTATACTTGTAGATTTCTATATCCTTATATTTTGTTCATGCACTTCCTACATATTACCCCTTAGTTTATACTCACCACCCCTGGACCCTGGGTTTCCTATCGCCCAGATAACAGGTAGAAGATTCCTTGGACGTTCGAAGCTCTGCCAGCTGATCCTATCTCACACCGAACAATTGAGGTTTTCCATGTATTTGCTTCCTCTGTTGTTTTGTATTATGGCCATGTATAATCAGTGTTGTATTTGACTGTTGGTTTGTATGTTGTTTTGTGTAGTATGTTAGAGTCGCACCGGTGTGCACCTTTGTGTTGTTGTGGATGTATTGTTTAGTATTGTCCATATATATGTCATGTAGTTGTGGGCCTACGGGCTTTGTATTAACCCGATATGTTGACACGTACAGGGGAGATGTGGTCCGTTTGCTTTTCGGCACGGCATACTCTCGGGGCGTGACAATTTTATTGGTATCAGAGCCCTAGGTTGCGAAGTCCACTTTCGGATTTGATTTCGTTCGGACATCAAGTTTTGCTTTACTCGATTTTGGTTTTGTGAGTTCTGGGATCTGGCTGTTGCGGATATCTCCGAGCTACAAGGTTTAAGGTATGTTAAATGTTATTACATATCCTTCTGTTGGCTATGCATTTAGTTGCTTATAACATGGATGACTTGTAGTGTGTTAGTCACTATCCGTAACCGTGGTTTGAGATGATCATGGGAACGACTTGTTGAGTAATGTACCTTCTATCGAAAAGGTAAATTACCTTTGAGAGCCGACTGATACCGAGTCGGAAAGTAGGGGTTAGGTAGTTACATATCTTGTGGAGATCAAAGATTACGTCTTAGGGATTTCCTCTAATTATGCTAGTCAGATCATTGCCTATGGGGTAATGGACTAAGCGAATATACTATTGCTGATACAGATAGTAGAAAATTAGTGGATGATGTATCATAGGGAATTTTGATCCCTGAGTTGTTCATGTTAGGTGGTATAACTTTGAAAGTACTTTTGAGTACTTAACTTGTGTTATACGGAGAAAGTAGTGTTAGTTGAATACCATTATCCGGATCTAGTCGGTACTTGGTGGAAGATATAGGATATAACATTCGGGAAATAACACATCACTCGGCCATGGTTTAGTGATGTTGTGAGATAGTATTTCCACACGTCGTCTTCTTTGACTCATCGTCAGGGAGTTCTTGAGCTTTAGGTTGGGTGATCGTTTGGTAACAGAGGTACCATGCAGAGTCGTTAGACTTGCGAGAGTTACGACCACCTAATAGCTCGAGAATGTGATCGACATGTCTTAAGCCACCTACGGTTTATGGGTTGACATCTTGATCAGGATGTTTGGATCTCCTACCAGATCCTACCGGAAGTGCATAGACCGAGTCATGTGTATAGAAATGACTCCGTAGCAAGTGTTTTAAAGAGTTGGAGATTTGATAAGCAGATATTGTAAGTCAAATTATTGGAATCTGAAATCTCCAAATGTTGGATAAAAGGAGCAAGATTAAAGTCATGAGTCACGAGCGACTATTGGAGAGTTTTTCAATCATAGGAACTTCTCATGTTTATCAGTGAACTCAGAGGAAAGACTCCGATGGGAGATTATGTGTGTGCAGTGCGAGTTACGATGAGACACAGAGCCAGATTATCCGATGGACCATTATATCTGTTTCTACTATAAGCAGCCGGTATCTACGAGGAGAGTATGTACTTTGAAGACTTAGTGGAAGACTATGGATGATGCTTTTGAGCGGACGATCCACAACCTTGGAAGTCGAGATCATGACAGAAGAATGGATTATCACATCAGCAACGATCTACTACCCCAGATATAGTTGGAGCTCTTTGATACTTTCATCCGAAAGAAGTAAATTACTCAGCAGTATCAACCGAAGACATCTCAGAAGACTCAGACGTTCAGACGACAATTATTACCTTTCCAGACGACAACAACTGTTACCTTCCCAGGTGTAGTTATGATTTGTTCAGAGGAGAGAGAGTATACGACGATGGTCGTATCTATGCCGTATTCTCCGGGTGTAGCTATACCTTTCACAGAGATGGAACGTGCTATGATGTTGATAGTTCTTCAGTATTATACAGTCGGATGTGTATCCTTTGCCAGTACAATAGTGTTTACCATCTCCATTGCAGTTGTTTCAGTTGTACCTCAGTTCCAGCAGTTGATTTTAGTTCCTCCATGATAGTCTTTGCATCTACATGAGCTCAGCCGTCCAGAACAGATGTTGGACAAGTTTACATGATTACTCGAGAAGAAGTATAGAAGACTGAAGGATCGGTCCTTCAGGGTATTACTTTAGGTTATCTTATTTGCGGATATATCGAGAGATACTGGTAGTTTACAGGTATCTTTGCCTAGAACATTCTTGGATAGGGTTCGAAGGGTTCCTATCGACTTGTGGGTTGGTTATTTTCTCTACCGTCAGGTGAGATGGTGATCAACAATCAAGAAGTCAAGGGATACCCTTAGCCTTTGCTAGACATACCTCTACTATAGACATATCCTTACGGATAGTTGGATTGTTGGAGCGTTGGTATACTAGGACTCTCGGATGTACGTATAATCTGAGAGTATTCAAATGTAGTTACGGATGAACTCTCGGGCTGGTCACTGCATGGGCAAGTGGAATATGCGATTGAGGTGATTTCGGGAATAGTCCTGATATTGGGGACCTCATACCGGGAGATGATTTTATGGGTATCAGTGTTGCTAAACACTATGGGAGATTTATCTGCCTCAGTGTTTCTTCTTGAGAAGACTTGTAACTCTTTGTTAGAAGAGAGTCACACCTTGAGTTTATGCATCGATTATCGATGATTCGAATGCAGTAGTTGTTGTGAATGAATATCCTTCGTTGTGGATAGATGATTTGTTTAGATCAGCTAAATGACACCTATGTATATCCTAGGGTTGGTCTACGACTGGAGGTTTTATATTGTAGTGACTTAGTGTCATACAATTATCATTGTCGGTGTGATGATTGAGCTATCATTAGCATAGAGTAAAAGGATGCAGGTGTATAGAGCTGATTGATAATGTTGTTAGACTTATCGACGATTTAGTCGTTAATGGATTTGAGGAATAAAGTACTCTTAGAGTATTTGGGATCGATTGTCATCATATCTGTGGAGGATATATGTATGAGATATATTCACAATCTTAAAGGAAGTTGTGGTTTCCCTAGATTGATTTGGTATTCACCATAAATGTGGATAGGATGTTCTAACGATATTATACCGCTGATTTGTTGAACCAAGAAGGTGATGGAAATCACTTGGTCGGAAGTTTGTGAAGCTAGGATTCAGGGCCGAGGCGGTAGCTGACTTTTGCATCAGTGTTAGTTAATCCGTCCGATATGGATGGAAGGGTATTAACATAGATGCAACATTTCAGGGATTGGAGCGATTCCGATGCAGTTGTATGAGACGTGTCTTATGCCTACGTCAGTTGAGGAACTGTGAGATAAGTTGTCATATATATGACGTGGAGCTTAGCAGTAATTATCTTGAGTAGTGGATGTATAGAGCAGGAGTGCTCAGGGAGTTTTGGCTAGCTACTGGGTAGTTGCTATAGGATTGTTAGAACACGGATAGATGCAACTGGGGAGATTGGTCATTACGGTCTCCCAGTCACTTATAGTGTTGTGTGAAAGAGTGGATTTTGGACATGGTTGATTTCGTAGTTGGTGTTGGGTATGCCAACAAGCAAAGGTAGAATAATGTGATTGGTAGGGTTATGTACCGTGATGAAGTGGGAGCCTAGTACGTTAGACTGTGTTGGGAGATTATCTGGAATTCGGAAAGGACTTGATAGGATTTGGGTAATCGATGATCGATTATCTAGGTCCGCTCATTTTCTTCCGAGCCATAAGATGAATTTCGTTGGATCGCTTGATGGAATTATATCCATGGAGTAACCTTGAGTATCATTTCTGATAGTGATTCATGATTCACCTTACGATTCTGGCAAAGTTTTCCATCGGCTACGGGTATAGAGCTCCACTCTGGTACAATTTTTGACTTCTTAATAGGTTGATTTAGAGTGTATATAAGAGATGGAATGTAATATTCGAGCTCAGTACCCCACTTAGTATTTGATGTGTGTAACTTTTCTCCAAATATCTGAGATGGTTATTGTGACATCTCGTACTCATACGTGAGTCGGAAATTTGGGGACCAAATTTTTATTAGTGAGGGAGAATGTAAGATAAAAAAAAAATTTAAAATTAAAATTCATATGGATTAACCCTTTAATTAATTGGGTCTAATTAGTGGGTTAATTGGATTTAATTAGTGGATTAAATTGGGCTCAATAAGTGGATTAATTGGGCTGGTATCGGGCTTGGGCTGGTATTGGGCTTGGGATGTATTGGGCTTGGGCTGGAAATGGGCTAAATTCATTTGGATTAGACTTGAGTTGGGCTTAACTTGGGTTCGGTTGGGCTTGAACCGTTGATGTGGACGAAACCGTCGAACGACCCGAACCACATTTAAATTGCCCAAATCAGATCATAAAAACCATTTCCTTCTCCACGATCGCCGTCTTCCCCTCTGCGATTCGGCTTCTTTTGTCAATCTCTCCCAGTGCGTCGGCGTTCCGGTGAGAGCAACTCGACGGCATCGCCACCTTGGCTGATCTCCGACCGAAGATTAGTGAGTTCTCGCCTGGGCATCTCGGCGATTCCTTTAGTAGATCGACAATGTTGGCACCGTAGCAGTGAGCTGCCAATCGAGGATTTCGACACCGATCGTCTCCGGAGTTAGGTAAGGATCGATCTCCTTCCTCCTTTGAGATCCAATTACTAGTGGTTTGTTGAGCTTGGATCTGTGGTTTGGTAGTGGTGGAGCTCGATTGTTCTGGTGAACAAAGCAACTGGGGGAGGGGTGCTGCCGGTGAGGAGTTGGCTGGTAAGCTTTGATTTCACCCTTCGTTTCCATCTGGTAAATTCTGTATGCAGTGTTGTCGATGGATGAGTTGGATTTTCCTTCTGTTATCGATACCGTGAGGTTAGCCTGTGGATTGTTAGGTTGTGTTTATTTTGGATCAGTGGTGTATTCCTCTCCTCTATTCGTGGACAGTTGTTCCGTGATCTTCGCAAATGACCAGCTTCTGAGAGAGCTTGCCAGCGGCGATCTAAGGTTCTGTGGTTGTGTGAGCTGAGGAGCAAAGTTCGGGATTCGTGTTGATTTTGCTGTGTTGGTGGATCGAGGTTGAGGTAAGATTTGAATTGATCTATGGTTCAGTCAGATTGCTATTTTCTGCATAGTTTGTTATAGCAATTGCGATGTGGGATGGGTTGTATGTGCTCTGTTGTGGAGCTATAAATGATGAGTTTGAGTTGAGTTGGAAATTGGTTTGGTTATGGGCTGATTGAAGCTGCGGATGGAGCGGTGAACAACTGGTGTATGTGATTAGTTTGATGTTAAGTTGATATAGATTTGTTTTGGGTTGCTGAGATTGATCTATTCGGTGGATGTATTGAATTGATTAGTTGTGGTAGACTGATCTTGTGGTAAGCCTCTATTACAACCCTGTTTTGAGTATTGTTTAGATTTATATATATATTGATCTTGTTGATGTGGGAGCGAGGCTGATTATGGTGTATCAGATTTGGGTAATCAAGATTTCTACCTAGTAGACGAGGAAAGGATGCGAACATAGAAACGAAGTAGTGTTTAGTTTGTATACTTGTATGGTACTTGCACTTAATCATTGTTTCTATTATGTGCAGGTTTGGGATACGAAGCAGGTCAACGACCATGAGGATTATTCGAGCTTCGTATCTGGTGGGTAATATCTACCTGGTCCGGTAGTTTTGATCAAATTCCAGTGCATGAATTTGGACTTATGCTATTACTTTGATCTTAGATCCACTCTTATTTAATCATATGCTTGTACTGCCTTGACCTTTGAGATATATACTCTGTTACTTCATTGATTATCTAGCATGGATAGGAACTATAAACCCTATTATGTGTTGGCTGATGGATGTTCAGTAAGTACAGGTGGTTAGGGTTATCTTTGTGACCTCAGATTGGGTTACTGTGTTACATCACTGGGGTTAGGTAATGGATTGGATTATGGAGTCAATTGCTATATCATACCCGTATTAGTGGTGCATCTATGGTGGATCTAGTTGTCTGTGCATAGATAAGTATGTGGTTGTCAGTATGTGACCATGGACTAGAGGTCCTAGCGTGATGGTATATCCATTATGGATTGTGTGTATGGTTATATGGATGGTCAATAGTATCTCGCTACTGACTAGAGGTCTTAGCGTGGTTGATTGTCAGAGGTGTATCACTCTTTGTGCGATAGAGAGAGTCTTTTGAATTGTAGTCCTTGCATAGTTGACTTTTGGTTGACCAAGACTCCCTGTGGGATAGGGAGTGTTGCGAGGATACTTGTGTGGAGCTATGCATCATTACATTTGCATAAATGCTGTTGACTGGGTCTCCCTTATGGTTGAGACGGGTCGTCAGTCATCCTGCCTCCCCGGCCACTCGGGGTAGTGATAACAGGGTTGAGGGCATAGCATTGGATGTGTCGCGCTCGGCCACTATAGACGGTGGTAGCTAGAGATGCACACCTGGCCACTGTGGAGAGTGGTGTTAGCACTCGCCAACTATAGACGGTGGTTGTGTGACATGCAGTTGTCTTGTGTGCGACGCTTGTCTACTCATGGGTAGGAACGGCGATGCTTGCAGCAGGGACCCCTAGGAGTAGTTAGCTCTTTACGCTTATATGCTACTCATTCATACTACCCAACTCGGCCACTCGAGAGTAGTGGTAGCTGGAGTCGGGCTAGTCGTCATGTCGTGCCACCCTCGCCTCTCTGGGGTCGTGGTTGGACGGGTCCGCAGAAAGTGACCACGCATATGCACTGCTGATATATATGCAAGCATATATTTGATATTTGTTTTACATATGCCTGTGAGATGCTGCATTTGATTGAGCTATGATTGCTGCATATGGTTGTTCATCATGATACATGTCATTTGCATTTTATATACTGATGTGTGTTGAGCATGATATATGTGTTGGTCCAGACTGTTGTACGCGTATGATTAGTGTCATGTCATAGTGTGGTATGGATCGGGATGTTATTACATGTGATTATATACTTTTCATATGTCTGAGTGTTGGTCAGGTATAGGATTGACTTTGCACATTATATGGGTTATGTTATTGTATATCTGTTCAGGATGATATACCGTATGGTGTTGCAGACCGTCAGGTATGTTGGTACATTACTTCATGTTCAGTTGATCAGTTTAGTATATACATTGAGTTTGACTATACTGTGGTTACTTGTTATCAGATTTGGATAGGACTGTATGTCTATTGGACTCATGCTGTATACCTGTAGATCTTCACATGTATACTTGTAGATTTCTATATCCTTATATGTTGTTCATGCACTTTTTACATATTACCCCTAAGTTTATACTCACCACCCCTGGACCCTGGGTTTCCTGTCGCCCAGATAACAGGTAGAAGATTCCTTGGACGTTCGAAGCTCTGCCAACTGATCCTATCTCACACCGAACAATTGAGGTTTTCCACGTATTTACTTCCACTGTTGTTTTGTATTATGGCCATGTATAATCAGTGTTGTATTTGACTGTTGGTTTGTATGTTGTTTTGTGTAGTTGTTAGAGTCGCACCGGTGCGCACCTTTGTGTTGTTGTGGATGTATTGTTTAGTATTGTCCATTTATATGTCATGTAGTTGTTGGCCTACGAGTCTTGTATTAACCCAATATGTTGCCACGTACAGGGGAGATGTTGTCCGTTTACTTTTCGGTACGGCATACTCTCGGGGTGTGACATGTCATGTCTGACGAAGTGTCAGATCTGAGATGTACCCCAGCATAGTGTACAAGTGCTCTCATGAGTACCAACTCTCTCACATGTTACATTCACTCATTTCTCTCCATCATCCCTCTCGTATCCAAACCCTATCACCGGCGTATGTGTACCATCCATGTCTCTATGTGCTCCTCTGCACCATTCACATGTACTCAGCTCCTTTTGTGTACCTCCTTGTGTCATCCCGTCTCCTGGGGCTGCCTAACCGGAGTCATGTGAAGCCAGGGGAGTCCCCACCCCCCCCCCCAACACATTGACTTCCACATCAGCAGTAGGCCCATCACAAATTCCAGCTCAGCGGGCCCACCTAGGCTTGCGCCAGCTCAGCTTGCTAGGTCATTTGCCAGCTGACGCAACAGCTGGGACAGGCAACAACGTTCCTGCCCCAATGTTGCTTGGCTCACAGCTCTAGGTGGCTTGGCCCATCCTTTTTTCTGCATTCTCGACAGACACCATCTAAAGTCTGCACGAAATGAGCTTGTTGACCGGTGCACGTCAGTCCTGCAGCAGCTCCTCGAATCCCGCATCTGCCTCCCACTCGTTGCCTTCGTTCTCCCCCAAGCCTTCGCCGGAGAAACGTCATCAGCCACAAGAAGCCGTCTGGAAGGTTTAGTTGCCATGGACAACAGCTGTGAGGCACCGAAAATCCATCGGACCCGCCTCCAGCCCGTCTCACGACAGGAGACCTCCACCCTCTCCAGGTCTTTCCTCCTCGTTTCCTTGCGACTGCATGCTCAAGCGATGCTGGCGATTTCTGCATGAAAAGGTTATGTAGCCGGCGCATATCAAGCTTGCAGCAGCACCTCATGTCCTATTTCTGATCTCCCGCATGCTGCCTTCGTCCTCCACAATCTTTCGTCGAAGAGACTCCAGCAGCCACCGGTAGCCAGATGGAGGCTTCGGATGCCATGGACAGCAGTTGTGAGGCGTCAGATATCCATCGAAGCCGTCTCCAGCCCGTCTCATAACAGGAAACCTCCATCGAGCTCATCTTTAGCCTTGTCTTCATCCTCAGCCTCCATCAGCACAGCGTTGTTGAGCTTCTCACTTGCAGAGCCATCAGTTGGGAAGAAGGAGCATGGGAGTGACCTGGGGGTAGGCCAAAGCCCCTCCACGCATAGCTCCCGCCACTCGTGGCCCTGTGAGGGATGCGCCGACGCGAGCTCTCTCGCCATTAGGACAACGCTGGAGAGCTTCTCCTTTCGCATTGTAACACCCGTAAAATTTTTAGCAATTTTACAAGAATTTTTGCATGATTATAATGGACTTTATGTGGGCTCTTTCAAAAAAAAATTAAAATAAATAGAGCCAAAAAGGATGCATGGCCTAGGAATTGAACCCCAAACCACTAGTAGATAGCTAAGCCCTAAGATGCATCCAATAACCAGAAGCCCAGCAGGGTTGTGCTATTAGAAGGATATGGGAAATGATAGTTAAGGGTAAAGGAGGCTAAGGGATACTTTCAAGTGAATAAATAGGGAATGAGGAGACAAGAGAAAACCCATTTTTCATTCTCCACTTCTCCTCTTCTTCTTCCTCACCGAAAACCCTAGGCTCTCTCTTCCATTTTCCGAAAGCTAGCCAAGCAAGAAGAAGTCTCTAGGTTTGGCATCCCTTAGGGTATTTTCCAACTATTAACAAATCGAAGGATGTAAGTATCCCCTCACCTACATACAAGTTGTTTTCGATTGATGTTATTATGTAAATCCCTTCATGAACTTTCGGCCAAGACCCTTCCTTGTGCCCTCCATGATGATCCATGCTATACCTTGTATGAATATGATGATGATAGGTTGCTAAATAGGTTTGGTTAAGTGTTAGATCATAAAAAATTCAAGAAACTTTCGGCCAAGACCATTCTTTGTGTTTTCCATGATGATCCATGCTATACCTTGTATGAATATGATGATGATAGGTTTCTAGATGAGTTTTGTTAAGTGGTTGAACTTCAAACCCTTCTAGGACTCTCGGCCAAGCCCCTTTGGACCCCTAATGTGTTTTTCTATGCCATGCTCTAGATGAGTTCATGATATGTTTTGATGTTAGATGAAGATAACATGTTCTATGCTAGGCTCTAGATGAGTTCATGCCATGTTTAGATGTTAGATGAAGATAACATGTTCTATGCCATGCTATAGATGAGTTCATGATATGTTTTGATGTTAGATGAAGATAACATGTTGTTAGCTAACCTAAATTTAAGTGATTGATCCTTTATGTTCCTTGAACCATTCGGCCAAGACCCATTTAGGTCTATTATGTTATGATCCATAAGTTGTCATGCTATGTTATGAATATAGATGAAGGTAACATGTTATTAGCTAACCTAAATTTAAGTGGTTGATCCTTTAAGTTCCTTGAACCATTCAGCCAAGACCCATTTGGGTCTATTATGCTATGATCCATAAGTTGTCATGCTATGTTATGAATATAGATGAAGGTAACATGTTATTAGCTAACCTAAATTTAAGTGGATGATCCTTTAAGTTCCTTGAACCATTCGGCCAAGACCCATTTAGGACTATTATGCTATGATCCAAAAGTTGTCATGCTATGTTATGAATGTAGATGAAGGTAACATGTTGATAGCTAAGCTAGATTTAAGAAATGGACCTTAGGATTCCTTGAAGCTCTCAGCCAAGACTTATCTAAACTCCTAAGTGCCTTCCATGCCATGATTTATATGTGAAAGAATTAATATGTGGTTAGTTAGATCATATATAAGTTGTTTAGGGTTTAAAACTTTGCTAGAACTCCATGAAGTTTAGTTCACACCATGTTATGGTTGTTCATGATGTTTATGCCATGCCCTATATGTGTGTGATGTTAGCATGATGTTAAGTAGTCCTTGCTCAAGTTGTTTAGTATGATTGGTTTATATGTCTCCACCATATGTCCATGTTAATTGTAGGAATGCATGATTATGTTCTGCTCATTACCATGTTAAATGCATTATCATGTTATGCTCATTGCCATGTAATTTGTATGAATGTATGATATGTTATAAAGAAGGAACATGATATGTATGAAAAGAAATATGATATGTTATGAAGAAGGAACATGATATGTTATGAAAAGCAATATGATATGTTATGAAGAAGAAACATGTTATGATATGAAGAAGAAACAAGATATGTCATGATAAGGAACATGATATGTTTATGAAAAGAAATATGATATGTTATGATAAGAAGCATGATATGTATTTTACTTTCTGCATGGCTTATACCAGGACCCTAACAAGGTCCAAGGGATGGGCTCCTATGTGCCCCTGGGTTGACGGTCGTAGTACGGACTCAGTATGGGATGGGCTTCCAGATGCCCTAGGCCGACGGTCATAAATACGGGTTTAGGATGGGCTTCTATTCTGCTGCCCCTAGGTTGACGGACTAAGTACGGGCCTAGTACTCTAGTGGGTTCGGGATTAGCTACCTCGGGTCTATTAGGGATGCGTGCTATGATGATGATGATGTGGTACAATGTCGGGCCCAATATGTTGAGATTATGTTAAATACCTATAATATATGTTTTCAAAGAGCATCCTGCATATATCCTTATTTCATGTCTGGATCATTATGATGTTATATGCATGTTATGTTTGCTTATGTTCTTGTATGTTTACATGCTATGCTTGCTTATGTTCTTGTATGTTTATATACATGTTATGCTTGCTTATTTTCTCGTATGTTTACATGCTATGCTTGCTTATGTTCTTGTATGTTTATATGCATGTTATGCTTGCTTATGTTCTCGTATGTTTACATGTTATGCTTGCTTATGTTCTTGTATGTTTATATGCATGTTATGCTTGCTTATGTTCTTGTATGTTTACATGTTATGCTTGCTTATGTTCTTGTATGTTTATATGAATGCTATGCTTTTATGTTCTTGTATGTTTATATGCACGCTATGCTTATATGTTCTTGTATGTTTACATGAATGCCATGCTTATATGTCCTTGTATGTTTATATGAATGTTATGCTCATATGTGTTATATGATCATGTCACACTACTCTATGCTTAAAGCCTGATGTATGGTTTTTGTGAATAGGACATGATCTTACTAATCCTATATGCTTATAGTTTATGTTTGCTTGTACTGCAGATAAGGGTAAAGGGTGGCTAAACTAAAGGGAGCAGCAGGAGGGGCAAAGTGTGTGCAGTAGTGGCATGGTGGAGGAGATCTGTTTATGTGTCCTATACTTATGCATGTTTTTTCTTTAAGATGATTTTTATGAACTTGAACTAAGTACTTATGAAATTATGATGCATGCTCTATGTTTAAAAAGAAATACTTATGAAATGATGATGCATGTTTATGTTTAAAAGAAAGAAAAAAAAAGAAGTCTAAAGTCTTCTGCTGTAAGAAGTATATGTAGTCTTCCGCTGTAATGCATGTATGTACGATCGCGTCGCGCCGCCCCTCCGAACCCCTGGAATGGGTGGGCGTGATAGGTTGGTATCAGAGCAGATCTGTCTTTCCACTACACACACATCAAGCTCCAAATCCTGCCGCTCCAAGTAAGAATTTCTATGCCTACTCTATTTTGTTCATGTATGATAAGAAATGCTTCTAGCTTAAATATGCATGAAAATATGTATAATAACCTTATGCTAGCCTTTAGTTTAATATGCATAGATAAATGAACGATAATCTTATACTAGCCTTACTTTAATATATGAAGATAAACATGGCTGGGTGACGCAGTAGTAGAGTCGATGAGATAGCGTCCCCACATGACCTTACGCATGTGGTTACTGAACTCCAGCATCAAGTCACAGAGCAACAACAAGTGATAAATGCCTTAATGAATCAGCGAGGAAACCCTACTGCCCCACCAGCGGGCCCTGGCTCGATGGTTCGATAGGAAGCTTACTTGATCCAGTGGCAGAGGCTGAAGCTGGAAAATTTCTTTGGTACTGGTGAACCATGGGATGCCCAGGCCTGGTTCAAGACTGTGGAAAGCATCGTAGAGCTACTGGACTGGCCCGATTGCGAGAAGATTAAGTGTGCGTCATTTTGCCTTTCGAGAGATGCTCGGATATAGTGGGAACGGGTTAAAGCAAAGAGGCAAGTGAATCAGATGAGATGGATGGACTTCGAGTATGAATTTTTCAAAGAATTCTTCCATATGAGGGTGACAAAAAAGCATTACGACGAGTTCACTGGGTTCCGGCAAGGTGACCTATCAGTCAGTGAAGCCGTGAAGAGATTCAACCGACTCGCACGCCTATGCCCAGAGTTGGTCAGCACAGAAAGAGAAAGGGTTAGACTCATGCTGAAGATGCTCCGACCCGAGATAGCTCTGAACGTGGTCGGCAGAATTAATAGATCGCAGACCGCAGAGGAGTTGTTCAGTAGTGCCTTGATTACCGTGCATTATCTGAACAATATTAACCAGCAAAAGAAGGCACTGAGTGAAGGCAGGAGTCAAGCCCAGTCAGGAGGTAAGAGAAACCAGAGTACTTGGAAAGAGAACCACACTGGCAAGAGAAAGCAATAGGATGACTCTAAAGGTGGTCCAGCGAAAAACCAACCCAAGATCCCTTTGTGTGCTACATGCGGGAAGATACATCCTGGAGTATGCTACCGGGGCACAAATAGATGCTACAACTATGGACGGGAAGGGCATAGAGTCAAGGACTGCCCTATTCAGGTTCAGGCACCTCCTCAGCAGTATGCCCAGTACAGGGGTGCTCCTCCACAGCTACACCAAATGCAGGTTGCAATCGAAGGTACCCCGATTAATCAAGGGAGATTGGAAGCCCCGCCAGTTATGACAGATGCCAGGGTATTCTCTCTCACCCAAGAAGATGTGGCGAACGCTTCTACGGTTGTCACAGGTCAGATATTTATTTTCTGTCAGCATGCTACTGCATTATTTGATACTGGGGCAACACATTCGTTTGTTTCTACACCCTTCACGGAAAAGATAGACATGCCACCACAAGCTTTGGATCGCAAGTTCTTAACCACTCTGCCCTCGGGAGAAGTAATGCCCTCCACTCATATGCTGCGAGCCGCACCCATCAGAATCGCAGACAGAGAACTCTACTGTGATCTGATAGTGCTCGACATACAGGATTATGATGTCATATTGGGCATGGATTTCTTAAGCAAGTACGGTGCTTCGATCGAGTGCCGTAAAAGAAAAGTGGTCTTCCAGCTGGAGGCAGAACCTATGTTTAAATTTATTGGAGAGCCAAGGAGAAGAATCGATAAATCTCTATCAGCTCTGCAGGCGCACAAGATGGTAGATAGTGGGTGCACTGGGTTTCTAGCACATGTGGTTGATACAAGTCAAGCCGAGGACTAGAAGCTAGAAGATGTCAGAGTTGTATGCAACTACCCAGAGGTATTCCCAGATGAACTTTCAGGATTAGCCCCGGATAGAGAAATTGAATTTGAGATCGAATTGATTCCTGGTACTAACTCGATCTCTAAACCACCTTACCGTATGGCGCCAGCTGAATTGAAGGAACTTCAGGAACAGCTACAGAAGTTACTCGACAAGGGACTCATACGCCTGAGTCTCTCTCCATGGGGAGCTCCAGTGCTATTGTGAAGAAGAAAGATGGGTCTATGTGAATGTCCATAGACTACCGAGCGCTAAATAATGTGACAATCAAGAACAAGTACCCTTTACCGCGGATTGACAACCTGTTTGACCAGCTAAAGGGTGCCACCGTCTTCTCTAAGATTGACCTGAGGTCTGGCTATCATCAAGTGAAAGTGAAACCAGATGATATACCAAAGACGACATTCCGAATAAGATACAGACATTATGAGTTCGTAGTTATGCCCTTCGGAGTGATGAATGCACCTGCTATGTTCATGGATCTGATGAATCGGGTATTCTCGACGTTCCTCGACAAATTTGTAATCATTTTCATCGACAATATACTGATATATTCGAGAATCCCAGAAGAGCACGCAGAACACCTGAATATGGTATTACAGATTCTTTGGGAAAAGCAGCTGTATGCAAAGTTTTTCAAATGCGAATTCTGGCTCGATCAAGTATCATTTTTGGGTCACGTTATATCCAAGCACGGAGTGATGGTAGACCCAATAAATATTGAACCTGTGAGTAACTAGAACCGGCTAAAGAATGCCAGCGAGATCAAAAGTTTTCTTGGGCTAGCAAGCTACTACAGGAAGTTTGTAGAGAACTTCTCTAGAATTGCAGCTCCTATGATAGTCCTCACCAGAAAGAACAAAAAGTATGAATGGACGGACGCCTACGAGAAAAGTTTCACAGAATTGAAAAAGAGACTGACCAGCGCTACAATCCTTGCTCTTCCGGACAGTAACAAAGGCTTCGATATGTACAGCGACGCTTCCAAGTTGGGACTCGGAGTTGTACTCATGCAGAACGGCAAGGTCATTGCCTACACCTCTAGGCAACTCAAAGAACATGAAAGGAATTATCCCACTCACGATCTAGAGCTAGCGGCCATGGTCTTTGCTCTAAAAACATGGAGGCATTATCTATATGGAGTTCAGTGTAGGATTTATACAGACCACCAGAGTCTGAAATATTTCTTCACAAAGAAGGACCTGAACATGAGACAATGCAGATGGCTCGAGCTTGTCAAGGATTATGACTGCGAGATCTTCTACCATCCAGGAAAAGTGAACAAGGTGGCCGATGCACTCAGTAGGAAGTCTTGTACCACCTTGATGTCTCTATCAGTATTATCTCGGCCCTTAGAAAAGAAAATTATGCATTACGGGGTTGAAATCATTTCTGAACAACTCTCGCCGATGCTGTTCGGCAATATATTGGAAAAGCAAGCCCGTGACCCGAGCATTCAGAGGATCAAGTAAGAGGTCCTAGAAGGAAAGGATGATGGGTTTCGTATCTCTGATAGTGGAGTACTCTACCTCAGGGATCACTTGTGTATTCCCAATGATCCAGAATTACGGCAGAGGATATTTGAGGAAGCTCACGGAACCCCTTATGTGATGCATCCTAGAACCACCAAGATATACCAAGATCTGAAAAGAAAATTCTGGTGGTTCGGTATGAAAAGAGATGTGACTCAGTATGTCAGTACCTGCCTGACCTGCCAGAGGGTTAAAGCAGAATACCAGAGACCTGGAGGAACACTGCAGCCAATCCAAATTCCAGAATGGAAATGGGAAGATATTTTTATAGATTTCATCTCAGGATTGCCCAAGACGACAAACGGATATGATGCTATATGGGTAATTATGGACAGATTGACGAAGTCTGCCCACTTCTTAGCAATCAAGATGACCTATTCGACTGAGCAATTGGCTCAATTATATGCTAAGGAAGTTATCAGATTACATGGGATTCCTAAGACCATAATTTCTGACAGAGATGGTCATTTTATTTCCCATTTCTGGGAATGTGTTCAGAAGGCCCTTGGCACGAAGCTATTATTCAGTATTGCCTTCCATCCTCAGACGGACGGACAAACCGAAAGGGTAAATCAAGTACTGGAGGATATGTTACGAGCTTGCGCCCTGGATTTCAAAGGGAGCTCGTGCCGATACTTACGCTTGGCAGAATTCGCCTACAACAATAGCTACCAAGCTACTATTGGAATGGCACCCTACGAGGCTCTATACGGGAGGAAATGTAGATCTCCTATATGCTGGTACGAGGGTGGTGAAAAGAAGAGGATGAGACTCCAGACAGATTTCATTGACGACACCACCCGAGCTATACAGAACATCCGCCAAAGAATTGAAACTGCTCAGAGTCGGCAAAAGAGCTATGCAGATATGCGGCGTAGACCGTTAGAATTTGAAGTCGAGGATCTGATATTCCTCAAAGTGGCCCCTATGAAGGGAGTGATGAGATTCAGAAGGAAGGGTAAGCTGAGTCCGTGCTATGTGGGACCGTATCCGATATTGAAGAGAGTTGGCAAGGTAGCTTATGAGCTAGAGCTGCCTCAAGAGATGTCGGCTATTCACAATGTGTTCCACGTTTCGATGCTCAAGAAGTGCATTTCCAGTATGGACCAAGTGCTCGAGCCACAAACAGTGCAAGTTCAAGAGGACCTGAGTTATGAAAGTCGGCCTATCCAGATACTAGACCGAGAAGTCAAAAGGCTAAGGAATAAAGAGGTGCCCTTAGTGAAGGTCCTGTGGCAAAATCAACGGTACGAAGAAGCTACCTTGGAACGCGAGGAGGACATGAAACAGAAGTACCCAGAGTTGTTCTAAGTTTCGAGGATGAAACTTTTAAAAGGTATGAAGGATTGTAATGCCTGTAAAATTCCTAGAAATTTTACAAGAATTTTTGCATGATTATAATGGGCTTTATGTGGGCTCTTTCAAAAAAAAGAAAAGAAATAGAGCCAAAAAGGATGCATGGCCTAGGAATTGAACCCCAAAACTCTAGAAGATAGCTAAGCCCTAAGATGCATCCAATAACTAGAAGCCCAGCAGGGTTGTGCTATTAGAAGGATATGGGAAATGATAGTTAAGGGTAAGGGAGGCTAAGGGACACCTTCAAGTGAATAAATAGGGAATGAGGAGACAAGAGAAAACCCATTTTTCATTCTCCACTTCTCCTCTTCTTCTTCCTCATCGAAAACCCTAGGCTCTCTCTTCCATTTTTCGAAAGCTAGCCAAGCAAGAAGAAGGCTCTAGGTTTGGCATCCCTTAGGGTATTTTCCAACTATTAACAAAGTGAAGGATGTAAGTATCCCCTCACCTGCACACAAGTTGTTTTTGATTGATGTTATTATGTAAATCCCTTCATGAACTTTCAACCAAGACCCTTCCTTGTGCCCTCCATGATGATCCATGCTATACCTTGTATGAATATGATGATGATAGGTTGCTAAATAGGTTTGGTTAAGTGTTAGATCTTAAAAACTTCAAGAAACTTTCGGCCAAGACCATTCTTTGTGTTTTCCATGATAATCCATGCTATACCTTGTATGAATATGATGAGGATAGGTTTCTAGATGGGTTTGGTTAAGTGGTTGAACTTTAAACCCTTCTAGGACTCTCGGCCAAGCCCCTTTGGACCCCTAATGTGTTTTTCTATGTCATGCTCTAGATGAGTTCATGATATGTTTTGATGTTAGATGAAGATAACATGTTCTATGCTCGGCTCTAGATGAGTTCATGCCATGTTTTGATGTTAGATGAAGATAACATGTTCTATGCCATGCAATAGATGAGTTCATGATATGTTTTGATGTTAGATGAAGATAGCATGTTGTTAGCTAACCTAAATTTAAGTGGTTGATCCTTTAAGTTCCTTGAACCATTCGGCCAAGACCCATTTAGGTCTATTATGCTATGATCCATAAGTTGTCATGTTATGTTATGAATATAGATGAAGGTAACATGTTATTAGCTAACCTAAATTTAAGTGGTTGATCCTTTAAGTTCCTTGAACCATTCGGCCAAGACCCATTTGGGTCTATTATGCTATGATCCATAAGTTGTCATGCTATGTTATGAATATAGATGAAGATAACATGTTATTAGCTAACCTAAATTTAAGTGGATGATCCTTTAAGTTCCTTGAACCATTTGGCCAAGACCCATTTAGGACTATTATGCTATGATCTAAAAGTTGTCATGCTATGTTATGAATGTAGATGAAGGTAACATGTTGATAGCTAAGCTAGATTTAAGAAATGGACCTTAGGATTCCTTGAAGCTCACGGCCAAGACTTATCTAAACACCTAAGTGCCTTCCATGCCATGATTTATATGTGAAACAATTAATATGTGGTTAGTTAGATCATATATAAGTTGTTTAGGGTTTAAAACTTTGCTAGAACTCCATGAAGTTTAGTTCACACCATGTTATGGTTGTTCATGATGTTTATGCCATGCCCTATATGTGTGTGATGTTAGCATGATGTTAAGTAATCCTTGCTCAAGTTGTTTAGTATGATTGGTTTATATGTCACCACCATATGTCCATGTTAATTGTAGGAATGCATGATTATGTTCTGCTCATTACCATGTTAAATGCATTATCATGTTATGCTCATTGCCATGTAAATTGTATGAATGTATGATATGTTATAAAGAAGGAACATGATATGTATGAAAAGAAATATGATATGTTATGAAGAAGGAACATGATATGTTATGAAAAGCAATATGATATGTTATGAAGAAGAAACATGTTATGATATGAAGAAGAAACAGGATATGCCATGATAAGGAACATGATATGTTTATGAAAAGAAATATGATATGTTATGATAAGAAGCATGATATGTATTTTACTTTCTGCATGGCTTGTACCAGGACCCTAACAAGGTCCAAGGGATGGGCTCCTACGTGCCCCTGGGTCGACGGTCGTAGTACGGACTCAATACGGGATGGGCTCCCAGATGCCCTAGGTCGACGGTCATAAGTACAGGCTTAGGATGGGCTTCTGTTATGCTGCCCCTAGGCCAACGAACTTAGTACGGCCCTAGTACTCTAGTGGTTTCGTGATTAGCTACCTCGGGTCTATTAGGGATGCGCACTATGATGATGATGATGTTGTACAATCTCGGGCCCAATATGTTGAGATTATGTTAAATACCTATAATATATGTTTTCAAAGAGCATCTTGCATATATCCTTATTTCATGTCTGGATCATTATGATGTTATATGCATGTTATGCTTGTTTATGTTCTTGTATGTTTACATGCTATGCTTGCTTATGTTCTTGTATGTTTATATGCATGTTATGCTTGCTTATGTTCTCGTATGTTTACATGCTATGCTTGCATATGTTCTTGTATGTTTATATGCATGTTATGCTTGCTTATGTTCTTGTATGTTTACATGTTATGCTTGCTTTTGTTCTTGTATGTTTACATGTTATGCTTGCTTATGTTCTTGTATTTTTATATGAATGCTATGCTTTTATGTTCTTGTATGTTTATATGCACGCTATGCTTATATGTTCTTGTATGTTTACATGAATGCCATGCGTATATTGTTAGGGCAATCTCTTGCCGTAATATGGTTTTGATGGTGTGGCAAAGGGTTTAAGTTAGTGTGTTATGTTGATTTGATATGTGCGTTGAAGTTGTGCAGGACTTAGTAATTCGCACATGGAGCCGTGGCGAGTTTCACATCTCATGACTCGTGTCTTGAGTCAGTGAAGGATAGCTTTGCGAAAGCCGTGCGCTTGGAGCATCCGAGGGACCGCCGGACGAGAAGCTTGGAGTGAAGCCGGAGGAAGTATACTTCGAGGCAAGAGACGCGAAGGAGCATTATAGAGCCGTGCGCCTGATGCTGCCGAGGGATGTGGCCGAGAACAAAGAGAACTTCGAAGGCGAGGGACTCCGAGAGATGAGAGTGAGTGATTGTAACTCGGGGAGGGGTAGCTCTTAGGTGAAACTTGGCCATTTGGCCAAGTGTCGGATGGGTTTTCCCGACACCAGTCGACTGCCATGTCATGGCGATCGCTTCAGTCGAATGTACGATCGGTATCCGACCGGATTAGCGCAGCCGATCGCCATACATGGGTAGTCGATCGCCAAGACAATCATCGCCGATCACAAGGCAAGATCGACTGGTCAATAGGGTTTGGCCACAGAACCGTTCGTAGCCGACTGGGCAGTCGACTACGGAGGCAGCAGTCGACTGATGAGGTCCATCAGTCGACTGCCAAGTGTTCCGTTGGACTACAACGGTCGGGATCCGACGTGTTCGGAGGCCGTTGGAGTGGCGACAGTCGACTGCCAAGGGCAGCAGTCGACTGGTGGCGGCCAACGGGAAGAAATCAGCCCTCTCTATAAAAAGAGAGGGTGTGGAGCTTTGGGAGGCTAATGCTTATGCTCTAAGTGATCTTCCAAGTGCTCCACAAGTTCTAAACTCTTCTTACTTGCTTTTACTCCATTCTATTTGTAAGAAGAGTGATCTTGATTGTAAAGGTTACCTCCACCTAGCTTGGTGCAAAGGAGAGACCATTTAGTGGATTGGTTTAGCGGAGTGATTCACCGAGGACGAATCGGGGACTGTGGATTAGCGGCATAGCCGTGAACCACGTTACATCCTTTGTTAGCGTTTGTATTTTCGTTTATCACTTTATTTTTATTGTTTATGCTTCCGCTTGCGCTAACGATTGTGTAGACGAGCAAACGAACGAGAGAATTCCAACATCCATAGTAAGAGGGCTATTCACCCCCTCTAGCCGGCCAATCGATCCCCCTACTGTTGGATCGAAAGTGTCGCTAGAGGGGGGGGGTGAATAGCGATACGATGTCGTTAAAAAACTTTTGCAATAAGTAAAAAGCAAGTAGAGAGTGCACAGCGGAAATATAAAGTAGACAAGATATTTTTACGTGGTTCACAATCTTTCGATTGCTAATCCACGGCCCTAGTGATCCTTGATCACGTACGGAGGGCAATTCACTAAAACCACTCCTCCTCGTTGGAGGTAGGAGCAACGATTACAAAAAGATATCAAAGCAAAGGGACACTCCCCCTTTCCTTGTTACGATTAAAGCACAAAGACAATTTAAAGAAGTAGAACTTAAATAAATATACCGACAACTCTTATAAGTAGAAGATGTAGCTTTCGTTGTCGGCGGCACTTCGTCGTAGCAAATGTGAGTAGTAGTAGCGGCGTTACGACGGCGTGTTGAGAGCTCTTGAATTCTTGTGTTTTGCTTGGCTTGAACATGTCTATTTATGGATATTGATCTATGAATTTAGACATAGGTAGTGTCCAAGGTGAGGTTCTTATCCCAACTCAAGGATGAGGTGTTTCATCCAACCACCTTGTGCCACCTCCAACCTTCTTGTGCCAACTCAAGGATGAGGTGTTTCATCCAACCACCTTGTGCCACCTCCAACCTCCTTGGGCGCCAACTTGAGGATGAGGTGTTTCATCCAACCACCTTGTGCCACCTCCAACCTCCTTGGGCGCCAACTTGTTGGAGTCATTCAACTTGTGCCACATCATGGGAGCCAACCATCTTGTGCCAACTCACCTTATTTTGGGCGTCCACCACAAGGAAGCTTGGTGATGGTTTGGATGTCCACCTTGATGCCACATCACCCTTTGTACCAAAACACGAGTCAAGTCCAAATTCACCCCCTTGAAATTCGAGCTCTTCTGAGTGGAACTTGACTAGCAGTTGATTGTAGTCAAAGGGTTTTGGACTGCAGTACAAGTTAGCTAAAAATATAATGTCCGTTGGTTCTAACCATCTTATCTCGACATAGACCTTCCATTGGAGGTATTGGGTCGGATATACGTTTAACGACGTTGCTTCGCTTTAACACGTGCTTACTTTTTTGCCTCGCTTCGGTTATTCACCCGAGTACCTCGGGTTCCTCCGAAGTCCCTCTGGCGTTGCCCGACCACCTCGGTTCCCACCGGGTGTCGCAGACCTTCCGCTCAACTTTAGCATTTCTGCACACTTAATTGAGCTCGTAAGATAACAAATATACCCTTAACTATTGAGCCTTTTGCCATAATCAAAATACGGTTCGACTTTGGTGCCCATCGCACCAACAATCTCCCTTTTGATTCATGGCAAACCGACACAAAAGTTAAGGAAAATTAAGCATAACAAAGAAGCTAGCTAGCATAATGATTAAGCATGAATGAGCTAGCATAAAGATTAAATATGAATGAGCTAGCATAATGATTAAGCATGAATGAGCTAGCATAAAGATTAAATATGAATGAGCTAGCATAAAGATTAAATATGAATGAGCTAGCATAATGATTAAATATGAATGAGCTAGCATAATGATTAAGTATGAATGAGCTAGCATAAAGATTAAGCATGAGTGAGCTAGCATAAAGATTAAGCATGAGTGAGAAATATTATTGTTTCAAGTTCTCCTTTGAGGTAACCTCCCCCATGACCGAAGGTGAGTTCTTGAAAAATAATTTTTACTCCCCCTTAATAGTTGCTTAAGTAAACGGAATTACTTAATATAAAAGGTAATAATTTTGTTTACTTTCTTCCTTACTTTTGTGACTTTCTCCCCCTTTTGCCTTAACTCAAAAAGTTTGTAAATATATTTTAGGGTTTGTAAGTCCAAGCAAGTTCTCAATATGATTTCTAAGGTAAGACTTAGGCTAATTTCATAAAAAGAAGCAAAAATAGAGTACATATATAGAAAAATTTAAATCCTACTCTATTACGCACATACCTAACTTTAATGTTGTTAAAGATTAAGCTAAAGTCTTGGAGAGTGTGCTTCATCCACAGGTGAGAGACACACTCACCCATCGCAACGTATTCATTGGTAGATAAGGCAACGCAATGTCGCTTCCTCGCACCAACTCACTAGACTCGAGCCGAGGATTTGACAACAACCACTCGTGCTCTTTCTATCGAGTTTACTACCGGCATAGTCGGAGTCGGAGTAGCCGATTAGATTAAACTCGGTAGATCTAGGGTACCAAATACCTACGTTTAGCGTGCCCTTTAGATATCTAAGGATACGCTTGACTAGGGTTAGGTGAGACTCCTTGGCACAGGTTTGTAACCTTGCGCACATACTTACCGCGAATAAAATGTCGGGTCGGCTCGCGGTTAAGTATATGAGACTTCCTATTGCGCTCCTATAGTATTTTAGGTCAACGGGTTTTCCTTCTACATCTTCGTTTATATTAACATTAGTTGCCATAGGTGTATTGATTATTTTAGCATCTTGCATTCCAAATCGATTTATTAAGTCCTTAGTATATTTTTGTTGATGTAAATATATTCCATCTTTAGTTTGTTTAATTTGTAAACCTAAGAAGAAACTTAACTCACTAAATTCATTTCAAATTCACTTTCCATAAGTGAGATGAATTAGTTTAGGATCGAGTTGGTAGTTCCAAAATTATATCATCTACATAGATTTGGGCTATAAAGATTTCTTTTCCTACGGTTTTAACGAATAAGGTTGGGTCGACTAAACCTTGGTTGAATCCTTTGGACTTAAGATAGATCGAAAGCCTTTCGTACCAAGCTCTTGGGGCTTGTTTGAGTCCATATAGGGCTTTCTTAAGTCTAAGGACATGGTCAGTTTATCTAGATTTTGAATCCGGAGGTTGATAGCGTAAACTTCTTCCTTAATGTATCCATTCAAAAATGCTGACTTGACATCCATTTGAAACAATTTAAAACCTCGATGTGCAGCATATGCTAACAACATTGGATGGACTCTAGTCCGCTACGGGGGCGTAGGTCTCATCGTAATCTAAACCTTCGACTTGACTAAACCCTTTTGCGACTAACCTAGCTTTATTTCTAACTACTTCACCTTTATCATCAAGTTTATTTCAAAATACCCACCTTGTTCCAATAATTGATTTTTCTTTAGGTGGTGGTACTAATTCCCAGACTTCATTTCTAGTGAATTGAGCTAGCTCTTCTTGCATAGCAATAATCCAGTCGGGATCAAGAAGTGCTTGTTCAATAGTTTTGGGTTCGATTTTGGAAATTAACGAGATTTGACTAAGGTTTCGATATGAAGCTCTAGTTCGAACCCCTAAATTTGGATTTCCTATAACTTGATTGATAGGATGATTTGTTTGAGTCTTAGTGTGACTCGGGTTAGGGTCATCTATCACTTGGTCGATAGGATGACTTGGGTGAGTTCTAGTTTGACTTGGGTTAGAGTCATCTATCACTTGGTCGATAGGATGACTTGGGTTAGGACGAGATTCAAGTTCAAGATCAGAGTCCCGCTATAAGTTGATTTGCTAGTTGGTTTTGTTAAGGATTGAACGGTTCGTGTCCTTAAATCAAAAACTATATTCATGGTTTCTTCGACTCTTATGTGTAGGATCAATGGAATTACTAAAGGGTTGTTTGTAAGTTTTTAAACCTAAATCATCTCACCAATATCTACATGATCAAAACATGTTATTCCTATGTGTTATTATTGTGAGATGACTTTCAATTTTACTTGATTAATTTTAATGAATTTAAATTAACCAACATTAGGTTAGATTCGGATTTAGTCTAAGCTCATCAATTAATCTTTTCAAGAGATTAGCTTCCAGGTCGTGGCGAGGCACAGAGGCCTTCTTTGATCGGAACAACGACCACTTCCTTAGACAAAGCTAATTTCAAGAAATTGATAACTCGACTTACTTGAGACTAGATCTTGGTCTAACTAGTTATTTTGAAAAGAGGCTCCCGAGGCTCAATCTTTCGTAGGATTTTAGTTGATTTATTTTTGAAAAGAGGCTCCCGAGGCTCAATCTTTTCCAGGATTTTAGTTGGTTATGAGTCCTATCTAACCATTCTAAAAATAAAGGAAAAACTAAGCATGCAATTTCTAAGACTTAACAAAATACATTTTGTATTGGCTCCCCCTGGACCATTGAATCGAGTGGGTCTATTCACATAGTGAATTTGGTCCTTGGGAACCCAATACATGTTAGATCCTAAAGTTGAAATCAAAGTGATCTTAGGGACCCATGCTTGGACATTTTTCTTATGTTGGTTTACTATAGACATATATGACTTATTGGTTGTATTTGAGTTAAACCTTGTTGACGGCCCTTTGTGATCCAAGTAAGAGGTCAAGTCCCTTGGATCCCAAAGTGAACCTTTCCAACGTGTTCCTAAGGTCTTCGACTTGTGTTTTCAAAGCGAGTTCTCAACTTCAAGCTTTTCAACTTGAGTTGAGTCCTCCTCTTGAATACGAGTAGTCGAAGAGGTTAGGAGACCTCATGTTTGAGAAGGTTAACCTCCTCAATTAGGGTCTCGACCTTGGACTCGGACTTAGCTAGTTTCTTATTTAAAAATTTAATTGCACCATACAAAGTATTAAGTAACGACCGACTTACCCTTAATGATTCTTTTGAACCGGATACGGATCCGTGGCTTGTCTTGAATGGAAGCTCATCATCGGATTCGGACTGACTCTTCTTCGGTTTCGAGTCGTGCTCGTCGGCTTGGCCATTAGAGCTTGGATATCGCTTCTTCCTCCGAGGGTGGCTTGCTTGGGGGCTTCTTCTTCTTGGAACTCGCAACTAACGCAATACTCTTCTCGGCACGACCACGTTAGTTTGCTCATGTAATTCAAGTTCCGAAAACAATTCGTCTAACCTAATCTTAGAAAGGTCCTTGGAGACCTTGTAGGCATCGACCATGGATGCCCACAAGGTGGTCCTAGGAAACGAGTTAAGAGAATACCTGATAAGGTCGCGATTCTCGACCTTTTGTCCGATGGCATGGAGTTGGTTGACGATGTCTTGGATATGAGCATGTAGTTGAGTTGCGGTCTCGTTTTCCTGCATTTTCAAGTTATACAATTTATTTAAAAGTAAATCTCTTGGTGCCTTCGTGTAGTTCCACTAGCTTGGTCCATAAGTCCTTTGCACTAATGAAGGGGCCGACGCGGTTGAACTCTTCCTTGGACAACCCACATTGCAAGATTTGAGTTGCCTTGGCATCGGCTTCTACTTGTTTTTTCATGGAATTTGACCATTGATCGTAACCCAAAGATTCACCATCTTCATTAATAGGAAGTGTGAAACCGGTTTGGATTACGATCCACATCTCGATTTGGGTTTTAAGAAAGCATTCCATCCGACCCTTCCAATAACGAAAGTCATTACCTTTGTAAACGGGTCATGGTGCTAAACCCTTCGAGATGGGCCATTTAAAAACAAGAAGAAGAACGAAAAAGAATCTTGCAAAACACACACGAAAGAATATTCCAAGACTTTCGTCCTTGGATTAGTAAAAGGGAAGTAAAAAGATATATAAAATGTAACTTGCAAAAAGAAATAAACAATCAAATGCGAATGTCGTTGAAGTTCCGGAGGACAACCTTACTCGGGATCTAACCCGAAGGACAACCTTATCCGGATCCTAAAGCCTCTAATGCAATTCTATATGTAGGAGAAGATAAGCAAGTGAAATAATTATACGAAAAACAGAAATAAATAAATAAAAATCTGTAAAAAAGAAAACAAAGCTAGATTGGTGGTTTCACGAATCTTAGCCAGCTCTGATACCAATTGTTGGATCGAAAGTGTCGCTAGAGGGGGGGGGGTGAATAGCGATACGATGTCGTTAAAAAACTTTTGTAATAAGTAAAAAGAAAGTAGAGAGTGCACAGCGGAAATATAAAGTAGACAAGATATTTTTACGTGGTTCACAATCTTTCGATTGCTAATCCACGGCCCTAGTGATCCTTGATCACGTACGGAGGGCAATTCACTAAAACCACTCCTCCTCGTTGGAGGTAGGAGCAACGATTACAAAAAGAAATCAAGGCAAAGGGACACTCCCCCTTTCCTTGTTACGATTAAAGCACAAAGACAATTTAAAGAAGTAGAACTTAAATAAATATACCGACAACTCTTATAAGTAGAAGATGTAGCTTTCGTTGTCGGCGGCACTTCGTCGTAGCAAATGTGAGTAGTAGTAGCGGCGTTACGACGGCGTGTTGAGAGCTCTTGAATTCTTGTGTTTTGCTTGGCTTGAACATGTCTATTTATGGATATTGATCTATGAATTTAGACATAGGTAGTGTCCAAGGTGAGGTTCTTATCCCAACTCAAGGATGAGGTGTTTCATCCAACCACCTTGTGCCACCTCCAACCTTCTTGTGCGCTAACTCAAGGATGAGGTGTTTCATCCAACCACCTTGTGCCACCTCCAACCTCCTTGGGCGCCAACTTGAGGATGAGGTGTTTCATCCAACCACCTTGTGCCACCTCCAACCTCCTTGGGCGCCAACTTGTTGGAGCCATTCAACTTGTGCCACATCATGGGAGCCAACCATCTTGTGCCAACTCACCTTATTTTGGGCGTCCACCACAAGGAAGCTTGGTGATGGTTTGGATGTCCACCTTGATGCCACATCACCCTTTGTACCAAAACACGAGTCAAGTCCAAATTCACCCCCTTGAAATTCGAGCTCTTCTCGAGGTCGAACTTGACTAGCGATTGATCCTGTAGTCAAAGGGTTTTGACCGCAGATACAAGTTAGCTTAAAATATAAAGTACGATGGTTCTAACCATCTGATCTCGACCTAGACCTTCCATTGGAGGTATTGGGTCGGATCTACGCTTAACGACCTTGCTTCGCTTTCACACGAGCTTACCTTGTAGCCTCGCTTCCGGTCTTCACCCGAGTACCTCGGCTTCCTCCGAAGTCCCTCTGGCGTTGCCCGACCACCTCGGTTCCCACCGGGTGTCGCAGACCTTCCGCTCAACTTTAGCATTTCTGCACACTTAATTGAGCTCGTAAGATAACAAATATACCCTTAACTATTGAGCCTTTTGCCATAATCAAAATACCGGTTCGACTTTGGTGCCCACTGCACCAACACCTACAAGTGGTATCAGAGCCAAGGAAAGCTTGTCGAGGACTAACCGCCACAACAAGAAATTTTTGAAATGGCCGGCTCCAACATCCATCCTCCGAAGTTTGAAGGAGAATTCGCTTGGTGGAAGAAGCGAATGGAGGTATTTTTCGAAACGGATTTTGATATTATGATTACAATGGAATCCGATTTCGTTTTGCCTAGGGATGAAGAGGGGAAGCCAATAGAGAAATCTAGGTGGACCAAAAGGCAAAGGGAAGAGCACCTTGCAAATTCAAAAGCCAAGCATCATCTCTTCAATGTGCTCCCCCAACAAGAAATCAACCGAATAGGAGAATGCCTAAGCGCCAAGGAGATGTGGGAGAAGCTAATTGAGCTTCATGAAGGCACATCCGAGGCAAAGCTAGCAATGAGAGATCTCCTCCGCTCCCAACTATCCAACATTAAATTAGAAAAGGGAGAAAAGGTAACTTCTTTACATTCTAGATTCAAAGAAATTTTAAATGGACTAACAAGTGTAGGAGAAAGGCTCTCCAATCGCGATATGATAATGAAGGCCATAGATGCTTTCCCCCGATCATCCAAGTGGAGTTCAATGGTGGACTCATTTTACATTTCAAAGAATCTAGAGGTAAGTACTCTAGATGAATTTTTCTCCACTATGGAATTACATGAATCTAGGTTTGAAGGAATACAAGAAGAGCCAAAAATACAACCTTCAAGGGGAGTAGCATTGTTGGCAAATAAGGGAAAGAAGAAGATAGAGATCTCCTCCTCCTCCGATGACGAAGCATCTTCCTCCTCCTCCATGGATAGCACCGAAGAAGCCTATATGGTAAGGAAGGTAAGACGTGCATTTAAGAATTTTATATTTGATAAATCTCATGATAGGAATAGAAGACCAAGGGGGAAGGTCATATGCTACAATTGCCAAGGAGAGGGGCACATAAGGGACAATTATCCTCTCTTAAACAAGAGCAAGGAAGAGAGGAAAAAGAAAGAAGAAAAGAAGAAGAAAAAGGGGAGCAAGAAAAAGAAGGAAGAGGAGAAGAAGACAAAAGAAAAGGGGAAGACCAAAGCTCTAAAGGCAAGGACTTGGGATGACCCATCCTCATCCTCCTCATCATCATCGGATGAGGAGAATGCCTTTGTCACCAATTTGGCCTTGATGGCCTTTGATGACTTGGATTTCTCTTCATCCGAAAATGAAGGATCAAGCTCAAGAGGAGAGAGCTCAAGTGAAGGGGGAGCTTCTACATCCTCCTCATCCGAAGAAGAAGAAGAGGATATGGAAACTATGGTAACGAAAGCCTCTCCTAAGAAAATAGTTTCCATAATTTCTAGTTTAACTAAGGACTTATTTGGAATGAAAAAGAAAAATAAAAGCATGCTTAATCAAATTAAGGCATTGGAAAATAAGCTAGAAAATGCATGCTTAAATGATAATATTTCTTCTAGCTTAAATGATGCATGCTCACATGACCTTTATGTGCCATTAGATGTTAGTGATGCATGTATAAATGAAAATAGGGATTTAAGGGAAAAGGTAGATTATTTAACAAAAGCCCTAGAAAAATTCACAATTGGCTCAACACATTGAACATGATCTTAGGGAGCCAAAGAGCTAGCTTCAACAAAAAGGGCCTAGGCTACAAGGAAAAGAAAAATGAAAAGGCCTACAAATGCCTAATAGCTAGGGGACAAGATAAGAAGAAAGTAATAGCTAGGAAATGGATCCCCAAGGAATACTTAGTGAACCCAATAGGAAAAAACTTATTTTGGGTTCGAAAATCCATCATTAAGGGTTAGGATAACTCTAGAGTAGTCAACCATATGCAATTGACCTATATCATATTTTGGTTGACTTAGGATGGCGGGACAACATTTTTAAATAGTGTTGGGTGATGATAACGTGCCCATAAATAGATAATAATACTTAAATCATGATGATTAATGTAATTGCTATGTATGTTAGCAATCATGATTTATGCTATTGATATTTGGCACATAATCATAGGAAATAGGGTTGAATCATGCTTTAGGCGATACTTTGTTTATTATCATCATATAATACCTAATGCATGACTATTATTTGATGAATACATGAGTTTCATGATCATAATGTAGAATTCATTCATATATGCCTTTATGGTTATGAGGATTATTAGGTTGATACTTAACCTTGATAGAATTGCATGAATATATTGGTTAAATATACACAAATACCCCCTAGGATGCATCTCACACTCACCATAGGCTACCTTGATTGAAAACTTAGCATGAGTGAGATGTTAGGATGATACAAATGTCCACTAATGCCTATGGCATTTAGATGGTCATTTAAAGTATCAAAATAACAATAATAGACCAATCATGGGGAAGGCTTATGTTTAATTCATAGACATATTGCCCAAAGATCATGGTTGGATATTTCATATGTTTTCAAAACAATTTATTACTTTAAAATACATGTATTCATGTTTTGAAACAATTGGATGCAAGACTAGGTGTTAAAATGGATACTCTTATGATAAAAAACCTAGTAGTTTTTTAAAGCTTTTGGATTTTTGGCAAATACGTGGAAATATAATGATTTTTCATGAAAACATATTTTTCACTGATAGATATACTTAAAAGAAATGTGTTCCCCAAATTTCATGATTTTTCAAATTTTCTGGAATTTTTAATGCATTTCTGAAATTCACCAAATCAAATCAAAACAAAGCAGTGCCCCGATCAACTGAACGATGATCGATGACCTGAATATCAGACCAGTAAAGGCTGAATTCCGATTTTAAATCAACTTGTGGTATTTTCTTTCTATTAGACTTGATGCCATGTGCTTTTAACTTAGTGATAATCTTTTTGATGGTGTCAAAGAGGGAGATATGATTATGTTTAAGTTAATTATGATAGGGGGAGAAATTAAGGGGGAGTTTCATGGATTAAGGGGGAGTTGCATGTTGCTATATCATGTTTATGTTTACATGCTTTCTTTCCTTTAAAATTTATATCAAATGTTTCTACCTAACTTAAACAGATTGGCACACATCAAAAAGGGGGAGATTGTTAGAGCAATCTCTTGCCGTAATATGGTTTTGATGGTGTGGCAAAGGGTTTAAGTTAGTGTGTTATGTTGATTTGATATGTACGTTGAAGTCATGCAGGACTTAGTAATTCGCACATGGAGTCGTGGCGAGTTTCACATCTCATGACTCGTGCCTTGAGTCGGTGAAGGATAGTTTTGCGGAAGCTGTGCGCTTGGAGCATCTGAGGGACCGCCGGACGAGAAGCTTGGAGTGAAGCCGGAGGAAGTAGACTTCGAGGCAAGAGACGCGAAGGAGCATTGCAGAGCCGTGCGCCTGATGTTGCCGAGGGACGTGGCCGAGAACAAAGAGAACTTCGAAGGAGAGGGACTCCGAGAGATGAGAGTGAGCGATTGTAACTCGGGGAGGGGTAGCTCTTAGGTGAAACTTGGCCATTTGGCCAAGTGTCGGATGGGTTTTCCCGACACCAGTCGACTGCCATGTCATGGCGATCGCGCTCGAGTCGAATGTACTTGACCGGTATCCGATCGGCCGGATTGTGGCGATCGGCGCCTCGATGGCGATCGATCCAAGACAATCGATCGGCCAAGGCGCAATGATCGAATCAATAGGGTTTAGCGCAGGTGAATCGCCGTAGCCGACTACGGAGGCAGCAGTCGACTGATGAGGTCCATCAGTCGACTGCCAAGTGTTCCGTTGGACTACAACGGTCGGGATCCGACATGTTCGGAGGCCGTTGGAGTGGCGGCAATCGACTGCCAAGGGCAGCAGTCGACTGGTGGCGGCTAACAGAAAGAAATCAGCCCTCTCTATAAAAAGAGAGGGTGTGGAGCTTTGGGAGGCTAATGCTTATGCTCTAAGTGATCTTCCAAATGCTCCACAAGTTCTAAACTCTTCTTACTTGCTTTTACTCCATTCTATTTGTAAGAAGAGTGATCTTGATTGTAAAGGTTACCTCCACCTAGCTTGGTGCAAAGGAGAGACCATTTAGTGGATTGGTTTAGCGGAGTGATTCACCGAGGACGAATCGGGGACCGTGGATTAGCGGCGTAGCCGTGAACCACGTTACATCCTTTGTTAGCGTTTGTATTTTCGTTTATCGCTTTATTTTTATTGTTTATGCTTCGACTTGCGCTAACGATTGTGTAGACGAGCAAACGAACGAGAGAATTCCAACATCCATAGTAAGAGGGCTATTCACCCCCTCTAGCCGGCCAATCGATCACCCTACATATATGTCCTTGTATGTTTATATGAATGTTATGCTCATATGTGCTATATGATTATGTCACTACTTTATGCTTAATGCTTAACGTATGGTTTTTGTGAGTAGGATAGGATCTTACTAAGCCTATGTGCTTATAGTTTATGTTCCCTTGTACTGCAGATAAGGGTAAAGGGTGGCTAAACTAAAGGGAGCAGCAGGTGGGGCAAAGTGTGTGCGGTAGTGGCATAGTGGAGGAGATCTCTTTATGTGTCCCATACTTATGCATGTTTTTCATTTAATATGATTTTTATGAACTTGAACTAAGTACTTATGAAATGATGATGCATGCTCTATGTTTAAAAAGAAATACTTATGAAATGATGATGCATGTTTATGTTTAAAAAAAAGAAGAAAAAAAAGAAGTCTAAAGTCTTCTGCTGTAAGAAGTATATGTAGTCTTCCGTTGTAATGCATGTATGTACGATCGCGTCGCGCTGCCCCTCCGAACCTCTAGAAAGGGCGGGCGTGACACGCACGCCATCAGCACAAAAACCCGGCGAGCTTCTCCTTTCGCCTCAGCCAAGAACTCAAGAGGCAGCGCGAGAGACTCCCCCCAGATTTCCCCGCTCCACCCCATTCGCCTCAGCAACGACTTAAAAGGCAGCACGAGGCTTCCCTTCAGGTTTCCTCTCCCAGGCTTCCCCGCATCGCCTCCTGCCGCTTAGGTCCTAGGGTAGCTCACCGGTAATTCCATCCCTCGTGAACCCGCCCCCATCCGGCGACTCCCTCTGCTGGTTCCTTCCCTCGCAACCCCCTCCATCCCTCGCAACCCCCGCCCCCCTCCGACGACTCCTCATGGGGTGTCGCCGGAGGGGAAGGGGAGACCTCTCCCATCCCCCAACCAGAGAAGGAGCTCCCGGCCACCGGTTATCTAGGAGCTCTAGCTTCTCTCTCTAGCGTTCCAAAAAAAATATGTTTTGCGACACACAAGCGAAACCGAAGTCCTAGAATCCCTTTTAAAGATCTTGCGACAAGCTCCTTTCTTCCTTCGTATGACACCGTACTAGAGTTTATTCCACTGACAACCCTCACAATCGCAACCCTTTAGATTTGACTTCCGAACAATAACACCACTGAACAAATCGATACTCGAATCTCAGTCCCTGTGGGATCGATAATCTTTTATTACTTGATGACATCTGTGCACTTACGGGCATTGAGCGCGACCGCGCGCTTCGAGTCCTCGATGGTCTTCATCACGAGATTTGAGGCTGCATTCGTATGCATCAAGTTTTGGCACCGTTGCCGGGGACTGATTGATTCGATATCGAATCAAGAAGTGGAAAATTGGATCGGACTTAGGATTAGATTTATTTACTTGTTTAATTTTCTTTTTAGTTTGCTTCATTTACTTTAGTTTTATATTTTCTATATTTAGATTTAGTTTTTATTTTTATTTTAGTAGTAGTTTTCTATTTCCTTATTCCCTCTTTGATTTTGTTAGCTAGATTTGTTTATGTCCTATTTCTTAGAATTAGGTAGCACTCCTAATTTTTGTGGCTTGGTTCTTCATATGGTTAGATGCTTAGGATCGGAAGGCCTGATTCCAATCGATTTAGAAATCGAACGAACCTATCATCGCTGAAAGTAGATTAAGAGGATGCAGGACTCAAGCTTTCATCCGGCTACTATAGAGCCATAGCAATACGTAACTGAACGAAGTATTACTCTAGAGGATTTAGTAGAGTATAGGACCATCTATTGTGGCAAACAACTTTGAACTTAAACCAGCACTTATACATATGGTCTAGCAGAGTAAATTTGGGAGAGTTACGACTGAAGACCTTAACCGACACCTAAAGGTATTTCCGAAAATCTGCTTAACAATGAAGATAAATGGAGTCCTTGTTGACGTAATCCGCCTGAGCCTATTAACATTCTCATTGCGGGTTAAGGCTAAGGCATGACTTCACTCCCTACCTTCGAGAAGCATTACTACATGGGAGCAATATGAGCAGCACTTCTTGAACAAATACTTTCCACCAAGCTAGACTGCTCACATGTGCCATCTTATCACGAGCTTCCATCAAAATGAGGGGGAGTCCTTATTCGAAGCTTGGGATCACTACAAGGGGCTCTCTACCAATGCCCCCACCATGGATTGGAAAAGTGGCTAGTGATCCACATCTTCTATAATACGATCGCGTACACCATGAAGATGTCCCTGAATTTTGCTGCAAGAGGAGCACTTATGAATAAGACTATAGAGGAAACAGAAGAGCTAATAGAATAGGTGGCCCAGAACCACCATCAATGGGCTTCCGAATGTGGTCACCTAGCTCCTACGGCAGGACAATATGCTATCAACTCCGTTGACCACTTAACAGCAAGGATGGACGCGCTTAGCAGACGTTTTAACTCTTTGAATCCTACATCTGTATTCGCGACCAATGACTTTGGAGAAGGAACAATAGCTTATCGGGAGGATGAATATTGAGGGCAGGGAACCTCAAAAAAGCAGATTGAGCATGTTGATGCGGTTGGGGACTACAATCTAAGGCCCAACAACCCATACTCTAGTACCTATAATCCCAGATGGAGGAATCACCTGAATTTCTCTTATAAGAATAACTCAAGGAATTTCCAACCATTAGGAGGGTATGGGTAGCAGCAGGGCAATGGGCAGCAGCATCAACAGAAGTCTAGACTGGAACTGATGATGGAAGACTTCATTGCTACCCAAACAAAGGCCAATGAGGAATTTCGTTGCCAACATCAGAAAATAGAGGAGTCACTCAGAGACTTGAAGGCCACCGTTGATGGTGCAAGTCACACAAGGATGTTGGAGACACAAGTGGCCTAGATAGCCCAAACCGTGTCGAAATCAATGGATAGTTCTCCATTAGTACCCGAGCCAAGTTAGGCTAAAGAGGAAGGAGTATACAATGAGGGAGTGGGGGCAGAGAAACAGATTCGCCAAGGGGTGTGTAGCCATAATTTCCACCCTACCTGACTAAGATGAAATTGAAGATAAGATTCCACCATAGCTTGACGACCCCGGTGAATTTGTTTTCCCCTGCTCGATATATAGGGAAAGCTTTGATGAAGCACTGTGTGACTTGGGGTCATCAGTAAGTGTGATGCCCTATGCATACTATCTGAAGATGAAACTGAATGGGCTCCAACTAGCGAATCTTGGTATTCGTATGGGGGATAACTCAGTCAAGGAACCCATCGTCTTGCTAGCACACATGACTGTGGTTATCAAGAACTTCATGATCCATACAAATTTCATCATACTCGACACAGGACCAAATCATTTTTGGAAGGCCTCTGGCAACTGCGGGGGCATGCATAGATGTTAAAGCACACCAGATATCCTTAGAGGTAGATGGGGAGATCATCATCTTCAGCCTATCAGAGTGTAGAGTCCTCTACCTAGACGGCTTCAATTTCAGCAGGTTAAAGCCGAGGCCACCAGATGTCGATTCCGAGACGGATGAATGAAGGTTCACTGAACCTCCAGAGCCAAGTTGATAATGGAGTGTGGTCGAGCTAAACGACCTTAAACAAAGCGCTTCTTGGGAGGCAACCCAAGTTTAGCTTTTAAGTTTCGCTTTGATTGTATTGCATGCATTTAGTTAATTTGAACCTTGATTTCCATTTCATTTAGCAGTAGGACTAGAGAAAAACTTTGCTAGGTAAAAATAAAATCCATATTAGCTTACACGACGAAGCGCGTGAGAAAATTTTGACCGTTGTGCAAAAAAGGGAGAAAAAAGGGGACACACAGCCTGACCGTGTGTTTCCCCATGGTTGTGCCCCATCAACCCGAGGTGCACATGGCCTGGCTGTGTGTTTTCACACGGTCGTGTCGCACAAGGGTTAAGTAGGGTGAATTGTGTGTTTTCGCCCCATTTGCACCATGTGCTTTGATTTTTCTTGCCCTAGCCGTCTGGATTCTTCTCCCCCACCACCTAGAAGCTTTTCCAACCTTCAAGGAAGCCAAAAGAAGCAAGGATGAGAAGGACCAAGCAAGTGACATTTCGATCTGGTGCTTCGGAGCGACGAGAAAGGAGCACCGACACCCCTTAAGCTCCGGAGGAGGGTAACGCTCTACCAACCCTTCTTTTTCACAACAATGGACATAGAGATAGATATAATATGTTTTCTACTCGTAAACTCACTGCTACTAGGTACCTTGATGAAGATTTGCTAGAGTCCTTAGGGTTGTTGGGTGACGTTCAAGCCCTATTTGCAAAAATAGGGTGGGAAGAGATAATGGGAATAAGACATCCAACCTACCCTATGATAGTTCTAAAATTTTTGAGTTCCTTAGAGGCAAAAATTTTAACGGGTAGAGAGAGCGAGGAGAGTAGGATAACTTTTAGTATATTTAACATTGAGCATGAATGGACCCTCCACCAATGTAATTCATGCTTTGGCTTGACGAGTGGGGGAGAGAGAAGAACCCCTATGGGGTTTAACTCTCGAATATTTTGGACCAAGTTGACAGGGGAGCATGCTTATGACCCTTCTAGGGCCAAAGCGTTGTGCCTCCAAAACTCCATTTTTCGATACCTCCACCGCATCATGGCCAGTACTATATTTGGTTGTGGGGAGAGTGATGGTGTATTAAGAGCTAGTGAGCTGCTTTGCCTCTAGAACATGCTACAAGAAAGGAGTAGCATCGATGTAGGGTCCCACTTCATCAGACACTTAGTGAAGATGAGCAAAGCAGCGAGAGGAAAGATTAATGTGGGTGGCCTACTTACCCACATTTGTCATTGGATGGGGTACGATTATACTGCATTAGTGTGTATTGATGTGAGCAAAACATATAGGGTTTTTGGAGTAGTTTTCGCTCACATCTCATTACATTTTGTGTTAGTTTCATGCATATATTACTCTATTTTTGCACGTATTTCCTATTTTCTGGTTTGGAGGTTTGCTCGTTATACTTTTGTGTGCAGGTTAGCTTTTCGAGTGAAAAAGATGCATTTTCGGAGCAAAAGAAGGACATTTCGTAGCTAGATGCAGAGTGGGACACGACCTGGGCGTGTGGATTCACACGGCTGTGTCCAATGGGCGAGATCATCACCCCAGGGCCGCACACAGCCTAGCCATGTGGAAACACACGGTCGTGTGGCGACCCAACAAATTTGCATGACTAGGGTTTTTTTTTCAGATTTTGCAGTAGTCTGAGGCGATGTCTATATAAGGATGGCTCTGCCAAAACCCTAGGGGAGAGGCACGACAGCTAGGATGGCACGCCAAAGCCCTTAAAAGCTTCAGTAACTCGCAACGGGGAGGAGGAACGCCGCCGGAGGTCCACACCTTGCAATTCAACGCCGGAGAGAAGATCACGAAAGCATTGTATATCTTTATTTTTGCATTTTATTCCTTATGTATTCAAACTTAGACATGATTTGTGATTCTTCCTTCATATACATGGAGTAGTACTTCAATTCTAGGATTAGGGAGTAGTTTGTGTACACATACAATGTTGGTTCATATTAAATTCTGCCTATGAGTTTGATTTGACAATTGGTAGTTGCTCTTTAGTATATCTATGCGTGTTTGGCTTTCTTTCCGCTGTGCTTAGGCGATACGAGGGGTGACAACCCTCATAATCTAAAATTTAGGAGATTTGATATAAGGAACCTAGGGGTAAACCTGATCTCCTGTAACTACGGGGAGAAGGGTGCGGTGGAATCGAAAATGGTCCACCATAGGGATTGATTTGGCATCCTCGTACCATCTATCCCGTCCTTTTAGGCGGAGATAGCTCCTGGTAGATGCGGTGGCTCTGCAGGAGAGTGTATGATGTCCCTTCCACAAAACCGTAGGTAAACGTCTAGACAATGCCAATTGACAATATTGTTTTGTGATACACAAGCGAAACCGAAGTCCTAGAATCACCTTCGAAGACCTCAACACACTCCTTTCCTCCTCCGTGTGACACCGTACAGAGTAGAGTCCATCGACAGCCCTCACCAACCGAAACCTTTTAGAGATCATGTCCGAACAATTACAACCACTGAGTATATTGGTTTTTGAATCCCAGTCCCTGTGGGATTGATAAATCTTTATTACTTGACGACATCCGTACACTTGCGGGCATTGAGCGTGAGCACACACTTTGAGTCCTCGATGGTATCCGTCACGAGATTTGAGGTCACATCTATGCGCATCAAGTTTTTGGCACCGTTGTCGGGGACTGATCGATTCGATATCAAATCGAACAGTGGTAAATTGGATCGGACTTAGGATTAGATTATTTGCTTGCTTTATTTTCTTTATAGTTTATCTTATTTGCTTTAGTTCTATATTTTCCATATTTAGATTTAATTTTTATTTTTAGCAGTAGTTTCCTATTTACTTATTGCATCTTAGATTTTTATTTGCTAGATTGATTTATTTTCTGCTTTTAGAATTAGATTAGCACTCTTAACTTTGTGGTTTGGTTCATCGTATGCTTAGACGATTAGGGTCGGAAGGTATAATTCCGATCGACTTAGAAATTGAGCGAACCATTCACCGTCGGAGAGCAGAACAGCGAATGATGGAGGATCAAGCTGCATCCGAGGTGTACATAGGTAGCCGACCTCTGTGGGACTATGCAGTTCCTAGCGCTAGAGGATTCAGGCCGAGTATAGTTGGACCATTTATTTCGGCAAATAACTTTGAGTTGAAGCTGACACTTTTACATATCGTCTAGCAGAGCCAATTGGGGGGAGCTGCGACTGAAGACCCGAACCGGCACCTTGAGGCATTTCTTGAAATCTGCACAACGATGAAAATGAACAGAGCCCCTACTGATGCGATTCGCCTGAGCCTATTCCCGTTTTCACTGTGGGATAAGGCTAAGGCATGGCTTCACTCCTTACCTTCTTGCAGCATCACCACATGGGAGCAGTGTGAGCAGCAGTTTCTGAATAAATACTTCCCACCAAGTAAGACTGCTCACATGCACCATCTTATCACGAGCTTTTGCCAGAAGGAGGGGGAGTCCTTATTCGAAGCTTGGGATCGCTACAAGGGGCTACTCTACCAATGCCCCCACCACGGACTGAAGAGGTGGCTGGTGATCCACATTTTCTATAATGGGATTGCTTACACCACGAAGATGTCCCATATTCTGTCGCAGGAGGAGCACTGATGAATAAGACCATAGAGGAGGCAGAGGAGCTTATCGAAGAGGTGGCCCAAAACCACCATCAATGGGCTTTCGAACGTGGTCAACCCACCCTTGCAATGGGACGATATACTATCAACTCCATGGATCACCTTTCGGCAAGGATGGACGCACTCAGCAGATGGTTTAAATCTTTGAATCCTTCATCTGCATACACGGCCATTGATTTTGGAGAGGGAGCGACAGCGTATCGAGAGGACTACTATGGAGGGTAGGGGACCTCAGATGAGCAGATTGAGCACTGTGACGTGATTGGGGACTATGACCAAAGGCCCCACAACCCATCCTTCAATACCTATAATCTCAGATGAAGGAATCACCCAAATTTCTCCTATAAGAATAACTCAGGAAACTCCCAACCATCATGGGGGTATGGGCAGCAGCAAGGCAATGGGCAGCGAACACAGAAGTCCAGACTGGAACTGATGATGGAGGACTTCATCGCTACCCAAACTAAGGTCAATGAGGAATTTCGTCGCCAACATCAGAAGTCTAAAGAATCACTCAGAGACTTGAAGGCCACCGTTGACGGCCTTGCAAGTCATACCAAGATGTTGGAGATGCAAGTGGCCCAAATAGCCCAATCCGTGTCGCAACCTGTGAAGAGCTCTCCGGTGAGTCAAGGAAAAGAGGAAGGAGTGGGGCAAAGTAGCCAATTCGACAAGGGGTGTGCAACCATGATTTCCACCCTACCTGACCAAGCAGAGTTTGAAGAGAAGATTCCATTATAGCTTGAGGACCCTGGTGAATTTGTTATCCCCTGCTCAATTTAAGGGGAGAGCTTCGATGAAGCGCTATGCGACTTGGGGTCATCAGTCAGTGTGATGCCCTACGCATACTATCTGAAAATGGGACTGAGTGGGCTCCAACCAATGAATCTTGGTATTCGCATGGGGGATGATTTAGTCAAGGAGCCTGTTAGCCTGCTACCACATGTGCCTATGGTGATTGAGGATTTCATGATACCCATGGACTTCATTATACTGGACACAGAACCAAATCTCCAAAATCCCATCATTCTAGGAAGGTCTTTTCTAGTGACTGCAGGGGCATGTATAGATGTGAAGGCACACCAGATCTCCCTGGAGGTAGATGGGGAATCATCCTTTTGAAGCACAGAGCTCCCTACCTTGACGGCTTCACATTTAGCAGAATGAAGCCGGAACCTCCAGATGAAGATCCCGAGACGAATGAATGGAGGTTCACTGAACCACCAGAGGCGAGTTGATATTAGAGTGCGGTTGAGCTAAACGACCTTAAACAAATCGCTTCTTGGGAGGCAACCCAAGTTTAGTTTTAGATTTCCCTTTTGATTTCATTGCTTGCATTTGTTTGATTTTTAGTTTTGATTTCCATTCCATTTAGAGTTAGCACTAGAAAAGAGCTTTGCTAGGCAAAAATGAGATCCATATTAGCCTACACGGTGAAGTGCATGAGAAAATTTGGAACGTGGTGCATAAATGGGCGAAAAATGGGGACAAACGGCCTGGCCATGTGTTTTCCCATGGTCGTGCCCGACCAACCTGAGGTGCACATGGCCTAGCCGTGTGTTTTCACATGGCCGTGGTGCGCGAGGTTAAAAGGGGCGAGTTGTGTGTTTTCACCCCATTTGTGTCATGTGCTTCGAAAGTTCTTGCCCTAGCCGTGTGATTTCGTCTTCCCCACCATCTAGAAGCATTTTTAACCTCTAAAGAAGCCAAAAGAAGCAAGAATGAACAGGACCAAGCACGTAGCACCCCGATCCGATGCCTCGGAGCGATGAACAAGGAGAGTCGATGCCCCTCAAGCTCCAGAGGAGGGTAACACCCTACCCACTCTACTTTTTCACAATAATGAACATAGAGATAGACACAATATGCTCTCTACTCGTAAATGTTAGAAATCGTTGGAATGGCTAGAGGGGGGGTGAATAGCGTAGATGAAATTCACTCCCGTTTATGTCTACAATTTCGTTAGTGCGCAGCGGAAATAGAAATAATAAAAGCGATAACGAAATAGACAACAAGATAACACAATGATATAACGTGGTTTGGAACCGCACGGTTCCTACTCCACGGATCGAGCTCTAAAGAGCCCTAGTGATGCACACGCACTCACTAATGATAAACACTCCTTCTCGACACAAGTCGGAGGCGGAGAAACCCCTTACAAAAAATCGTACAACAGTAAGAATGAAATACAAGCAATATACAATGTAAATATGAAATACAAGTAAAGAAAAGACTTTACAACACTTGTTTTGATTGCTTGAATGCTTGGTTGCTTGCTTGCACTTGGAGACCTGATTTGCACCAACAAATCGCCCCAATAGCCCTCAAGAACCGGTTTCTTTTTCCTCCATCACGAGCTCCATATATAGCTTCAACCTGTGCTGGAAAAAGTCTATCAGTCGACTGATCGAGACCATCAATCGACTGATGCCACTGTTGTCGTGAGACAACGGCTAGTTCCACGTTGGATAAGTCCAACGGAACTACTATCAGTCGACTGATTGTGACCATCAGTCGACTGATGGAGTCCTCACTCGACCAGTCGAGTCTCGACTCCGATGCTGGCGAATTCTCGAGCACCGGTCGGTGATCATCGATCGGTCAGCTCAGCTCATCGATCGGCGCAACCTATGGCGATCGGCGCTAAACCCATAACCCACAGTCAAACCCTAGTTGACTCGGTCCAGTCGACTGCCACATGGCATCAGTCGACTGGCACACCTCAAACATGAGGTTTTAACTCAAGTATGGTTCCCCCATACTTGCTAGACCACCCTTAGCCTAGACCTAAGCCTTCTAGTCACCTCCATCAGCCTCACGCCTCTCGGATCCCTCCAAGTCATCCATGACTTGTTCATCCATCGCGCTAGCCTTCAGGTGCTTCCGTCGGCTATGTCATGCTAACGGTGTCTATACCACCAAGGCACATTGGACTTACGCCGCCAAGACTCCGCTTGGACTTTACGTCGCCAACCATTGGACTTATGCTGCCAAGACTCCCGCTTGGACTTTACGCCGCCAATATCAAACCCTTGGACTTCTCAAATGCCAAGACTCAAGCTTGGACTTTCCCTTGCCAACCCATGTTGGACTTTCCATGCCAAGACCATGCTAGGACTTTCCTTGACAATTATATTGTCATATGTTTTTGTCGAAACATCAAAACACATCAAAACATCACTCGAGCCAAACTCGAGTCCTGGTCAATCGTGACTTGGGCCGATTGCACCAACAATCTCCCCCTTTTTGATGTTTGACAAAAACCAAACAAATAATTGAGTTAGAATACTAACTTAAATCCTTTACCAATTATCCCAAATCTTCTCCCCCAAACATTCTCCCCCTTTTTGACTAACATCAAAAAGGTTTTCTCTCCAAGGAGGTCAATGTCTCATGTCCCAATGAGATCTTACAACAATCTCCCCCTTGATCCAAAAATACCTAGGATGCCTACCATCTTCCTAGTGATAAGTCCCATATCACTCAAGAGAGGCAATCCTATTCACTCTCCCAATTTCCAAATTGGGTTTCTAAAAATCCATAAATTTCCCAAATTGACAACATTCTCCCCTTCAAGGAGAAAAACACATCCATCATCCCAAGATGGATATCTCCCCCTAAAGGCTTGCTCCCCCTTGACCATTGCACCAACAATGTCCTTGGGAAGTCCCTAAGCCAATAGGAACTCTAAACCATCAAAATTAAGGTTAGAAATTCAACATTGAACTTTCCACACCTTAAAATTGATACAAACCCTAAACAACTCTCCTAATCCATATCCAATAGCTTTTCACCCTTTATAATGCTTCCCAAAGCATATCCTAGGGTTAGGAGTGGTTAGGGACCTTTGCCATGGCTGAACATGGACTAACCAAACTTAGTTTTCGAAATCAGCCTTGGCGATCGACTCTGTCGACTACGATCATTGCCATACTCATCGATCAGCCACTGAGGCGTCGTGATAATGAAATTTCAATTTGATTATCAGAAATGAGTTTCAGAAAATCATAACTAATTATACGTATATCAAAAAATCACGAAATTTGATACGTATAATACCTATGACCAATACAATGGGTGAAAAATGTTTGAAAATTATTTTACCCATAAAATAGTGAATTTGATACAAAACTCAAAACCATTGAAATTTTCAATGTTTTGGCCCTATTTTGTATCAACTTCATCAATGGTGATTGCTATCAAAAGATAGACTTCACCAAGGTTTTCTAAAATGATTTTAAAATGTTTTCAGGACCTTATCTTGGATCATGTTCCTTGGGCTCTATGTGTGTGACTTGTACACGAGCTCTCCTAATGATCCACTACTAAAATTAGATGAGTTTTAGTTCATCTAGATGCAAAAACTATGCACCTTGAACTTAACTCTTATCCTAGCATCTCACATGTATCTAGGGTGTATACATACACATACATGTCAATTAGATGTGAGATGTGGGTTTTGTTCTCCCTAAACTAGGGTTTCATGCATTTTCTAAAGCAACTCTACTTGATTCCCTTATAAATGGGACTCCAGAGTCACCATAGTCCTTAAATCAATTTTAATCAATTAAATGCATGAAATGATCATGGCATAAAGATAGCAATAATTAAGCATGGCCAATGATCATGATGTCACGGCATATGATAAAATCTAAAACACATGACATTGGTCCTTAATCCTAAGCATAATCATGACATATAAGATGATTAAGAATAAACATGATGTCATGACATGGCATATGATAGCAATACAATTATACAAATATTCATTCATACACACAAGATTTTTCAGAAATAAGGATTTCATTTAACTTAAATTTGTCTTTTACATCAAAATGGAGATTGGCTATGCTCGATCTCACTACAAAATGACATCCACAAAAAAAATAATATCCTCTAATCGTCCGCAGGAGGTGGCGGTGGAGGTGGCTGCTGACTCAGAGTCCAGGCCCGCATCATCTCTAGCATATCGGTGATCTTTGCTCTATGCGACCACAGGTCTCCTCCATCCTATCGAGGCGTGTGCCAAAGGATGCTGGCACGCGATAACTCGGCGGACCTGAGTCAAGGCTGGCGATAATCCTCGAATCTGGACTCGGTAGAAGCCACGACGATGGATGGACACCCGTGTGTTCTGCCGGCATCTGGTCATCCTCTTCAGAGGTGTCCGCATCCTCGTCGTCCTCTGCTGCATCTCTGGGTGGTGGAGGAGGCTGTCTGTGCGTCCTGGGTGGTCGAGGCGCCAACTCCATCTGTCCAGCGCCCATCCGTAGCTTCGCTAAGGAGAGTTCTGAATGATATCTGATCGTACACTTCCGATGGCTGTCGCGAGAGCCCTATGGATGTTAATGCCTCTACGAGTCGAGCCATCTTGTGATGATATGTCCAAAGGCATATGCACTTTCCCTTGCGAAGTGAAGTGCACAATGCAATGGAAGATGTTCAATGCAAAGTTTATGTCTAGCGATGACGCATGGCATATAGAAGAAAGAGATGGGAGGCGAATCTTGGCGGACCGAGTGACAATGATAGAACACCCAACAATGACCTTATAAAGGACATTGTCGGTCGCGAATAACTTCGGTGATAGGAAATAGATTACGGGCGGTGGGCGAGGATAACCAAAATATGCTCATGCATGGACTCCATAGAGATGTGGGCAAAAGGCTCGGGTAGAGGAAAGTCCATGGTAGGGTAAAGATGAAGGTGTCATCTGAGGCCTACACTCGAGAAACTCTGTGATATCGCAGAGTGAACTCTAAGTCGCGTTTGCAACTGAGTAGTGTATGTAGGGCCGTCATCTACCTTTTTAAGGTTTTGGTAAAATTCCTTAATAAGGTCATCATTGATTGGATGCGTGCACAAGACAATCTTCATCAAATTGTAGTATGCAATGAGTTCCATGACATCACTACAATGCCTATTGAAGAAATCTCTATCTATGTACCGAACCAACATAGGTTGGTATAATCTCGACTCACCCTCGGAGGGATCATTCCTACGGGCTCTCCTATTATGAATGTAATGTGATGATATGCAATGCAATGGCAACAATACGCGATTAGATAAACCTGCATTGTAATGGAAATGAAAATTAGGGCTCGGAAAGAAAAATCGTTACTTAGGCGCCATGTGTGTGCCGGAGGGAAAACTCAAAAGTTGCTGAGGATCGCCGGAAAAGTCGCTGGAGACCGTCTCGGAACCCTAAGCTCGGAGCAAGGAACAAAAACCTAAACCGCGTGAACTTGGCTCGAAACAAGTGAAAATTGGAAGAGGAAAGGGCTTATCTGTCAAACCTAATATCTTGGACGATTGGGACGGCCGGAGGAGTCGATCGGAGAGGAAGGCGGCGATCGGAGAGGGAAAGAAGAAGGAGAACTCGTCGCGTGAAGACGCGAACCCTAGCGGTTCGGCGTTATAAATGCGATTGATCGTGATCGATGTGAGCATCGATCGGTGATCGCGGTCGTTATCGAGTTTTTAGCCGGCGTCGATGCTCGGTTCGGCCGATCGATCGAACTCTCGTGACGTGCTACGTAGCATCGCAATCGATGTTGCTCATCACGATCGATGTGCATATCACTCGGGCTCGTCGAGCACTCGGTGATGGTCTTTGGCCTCGGTGAGCATACCATCGATCGGTGATGGACCTCATCGATCGTCGATGTTCGATCGATCGAGTCATGGAGCTAGCACTCGGTGATGGCCGTATCGTGTCGTGCTACGGTGTTATCGGTCGTGATGTCGATTTCGACTCGAAAATCAATCTCGATTTTATCATCTTAATTGTTCCATTTTATCACGTTAGATCTTGTATTTTGAATGTATTGATGTTATACTTTTATTTATGTATTTGTTAATGTATTTTAATGTTTTATTTCATTTTTGCAAACATTAACATTCAATGATTTCTCAAAACCTAACATCTCACCCTTTCTAAGTGTTGAAATACACAATCAGGTAAAGACTTGTTTTGTGAGATGTAATTTATCCTAGACATTCATTCCATGCAATCATATGGTAAAACATATGAAGCATGGTGAATACAAGACACCAAGTTGTGTGGCACTTGAGTATCACTCTAGATATTACCTTTACATCTTAACCACACATTTCTTGATACATGACCTTCCCAAGTGTGCCAATAATCAAAGGTACACACTATGACCTCTAAATCTAGATCGTGTCAATTTTATTGATTTTCATGTTTTCAAGATATATATATTGACACAACCTAAAATTTTGAGATTAAGACTCAAGGATATTTCCAAAGTAACCATAACCTTGAGAGTAACCTTAAAGTGCCACCTTTATTATGGTTGAGTTAACTACCCATCCAATCAAGGTTGGCACACCCTAAACCCATCTTAGCGTGAATCAATCACGCTCTTAGGAACCCAAAATCGATTTGAGCTCCTAGGGTTAATTAGATATTCCTTAGGGATAACCTCCCTAGATACCTTCCTCATGACCCTCCTAGGCTTATTAGCCTTGGTCATTTTGGTCTTGCCTAGGTTAACCTTAGGGATTGCCTCCCTAACAACCTTCTCAGTGGCCATCCTAGGTTTCTTCGAAACCATGGCCAATAGGCACAAACCTTGGTCAACTCTAGGAATGACTTCCCCATTGACCTTGGTCTTCCTAGACCTAGTTAGTGTCCCATAGTCAAACGGAACACTATGGTAAGTCACCTTGGACTTAGGTTTGTGACCCAAACCATTCTTGCCCTTGGTTGACTTTTGACTCTTAGGTCTTAGAAGTTGATTTTGACTTCTTGACCTACGAGTTTGACAATTTGACCCTTGAGATTGATTTTGTATTTTGTTTAGGGTCTTTTCCAATTTCTCAAGCCTTGACCTCAAGGCTTGGTTTTCTAATTCTAATTGCCCAATTTTAGAATTTTTATTTAACTCTTGGGCATTGGACTTTCTTGGCAATGCCTAGTCCATTTGGATTAAAACCTAGATGTTCTTGGATTTTCTTAATAGATTTCTTAGGTATTGTTTTTCTAAGGACATTAGTCCCAAATTTCTCCTTATTCTTAAGGTGAACATTCTTAGCTCCTAAACACATATGTTTGTTATTTCTAGCATGCTCTTTATGATACATACCACAATTGCTAAAATTAGTTCTAGCATGCTTTAAATTAGACGGAGCATTATTTAAATATACCTTAGGGTTTGCCTTAGTGGCTCCCCCTACTTGTGATGCTCCCCTTTGCCCCTTCTTCTTCTTTGGGCATTGACTCAGTAATGACCCGGTGAGTCGACATTTAAAGCAAATGACATGCTCCTTGCTCTTTTGTCTTGGAGAAGCGCGTCATGACTTTTGTTGACTTTTAGGCGCGGAGGAGTTTTCTTGATCTCTTTGGACATTTGCTCTTGTAATGCCCATACTCCCTACACTCAAAGCACATAATATGATTTTTGTTTGAAAATAAAGTGTTTGAGTTACCTAGGGTGGTGGTAGGTGTCGGAGTTGAATTTTTAGCTTCCTCATCTTGATCGGATGTTGAGAGCTCTTCTTGAGGTTGTTCCGGTGTAGAGGATGGTCTATCCTCCTCAATCCTAGAAGTAGATGCTTCTTCCACCTCTTCTACTTCTTCTTTCTCCGATTCGGAAGTTGACTCCATCTCAACTTCCGATTCCTCACTTTCACTTGAGGATGAACTCTCCTCATGGTATCTTGCCAATTTTCTCCATAGCTCCTTGGCATACATGTAATCCCCTAACTTGCACAAAACATCATTAGGGATTAAATCTTCCAAAAGTTTCATTACCTTAACTTCGGTCTTGAGCTTTTGGCGTTGCTCTTGGGTCCACTTTTTCAATTTTAGGACATTCCCCTTCTTATCCCTAGGGGGTTCAAGACCTTCAATGAGGATAAACCAATCCTCTATGTTCATCATCAAGAATGTTTCCATTCTTGCTCTCCATGCCGAAAAATCTTCTGGATCATATGGAGGTGGAGTGTTGATTTCCCATCCAAGCTTGTCTTGGAATTCCATCTTCACCCTCTAGCCTTTCACCTTAGCTCCCGGTTGTTAATCCGTAGAAGAGCCCCGGGCTCTGATACCACTTGTTAGAAATCGTTGGAATGGCTAGAGGGGGGTGAATATCGTAGATGAAATTCGCTCCCGTTTATGTCTACAATTTCGTTAGTGCGCAGCGGAAATAGAAATAATAAAAGCGATAACGAAATAGACAACAAGCTAACACAATGATATAACGTGGTTCGGAACCGTAATGGTTCCTACTCCACGGATCGAGCTCTAAAGAGCCCTAGTGATGCACACGCACTCACTAATGATAAACACTCCTTCTCGACACAAGTCGGAGGCGGAGAAACCCCTTACAATAAATCTTACAACAGTAAGAATGAAATATAAGCAATATACAATGTAAATATGAAATACAAGTAAAGAAAAGACTTTACAACACTTGTTTTGATTGCTTAAATGCTTGGTTGCTTGCTTGCACTTGGAGACCTGATTTGCACCAACAAATCGCCCCAATAGCCCTCAAGAACCGGTTTCTTTTTCCTCCATCACGAGCTCCATATATAGCTTCAACCTGTCGGAAAAGTCTATCGATCGTGATCGAGACCATCGATCGGCGATCGATGCCCGCTATTGTCGTGAGACAACGGCTAGTTCCACGTTGGATAAGTCCAGCGGAACTACTATCGATCGGCCGATTGTGACCATCGATCGACCGATGAAGTCCTCACTCGACGATCGAGTCTCGACTCGATGCGTGGCGAATTCTGAGCACCGATCCGGTGATCATACGATCGATCATTGCTGAGCTCATCGATCGGCGACCGCCAACCTATGATCGCTAGGCCATAACCCACAGTCAAACCCTAGTTGACTCAGTCCAGTCGACTGCCACATGGCATCAGTCGACTGGCACACCTCAAACATGAGGTTTTAACTCAAGTATGGTTCCCCCATACTTGCTAGACCACCCTTAGCCTAGACCTAAGCCTTCTAGTCACCTCCATCAGCCTCACGCCTCTCGGATCCCTCCATGTCATCCATGACTTGTTCATCCATCGCGCTAGCCTTCAGGTGCTTCCGTCGGCTATGTCATGCTAACGGTGTTTATACCACCAAGGCACATTGGACTTACGCCGCCAAGACTCCGCTTGGACTTTACGCCGCCAACCATTGGACTTATGCTGCCAAGACTCCCGCTTGGACTTTACGCCGCCAATATCAAACCCTTGGACTTCTCAAATGCCAAGACTCAAGCTTGGACTTTCCCTTGCCAACCCATGTTGGACTTTCCATGCCAAGACCATGCTTGGACTTTCCTTGACAATTATATTATCATATGTTTTTGTCGAAACATCAAAACACATCAAAACATCACTCGAGCCAAACTCGAGTCCTGGTCAATCGTGACCTGGGCCGATTGCACCAACAGTAAACTTACTGCTACTAGGTACTTAGATGAGGATTTGTTAGAATCTTTAGGGTTGTTGGGTGATATGCAAACCCTATTTGCAAAAATGGGGTGGGAAGAGATTATGGGAATAAGGCAACTAAACTAACCTACCCTAGGATAGTTATGGAATTCTTAAGTTCCTTAGAGGCAGAAGTTTTAATGCGTAGAGAAAGCGAGGAGGGTAGGATAACTTTTAGACTCTTTAACATTGAGCATGAGTGGACCCTTCACCAATGGAACTCATGCTTTAGCTTACCAAGTGGGGGAGAGAGAAGGACTCCTAATGGGTATAACTCTCGAATTGTTTGGACTGAGTTGACAGGGGAGCACGCTTATGACCCATCTAGGGCCAAAGCGTCGCGCCTCTAAATCCCCGTCTTTCGATACCTCCACCGCATCATGGCCAGTACTATATTTGGTCGTGGGGAGAATGACGGTGTAGTTAGAGCTAGTGAGCTGCTTTGCCATTGGGATATGATACAAGAAAGGAGTAGCATCGATGTAGGGTCCCACTTCATCAGACACTTAGTAAAGATGGGCAAAGCAGCACGAGGAGAGATCAATGTGGGAGGCCTACGTACCCACATTTTGCCATAGGATGGGGTACGATTACACAACATTAGAGAGTATAGAGGGGACCCCTAGGATCGACCTAGAAGTATGCATGGCCATGAAAATGATTATGAGAGAAGAAGACTCCTTATACTTTGTAACGAAAAATTTGACGACCCTTAGGCTCCCCGACCCGGATCGTACCACCATCGCTATATGCGCCAATTGGCGCTTGGACCTAATAGTGGAGTCCCCTCCACATGAGGGACCATCCACATCAGCACCCATCTCTCCACCTTTATATCACTCTCCCTCCAGTCCACACATGCATAGGAGCCCACCTAGTCCACGCCGACATGAGCCTACACCTGCACCACCACCTTTTTTGACTTTTGAGCAGGATGCAGGTACGCCGACCTATGATTTCTTCGAGTTCCGATCGTGCCTCGACGACATTTACACTGAGCAGCAGACGCAGAGGCAGCGATGGGAGGAGCAAAGCGCCTACCAGCAGGCGGAGTTCCAGGGATTCCGGGAGCATTTCCAGCGGGCTGAGGAGTTCTACGACGAGGCCCGCATATACTTCCAGGAGGAGGTTGTTCATCATCAGGATGAGGCCGCCTACCACAGGGAGATGTGGCAGCACATGCATGCCCAGCAGGCACAGTGGGCTAGGGAGGAGGAGCACCGAGCAGCCGCTGCATCCACCAACTCCCAGATCAACCACATATATATGTGGCATCAGCGGCTCAGCAGCATGTTCTCCCAGGATCCAGAGATTCCCAGGGTCCTAGACTTTCCACCTCGTCCACTATATTAGAAGTATATTTTCGTTTAAGTCTGGGGGGGAGACCCCAAGGGTTATTTTGTTTTGTTTCCTAGCAGTAGTTTCTTTTCTGGTATTTTCATTTATTCATGGCTGAGTTGTTGAGTTTCTTTCAGTACTTAATTTTTGTTGTCTGTAAAGCTACCTTAGTAGTATTTTTGAAAGTTGCTTGCATGAGTTGTTCCCATACATAGCTTAACTCCACTTATCTTGTGGTATTTTATTTTATTCGCTCTATTGAATGTTCTAGATTTACACTGATTATCTTTATTTTTGCACTTACACATATTGAACATTCTGAAATGGAGAATCTAGTACATACCTAGTTATGATTCACTTCAGTAGTCTAGTACTTTGGAATCCATAGGTGAATCTAGTTTTAGCATTTTAGTTACTGGAGATGCTCGGATTGTGTAAGCCCATTTGGAAAAATCAAAGTCCCATGTGAGCCAAAAAATAAAAGAGAGAAAAGAAAAAAAAAGGGGAAAGAAAAAAAAAGAGAAGAGAAAAAAAGATTATCAGGGATAAAAAAAATAGTTGTCGTGGGTGGAAATGACTAGGTACCCCTTTGAGATCGAGTTAGGTTACTGGGGAAACACCTACCAATTTCTCTCAATACCAAACACGTCTTTGAGACTTTATGATAGATCTAGGGAATGACCCTCGCTTTGGTCAGGTAAGTGCCTAAGAGCCAGAAACCTTAGGAAAGCTATGGGGTGACGACTTAACTCACCATGGAACAGGCATCCCTTAAGAATGGTTCGCTTAGTACGAGCACGAGGAGCTAACTTAGTGAATTTTTAGAACATATTTGTTTTGCTTTGATTACAAATACCACATGATAAATTTAGTTAACATGCTAATTATGGAACAATATCTTTTTAAAATTTCATGGCACTGAGGTTTGCTTGAGGACAAGCAAAGATTTAAGTCTGATGGAAGTGATGTGAGCAAAACATATAAGGTTTTAGGAGTAGTTTTCGCTCACATCTCATTACATTTTGTGTTAGTTTCATGCATATATTACTCTATTTTTGCATGTATTTTCTATTTTCTGGTTCAGAGGTCTGCTCGTTGTACTTTTGTGTGCAGGTTAGCTTTTCAGGTGAAAAAGATGCATTTTCGGAGCAAAAGAAGGACATTTCGCAGCTAGACGCAGAGTGGGACACGACCTGGGCATGTGGATTTACACGATCATGTCTAATGGGTGAGATCATCACCCCAGGGCAGCACACGGCTTGGCCGTGTGGAAACACACGGTCGTGTGGCGGCCCGATAGATTTGCACGACTAGGTCTTTTTTCGGATTTTGCAGCAGTCTCAGGTGATGTCTATACAAGGATGGCTCTGCCCAAACCCTAGGGGGGAGGCACGACGACTAGGACGGCACGCCGATGCCCTAAAAAGCTTCGATAACTCGCAACAGGGGAGGAGGAATGCCACCGGAGGTCCACACCTTGCAATTCAACGTCGGAAAGAAGATCACGAAAGCATTGTATATCTTTATTTCTGTGTTTTATTCCTTATCTTAGACATGCTTTGTGATTCTTCCTTCGTATACATGGAGTAGTACTTTCGATTCTAGGATTAGGGAGTAGTTTGTGTACACATACAATGATGGTTCATGTTAAATTCTGTCTGAGTTTGATTTGACAATTGGTAGTTGCTCTTTACTATATCTATGCATGTTTGGCTTTCTTTCCGCTGCGCTTAGGCGATACAAGGGGTGACAACCCTCGCAATCTAAAATTTAGGATATTTGATATAAGGAACCTAGGGGTAAACCTGATCTCCTATAACTACAGGGAGAATGATGCGGTGGAATCGGAAATGGTCCACCATAGGGATTGATTTGGCATCGTCGTACCGTCTATCCCGTCCTTTTAGGCGGAGATAGCTCCCAGTAGATGCGGCGGCTCTGCAGGAGAGTGTATGATGTCCCTTCCATAAAATCGTAGGTAAACATCTAGACAATGCCAATTGACAACATTGTTCTGTGATACACAAGCGAAATCGAAGTCCTAGAATCATCTTTGAAGACCTCGGCACACTCCTTTCCTCCTCCGTGTGACACCGTACAGAGTAGAGTCCACCGACAGCCCTCACCAATCGAAACCTTTTAGAGATCACGTCCAAACAATTACAACCACTGAGTATATTGGTATTCGAATCTCAGTCCCTATGGGATCGATAAATCTTTATTACTTGACGACATCCATGCACTTGCGGGCGTTGAACGTGAGCGCGCACTTTGAGCCCTCGACGGTATCCATCACGAGATTTGAGGTCGTGTCTGTGTGCATCATGTATGGTGATGAAGATGATTGTAAGAGAGGGACACTCCTTATGCTTTGTAAGGAAAAACCTGACGGCCCTTAGGCTCCCCGACCCTGATTGTACCACCATCACCATGCACGCCAATTGGTGCTTGGACCTAATAGTGGAGTCTCCGCCACATGAGAGACCATCCACATCGGCGCCCATCTCTCCCCCTGTACATCACTCTCACTCCAGTCCACACATGCATAGGAGCTCACCTAGTCCACGTCAACATGAGTCTGCACCTGCACCACCACCTTTTCCCACTTTTAAACAGGATGTAGGTACATCGGCTTATCATTTCTCAGAGTTCCGATCACGCCTTGATGATATATACACTGATCAGCAGATGCAAAGGCAGCGATGGGAGGAGCAGAGCACCTACACGCAGGCAGAGTTCCAAGGCTTTCGGTAGCACTTCTAGCAGGCTGAGGAGTTCTACGACGTGGCCCGCATCTACTTCCAGGAGGTGGCTACCCGTCGCCTGGATGAGGCCGCCTATCGCCAGGAGATGCGTCTGTATATGCATGCCCAGCAGGCACTGTGAGCTAGGGAGGAGGAGCACCGAGTAGTCACTGCATACACCAGCTCTCAGATCAACCACATGTACATGTGGCATCAGCAGTTCAGCAGCAGGTTCTCCCAGGATCCTGAGATGCCGAGGCTTCCAAACTTTCCACCTCATCCACCATACTAGAGGTATACTTTAATTTAAGTTTGGGGGGGAACCTCAAGTTTTATTTCATTTCTAGCAGTAGTTTCTTTTCTGATATTTGTATTATTGTTAGCATTCATTTGTTCATGCATAAGTTGTTGAGTTTTTTTCAGCACTTAGTTTTTGTTATCTGTAAAGTTGCCTCAGTAGTATTTTTAAAGTCTTCTTCGTGAGTTGTTTCCATGAGTAGTGTAACTTCATTTACCTCGTGGTATTTTATTTTATTGGCTATGAATGAATATTCTAGACTTACACTGGTTAGCTTCTATTTTTACACCTACACATGTCGAACACTCTAAAAGGGAGAGTCTAGTGCATACCTAGTTATGATTAATCTCAGTAGTCTAGTACTTTGGAATCCACAAGTGACCCTAAGACTACCATTTTAGTTACTGGAGATTCTTGGATTGTGTGAGCCCATTCGGAAAAATCAAAATCCCAGTGAGCTGAAAAATAAAAGAGAAAAAAAAGAGAGATTATGAGGGATAAAAAACAATTGTCGTGGGTGGAAATCGCTAGGTGCCCCTTTGATATCGAGTTAGGTTACTGGGGAAACACCTACCAATTTCTCTCAATACCGAGCATGCCTTTGAGACTTTGTGCTAGATCTAGGGAATGACCCTCACTTTGGGCAGGTAAGTGCCTAAGAGCTAGAGGCCTTAGGAAAGCTATAGGATGATGACTTAACTCACCATGGAACGAGTATCCCCTAAGAATGATTCGCTTAGCACTAGCACGAGGAGCTAACTTTGTGAATTTCTAGAATATATTTATTTTGCTTTGATTGCAAATACCACTTGATAAATTTAGTTAACATGCTAAGCATGGAGCAATATCCTTTTAAAATTTCATGGCGCTGAGGTTTGCTTGAGGACAGGCAAAGATTTAAGTCTGGGGGAAGTAATGTGAGCAAAATATAACGGGTTTTAGGAGTAGTTTTAGCTCACATCTCATTACATTTTATGTTAGTTTCATGCATATGTCACTTTGTTTTGCATACATTTTCTATTTTCTGGTTCGGTGGTCTGTTCTTTGTACTTTTGTGTGTAGGATAGCATTTTGGGGGAAAAGGCACACTTTTGGAGCAAAAGAAGGGCATTTTGTAGCTAGACGCAGAAGGAGACACGGCCAGGGCATGTGGCTACACATGGCTGTGTCCAATGGCGAGATCAGCCACCTCAGGGCCACACACGACCTGGCCATGTGGAAACACACGACCGTGTGGCGCCCCAGTAGATTGACGCGGTTAGGGTTTTTTCCGAATTTCGTAGCGATCCGATGTGATGACTATATAAGGATGGCTTCGCCCAAACCCTAGGGGGGAGGCACGACGGCTGGGATAGCACACCGAAGCTCTAAAAAACTTCAGGAACTCACAATGGGGAGGAAGAATGCCGCCAGAGATCCAAGTTCTACACTTCAACGCTGGAGAGAAGGTGACATCGACATTGTAACTTCCTATTCTTGCATTTTATTTATGATTAATTTGAACATGAATATGCCTTGTGATTCTCCTCTCCTATCTATGGAGTAGTTTCTTCGATTCTAGGATTATGGAGTAGCTTGTGTTTGTATGACATGTTGCTACAAATTGAATTCTATTTTTGAGTTTGAATTTGCAATTGGGATTTGTTTATACAAATATCTATATGTATTTGGTTTTCTATCTACTGTGCTTAGGCGATATGAGGGGTGATAACCCTCATATCTAAGATTTAGGGGATTTATACAAGGAACCTAGGGGTAAACCTGATCTCCTGTAATCGTGGGTAAAAGGATGCGATAGAACTGGAAACGTTCGTCACAGGGATTGATTTGGCATCCTCATACCGCCTATCCCATCCTTGTAAGGCAGAGATAGCTCGTGATAGATGTGGTGGCTCATCAGAAGAGTGTATGATATCCCTTCCACAAGACCATAGTTAGACATTTAGACAACGCCCAATTGAAAGCATGTTTTGCGACACACAAGAGAAACCGAAGTCCTAGAATCCCTTTTAAAGATCTCACGGCAAGCTCCTTTCTTCCTCCGTGTGACACCGTACTAGAGTTTAGTCCACCAACAACCCTCGCAATCGCAACCCTTTAGATTTGACTTCCGAACAATAACACCACTGAACAAATCGATACTTTAATCTTAGTCCCTGTGGGATCGATAATCTTTTATTACTGGACGACATCCGTGCACTTGCGGGCGTTGAGCGTGAGCGCGCACTTCGAGTTCTCGACACTTCTCTAGAAGCCCCTACTTACTTTCCTGGCCCCTCTAATACTCTTATTGACCTTTCCTCCTCTCCTTCTTCAACTTCCTCCATAGACAATATTCCTTAGCCTCACTTTTCCTTATTACACAATATCATCATTCATCTCTTCCTCCTATCCCCATAACGCATGACAACACCACCTCATCTCCCCTTGACCTACTGATACAAGTCGTATCAAATGCATACACAACCAATCGTCCAAGCTCTCCCAAGGTACTTCATATGCACCTATCAAGTACCAACTCTCCCAACATACCCCTTTTATCCTTCTCAAGTCTTCCAAAAATCCACATTATCGACTCCCTACAACCCCAAGTTATTCCTTCCATTAACAATTCTGATATCCCCCAGCTTTTACAAGAACTCCAGCAGGCTCTTACTATGGTACACTTCTCTTCTTTTTATTAATTCATATAAATGTACAAATATATTTCTAATGTTACTTTCACTTCTTCACTTACAGAGTACCTCCAAATATATAGCTTCAGTCAATGGTTTTCAGAATCTTAGACTCACCATTTTCAACCTCCACCCCCATCTACAGAAACACACCTGCCATTCCTTCCTCGAAACCCTCTGTTTCTTCAAAGGGCATCCAACTAACCCCTTTGAATCCACTGAATGGGATAAAAAAGAAGAAACATATCTCCAACAACAACAAACATTGCAAGCTCAAATAAAAGCCATTATTGTAGAGATAGATCAGCTGCTAGTAGAAAAAGAAAACACCTTTATTCAACACTGACATGAAAAGTGCGAGGTGGAATAGAGAAGTACCTACAAAGACACAACATTTCGAATGCTCCAAGAAAGGGTAGACTTCTACAAGCAATAAATAGAACCACTACAATCAAAATTAACTACAACCCAGGAGCAAATTCAAAAGATGACACAAAAAGAAAAAGATTGGAACTTTCATTCGAGCCAATGTTTCTGACCCCTGCATGACCTCAGAATTGCCTTTGACGAACTCAATCAGAGGACCCCCAATAGTATAGCAGAGTTCTAGTTTCACTTCTCCATACATACCCAGCACTTCCAATGGATATTAGAGGTATGTAATGAACAAACTTGCCGCACTGCACAACTACACAAAGAATTATCCCTCGTGCAGAAAACTGAAGCAGAACGCTGGACAACTCAAGAAACTCAACTACTAACCAAAATGGCATCCAAAAACAGGAGATATTTCCAGAGAGAATTCGAAGGATCCATCCAATAAGCTAATGATAAAGGCTTTCTTTCCTCCAACCAACCCCTTATTGCCTTAGATATGGAGGTTGCATTCAACAACTTCCCATCAGAGGCTTTTGACACTGGGTCTAACACTAACTCACAACAATAATATTGTAATGAGTACACTTATTTTCCACTTTTATAATCCTCTGTACTTGGAATGATTTTGAACATATTCTACTTATATCCAATATTACTGTTCTTGTAATGCTTTTGTATTTTTACTCTTATCATTGTGTTGTAATGTGCAAATTTCTTCACGTCAGAATGCAAATAACTCTTTATACATCATATTCACTCTACCTTTATCATCTCTTGAAATTAACAACACATTTCAACAATTCTGATCACTAAAAATGGGCCCCTTCATAACCACCTACTTACCCATTATCCTCACCATAACGGACTACCTTGATTCCCTAACCCCACCTTTTATTCTGCAAAGAATAAGCGAGAAAAACTGTTATTTTCCCCATTTTTCCTTCTCTCTTTCACTATATATACAAAATCAACCCTTCTTACCTTCCTATCTCTCTGTTTTATTTTTCCTAAAAATATAACCCATAGAGATACAACCTTCTCCTTCCCAAAACCCTGGTCCATGGTTCACATGCACTTGTTCCAAAGTAACAGGTGATTGATGTAGATCTCTATCCCTTCACTTTCAAATTTCTTCAGAATATTATATGATCCCCGCTACCTCTACTAAATGCTTCCATTTCCTTCTGGACGTACCAAGGCCTTCTTCATAAAACAATTAGAAGTTGGCCAACATTTTCTCCTTCACCTTTTTTTTTTCTTGAAATATCCCAGTATTTCTCTATTCCTTTGAACCAACTAAGCCCTAACTCCTTTTTCTTTATGATGAGCTTTTATCTTGTCACTTCCTATTTAACCATTACCCCTTCACCCTTCTTATTTCACTACTTCTTTCAACTAAAATCATCATAAACAAGCATCTTCTATTTCCAGGCCCACTTTGACTTTCAATTCCTGACTAGCATCCCTTCTTCTCATAAAAGATGGAAAGAACATTATCTATTTATACATCCTCCTTCCCCTTTCACTTTCCCTTCCACCTGACTACACACTCATCCATCTCATCCTCTTCTGGGTCAGTATCGAGATAATGCGAAATACCAACTGATCACCTTATCATTAACAAAATAATAATTTAATATGAATCAACTTACTAGATCGACACTGACATTAATTAGAACAAATTTTCCCTTGCAGTCGACTGATACTCTAGGTAACATTTTCATCAACTATATTCTATATATATATATATATATATATTATTGTTCTCTTTTCTTCTTTTTATAGAATCACTTTTGTTACAAACTTCCAGCAATATTCCACCATCCTCTCACATAAATCCTATTCAATACAACCTCGTCACTTAGCACCCTCTTCCAAACCTCTACCTTCAAATCCCGTAACCCAAACCCCTAACTTCTACATAACCCATCCCTCAAATGTTCTCACCCCCACCTCTTCAACTAACATTATTCCTCCATTCCTTCTTCCTTCACCCTTAGCCGAGGATTTGCCAAATCCCCTCTTACACAACATTAACTAGGTTAGCATATTGTTTCCTTTATTATTTTTGATTGATACAGATACTCACCCTCTCAAGGATTTATAATCATAACTCATCTCAATAAACACTGGGCCCAATATTCTTCTACTTTGAAAAAGAACTACAAGAAAGCCAAGCTCGCGAGATATCCCTACAACACACCTACCAAAAACTCGAAAGAGAATTACAGGCTTCCCGCATAAAAGCACAGGCTAACCTAGCAGAACTTGTAGCTCTTTGATTCCAAACAACTTACTTACAAAATGCTTTGGACAATAAACAAGATTAATCATCATACGAGGGAGAAAACAACACAGCTCAAGTAGAAACTTTTTGGACTTCCACCAAAATCAATGAACTTCTTCTCGATACAGGCTTTGGCTTCCTTCAATGGGGGTTTCAAGACTGCATAAAGCAGTTCCAAGCAGCAAGCTATCCTCCTCCTAGACATCCCATCACTTTTATAGATTTATGCAATACCATAGACCGTACTCCCCCCGACCTACGGTCTTTTTCTTTTCAATTCAATACTAAAAAAAAATGTAAACTTTATATTTGTAATAATACTTGAAGTACAATACACTTTATCAAGTCTTTCCATTACATTCTTTCAAAAAAAAAACAAAATTTACTAAATTTATCAACTAAAATAAGGATGCAAATTATACACATTCCATGGTCGTGCAAAAAACCTTCCCTGTGTGTTCTTCAAGTAGTAAGCTCCCATTCCCGCTCGACTCTCTACCTGAAAAGGACCTTCCAACTTAGGTCCTAACTTACCTTTGCATCCCTCAGGTAATACCTTTTTCAACACTAAATCCCCTTCTTGAAAAGAACATGGTACCACCTTTTTATTATAATCTTTCATCACTTATGATCGATACCTTTCCGTATGATACAAAGCATGATCCCTTTTCTCTTGAATTAGGTCTAATTCCATATGTCGAACCAATTTATTATCATTCAAAGCATAAGATACTAACCGAGCATATTCTATTCTGACCTCCACAGGTAATACTGCTTCTGTGCCATATACCATACTAAAAGGAGTTCCTCCTGTAGCCTTTCTAGGGGTAGTACGGAAGGACCATAATATATTAGGTAATTCTTCTACCCAACTACCCCTCACATGCTCTAATTTAACTTGTAACCCATGTACCAATTCCTATTAGTGACTTCAGTCTGCCCATTGCTATGAGGATAAGCCACTGATGTAACACTTGCTCGATTTTAAGATCTTGACACCATTTAGCTAATATTTTACCTTGAAATTGCCTCCCATTATCTGATATTAGTCGCCTAGGTATACCAAAATGACATATTATATTTTTCCACAAAAACTTTAATACCATCTATTCTGTAATATGAGCTAAGGGCTCAGCCTCCACTCATTTAAAATAATAATCAATAGCTACTTGCAAAACCTTTTTCTAACTTGTCCCGACCAGAAATGACCCTACTATAGGTTGTTGCAGGGGCACCAGATAATCGAACCTGGATTTTGATAATGGCAAAGGTTCAAAGTTAAGTCATATTGTTATCTCACATGCTGTCTTGAGTGTGCAGGAAGTGTATTAAGCTGTTCCAAGGTCAACGACACTCGGAGAATCTTGGGACGAGAAATCGTGGTGGTCGGATGGCACCAGGAGAACCTCGTGGAGTCGAGGAACCTCGGTGGCGACCGGAAGCTAAGTGATAGGTCAGGAAGGACCAGAGGTAAGCACTAGGTGTGGAGCGATGGTAAGGTCGTGTCCTCTGTACAGGGACAACCATAGGCGGAAATTTAACTAAGACTTTTAGAGTAAGGTCTAGGTCGAGGTGGGACGGTAAGGAACCATTGTAATTACCATCTATCATGTATTCTGTACTAACTCTATATTGCAGGTGAGTGATCAAGCTGGTAGTCGACTGAAGGCTAATGACAGTCGATTGATCCAACCATCAGTCGACTGCTCTTGGGCATTAGTCAACTGTTGGTCAAGCTGATCACTTCGAAGATGGTTAAGATAAGATCACCTCATCTGCCCTTGACCTACTGATACAAGTCGTATCAAATGCATACACAACCAATCGTCCAAACTCTCCCAAGGTACTTCCTATGCCCCTATCAAGTACCAACTCTCCCAACATACCCCTTTTATCCTTCTCAAGTCTTCCAAAAATCCACATTGTCGACTCCCTACAACCCCAAGTTATTCCTTCCATTACCAATTCTGATATCCCCCAGCTTTTACAAGAACTCCAGCAGGCTCTTACAATGGTACACTTCTCTTCTTTTTATTAATTCATATAAATGTACAAATATATTTCTAATGTTACTTTCACTTGTTCACTTACAGAGTACCTCCAAATATACAGCTTCAGTCAATGGTTTTTAGAATTTTAGACTCACCATTTTCAACCTCCACCCCCATCTACAGAAACACACCTGCCATTCCTTCCTCGAAACCCTCTGTTTCTTCAAAGGGCATCCAACTAACCCCTTTGATCCACTGAATGGGATAAAAAAGAAGAAACATATCTCCAACAACAACAAACATTGCAAGCTCAAATAAAAGCCATTATTGTAGAGATAGATCAGCTGCTAGTAGAAAAAGAAAACACCTTTATTCAACACTGACATGAAAAGTGCGAGGTGGAATGGAGAAGTACCTACAAAGACACAACATTTCGAATGCTCCAAGAAAGGGTAGACTTCTACAAGCAATAAATAGAACCACTACAATCAAAATTAACTACAACCCAGGAGCAAATTCAAAAGCTAACACAAAAAGAAAAAGATTGGAACTTTCATTCGAGCCAATGTTTCTAACCCCTGCGTGACCTCAGAATTGCCTTTGACGAACTCAATCAGAGGACCACCAATAGTATAGCAGAGTTCTAGTTTCACTTCTCCATACTTACCCAACACTTCCAGTGGATATTAGAGGTATGTAATGAACAAACTTGCCACGCTGCACAACTACACAAAGAATTATCCCTCGTGCAGAAAACTGAAGCAGAACGCTGGACAACTCAAGAAACTCAACTACTAACCAAAATGGCATCCAAAAATGGGAGATATTTCCAGAGAGAATTCGAAGGATCCATCTAATAAGCTAATAATAGAGGCTTTCTTTCCTCAAACCAACCCCTTATTGCCTTAGATATGGAGGTTGCATTCAACAACTTCCCATCAGAGGCTTTTGACACTGGGTCTAACACTGACTCAAATCAATAATATTGTAATGAGTACACTTATTTTTCACTTTTGTAATCCTATGTACTTGGAATGATTTTGAACATATTCTACTTATATCCAATTTAACTGTTCTTGTAATGCTTTTGTATTTTTACTCTTATCATTGTGTTGTAATTTGCAAATTTCTTCACGTCAGAATGCAAATAACTCTTTATACATCATATTCACTCTACCCTTATCATCTCTTGAAATTAACAACACATTTTAACAATTCTGATCACTAAAAATGGGCCCCTTCATAACCACCTACTTACCCATTATCCTCACCATAATGGACTACCTTGATTCCCTAACCCCACCTTTTATTCTGCAAAGAATAAGCGTGAAAAACTATTATTTTCCCCATTTTTCCTTCTCTCTTTCACTATATATAGAAAATCAACCCTTCTTACCTTCCTATCTCTCTGTTTTATTTTTCCTAAAAATATAACCCATAGAGATACAACCTTCTCCTTCCCAAAACCCTGGTCCATGGTTCACATTCACTTGCTCCAAAGTAATAGGTGATTGATGTAGATCTCTATCCCTTCACTTTCAAATTCCTTCAGAATAATATCTGATCCCTGCTACATCTACCAAATGCCCCCATTTCCTTCTGGACGTACCAAGGCCTTCTTCATAAAATAATTAGAAGTTGGCCTACATTTTCTCCTTCACCTTTTTTTTTCTTGAAATATCTCAGTATTTCTCTATTCCTTTAAACCAACTAAGCCCTAACTCCTTTTTCTTTATGCTGAGCTTTTATCTTGTCACTTCCTATTTAACCATTACCCCTTCACCCTTCTTATTTCACTACTTCTTTCAACTAAAATCATCATAAACAAGCATCTTCTATTCCCAGGCCCACTTTGACTTTCAATTCCTGACTAGCATCCCTTCTTCTCATGAAAGATGGAAAGAACATTATCTATTTATACATCCTCATTCCCCTTTCACTTTCCCTTCCACCTGACTACACACTCATCCATCTCATCCTCTTCTGGGTCAGTATCAAGATAATACGAAATACCAACTGATCACCTTACCATTAACAAAATAATAATTTAATATAAATCAACTTACTAGATCGACATTGACATTAATTAGAACAAATTTCCCCTTGTTGTCGACTGATACTCTAGGTAACATTTTCATCAACTATATTCTATATATATATATATATATATTATTGTTCTCTTTTCTTCTTTTTATAGAATCACTTTTGTTACAAACTTCCAGCAATATTCTACCATCCTCTCCCATAAATCCTATTCAATACCACCTCATCACTTAGCACCCTCTTCCAAACCTCTACCTTCAAATCCCGTCACCCAAACCCCTAACTTGTACATAACTGTTGGGGATCGAACGGTCGGCTAGAGGGGGTGAATAGCCCTTGATCGATGGATGACGGTATTTGCTCATCTACAAAACTAATTAGCGCAAGTGGAAAGAAAAAAAACAAGACAAGCAAACAAAAAAAGAAGAATACAAACGCTAACACAAAATGTAACGTGGTTCATTGCTACGCCGCTAATCCACGGTCCGATTCGTCCAAGGTGAATCACTCCTCCAAAGCCAATCACTATTGGTCTCTCCTTTGCACCAAGCTAGGTGGAGGTAACCTTTACAACCAAGATCACTCTTCTTACAATAAGAATGAAGTAAAAGCAAGTAAGAAGAGTGGGAAGACGTTTATGGCACTTTGGGAGAAGATTGGAGTTCAAGCATTAGCCTCCCAAAGTCTCATCCCCTTCCTTTTTATAAAGGAAGAGGGTTTCTTCCCGTTGACATAGGAGCAGTCGACTGATGCCCCAATCAGTCGACTGGTCCTGTAGCCGTTAACCAATAACGACCACTTTCCACGTTGGATTTCATCCAACGGTATCATCATCAGTCGACTGATCTTGCCATCAGTCGACTGATGTACCATCAGTCGAGTGCTCCGCGAGCTCGACTCCATTCTGTGCCCGTGCACAGTGCCATCAGTCGACTGCCGTCCCTTGGCAGTCGACTGGTGTCGACAGCAGTCGACTGCTAGTCCATGGCAGTCGACTGCTTGGGCCAAATGCCCATGAGTCGGACACTAGTCGAACCCATTCGACTCAGAGCAGTCGACTGCCATTCCATGGCAGTCGACTGATGTCGGGAAAACTCATCCGACACTTAGCCAAATGGCCAAGTTTCACCTAGGAGCTACTACCCCTTCCCGGGTTACATTCGCTCACTCTCATCCCTCGGAGTCCCTCGCCTTCGAAGTTGTCTTCGTCCAGCCACGTCCCTTGGATGCGCCAAGGGCACGACTCTGCAGAGCCATCCTTCGCGTCTCACCCTGAAGTCTACTTTCTCCGGCTTCACTCCAAGCTCCTTGTCCGGTGGTCCCTCGGATGCTCCAAGCGCACGACTTCTGCAAAGCTATCCTTCACCGACTTAAGGACCGAGTCATGAGTTGCGAAACTCGCCTAGGCTTCCATGTGCGAATTACTAAGTCCTGCAAGACTCCAACGCACATATCAAATCATAATAACAACCTAACTTAAACCCTTTGCCACACACATCAAAACCTTATCATGGCAAGAGATTGCCCTAACAATCTCCCCCTTTTTGATGTGTGGCAATCCTTTTAAGTTAGGTACAAACATTTGATAGAATTTATAAGGTAAGAAAGCATGTAAACATAAACATGATATAGCAACATGCAACTCCCCCTTAATCCATGAAACTCCCCATACATATTTCTCCCCCTATCATAATTTACTTAAACACAATTATTTCTCCCCCTTGGACACCATCAAAAAGATTGAAACTAAGTTATAAACTCATGGCATCAAGTCTAATAGAAGGAAAATACCAAAAATTGATTAAAATTCTGATTTTGCCACCGATTAGTAGTTCGGACTATCGATTGACACATGCATTTCAGGATTTCTGATTTTCGGGGGTGAAATTCAGAAATGCATTAAAAATTCCAGAAAATTCGAAAAATCATGAAATTTGGAGAACATATTTCTTTTAAGTATATATATCAGTGAAAAATTGTTTTTCATGAAAAATCATTAGATTTTCTTGTTTTTGCCAAAAATTCAAAAGCTTTAAAAAATACTAGGTTTTTTATCATTCTGGTATCAAGTTTACTACCTAGTTTTTCATCCAATTGTTTCAAAACATGAATACACAGATTTTAAAGTAAGAAATTGTTTTGAAAACATATGAAATATCCAACCATGATCTTTGGGCAAAATGTCTATGAATTAAACATAAGTCTTCCCCATGATTGGTCTATTATTGCTATTTTGATACCTTGAATGACCATCTAAATGCCATAGGCATTAGTGGACATTTGTATCATCCTAACATCTCACTCATGCTAAGTTTTCAATCAAAGTAGCCTATTGTGAGTGTGAAATGTATCCTAAAGGTATTTGTATGTACTTAACCATTATTTTCATGCAATTCTATCAAGGTTAAGTATCATCCTATCAATCCTCATGATCACAAAGACATATATGAACTAATTTCACATTATGATCATGAAATATATGTATTCATTAATTTAAACCCTATTTCTCATGATTATGTGCCAAATATCAAAATCATAAATCATGATTGCAAACATACATAGCAATTTCATTAAATATCACGATTTAAGCATTATTATCTATTTTTGGGCACATTATCATCACCCAACGCTATTTCAAAAATGTTGTCCCGTCATCCTAAGTCAACCAAATTATGATATAGGTCAAGTCCATATGGTTGACTATCCTAGGGTTTTTCTAACCCTTAAGGATGGATTTGGAACCCAATACAAATTCTTGCCTATGGGGTTCACTAGAAATTCCTTAGGGATCCATTTTCTAGCAATTACCTTCTTCTTGTCTTGACCCCTAGCTATTAGGCATTTATAGGCCTTTTCATTTTTCTTTTACTTATATCCTAGGCCATTTTTGTTAAAACTTTCTCTTTGTCTCCCTATGATCATGTTCAAGGTGTTTGAGCCAATAGTGAATTTTTCTAGGGCTTTTGTCAAATAGTCTACCTTTTCCCTTAAAGCCCTATTTTCTTCTATGCATGCATCATTAACATCTAATGGCACATAAAGATCATGTGAGCATGCATCATCATTACAAGAAAAAATATTTTCATTTTCATTTAAGCATGCTTTTTCTAGTTTATTTTCTAAGTCCTTAATTTGATCTAGCATACTCTTATTTTTCTTCTTTTCTCTAAATAAATCCCTAGTTAAGCTAGAAATCATAGAAACTATTTTACTAGGTGAAAGGTTAGTTACCATAGTTTCCATGTCCTCTTCTTTGGATGAGGAGGTAGAGGAGGCTCCCCTTTCACTTGAGCTCTCTCCACTTGAACTTGATTCTTCATTTTCGGTGGAGGAGCAATCCAAGTTGTCAAATGCCATCAATGCTAAGTTGGTGACAAATGCATTTTCTTCCTCGGATGATGATGAGGAGGAGGAAGGGTCATCCCAAGTCCTAGCTTTTAATGCTTTGGCCTTTCCCTTTTCCTTTGCCTTCTTCTCCTCTTCCTTTTTCTTCTTGCTCCCCTTTTTCTTCTTCTTTTCTTCCTTCTTTTTCCTTTCTTCCTTGCTCTTGTTTAGGAGGGGACAATTGTCCCTTATGTGTCCCTCTCCTTGACAATTGTAGCAAATGACTTTCCCTCTTGGTCTTCTCCTCCTATCATTAGATTTATTAAATTGAAAACCTTTTAAAGCACGCCTTACCCTCCTTACCATATGCGCTTCTTCCGTGCTATCCATGGAGGAGGAGGAGGATGTTTCATCATCGGAGGAGGAGGGGATCTCTATCTTCTTCTTCCCCTTGTTTGCCAAAAATGCTACTCCTCTTGAAGGTTGGATTCTTGGCTCTTCTTGTATTCCTTCAAGCCTAGATTCATGTAATTCCATAGTGGAGAAAAATTCATCTAGAGTACTTACCTCTAGATTCTTTGAAATATAGAATGAGTCCACCATTGAACTCCACTTTGATGATCGAGGAAAAGCCTCTATGGCCTTCATTACCATATCTCAGTTGGAGATCTTTTCACCTACACTTGTTAACCCAATTAAAATCTCTTTAAACCTAGAATGCAATGAAGTTACCTTTTCTCCCTTTTCTAATTTTATGTTGGATAATTGGGAGCGGAGGAGATCTCTTCTTGCAAGTTTAGCCTCCAAGGTACCTTCATGAAGCTCTACTAGCTTCTCCCACATCTCCTTGGCACTTAGGCATTCTCCAATTCTATTTATTTCTTGTTGAGGAAGCACATTGTATAGATGGTTCTTGGTTTTTGAGTTTGCAAGGTGCTCCTCTCTTTGCCTCTTGGTCCACCTTGACTTCTCTATTGGCTTCCCCTCTTCATCCCTAGGCAAAACGAAACCGGATTCCATTGTAATCATAATATCAAAATCCGTTTCAAAAAATACCTCCATTCGCTTCTTCCACAAAGCGAATTCTCCTTCAAATTTCGGTGGATGAATGGTGGAGCTGGCCATCTTTTGAATATGCTTGTTGTGGCGGTTAGTCCTTGACAAGCTTTCCTTGGCTCTGATACCACTTGTTGGGGATCGAACGATCGACTAGAGGGGGGTGAATAGCCCTTGATCGATGGATGACAGTATTTGCTCATCTACAAAACTAATAAGCGCAAGCGAAAATAACAAAAACAAGACAAACAAACAAAAAAAGAAGAATACAAATGCTAACACAAAATGTAACGTGGTTCACGGCTACGCCGCTAATCCACGGTCCGATTCGTCCAAGGTGAATCACTCCTCCAAAGTCAATCACTATTGGTCTCTCCTTTGCACCAAGCTAGGTGGAGTTAACCTTTACAACCAAGATCACTCTTCTTACAATAAGAATGAAGTAAAAGCAAGTAAGAAGAGTGGGAAGACGTTTATGGCACTTTGGGAGAAGATTGGAGTTCAAGCATTAGCCTCCCAAAGCCTCATCCCCTTCCTTTTTATAAAGGAAGAGGGTTTCTTCCCGTTGACACAGGAGCAGTCGACTGATGCCCCGATCAGTCGACATGTCCTGTAGTCGTTACCCAATAACGACCACTTTCCACGTTGGATTTCATCCAATGGTATCATCATCAGTCGACTGATCTTGCCATCAGTCGACTGATGTACCATCAGTCGAGTGCTCCGCGAGCTCGACTCCATTCTGTGCCCGTGCACAGTGCCATCAGTCGACTGCCGTCCCTTGGCAGTCGACTGCTAGTCCATGGCAGTCGACTACATGGGCCAAATGCCCATGAGTCGGACACTAGTCGAACCCATTCGACTCAGAGCAGTCGACTGTCATTACATGGCAGTCGACTGATGTCGGGAAAACTCATCCGACACTTAGCCAAATGGCCAAGTTTCACCTAGGAGCTACTACCCCTTCCCGGGTTACATTCGTTCACTCTCATCCCTCGGAGTCCCTCGCCTTCGAAGTTGTCTTCGTCCGACCATGTCCCTCGGATGCGCCAAGTGCACGGCTCTGCAGCACCATCCTTCATGTCTCGCTCTGAAGTCTACTTTCTCTGGCTTCACTCCAAGCTCCTCGTCTGGCGGTCCCTCGGATGCTCCAAGTGCACGACTTCCGCAAAGATATCCTTCACCGACTCAATGACCGAGTCATGAGTTGCGAAACTCGCCTAGGCTTCCATGTGCGAATTACTAAGTCCTGCAAGACTCCAACGCACATATCAAATCATAATAACAACCTAACTTAAACCCTTTGCCACACACATCAAAACCTTATCATGGCAAGAGATTTCCCTAACAATAACCCATCCCTCAAATGTTCTCATCCCCACCACTTCAACCAACATCATTCCTCAATTCATTCTTCCTTCACCCTTAGCCGAGGATTTGCCAAATCCCCTCTTACACAACATTAACTAGGTTAGCATATTGTTTCCTTTATTATTTTTGATTGATACAGATACTCACCCTCTCAAGGATTTATAATCATAACTCATCTCAATAAACACTGGGCCCAATATTCTTCTACTTTAAAAAAGAACTACAAGAAAGCCAAGCTCACGAGATATCCCTACAACACACCTACCAAAAACTCGAAAGAGAATTACAGGCTTCCCGCATAAAAGCATAGGCTAACCTAGCAGAACTTGTAGCTATTTGATTCCAAACAACTTACTTACAAAATGCTTTGGACAATAAACAAGATTAATCATCATACGAGGGAGAAAACAACACAACTCAAGTAGAAGCTTTTTGGACTTCCAACAAAATCAATGACCTGCTCCTCGATACATGATTTGGCTTCCTTCAATGGGGGTTTCAAGACTGCATAAAGCAATTCCAAGCAGCAAGCTATCCTCCTCCTAGACATCCCATCACTTTTCTAGATTTATGCAATACCATAGACCGTACTCCCCCCGACCTACGGTCTTTTTCTTTTCAATTCAATACTAAAAAAAATGTAAACTTTATATTTGTAATAATACTTGAAGTACAATACACTTTATCAAGTCTTTCCATTACATTCTTTCAAAAAAATAAAAAAAATACAAAATTTACAAAATTTATCAACTAAAATAAGGATGCAAAATATACACATTCCATGGTCGTGCAAAAAACCTTCCCTGTGTGTTCTTCAAGTAGTAAGCTCCCATTTCTGCTCGACTCTCTACCTGAAAAGGACCTTCCCACTTAGGTCCTAACTTACCTTTGCATCCCTCAGGTAATACCTTTTTCAACACTAAATCCCCTTCTTGAAAAGAACATGGTACCACCTTTTTATTATAAGCTTTCATCACTTATGATCGATACCTTTCAGCATGATACAAAGCATGATCCCTTTTCTCTTCCATATGTCGAACCACTTTATTATCATTCAAAGCATAAGACGCTAACCGAGCATATTCTATTTTGACCTCTACAGGTAATACTGCTTATGTGCCATATACCATACTAAAAGGAGTTCCTCCTGTAGCCTTTCTAGGGGTAGTACGGAAGGACCATAATATATTAGGTAATTCTTCTACCCAACTACCCCTCACATGCTCTAATTTAACTTGTAACCCATGTACCAATTCCTTATTAGTGACTTCAGTCTGCCCATTGCTATGAGGATAAGCCACTGATGTAACACTTGCTTGATTTTAAGATCTTGACACCATTTAGCTAATATTTTACCTTGAAATTGCCTCCCATTATCTGATATTAGTCGCCTAGGTATACCAAAATGACATATTATATTTTTCCATAGAAACTTTAATACCATCTATTCTGTAATATGAGCTAAGGGCTCAGCCTCTGACCAGAAATGACCCTACTATATGTTGTTGTAGGGGCACCAGATAATCGAACCTGGATATTGATAATGGCAAAGGTTCAAAGTTAAGTCATATTGTTATCTCACATGCTGTCTTGAGTGTGCAGGAAGTGTATTAAATTGTGCCAAGGTCAACGACACTTGGAGAATCTTGGGACGAGAAACTGTGGTGGTCGGATGGCACCAGGAGAACCTCGTGGAGTCGAGGAACCTCGGTGACGACCGGAAGCGAATCGATAGGTCAGGAAGGACCAGAGGTAAGCACCAGTTGTGGAGCGATGTAAGGTCGTGTCCTCTGTACAGGGACAACCATAGGCGGCGATTTGACTAAGACTTCTAGAGGAAGGTCTAGGTCGAGGTCGGATGGTAAGGAACCGTTGTAATTACCATCTATCATGTATTCTGTGCTAACTCTATATTGCAGGTGAGTGATCAAGCTGGCAGTCGACTGAAGACTAATGACAGTCGATTAATCCAACCATCAGTCGACTGCTCTAGGGCATTAGTCAACTGTTGGTCAAGCTGATCACATCGAAGATGGTTAAGATAAGATCCCCTCAAAGTGGGGTAATGTTGAGCTTTGACCCAAATCTGAATCTCAACAAGCTAGGGTTTAAGTGGCTATAAAAGAAGAGGCTTTTCACCTCTTTGAATCATCTAAGTGTGCTCCAAAAGTGCTCCAACAATGCTGAGACATCTTCGACAATGCTACGCCATCGTAACACCAACATCGTGCCTAACTTTTGATCTTCTAGTCGGTAGTTTTAATTTAAGTTGTCATTTTACTTTAATTGTGCTTTACATTGCTAAGGGAAGAGGTAGGCTTGTTGCCTCTTCCTATATCTTTGATTTGTAACCGTCGTCTCTTACCTCCAACAAGGAAAAGACACTTCTAGTGAATTGCCTCATCGAAAGCGGTCTAGGATTGTGAGGCCTTGAATTAGTAACCTTTTGATTGTGAACCAAGTAAAAAAGAAAAAGTGTCACTTTCTTTATTGCTTTTATTTTTGCTATGCTACTCGGGTTTTGAATCGACAAAAAGAAAGATTTTACGTAAGCTATTCACCCCCCCCCTCTAGCGTGTCTCCTTGATCCTTCACTATATCCATGCCCCACTGGTAAAAAGGACAAGATGATACAACTGACTTCATATATTCAGTTGGTTGGTGCTGCCAATTGTGATGCTTTTGACAACTTTCACACTCCTGTACTAACAGAATAACATCCTTCATTAGAGTAGGCCAAAAATAACCAACCAACAATACCTTCCGAGCTAGTGATCGACTACCTATATGACTTTCGTAAGCTCCTTCATGTATTTCAATTAGTACATAATTCACCTCAATCTTCCCTAAACAACGCAACAAAGGCCCAACACTAGTTCTTTTATATAAAACTCCTTTCAACATGCAAAAATGGATAACTTGTTGTTTAATTTACCGAGCTCGGATAGGATCCCCCGACACCTTCTTATCCTAAAAAATTGATACCAACTCCCCTCTCCAATCATCCTCTATTAATTCTTCTGACTTCTCACCTTGAGGCAACAATTCAATTTGTGCAATTACCTCCCTAGTACTCTTATTTCCTAAAGAGCTAGCTAATTGAGCCAACTCATCAACTCTCTGATTTTATGCTCGAGTAATCTTCATTAATAATACCTCTGAAAAGTTCCCCTTAGCTTTTTATACTATCTCACAATAATTCCAACATTTATCATCCCTAACCTCAAATCCTCCACTTGTCTGTTGCACCACAAACTAAGAATCCATATGTATCACAACCCACTCGACCCCTACAATTTTAGTAGCCTAGAGTGCTATAAGAAAAGCCTCGTATTCATCCTTATTATTAGAAGCTGTAAAATGCAATCAAACTGCCAACTTAACCTCCTCTCCTTGTGGTGAAATCAAAATTACTCCTACCCCACAACCCTCCTTTCTAGAGGACCCATCTCCTTATAGAATCCAAGGATCTTGTTCTTCTTTGTGCACAGTTTCCACCAAGAAATTAGCTAAAGCTTGTGCCTTAATAGAAGTATGAGTAAGATACGTGATATCATATTCACTAAGTTCAGTGCCCCATTTAATAAGCTTCATAGTAGCCTCAGGATGAGAAAGTATACACCCCAAAAGAGTATCAGTAAGTACTGTCAATGGATGCGATAAAAAATAAAGATGTAATCGCCGAGCTATTAAAACTAAACCCCAAGTTAACTTTTCTAAATTAGTATAATGAAGTTCTGACCCCTTTAAAAGATAACTAATATAATAAATTGGATGTTGTTGATTCTGCTCTTGTCGTATCAATACAGAACTTATAACAACTTCAGAAAGGGAGAGATATATCCATAGAACCTCTTCAGGTTGTGGCTTAGCTAAAAAAGGTGGTTTAGACAAATATTCCTTTAAGGATTGAAAAGACTTATCACAATGCTCATCCCATTGAAACTGAGCAGCTCCTTTTAATATTTTGAAAAAGGAAAGACTCCTATTTGGCAATTGGAATATGAATCGAGATAAAGCAGTAATTCTCCCTAACAATCTTTGTACCTCCCTCAGATTTTGTGGAGGTTGCATTTGCTGAATAGCATCAATCTTACTAGGATTAACTTTTATACTCTGTGCAGTAACCACATATCCCAAGAAACGTCCCTGTGTGACTCCAAACACACATTTTTCTGGATTGAACTTTGATGGTGTCCTCTTCTTCGGCCCACTCAAATCCCCTTCTCCTTTCTTAGGAATCCCTTCTTATCATCTTGAACCCCGGACCCAAATGCTAAATCTGTCACTCAAAGAGAACATTAGAGGTCGCTCGACATTATTGGCATGACCCCTCCGACGCTCAAGTCAAAATCAAGAAAGTAGAATGGTTGAACGAAATAGATTCTGGTGTATCGAATAGAGAAGAAAGAACCATCCCATCTTCCTCCTTTCCATCCCCTTTTATAGGAGATTCATACCGCCTTGTTTCCATATGAATTTACTTTAATACCCCTTCTAATTCGTTGAGATGTAACTTCTTTTTATACTTCTTTTCAAAATAATTTCTTCCATGCCTTCTACGTGTCCCTCCTTCTTCTCCCTTATTAGTTACTTGAAAAATAAATTATATTCCAAATAAATAATAAAAATATTTATTATTCAAAAAACCCCTTAATATCTAATAACAATATCCTGCCTTAGCTACAAAATCCCGAACCCATCATAAGTGTAGATCCTGAATAATTTATTTTAGCTTTCATGCTATCACTTTAGGCATTGAGCCCCATAAAATTTACTTAGCCACTATAGCGGGTTCTTATAATTCCATAGAGGGAGTGTAATTACCTATCCCTTAGTCTATTATATTAGGCGTAAAGCATTGAACTTTTACTTAGTCACTATGGCGGGTTGTTATAGTCCCATAGAGGGAATACAATTACCTAGCCCTTAGGATGTTATATTAAGTGTAAAGCCTTAAAATTTTACTTATCCACTATAGTAGACTATTATAGTCTCGCAGAGGGAATGTAATTACCTAGCCCTTAGGCTATTATATTAGGCATAAAGCCTTGAAAAAATCACTCACTTCCAACAAAAGAAACACACTTTATATTAGGCATAAAGCCTTGAAAAAATAACCCACTTCCTGCAAAATATTTCACTTAATTTTTTAAGAAACAAAATACAAAAACTAAGAAAATAAATACAAAAATTCTCTTAACAATATTTTCCCTCTTTCATCTATCCTTTTCACTTCATTTTCTTTTTTTTTCTTTAAAAAAGAACCTCCTCACTCCTCACTTAACACAACTTGGCATCGCTTCTCAGAAACCCTAACCCTTTTCGTCCCCTTCACCTTCACAACCTCTGCAACTGCATCCTTCTCTAATGGCCTCTTCCTTACTACCCTTGATATGAAACCACCCCAGCCAACTAACTCTCAACCACTCCTTTCGTCATGAACTTAAATACATCGCAAAGGGCTTCTCCGCCATCATCCCTGCTCCTCATCAGCAACTTCAACAATCCATTACCGACACCAACACCTTCTTCATAGGCCAAATCCAATGAGACCTCTGTCTTCCTATCCCCAAACTCTTTTTTGACATTCTGGTATTTTATGGTCTCCCCATTAACCAACTAACCCCCAATTCCATTCGAATCCTCGTCGGAACCCTAATTGTCTTTAAACACCTCAACATCCCCCAAACTCCCCACATCTTCTATTGCCTATATCAACTCAAGATGGTCGATACTTGCATTTTCAATTTCATGGCATGCCAAGATTGCCAATTCCTCATTGATATGCATACCTCCCATAAAGGTTGGAAAGATATATATTTCTTTGTCCCCATGGATCCCATTCTATAATTCTCTCTGACTTGGAGAACTGCCCTTCCCCGTCTCCCCAAACTAAAAGGCATCAAATATTACTATAACTTTTCCTCAATCGAACCCCTTCTTAAAAACAAGCGATACAACATTGTTGAATTCCTACAAGCATAATCCCCCATTCTTTCTTATGAAGCTCATCCCATAGGCAAAATATTTCTTATTATGTACTTACTTTACTTCTGTTTCCAAATGTTTACTAACATATACTCATCTTGCAGAGGACATGATGCACGTGGTCATTGTTAAAGAAACGCAAAATTTTAGAAATAACTAGCTCTATTCCCAAAAAGCAACCTTCCTCATTATCAGTAAGTACCTCAAACCTACTAATACTTATTTGAATAATTTCTATTCAACATTTAAATTTTTTTACACATTTCTGTAATAGGTTCCTTATGAATTCTTGGACAACTCGGTATTAACCATTGAAGAACTAGGAAACCCTCCCTTTTCCATCACCCTTACTGATCTTGTCTATATTTCCCCAGACTCTTCCTCAAAGCACCCCTTCTCAGGACTTAACACCCACAGAAACCCCTACTTCCTTTCTTGATCCCTCTGATACTCGTATTTACCTTTCCTCCTATTCTTTTCCCACTTCCTCTGCAGACAATAATCCCTTAGCCTCCCTTTTCCCTACTACACAACATCATCATTCATCTCCTCCTAGCCCCATAATCCTTGACAACACAACCTCATCTCCCCTTGACCTACTAATACAAGCCATATCAGACACATACACAACTAATCCTCCAAGATCTCCCAAAGCACTTCCTATGGCCCCATCAAGTCCCAGCTCTCCCAACATACCCCTCTTATCCTCCTCCAGTCCTCCAAAAATTCCCATTGTTGATTCTCCACAACCCCAAACCATTCCTTCCATTATTGATTCTTATATCCCCCAGTTTTTACAAGAATTCCATCACACTCTTACTATGGTACACTTCCCTTCTTTTTATTAATTCATACAAATATACAAATAGATTTCTAATGTTACTTTCATTTGTTCATTTACAAAGTACTTCCAAATTGCACAGCTTTAGTCAATGGCTTTCAGAATTCCATACTCACCATTTTCAACCTCCACCCCCATGTACAAAAACAACCCCGACTATCATTCCTTCCTCAGAACCCTCCTCCTCAAAGGGCATTCAAACTATCCCCTCTGAATCCTAAAAATGGGTTGAAAAAGAAGAAGAATATATCTAACAACAAAAAACATTGTAAGCTCAGATACAAGCCCTTACTATAGAGAGAGATCAGCTGCTAGAAGAAAAAGAAAACACCTTTATCCAACATAGACACGAGATGCGTGAAGTGGAATGGAGAAGTGCCTGCAAAGACACCACCATCTGAATGCTCCGAGACAGGGTAGACTTCTTTAAACAATAAATAGATCCACTGCAATAAGATTTAACTATAACCCAGGAGCAAGTCCAAAGATTGATACAAAAAGAAAAATATTGGCACTTCCAGTCGGGCCAATATTTTCAACCTTTGCATGACCTCAAAAATGCCATTGACGAACTCAATCAAAGGACCAACCATAGCATAGCAGAATTCCAATTTCATTTTTCCATACTTACCCAACACTTTTACCAGCTATAAGAGGTCTGCAATGAGCAAACTCACCGTGCAGGACAATGATGTGAGAAAAACATATAGGGTTTTAGGAGTAGTTTTCGCTCACATCTTGTTATATTTTGTGTTAGTTTCATGCATATGTTACTCTATTCTTGCACGCATTGCCTATTTTCTTATTCGGAGGTCTGCTCGTTGTACTTTTGTATGTAGGTTAGCTTTTCTGGAGAAAAAGATGCATTTTCGGAGCAAAAGGAGGACTTTCACAGCTAGACGCAAAGTGGGACACGACCAGGGCATGTGGATTCACACGGCCGTGTCCAATGGGCGAAGATCAGCACCCGAGGGCTGCACATGGCCTGGCCATGTGGAAACGCATGGTCGTGTGGCGGCCCGATGGATTTGCGTGACTAGGGCTTTTTTCGAAGTTTGCAGCCGTCCGAGGCGATGTCTATATAAGGATGGCTCCGCCCAAACCCTAGGGGGAGGTATGATGGCTAGGACGACATGCCGAAGCCCTAAAAAGCTTCGGTAACTCGCAACGGGGAGGAGGAACACCGTCGGAGGTCCACACCTTGCAATACAACGCCGAGGAGAAGTTCACGAAAGCATCGTATATCTCTATTTCTACGCTTTATTTCTATTGTATTCAAACTTAAACATGTTTTGTGATTCTTCCTTCATATTTATGGAGTAGTACTTTCGATTCTAGGATTAGGGAGTAGCTTGTGTACATAAACAATGTTGGTTCATATTTAATTCTAGCCACGAGTTTGATTTGACAATTGGTAGTTGCTCTTTATTATATCTATGTGTGTTTGGCTTTCTTTCCGCTGTGCTTAGGTGATACGAGGTGGTGACAGCCCTCACGATCTAAAATTTAGGAGATTTGATTAAGGAACCTAGGGGTAAACCTGATCTCCTGCAACTGCGGGGAAAAGGGTGCGATGGAATCGGAAACGGTCCACCATAGGGATTGATTTGGCATCCTCGTACCATCTATCTCGTCCTTGTGGGCGAAAATAGCTCCCAGTGAATGCGTTGGCTCTGCGGGAGAGTGTATGATGGCCCTTCCACAAAACCATAGGTAAACGTCTAGACCACGCCAATTGACAACATTGTTCTATGATATGCAAGCGAAACCGAAGTCCTAGAATCACCTTTGAAGACCTTGGCACACTCCTTTCCTCCTCCGTGTGACACCATACAGAGTAGAGTCCACCGACAGCCCTCACCAACTGTAACCTCTTAGAGATCACGTCCGAACAATTACAATCACTTAGTACATTGGTATTCGAATCCTAGTCCCTGTGGGATCGATAATCTTTATTACTTGACGACATCCATGCACTTGCGGGCGTTGAGCGCGAGCGTGCACTTTGAGTCCTCGACGGTATCCATCACAAGATTCGAGGTCGCATCCGTGTGCATCAAGTTTTTGGCGCCGTTGCCGGGGACTGTCGATTCGATATCAAATCGAACGGTGGTAAATTGGATCGGACTTAGGATTAGGTTTATTTACTTGCTTTATTTTCTTTTAGTTTACTTTATTTTCTTTAGTTTCATATCTTACATATTTAGATTCAGTTTTTAATTTTCTGTTATTTTTATTTTATTCTAGCAGTAATTGTTTTTATTTACTTATTGCATCTTAGATTTTTATTTGCTAGATTATTTATTTTCTATTTTTAGAATTAGGTTAGCACTCTTAACTTTGTGGTTTGGTTCGTCGTATGCTTAGACGATTAGGGTCGGAAGGTCTAATTCCGATCGACTTAGAGATTGAGTGAACCTTTCACCGTCAGAGAGTTGTACAGCGAAAGATGGAAGATCAAGCAGCATCCGAGGTGAACATAGGAAGTCGATCTCTGCGGGACTACGTAGCTCCTAGCGCTAGAGGATTCAGGTCGAGCATAGCTGGACTATCTATTTCGGCAAATAACTTTGAGTTGAAGCCCACACTTATACATATGGTCCAGCAGAGCCAATTCGGGGGAGCTACGACTGAAGACCTGAACCGACACCTTGAGGCATTTCTTGAAATCTGTTCGACAATGAAAATTAACAGAGTCTCTTCTTACGCGATCTGCCTGAGCCTGTTCCCGTTTTCACTGCGGGATAAGGCTAAGGCATGGCTTCACTCCCTACCCTCTGGCAACATCACCACATGGGAGCAGTGTGAGCAGCAGTTTTTGAATAAATACTTTTCACCAAGTAAGACTACTCACATGCGCCATCTTATCACGAGCTTTCGCCAGAAGGAGGGGGAGTCCTTGTTCGAAGCTTGGGATCGCTATAAGGGGCTACTCTACAAATGCCCCCACCATGAATTGGAGAGGTGGCTGGTGATCCATATTTTCTATAATGGGATCACTTACGCCACAAAGATGTCCCTAAATTCTACCGCATGGGGAGCATTAATGAACAAGACCATAGAGGGGGCAGAGGAGATTATCGAAGAGGTGGCCCAAAACCACCGTCAATGGGCTTCCGAACGTGGTCAACCCATGCCTGCAGCAGAACGATACACTGTCAACTCCATGGACCATCTTTCGGCAAGGATGGACATGCTCAGCAGTTGATTTGAATTTTTGAATCCTTCATCTGCATGCGCGACCATTGATTTTGGAGAGGGAGCGGTAGTGTATCGAGAGGACCACTATGGAGGGTAGGGGGCCTCAGACGAGCAGATTAAGCATTGTGACACGATTGGGGACTACGACCAAAGGCCCCACAACCCACACTCCAATACTTATAACCCCAGATGGAGAAATCACTCAAATTTCTCTTACAAGAATAATTCGGGAAACGTCCAACCATCAGGGGGTATGGGCAGCAGCAGGGCAGTGGGCAGCAGCAGGGCAGTGGGCAGTGACCACAGAAGTCCAGACTTAAACTGATGGTGGAGGACTTCATCGCTACCCAAACTAAGGCCAATGAGGAATTTCGTCGCCAGCCTCAAAAGTTTGAAGAGTCACTCAGGGACTTGAAGGGCACCGTTGATGGCCTTGCGAGTCATGCCAGGATGTTGGAGACGCAAGTGGCCCAAAAATCCCAATCCGTGTCACAACCTGTGAAAAGCTCTCCGGTGAGTCAAGGAAAAGAGGAAGGAGTAGGGCAAAGTAGCCAATTCGCCAAGGGGTGTGCAACCATGATTTCCACCCTACCTGACCAAGCTGATTTTCAAGAGAAGATTACAATACAGCTTGAAGACCTTGGTGAATTCGTTATTCCCTGCTCGATTTATGGGGAGAGCTTCGACGAAGCGCTATGAGACTTGGGGTCATCAGTCAATGTGATTCCCTACACATATTTTCTAAAGATGGGACTGAGCGAGCTCCAACCAGCGAATCTTGGTATTCGTATGGGGGATGATTCAGTCAAGGAGCTTGTTGGCTTGCTACCACACGTGCCTATGATGATTGAAGATTTCGTGATATCCATGGACTTCATCATACTGGATACAGGACCAAATCCCCAGAATCCCATCATTCTGGGAAGGCCTTTTCTAGCAACTGTAGAGGCGTGCATAGATGTAGAGGCGCACCAGATCTCCCTGGAGGTAGACGGGGAGATCATCCTTTTCAGCCTTTCGGAAGACAAAGCTCCTTACCTCGAAGACTTTACATTTAGCAGAATGAAGCCGGAATCTCCAGACCCAGATCCCGAGATGAATGAATGGAGGTTCACTGAACCACCAGCGCCGATTTGATAGTAGAGTGTGGTCGAGCTAAATGACCTTAAACAAAGTGCTTCTTGAGAGGCAACCCAAGTTTAGTTTTAGATTTTCCTTTTTGATTGCATTGCATACATTTGTTTGAATTTAGTTTTGATTTCCATAACATTTAGAGTTAGGACTAGAAAAGAACTTTGCTAGGAAAAAATGAGACCTATATTAGCCTACATGCCGAAGTGTATGAGAAAATTCGGGCCACGGTGCATAAATGGGTGAAAATTGGGGACACACGGCCTGGCCGTGTGTTTTCACACGTCCATGGAGTGCGAGGTTAAAAGGGGCAAGCTGTGTCCTCCCCATCCTCTAGAAGTATTTTCAACCTCTTAAGAAGCCAAAAGGAGCAAGGATGAACAGGACCAAGACCGTAGCACCCTGATCCGGTGCCTCGGAGTGACAAACAAGGAGAGTCGATGCCCCTCAAGCTCCGGAGGAGGGTAACACCCTACCCACTCTACGTTTTCGCAATAATGAACATAAAGATAGGTACAATATGCTCTCTTCTAGTAAACTTACTGCTACTAGGTACTTAGATGAGGATTTACTAGAATCTTTAGGGTTGTTGGGTGATATGCAAACCCTATTTGCAAAAATGGGGTGGGATGAAATTATGGGAATATGGCACCTAACCTACCCTAGGATAGTTTTGGAATTTTTGAGTTCTTTAGAGGCGAAAGTTTTAACGGGTAGAGAGAGCGAGGAGGGTAGGATAACTTTTAGGCTTTTTAACATTGAGCATGAGTGGACCCTCCACCAATGGAACTCATGTTTTTGTTGTTTATGTCTTTACAAGATTTTTTTTATGGCCCATCATGAGAGGTATAGCATTGCCCGACCTTCGATCTTTAATAAAGATGACTTCCACTATAGGTAGCTTAACTCCATTTATCTTGTGGTATTTTATTTTATTCGCTCTATTGAATGTTCTAGATTTGCACTGGTTAGCTTTAGTTTTTGAACTTACACATGTTGAACATTCTGAAAGGGAGAATCTAGTACATACCTAGTTATGATTCACTTCAGTTGTCTAGTACTTTCGAATCCATAGGTGACTCTAGGTTTAGCATTTTAGTTACTGGAGATGCTCGGATTGTGTAAGCTCATTCGGAAATATCAAAATCCCGGTGAGCCGAAAAATAAAAGAGAAATAAAAGAAGAAAAAAAATAGAGAAAAAAAATGAAAAGAAAAAAAAGAGATATTATGAGGGATAAAAAACAGTTGTCGTGGGTGGAAATGACTAGGTGCCCCTTTGAGAGCGAGTTAGGTTACTGGGGAAAACCTATCAATTTCTCTCAATACCGAGCATGCCTTTGAGACTTTATGCTAGATCTAGGGGATGACCCTCGCTTTGAGCAGGTAAGTGCCTAAGAGCCGAAAACCTTAGGAAAGCTATGGGGTGATGACTTAACTCACCATGGAACGGGCATCCCCTAAGGATGGTTCGCCTAGCACGAGCACGAGGAGCTAACTTAGTGAATTTCTAGAACATATTTGCTTTGCTTTGATTACAAATACCACATGATAAATTTAGTTAGAATGCTAATTATAGAACAAATATCTTTATAAAATTTTATGGCACTGAGGTTTGCTTGAGGACAAGCAAAGATTTAAGTCTGGGGGAAGTGATGTGAGCAAAACATATAGGGTTTTAGGAGTAGTTTTCGCTCACATCTTGTTACATTTTGTGTTAGTTTCATGCATATGTTACTCTATTCTTGCACGCATTGCCTATTTTCTAGTTCGGAGGTTTGCTCATTGTACTTTTGTGTGCAGGTTAGCTTTTCAGGTAAAAAAGATGCATTTTCAGAGCAAAAGAAGGATTTTCGCAGCTAGACGCAGAGTGGGACATGGCCAGGGCGTGTGGATTCACACAGTTGTATCCAATGGGCGAAGATCAGCACCCCAGGGCCGCACACGGTCTGGCTTGTGGAAACACACGGTCGTGTGGCGGCCTGACGGATTTACGTGACTAGGGCTTTTTTCGGATTTTAAAGCGGTCCGAGGCGATGTCTATAGAAGGATGGCTCCGCCCAAACCCTAGGACGGCACGCCGCCGGAGCACCACACCTTGCAACGGGGAAGCACTAAAAAGCTAGGACGGCGATGTCTATAGAAGGATGGCTAGGATGGCACGCCGAAGGACTAAAAAGCTTCGGTAACTTGCAACGGGGAGGAGGAACGCCGCCGGAGGTCCACACCTTGCAATACAACGCCGAGGAGAAGATCACGAAAGCATCGTATATCTCTATTTCTACGCTTTTTTTCTATTGTATTCAAACTTAAACATGTTTTGTGATTCTTCCTTCGTATTTATGGAGTAGTACTTTCGATTCTAGGATTAGGGAGTAGCTTGTGTACATAAACAATGTTGGTTCATATTTAATTCTAGCCACGAGTTTGATTTGACAATTGGTAGTTGTTCTTTATTATATCTAGGTGTGTTTGGCTTTCTTTCCGCTGTACTTAGGTGATACGAGGTGGTGACAGCCCTCGCAATCTAAAATTTAGGAGATTTGATTAAGGAACCTAGGGGTAAACTTGATCTCTTGCAACTGCGGGGAAAAGGGTGCGGTGGAATCGGAAACGGTCCACTGTAGGGATTGATTTGACATCCTCGTATCATCTATCTCGTCCTTATGGGTGGAGATAGCTCTCGATGAATGCGGCGACTCTGCGGGAGAGTGTATGATGTCCCTTCCATAAAACCGTAGGTAAACATCTAGACCACGCCAATTGACAATATTGTTCTATTATACGCAAGCGAAACCGAAGTCCTAGAATCACCTTTGAAGACCTTGGCACACTCCTTTCCTTCTCCGTGTGACACCGTACAGAGTAGAGTCCACCAATAGCCCTCACAAACTGTAACCTTTTAGAGATCACGTCCGAACAATTACAACCACTAAGTATATTGGTATTCGAATCTCAGTCCCTGTGGGATCGATAATCTTTATTACTTGAGGACATCCGTGCACTTGCGATCGTTGAGCGCGAGCATGCACTTTAAGTCCTCGACGGTATCCATCGCAAGATTCGAGGTCACATTCGTGTGCATCAGACAACTTCATAGAGAACTATCCACCATGCAGGAGACCGAGGCAGAGCATTGGATAACCCAAGAAACTAAGCTTCTATCCAAAATGGCATAAAAACATGGGAGACATTTTCAAAGGGGATTTGAAGGGGCCATTTAGGAAGCTAATGATAAAGGACTTCTTCATTCCAACCACCCCACCACTACCATAGACATGGAAGCTGTATTCAACAAATTCCCTTCAAAGGCTTTTGACATTGAATCAGATACTGATTCAAATTAAAAATATTGTAATTTTCACATTTGTAATGAGTACACCTATTTCTCACTTTTGTAATGAATACATTTATTTCTCACTTCTGTAATGCATTTGTACTTGGAATGATTTTGAACATATTATGCTTATATCCAATATAATTGTTCCTATGATGCTTTCACATTTCTAATCTTATCATTATGTTGTAATATGCATATTTTCTACATCAGAATACAAACAATTCTCTACACATCATATTCACCCTACCCATATCATCACCTGAAACTAACAACACACTTCAACCAGTGTGATAATTAAAAATGAGCTCCTCCAGAATCACCTACTTACCAATTACCTTCACCCTAACAGACTACTTTGATTTCCTGACCCCATCTTTTCTTCTACAAAGAATAAGCGGGAAAAACTATTATTTCCTCTCTTTTTCCTTTTCTCCTTCACTATATATATAGAGCTAATCCTTACTAATCCTTCTTACTTTCCTATTTCATGGCTTCATTCCTTCTAAGAACACAACCCACAGTAATGCAGCCTCTTCCTTCCCAAAAACCTCGTCCATGGTTCACCTCCACTTGCTCGAAAGTAACAGGTGATCGATGTAGATCTCTATCCCACCATTTTCAAATTCCTTTTGAATATTATCTGATCCCCACTACCTCTACTGAACATCCTGATTTACCTTACGGACCTACCAAGGCTTTCTTCATAGAACAACTAGAGGCTAGCCTACATTTTCCCCTTCACCCTTTTTTCCTTGAAATATCCCAGTATTTGTCCATTCCTCTGAACCAGCTATGCCCTAACTCCTTTCACTTTATGCTGGGATTTTATCTTGTTACTTCATATTTAACCATTACCCCTCCATCCTTCTTATTTCACTATTTCTTTCAGCTAAAATCATTAGAAACAAGCATCTTTTATTTACAGGCTGGCTCTTACTTTCAATTCCTAACTGGCATCCCTTTTCACATAAAGGATGGAAAGGACATTATCTCTTTATACATCCTCCTTCCCCTTTCACTTTCCCTTCCATGGCTACACACTCTTCCACCTCGTCCTCCTCTGGCTCAGTATCAAGATAATGCGGAATATCAACTGATCACCTTATCCTTGGCAGAAGAACAATTTAACCTTAATTAGCTACTTACCAGATCGACACTGACATTAATCAGAACAAATCACTCCTTGTAGTCGACTGATACTCTAGGTAACTTTTTCATCAACTATCTTCTTGCATATATATACATATAACAAACATTCAATTTTGTTCTCTTTTCTTCTTCTTCTTCTTTTTCTTTACAAAATCACTTTTATTACAAGCTTCCGACAATGTTCTACCACATTCATGCATAAACCCTATTCAATTACACTCCCATCACTTAACACCCTCTTCCAAACCTCAACCTCCAAATCTAGTCACCCAGACCGCTAACTTGTATATAACCCATCCCTCAAATGTTCTCACCCCCCCTCTTTAATCAACCTCATTCCTCCATCCCTTCTGCCTTCAACCTTAACCAAGGATTTACCAAATCCCCTCTTACACAGTATTAACTAGGTTAGCATATTGTGTCCGTTATTTTTTTTATTAATACTGATACTCACCCTTTTATGGATTTATAAGCATAACTCATCTCAACAATCACTAGGTCCAATATACTTCTACTTTGAAAAAGAACTACAAGAAAGCCAAGCTCGTGAGGTATCCCTATAACACGTGTACCAAAAGCTCAAGAGAGAATTATAGGCTTTCCACATAAAAGCATAGGCTTACCTAGCAGAACTTACAACCCTTTGATTCCAAACAACTTACTTACAAAATTCTTTGGAAAATAAACAGGCTCAATCATCATCCGAGGGAATAAACAACATAGCTCAAGAAGAAACTTTTTGGTCTTCCACCAAAATCAATGACCTGCTCCTCGACAGAGGCTTCGTCTTCCTTCAATGGGATTTTCAAGATTGCATAAATCAATTCCAAGAAGTAGGCTATCCCCCTCTTGGACATCCCACCACTTTTCTAAATTTAGGCAATACAATAGACCATACTCTCCCCGACCTATTGTCTTTTCCTTTTCAATTCAATACTGAAAAAATGTAAACTTTGTATCCGATGGCGGCTCCTCGACAGGGACTATAATGTTTTTTGAGACATTAAGAAATAATAGTTATACATAATGAGGAGGTAACTTGTAATCGTACGATTGAAAAAGTCAGAGTACGAGGTTTGTAATGAGGCAGTCGATTGATACTAAAACAGAAGGCTGGTCCCCACCAAGGACAAGGGTGGTCAATAAATACATAGGCGGGTCAGAAGATACATAGGTCAGTAAGAAAATAGATAGATCATATGGGAAATACATAGGTTAGTTAGGAAATAAGCCTAAGTTCTTGGGAATAAGGCTAGTTGCTCAGGAATACCTTCAAAAATTCCTAGGTACCATCAGTATTTGTCATAATATATGGAGTATAGTACACTTTATCCAGTCTTTCCATTACATTCTTCAAAAAAAATAATAATAACACAAAGTTTACAAAATTATCAACTAAAATAGGGATGCAAATTATACACATTCCATGGTCGTGCTAAAAGCCTTCCACACGCATCCTTCAAGTAGTAAGCTATAATTCCCGCTCGACTCTCCAACTGAAAAGGACCTTCCCACTTAGGTCCTAACTTACCCTTGCATCCTTCAGGCAATATCTTTTTTCAACACTAAATCCTCTACTTGAAAAGACATGGTACCACGCACCTTTTTATTATAACCTTTCATCACCTGTGACCAATACCTTTCAGCATGATACAAAGTTTGATCTCTTTTCTCCTGAATCAAGTTCAATTCCATATGTCAAGCCACCTTGTTATCATTCGCAGCATAAGATGCCACCCGAGTAGATTCTATCCCGACCTCCACAGGTAATATCGCTTCCGTGCCATATACTATACTAAAATGAGTTGCTCCAGTAGGCCTTCTAGGAGTGGTACGGAAGGACCATAATATACTAGATAATTCTTCTACACAACTACCTCCCACATGCTCCAACTTAACTTTTAACCTATGTACCAATTCCCTATTAGTGACTTTAGTCAGTCCATTACTCTGAGGATAAGACACTATTGTAAACACTTGCTCAATCTTAAAATCTTGACACCATTTGGCTAACTTTTTACCCTGAAACTGACGCCCATTATCTGATATTAATCATCTAGGTATACCAAAATAATATATCATATTCTTTCATAAAAATTTTAATACTATCTGCTTTGTAATAGAAGCTAAGGGCACAACTTCCACCCGTTTAGAAAATAATCAATAGCCACTAACAGAAAGTTTTTTTTGACTTTTCCTGATCGAAAAGTTATTGGTGCAGGGGCACCAGATAATCGAACCTAGGTTGTGATAATAGCAAAGATTCAAAGTTAAGCTATTTTGTTATCTCATATATTATATTGAGCATGCAGGTAATGTATTAGGCTTTGCTAAGTTCGACGACGCTAGGAGATTTTTGGATGAGAAACCTCGATGGTCGGATGACACTAGGAGAATCTCGGGATGAGAAACCTATTAGGGCAATCAACCCATGTGATATGGTTTTGATGTATGTGGCAAAGGGTTTAAGTTAGGATTATATGGATTTGATATGTGCGTTGAAGTCATGCATGACTTAGTAATTCACACATGGAGCATTGGCAAGTTTCACCTCTCATGACTCATCTTTGAGTCGGTGAAAGATGCATTGCGGAAGCCGTGCGCTTGGTGCATCCGAGGGACCGTCGGACGAGGAGCATTGGAGTGAAGCTGGAAGAAGTAGACTTCAGGGAGAGATGCAAAGGATGGCGCTGCGAAGTCGTGCGCTTGGTGCATCCGAGGGACGTGGCCGGACAAAGACAACTTCAAAGGAGAGGGACTCGAAGGGAATGAGAGTGAGCGATTGTAACCCGGGACGGGGTAGATCGTAGGTGAAACTTGGCCATTTAGCTAAGTGTCGGATGGGATTTCCCGACATCAGTCAACTGGCATGACATGGCAGTTGACAGCTCCAAGTCGACTGTTGACTCGACTGGTGTTTGAGTAAGATTTGTATCACAGCAGTTGATTGCCAAGGGTTGGCGGGCGATAAACCATCATCGACTCGATGGCAACGGCATCGATTGTAAGGGTTTTGGGGCATGTATCGAGATCGAGTGTTCGCTTTCGACACTCGATTGTTGGCTCCATCAGTCGACTGATGGGATGATCAGTTGACTAATGTGGGAGTCGTTGGATGAAATCCAATGTGGAAGAAGCCATTATTGGGCAACGTCTACAGGAGTAGTTGACTGATCGAGGCATCAGTCGACTTCCAAGCACCCAACGAGAAGAATGAGCTCTTCCCTATAAAAAGGGGCCATTGGACACTTGGGGAGCCAATGCTTGAACTCCAATCATCTCCCAAGTGCCCTAAACATTTTCAATCCTCTTCCTTGAGCTTATTTCTATTATATTGTAAGAGGAGATATCTTGTGTAAGAAAGGTTACCTCCACCTAGCTTTCTGCAAAGGAGAGATTAGTGGAATTGTGTAGGCATGATTCACCTTGGATGAATTGGTCATGGATTAGTGGCAAGGGTCGTGAACCATGTTACATCGCCGTGTTAGCGTTTGATTTCCTTTACTTATTGCTTTGTCTTTATTATTTATATTTCCGCTTTCGCTAACAAATTTGTAGATGAGCAATCAATGAGTAAATTCCACCGTACGACGAAAGAGCGCTATTCACCCCCCTCTAGTCGGCCACCAACATTCCAACAAGTGGTATCAAAGCCAAGTTGCTTGTCACCGAACTAACCACCGCAACAAGCACAACAACAATGATGGCCGGCTCTAACATCCATCCGCCAAAGTTTGAAGGCGAATTCTCTTGGTGGAAGAAGAGAATGAAGGTATTTTTCGAAACCGCCTTTGATATTATGTTGATAATGGAAAACGATTTCGAGATGCCTAGGGATGAAGAGGGGAGAGTACTAGAGAAGTCAAGGTGGACTAAGAAGCAAAAGGAGGAGCACCTTGCAAATTCAAAGGCCAACCACCACCTCTTCAACGTACTCCCCCAACAAGAGATCAACCAGATTAGAGAGTGTGCAAGCTCCAAGGAGATGTGGGAAAGATTGGTAGAGCTTCATGAAGGCACTTCCGAGGTGAAGCTTGCAAGAAGAGATGTCCTACGCTCCCAACTCAATAACATCAAACTCGAAAAAGGGGAGAAGGTAACATCCTTACATTCTCGTTTTAAAGAAATTCTTAATGGCCTAACAAGTGTAGGGGAGAAACTCTCCAACCAGGATATGGTAATGAAGGCTATAGATGTCTTTCCCCGGTCCTCAAAGTGGAGCTCCATGGTGAACTCCTTCTACATTTCGAAGAATCTAGAAGTGAGCACCCTAGAAGAATTCTTCTCCACCATGGAGCTATATGAAACAAGGCTTGAGGGAATAAGTGAAGAACCAAGCATCAAGCCATCAAGGGGAGTGGCACTAGTAGCAAGCAAGGGGAAGAAGAAGGAGACGCCACCTTCTTCATCCGATGAAGACTCCTCCTCCTCCATGGATAGCATGGATGAAGCATACATGGTAAGGAAGGTAAGGAGTGCTTTGAAAATTTTAAATTTAACAAATCTAATGATAGGAGGAGAAGCCCAAGGAGGAAGATAATTTGCTACAATTTCCAAGGAGAGGGACATATAAGAGATGATTGTCCTCTCTTGAACAAGAACAAAGAAGAAAGGAGGAGAAAAGAAGAAAAGAGGAAGGGGAGCAAGAAGAAGGAAGAAGAGAAGAAAGGGAAGGCAAAGGCACACAAGGCCACATGGGATGATCCATCATCCTCATCATCCGAAGAAGAGGCCTTCACAAATCTTGCCTTAATGGGGATAGACAATTTGGACACCTCCTCCTCTGAGCAAGAAGAAAGAAGCACAAGTGAGGAGAGCTCTAGTGAAGGGAGAGCTTCATCCTCATCCTCATCGGAATCAGAGGAAGAAGACATGGAAACTATGGTAATGAATCTTTCTCTTAAGAAAATGGTTTCCATGATTTCTTGTTTAACTAGGGACTTATTTAAGATGAAAAATAGAAATAAATGCATGCAAAATGAGATTAAGGCCCTAGAGGAAAAATTAGAAAATGCAAGCATTAATGTTAATGATTATATGCCTTTTGATGTGAATGATGAATGCATTGAGGAAAATAGGGTCTTAAGGGAAAAAGTAGACCACTTAACTAAGGCCCTAGAGAAATTCACTATAGGCTCCAACACATTGAACATGATCATAGGGAGGCAAAGGGCAAGCTTCAATAGGAAAGGCCTAGGTTACAAGGGGAATAAAAATGAAAAGGCCTATCAATGCCTAATTGCTAGGGGTTAAGCAAAAAATAAAACAATAGCTAGAAAATGGATCCCTAAGGAATTTTTAGTGAACACCATAGGAAAGAACTTATATTAGGTTCCTAAATCCATTATTAAAGGTTAGGAAAACCCTAGGATAGTCAACCATGTGGATTTTACTTATATCATATTGAATGGTTGACTTAGGATGGTGTGGGTCATAAATTTTTAACATAGTGTTGGGTGATGATAATGCATAACCCATAAATTGAATGGTTAAATCATGATTCATGCTCAATTTTACAATTCATAATCATGGATATGCAATGATTGATGATTTATGATCATGATTAATAATTCTTGATGCATGTTCATGATTAGGTTTTTAGGATGATACTTAACCAATGGTAGAAATGAATAAAAGTTTGGTTAAGTACAAATACCTTTAGGAACATCTCACATCCCACTATAAGGCTAACTTGATTGAGAACATAGCAATGGGTGAGATGATAAGATGATACAAATAGTCCACTAATGCTTATGACATTTAGATGAGTCATTAAGTGTATCAATAGAGCAATAATAGACCAATCATGGGGAAAGCATATGTTTAATTCATAGACATATTGCTCAAAGATCATGGTTGGATATTTTAAATTCTTTAAAACCATTTTATGCTTTTCAAACAGTGAGTTCATGTTTTAAAAAGTTTCAAGGCAAAACTAGGCTTTAAAATGGATACAAACTTTAGACATTTTTACCTAACTTTCAAAAATAAAATGAATTTTCATGAAAAATTATTTTTCACTGATAAAGGAGCTCACAAGAAATTTGTACTCAAAATTTCATGATTTTTTGAATTTCCTAGAATTTTTAATGTATTTCTAAAATTGGATTTCAAAAATCAGAAAACCTGAAATCTATGTGCCAGTCGACTGATCATCTGATCCAGTCGACTAATGTACTGTGCACGAGCACAGTAACCTATTTTTATCAGGTTTTGAGTGTATTTTGGTATATTCTTCCATTAGAGTTGATGTCATGCGTGTATAACATTTAGATAATATTTTTAATGGTGTCAAAGGGGGAGAATTGATAGGTTTAAGTTAATCATGCTAAAAGGGAAAATTTAGCATGTCTTAAGGGGGAGTTGCATGTTTAAGGGGGAGTTTGATACTCATATTTTTACTTACATGCTTTCTTACCTTATGTTTTATGTTATTGTTTTTACCTAACTTTAACGAATTGCCACACATCAAAAAGGGAGAGATTGTTAGGGCAATCAACTCATGTGATATGGTTTTGATGTGTGTGGAAAAGAGTTTAAGTTAGGATTATATGGATTTGATATGTGCGTTGAAGTCATGCAGGACTGAGTCGGTGAAAGATGCATTGTAAGCGCGCTGGTGCATCCGAGGACCGCTTGAGGAGCATTGGAGTGAAGCCGAGGAAGTAGACTTCGTGGCAAGACGCGGAAGGATGGCACTGACAAGCCGCAGCGCTGGGCGATCCGAGGGACATGGCCGGACGAAGACAACTTCAAAGGCGAGGGACTCCAAGGGAATGAGAGTGAGCGTAACCGAGGCCAGAGAGGTAGATCGTAGAGTGAAACTTGGCGTTTGGCTAAGTGTCGGATGAGATTTCGAGCATCGATCATTGCCATGACATTGCGATCATTGCTCAAGTCGGCTGATTGACTCGGTTGGTGTTCAAGTCGATTGTGTCATAGTAGTGGGCGCCAAGGGTTGGCGATCCATTTAAAACTCATCATCGATCATGGGCGTGATCATTGATCGCAAGGGTTTCGAGCACAGAATGGTTATCATTCGAGTGCTTGCTTCCGACACTCGACTGTTGGCTCCATCAGTCGACTGATGGGATGATCAGTCAACTGATGTGGGAGCCGTTGGATGAAATCCAACATGGAAGAAGTCATTATTGGGCAACGGCTACAAGAGCAGTCGACTGATTGAGGCATCAGTCGACTGTCAGGTGCCTAACGGTAAGAATGAGCTCTTCCCTATAAAAAGGGGCCATTGGACACTTAGGGAGCCCAATGCTTGAACTCCAATCATCTCCCAAGTTCCCTAAACATTTTCAATCCTCTTCCTTGAGCGTATTTCTATTATATTGTAAGAGGAGAGATCTTGTGTAAGAAAGGTTACCTCCACCTAGCTTAGTGCAAAGGAGAGATTTGTGGAATTGTGTAGGTGTGATTCACCTTGGACGAATCGGTCATGGATTAGCAGCAAGGACCATGAACCACGTTACATCGCCGTGTTAGTGTTTGATTTCCTTTACTTATTTCTTTGTCTTTATTATTTATATTTCCGCTTGCGCTAATGAATTTGTAGACGAGCAATCAATGAGTAAATTCCACCATATGACGCAAGAGGGCTATTCACCCCCTCTAGCCAGCCACCAACGTTCCAACAAAACCTCGGTGGTCAGATGACACCAGGAGAATCTCGGACGAGAAACCTTGGTGGTCGGATGACACCAAGAGAATCTTGGTAGGAGAAACCTCGATGATCGAATGATTGAGAGATAAGTGACTGGTTAAAAGGACCAAAGGTAAGCTCTGGGTGTGGAGCAATGGTAAGGGCATGTCCTCCGTATGGGGACAACCGTAGGTGACGATCTGACTAAGACTTTTAAAGGAAGGTCTAAGTCGAGGTCGGACGGTATAGGACCGTCAGATTTGTTTGCTATACAGTTCTTGTGCTAACTATGTATTGCCGGTGATTTATCAAGCTATCAATCAACTAGAGGAAAATGGTAGTCGACTAGATCACCATCAGTTGACTGCTAATGAATCTGGACACTTCGAAGAGAGTCAAGATAAGAGCCACAAAATGAGGGGAGATAGGCTTGTTTGACTTAGATTTGGATCTCAATGAGATGGGGCTTGAAAGGCTATAAAAGGAGAGGCAAATCACCCTTTTTCACTAACTTGAAAGACTCCCAAAAGTGCCCCATCAATCCAAAGTGTTCGTCGCCACACAATGACACCATAACGCCGACCGAGCTGCCAACATTCATGCTCTTAGTCAGCAGTGCTATTTGTTTATTTGAATTTCTCTTGTTTTTGTATTTTCTAATTACTAAGAGGAGAGGTTGGAGTGTTACCTCGTCCTCTATATTTTTGTATACCATTTCATATATCTTACCAACAACGAGGAAGAGAGGTTTAGTGGATTGCTCATCGGAAGTGATTAAGGATCATGGGGCCTTGGACTAGAAACTGATTGGTTGTGAACCAAGTAAAAACAAGTGTGTCCTTGTGTTTTGTCTTTACTTATTTCCGCTGCACGCTTTAGTTTTAACAAAGAAAAGAAAAGTTTTCCGAACGGTATTCACTCGCCCTCTAGCATTTTCTCTATCCTACATTTGGTATCAGAGCGATGACACTCAGATTCAGTACAACCACCGGTCGAGCACTTTTTCTTTTTATATTTTTATCATTTAAAGTTTATTTTATTTTACTTCCCGCACTACTATTCCAAGACCAAGTCTTGGAATTGTTTTTGTTGTTTATGTCTTTACAAGATTTTTTTTATGGCCCATCATGAGAGGTATAGCATTGCAATTAAAGATCACTTCCACTATTGGAAGGATCAGATGGAGTTTTTTTTTAAAACACAAGTTGAGATGTGGATTGTTATCCAAATAGGCTTTGCTTTACCTACCAATGACCAAGGCGAACCATTGGACTACGACAAGTGGACCAAATCGAAGCCGATGCAAAAGCAACTCAGATCTTGCAATGTGGATTGGCCAAGGAGGAACTCAACCACGTCAACCCCTTCATTAGCACCAAGGATCTTTGGGATAGGCTCACCGAGTTACACGAAGGAACTGCCAACACTAAGGTATGTAAACGAGACTTTCTCCTTAATAAATTGTTTAACTTAAAAATGTAGGACAACGAGACAGATGCACAACTTCATGCTCGGATCCAAGATATAATGAATGGCCTCCACTCTATTGGACAAAAGGTAGAGAACCGAGACATCATAAAGTATGCACTTAAGGCTTTTCCTAGGACTACTTTGTGGGCATCCATGGTTGATGCTTGCAAAGTTTCTAGAGATCTTTCTAAAATTAGGTTAGATGGACTATTTTCATAATTTGAATTGCATGAACAATCTAACTTGATCCTTGTCGAGAAAAGTGTAGCTTTGGTTGTAGGACAAAGAAAGGGGAAAAGCAAGCCTCCATCCGAAGAAAATGAGTCCAACTCGAAGTTAGAGGAAGAGGTGGAGACCGAACTAGTCAATCTAGTTCGGAAGATGATCAAGTGTAGAATGCAACCCACCAAGCCAATGAAGGAGAAGAGACCCAACCCAAGTCAAAACTAGAAATTCTATGAGTGTAATAAGAAGGGTCACTTCAAGTCCGAGTGTTCGAGGCTAAAGAACAAGCAACTGCAAATCAAGAAGGCACTAAATGCAACTTGGGAGAAATCATCGGAAGAAGAAGAAGGCCAAGTCAACAACTTGCCATTCATGGCAAGACCGATTGAATCCGAGTCTAAGCTTGAAACTAACAATGAGTCCGAGTCTAAGTCCTATTCCAGATCTGACACCTAGCTCCAATTCATGACAAGCCACGGATCCGTATCCGGTTCAAAAGAACCAATCAAGGTAAGTCGGTCTTTAATTAACACCTTATATAATGCCATTATTTTTTTAGATAAGTAATTAGCTAAGTCCAAGTCTAAAGTCGAGTCATTTCTTAAGGAGGTTAAACTCCTCAAGCATGAGGCAACCCTAACCTCTTCAACTAGTCAAGTTCAAGAGGGAAACTCAACTCAAGTTGAAAAACTTGAGGAAGAGAATTCTCTCTTGAATGGGAAAGTTTAAGAGCTTGGGAAATCGTTGTAAAGGTTCATGTTGGGATCCAAGGGTCTTGACTTACTTCTTGGATCACAAAGAGTCGTGTACAACAAGGTCAAACTCGGGTTTAAGACAATAAATAAATCATACATGTCAATCGTAAATCTTGATAATAGAAGAATCAAAGCATGGGTCCCTAAGACTTTTTTAACATCACAATTAGGTTCAACTAAGTATTGGGTTCCCAAAGATCAAATCCATTATGTGGATAGACCGTATCGATTCAATGATCTAGGGGGAACCAATACTAAAATTGTGTGCTCAATTACTTGATTAATTTTGCTTTGCATGCTTTTTCATGCTTGGTTAGTTTTTTTTAGTTGCTTAGTTTAGAATGGTTATATAGGACTAATGGTTAATTAACCTTGACAACATAATATCAGGATGGGTGAGATGATAGTACGTTATGAAATTGAATTCTCGTGTATCTGGGTTAGATAAAAAGTATTTCATGCACTTAGCTAAGTGGAACTAGCTGAAGCTACCTCACCACATCATAAACTAGTTAGACCAAGACTTAATCCCAAAGTGAATTAAGTGTACAATTTCTTAAGATTGACTTTGTCTAAAGAAGTGGTCATTGTTCAATCAAAGAAAGTCTTTGTGCCTCTCCATGACCTGGAAGCAATCTTTTGAAAAGTTCACTTAACCAACTAAAGATTAAATCTGAATCTTACCCAAGGTTTATTAATTTTCAAATTGTTAAAATTAACTAAGTAAAATTGAAAGTCATCTCACAAAATATATAAGGTTAACATGATTGATCATCTAGAAAGGGTGAGATGAATCTTAGGTTAAAAACTTCTAAATCAATTTAAAATTCCAATATCCGATCTAACTACTATATGTATAGGATCAATGGATGTTGGACAGTGGGTGCTCCAGGCATATGACCAGAGACCAACTAAAGTTTATGAAGCTAAGATTCAAAAACCAAGGATTGGTAGCTTTCGGAAACAATGAGAGACTATATATTTATCTTAAATCTAAAGGATTTAATCAAGAATTAATTGACCTAACTTTATTCGTAAAAATTGTAGGAAAAGAAATATTTATAGAACAAATCTATGTAGATCATATAATATTTGGAACAACTAACACAACACTTCTAAATGAATTTATTTCATTGATGGAAAGTGAGTTTGAAATGAGTTTAGTAGGTGAACTCACTTTCTTCTTAGGCTTACAAATAAAACAAATAAAAGAAGGAATCTATATGCGTCAACATAAATACACTAAGGAGTTAATTAGTAAGTTTGGCATGCAAAATGCTAAAGAAATTAATACACCTATGACAACTAATGTAAACATTGGAGAAGATTTAGAAGGAAAAACTATAGATTTAAAATACTATAGGAGTGCAATAGGTAGCCTTCTGTACTTAACTACAAGTCGACCTAATATACTTTTTGCAATAAGTATGTGTGCAAGATTTCAGTCTTGTGCCAAAGAATCACACCTAATCTTAGTAAAAAGAATCTTTAGATACATAAAAGGAACACAACATGTAGGAATTCGGTACCCTAGGTCGAGTAAGTTTGAACTAATCGACTACTTTGACTCAAATTATGCCGGTAGTAAAATCGATAAGAAAAGTACTAGTGGTTGCTGGCAACTTCTAGGATCAAGTCTAGTTAGTTGGTGTAGTAGAAATCAACATTGTATTGCTTTGTCTACTACCGAAGTAGAATATGTAACCATGGGTGAGTGTGTAGCTCAACTTCTTTAGATGAAGCACTCTCTAAAAGATTTCCAACTAAACTTTAGTAATACCAAAGTCATGATTGATAACATTAGCTCAATTAATCTAGCTAAAAATCCTATATATATATCACTCTAGAACTAAACACATAGAAGTAAAGCGCCATTTTATAAGAGAACAAGTAGCTAATGGAGACTTAAAACTTGAATATGTAGAATCAAAATCGAACCTAGCAGACATTTTGACTAAACCATTACCAGAAGCAGAGTTCAGTTTGCTTAGACGAAAATTAGAAATGTGCATAGTAGAGTAGGACTTATTTTTACTTATTAATTTTCATTTTCTTTTGTGCTACATGGAACTAGGTTAGGACTTACCTTAGAAATCATGAGCCTATAGTTTTAAGGAGCCAACACATCTCACAACACATAGGTTTAATGTGATTGTGTACTTAGCCACGTTGATGGGCGTGAGATGTTAGTGTTGGTGCCATCGGCCCAGGTCACGATGACCAGACTCGAGTTTGACTCGAGTGATGTTTTGATGTTTGACATAGTATGTTTGACATTGATGTTTGACATTGATGTTGGTTAATGTTTTGGGAAGATTGTTTATACAATTGACCCAGGTTATAATTGACCAGACTCGAGTTTGACTCAAGGGAGACTTTGATGGTTGACTAGGGTTGACCATGTGATTATGGGAAAGACCAAGCATGGGTCTTGGCAAGGTAAAGTCCAAGTCATGGGTACTTGGCATGGAAAGTCTAAGTGGGACACTTGGCATTTGGGAAAGCCCAAGCATGGGTCTTGGCAATGTAAAGTCCAAGCATGGGTCTTGGCAAGGTAAAGTCCAAGTCATGGGTACTTGGCATGAAAAGTCCAAGCATGGGTCTTGACATGGAAAGTCCAATATGGGTTGGCAAGGCAAAGTCCAAGCTTGAGTCTTGGAATTTGAGAAGTCCAAGGGGAATGTTGGCAGCGTAAAGTCCAAGGGTAAAGTCTTGGCAGCATAAGTCCAATGGTTGGCGGCATAAAGTCCAAGCGGAGTCTTGGTGGCGTAAGTCCAATGTGCCTTGGTGGTGTAGACACCGTTAGCATGACATAGCTGATGGAAGAACTGAAGGCTAGCGCGATGGATGAACAAGCCATGGATGACTTGGAGGGATCCGAGAGGCGTGAGACTGATGGAGGTGACTAGAAGGCTTAGGTCTAGGCTAAGGGTGGTCTAGCAAGTATGGGGGCACCATACTTGGGTTAAAACCTCATGTTTGAGGTTGGCAGTCGACTGACATTATGGCCGGTTCGACTGCCATGAGTCGACTAGAGTTCGACTGCCGGTTTAGAGCTGAAATTGCTCTGGCAATGGACTGCTCAATGGACAGTCGACTTCCAAGGGATGATCATTCTTTGGTTTAATCGCGAAACCGCGAGTGCTCGTAGCCATAGGCGGTCGACTCTGCGGTGGCGATCGACTTCCAATGTTGGCAGTCGACTGCCAAGAGATCCGTTGGAGTTTTTCCAGCGTGGATCGACCCGTTGTCTCATGACACTAGTGGCATCAGTCGACTGGTGACTTATGACAGTCGAATGATCGGTGGAAATCTAGCCTGATGCAGGTTAAAAGCAGTTGTTCGTGGAGGGTTTCTAGCAAGCATTTTCTTGGGCGATTTGAAGGGGAATAGTTGGTGCTTTTCCAGTCCTTCAAGGCTAGTCCAAGGCAACCAAAAGCAAGCAACCCAAAGAGCATTTGTAAAGTTTTCTTTGCATAGATTGTTGTATTCTTGTTGTATTTGCTTGTTTTACTTTGTATTATTTAGTGTAATCTTTGTACAAGGTTTCTCCACCTCCGACGTGTTGTCGAGAAGGAGCTTATTGTGCTTAATGGTGTTTGTGGCATTGCTAGGGTTCGTACGAACCCAATCTGTGGAGTATGAACCATTCAGTTCCGAACCACATTACATCTCGTGTATTGGTGTGTTTGATTGTGTCTATTTCGTTATTGCTTTTATTATCATTATTCCGCTGTGCTAACGAAAATTATAGACTCAATCACGAACGATTTCCATCACGTAATGCAACGACGCTATTAACCCCCCCCCCCTCTAGCATCCAATCGATCCCCTACAAGTGGTATCAGAGCGAGGCCGCTCTTGAAGTTTAACAACTAAGGGAGCACGCTAGAGGGTGAAGATGGAAGTCCAAGAACAATTAGGTTGGGGCATCAACACACCGGTGCCCTACACTCAATACGGACGAGATGGCTTTAATTCTTGGAAGAGAAGAATTGAAGATTTTATTATGATGAGAGATTTTGAGGAATGGTCCATTTTGATGGATGGATTTGAATATCCTAGAGGACCAAGAGGTGGATTCCTCAAAAAGAAGAGATGGACCGAAGAGCAAGTCCAAGCATCCGAGAAAAATTATAAGGTGATAAAATTTTTAATTGATTTAATGCCTAACAATATCTTGTGTATGTTAGGTAATTATGTAGATGCCAAGTGGCAAAGCTCCATGAAAATTTATCATCGGTCCAAGAAGAAGAAGAAGAGGAGTGCTTACCCTCTCAAGCTCAAGCAAGCACATCGCCATCTAAAGAGCTTGATGAGTCGGAAGTTGATAGGGAGTCAACTTCCGGATCGGTGGAGAAAGTGGAAGAAGCATCCACCTCAAGGATTGAGGGGGAGGAGAGAACATCCACACCGGAACATCAAGAAGAAGCTTCGACATCCGGTCAAGATGAAGAAGCTCAAAATCCGATTCCGGCACCTACAACCACCCTAGGTAACTCAAGCAATATGGTTTTAAATAAAAAATATATAATTTGCTTTGAGTGTAGGGAATCTGGACACTACAAGAGTAAGTGTCCAAAAAGGGTAAAGAAGGCTCAACCGGCTCCAAAAGTCAAGGATGTCGGTGACCCAAGTCAAAAGAGAAAGGAGCACATTATTTGCTTCAAATGTCGACTACCGAGACACTACCGGTATCAATGCTCTATGGGGAAGAAGAAGGGGCAAGAGGGAGCATTACAAGTAGGGGGAGCTTCTATAGCTAACCCTAAGGTATATTTAAACAATGCTTGTTCTTTAAATTCTAGTCAAAAGCATGCTATAAATAATTTTAATAGTCTTGCTATTTATCATAAAGAGCATGCTAGAAATAGAGAATTTTGTTTAGGAGCCAAAAATGTCTACCTTTCAAAGAAGGAGAAATTTGGGACTAATGTCCCTAGAAACGTCCTTCCTAGGGAGTCTATTAGGAAAATAGGAGAACACTTAGACCTTAATCCTAAATGGACTAGACACATGCCTAGGAAGAACAATGCCCAAAAACTTAATCAAAATCGAAAATTGGGCAATTAGAATTAGAAAACCAAGCCTTGAGGTCAAGGCTTGAGAAACTTGAAAAGACCCTAAATAGGAGACAAAATCAATTTCAAGGGTCTAATGGTCAAAGTCAAGGGTCAAAACCTCAAAGTCAACATCTAGGACCCAAGAAACAAAAGTCAACGAAGGGAAAGAATGGTTTGGGTCACAAACCTAAGCCTAAGGTGGCTTATAATAGTGTTCTATTTGACTATGGAACACAATCTAGGTCTAGGAAGACCAAGGTTAATAGGGAAGTCATCCCTAAGGTTGACCAAGGTAGATGCCTAGTGGCTAGGGTTTCAAGGAAACCTAGGGTGACCACTAAATAGGTTACTAGGGAGGCAATCCCTAAGGTTAACCTAGGTAAGACCAAAATGACCATGGCTACCAAGCCTAGGAGGGTCATTAGGAGGGTATCTAGGGAGGTTATCCCTAAGGAATACCTAATTAACCCTAGGAGCTCAAATAGGTTTTGGGTTCCTAAGAGCGTGATTGATTCACGCTAAATGGGTTAGGGTGTGTCAACCTTAAATGGATGGGTAGTTAAACTAACCATGGTAAAGGTGGCATTTTAGGCAATTTTCAAGGTTATGGGTACCTTGGAAATAGAATTGATATTGTGATCCTAAAAGATTTTAGGATGTGCCAATGCATTTTTGGAACTATGAAAAATCAATTAAATTGGAAAAACTTAGGGTTTAGAGTCATAGTGTATCATTTTGGATTTTTGGCACACTTGGGAGATAATTAGGTTTTATGGCAAAATGAACTTAATCCCAACAAATGACAATTAATATTAAAATTTAGGTATTATATACCTTAATATCTTATTTGCCATGCTTTGATTTGCCATATGCCATGACATGACATCATGTTAATTTTAATCATTTAAAATATCATGATCATGTTTAGGATTAAGGATTTAAATGTCATGTGCTTTAGTTTTATATCATATGTCATGACATCATGATCATTGGCCATGATTTATTTTTGCTATTATTATGCCATGATCATTTCATGCATTTAATTGATTAAAATTGATTTAAGGACAATGGCATGAATTGGAGTCCCATTTATAAGAAAATCAAGTAGAGTTGCCTTCAAAAAAATGCATGAAACCCTAGATTAGGAAGAACAAAACCCACATCTCACATCACATTGACATGTATGTGTATTTATGCACCCTAGATACATGTGAGATGCTAGGATATGAGTTGAGTTCAAGGTGCATAGTTTTTGCATCTAGATGAACTAAAACTCATCTTATTTCAATTGTAGATCATTGGGAAAGCTTGTGTACAAGTCATGTACATAGAGCCCAAGGAATATGATCCAAAATAAGGTTTTGAAAACATTTTAAAATCATTTTATAAAACCTTGGTGAAGCCTATCTTTTGATAGCAATCACCATTGATGAGATTGATGCAAAGTGAGCTAAAACTTTAAAGTTTTTATTCACTTTTGGATTTTGTATCAATTTTGATATTTTATGGGTAAAATATTTTTCTATCATTTTTCACCCATTGTATTGGTCATAGGTATTATACGTATCAAATTTCATGATTTTTTAAATTATGTATAATTATTTATGCTTTTCCAAATCTCATTTCTAATAACTGAAAATCGAGATTTTCAGTTATCAGTCGACTGCTATTAGTGGCAGTCGACTGATAAGGGTGGCAGTCGACTGATTACTATAAGTAGTCGACTGCCAAGCTGATTTCAGGAAAAACAAGATTGTTTAGCCCATTTTCAGCCATGGTAAAGGTCCCTAACCACTCCTAACCCTAGGATATGCTTTGGGAAGCATTATAAAGGGTGAAAATCCATTGGATATGGATTTGGAGAGGTGTTAGGTCAAAGTATCAAATTTAAGGGTTGAAGAGTTCATGTTTGAACTTTGAACCTTAATTTTGATGGTTTAGAGTTCTTATTGGCTTAGGGACTTTCCAAGGACATTGTTGGTGTAATGGTCAAGGGAGAGCAAGCCTTTAGGGGGAGTTATCCATCATGGGATGATGGATGGTAATTTTCCTCATGAAAGGGAAAATGGGATTTTGAGATACCCAATTTGGAAATTGGGAGAGAGTATAGGATTGCCTCTCTTGAGTGATATGGGACTTATCATTAGGAAGATGGTAGGCATCCTAGATATTTTTGGATCAAGGGGAAGATTGTAAGATCTTATTGGGACATGAGACATTGACCTCCTTGGAGAGATAGCCTTTTTTATGTATGTCAAAAAGAGGGAGAAGGTTAAATTACCAATTTGGAAAATTGGTAAGGGAATTTGAGTTAGGGGCCTAACTCAAGGTTTGTTTTGTCAAACATCAAAAAGGGGAAGATTGTTGGTGCAATTGGGCCAGGTCACGATTGACCAGACTCGAGTTTGACTCGAGTGATGTTTTGATGTTTGACATAGAATGTTTGACATTGATGTTTGACATTGATGTCGGTTAATATTTTGGGGAGATTGTTTATACAATCGACCCAGGTTATAATTGACCAGACTCGAGTTTGACTCGAGGGAGACTTTGATGGTTGAATAGGGTTGATCATGTGATTATGGGAAAGTCCAAGCATGGGTCTTGGCAAGGTAAAGTCCAAGTCATGGGTACTTGGCATAGAAAGTCCAAGTGGGACACTTGGCATTTGGGAAAGCCCAAGCATGGGTCTTGGCAATGTAAAGTCCAAGCATTGGTCTTGGCAAGGTAAAGTCCAAGTCATGGGTACTTGGCATGAAAAGTCCAAGCATGGGTCTTGGCATGGAAAGTCCAACATGGGTTGGCAAGGGAAAGTCCAAGCTTAAGTCTTAGCATTTGAGAAGTCCAAGGGGAATGTTGGCAGCGTAAAGTCCAAGGGTGAAGTCTTGGCAGCATAAGTCCAATGGTTGGCGGCGTAAAGTCCAAGCGGAGTCTTGGCGGCGTAAGTCCAATGTGTCTTGGTGGTGTAGACACCATTAGCATGACATAGCCGATGGAAGCACCTGAAGGCTAGCGCAATGGATGAACAAGTCATGGATGACTTGGAGGGATCCGAGAGGCGTGAGGCTGATGGAGGTGACTAGAAGGCTTAGGTCTAGGCTAAGGGTGGTCTAACAAGTATGGGGGCACCATACTTGGATTAAAACCTCATGTTTGAGGTTGGCAGTCGACTGACATTATGGTCTATTCGACTGCCGGTTTAAACTAAAATTGACAGCGATCATTGCTCATTGGACGGATCGATGTCGATAACGATCATTGCCAAGACGATGATCATTCTTTGGTGGTTTAGTCGCGAGCACAGAGTGCTCCGTAGCCGACTACGCAGTTGGCAGTCGACTGCCAAGAGATCCATTGGAGTTTTTCCAGCATGGATTGACCCGTTGTCTCACGACAATAGTGGCATCAGTCAACTGGTGACTTATGGCAGTCGACTGATCGACGGAAATCCAGCCCGATGCAGGTTAAAAGCAGCTGTTCGTGAAGGGTTTCTAGCAAGCATTTTCTTGGGCGATTAGAAGGGGAATAGTTGTTGCTTTTCCAGTCCTTCAAGGCTAGTCCAAGGTAACCAAAAGCAAGCAATCCAAAGAGCATTTGTAAAGTGTTCTTTGCATAGATTGTTGTATTTGCTTGTTTTACTTTGTATTACTTAGTGTAATCTTTGTACGAGATTTCTCCACCTCCGACATGTTTTCGAGAAGGAGCTTCTTGTGCTTAGTGGTGTATGTGGCATCGCTAGGGTTCATACGAATCCAATCCGTGGAGTAGGAACCATTCGGTTCCAAACCACGTTACATCTCGGGTATTGGTGTGTTTGATTGTGTCTATTTCATTATTGCTTTTATTATCATTATTCTGCTGTGCTAACGAAAATTGTATACTCAATCACGAACGATTTCCATCATGCAACGCAATGATGCTATTCACCCCCCCCCTTCTAGCGTCCAATCGATCCTCTACAGTTAGGACTGTTGGGTTATGGCAAACATAACAAGGACCTTACTCTTGATTCCATATATAGAACAAGTGCATCAACATGAATCATGGAGTATAATTTTTCAAAATAACCAACTCTAATCAAGATTTATTGATTATCTAATATTAATTGAGTCAGGACCGAGTTGAATATTCTTATATGGACAATTTATTAGATGAGTTTTGTTAAAAATATTATTTTATAAAAAGGGCACATGCTTAGATTCATAGAGACTTGTAATTATTTTCTTTATCATTTGAACTTATAGTGTTTTCTCGAAAAGCTTATTAGAATTTGACATTTCCAAAGACTCTTTTACTTTACATATGTGGTAAAAGTGTAGGGAAATCTGGATTGTTACATTCACAATATCGCAGGCGAAATACTTTGCACAACTGCAGTGGAAACAAAAATTACAAACCGGATCCCTTCAGAGATCCATGCAAACATATAAATTGTTTTCTTAGTTTAATCTAGATCTTATCTAGAAGAAGAAATATACCTTTGATGCGGGCCCTTCGCAATCCCGCTGATCCAAACGCAGTCGGATCTCAATACGGTAAGGACAACCATATCTCTAAGGTATCCACACTGACACTCAACAATTTTGGAGTTACGTTGTGCTAGCAACCCTAGCAAAACACCAAGAACACTTAGAAGAAAAAGGAGAAGAAGGAGAGAGCATCCTTGGCTTACACATCCAAAACCTAAAGCCCCACCACCGAAATTCTCTCTTGGCTTCTTATCTCCATCATGAATACCAAGACCCTTGGTATTCCCCTTCATCAATGCATGAAAATCTCTCATCTCCTCATCATGAATACCAAGACCCTTGGTATTCCCATGCATGATTAATCGCATGATGATAGATGACCCTTGGATTTTCTGCATGATGAATCATCTTCCATGGTTTAACTTGAGTCTAACTCAAGTTTAACCAGTTTAAATCTAACTCAAGTCTTGGTTATTTGCTCAATTGTTCTTTTAGTCAATTAAATGAAATTATCTCCAAAATAGAATGTCATTTGTGTGTGACCCAATAGGCTCTTGTAACGTTGGCAATATGTCTAAAACCCCCTTTTAGATAGATAAGCAATAAGTGGCATCTAGCAATACATCATTGCTACCCAAGTTACAAGAAAGTCGAGATCCGACAATCTTTCCGTGACTATTATCGTGTATGATGGTGTCCTTCTATCCTTGATATCTTAGATCGATTAATGAGGCATAGACCATGTCATCCTCTTATCGATCTTTATGTTTCTTGATCCCCAAGTAGACTCACTCAAACAAATGAGCTCAATATCTCATATTGACTCATTTGAGCATGATCATGCATTTCGTGGTCATACTCTATCAAGAGGCTAAAGATATCACTCCCGTCATATGGGAGGGATAGATCTCATCTACATCACTCACATCCCTCATAATTCATTACATACCCAACAATCGCCGTTATAGTGCATCCTATTACAAGTGACGTTAGATGATACCAAAGTACATAACTCCTTATGTAGGGAACTGTAGTGACTTCAGGTCTAAGGACTATTCATACCAATAGTCACTTGAGAAAGTATATGACACTCATATAATGATCCATGACACTTTCTCATGGCGAGTCAATTCAGTACATATATTTTCCAATATATATACCCTTATGTCAATGTGATATCACATATTCATGACTTGTGAGATCAAGTCATCCATTGACCTATAGACTAGTCTCAATGTATCAATATATCCCTTTGTCTATTAATACAATACTTGACTAGGAATGTTTAAGTATAATGTTCTTTACAGCTTCTCATAATCAATTCTACCAATTGATATACTGTAAATTTGAACCAACTATTCAAGGGCATTATTATATTTATTTGGTTGACACACGCATAAAGTTAATATAATAATCAATTTTTGCCTGTTATTAATGAAATATGATACATATGATCCCTAATCAATAATCTCATGATTGACACTAAGGGCTGACACTAACAAAAAGCACATCTCATAAAACTATTTTTGATATATGGCAAAGGGGGAGAAAGGTTAAAGTTAAGAGGTTGGATAAAACGTTTTTGGAAAGTTAAGAACTCAGTTTTTTTTTTTCAAAGATTTTCAAAACTCACCAAGCGTTAAGGGCGAGGTTCTATAAAATGTTTAATGTCTACTATTTCCTTAACTTTGAATTGGTTTGCCATAGATCAAAATGGGAGAGATTGTTGGTGTAGGAGCACCAGATAATCAAACCTAGGTTTTGATAATGGCAAATATTCAAAGTTAAGCTGTTTTGTTATCTCATATGTTATATTGAGTATGTAGGTAATGTATTAGGTTTTGCTAAGGTCGAGGATCCCAGGAGAATCTCAGATGAGAAACTTTGGTGGAATCTCAAGACGAGAAACCTCAGTGGTCAGATGACACCAGGAGAATCTCGGATGAGAAACCTCGGTGGTCGGATGACACTAGGAGAATCTCGGTAGGAGAAACCTCGGTGATCGAATGATCGAGAGCTAAGAGACATGTCAGAATGACCAAAGGTAAGCTCTGGGTGTGGAGCAATGGTAAGGACCCGTCCTCTGTATGGGGACAACCATAGGCGACGATCCAAATAAGACTTCCGGAGGAAGGTCTAAGTCGAGGTCGGATGGTATTGGACCGTCGAATTTGTTCACTATATAGTTCTTTGCTAACTATGCAATGCAGGTGATTTATCTAGCCATCAGTCAACTGAAGGAAAATGGCAATCGACTGGATCACCATCAATCAACTCCTGTAAGCTTCAGTCGACTGCTAATGAATCTGGACACTTCAAAGAAAGTCAAGATAAGAGCCACAAAATGAGGGGAGATAGGCTTGTTTGACTTATATCTGGATCTCAACGAGATGGGGCTTGAAAGGCTATAAAAGGAGAGACAAATCACCCTTTTTCACTAACTTGAAAGACTCCCAAAAGTGCTCCATCAATCCAAAGTCTTCCTCGCCACGCAACGACATCGTAACACCAACTGAGCTGCCAACATTCATACTCTTAGTCGGTAGTGCAATTTGTTTATTTGAATTGCTCTTGTTTTTTGTGTTTTCTAATTGCTAAGAGGAGAGGTAGGAGTATTACCTCATCTACTATAGTTTTGTATACCTTTTCGTATCTCTTACTTCCAACAAGGAAGAGAGTTTTAGTGGATTGCCCGTCGGAAGCGATCAAGGATTGCAGGGCCTTGGACTAGCAACCGGTTGGTTGTGAACCAAGTAAAAATAAACATGTCCTTATATTTTGTCTTTACTTATTTCCGCTGAATGCTTTAGTTTTAACAAAGAAAAGAAAAGTTTTTCGAAAGCTATTCACCCCCCGCCCCCTCTAGCTTTTTCTCGATCCTACAAAAGGGCTCTACTATATCCATGCCCCACATATCAAAAGGACAAGAGGACACAAGTGACTTCATATATTCAGCTGACAGATGTTGCCAAATATGATGCTTTTGATAACTTTCATACTTCTATACTAACTAAATAGCATCTTTCATCAGAGTAGGCCAAAAGTAACCAACTAGTAGTACTTTCCGAGCCAGCGACCAACTACCTATATGACTTCCACAAGCTCTTTCATGTATCTCTCTTAATACATAATTCACCTCAATCTTCCCTAAACACCGCAACAAAGCCCCGACACTGGTTCTTTTATATAAAACTCCTTTCAACATGCAAAAATTAATAACTTGCTATTTAAATTGTCGAACTCGGATAGGATCCCCTGACACCTTCTTTTTCTGGAAAAATGATACTAACTCCCTTCCCCAATCATCCTCCATTAACTCTTATAACTTCTCACCTTGAGGCAAAAATTCAATTTCTACAATCACCTCCCTAGTACTATAATTTGCTAAAGAGCTAGCTTATTGAGCCAACTCATCAGCTCTCTGATTTTTTGCTCGAGTAACATTCTTTAATAATACTTCTGAAAAATGCCCCTTAGACTTTTCTACTAACTCGCAATAATTCTAACATTTATTATCCCTAACCTCAAATCCTCCACTCATCTATTGTACCACTAACTGGGAATCCATATGTATCACTACTCGCTTGGCCCCTACATTTTTAGTAGTATGGATTGCTATAAGCGAAGCCTCGTACTCGACCTCATTATTAGAAGCTCTAAAATGCAATCAAACTGCCAACTTAACCTCCTCACCTTGTGGTGAAATCAAAATTACTCCTACCCCACAACCCTCCTTTCTAGAGGACCCATCTGCATATTGCATAGTTCCACAAAGAAATCAGCTAAAGCTTGTGCCTTAATGGAAGTACGAGATTGATAAGTAATATCATACTCACTAAGTTCAGTGGCCCATTTAATAAGCTTCCCAGTAGCCTTTGGATGAGTGAGTATATGCCTTAAAGGAGTATCAGTAAGTACTATCAATGGATACGATAAAAAAAATAAAGGGATAATCGTCGAGTAGTTAAGACTAAGCCCCAAGTCAATTTTGTTGGACTTTTCGAGCCGCAAAAACCGCTTTTTGCGTTGCGAAAACCCCAGAAGTCCGGGCACGGATCCGTGCGAAGATGTATTAAAACAAAAAACATGTATGTGTTTACTAAACCTAGATCTACCTTAGATCTAGAAGTTGAGAGTGTTACCCTCGATGCGAATCCCTTCGCAAATCCCACTCGTCCAAATAGCTTGCCGGAACTCTAGAGTGTCAAGTGAACACTCCTCTATTGGTATCCACACAAGCAATAGGTGGAGAAAAACACAACCTTGAGTGTGCTAGCACTCTTTGGATGGTTCGGCCAAGGAGGAGAGGGAGCTTGAGAGGATGATCCAAGGAAGAAGATGAAGTTGTAGTAACTCACCAAAATCAATTACCCCATCAAATGGAGTGGCCGGCCACTTCATGACTTGGGGGGTTACATGCATGCATGTAACTCCAAGAGCCAATGGCTCTTGGTCTCCCTCATGAGGTGGCACCACATGATAAGTCAATGATGATGTGGAGCATCATCATTGGTCGGCCATGCCAAGTCATCATCATGACATGGAATTTAGTCAAGTCAAACTTGACCTTTCATCTTCCCTCTCAAGTCAAGTCAAACTTGACCTCTTATCTCTCATTGTTGATCAAATCCAACCATTTGATTCAAGTAAATTTAATTTAATGAATCTTTATTCATTAATTTAAATTTATTTGATGAATCAAATCTAAATTAGAGTCATTCAACACTTGAATCAAATTGAGTCCAACTCAATTAGTCTAATTTGGATTACTCTTAATCCAATTTGGTTGATCCCATGAACCTAATCCTCATGGTTCATCATATGAACCTAATCTCCATTTTAATTGCCCTTTGTGTGTGACCCTATAGGTTCTTGTAACGTTGGCAATGTTCCTAAACCGATTTAGGAACATAAATAATGAGCAGTATCTCCAAACTGCCTCCTTTGCTGCCTCAGATGCAGCGATATACTCGGCTTCTGTTGTAGAATCAACAACTGTGTCCTTCTTCGAACTCTTCCAGCTCACATCGCCACCATTCAAGCAAAACACGAACCCTGATTGCGATCTATAATCATCTTGGTCAGTTTGGAAGCTAGCATCGTTGTAACCCTTTACAGCTAGCTCCTCATCGCCTCCAAATATCATGAAATATTCCTTAGTCCTTCTCAAGTACTTAAGAATATTTTTGACTGCTATCCAGTGACGCACACCTGGATCTGACTGGTATCTACTCGTCATGCTCAAAGCATACGAGACATCAGGATGAGTACACAGCATGGCGTACATAATAGATCCTATAGTAGATGCGTACGATATCTTATCACTACAAGAATAATGGTCTATTATGACATTTTCTTAACGACACTTAATATATAATATAGTTATAAAAGGTTTATCATGACATTTATTAAACAAGATAATAATTTTAAAAATCATGTCCAATTAAAGTATTTATAATGACATCTTTATTTAAATGTCATTATATATGAAAAAAATATTAACTAATTAATATTGTTGTGTAGGTTTAATTTTCTCCTGCTGTAACTTTTGCCCCAAATCCTCGATGCTGCAGCGTGCTACTTTTCGTGTGCTACGTCCCGCCGACGACGACGAGTCTCCGTTCGTGTCTTGGTCTGCCGGTAGCTGCCTCCCGCCTCCCACGCCGTCAGCTCTCTTCTATTCCTGCCCGGTAAAAGTCAGTAACGTTAAATCTATTGTGGCGGTTCTCTGGGTTACTGATTTGTTACCCGACAGGTTGTCGGGAGAATTGGAGTGCGTCCAACTTCTTCTTCCATTGCAGGTGCTGGATGCGCTCCCCGCCTCATGTCTCGTCTGTCCCTTAGCATGAGAGTGTGCTGCCAGTTCTCCAGGGGTAACTCTTGTGTAAACTCATGAATTGGAAGTTGTCTTCTATGTTTTTGCTAGTATTTATACAAATAAACCACACCTGGTTTCTGGATCATGCAAATCGTGCAAGACACAAGTTTCCATTTACTGATCAATTATTTTCTCCAGACTCCAATCCATGTGTTTATATGGTATCGATCCGTCTTCCATCCACCTCTTTCCGGACATCTTCCCTCCATCAGAGTCGAATAAGGCCTCTGTCGCCATGCCTCCGCTTGCAGCGGTTGCAACATTCATTGTTGCATTTATACATGATATCGCCTTGAACACTTGCCAACGACGTCATATCACGGATATATCTTGTCAACCTTGGATATTGCTGACGATGACAAAACATATTTGTTGCAGCATGCTACTTTTCATGTGTTGCATCTCGAGCGAATTTTCCTACTTAGGGTTTGCCTGGTTTATGAATTACTTTCCTCGCTATTGTGATTTGTGCTTCTGGATTTTGCTGACAAGAGAGCGCAATTAGTTTGCAATGTGCTACTTTCAACTGTGACTTGCGTTTTCTCTAGTTTAAATTTGTTTGAAATTTTGGATGTTTGTCACTTATTCAATATTGAATTCTGTATAAATTGAGTTTATTGGTTGTGGGATAATCAGCCTTCAACAGAAGAGACAAAAGATGCAGTTCCGCCTCTGAATTGTTTTAGTGCGGTTATAGAGAAGATTGAATGCCTGTATGTGGTATGAAGTGCTTCTTACATTCAAGTTCCTTCGATTGGGATTTGTTTAAATTTTTATGAAATCATATTCTCCATTCTTTTACACTCTGGTTAAGGGCTTATTAAAGTGTAAGTTTGTCAACCTAGGGAAATCAAAGCAGTGATGAAGAACTTGATAATATCCCAGATGATGATCAATATGACACAGAGGATTCATTTATAGATGATGCGGAATTGGTCAGTGACACTTATCTATCTAAAAATGCTATTTCCATAGTTAGCGATGAGATCCTATCATCACTTCTTTTCATTCCTATCTTTGTTTTTTTTTTCAAATAATTGTTGCACCATGAATATATGAAAAATTTCTCTTTTTCACTTTGTTTTTTCTGTTCTATAATTGCATAATTGGATACCTTTTTTTTTGGGTATAAAACCAGCAGATTTGGTTTCTAATTTAATTTCTTATAGCTTTGTATCCAAATTTAATACAGTCAAAGGGGTCTAACGCACAAGCTAGTATTGGTATTGTCCATTTTTCCATTGAACAAGTGTCATGCCATCCTGAAAGTAATTGTACAGGAAAAATATATGGAGGCCATCATGTTCAATTATATGTCTTCAGAAGTGGCTTATGCTACTGCATATGCACTTGTATATACATTGGCAATGCATAGGCAATTGTATAATTTAATATTTAAAAACCTTCAAAAGTGTGGTTTATTAGCTTAGTTTATTTAGATATTGAAATATGTAGAGGCTAGAGATGAAGATAAATAACATTGTTTAGCATAATTGTTTATTAGCATACAATGGATCCTTCCCCGGACCTCACATGGTGAGAGCTTTATGCACCGGGCTGGCCTTTTAATAATATGTAATATCAACTTGACATATGCACAAAGGATGCATAAGGCTGGCCTAAAATGTTCTTAAATGATAGAGGTGCTAAACTACAGAGTTGGCAAGTTAGACATAAGGGCTTAGTAAAATCTGATGTTGGCTGTCTCAGCCAAATCCAACTCTCAATCTTTTTTGTTTCAGCTTGGAATTGAATTTTATAGGAAAAAAATTAGAAGTGTCTGAAAAGATAAAATATTGAAAAAGAAAACAAAGATGTTGAAGGTAACTTTTCCAAGTTTAAGTGTGTGAGAGACCTACTACGAGGTAATGATACATGGAAGTTGCAGACTTCCTGAGGTCTACAAGTTCAATCAATCCATTATTACAAGGCAGCCAATTCTCACAATTTGGTATCTGTATGGAATGTTTTGAAATACTAATATCTCAGTTAATAATGGTGTGCCCTTAAAGTGCCTGAGTTGTCTTATACCCACTTGCAAAAACATGGATAAATCCAACAATAGTTATAACACTTCTTTACTAGATTTTTGCCCAGGTTGCTGTATTTGTTAGCCTCTAGTATCGATTATTGTGATATTTCAGCTAATATTGGCTTATCCTTAAAGTGCAAGAGATGTCATTATTTCTATTAACTTTGATTATTTATTATTTTATTTCAGTACTAATACAAATATATTCATTGTATTTGTAGGTGACGGGTACATGAATTTTTATGAATCAATATTATAGTTGAAGATAGTCTGTCTAATTGAGTTTATTTTATAAGACTTTGTTAGTTCTAAAATTTAATATTTTGAGTATAGTGTGTAGTTAGTTTTGTATGTAAAAGACTTATCAAGACATTTGTAACTTTGACTCAATGATTATGGAATGAATTTAGATTTTCTATTATCACTTTAAATTGTATTTTATAATTTTTTATATTCTGAAAATGGGATGAATTGTTATGATGTATAAATATTGGATTCATGCTTATATTAGGGATCATTTTATCCTCTATTGGTATCCACACAAGCAATAGGTGGAGAAAAACACAACCTTGAGTGTGCTAGCACTTTTTGGATGGTTCGGCCAAGGAGGAGAGGGAGCTTGAGAGGATGATCCAAGGAAGAAGATGAAGTTGTAGTAACTCGCCAAAATCAATTACCCCATCAAATGGAGTGGTCGGCCACTTCATGACTTGGGGGGTTACATGCATGCATGTAACTCCAAGAGCCAATGGCTCTTGGTCTCCCTCATGAGGCGGCACCACATGATAAGTCAATGATGATGTGGAGCATCATCATTGGCCAGCCATGCCAAGTCATCATCATGACATGGCATTTGGTCAAGTCAAACTTGACCAAATCATCTTCCCTCTCAAGTCAAGTCAAACTTGACCTCTTATCTCCCATGGTTGATCAAATCCAACCATTTGATTCAAGTAAATTTAATTTAATGAATCTCTATTCATTAATTTAAATTGATTTGATGAATCAAATCTAAATTAGACTCATTCAACACTTGAATCAAATGGAGTCCAACTCAATTAGTTAAATTTGGATTACTCTTAATCCAATTTGGTTGATCCCATGAACCTAATCCTCATAGTTCATCATATGAACCTAATCTTCATCTAATTGCCCTTTGTGTGTGACCCTATAGGTTCTTGTAACGTTGGCAATGTCCCTAAACCGATTTAGGAACATAAGCAATGAGCGGTATCTAGCAACACATCATTGCTACCCAAGTTACAAGAATGTTGAGCTCCAACATCACCTTTGTGACTACTAATTGTGACTCTCACAATATGTGACAATGTCCCTCTATCCTTGACATCTAGATTGACCAATTGAGGCATAGACCGTGTCATCCTCGGTACAATCTATATCTTGAACTCCAAGTGGACTCACTCTAATCAAATGAGCTCAATATCTCATATTGACTCATTTGGGCATGGCCATGCACTTCGTGGTCTCACTCTATCAAAAATAACGATGTCTCTCCCATCATATAGGAGGGATAGATCTCATCTACATCACTCACATCCCTCCACATAATTTGTCACATACCCAGTAATCGCCTTTATAGTCCACCCATTTACGGGTGACGTTTGACGAAGCCAAAATATGCAACTCCTTATGTAGGGAACCATGGTGACTTCATGTCTAAGGACTAATAGTTATACTAATAGCGACATGATAAAGTATATGACACTCATATAACGATCCACGATACTTTCTCATGGTGGGTCATTCAGTATACATTCTCCAATGCATACCCATGTGTCAACTTGACATCTCATATCCATGACTTGTGAGATCAAGTCATCGTGTTGACCTACATGCTAGTCTCTATGCATTAACATTGTCCCTGAATGTTAATACTTGACTAGGAATGATTAAGAGTAGTGTTCTCTATATCATCTCATTATCGATTCAACCAATCGATTGATATAGATAAGAACCTACTACTCAAGGACGTTATTATACTTAGTTTATTTGGCACCAATACAAGTAAATATAATAACCATGCCTTTATGAATAGGAATATGATACAATAAAGTTCATACAATAATCATTACATGATTGGCTCTAGGGCTTTCATTAACAAATTTTTCCAAATTAGTATAATGATTTTTTAGCTACTTTAAAAGATAACTATTATAATAAACCAGATGTTGCTTACTCCTCTCTTGTCGTACCAATACACAACTTATAACAATGTCAGAAAGGGACAGATATATCCATAGCACCTCTCCAGGTTGTAGCTTGGCTTAAAAAGGGGGCTCATATAAATATTCTTTGAAAGATTAAAAATCCTTACAACAATGCTCATCCCATTAAAACAAAGCAGCTCTTTTTAAAATTTTGATAAAGGGAAGACTCCTATCTGCCGATTGGGATATGAATCAGGATAAAGCAGTAATTATCCCTAACAATCTTTGTACTTCTCTTAGATTTTTTGGAGGATGCATTTGCTGAATAACATCAATCTTACTAGGATTAGCTTTTATACCCTGCTCAGTAACCACATATCCAAAAAAGTGTCCCTGTGTGACTCCAAACACATATTTTTCTGGATTGAGCTTCATTCTGAATCTTCACAAAGTGCAAAAACTTTCCTCTAAATCAGATATTAATTGCTTGGCCTATAAAGTCTTAACAAGAATATCATCAACATACACCTTAATATTTCTTCATAATTTCTCCTTAAAGATCTTATCCATTAATCTCTGATAAGTAGCCCCAACATCCTTTAGACCAAATGGCATAACAACATAATAGAAGGTCCCTTCGGCTATAATTAAGCTAACTTTATTTTGATCTTCTAATGCCAATGGTATATGATGATATCCCTAATAAGCATCCATCATCGAAATAAATTGATGTCATATAGTAGAATCTACTAACTAATCCATACAAGGCAAAGGATAACAATCATTAGGGCATGGTTTGTTAAGATCGTGAAAGTCCACACACATCCTCCATTTCCCTAATGTCCTAGGCACCAACACTGTTGGGAAAACTCCGGATCTGATGTTCACAACATCGCGGGTGAATACTTCACACAACCGCAGTGGAAACAATAATTATAAACCGGATCCCACCAGAGATCCATGCAAAATAATATACGTCGTTTTGTACCCTAATTTTCTAGATCTTATCTAGAAGGAGAAGTATACATTTGTTGCATGCCCTTCGCAATTCCGTTTTTTCAAACGCTATCGGATCTCAATATGGTAAGGATAACCGTATCACTATGGTATCCACACTGACACGCACCCGTTTTGGAGTCACGTTGTGCTAGCAACCCCTAGTAAAACACCAAGAACCCTTTGGAAGAAGAAGGAGAGGAAGGAGGGGGATGAGCGAACACTTCTCTTCTTTTGTTGGCTTGCACATTGGAAGTCACCAATCACTTAGCCTTTCCATGTTGAGCACAAAACCCCTTTTATGCTCAAGCCATCAATTCCATTAAATCCCCATTAAAAAGACTCTTAATACCAAGACCCTTGGTATTCTCCTTCATCAATTCTCATCATGAATACCAAGGCCATTGGTATTCCCATGCATGATTAATCACATTAATCAAGCATGGTGATGATGAATCATCTTCCATGGTTCAATTTGAGTCTAACTCAAGTTTAACCAGTTTGAGTCTAACTCAAGTCTTGGCCATATGCTCAATTGTTCTTTTAGTCCAACTAAAAGAAACCATCTCCAAAACAGAATGTCATTTGTGTGTGACCCTATAGGCTCTTGTAACGTTGACAATGTATCTAAAACTATTTTAGATACATAAGCAATGAAAGGTATCTAGCAATACATCATTGCTACCCAAGTTACAAGATCGTCGAGATTTGATAACCTTTCCATGAGTATTATCATGTATGACGGTGTCCTTCTATCTCTGATATCTTAGATCAATCAATGAGGCATATACCGTATCACCCCCTTATCGATCTTTATGTTTCTTGATCTCCAAGTATACTCACTCAAACAAATGAGCTCAATATATCATATTGACTCATTTGAGCATGACCATGCATTTCGTGGTCCTACTCTATCAAGAGGCCAAAGATATCACTCCTGTCATATGGGAGGGATAGATCTCATCTACATCACTCACATCCCTCCACATAATTCGTTACATACCCAGTGATCGTCGTTATAGTGCACCCTATTACGGTGTGACATGAGACGATACCAAAGTACATAACTCCTTATATAGGGAACCGTAGTGACTTCAGGTCTAAGGACTATTAATACCAATAGTCACATGAGAAAGTATATGACACTCATATAACGATCCATGACACTATCTCATGGCGGGTCAATTCAGTATATATATTCTCCAATATGTATACCCATGTGTCAATGTGATATCACATATCCATAACTTATGAGATCAAGTCATCCATTGACCTACATGCTAGTCTCAATATATTAATATTTCCCTTATCTATTAATACTTGACTAGGAATATTAAGAATAGTGTTCTCTACAACTTCTCATAATCAATTCTACCAATTAATATACTGTAGATTAGAACTTACTATTCAAGGGAATTATTATATTTATTTTAGTTGGCACATGCATAAAGTAAATATAATGAACAATCTTTGTCTTTTATTAATGAAATATGATACACATGATCCCTAATCAATTATCTCATGATTGACACTAAGAAAAACTACATTAGTCAGTCAGGATGGATAATGTATTTCTATAATATGCCCTGCTTTCAACAATTTATGCACCTCCTCTTTAATGATTGCATCCTTTCCGACTCCAAAATGATGACACTTCTGTTTTACAGGCATTATTGTAGGCAAAATATATAACTTATGCTCCATAATGGCAAGATCAATTCCTGTGACCATGAAAAAACATCAACATTTTTGATAAGGCATTCTACCAAAGAATCTTTCAATTGTACAGACAGTTCTCTAGCTATGAATGTAACATGTTCAACACACTTAGCATCAATCACAACTATTTCTTTATCAGATTTTCCTATATCCTTAGAGTCGCCCTTCTGAATAACACATTGTATCCATATATCGAGCGGATTTCTGAAAATACTTGTTTAAAGTCTTTCCCTTCTTTCCTGTTCGAATAGCATCCACATAACACCTTCTAGAAAGCTGTTGATCCCATTTAACTTCTCCTACCTCATTTCTGATAGAGAATTTAACCTTTTGATGATAAGGGGAAGCTACTACCTGTAAAGTCCCTAAGATTGGCCAACCCAATAAAGCATTATAAGAAGAGAGCATATCTATCACTATAAAATTAATAAGTACTGCCTTTCTTCTTGGCTCTCCTCCTAGTGACAGAGGTAGTTTTATCTGCCCCATTGGCTATACTTCATGATAAGAAAACCCAAACAATGAAGTACCAACATGCTGTAAATCCTTTATACCTACTCCCATTTGCTCTAATGTAGACCAATATAAAATATCCAGTGAACTACTCATGTCTACAAAGACTCTCCCTACATCAAAATTAGTAATAAGGGTCTGAATCACTAAAGCATCAGTATGAGGAGTCATCACTCCCTCTAAGTCACTAGGACCAAAACCCAAGATAGGTCCCTCGACCCTAGGCAGGGTTGTCACTGCCAAATAGTGTTCTCGACTATGCCTTTTTCGAGCCCTATTTGAGTCTCTATTAGTGGAACCTCCAAAAATCATATTAATGTTAGGGCAATCTCTTGCCGTGATATGGTTTTGATGGTGTGGCAAAGGGTTTAAGTTAGTTTGATATGTTGATGTGATATGTGCGTTGAAGTCGTGCAGGACTTAGTAATTCGCACATGGAGCCGTGGCAAGTTTCACATCTCATGACTCGTGCCTTGAGTCGGTGAAGGATAGCTTTGCGGAAGCCGTGCGCTTGGAGCATCCGAGGGACCGCCGGATGAGAAGCTTGGAGTGAAGCCGGAGGAAGTAGACTTCGAGGCAAGAGACGCGAAGGAGCATTGCAGAGCCGTGCGCCTGATGCTGCCGAGGGACGTGGCTGAGAACGAAGAGAACTTCGAAGGCGAGGGACTCCGAGAAATGAGAGTGAGCGATTGTAACCCGGGGAAGGGTAGCTCTTAGGTGAAACTTGGCCATTTGGCCAAGTGTCGGATGGGTTTTCCCGACACCAGTCGACTGCCATGTCATGGCTGTCGACTGCTCTGAGTCGAGTGAGTTCGACTGGTATACGACTGACTGGATTGTGGCCAGCGATCGCCATCGTGGTCGGTCGCCAAGACATCGGATCGGCCAAGGCGTGATCGTAGTCAATGGGGTTTCGACCACAGAATCGTTCGTAGCCGTCGCGGCCGACTACGGAGGCGGCAATGATCGATGAGGTCCATCAATCTACTGCCAAGAGTTCCGTTGGACTACAACGGTCGGGATCCGACGTGTTCGGAGGCCGTTGTAGTGACGGCAGTCGACTGCCAAGGGCGGCAGTCGACTGATGGCGGCAAACAGGAAGAAGTTAGCCCTCTCTATAAAAAGAGAGGGTGTAAGCCTTTGAGAGGCTAATGCTCATACTCCAAACGATCTTCCTAGTGCCCCACAAGCTCTAAACTCTTCTTACTTGTCTTTACTTCAATCCTATTGTAAGAAGAGTGATCTTGGTTGTAAAGGTTACCTCCACCTAGCTTTGTGCAAAGGAGAGACCGATAGTGATTGGTTTTGGCGGAGTGATTCACCGTGGACGAATCGGACCGTGGATTAGCGGCGTAGCCGTGAACCACGTTATACCATCGTGTTAGCGTTTGTTTTATTGTTTGTCTTTTGCTTTGTATTTGTATATTCCGCTTGCGCTAATCTTTTGTAGACGAACAATTTACGACGTCCAACGTACGAGGGCTATTCACCCCCCTCTAGCCGGCCATATCGATCCCCTACAAGTGGTATCAGAGGCGAGGTTGCTAGTCACCGGACTAACCGCCGCAACAAGCCCTACATCAAAAATGGCCGGCTCCAACATCCATCCTCCGAAGTTTGAAGGAGAATTCGCTTGGTGGAAGAAGCGAATGGAGGTATTTTTCGAAACGGATTTTGATATAATCATTACAATGGAATCCGGTTTCGTTTTGCCTAGGGATGAAGAGGGGAAGCCAATAGAGAAATCTAGGTGGACCAAGAGGCAAAGAGAGGAGCACCTTGCAAACTCCAAAGCCAAGCACCATCTCTACAATGTGCTCCCTCAACAAGAGATCAACCGGATCGGAGAATGTGCTAGCGCCAAAGAGATGTGGGAGAAGCTTATAGAACTCCATGAAGGCACATCCGAGGCCAAGCTAGCAAGGAGAGACCTCCTCCGCTCCCAACTATCCAATATAAAACTAGAAAAGGGAGAAAAGGTAACCTCACTACACTCTAGGTTTAAAGAAATTTTAATTGGGCTAACAAGTGTAGGTGAGAAGCTATCAAACCGGGATATGGTAATGAAGGCCATAGATGCCTTTCCCCGGTCCTCAAAGTGGAGCTCCATGGTGGACTCATTCTATATCTCAAAGAATTTAGAAGTGAGCACCTTGGAGGAGTTCTTCTCAACAATGGAACTCCACGAAACTAGGCTTGAAGGAATACAAGAGGAGCCTAGAATTCAACCTTCAAGAGGAGTAGCATTGTTGGCAAATAAGGGGAAGAAGAAGATGGAAATCCCCTCCTCCTCCGATGACGAAGCGTCTTCCTCCTCCTCCATGGATAGCACCGAAGAAGCCTATATGGTAAGGAGGGTAAGACGTGCATTTAAGAATTTTAGATTTGATAAATCTAATGATAGGAATAGAAGACCAAGGGGGAAGGTCATATGCTATAACTGCCAAGGAGAGGGACACATAAGGGACAATTGTCCCCTCCTAAACAAAAGCAAAGAAGAGAAGAAAAAGAAAGAAGAGAAGAGGAAGAAGAAGGGGAGCAAGAGAAAGGAAGAGGAGAAGAAAACAAAGGAGAAGGGAAAGGCTAAGGCTCTCAAGGCAAGGACTTGGGATGATCCATCCTCATCCTCCTCCTCATCATCGGATGAGGAGAATGCCTTTGTCACCAATTTGGCCTTGATGGCCTTTGATGACTTGGATTGCTCTTCATCCGAAAATGAAGGATCAAGCTCAAATGGGGAGAGCTCAAATGAAGGGGGAGCTTCCACATCCTCATCATCCGAAGAAGAAGAGGACATGGAAACTATGGTAACCAATCTCTCACCTAGTAAAATAGTTTCTATGATTTCTAGTTTAACTAAGGATTTATTTAGGGCAAAGAAGAAAAATAAATGCATGCTTGAGCAAATTAAGGACCTAGAAAACAAATTAGAAAAGGCATGCTTAAATGATAATATTTCTTCTAGCTTAGATGATGCATGCTCACATGATTATATGCCTTTGGATGTTAATGATGCATGCATGAATGAAAATAGGGCTTTAAGGGAAAAGGTAGACTATTTGACAAAAGCCCTAGAGAAATTCACTATTGGCTCCAATACCCTTAACATGATAATTGGGAGCCAAAGGGCAAGCTTTAACAAGAAGGGCCTAGGATATAAAGAGAAGAAAAATGAGAAGGCCTATAAATGCCTAATAGCTAGGGGACAAGATAAAAAGAAAGTAATTGCTAGGAAATGGATCCCCAAGGAGTATTTAGTGAACCCAATAGGAAAGAACTTATTTTGGGTTCCAAAATCCATCCTTAAGGGTTAGAACAACCCTAGGGTGGTCAACCATATGAACTTGACCTATATCATATTTTGGTTGACTTAGGATGATGGGACAACATTTTTTAGATAGTGTTGGGTGATGATAACGTGCCCATAAATAGGTAATAATGCTTAAATCATGATGATTGATGTAATTCCTATGTATGTCTTAAATCATGATTTATAATTTTGATATTTGGCATGTTATCATGAGAAATAGGATTAAATCATGCTTTAGGTGATAATTTGTTTATTATCATCATATAATACCTAATGCATGACTATTATTTGATGAAAACATGTATTTCATGATCATAATGTAGAATTAATTGATATATGTCATTACGATCATGTAGGATGTTAGGTTGATACTTAACCATGATAGAATTGCATGAATATATGGGTTAAGTATATACAAATCCCCCCTAGGATACATCTCACACTCACTATAGGCTACCTTGATTGCAAACTTAGCATGGGTGAGATGTTAGGATGATACAAATGTCCACTAATGCCTATGGCATTTAGATGGTCATTTAAAGTATCAAAATAGCAATAATAGACCAATCATGGGGAAGGCTTGTGTTTAATTCATAGACATATTGCCCAAAGATCATGGTTGGATATTTCATATGTTTTCAAAACAATTTCTTACATTAAAATACATGTATTCATGTTTTGAAACAATTGGATGCAAAACTAGGTAGCTAACTTGATACTAGAATGATCAAAAACCTAGTGTTTTTTTGAACTTTTGGATTTTTGGCAAAAACAAGAAAATATAATGAGTTTTCATGAAAAACTATTTTTCCTTGATAGATATACTTAATAGAAATATGTTCCCCAAATTTCATGATTTTTCAAATTTTCTGGAATTTATAATGCATTTCTGAAATTCGTCCAGAAAATCAGAAATTTGGATTTTGCGCTACCGCCCATATCGATATTGACCGTGGCCTGTAAATCAGAATATTGAAGGCCGAATTCAGTTTGTAAACCTCCAACAAGTGGTAGAAATATACTTGATGCCACCAACAAGTGGTAGAAATATACTTGATGCCATCAACAAGTGGTACCCAATTTTAAATCAACTTGTCATATTTTTCCCTCCATTATACTTGATGCCATGAGCTTATAACTTAGTGTTAATCTTTTTGATGGTGTCAAAGGGGGAGAAATAAGTATGTTTAAGTTAATCACTTTAGGGGGAGAAATATATTTTAGGGGGAGAAATATATGATAGGGGGAGAAAATTTGCATAGAGAGTTTCATGGATTAAGGGGGAATTGCATGTTGTTATATCATGTTTATCTTTACATGCTTTCTTACCTTAGAATTTATATCAAATGTTTTTACCTAACTTAAACGGATTGCCACACATCAAAAAGGGGGAGATTGTTAGGGCAATCTCTTGCCGTGATATGGTTTTGATGGTGTGGCAAAGGGTTTAAGTTAGTTTGATATGTTGATGTGATATGTGCGTTGAAGTCGTGCAGGACTTAGTAATTCGCACATGGAGCCGTGGCAAGTTTCACATCTCATGACTCGTGCCTTGAGTCGGTGAAGGATAGCTTTGAGCCGTGGCGCTTGGAGCATCCGAGGGACCGGACGAGAAGCTTGGAGGAAGCCGAGGAAGTAGACTTGAGGCAAGAGACGCGAAGGAGCATTGGCAGCCGCGGCGGCGCCGCCGAGGGACGTGGCCGAGAACGAAGAGAACTTCAAGGCGAGGGACTCGAGAAATGAGAGGAGCGATTGTAACCCGGGAAGGGTAGTTCTTAGGTGAAACTGGCCATTTGGCCAAGTGTCGATGGGTTTTCCGACACCGCCGATCGCTATGTCATGGCGATCGCTTCCGAGTCGAGTGAGTTCGACCGTATACGATCGATCGGATTAGGCCAGCGATCGCCATACGTGGTCGATCCGCGAAGATCATCGACCGATCGGCTGGCAGCGCAGCCAATGATCGTCAATGGGGTTTCGGCCAAGAACCGCTCGTAGCCGATCGGGCCGATTGACGGAGCAGCCGATCGATGAGGTCCATCACGATCGCCAAGAGTTTCGTTGACTACACGGCCGGGATCCGACGTGTTCGGAGGCCATTGTAGGATGCGCAATGATCGCCAAGGGCGGCCGATCGATGGCGCAAACGGAAGAAGTTAGCCCTCTCTATAAAAAGAGAGGGTGTAAGCCTTTGAGAGGCTAATGCTCATACTCCAAATGATCTTCCTAGTGCCCCACAAGCTCTAAACTCTTCTTACTTGTCTTTACTTCAATCCTATTGTAAGAAGAGTGATCTTGGTTGTAAAGGTTACCTCCACCTAGCTTTGTGCAAAGGAGAGACCGATAGTGATTGGTTTTGGCGGAGTGATTCACCGTGGACGAATCGGACCGTGGATTAGCGGCGTAGCCGTGAACCACGTTATACCATCGTGTTAGCGTTTGTTTTATTGTTTGTCTTTTGCTTTGTATTTGTATATTCCGCTTGCGCTAATCTTTTGTAGACGAACAATTTACGACGTCCAACGTACGAGGGCTATTCACCCCCCTCTAGCCGGCCATATCGATCCCCTACAATTAATGGCACCTGTTATAGGATGTTGACTTGTAGGAATTACTCTATCATAAATTTGTTCCCTCAGTTGAGCAGGCTAGAAAGGTCGGTTAATAAAAGGCCTCCACTAATTTCCTCTAACATAATTTCACCCATGGCCTTGTTTGATATGGGGCATGATTCATGACCATAGCCCTAACTTTGGGATGAGCTCCCATGATCCTTTGTAACTCAGAATCCAACTATTGACAATCCTGAGTACCATGTCCATATTTTTGATGGCAAGCACAAAAAGTAGAAGTTGGTGGTCTTCGAGGCCCTCTAGCAGCTCATTGGCCTTCTCCATAATTGCTGCTCTTCACAAATATTCATAGTCCATTATTTAGAAACTCACCATTGTGAAGCATACAAAGGTCTTTCCCCTGAGGGACGTAGAAGCCTTACCCATTAAGGTAGATGCTCTAGCATCTCCATCATTCGAGAATCCCTAGATTCCTACCGGGCTTTCTAAGCATCCTCTAGATTAACAAACTTCTCAGCTCTAGACAATAAGACATCAAAATCTACAGGGGGCTTCTTAGCTAAAGATTGGAAAAATATCCTTCCTTCAAATATTGCGTAAATGCCCCTACCACCATGACAAACTCTATTGCAAGAATCTCTTATGCCGACTGAGTAAATCTTTATACATACTGGCGAAGAGTCACCTGCCCTCTCTTCTTAAGATTAAAAAGACTTAATGGTGGAGGAGGATATTTTTTAGAACTAAAAAAAAGCCTCAGAAATAATGCTGAAAAAAATCTATAAATGAAGCAATACTTTGAGGCTTTAAAGTATCAAACCATTATTGTGCAGATCCTACTAAAGTAGTAAGAAAAACTCGACATTTAACTCCCTCAGTGTACCTATGTAATAATATTGCATTTTCAAATCTATCCAAAATGATCCTTGAGATTTGAAGAACCAGTATATTCAGGAATATAAGGAACTCAAAAATGTCGAGGCAACTCTTCATTTAAAATGCTATATGTAAAGGGATTTTGCTCCTCCACCTTTGAGATACTCCTTCCAAAGGAATATTCCTCATCAGATTGCTCTCCCAAGGGGGGAGCTACATACTCCTTTTTTTGCTTTGCATGCTTAGGGATATGAGGAGAATCATTTCTTGGCTGAGAGACTCTAATCACATCTCCATCAGAATCCTCTCCAATTGTATCTTCCTTTACTTTTCTAGGTACAGTTCATTGTGATATTTGATCCATCCCAGTAGCTACTACTTGCATGAGGTCCTCCCTACACATGGGTCCTCACTGTCTTTTGCTTGTACTTCCCCAAGATGTACTAGACACAGACTTCTCCTCCTCTACTACCTCCTTCATCATCATCCTAGTATTCACCATCATAGCTTTTTGTTCAGAATCCCACAGACGACATCAATTTGATGGTATCCTCTACTTTAGCCCACTCAGATCCCGTTCTCCTTTCTTGGGAATCCATGCTTAACACATTGAATACCCGGGCTTAACGCTAAATTTGTCACTCAAAGAAAACGTTAGAGGTGGGCTGACATTACCGACATGTGCCCTCCGACGCTCAAGTCAAAATCAAGAAAGTAGAATAGTAGAACGAAGAAGAAATGAGAAGAGATTCTAGTGTACCGAATAGAGAAGAAAGAACCATCCCATATTCTTTTTTCCCGCCCCTTTTTATAGGACATCCATACCGCCCTATGCCCAGTGAATTTACATTAATACCCCTACTAATCCTATGAAATGTAATTGTTTTTCTCGTTTCTTTTCAAAATAATTTCTTCCATGCTTCAACATGTCCCTCCTCCCTTATTAGTTACCTGAAAAATAAACTATATTCCAAATGAACAATAAAAATATTTCTTATTTAAAAAACTCCTTAATTTCTTCTATTATACTCTAGAATACCCACATCATTCACCTTATCGAATTCAGGAAATAAAATCCTAAAAATAAACAGTGTGCTCAAGAAATATATATACAGCTCAAAAATATACATAATGCTAGGGAAATAAACATACTGCTCGAGAAATATATATATCAATCAGAAAATGCCTAGATTGCTCAATACTCTACTTATCCCTACTGAGCTTGGGAAATAGATAGGTGGCTCGGGATATGCATAAGCAGCTTGAGAAATACATAGACTACTCAATACTTGAGATCACCTGACTGAGCTTTGGACCAACTGCATTGGCCATCCCTAATAAGCTCAAAAAATACGTATGTTGGTTGAGAAATACATAGGATGCTCGGGAACTACACATACTACTCAATATTAACACTTCATATAACAGAGCTATGGATCAACTACACTGACCATCCCTATTGAGCTCAGGAAATGCATATGTCGATCGGGAAATACAAAGGCTACTCGACTGTACATACTACTCAATATTAACACTTCACATAGCATAGCTCTGGATCAACTACATTGACCATCCCTACTAAGCTTGGAAATACATATGTAGCTTGGGAAATACATAAACTGCTCGAAAAGTATGCATTGCTCAATATTTACCTCATTTATATCAACTATGCTAACTATCCCTACTGAACTCGGGAAATACATATGTAACTCGAGAAATATATAAACAACTCGGGAAGTACACATACTACTCAATACTAACCTCATCTGGATAAACAATGTTGACTATCCTTACTGGGCTCGGGAAATACATATGCAGCTTGGGAAATACATAAATGGCTCAGAAAATACAAACACGGGTCCAAAAATACATAAACAACTTAGGAAATACATAAACGACTCCGGAAGTACAAATACTGCTCGGGAAACCTCAACTGAAAATCCCTAACCCATCAAGATTCAGTCTGAATCTTCGCAAAGTACTAAAAGTTTCCTCTCAATTAGATATTAACTTCTCGACCTGTAAAGTCTTAACAAGAGTATCATTAACATACACCTCAATGTTTATTCCTAATTGCTCCTTAATGATCTTATCCATTAATCTCTGATAAGTAGTCCCAACATTCTTTAGACCAAATGACATAACAATGTAACAAAAGGTCCCTTTAGTTGTAATAAAAATAGCTTTATATATCTTGGTTTTCTAATGCCAATGGTATCTAATGATATCCCAGATAAGCATCCATCATTGAAATAAATTGATGTCCTATTATAGAATATACTAATTGATTTATACGAGGCAAAGGATAGCAGTCTTTAGGGCATGCTTTATTGAGATCGCAAAAGTCTATACACATCCTCCATTTTCCTGATAGCTTAGGCACCAACACTACATTGGACAACAAGGATGGATAATGTATTTCCCTAATATGCCCTGCTTTCAATAATTTGTGCACCTCCTCTTTAATGATTGCATCCTTCCCAACTCCAAAATGACAATGCCTTTGTTTTATAGGTGTTATTATAGGCAAAATATACAACTTATGCTCAATAATGGCAGGATTAATTCTTGTCAAATCCAACGGTGACCATGCAAAAACATCAACATTTTTGATAAGGCATTCTACCAAAGAAGCTTTCAATTGTACAGAAAGTTTGTAACATGTTCATCACACTTAGCATCAAACACAACTGATTCTTTATCTGATTCTCCTATATCCTCAGAGCCACTTTTCTGAATAACACATATTGTATCCTTATATCGAGTAGATTTCTAAAAAGATTTATTCAAAGTATTTCCCTTCTTTCCTATTTGAATATCATTCACATAACACATTCTAGAAAGTTGTTGATCTCGTTTAACTTCTTCTGCCTCATTTCTAATAGAGAATTTAATCTTTTGATAATAAGGGGAAGTTACTGCCTGTAAACTCCCCAAGACTGGCTGACCCAAAATAGCATTGAAAGAAGAGGACATATCTACAATTGTAAAAGTAATAAGTACTTTCTTTCTTCTAGGCTCTTCTCCTAGTGACAGATGTAGTTTTATCTGCTCCATCAGCTGTACTTCATGACTAGAAAACTCAAACAAAGAAGTACCTACAGGTTGTAAATCCTCTATACCTACTCCCATTTTCTCTAATGCAGACCAATATAAAATATCCAATGAACTACCCGAATCTACAAAGACTCTTCCTACATCAAAATTAGCAATAAGAGCCCAAATCACCAAAGCATCAGTATGAGGAGTCATAACTCCCTCTAAGTCACTAGGACCAAAACCCAAGATAGGTCCCCCGACCCTATGCAGGGTTGTCATTGCCAAACAGTCTTCTCAATTATGTTTTTTTTTGGACCTTATTTTAGTCTCCATTAGTAGAGCCTCCAGAAATCATATTAATGGCACCTCTTGCAGGAGGTTGACTTGCAAGAATTTACTTCATAAATTTCTTCCCTTAGTTGAGCAGGCTCGAAAGGTCGGTTAATAAGAGGCCCCCACTGATATCCTCTAACATAATTTGTAACCCATGGCCTTAGTTGATATGGGGCCTAATTCATGACCATAGCCCTAACTTTGGATGAACCACCATGATCCTTTGTAACTCAGAATTCATCTATTGACAATCCTGAGTACTATGTCCATATTCCTCATGGTAAGAACAAAAATAGAAGTTGGCGATCTTCGAGACCCTCTAACAACTCCTATTGAACTTCTCAATAATTGTTGCTGCTCACAAATATTCATTGCCCGCTCTTTAGAAATTCTCCACTGCGGGGCATACAAAGGTCTTTCCCCTGAGGGATGTATAGGTCTTACCCATTCAGCTCGATGCTCTAACATCTCCACCATTCGAGGATCCCTATATTCCTGTCGAGCTTTCTGAGCATCCTCTAGATTAATAAACTTCTCAGCTCTAGACAATAAGACATCAAAATCTACAGGGGCTTCTTAGCTGAATATTGGAAAAAAAATCCCCTTCCTTTAACTCCTGCGTAAATGCCCTTACCACCATGCCAGGCTCTATTGTCAGAATCTCTCGTGTCGACTGAGTAAATATTTGTACATTATTCTGTCAAAGAGTCTCCTTCCCTCTCTGCTTAAGATTAAAAAGACTTAATGGTGGAGGATGATATTTTTTTAGAACTAGAAAAATGCTTCAGAAATAACGCAAAAAAAATCCTTAAACAAAGCAATACTTCGAGGCTTTAAAGTATCAAAACACTGCTGTGCAGATCCTACTAAAGTAGTAAGGAAAGCTCGGCATTTAACTCCTTTAGTGTACCAATGTAATAATGCTGCATTTTCAAATCTACCCAAATGATCCTTGAGATATGAAGAACCAGTATATTCAAGAATATGATGAACCCGAAAATGTTGAGGCAACTCTTCATTTAAAATGCTAGCTATAAAGGGATTTTGCTTCTCCACCTTTGAGATACTCCTTCCAAGGGGATATTCCTCATCAGATTGCTCTCCAAAGAGGGGAGCTACATGCTCCTTTTTTCATTTGAACACGTAGGGATACGAGAAGAATTACTTTTTGGCCAAGAGATTCTAATCACATCTTCTTCAGAATCCTCCCTTGATGTATCATCTTCTTTTACTTTTCTTGGTACAGTTCGTTGTGATATTTGATACATCACAATAGCTACTACTTGCATGAGGTCTTCCCTACACATGGGTCCTTGTCGTCTTCTTCTTGTACCTCCCCGAGAAGTACTAGACATAGACTTCTCCTCCCCTACTGGCTCATTCATCGTCCTCCTAGTATTCACCATCATACCATTTTGTTCAGATTCCCACATATGGTACCAATTTGATGGTGTCCTCTTCTTCGACCCACTCAAATCCCCTTCTCCTTTCTTGGGAATCCTTGCTTATCACCTTGAATCCGCGGGACAAATGCTAAATCTGTCACTCAAAGAGAATGTTAGAGGTAGATCAGCGGTACCGACACGACCCCTTCAACGCTCAAGTCAAAATCGAGAATGTAGAATAGTAGAATGAAGAATAAATGAGAAGAGATTCTGGTGTACCGAATAGAGAAGAAAAAATCATCCTCCTTTTCCCCTATCTCTGCTCCTTTTATAGGCAATTTGTACCACCCTATTTCGAGATGAATTTACTTTAATACCCCTACTAATCCATTGAGATGCAACCACTTTTCCCCCTTCTTTTCAAAATAACATCTTCCCTGCCTTCCACGTATCCTTCTTCCTTGTTAAACACCTAAAAATAAACCATTTACAAATTTCTAACAAATAACAATTAAAATACTTTTTATTCAAAAAATCCCTTAACATCCTATCTTATCATACTCCAGAACATCCATGACCTTTTCCCTTATTAATTTCAAGAAATCCATATGAAACTCAGAAAATAGACATGGTGCTCGGGAAATACACGTGTTGGTCAAGAGACGTATAAGCTGCTCAGGAAATACACATGCTGCTCAATACTAGCACCTCATAAAGCTGACCCCTAAATCAACTACACTGTCTATTCCTACTAAGCTCAGGGAATACACATGTTGGTCGGGAAATATATAAGCTACTTTGGAACTACAAATACTACTCAATATTAAGCTCTGGACCAACTACACTGACCATCCCTACTGATCTTGGGAAATACACATGTCGGTCAAGAAATACATACACTGCTCCGGAGCTGCACATACTACTCAATATTAAGCTCTGGATCAACTACTCTATTTATCTCTACTCAGCTCGGGAAATACACATGTCAGTCAAAAAATACATAGACTACTCGAGAAATGTATAAACAGCTCGGGAAATACATAGATTACTCAATACTGATTTTCCAAAGTTGAGCTCTAGATTAACTACTCTACTCATCCCTACTGAGCTCGGGGAATACACATGTCGGTCGGGAAATACATAGATTGTTCGGGAAATGTATAAACAACTCGGGAAATGCATAGATTACTCAATACTAATTTAACAAAGCTGAGCTCTTGATCAACTACTCTGCTCATCCCTACTGAGCTGGGGAAATACATAGATTGCTCGAGAAATGTATAAACAATTTAGGGAATACATTGATTACTCAAAACTGATTTCACAAAGTTGAGCTCTGGATCAACTACTTTGTTCATCCCTACCGAGCTCGAAACATACACATGTTGGTCAGGAAATGAATAGACTGCTCGGGAGCTTCACATACTACTCAATATTAAGTTTTGAATCTACTACTCTATTCATCTCTACTGAGTTCCGAAAATACACATGTTGGTCGGTGATACAAACGTATGCGGATTTTCTCACCTCCTTTCAACATTGAAGATCGTCCAGGAGGCGTAGGGTTCTCTCCGGCCACAACAGTAATAGAAAATGAGCAAAGAATATGAAAAACCCAAGTAAAGAGCAAAGACACAAGGTTTTACATGATTCAGAATTCCAATTCCTACTCCACGGGAGGAGCTCTATCGCGAGCTGCGGTGCCAAAGAACTTTCACTATAAAACTTCTCTTTCTTGGAAATGTTTCCAGAGGTGGAGGAAAAACCCTTTACAATACACACAGTATACAACAATCGAGAAATGGAACTAGCTCTTCCCAGTCATCTCCTCCCCTTTCTCTCCTTCTTCTTCCTCGGTGGTATAGTCTCTTGTTGAAGTTCCGGTGCGATTAAGATTAGAATCATAATCTCAAGTCCCCCTTTTTCCTCCTCTTCTTCCGCTTTTATCTCCTCCTCTCTATGCCAGCTGGAATGTAACAAACCACCCCCATCACCATCCATGTGGAAGGCCTCTTCCTCCTAGAGAATCATTTAGTTAATAGGATAAGGAGTGAAGACTCCTTCGAATATTATGTGGGGTCCTAGTTTGTTATAACAAACTCTCTTAACCTCACTCAGGGAGAATTCTCCTCTCCTTTTCACCCTCTCTTCCTTCACTAACTCTGACATTCACTCTGTCCCATTTCAAAACTACTCTGACCATGAAGTCTGCCAACTCAAGTTCCTTGTGACTCTCCGAGTCAATACCCGACTAACTTACCGAGTCAACTACCCGACCTGTACCCCGAGTCGGGTTCCACCAGTTCGGTCGATGTTTCACACATGATCTTTTTCATCTTAGTACTTAAGCCAGGTTACATCAGTATCATTAGCCACCCCCTAAAAAATAGTCAAATGAAGCGTTGAGTTTGACTTTCCAAGTGAAACACCTTGCTCTATCTCTCCCTTCATCTCCGCCCCCCTTTAACTCTAAGTTATCCTTCTCCTCCACTTTATCATAGATGCCCGAAACAGCTTATTGGGCCCATGGGGCCCGCTTTCCTTCTTTCACCAGGATGTTTAAAAGTTGTAAGCCTGGTGTGTGGCGTTCTCCACACAACCCCTTTAACTTCTCAACTTCGACTATTTTTATTTACTTCTTTGGCAACTCCCGGTAGCGGCGATTCTTCTCCTCTAGCTCCCAGCACTTATGAGTTCCTCTTCTTCCTCACGCGCCTCTGCCTAACCCTAAGTGAGTTTCTCATCCCCAACCCTCCTTATTTCCATAGCTTTCACCCCGAGCCATCCTCCCTTTTCGTAGTTATGGCCTCGACAAACCCTAAGCTGACCCCCTGGTACGAAAAAAACCCCCACTCGCCTAAATGCTCAAAGCCCTTTCTTCACTAGGAGGCATGAGTACATAGGTTCTTCCGTTAAGTGTCGCTTTGCTACCACTTCTTTCAGACCACACAACCCCCCCCCCCCCGATTACCACTGCTTCTTCTTTGAGCAAATGATAAATGGTTTGTGTCTGCCCATTCCTCCAATATACCTCACTATACTAGACTTTTATCAACTACCCATCAACCAACTAGCACCTAATGCCTTCTGCATACTAACTAGAGTGGTCATCATTTTCAGACACCTAGATCTCGCCCTATCCCTCTTACTATTTCATTGCTTATTGCAATTAAAATCCTCCAAAGAGGGTATTTTCTACTTTGCCAGCCGATAGGATTATCAATTTCTGGTGAACATGCCATCATCCCACAAGGATTGGGAGGATTCTTACTTTTTCGCTCAACTACCTACCCCATTCGGAGACTTGGAAAACCACTCTCCTATACCTATCTCCTTTTTAAGAGAGTAGGACTCAATGCCCCTTTCAGGAGATTTACCAAGTACTGAGGGAGTGTCACTACGATTCAGATTACCTGCTGAAGCCCCCTCTATTAAATCGATATGGGTTATCTCCTTTCCCCCTGATCGACGCGAACGTCATAGGTAGGGGCTTTTCTTATCTGAATATATCACATGCCACATCTTTTACTATTACTAAACCTTGTTTGCACTATTTGGTATCGCAGATGGTATGATGCAAGATGCTAGGATCAAAGGGGAGCAGATTATGGCGGCTAAGAAAAAGCCCTCAAAGAAGCGAGCCAGGGGTAAATCTCTCATTGCCTCTTCTTCTCCCCGCAAGAAACTTCACCCTCGCTTGGAGGGTGCCCCAAACTCCTCTGCTCTCGTATCTTCTTCTTCCCACTCTTCTCCTCCTCCTTCCCCTTTAAAAATGAATAGGCACCAATTCCTAATTATTTCTAAACCCTCATAAGGAGAGATTACTCTTTCATCTTCGACTCCCTCCCCTCAAAAAGAGCTCTCTCCTTCCCCCTTATTGACTCCCCTATATTGCCCGCTCGTACAGAATTACACACTTCCTCTCCTCTTGCTATTAATGTGGACTCTCTGGATCCCCAGGTATCCGTGGAAGAGCCTTTTTTGATTGGGAGGGATATTCCCCCCTGAACCCTCCTTCAACCACTTTGGGAGCCTCTCTAAGAATCTGTAGCACAAAAGAGGTGAAACTCTTCAATCAGTCCCATCTACAAAGCCCTTATGAACGCTTGTGCAAGTTCTTGGCTGAGGTAAGTTCTTCCCTTCTTCACACTTAATATATATAGGCTAGCACTTATCCTCCTAACCCTATGTTTCTCGTCCCAGGCAGTTGCAGCTTGCAATGAGACAACGCCTAACATAGTGAATTATCAGTCCACTATGGATGCTCGGCACACTGTCTCTCTTTCTCAACAGAAAAAACTGACGCAACAATTGGCTGAAGGTAAACCGAGGGAGGCCACTCTAACCATGCAGTGTGAAGACCTGATGATGCAACTAGCAGTGTTTCAGAGTGAGAAAGAAGAGCTCCTGAAAAAGAATGCTCACCTTCATCAACAACTATTTCTGTAATCTAGTCAACTTCAACAAATTGACCTCCTTACTCAAGAATTAAAGGAACACAAAAGGCAACTTGCGTAGGCAAAGACCCAGGCTTCTCATTCTTCCACAGTTATCCTTCAAGTCTAGGAGAGGCACCAAGCATGGGAAAGCCACTCTGAAGTCTTCCCGACAGTAATTGGAAAACCTCTCTTTGACTGCGTGCACTCTTCCTAGGATTCTAGCTTCAATGGCCGAATAGCAGCAGGAACTTCAGAGAGAGCATTCTAAGGCCCTAGCCTCCTTGGGTCAGCAAGCTGAAGTAGTAGCTAAAGATAGAGACACCCTAGCTGCTCAACTAGATGAACATAAAATCCAATGGAAGGAGTGGAAAGAAGATCTAAAAATGTGGTACGCTCGGAAAGGAGTGCAATTATTCATATTGGGCTTTGACGGGTCTTCCGCTCTGAATGCTGCTGAAGGCTACCCTCCGTCGAGCATTGATTCAAGCCATCTCAACTCTGAGATCGTCCTAGCCAATAGTCCCCCTGAACTCTTTGAATTGTAGTTATCACACCTTCCCTGATGTACTAATCAATTATTATTAACAAGGATTTTCAAATTGCAATCCTAAATACTCTTTACTGTGTATGAACGATGATTATTCAAAATATATTCAAGGATCCCTCCTGCGCTCCTCTCTCTTCCTTAAAATGAATTAAATTTATCCTTTTTGTCACTAAGGACCACCCATCCGTCGGGGTGTGAGTAGATTGCCACCCTCTTCCACTCGGAGATTCATTCGGGCTATCACAACCTTCATTCCTCCTGATTCAGAGTTCGTTCCCGAACGATAAAGCATATTACAATTTACCAAGCCCGATCACTTCTTTTCATCAACTAAGGGTGTGATCAACCGCTTCGAGATTAATACCTTGATTATTTCCCATACTAACGCCAATACTTCCTTTGACCTTTCACCTTCTCCTCCCCTTCCCAAGGAGGAATGGGAACCTCCCTTTCTTGCTATAAATTGCTACTATGGGTCTCAGCTACTCTCATTCTACCCTCATGGCTTCCGCAAAACACCCTATCAACGTAACCTCAGACTCCGACTCCTTTGAATTGTATGACCTTGATACAGGATCCTCCGATGATTCTGATACTCAATCGATGACCACTTCTACATACCGACCTCCTCCTCCTTCAACTCCAACTGATGCTTCAGCTCCCAACGTAAGGAGGTCCTTTTGGGCCCCTTTCCCCTCCTTCGACAACCGAGCCTGGAACCCCCCAATGACCTGGAGTACACTGTGGGAGATCCTCGGGCTCCAGTTGAACTTCCTCCTCTTCCCCCAGCCCTAGTTTTCCTTCCAACCCCTCCAAATGAGGTTCCTCCCTTTTCCCCAGTCGAAGCTCCGCTTTCTTCACCCCGGGCACGGGGCAACTTCCACAGAGTCATTCTGACTCCTCCTGATGCAGAGGAGTCCTCTGTTGGCTCTAAGGATGATAACAATAATAAGCCTGTATGAACAATAGTTTAACTACTGTAACTTCTTCTTCTCATGTAGAAAGAATGAAATATTTGGATGTGCCCTGTTTATTATTTTTCTGCTTGCTTCGGGTCTTCTGGTTGGGACACTTAGGCCATACTTGATTCGTTCCATAGGATTGACCTTGCATAACAACATTAACGAATGTCATCATAAAATTATTAGGTCTAAATCAACTTAGATCCGTTCTGCGTCTGCTTTTTCTCCACGGAATACCACTAGTCTCTTTGAAATGACTGCATTCAACTACCCCAACTATCGCCCCTACATCTTCCCATCTTATCCGCATTTACTACTATTGCTTCCCAGGAGGGTCAATTAATACCTCCCTTTCTCTATATAAAAACCTTCATCATTACCTTTACCCAACATATCCTTTTATTCTTCTTCTTCTGTGGGTGCCCTTTCTTCCCTTCTCCTACTGGCACTATGGAATACCTATCAGAGCAGGATAGTCACTCTCCTTCTCTAGAGCGGCAAACTGAAGAGTAGCATCGCATCGAGGAATTGGAAGAACAGGTCTAGGACTTGAAGCGACGCCTACGGCTAGCCTCTACTAGAAACTATTCCTTGCATCAAGAGTTGGCGGTGGCCCAGAGGAACCTATCCAAACACATATTCCTACAATAGTCTTATCCCCGACAACTGCTCTTCCACCCGCATATACATAAAGAAGCTCCGTCGGCACCCCCAGAGAAAAACCCTAGCCCCCCTTGAGGGGTCTTTGCCTGTTACTTTCCTTTTCCAGAAAACTACATTATGTACTCCTCCCTTATCAGTGAAATTTTCTTCATGAAAGATTGTATGTATCTCTTCTTTGCCAAATATACATTATATAAAAAATGGATAAAATACTCCAATGGAAATCGAACAAAAAATCTTACCGATTTCACGCCAATGTTCCCTTCGACCCATCCATCCATCTAGCCCTCCTCCTTATGCATGATCTCAGATGGATGAAGTTTAATGTAACTACCCATACCTCATTCCTGTTAGTGTCAGGCCTTAGTGTCAATCATGAGATGATTGATTAGGGAACATATGTATCATATTTCATTAATAACAGGCAAAGATTGATTATTATATTTACTTTATGCATGTGCCAACAAAATAAATATAATAATGCCCTTGAATAGTAGATTCTAATCTATAGTATATCAATTGATAGAATTGATTATGAGAAGTTATAGAGAATACTATACTTGAACATTCCTAGTCGAGTATTGTATTAATAGACAAAGGGATATATTGATACATTGAGACTAGCCTGTAGGTCAATGGAGAATATATGTACTGAATTGACCCACCATGAGAAAGTATTATGGATCGTTATATGAGTGTCATATACTTTCTCATGTGACTATTGGTATGAATAGTCCTTAGACTTGGAGTCACTACGGTTCCCTACATAAGGAGTTATGTACTTTGGTATCGTCTAATGTCACCCGTAATAGGGTGCACTATAACGGCGATTGTTGAGTATGTAACGAATTATGCGGAGGGATGTAAGTGATGTAGATAGGATATATCCCTCCCATATGACGGGAGTGATATCTTTGGTCTCTTGATAGAGTATGACTACGAAATGCATGACCATGCTCAAATGAGTCAATATGAGATATTGAGCTCATTTGCTTGAGTGAGTCTACTTGGGGATCAAGAAACATAAAGATCGATAAGGGGATAACACGGTCTATATCTCATTGATCGATCTAAGATATCAAGGATAGAAGGACACCGTCATACATGATAATAGTCACGGAAAGGTTATTGGATCTCGACTTTCTTGTAGCTTGGGTAGCAATGTTGTATTGCTAGATGTCACTCATTGCTTATGTATCTAAAATGGTTTTAGATACATTACCAATGCTATGAGAGCCTATAGGGTCACACACAAAGAATATGTTATTTTGGAGATAGGATCATTTTAGTTTGACTAAATGAATCATTAGTTAATTGAATGGACTAGAATGAGTTAGACTCATTGCTTGGCCAAACATGAGTTGGACTCAAATTGGTTTAATTTGAGTTAGATTCAAGTGAAACCAATTGAAGAAGGTTAGCATGGTTAATGATGATTAATCATGCATGCAAATGGGAGTTGTTGCATGCAAATGGATTAATGCATGAAAAGGAATTTAATGCTTAATGTTGCATGCAAAGGGATTAATGCATGAAATGAGACTTGTTCCAAACGTTGCATGTAAAATGAAATATTGTATTGAAAATGGATTATTTCATACAAATGGATTAATTCATGGAAATGGGATTAATGCATGCAAATGGAATTTGAGAAGTTTTCTCAATTTTGCATGCAAATAAATGGACTCATTAACATTGCATGCAAATTGATGGCATGCAATTGGGAGTTGAGGACTATCCTCAATGTTAATGAAAAATGGGATTAATGGATAATAAAAGGGGATTTGAGAAGTCTCCTTAACGTAACGTAGAGGAGAATGGTTATCTCTTATGTGTGCATGTGATCTCATTTTAGCTAAGTTTCCCATTTGTGCCTTGCATCCCTATTTTTTTTCTTCTCCCTTCTTCTTGGCCAAAGTCATGAGTGGAGAGCCTTAGTGTGGTTGCTAGCACAACCAAATGTGTTATCTCCTTCTCCAAGACACGATTCGTGTGGATACCTTAGAGATACGGTTGTCCTTATCGTATTGAGATTCGACTGCGTTTGGCTAGCGGGATTGTGAAGGGCTTCGCAACAAAGGTATACTTCTTCTAGATAAGATCTAGACAAAGTAGGATAATCGAATCAATTTATATGTATTGCATGGATCTCTGGAGGGATCCAGTATGTATTTTGTTTCCGCTGCAGTTGTGCGAAATGTTTCACCCACGAACGCATGCGATATGATACAGATCCTTACAGTGGTACCAGAGCCACTTTCAATACATATATTTCATAATGATAATTTATATGTGATATAAATTTAGATTTTCGTATTTTATATGAGATATGAAACATGTGTATTATGAGTACATAAATTTTAGGCTTGAAATTGTCATAAAGGGGAACACGGCTTGGAAAACAGGACCAACCATGGTCGTGTTTCAGAACAAGGGCAGCAACTCATTCAAGGAGTTTAAAATAAAGTTTTCTCCGGGGGCGCTCCCCCTTGACCCCTCAAGGGGCGTTGTGCCTTATTTGCGAAGCGACATAAAATTCGTGTATGTATTCATAATAAATTTTATAACATTACATCATTATGAATGATATGGTGCATGTTGCATGGTTATGGCCTAGGACCCAATGTGATTGTGTTTGTGTGTTGTGTGTTCATGTTATAATTCATAAATATGACCTGCGTGTCGTGTCTTCATCTCTATTTTTCTGGTTGTAAAATAGACTTAGACTCGAATGTAACTCGAGTTTTCTTATTTTGTAATGTACAAAATAAAGGAATGGAAAGTCCATTGAAGGTTGAAGTTACAAGGAGGATGTCGATAACACAAGATGACCAAAGGAAGCACTTGGAGAAGATGTCATCCTTAGGTTAACCATTCGCACTTCTCATTGGCTTGAGAAGATTGTAGATTCGGGCCATAACCAAGTCACGTTTAAGATTATTTGCTACATGTAATGCTTGTATATATAATGCATGTGATGCTTGTATATTTGATGATGCATAGTTAGTTGTCACAAAAAATTAGGTTACTTATTATATGCCTACTAAAGTTTAATACTTACTATTACCTTGTTCAATCGTAGCGCGTTTGCCAAAGCAAAGTGACTCGATTTACCTTGGTAAAGTACGACAGGACAATTGTGATGTCCACCTATTAAACTTTGGGTTTGACTTAACTAAGCTCTCTCTATTAGATTGATGAACTTAGTGTTAGTAATATATGAGAGGTGTCCAATGGCAATCGCCTTATGTTTAAACCATTTATATGATAAAAAAGATTTACTATTTGAGTATACATGTTTTTATGTATTTGATTAGATCTTAAACTCATTTACAGAATGTCCATAATACGATTCACAATATGAGAGAATTTTTGATTGGATCACAACTAGTGAGTATCTCTACATGTATAATTGTGATGTATTGGAATTATCCCTAGTCGATAAATTGATGAATTTGGACACCATCAATTCTTTCGATACTAGCATGATGTATACTTTTTGGTGTATCCAAGCAGCTGATTCTCACTGGCTGGAGACATTGTGATGTCTGGAGTTAATCGTGGATGCTACTTATGGTAACTAGTTCATTGGAGTGACCAGCTATAAGACTTCATATGGTTCTCTGCATATATGGATATGTCAATGAAGTTCTTATTATAGCTTAAGTGCGATGTTCCTTTGACTTGCGGTATTCAAGTCATCTTGGTCATGGAGACTTATGCTTTGACATCTTAAGCAAGTATCTCCAAGGAGATGTGGACCCGAGATGATTGGGTATAAGTCGAAATGCCCGAAGGTGTTTGAATAGCCTATAAAGGATTCACCACTCCTTGCGAGGAGATGTATACCCATGGCCTCTCATCGGATTGTTACTAAAGTCTTTGGCCAAAGCATTACATGTTTAGAGTAAGCTACTCTTAGATACATGTGCAATAACTAGAATCCGTAGGACGAGGAAATGATACTTGGGCTAAGTATGACATAGTCAGCCTAGTGGGGACTGACACTATAGACCATGTCCTGAACCAAGTGGGTATAAGATGAGTGAAGGGAACGATGCACGATTCATTGTAGTTGCTGAAGGGTTTTAGAAATGGTTCTGGAATCAACCATTGATTTTTCGATTAATTGGGGATCATGATGTACTACTAGGTTCCACTCATGATCGTTCTATAATTAATGGTTAATTATAGATGACCAACATAAACCGGGAATCTATTTGGTCACACACACAACGAGCGTAATCCGAAGGATTTAAAACGAGCTTGAGAATGAGATTCTCAAATCGAGAGAAACTAGGTTTGGTTAGACCAAACAAGGAGCGAGCATGAAATCGTTTCAGTCGCAACAGAAGCATGGATGGGCCAGTCTTATGAAGACATGATAGATGAACCAAATTGGTTTAGTTCTAATCCAATGGTGGAAAATAAACTAAAGTGGTTTGGTTTGTTTTAAACGAATGAACCAAAGTTAATTTGGTTCATTTTAACTAAAAATAGACCAATGCAGTTTGGTTTATTTTAACTTAAGTTATTGGAATGGGTTAATGGGGTTTGGTTATGAACCAATAACCGTTAGGAGAATGTGTTCTCTATAAAACATGGCTTAAGGGTTTTTCGTGGAGAATTAATTGGTTCAAGGGTTTTGGAAACCCTAGCCACTTTCTCCTCTTCTTCCTTGCTCTAACCGCCCAAGTTGGTTGCCGCCCAACTTTATTACTGCCTTCTCCTCGCCACCGGCCACCCACCAGCTGCCGGTGACTCCTCCGGCCATCCTCCATTGGCCATCGGTGACCAAGGAGAAACCAACCATTGATTGGCCGGCCATATCTTCCACCAAACAAGCTGTCCAGATTCTGGACAGCTTGTTCTTCTCTTCGTGGAGAGGTTGTTGATTCGACCTATTTGTCGGTGATTGATTCTCCGGCAATCGTCATAGGTGGAGGGTTGAGTTTTCGTCAATCGGTTGATGAAAACCACTTCCGAGAAGCGAGTTTGCGAAACTCAATTTTTGGATCCGAATTTTTTATTCGGATTGTGATCGTCTCTCAGATCACATTGTCTTTGACTCGAGGCTAGTGACTTTTGCGAAGATGAGGCTCGTGGCTTTGTGAAGCCATCCTGATGATACTCAACGTGGATACGGATAGAGGCGATTCTAGCCAGAGTTGCTTCGGTTGATGTCATTCCCGCTGCACATGATACGTCAGGTATAACTAGCGTAATTTCCTTTTATTACAAAATTTGAAACTGCGATTATGTCTACACATGTTGTATTTTGCATGTGTGTGATGTGTGTGTTGTAATAAATTAGATTTATTGCTTTTAATTCTTCCACTATGCACATGTTTACAAAACAAGTTCGAACACACAATCGCCGCGATGCCGGAGAAACCCAACAGTGGTATTAGAGCCCAAGTTGTGTTTCGACATAATCGTAAAATTATTTTGCGATAGTCATAATTATATTTATGGAAATTTTCTACTTTTGGAAATTTTAGAAGTATTTAAGGAACTTTTCTAATTTTGGAAATTTTAGAAATGTTTATGGAAATCTTCTAATTTTGGAAAGTTTAGAAGTATTTATGGAAATTAACACTTTCCATAAATAAAATATGTGATTAGATTTGGAAATTTATTTCCTAATTTAATCATGATTTGATTTAGGAATAAAATCTAAAACATATTTTATTTCCTTAAATAGTTTTAACAATTTAGGAAATTTATTTTCTAAATTAAATTTGACTTTCCTTAATTAAGACTTTCTATAAATAAAATATGTGATTAGATTTGGAAATTTGTTTCCTAATTTAATCATGATTTGATTTAGGGAATCAAATCTCAAACATATTTTATTTCCATAAATAGTTATGACATATAAAGAAATTTTGTACATGCCATAATTGTATGTCATATAATTGCATTAGATGCATATCATTATGTCATGCGTGTCATGACATGTAGATGTATGTCATGTCATGTAGATAATAGTTATTTGCATGCAAAGAGGATGAGACATTAAAACCCTTACACAATATTAAAGCCTACACCTTCCTTTAATATGGTTAGAACTAGAGTTTTGTTTCTTGTTTGGGTTGTTGGACTCTCTCCAAGCCCGACTCGAACCTTAACATGTTCAAACCATGGAATAGTTTAATACTAATATGGTAAGAGTTAGAGGTCAATTATTAGCTTTGGTTGTTGGACTCTCTCCAAGCCAGGCTAATTGGTTGAATGTGCTCTAACCATATTAAAACTATTTCTCGATTAATGGGTTGGCTTTAACCTAGAGCATCAGCTTGTTGGACTCTCTCCAAGGTCGATGTGAAGGGAGGTGAAGTTGGGTGTTATGCATATGATGCATACTTGTTAATGAGTTAACAACCCGATGTATATGTGAACATTCAATTAGTTAATAGCACATTGTAATAGTTGCATATATGTGATATGCAATCGGTATACTTAATACCTACCATCTTAGCTATGAATGGCTTGTTGGACTCTCTCCAAGGTTGTTCATATCTATGTTGGATATCAGCCCATTCGGAGATGGACCTACGATCTCCCGAAGTGATTTTGGGGTTTTAAATTCGGAAAATGAATGGGATTTTGTAAATGTATGTTGATGCATTTTAAAATCATTTTCTCATATATGCTCGATTTGTATTTCTAGGTTAATCGCTTGATCATGATGTCTTTGAATTTGTTCTCTATTTTGAATTCGAATATATTGACTAGGCTGAACTTCTTGGACTGGCTTAGAAAATTGAGAATTATTCTCGAGGCAGAAAAGATTGTGTATGTCCTCGAAGAGCCTCTTCTAGCCTGTCTTAGTGATGATGCAACTCTGGATCAATTGTTAGCCTATCAGAAATATGTGAGTGATTCTGAACTAGTGAGTTGTATCATGCTAGCCGCGATGGTACCCTAGCTGCGGAAGCAGCATGAGCATATAGATGCTCATACTATAGTCTTTCATCTTTATGAGTTGTTTGATGAGCAAGTGAGATTCGAAAGGTTCAAAGTGTCCAATCTCCTCTTCACCTCTGAGATGCAAGAAGGTTCATCTGTGATACTGCTCAATATGCTGAAGACTGTGGGGCCTTTTGTGAAGCATGAGCAAGGGATGGTGTTGTTAGTAGATTCCTCGAAGAAAGGTTCTAAGAGGAAGTCAATGGAACAACAGAAAGGGAAGAAGAAAAAGGATAAAAAGGCAAAACCAGCTCAAAGGGAACTTGCCATCATTATGGCATGGAGGGCCATTGGCAGAGAAACTACAAGATTTATCTTGAGTCTGTGAAGAAGAAGAAGGCATCCAATGCCCCATCCTCTTTAAGTATCTTCGTTATTGATTGTCATTCTATTTCCTCAAACACTTGGGTATTGGATACTGGGTGTGGCTCACATATATGTAATGACATACATGAGCTAAGGAATAGAAGAAGACTCGTCGAGAGAGAGTCAAATTTATGTGTTAGGAATGGAGCAAAGGTTGCTACACTCGCCATCGCAATGTATTTATTGAAACTCCCTACAGGACTTGTCTTAGAACTGGACAATTGCTTTTATGTTTCTTCATTGTTAAAGAACATCATTTCTATTTCTTGTTTAAATAGAAATGGGTACCATTTAACTTTTAGTAACAATTGTTGTTACATAACTTGAATGGCATTCTTTATGGGACTGAAACTTTAAGCAATGGTATTTATACATTGGACGTATCCAGTGACATTTTCAATATCGAAGCGAGCAACAAGCATGCTCGAAAAGATAATCAATTAGACTCCTACATGTGGCATTGTCGTCTTGGTCATGTGAGCAAGAAACGCATGTCCAAATTACACCGATGTGGAATTCTGGAATCGTTTGAATTAGATTCATAAGATACATGCGAATCATGCTTAACTGGCAAGATGACCAAGTTACCTTTTATTGGAAAAGGTGAACCGGTGGGAGAGTTGCTAGGTCTAATACATATTGATATATGTGGACCTATGTCAACTCAAGCTCTAACAGGCTATAGCTACTTCATTACCTTCACCGATGATCACTCACAGTTTGGGTATGTGTTCTTGATGAAACACAAATTTGAAGCCTTTGAAAGGTTCAAAGAATTCAGAAATAAAGTAGAGAAACAACATGACAAGAATATTAAAATACTTCGATTGGATCGAGGTGGTGAATACTTAAGTCAAGAGTTTCTAGATTATCTAAGAGACAATGGTATATTGTCTCAATGGACTCCACTATATACACCGCAGTATAATGGTGTATCTGAGAGGAATAACCGGACCTTGTTGGATATGGTCAAGTCAATGATGAATCATGTGAATCTTCCCAAGTCCTTTTGGGGCTATTCACTTTAGACAGCTGTTTACTTACTAAACAGAATGCCAACCAAGGTAGTCTCCACTACTCCATATGAGATATGGAATAGTAAGAAATCTCATGTATCTTACTTGAAGATATAGGGTTGTCCTGCTTATGTGAAGCGGACTCTATCAGACAAATTGGATGCTAAGTCTGATAAATATCTATTTATTGGATACCCTAAGGAAATAAGGGGTTACCAATTCTATCATCCTGTGGAATAAAAAGTGTTTGTTTCAAGGTATATTGTGTTTTTAGAGAAAGAGTTTCTCTTGCAAAAAAATAGTGGGAGTGTCGTTGGGCTAGAGGAGGCTCAAGAGACTCAAATAAACATTGATGAGATACCTGGTGAAGCACCACAACCGATGACTCATAATGATGAGTCATCGGCTGGATCTATTGTGACACCACATCTTCGTAGATCTGGTAGAACACGCAACATTCCTGAGAGATATGGATTTCTCGTAAGTGAATCGAACGACGTGTTACTCATTGATGATGAGGAGCCTACCAATTATAAAGAAGTTCTGAAAAGTTCAGAAAGGGATAAATGGCTTAACGCCATGAAGTCGGAAATGGATTCCATGTATAAAAATCAAGTTTGGAACTTGGTTGACCCACTTGAAGGCATAAAACCTATAAGGTGCAAGTGGATTTTCAAGAAGAAAACTGACATGGATGGTAATGTGATTACCTATAAGGCTAGATTAGTGGCGAAAGGGTATCGTCAAAAGCAAGGTGTTGATTATGACGAGACCTATTCACTTGTTGTTATGCTTAAATCCATTCGGATGCTCCTAGCCATAGCAGCTCATTATGATTATGAGTTATGGCAGATGGATGTGAAAATAACTTTCCTTAATGGAAACCTACTCGAGGACGTGTATATGATACAGCTTGAGGGTTTCATATCGGTCGATAAAACCAAGGTATGCAAACTGTGACGATTTATATATAGACTGAAGCAAGCATCCAGGAGCTAGAATATCCATTTTGATGAGACAATCAAAAAGTTTGATTTCTCACAAATTTCGAACAAACCTTATGTGTACAAGAAGATTAGTGGGAGTCCAGTCGTATTCCTAGTATTGTATGTCGATGACATATTACTTATTGGAAACAATATTTTTGTCTTACAGTCAGTTAAAATTTAGTTGTCCAAGACATTTTCTATGAAAGACCTGGGAGAAGCAACCTATATCCTCGGGATTAAGATTTACAGGGATAGATTGAATCGATTGCTTGGTCTTTCGCAGTCTATATATATAGACCGAGTGTTATAGAGGTTTAGCATGTCAGAATCCAAGAAAGGTTTCCTACCCATTAGGCATGGGATACACCTTTCGAAGTCTATGTGTCCGCGCACAGAAGATGAGAGGATTTGCATGAATAAGATTCCCTATGCATCTGCAATAGGATCTATCATATATGCTATGTTATGTATGAGGCCCAATGTATCATAAGCTCTGAGTGTCACGAGCAGATACCATTCTGATCCAGGAATGGATCATTTGGCGGCTGTTAAGATGATCCTTAAGAACTTGAGAATAACTAAGGATGTGTTCCTAATATATGGAGAAGGAGATATGGTAATATACGGGTATATGGATGCCAGCTTCTAGACAGACAAGGATGATTCTATGTCTCAATCTAGTTAAGTATTTACCTTAAATGGAGGCACAATAAGTTGGAAAGGTTCCAACCAAGACACCGTAGTGGATTCTACCACTAAGGCAGAATACATTGCAACTTTGGAAGCAACAAAGGAAGCAGTTTAGATCGATAAGTTCATCTCTGAACTTGATGTTGTCTCATCAACGATACAAACATGTGCTTCACCACTATCATTTGATCAGAGAGATCATAAGTAGGAAGGAAATACAAATCGAGAAGATTCCCACTGAAAAGAACTTAGCGGATCCTTTAACTAAGGCCTTACCTCAAAGCAAGTTTGAGGGCCATGTTAGGGCTTATGGTATTGGATACCGTGGCAATTGACATTAGGTCAAGTGTGAGATTGTTAGTAATATATGAGAGGTGTCCAAAGGCAATCGCCTTTTGTTTAAACCATTTATATGATAAATGAAGATTCACTATTTGAGTATATATGTTTTCATGTATTTAATTAGATCTTAAACTCATTTATTGAATGTCCACAATACGATTCACAACATGAGAGAATTTATGATTGGATCACAACTAGTGAGTATCTCTACATGTGTAATTTTGATGTATTAGAATTATCCCTAGTCGATGAATTGATGGATTTGGACACCATCAATTCTGTCGAGACTAGCATGAGGTATACTCTTTGGTGTATCCAAGCAGCTGATTCTCACTGGCTGGAGACATTATGATGTCCAGAGTTAATCGTGGATGCTACTTATGGTAACTAGTTCATTGGAGTGACCAGCTGTAAGACTTCATATGGTTCTCGGTATATATGGATATGTCAATGAAGTTCTTACTGTAGCTTAAGTGCAATGTTCCTTTGACTTATGGTATTCAAGTCTTCTTGGTCATGGAGACTTATGCTTTGACATCTTAAGCAAGCATCTCCAAGGAGATATGGACCCTGGATGATTGGGTATAAGTGGAAATGCTCGAATGTGTTTGAATAGCCTATAAAGGATTCACCACTCCTTGCGAGGAGATGTATACCCATGGCGTCTCGTCGGATTGTTACTAAAGTCTTTGGCCAAAGCATTACATGTTTAGAGTAAGGTACTCTTAGATACATGTGCAGTAACTAAAATCCATAGGACAAGGAAATGATACTTGGGCAAGGTATGACATAGTCAGCCTAGTGGGGACTGACACTATAGACCATGTCCTGAACTAAGTGGGTATAAGATGAGTGAAGGGAACGGGGCACGATTCATTGTAGCTGCTGAAGGGTTTCAAAAATTATTCTGGAATCAACCGTTGATTTTTCGATTAATTGGGGATCATGATGTACTACTAGGTGCTGAAGGTTTTTGCTCGGAACCAAAGCTCTGATACCACTTGAAGGTAGGAAACTTCGCTTCCCACTTCAACTCGGTCTCTTGTTCATGGTGATCCCTTCTACGTCCCCGGATAATAAAAAATTATCCTTGACAAGAGGGATTACCCAAGCTATCATTTCATCGTCGTGCTATTCGATTAGAGTAGTCACTTGAATAAACTTGTTGTTCAAGCCACCAACCTCTATTCTACGAATAGCCGCAGAATAGACGATGTATGGATCGTCGGCTTTTGTATTTATATTCGGGGTCCAAGTTATATTAGCCACAAAACAAAATATATAACATACATATGATTGAAGAACAAATATAGACAACTTACAAAAGAATATAAACAAACGTTATACCTCTTGATCTTCTATTGTATGTCCTTCCTCCTTTTGGACGTCGTGTGGGCGACGATCTACCAAAAGTCAAAGCTCCTAGATCACCAATCTTCCTTCCTTGCTTGCTCCGAACAAGAGGAAGACTAAGAAACAAAACACTTCTCCTTCTTTCAACCAACCACCAAGCTCCAAGCTTGGTGCTTGCCGCTGGCCAAGAAGGAGAACAAGGAGAGTGAACGCCGGCCAAGACTTTAAGGGAAGAGACCCTAGACTTCTTTCCATTGGCCAAGGAGAAGAGGGGAGAAGGTTTTGACGCCGGCAAAGGGAGAGGAAGCAAACCTTTGGCGCTGGACAACTAGGAAGAGGAAGAAGAAAAGGAAAAAACTTCCTTATTTGTGGCCACCCAAGCCTCCAAAACCCTAAGCCTCTCTAACCATAATCCTATTCCTGTTGGATGTCGATTGACTCGAGTTTGCTCGAGTCAATCGTAGTTGGAGATCGATACGGCCGGCTAGAGGGGGGTGAATAGCCCTCGTTCGTTGGATGGTGGAATTTACTCGTTCTCGTTGCGTGCTCGTCTACAATTCTTGTTAGCACAGCGGAATAACAATAACAATACTAACAAGATGCACAAATACAAATAAGCATACGCAAACACACACGATATACGTGGTTCGGAACCGAATGGTTCCTACTCCACGGGCGAGCTCCTCGAGCTCTAGTTATGCACACGACACTAACTAAAACACTCCTTTTCGACTACACGTCGGAGGTGGAGAAACCTCTCACAAGCAATTACACTAAGTAATGAAATACAAGCAATACAAAGACAAATACGAAATACACGTAAAGAACACTTTACAACGCTTGCTTTGAACCCTTTGCTTGTTGCTTGCTTTAGATGGCTCTTGAAGGTCTGGAATGCAGCAGCAATTCCCCTCCAATAGCTTCACAAAAGTCTTGGCAAAATCCTCCCTCTTGAGCTTCTTTTATAACCTGCATCAAGCTGATTTCGCGCCCATCAGTCGACTGATCGTGACCATCAGTCGACTGGTCCCATAGCCATTGTCTCACAACGGCCAGATCCACGTTGGTTAAGTTCCAACGGATCACACATCAGTCGACTGATGGCACCCATCAGTCGACTGATCATCCATCAGTCGAGTGTTGGCGAGCTCGACTCCATTCTGTGCCCGTGCACAGTGTCATCAGTCGACTGTCATCCCTCGGCAGTCGACTGATCCTCCCAACAGTTGACTGCCCTCCCTCGGCAGTCGACTGATCAGCCAGACTTGGTTCAGTCGAACACTGGTCGAACCCATACGACCTAGAGCAGTCGACTGACACCTATGCCAGTCGACTGATGTCGGCTAAAACCTCAAACACAAAGTTGTTTAAGCGTCTGACACTCAGTCTTAGCCACTTGGACAAGTCCACCTTATCCCTCATGGAGTTTCCCACCGAAGCTCTCTTCCCTCGGCCTACATCCCTCGGATGCGACAAGCGCACGGCTTCGCAACGCCATCCTTCACATCTCATGCACTAGAAGTATGCTTCCCTTTGGGCTCACTCCATTTGCTCCCCGTCCGGCGGTCCCTCGGATGCACCAAGCGCACGGCTTCGCAATGTCATCCTTCACCGACTCAAAGACCCGAGCCTAGTGAACTTGCCAAGTTCTCAAGACTTCCCAAATGCACCAAGCGAACGGCTTCTCAATGCCTTTCTCACCAAGCACCAAGCGCACGGCTTCGCAATGCTTTGGATTTCCCATGCCAAGCACCAAGCGCACGGCTTCGCAATGCTTTGGACTTTCCCATGCCAAGCACCAAGCGCACGGCTTCGCAATGCTTTGGACTTCCACACCAAGCTCCATACTTGGATTTTCCATGCCAACCCCATGTTGGACTTTCCCATGACAATCCCATGTCATGAGTTTTGTCTATCATCAAAATACTATCAAGGTACTGCTTGAGTCAAACTCGAGTCAACCTGGGTCGATTGCACAAACAATTCCTTCTCTAATTCTACTTGTCGCCCATCCTATCTTCTCCTTTTATAGAGTTAGGGATAATCCTTGTTTTAATCTCCACCATTGGTTCTAGGGATTTAATCTCAACCGTCGGATCTAGAGATTTAATTTCAATCGTCGGATCTAGAGATTTAATCTCTACCTTTGGATCTAGAGTTTTGTTTTCATCAATTGGATCTAGGCTTCATGAGGTATTAATAGGCTATAATAGGGACCATGAGGAGGAGTTGGATCTTGGCCACCCAATGGATCAAGCCCACATAAAGTCCGATACATTAATGATAATCCAATCCACTAAAGGATTATCATTAATCTACCTCACCAACCCCCATAAGTTAATATGGGCTCCATATATTATTTTTACATTTTTCTCCCCGTGTTTAAGATCTCGAATGTCCGCCAATTAATTAATTTACTGACCATTAATTAATCAACATCTAACTCCATGAGTAATACCACTCAACCTTTTCATCATGCCGGACCAAGTCCACCTGCAGGGTTTACATGATGAACCTAATGAGCTCCTCAAGGGGACATCATCATCCTAATATATAGGACAGATTTCCTTCTATAATCAATGGCACATCATATAAATAATATCATTTCCCGACTTATCGAGCCTATCGATTTAATCTATAAATCTCGCCCATTGGTAAATCAAAGAAATGAATACTAAGTATATGTGCCCGTTATTATATCAGGATTAAGAGCATGTACAATATAATATCTGAGGTCCGATTTGATTATGTAGTCAGCAATAAATCAAATCACCTCTAAGTCAGTCCTGCTCAATACACACAAAGTGTACTAGTGTGATTCATTGGTCAAGACAAACCAATACCAAATCACACTACAACCATACCAATGGTTTGTCCAAAGCCATCTTGGTTGTGAGCCTATACTTATACTTTACAAGGAGCCGATAACATGATCTCCCGTGTAACACCACACACCATGTTATCTACAATGTAATGTATTAGACAATATGCATAACCATAAATATGCAAACAATGATCATGTGATTCTTATTTCAAAAGAAAGATGTTCATACAAAAGATAGACTTTTCAGTATACATCCCAACGATCGTTCTATAATTAATGATTAATTATAGATGGCCAACATAAATCGGGAACCTATTTGATCACACGGACAACGAGCGTAATCCGAAGGATTTAAAACGAGCTTGAGAATGAGATTCTCATATCGAGAGAAACTAGGTTTGGTTAGACCAAACAAGAAGCGAGCATGAAATCGTTTCAGTCACAATGGAAGCATGGATGGGCCAGTCTTATGAAGACATGATGGATGAACCAAATTGGTTTGGTTCTAATCCAATGGTGTAAAATAAACCAAAGTGGTTTGGTTTGTTTTAAACGAATGAACCAAGGTTGGTTCGGTTCATTTTAACTTAAAAATGACCAATGCAGTTTGGTTTATTTTAACTTAAGTTATTGGAATGGGTTAACATATTTTGGTTATGAACTAATAACTGTTAGGAGAATATATTCTCTATAAAACATGGCTTAAGGGTTTTTCGTGGAGAATTAATTGGTTTAAGGGTTTTGGAAACCCTAGCCACCTTCTCCTCTTCTTCCTTGCTCTAGCCGCCAAAGTTGGTTGCTGCCAAACTTTATTGTTTCCATCTCCTCGCCATCGGCCACCCACCAGCCGTCAGTAACTCCTCCGACCATCCTCCATTGGCCACCGGCGACCAAGGAGCAGCCGACCATTGATTGGTCGACCATATCTTCCACCAAACAAGCTGTCCAGATTCTGGACAGCATGTTCTCCTCTTCGTGGAGAGGTCGTTGATTCGACCTATTTACCGGTGATTGATTCTCCGGCAATCCTCATAGGTGGAGGGTTGAGTTTTCATCAATCGGTTAACGAAAACCGCTTCCGAGAAGCGAGTTTGCGAAACTCAATTTTTGGATCCGAATTTTTTATTCGGATTATGATCGTCACTCGGATCACATCGTCTTCGACTCGAGACTAGTGAATTTTGCGAAGATGAGGCTCGTGGCTTTGTGAAGCCATCCCGACGATACTCGTCTTGGATACGGATAAAGGCGATTCTAGCGAGAGTCGCTCCGGTTGATGTCATTCCCGCTGCACGTGATACGTCAGGTATAACTAGCGTAATTTCCTTTTATTGCAAAATTTGAAACTGCAATTATGTCTACACATGTTGTATCTTGCATGTGTGTGATGTGTGTGTTGTAATAAATTAGATTTATTACTTTTAATTCTTCTACTGTGCACATCTTTACGAAACATGTTCGAACACACAATCGCCACGATGCCGGAGAAACCCAACAGTGGTATCAGAACCCAAGTTGTGTTTCGATATAATCATAAAATTATTTTGTGATAGTCATAATTATATTTATGGAAATTTTCTACTTTTGGAAATTTTAGAAGTATTTATAGAAATTTTCTAATTTTGAAAATTTTAGAAATGTTTATGGAAATCTTCTACTTTTGGAAAGTTTAGAAGTATTTATGGAAATTAACACTTTCCATAAATAAAATATGTGATTAGATTTGGAAATTTGTTTCCTAATTTAATCATGATTTGATTTAGGAATAAAATCTAAAACATATTTTATTTCCTTAAATAGTTTTAACAATTTAGGAAATTTATTTCCTAAATTAAATTTGACTTTCCTTAATTAAGACTTTCTATAAATAAAATATTTGATTAGATTTGGAATTTTTTTTCCTAATTTAATCATGATTTGATTTAGGGAATCAAATCTCAAACATATTTTATTTCCATAAATAGTTATGACATATAAAGAAATTTTGTACATGTCATAATTGTATGTCATGTAATTGCATTAGATGCATATCATTATGTCATGCGTGTCATGACATGTAGATGTAAGCCATGTATGTCATGTCATGTAGATAATAGTTATTTGCATGCAAAGAGGATGAGACATTAAAACCCTTACACAATATTAAAGCCTACACCTTCCATTAATATGGTTAGAACTAGAGTTCTATTTCTTGTTTGGGTTGTTGGACTCTCTCCAAGCCCGACTCGAACCTGAACATGTTCAAACCATGGAATAGTTTAATACTAATATGGTAAGAGTTAGAGGTCAATCATTAGCTTTGGTTGTTGGACTCTCTCCAAGCCGGGCTAATTGGTTGAATGCGCTCTAACCATATTAAAATTATTTCTCGATTAATGGGTTGGCTTTAACCTGAAGGATCGGCTTGTTGGACTCTCTCCAAGGTCGATGTAAAGGGAGGTGAAGTTGTGTGTTATGCATATGATGCATACTTGTTAATGAGTTAACAACCCGATGTATATGTGAACATTCAATTAGTTGATAGCACATTGTGATTGTTGCATATATGTGATATGCAATCGATATACTTAATACCTACCATCGTAGCTATGAATGGCTTGTTGGACTCTCTCCAAGGTTGTTTATATTTATGTTGGATATCAGCCCATTCAGAGATGGACCTACGATCTCCCGAAGTGATTTTGGGGTTTTAAAATTCGAAAAATGAATGGGATTTTGTAAATGTATGTTGATGCATTTTAAAATCATTTTCTCATATATGCTCGATTTGTATTTCTAGGTTAATCGCTTGATCATGATGTTTTTGAATTTGTGCTCTATTTTGAATTCGAATAAATTGACTGGGTTGAACTTCTTGGACTAGCTTAGAAAATTGAGAATTATTCTCAAGGCAGAAAAGTTTGCGTATGTCCTCGAAGAGCCTCTTCTAGCCCGTCTTAGTGATGATGCAACTCTGGAGCAATTGTTAGCCTATTAAAAACATGTGAGTGATTCTGAACTAGTGAGTTGTATCATGCTAGCCGCAATAGTACCCTAGCTGCGGAAGCAGCATGAGCATATAGATGCTCATACCATAGTCTTTCATCTTTATGAGTTGTTTGATGAGCAAGTGAGATTCGAAAGGTTCGAAGTCTCCAATCTCCTCTTCACCTCTGAGATGCAAGAAGGTTAATCTATGATACTGCTCAATATGCTGAAGACTGTGGAGCCTTCTGTGAAGCATGAGCAGGGGACTGTGCTATTAGTAGATTCCTCGAAGAAAAGTTCTAAGAGGAAGTCAATGGAACAACAGAAGGGGAAGAAGAAAAAGTCTTAAAAGGAAAAACCAGCTCAAAGGGCACTTACCATCATTATGGCAAGGAGGGTCATTGGCGGAGAAACTACAAGATTTATCTTGAGTCTGTGAAGAAGAAGAACGCATCCAATGCCCCATCCTCTTCAGGTATCTTTGTTATTGATTGTCATTCTATTTCCTCAAACACTTGGGTATTGGATACTGGGTGTGGCTCACATATATGTAATGACATACATGAGCTAAGGAATAGAAGAAGACTCGTCAATAGAGAGTCAAATTTAAGTGTTAAGAATGGAGCAAAGGTTGCTACACTTGCCATCGGAACGTATTTATTGAAACTCCCAACAGGACTTGTCTTAGAACTGAACAATTGCTTTTATGTTCCTTCGTTGATAAAGAACATCATTTCTATTTCTTGTTTAAATAGAAATGGGTACCATTTAACATTTAGTAACCATTGTTGTTACATAACTTTGAATGACATTCTTTATGGGACTAAAACTTTAAGCAATGGTATTTATACGTTGGACGTATCCAGTGACTTTACAAGGAGCCAATAACATGATCTCCCATATGACACCACACACCATGTTATCTATAATGTAATGTATTAGACAATATGCATAGCCATAAATATGCAAATAATGATCATGTGATTCTTATTTCAAAATAAAGATGTTCATACAAAAGATAGACTTTTCAGTATACATCCCAATAGGTGACACTCATGATCGTTCTATAATTAATATTTAATTATAGATGGCCAACATAAATCGGGAACCTATTTGATCACATGCACAATGAGCGTAATCCGAAGGATTTAAAATGAGCTTGAGAATGAGATTCTCATATCAAGAGAAACTAGGTTTGGTTAGATCAAACAAGAAGCGAGCATGAAATCGTTTCAATCACAATGAAAGCATGAATGGGCCAGTCTTATGAAGACATGATGGATGAACCAAATTGGTTTGGTTCTAATCCAATGGTGGAAAATAAACCAAAGTGGTTTGGTTTGTTTTAAACGAATGAACCAAAGTTGGTTCGGTTCATTTTAACTTAAAATTGACCAATGCAGTTTGGTTTATTTTAACTTAAGTTATTGGAATGGGTTAACGGATTTTGGTTATGAACCAATATCTGTTAGGAGAATATATTCTCTATAAAACATGGCTTAAGGGTTTTTCGTGGAGAATTAATTGGTTTAAGGGTTTTGGAAACCCTAGCCACCTTCTCCTCTTCTTCGTTGCTCTAGCCGCCCAAGTTGGTTGCTGCCCAACTTTATTGCTGCCTTCTCCTCGCCACCGGCCACCCACCAGCCGCCGACGACTCCTCCGGCCATCCTCCATTGGCCACCAGCGACCAAAGAGCAGTCGACCATTGATTGGCCGTCCATATCTTCCACCAAACAAGCTGTCCAGATTCTGGACATCTTTTTCTCCTCTTCGTGGAGAGGTCATTTGGTCAGCATTTTGCACTCCGATAACGACCTATTTTCCGGGGATTGATTCTCCAGAAATCCTCATAGGTGGAGGGTTGAGTTTTCATCAATCAGTTGAAAAAAACCGCTTCCGAGAAGCGAGTTTGCGAAACTCAATTTTTGGATCCGAATTTTTTTATTCGGATTGTGATCGTCTCTCAAATCACATCATCTTCGACTCGAGGCTAGTGAATTTGCAAAGATGAGGCTCGTGTCTTTGTGAAGCCATCTCGACGATACTCGGCGTGGATACGGATAGAGGCGATTCTAGCGAAAGTCGGTCCGGTTGATGTCATTCCCGCTGCACGTGATACGTCGGGTATAACTAGCGTAATTTCCTTTTATTGCAAAATTTAAAACTGCGATTATGTCTACACATGTTGTATTTTGAATGCGTGTGATGTGTGTATTGTAATAAATTAGATTTATTGCTTTTAATTCTTCCACTGTGCACATGTTTATGAAACATGTTTGAACACACAATCGCCACGGTGCCGGAGAAACCCAACACTTAGAGGCATAGCTCATACGGGACATCTACCTATATTATACAAATCTTGGGCGATTAGCCAAAGCTAACTCAAGATGAGTGGTAATTGAAAAGGATATCTCATGCGATGAGCACAATGAACAAACAATGTTGTTCATATAGATGTACAAGAGTTACATTAGATGTAATTGGTACAAGTTACCTACCTAGCTTATACGAGTCTTGGGCGATTAGCCAAAGCTAACTCAAGATGCGGTATAATATGGATCATGTCTCATTTTGTGACCAGTGAGAGAATCATTTAGTTAAAATGCCTAATTAAATGATTGAAATATGATACATTTCTACACTTTTGTATTGTAGATCACCATATCGTCAAATACGCCAAACACACACTCTCTACGATCTGTCCTTGATAAGGACAAGCTCATTGGAGCTAATTTCCTAGATTGGTACAGGAACTTGATGATAGTCCTCAAGCAAGACCGTAAACTGTATGTCCTAAAGCAGTCCATTCCTGAACCACCCTCCCCTACAACCACTCGTGTTGATAAGGATGCTTATAAGAAGCATCAAGATGACGCATTGGATGTGTCATGCTTTATGTTTGCCACCATGACCTCTGAGCTTCAAAAATTAACATGAGAACATGGATGCCTATGGTATGGTTGAGCATCTGAAATAACTATATCAGGGACAAGCAAGGCACGAGAGATACGAAGTATCAAAGGCCTTGTTTCAATGCAAAATGCAAGAAGAAACTCCCGTAGGCACTCATGTACTCAAGATGATTGGGTACATTGAGAACCTACAGAGATTGGGATTTCCATTGGGCCAAGAGTTGTCCACTGACCTTGCTCTTCAGTCACTACCAGAAGACTATAGTCAATTTGTCATGAACTATAACATGAATGAAATTGACAAGACTTTAGCTGAGTTGTTGAGCATGTTATGAACTGCTGAACTCAACCTTAAGAAGGCAAAGCTTGGTACCATTTTGATGGTGAACAAAGGCAAAGGCAAAGGCAAGAAGAAGCCTAAAGGTAAGGGTAAGATCCAAGCCAAAGGCAAAGGCAAAGGCAAGGTAAATGCATTAAAACCTAAAGGAGGGGTGTCTAAGGAAGGGGAATGCTTCCACTACGGTGAGACCGGGCATTGGAAGAGAAACTGCAAGCTATACTTGGAAGAGGTGAAAAGGAAGAGAAGTGAGACTTCTACCTCAGGTATACATGCTATCGAAGTCAATTTATCTATCTCGTCTTCTTGGGTATTAGATACCGGTTGTGCTTCTCACATTTGTACCAATGTGCAGGGCCTTTGAAAGACTAGATCATTGACAAAGGGCAAGATGGACCTATGGGTAGGCAATGGAGCAAAAGTTGCCGCCATCGCTTTAGGGGCATTCCTTATCCTTGCCCACTGGGCTTATCTTAGAACTAGAAGAATGTTGTTATGTTTTTGCCTTGACTAAAAATATTATCTCTGTTTCTTGTTTAGACAAGAAAGGTTTCTCATTTGTAATAAAGGACAAGTGTTGTTCTATTTATTTAAATGATATATTTTTTTGTAGTGCACACCTTGTGAATGGTCTCTATCTTCTAGATCTTGAAACCCCAATCTATAACATAAATACCAAACGGTTCAAATCTAATGATCTGAACCAAACATATCTCTGGCATTGTCGCCTGGGTCACGTAAATGAGAGTCGCATATCCTAGCTCCATAAGGATGGATTACTGGACTCTTTTGATTTTGAATCATATGAGACATGCGAATCCTGTCTTCTAGGCAAGATGACCAAGACTCCATTTAGTGGACATGGCGAACGAGCTACTGATTTGTTAGAACTCATACATACTAATGTATGTGGGCCTTTCAATGTAGCAGTTAGAGGAGGCTATCAGTACTTCATTACTTTTACTAATGATTTCAGTAGATATGGATATATGTATCTTATGAGACACAAATCTGAATCCTTTGAAAAGTTCAAAGAATTCAAGAATGAAGTACAAAACCAACTTGGTAAGAATATAAATGTGCTTCGATCAGATCGAGGTGGGGAATAAGTTAGCCAAGCTTTTCATGACTATCTCATTGATTTTGGGATTAGATCTCAACTCACTCCACCTGGAACACCATAGTGGAATGGTGTATAAGAAAGGAGAAATCGTATATTATTAGATATGGTACGATCCATGATGACTCACACAAATCTTCTTTCTTTCTTCTTGGGATATGCTTTAGAGACGACTACTTTCACACTTAACCACGTCTCATCTAAGGCAGTCATAGAGACACCATATGCGATATGGACTGGAAAGAGTCCCAAGATATCTTTTTGATGTGAACAAAACATATAGGGTTTTAGGAGTAGTTTTCGCTCACATCTCATTACATTTCATGTTAGTTTCATGCGTATGTTACTTTGTTTTGCATGCATTTCCTATTTTCTGGTTCAGATATCTGCTCTTTGTACTTTTGCATTCAATATAGCATTCCGAGGGAAAAAGGCACACTTTCAAAGTAAAAGAAGGGCATTTTGCAGCTAGACGTAGAATGGGACAGGGCCAGGGCATGTGGCTACACACGGTCGTGTCCAATGGGAGAGATCAACCACCCCAAGGCCGCACATAGCTTGGCCATGTGGAAACACGAGACTGTGGCAGCCCAGGAGATTGACACGATTAGGGTTTTTTTTTTGGATTTTGCAGCGATCCGATGTGATGTCTATATAAGGAGAGCTCCACCCAAACCCTAGGGGGAGGCACGATGGCTGGGATGGCACACTGAAGCCCTAAAAAGCTTCAGGAACTCGCAACAGGGAGGAAGAACACCGTCGGAGATCCAAGTTCTACACTTTAATACTTGAGAGAAGGCCACATCGGCATTGTAACCTCTTGTTCTTGCATTTTATTTCTGATATATTCGAACATGAACATGCCTTGTGATTCTCCTCTTCTATATATGGAGTAGTTCCTTCGATTCTAGGATTAGGGAGTAGCTTGTGTACGCATGACATATTGCTTCAAATTGAATTCTATTTTTGAGTTTGAATTTGTAATTGGAAATTGTTTATACCAATATCTATGCGTATTTGGTTTTCTACCTGTTGTGTATAGGCGATACGAGGGATGACAACCCTTGTATCTAACATTTAGGGGATTTATACAAGGAACCTAGGGGTAAACCTGATTTCCTGTAACCGTGGGTAGAAGGATGCGATGGAACTGGAAATAGTTCATCACAGGGATTGATTTGGCATCCTCGTACCGCCTATCCCGTCCTTGTAAGGCAGAGATAGCTCACGATAAATGATGTGGCTCATCGTGAGAGTGTATGATGTCCGTTCCACAAAACCATAGTAAGATGTTTAGACAATGGCTAGTTGATAGCATGTTTTGCGACACACAAGTGAAATCGAAGTCCTAGAATTCCTCTCAAAGATCTCAGCATGCTCCTTTCTTCCTCCGTGTGACACCATACTAGAGTTTAGTCTACCGACAACCCTCGCAATAGAAACTTTTAGATTTTACTTCCGAACAATTTCACCCACTGAACAAATCGGTACTCGAATCTCAGTCCCTATGGGATCGATAATCTTTTATTACTTGACAACATCCATGCACTTGCGGGAGTTGAGTGCGAGCGTGCGCTTCATGTCCTCGATGATCTTCGTCATGAGATTTGAGGCTGCATTCACGTGCATCAAGTTTTTGGCGTCATTGCCGGGGACTGATCGATTCGATATCGAATCGAGAAGTGAATAATTGGATCGGACTTAGGATTAGAATTATTTACTTGTTTAATTTTCTTTTTAGTTTGCTACATTTACTTTAGTTTTATATTTTCCATATTTAGATTTAGTTTTTCTTTTTATTTTAGTAGTAGTTTTCTATTTCCTTATTGCCTCTTTGATTTTATTAGCTAGATTTGTTTATTTCTTGTTTCTTAGTTTTAGGTAGCACTCCTAATTTTTGTGGCTCAGTTATTCGTATGCTTAGACGCTTAGGATCGGAAGGTCTAATTCCGATCGACTTATAAATCGAACGAACCTTTCATCGTCGGAAAGAAGAACAGAAGAGGATAGAGGACCAAGCTGCATCCAAAGTACATATAGGTAGCCGACCTCTACGGGATTACGTAGCTCCTAGCGCTAGAGGATTTAGGCTGAGTATAGCTGGACCATCTATTTTGGCAAACAACTTTGAACTTAAATGAGCACTTATACATATGGTACAACAGAGTCACTTCAGGGGAGTTGCAATTGAAGACCCGAACCGGCACCTAGAGGCATTTTTTGAAATCTACTCAACAATGAAGATGAACGGAGTCCCTCCTGACGCGATCTGCCTAAGCCTATTCCCCTTCTCATTGCGGGATAAGGCTAAGGCATGGCTTTACTCCCTACCTTCAGGAAACATCACTATATGGGAGCAATGTGAGCAGCAATTTTTTAACAAATACTTCCCACCAAGCAATACTGCTCACATGTGCCATCTTATCATTAGCTTCCATCAGAAGGAGGGGGAGTTCTTATTCGAAGCTTGGGATCGCTACAAGGGGATACTCTACCAATGCCCCCACCACGGACTGGAAAGGTGGCTGGTGATCCACATCTTCTATAATGGAATTGCATACGTCATGAAGATGTCCCTAGATTCTGCTGTAGGAGGAGCACTTATGAATAAGACCATAGAGGAAGCGAAAGAGCTGATAGAAGAGGTGGCCTAGAACCACCATCAGTGGGCTTCCGAACATGGTCAACCAGCTCCTGCAGCGGGATGATACATTGTCAACTCCATGGACCACCTAGCAGCGAGAATGGACGCGCTTAGTAGACAATTTGACTCTTTGAATCCTACATCTGCATGCGCAGTCATTGACTTTGGAGAAGGAGCAGCAGTATATCGGGAGGACAACTGTGAAGGGCAGAGCAGCTTAGAAGAGCAGATTGAGCACTGCGATGCAGTTGGGGTCTACAATCTAAGGCCCAACAACCCATATCTAGTACCTATAATCCCTGATGGAGGAATAACCGAATTTCTCCTATAAGAATAACTCGGAAAACTTCCAACCATCAGGAGGGTATGGGCAGCAGCAGGGCAATGGGCAACAACAATAGAAGTCTAGGCTAGAACTGATGATGGAAAACTTCATTGCTACCCAAACTAAGGCCAATGCAGAATTTCGTCGCCAACATTAGAAATCTGAAGAGTTACTCAGAGACTTGAAGGCCACCATTGACGGTCTTGTAAGTCGCACAAGGATGTTGGAGACACAAGTGGCCCAGATAGCCCAAACCATGTCAAAATCTATGGAGAGCTCTCCATCAGTACACGAGCCAAGTTAGGCTAAAGAAGAAGGAGTGCGCAGCAACAGAGAAGCACCGAGAAACAGATTTGCCAAGGGGTGTGCTGCCATGATTTCCACCCTACTTGACCAAGCTGAAATTGAAGATAAGATTCCACCACAGCTTGAGGACCCTAGTGAATTTGTTATCCCCTGCTCAATTTATGGAGAAAGCTTCGATAACGCACTGTGCGACTTGGGGTCATCAGTAAGTGTGATGCCCTATGCATTCTACATGGAGATGGGACTAGGTAATATACAACCAACGGGCATAGGGATACGTATAGTGGACGACACGATCAAGAAGCCCGTTAGCATGCTACCATAGGTGCCTGTGGTGATTGAGAATTTCGTGATACCCACATATTTCATCATACAAGACACAGGACCCAATCCCTATAATCTCATCATTTTGTGAAGGCCTTTTCTGCCAACTGCGGGGGAGTGCATAGATGTTAAGGCACATCAGATCTCCTTAGAGGTAGATGGGGAGATCATCCTCTTCAGCCTTTTAGAATGTAGAACCCCCTACCTAGACGGCTCCACTTTCAATAGGTTAAAGCTGAGGCCACCAGATGTCGATTTCGAGATGGATGAATGGAGGTTCATTGATTCTCCGGAGCCAAGTTGATAATGGAGTGTGATCAAGCTAAACGACCTTAAACAAAGCTCTTCTTGGGAGGCAACCCAAGTTTAGTTTTTAGATTTCCCTTTGATTGTATTGCATGCATTTAGTTAATTTGAACTTTGATTTCCATTTCATTTAGCATTAGTATCAGAAGAGAACTTTGTTAGGTAAAAATAAAATCAATATTAGCTTACCCGGCGAGGCGTATGAGGAAATTTGGATCGTTATGCAAAAAGGGGAGAAGAAAAGGGACACATGGCCTAGCCGTGTGTTTTCCCATGGTCGTGCCCCATCAACCCGAGGCACACGCAGCCTAGCCATGTGTTTTCACATGGCCGTGTCGCGCCAGGTTAAGTAGGGCGAGACGTGTGTTTTCGCCCCATTTGCATCGTGTGCTTCGATTTTTCTTGCCCTAGCCGTGTGGATTCTTCTTCCCCACCTACCCTAGGATAGTTCTAGAATTGTTAAGCTCCTTAGAGGCAGAAATTTTAACGGGTAGAGAGAGCGAAGAGGGGAGGATAACTTTTAGAATATTTAACATTGAGCATAAATGGACCCTCTACCAATGGAATTCATGCTTTAGCTTGCCGAGTGGGGGAGAGAGAAGAATCCCTATTGGTTTTAACTCTCGAATATTTTGGACTGAGTTGACGAGGGAGCACGCTTATGACCCTTCTAGGGCCAATGCATCGCGTCTCTAAAACCCCATTTTCCGATACCTCCACAGAATCATGCCCAGTACTATATTTGGTCATGGGGAGAGTGATGGTGTAGTAAGAGCTAGCGAGCTGCTTTGCCTCTGGGACATGCTACAAGAAATGAGTAGCATCGATATAGGGTCCCACTTCATCAGACACTTAGTGAAGATGGGCAAAGCAGAAAAAGGAGAGATTAATGTGGGAGGCCTACCTACCAACATTTGCCATAGGATGGGGTACGATTACACTGCATTAGAGAGTATAGAGGGGAGCCCTAGGATCGATCTAGGAGTGTGCGTGGCGATGAAAATGATTGTAAGAGAGTGACAATTCTTATGCTTTGTAAGAAAAAATCCTACAACCCTTAGGCTCCCCGACCCTGATTGTACCACCATCACCACACGTGTCAATTGGCACTTGGACCTGATAGTGGAGTCCCCGTCACACAAGGGACCATCAACATCGGCGCCCATCTCTCCTGTTGGTGCAACAATGCCCCAAGCATTTATATGTTTTGATGTTTGGATAATCATCTAAGTTAGGCAACAATTTGTGATCTAATTGTGACAATGTTCAAGTGACAGGGAAATCCAAGTATGAAGACTTGGTAAAGGCAAAGTCCAATTATGATCTTGGCAAGAGAAGTCCAAGGTAAAGGTTTGACGGCATAAGACCAAGAATGTTGTCTTGGCGGCATTAAGTCCAAACGGACCTTGGCAAAGAAAGTCCAAAGGCAAGACTTGGCAGCGTAAGTCCAAGCATGTAGACTTGGCGCCGTAAAGTTCAAGCATGATTTGGCAAAGGGAAACCCAAGACATGACAAAACCGAAGGAAGCTCTTGGAAGCAAAGCGCAAAGGATGAACAAGTTGCGGACTCGGAGGGATCCTGGAGGTGCAAGGCTTAAAGAAGAGCTAGAAGGTTGAGTCTAGGTCTAGGGGGTGAAATCAAGTATGAATTACTCATACTTGATGAGTATCGATCGGTCAGTGCTCGATCGAGTCGATGAAACCCGACGATCACCATTGCGCTGGCGCATTGGATCGATGTTGCGATCGATCGCCAACAAAGCGATGGCGCTCGATCGATCAAGCAAATACGGCACGAATGGAGTCACACTTGATCGCGACTGTGATCACTGATCGATCACTCATCACCAATCGATGGATGGATCACCGATCGATGAGTGAGTTGAGGTAACGACTCTGAATCCCGCAAATCCGGCTATTCAGAAGTCGTTAACCACGTCGGCTGTCGATTGATGTTGTGCATCAGTCGACTGATGGTGCTCCAACGGGAAAATCAACCCTCTCTCTATAAAAAGAGGGCTTGTGGAGGTTTTGAGGGCTAATGCTTATTCTCTGATAATACTTTCAAGCCTCCATGATTTTTCCAAGCTTTCTAGTGATTTTAAATCTCCTCTTCCTCTCTAAGCTCTATCTTCATCCTTTGTAAGAAGAGGAGGATTGTTGTAAAGGAAGGCTTCATAGTGATATTGATTAGGGTTGATCCACCTCAAGGATCACCGTGGAGTATGAGCTCTATCTCCGAACCACGTAAAAGAATCGTGTTAGCATTATTTTCATTTGTGTTATTATTATTTTTGTTGTGCTTCCACTAATCTTTTTGTAGAGACGAAAAACAAGCTATTCAGCCCCCCCTCTAGCTTCCAATCGATCACCAACAAGTGGTATCAGAGCCCGGATCGCATCGGAAGATCTAACAATCAACCAGAGCAAAATGGCTTTTCAAGAGGGGTATAGCACGGCGAGGCCTCCGTTCTTCGACGACAATGACTTCGGCTACTGGAAAGGTAGGATGGAGTATTATTTAATCAATGATATTGAAAATTGGTTTAGTATTGTAGATGGTTTCGTGAAGCCGGTCGATGAACACGGAGCGCCCATACCGACCAAGGATTGGACGAGAGACATGGCCAAGAAGGCTCAAGCCACCACACTTCAATGTGGTTTGTCAAAAGAGCAATTAAGCAAGGTGGGGCCATTTGAATCGGCAAAGGATCTTTGGGAGAAGTTGATAGAGCTCAACGAAGGATCCAAGGAAACAAGAAGGGCCAAGAGAGATCTCCTAATTGGCCAACTTCAAAGCTTCTCCATGAAGACCAATGAGACCGTGAGCCAAATGCACGGTCGCTTCAAAGAAGTAGTCAACGGACTACATGTAATATGTGAGAAGGTCGACAACCGAGACCTTGTAAGGTATGTGCTCCAAGCCTTCCCTAGAATAACCTTGGGCTTCAATGGTAGATGCCTATAAGGTCTCTAGGGATCTCTCTTTGGTTAAGTTAGATGAGCTATTTTGTGAATTTCAATTACATGAACAAGCTAACACTTCATCTAAAGAGAAGGGTATAGCTCTTTTTCTAGGAAAGAAGGACAAAAAGAAGAAGGAGAAGAAAGAAGTGTCCTCCTCATCCGAATCCGAGGAAGACTCATCAAGTAGTGAAGATGAGCTATCGGCAAGCGAGCTGGCTCATTATGTCAAGAAATTTGGTGGGAAGTCAAGGAAACTCACCAAGAAAGATGTGAGGAGGATGTTCCAATCCTCAAGAGGTAAGTCTTCAAATATTTCAAATTCTACAACTAACGTAACTTTCTTTGGTTGCAACATGAAGGGCATATAAAGCCAAATTGCCCAGAACTAAAGAAGAAGGAGGAGAAGGAAAAGAAAAAGAAGGAAAAGAAGAAGAAGGAGGCAATGATGGCACAAACATGCGACACCCTAAGCATGGAGGATTCTTCCGACGATGAAGAAGTATGTCATGCCACCCGGAATCTAGCCCTCATGGCATTGGAGGAAGAAGTCGGGAGCTTAAGTGAGGAGTCCTCATCTTCTTCTTCAAGCGACGAATCATCATCAAGTGATGATGATGAGGTAAACAACTCTCCTAGGGTAGATTTACTTTACAAGACAATTGCATGTCTTCAAAATGCATTGAATAGATCGAAAACTAGGATTAAGGACTTAAAAGTAGAGATTAAATCACTTAAGAGTCTAGAACTGTCTTGTAGTAAATTATCTTGTGATGATGATGCATGTACCCTTAGGGATGAAAATGATGAATTGAGAAAAGAAATAGGTAACTTAAGAGCATGCTTAGAAAAATTTACTAATGGTTCTAAATACCTAGACATGATAATTAAGGATCAAAGGGCTATTTACAACAAGGCCGAACTAGGATATAGGCCTAAGGAAAAGGAGGTAGCATTTACATCCCTTGTTAGTAGAAAAAACATAATTAAAAGCAAGGGTAGAAAGGCTTGGGTTCCTAAGAAATTTCTAATTGATGCTAGTGGTCCTAAGATTTGGGTACCTAAGGATTGTATTTTTCATATGATATAGGTAGAAGAACCAAGCTTGTGGATCGTTGATAGTGGGTGCTCAAAACACATGACCGGTGATGAGAGAAAATTCTCCACTATCAACCACACTAGCAAGGGAAAGGTATCATTTGGTAATAGCAGCAAACTTAAGATTTTAGGAAAGGGCACAATTGAGGTATCCCCCAACCTTGCCATTCATAAAGTATTATTAGTTAAAAATATGAAATTTAATTTACTTAGTGTAAGCCAACTATGTGATGCAAATTTTGATGTTAAATTTGATTCTTCAAAATGTTTTATAAAATACAAAACCTTAAATGATTGCATGCTAGTAGGTTTTAGGAAATCAAATATATACTATGTTGATTTATCCTATGCTACTAATGCTTCTACTAAGTGTCATATTGCAAAAGAGGAAGAAAGTTGGCTTTGGCATAGGAGGCTAGGACACATAAACATGAAGAACATAGCCAAAATAGCAAAAATGAAGTTAGTCAAAGGGTTGCCTAAAGTCAAATTTCTCAAGGATAAAATGTGTGATGCATGCCAAGAAGGGAAACATTCAAAAACATCACACAAAGGTAAAAATTTACTTAGTACCGCTTTACCTTTAGAACTTTTACATATGAACTTATTTGATTGTCATGGTACCCCTTCTATGATTGGTAGTATATATTGCTTAGTAATAGTAGATGATTTTTCTAGGTTTACTTGGGTATTTTTCTTGAAAAATAAAGATGAAACCCTAGGAATAATCATAGGATTTAGCAAGAGAGTAGAAAATGAAAGAAAACTCAAAATCAACCGGATCCGTAGTGATCATGGTGGAGAATTTGAGAATTCTAATTTTTTCAACCTTTTGCTTAGAATAAGGGTACAAGCATGAGTTTTCTTGTCCTAGAACACCCCAACAAAATGGGTTTGTGGAAAGGAAAAATTGTGTCCTACAAGAAGCGGCTAGGACTATGCTAAATGCATATTTTTTACCTAGCTACTTGTGGGCGGAAGCGGTTAATACCGCTTGCTATATCCAAAATAGGGTGTTAATTCATAGGTTTTTAGTAAAAAATCCATTTGAATTGTGGAATGGTACAATTCCAACAATTCATTATTTTAAGGTTTTTGGATGTAAAGTTTATATCTTAAATACCAAAGACAATCTAAGTAAATTTTAGTCCAAAGCGGATGAGGGAATCCTAGTTGGATACTCATCCACTAGTGTAGGATATAGAGTTTATAATAAAAGGACTCAAAAGATTGAGGAATCTTCAAATGTCCAATTTGATGAAACTTCCAATACATACCCTAGGAAATCCCCTATTGATGATGATATTAATAATGAAAATCAAGAAATTGCCCAACAATTTCAAGATTTAACCTTAGGGGGTAATGATCAAGGGGGAGGTTTGAGTCAAGGGGGAGTAAGAGGTGATTCCGATGATGAGCATAGGATTGAGGTTAATTATGATCAAACTCAAATTAATACACCTCCTAGAACCACAAGAGTTCATCAAAATCACCCCTTAGATCAAATTGTGGGTGAATTGTCTCAAGGTGTTAGGACTAGGTCATTTCATAGGAATCCCACTAGTCATATAGCTCTAATTTCTCAAATTGAGCCCAAAACAATCAAAGATGCATTACTTGATCCGGATTAGATCTTAGCAATGCAAGATGAATTGGCTCAATTTGAAAGGAGTCAAGTATGGGAGTTAGTTCCTAGACCTAATGAAAACACCATCATTACTACAAGATGGGTCTTTAGGAACAAACTAGATGACCAAGGGAATATTACTAGAAATAAAGCAAGATTAGTTGCAAGGGGTTTTAATCAAGTTGAAGGACTTGACTATGATGAAACATATGCCCCGGTTGCTAGATTAGAGTCTATTAGGATACTATTAGGGTATGCCTCTTATATGGGTTTCAAACTCCATCAAATGGATGTTAAATCGGCATTCCTAAATGGGTTTATTAAGGAAGAGGTATATGTAGAACAACCTCCCGGGTTTGAGAATATGGACTATCCAAACCATGTATACAAGCTTAGAAAAGCTTTGTATAGTTTGAAACAAGCTTCCCGGGCTTGGTATGAAAGATTATTATCTTTCTTAATTTCTAAGGACTTTAAAAGGGGTAGTGTAGATCAAACTCTATTTATAAAGTCAACATCAAAGGACATCTTTGTATCCAAAGTATATGTTGATGACATTATCTTTGGGTCAACAAATGATGAACTTTTTCAAGACTTTATTAAAAATATGGAAAAAGAGTTTGAAATGAGTCTAGTTGGGGAATTAAATTTCTTTCTAGGATTACAAGTTAAACAAACAAGTGAAGGAATTTATATTTATCAAACCAAATATGCTAAGGAAATGATTAAGATATTTGGTTTAAAAATGCTAAGGTAGTTTCAACTCCAATGGCAACCAATACTAAAATAGATAGTGATAATGAAGGAAAACAAATTGATCTAACACTCTATAGGAGCATGATTGGTAGCCTTTTGTACTTAACCGCTAGTAGACCTGACATATTATTTGTAGTTGGTATGTGTGCTAGGTATTAATCTTGTGCAAAAGAATCTCATTTAGTTGCCGTTAAGAGAATCTTAAGATATATTAAAGGCACACTAAATGTAGGACTATGGTACCCTAAGACTAGGTCTTTTGATTAGGTTGGATACATCGATTTCGATTATGCCGGTTGCAAATTGGATGGGAAGAGTACTAGTGGTGGATTCCAATTCCTTGGGTCCTCCCTAGTTAGTTGGAGTAGTAGGAAACAACCTTGTGTTGCCCTATCCACCACCGAGGCCGAGTATGTGGCTATGGGTGGTTGTGTAGCTCAACTACTATGGATGAAACATACCCTAGAGGATTATGAGCTATCTTACTCCAACATGAAAGTATTTTGTGATAATGTGAGCACCATAAATTTGACCAAAAATCGGGTGCATCACTCTAGGACCAAGCACATTGAAGTGAAACATCACCTCATTAGAGATCATATAGCTAAGGGGGACATTGAGCTTAATTACATTGAATCCAAGTCCAACCTAGCCGACATATTTACTAAGGCTCTCCCCGAGGTAGAATTTTCATCACTTAGGAGAGAACTTGGAATGTGCTTGGTTGAATAAAGGTGTAGGTTTGCATGATCCTATAGAAATCCTAGGATTTATACCTTTAAGCATCTCACAAAATACCTAAGAAACCATGATTTTTGTATTGAGCCACTTAGACAACATGTGAGATGTTAGGAAGATGCACTTGGTTCATCATGCTTGTTATGATGCATTACTATGGACCAAAGTGTCATCTAGAGACATTAATCCTTCATTGGACCAATCATTGGGAAGGCTTATACACAATTGATGTGCATATAGCTCCAAGAACATGATTGGAAATGTCAAATAAAATATATTTTAAACTATGTTTATCATATTTTGAAAAATAGTTTTCAAGTGGAACACAAAAGTGATACAAAGTTTGCAAAAAATATTAGAACTTTTGTTAGTTTCCAAGTTTGTATCAATCTTGAAATTTGGAAAACATATATTTTTTTCAAATTATTTTTCCTTGATAAAGTATGATTTCAGAAATGTGTACACAAAATTTCATGATTTTTGAGGTTTCTAGAATTTCTAAGGCATTTCTGAAGTTGGGTTGAAAAGGTTGAAATTCGGATTTCAGGCGTGGCAGTTGACTGGGTCAGAAACCAATCGAATGATACACTGTGTTTTCTGATAAATAGCTCTATTTTCTGATATTTAGTATCTCTTTGATGTCCTAAAACTATAGCATGATAATATTGAGTATAAACAACTTTTTAGGACTGTTTAATGTGGTGTTTTAGGGGGAGTTTCATAAAATATATCTTTTTCATCCCCAAATTTACATTGTTGGTGCAAATTTAGGATTTAATCTTCAAATTGTTTGTTAGGCTTTTGCTCCACATGTCTTTTTCTCATCATGAACTATATCTTGGATTAAGGGGGTGCTAAATGTCAATTCTATACCTTAGTTCAAGATTATAACACATTCGATTCTTTTATGAAATATATGATTTTTTCTTTTTTTCTTTTTTTGATGTATGTCAAAGGGGGAGAAGAAATGTTTAAGTTAGAATTGGATATATGATTATGTGATTTGGAAATATGATTATGTACGTATCTTTAAAAGACCTAACTTAAATGATTGTCAAACATCAAAAAGGGGGAGATTATTGGTGCAACAATGCCCCAAGCATTTATATGTTTTGATGTTTAGATAATCATCTAAGTTAGGCAACAATTTGTGATCTAATTGTGACAATGTTCAAGTGACAGGGAAATCCAAGTATGAAGACTTGGTAAAGGCAAAGTCCAAGTGTGATCTTGGCAAGAGAAGTCTAAGGTAAAGGTTTGGTGGCATAAGACCAAGCATGTTGTCTTGGTGGCATTAAGTCCAAATGGACCTTGGCATAGGAAGTCCAAAGACAAGTCTTGGTAGCATAAGTCCAAGCATGTAGACTTGGCGGTGTAAAGTCCAAGCACGATTTAGCAAAGGAAAACCCAAGACATGACAAAACCGAAGGAAGCTCTTGGAAGCATAGTGCAAAGGATGAACAAGTCGCGAACTCAGAGGGATCCTAGAGGCACAAGGCTTAAAGAAGAGCTAGAAGGTTGAGTCTAGGTCTAGGGGGTGAAATCAAGTATGAATTACTCATACTTTCGGTTAGGTGCTCGATCGAGTCGATGAAACCTCGACGATCATGATTGCTGGCGGGCGATCGATCGATGTTGCGATCAGTCGACTTCCAACAGTGGCAATCGACTGATCAAGTTAAATACGGGCACAGAATGGAGTCACACTCGACTGCGGCCTGTGATCAGTCGACTGATCACTCCATCAGTCGACTGATGACAGTGTCGTTGGAGGTAACGACTTTGAATCCCGCGAACCCGGCTATTTAGAAGCCGTTAACCACGCCGATAGTCGACTGATGCTGTGCATCAGTCGACTGATGATACTCCAACGAGAAAATCAGCCCTCTCCCTATAAAAAGAGGGATTGTGGAGGTTTTGAGGGCTAATGCTTATTCTCTGATAATACTCTCAAGCCTCCACGATTTTTCCAAGCTTTCTAGTGATTTTAAATCTGCTCCTCCTCTCTAAGCTCTATCTTCATCCTTTGTAAGAAGAGGAGGATTGTTGTAAAGGAAGGCTTCATAGTGATATTGATTAGGGTTGATCCACCTCAAGGATCACCGTGGAGTAGGGGCACTATCTCTGAACCATGTAAAAGAATCGTGTTAGCATTGTTTTCATTTGTGTTATTATTATTTTTGTTGTGCTTCCGCTAATCTTTTTGTAGAGACGAAAAACAAGTTATTCACCCCCCCTCTGGCTTCCAATCGATCACCAACATCTCCCTCTTTACATCACTCTCCCTCCAGTCCACACATGTATAAAAGCCCACCTAGTCCACGTCGACGTGAGCCTGCACCTGCACCACCACCTTTTTCCACTTTTGAGCAGGATGCAGGTACATCGACCTATGATTTCTCGGAGTTCTGTTCGCGCCTCGACGACATATATGTCGAGCAGAAGACACAGAGGCAACGATTGGAGGAGCAGAGCGCCTACACACAGGCGTTGTTCTAAGGCTTCTAGGAGCACTTTCAGTGGGATGAGGAGTTCTACGATGAGGCCCGCATCTACTTCTAGGTGGAGGATGCCCGTCGCCAAGATGAGGCCGCCTACCGCTAGGAGATGTGGCAACACATACATGCCTAGTAGGCACAGTCGGCTAGGGAGGAGGAGCACCGAGCAGCCACTGCATCCACCAGCTCTCAGATCGACCACATGTACATGTGGCATCAGCGGCTCAGCAGCAGGTTCTCCTAGGATCCCGAGATGCTGAGGCTTCCAGACGTTCCACCTCGTCCACCATACTAGAGGTATACTTTCATTTAAGTCTGGGGGGACCCCAAATTTTATTTTGTTTCTAGCAGTAGTTTCTTTCCTGATATTTGCATCATTGTTGGCATTCATTTGTTCGTGCATAGGTGGTTGAGTTTCTTTCAGCACTTACTTTTTGCTATCTATAAAGTTGCCTCAGTAGTATTTTTTTAGAGTTTTCTTCATGAGTTGTTTTCATGAGTAGTGTAACTTCATTTACCTCATGGTATTTTATTTTATTGGCTTTGAATGAATATTCTAGACTTACACTGGTTAGATTCTATTTTTACACCTACACATGTCGAATATTCTGAAAGGGAGAGTCTAATACATACTTAGTTATGATTCATCTCAGTAGTCTAGTATTTTGGAATCCACAGGTGACCCTAAGACTAGCATTTTAGTTACTGGAGATGCTCAGATTGTGTAAGCCCATTCAAAAAAATCAAAATCCCAGTGAGCTGAAAAATAAAAAAGAGAAAGGAAAAGAAAAGAGAAATAAGAGAGAGAGAGAAAAAAATTAAAAAAATAAAAAAAAAGAAAAAAAGAAAAGAGAGAGAGAGAGATTATGAGGGATAAAAAAATAGTCGTCATGGGTGGAAATGGCTAGGTGCCCCTTTGAGACCGAGTTAGGTTATTGGGGAAACACCTATCAATTTCTCTCAATACCGAACACGCCTTTGAGACTTTGTGCTAGATCTAGGGAACTACCCTCACTTTGGGTAGGTAAGTGTCTAAGAGCCGGAGACCTTAGAAAAGCTAAAGGATGACGACTTAACTCACCATGGAATGAGTATCCCCTAAGAATGATTCGCTTGGCACAAGCACAAGGAACTAATTTAGTGAATTTCTAGAATATATTTATTTTGCTTTGATTGCAAATACCACTTGATAAATTTAGTTAACATGCTAGTATGGAACAATAACCTTTTAAAATTTCATGGCACTGAGGTTTGCTTGAGGACAAGCAAAGATTTAAGTCTAGGGGAAGTGATGTGAGCAAAATATATAGGATTTTAGGAGTAATTTTTGCTCACATCTCATTACATTTCATGTTAGTTTCATGCGTATGTTACTTTATTTTGCATGCATTTCCTATTTTCTAGTTCAGAGATTTGCTCTTTGTACTTTCGTGTGCAGGATAGCATTCCGAGGGGAAAAGGTGCACTTTCAGAGCAAAAGAAGAACATTTTGTAGCTAGACGCAGAATGAGACACGACCAGGGCGTGTGGCTACACATGGCCATGTCCAATGGGCGAGCTCAACCACCCTAGGGCAGCACACAGCCTGGCCGTGTGGAAACACATGGTCATGTGGCAGCCCAGCAGATTGACGTGATTAGGGTTATTTTTGGATTTTACAGCGATATGATGTGATGTCTATATAAGGAGAGCTCCGCCCAAATCTTGGGGGGGGGGGCATGACGGCTGGGACGGCACACCAAAGCTTTAAAAAGCTTCGGGAACTCGTAATGGGGAGGAAGAACGCCACTGGAGATCCAAGTTCGGCACTTCAACGCCGAAGAGAAGGTCACATCGACATTGTAACCTCTTGTTCTTGCATTTTATTTCTAATATATTCGAACATGAACATGCCTTGTGATTCTCCTCTTATGGAGTAGTTCCTTCGATTCTAGGATTATAGAGTAGCTTGTGTACGCATGACATGTTGCTTCAAATTGAATTATGTTTTGGAGTTTGAATTTGCAATTGGAAATTGTTTATACCAATATCTATGTATATTTGGTTTTCTACCTGTTGTGCTTAGCCGGTATGAGGGGTGACAACCCTCGTATCTAAGATTTAGGGGATTTATACAAGGAACCTAGGGGTAAACCTGATCTCCTGTAACCGTGGGTAGAAGGATGCGATGGAACTGGAAATAATTCGTCACAGGGATTGATTTGGCATCCTCGTACCGCCTATCCCGTCCTTGTAAGGCAGAGATAGCTCCCGATAGATGCGGTGGCTCATCGGGAGAGTGTATGATGTCCCTTCCACAAAACCATAGTTAGACGTTTAGACAATGCCCAGTTGATAGCATGTTTTGTGACACACAAGAGAAACCGAAGTCCTAGAATCCCTCTTAAAGATCTCGGCATGCTCCTTTCTTCCTCCGTGTGACACCGTACTAGAGTTTAGTCCACTGACAACTCTCGCAATCGAAGCCTTTAGATTTTACTTCCGAACAATTTCATCCACTGAAAAAATCGGTACTCGAATCTCAGTCCTTGCGGAATCAATAATATTTTTTTTTACTTGACGACATTCGTGCACTTACGGGCGTTGAGTGTGAGTGCGCGCTTCGAGTCTTCGACGGTCTCCATCGCGAGATTTGAGGTCGCATTCAGTTGCATCACAAATTAGATAAGTGTTATTTTATAGGATATCCTAAGGAAACGAAAAGATATTACTTTTATAATCCCACATAAGGCAAAGTGTTTGTCGTTAGAAATGGAGTATTTCTAGAAAGAGAGTTCATTTCTAGAAGAACTAGTGGGAGTAAAATACATCTTAAAGAAATTTAAGGTAAAGATAATACTGAGATGGAAGTTGAACATACACCACAAAGTGTTGTGGATGATGAGATTGTTGCACAAGAAGTTGTAGAGCAACAAACTATTCAAGTAAACCAACCTCTTTGCAGGTCTAATAGGATACGTTGTCAGCCTGAGAGATATTCATTTATCTTGTTTGACAATGATGACGTTATGCTTGTTGAGTTAAACGAGCCTATATCCTATCAGGAAGCTGTTATGAGCCCAAATTTTGAGAAATAGCTAGAGGCCATGAGATCCAAAATGGAATCCATGTAGACTAACCAAGTATGGACTTTGGTTGATCCACCTGAAGGGGTCAAACCCATTAGGTGTAAGTGGGTCTTTAAGAGAAAGACTAACATGGATGGTCTTATGCATACCTATAATGGGCGATTGGTAGCTAAAGGTTTCAAACATATTCATGGTATTGACTATGATGAAACTTTTTCACCAGTTGCGAAGCTTAAGTTCATTCGAATCATGCTTGATATTGTATCTTACCACAATTATGAAATCTGGCAAATGGATGTCAAAACTACATTTCTGAATGGAAACCTCATCGAGGATGTGTACATGACACAACCTGAGGGTTTTGTAGATCCAAAGAATGCTAGCAAAGTATGCAAGCTGTAAAGGTTTATTTATGGTTTAAAGCAAGCATCTAGAAGCTAGAATCTTCGATTCGATGATGCGATCAAATAGTTTGGTTTCATCAAGAATGAAGATGAACCTTGTGTCTACAAGAGGGTCAGTGGGAGCATAGTTATCTCTCTTATCTTGTATGTTGATGACATACTTCTCATTGGAAACGACATCTCTATGCTACAGTCTGTGAAGATTTGGCTTGGGAATTATTTCGCAATGAAGGACTTAGGTGAAGCAGCCTACATTTTAGGCATTAAGATCTATAGAGATAGATCTAAGAGATTGCTTGGCTTCAATCAGAGTGCATACATTGACAAGGTGCTTAAATATTTTGTCATGCAGAATTCTAAAAAGGGATTTCTGTCAATGTCACATGGTGTGAGCCTTTCGAAGGCTCAATGCCCTTCTTTTATGGAAGAAAGGGAACGCATGGATTAGATTCCTTATACATCTGCTATAGGGTCTATTATGTACGTCATGCTATGCACTCGTCTTAATGTCTCATGACGAGTAGGTACCAATCAGATCTAGGTGACAATCACTGGATAGCCATCAAGAATATTCTTAAGTACTTGAGAAGAACTAAAGAATATTTCTTGATATTTGGAGGCAATGAGGAGCTCGTTGTAAAGGGTTACAGTGATGCTAGCTTTCAAACGGACAAGGACGATTACAAATCACAGTCAAGGTATGTCTTTTGTTTAAATGGTGGTGTTGTGAGCTGGAAGAGTTCAAAGTAAGACAGTTGCATATTCTACTCTAGAGGCCGAGTATATTACTACTTTAAATGTGGCAAAGGAGGTTGTTTGGATCAGGAAGTTTTTTCTGAGCTTGGTGTAGTTCCTAGCATCGTGAGCCCTATAGAGCTTTATTGTGACAACAACAGGGCTATAGCACAGGCTAAGGAACCTCGTTCTCACCAGCATTCCCAATATATATTACGGCGATATCACCTCATTCGAGAGATCATCGATAGAGGAGATGTGCGGATATGGAGAGTCGATATTGATGCTAACATTGCGGATCCCTTGACCAAGGCTTTGGCACAGAGGAAACATGATGGTCATACTAGGTCACTGGGTCTTAGAGATTACAGTAATTGGCACTAGTGCTAGTGGGAGATTGTTAGTGTCAACCCTTAGTTTCAATCATGAGATGATTGATTAGGGAACATATGTATCATATTTCATTAATAACATATAAAGATTGATTATTATATTTACTTTATGCGTGTGTCAGGCAAATAAATATAATAATGCCCTTGAATAGTAGGTTCTAATTTATAGAATATCAATTGGTAGAATTGATTATGAGAAACTGTAGAGAACACTATACTTAAACATTCCTAGTCAAGTATTGTATTAATAGACAAAGGGATATATTGATACATTGAGACTAGTCTGTAGATTAATAGATGACTTGATCTCACAAGTCATGGATTTGTGATATCACATTGACACATGGGTATATATATTGGAGAATATATGTACTGAATTGACCCGCCATGAGAAAGTGTCATGGATCGTTATATGAGTGTCATATACTTTCTCATGTGACTATTGGTATGAATAGTCCTTAGACCTGAAGTCACTACGGTTCCCTACATAAAGAGTTATGTACTTTGGTATCATCTAAAGTCACCTATAACAGGGTGCACTATAACGACGTTTGCTGGGTATGTAACGAATTATGTTGAGGGATGTCAGTGATGTAGATGAGATCTATCCCTCCCATATGATGGGAGTGATATCTTTGGCCTCTTGATAGAGTATGAGCACGAAATGCATGATCATGCTCAAATGAGTCAATATGAGATATTAAGCTCATTTATTTGAGTGAGTCTACTTGGGGATCAAGAAACATAAAGATCGATAAGGGGATGACATGATATATGCTTCATTGATCGATCTAAGATATCAAGGATAGAAGGACACCATCATACATGATAACAGTCACGGAAAGGTTGTCGGATCTCGACTTTCTTGTAGCTTGGGTAGCAATGATGTATTGTTAGATGCCGCTCATTTCTTATGTATCTAAAATGGTTTTAGATACATTACCAACGCTATAAGAGCATATAGGGTCACACACAAAGAATATGTTATTTTGGAGATAAGATCATTTTAGTTTAACTAAATGAATCATTAGTTAATTGAATGGACTAGAATGAGTTAGACTCATTGCTTGGCTAAACTTGAGTTGGACTCAAATTGATTTAATTTGAGTTAGACTCAAGGGAAACCAATTGAAGAAGGTTAGCATGATTAATGATGATTAATCATGCATGCAAATGGAGTTGTTTCATGTAAATGGATTAATGCATGAACTGAGATTTAATACTTAATGTTGCATGCAAAGGGATTAAGACTTGTTCCAAACGTTGCATGTAAAATGAAATATTGCATGCAAAATGGATTATTGCAAGAAAATGAATTAATGCATGTAATTGGATTAATTCATGCAAATGGGATTAATGCATGCAAATGGAATTTGAGTTGTTTTCTCAATTTTGCATGCAAATAAATGGACTCATTAATATTGCATGCAAATTGAAGGCATGCAATTGGGAGTTGAGGAGTATCCTCAACGTTAATGAAAAATGGGATTAATGGATAATAAAAGGTGATTTGAGAAGTCTCAACGTGAAGGAGAATGGTGATATCTTATGTGTTCATGTGATCTCATTTGTGCCTTGCATCCCTATTTTTTTCCTCTGCCTTCTTCTTGACCAAAGTCTAGAGTGGAGATCCTTAGTGTGGTTGCTAGCACAACCAAAGGTGTTATCTCATTCTCCAAGATACGGTTCATGTGAATACCATAGAGATATGGTTGTCCTTACCATATTGAGATCCGATTGCGTTTGACTAACGGGATTGCGAAGGGCTTCGCAACAAAGGTATACTTCTTCTTCTAGATAAGATCTAGACAAAGTAGGATAATTGAATCGATTTATACGTATTGCATGGATCTCTGGAGGGATCCAACATGTATTTTTTTTTCCGCTGTAGTTGTGCGAAATGTTTCGCCTGCGAACACATACGATATGATATAGATCCTTACAATTCCTTCGATCCGCCTCAGCGTGAGAATAATGATAACACACTTGAGTGAAGACTCAATTTTTCCTCCCTATATAGGGATAATGGTAGTATAATTAAGTAAAAACACAACTCTTCTGATCCGTCGCCGCCTGGGGGGGATGATAATAATATAGCCAACCGAAGATTCAATTCTTCTAATCCGCCACCACACGAGGGTAGTAATAGTATAGTTGAGTGAAGACTCAACTCTTTTGATCCACCACCACACGGGGATAATAATTGTATAGTTGAGTGAAGATTCAACTCTTCCGATCCACCACCACACAAGGATAATAATAGTATAGTTGAGTGAAGACTCAACTCTTCCGATCCACCACCACACGGGAATAATAATAGTATAGTTGAATGAAGACTCAATTCTTCCGATCCACCACCACATGAAAATAATAATAGTATAGTTGAGTGAAGACTCAACTCTTTCGATCCACCACCACACGAGGATAATAATAGTATAGTTGAGTGAAGACTCAACTCTTCCGATCCACCACCACACGGGGATAATTATAGTATAGTTCAATGAAGACTCAACTCTTCCGATCCACCACCACACAGGGGTAGTAATAGTATAGTTAAGTGAAGACTCAACTCTTCCGATCCACCACCACACGGGGATAATAATAGTATAGTTTAGTGAAGACTCAACTCTTCCGATCCACTACCACATGGAGATAATAATAGTATAGTTGAGTGAAGACTCAACTCTTCCGATCCACCACCACACGAGGATAATAATAGTATAGTTGAGTGCACACTCAACTCTTTCGATCCACCACAACACAGGGATGATTGTTTGCCCTAAAGATAAGAAAAAAAGAATAGTGACGACCAGGCTTAAGGATTTGCCTGGTCAGGTTGGAAATTTTTTACTCCGTCATTGTATTTCTTCCATGCTTCTACCTTGAGTCGAACTCCGTTCCACCACCATACGGGGATGACTGCTTGCTGATGTGAGCAAAACATATAGTGTTTTAGTAGTAATTTTCGCTCATATCTTGTTACATTTTATGTTAGTTTCATGCATATGTTACTCTATTTTGTAAGCATTTCCTATTTTCTGGTTCGAAGGTCTGGTCTTTGTACTTTTAGGTGCAGGTTAGCATTTCGGAAGGAAAATGCGTACTTTTAGAGCAAAAGATGAACAATTTATAGCTAGATGTAGAGTGGGACACGGCTAGGGCGTGTGGCTACACACGACCATGTCCAATGGGCGAGATCGGCCAACTTAGGGCTGCACATGGTCTGGCCATGTGGAAACACACTGCCATGTAGTGGCCCACCAAATTTTTGCGATTAGAGTTTTTTCGAATTTTGCAGCGGTCCGAGTTGATGTCTATATAAGGATGGCTCCGCCCAAACCCTAGGGGGAGGCACGACGGCTAGGATGGCACGTCGAAGCCCTAAAAAGCTTCGGGAACTCGCAACGGGGAGGAGAAACGTCGCCAGAGGTCCACGTCTTGCACTTCAACACCGGAGAGAATACCACGAAAGCATTGTAATCTTTTATTCCTACGTTTTATTCCCTATATATTCAAACATAAACATGCTTTGTGATTCTTCGTCCATATACATGGAGTAGTTCTTTCGATTCTAAGATTAGGGAGTAGCTTGTGTGCACATTACAATATTGGTTCATGTTAAATTCTGTCTTTTGAGTTTAATTTGGCAATTGGTAGTTATTTTTTACTTTATCTATGCGTGTTTGGTTTTCTACCTGCTGTGCTTAGGCGATACGAAGGGTGACAACCCTCCTATCTAAGATTTAGGAAATTTGATACAAGGAACCTAGTGGTAAACCTAATCTCCTGTAACCGTGGGTAGAAGGATGTGATGGAACTGGACACAATTCATCATAGGGATTGATTCGGCATCCTCGTACCATCTATCCCGTCCTTCTACGCAAAGATAGCTCCCGGTATATGCGGTGGCTCTTCGGGAGAGTATATGATGTCTCATCCACAAAACCATAGCTAAACATCTAGACAACGCCAATTGACAGTATTGTTTTGTGACACACAAGCGAAACCGAAGTCTTAGAATCACCTTTGAAGACCTCGGCACACTCCTTTCTGTTAGGGCAATCTCTTGCCGTAATATGGTTTTGATGGTGTGGCAAAGGATTTAAGTTAGTTTGATATGTTGATGTGATATGTGCGTTGAAGTCATGCAGGACTTAGTAATTCGCACATGGAGCTGTGGCGAGTTTCACATCTCATGACTCGTGCCTTGAGTCGGTGAAGGATAGCTTTGCGGAAGCCGTGCGCTTGGAGCATCCGAGGGACCGTCGGACGAGAAGCTTGGAGTGAAGCCGGAGGAAGTAGACTTCGAGGCAAGAGACGCGAAGGAGAATTGCAGAGTCGTGCGCCTGATGTTGCCGAGGGACGTGGCCGAGAACGAAGAGAACTTCGAAGGCGAGGGACTCCGAGAAATGAGAGTGAGCGATTGTAACCCAGGGAAGGATAGCTCTTAGGTGAAACTTGGCCATCTGGCCAAGTGTCAGATGGGTTTTCCCGACACCAGTCGACTGTCATGTCATGGTAGTCGACTGCTCTGAGTCGAGTGAGTTCGACTGGTATCGATCGATCGGATTGTGGCCATCGTGATCGCATTATACATCGTGAAGGCGATCGCCAAGATCATATCGATCGGCTGAGCGGCGATGATCGTGAATCGATGAGGTTTGACGCGAGAGGCGCCGATTAAGTAGCGGCCGAACTAGGCGATCCGACTGTTCGAGAGCGGCGATCGGTGATGAATCCATCGATCGTGCCAAGAAGTTAGCCCTCTCTATAAAAAGAGAGGGTGTGAGCCTTTGAGAGGCTAATGCTCATACTCCAAACGATCTTCCTAGTGCCCCACAAGCTCTAAACTCTTCTTACTTGTCTTTACTTCAATCCTATTGTAAGAAGAGTGATCTTGGTTGTAAAGGTTACCTCCACCTAGCTTGGTGCAAAGGAGAGACCATTTAGTGGATTGGTTTAACGGAGTGATTCACCGAGGACGAATCAGGGACCGTGGATTAGCGGCGTAGCCGTGAACCACGTTATACCATCGTGTTATCGTTTGTTTTATTGTTTGTATTTTGCTTTGTATTTGTATATTCCGCTTGCGCTAATCTTTTGTAGATGAGCAATTTACGACGTCCAACGTACGAGGGCTATTCACCCCCCTCTAGCCGGCCATATCGATCCCCTACAAGTGGTATCAGAGCCAAGGAAAGCTTGTCGAGGACTAACCGCCACAACAAGCAACTTTCAAAATGGCCGGCTCCAACATCCATCCTCCGAAGTTTGAAGGAGAATTCGCTTGGTGGAAGAAGCGAATGGAGGTATTTTTCGAAACGGATTTTGATATAATGATTACAATGGAATCCAGTTTCGTTTTGCCTAGGGATGAAGAGGGGAAGCCAATAGAGAAATCTAGGTGGACCAAGAGGCAAAGAGAGGAGCACCTTGCAAACTCCAAAGCCAAGCACCATCTCTACAATGTGCTCCCTCAACAAGAGATCAACCGGATCGGAGAATGTGCTAGCGCCAAAGAGATGTGGGAGAAGCTTATAGAACTCCATGAAGGCACATCCGAGGCCAAGCTAGCAAGGAGAGACCTCCTCCGCTCCCAACTATCCAATATAAAACTAGAAAAGGGAGAAAAGGTAACCTCACTACACTCTAGGTTTAAAGAAATTTTAATTGGGCTAACAAGTGTAGGTGAGAAGCTATCAAACCGGGACATGCTCATGAAGGCTATAGATGCCTTTCCCCGGTCCTCAAAATGGAGCTCCATGGTGGACTCATTTTATATCTCCAAGAACCTAGAAGTGAGCACCTTGGAGGAATTCTTTTCAACCATGGAGCTTCACGAAACTAGGCTTGAAGGAATACAAGAGGAGCCTAGAATTCAACCCTCAAGAGGAGTAGCCTTGATGGCAAACAAGGGGAAGAAGATAGAAGTCCCCTCCTCCTCATCGATGAAGCCTCCTCCTCCTCCATGGATAGCACCGAAGAAGCCTACATGGTAAGGAAGGTGAGGCGTGTATTTAAGAATTTTAGATTTGATAAATCTAATGATAGGAGTAGAAGACCAAGGGGGAAGGTCATATGCTACAATTGCCAAGGAGAGGGACACATAAGGGACAATTGTCCCCTCCTAAACAAAAGCAAAGAAGAGAAGAAAAAAGAAAGAAGAGAAGAGGAAGAAGAAGAAGGGGAGCAAGAGAAAGGAAGAAGAAAAGAAGGCAAAAGAAAAGGGGAAGGCCAAAGCATTCAAGGCCAAGACATGGGATGATCCTTCCTCATCCTCTTCATCATCATCGGAAGAGGAGAATGCCTTTGTCACCAATTTGGCCTTGATGGCCTTTGATGACTTGGATTGCTCTTCCTCCGAAGATGAAGGTTCAAGCTCAAATGGGAGAGCTCAAATGAAGGGGAGCTTCTACATCCTCCTCATCCAAGAAGAAGAGGACATGGAAACTATGGTAACAAATCTAACCCTAAGAAAATAGTTTCCATGGTTTCTAGCTTAACTAAGGATTTATTTAGGGCAAAGAAGAAAAATAAATGCATGCTTGAACAAATTAAGGAATTAGAACAAAAATTAGAAAAGGCATGCTTAAATGATAATATTTCTTCTAGCTTAAATGATGATGCATGCTCACATGATTATATGCCTTTGGATGTTAATGATGCATGTATAAATGAAAATAGGGCCTTAAGGGAAAAGATAGATTATTTAACCAAAGCCCTAGAGAAATTCACAATTGGCTCCAACACATTAAATATGATCTTAGGGAGCCAAAGAGCTAGTTTCAACAAGAAAGGCCTAGGCTACAAGGAAAAGAAAAATGAAAAGGCCTACAAATGCCTTATAGCTAGGGGACAAGATAAGAAGAAGGTAATTGCTAGGAAATGGATCCCCAAGGAGTATTTAGTGAACCCAATAGGAAAGAATTTATTTTGGGTTCCAAAATCCATCCTTAAGGGTTAGAATAACCCTAGGGTAGTCAACCATATGAACTTGACCTATATCATATTTTGGTTGACTTAGGATGACGGGATAACATTTTTTAGATAGTGTTGGGTGATGATAACGTGCCCATAAATAGGTAATAATGCTTAAATCATGATGATTGATGTAATTCCTATTTATGTTTTAAATCATGATTTATGATTTTGATATTTGGCATGTTATCATGAGAAATAGGGTTAAATCATGCTTTAGGTGATAATTTGTTTATTATCATCGTATAATACCTAATGCATGACTATTATTTGATGGATACATGAGTTTCATGATCATAATGTAGAATTGATTGATATATGTCATTATGATCATGTAGAATGTTAGGTTGATACTTAACCATGATAGAATTGCATGAATATATGGGTTAAGTATATACAAATACCCCCTAGGATACATCTCACACTCACTATAGGCTAACTTGATTGCAAACTTAGCATGGGTGAGATATTAGGATGATACAAATGTCCACTAATGCCTATGGCATTTAGATGGTCATTTAAAGTATCAAAATAGCAATAATAGACCAATCATGGGTAAGACTTATGTTTAATTCATAGACATATTGCCCAAAGATCATGGTTGGATATTTCATATGTTTTCAGAACAATTTCTTACCTTAAAATACATGTATTCATGTTTTGAAACAATTGGATGCAAAACTAGGTAGCTAACTTGATACTAGAATGATCAAAAACCTAGTGGTTTTTAGAGCTTTTGGATTTTTGGAAAAAACAAGAAAATATAATGAGTTTTCATGAAAAACTATTTTTCCTTGATAGATATACTTAATAGAAATATGTTCCCCAAATTTCATGATTTTTCGAATTTTCTGAAATTTATAATGCATTTCTGAAATTGGTCAGAAAATCAAAATTGGATTCCTTTGTGCGATGCCATCTTGATAGCGATGATCGTGGCCTGTAAATCAGAACATTGAAGGCCGAATTCAGTTTGTAAACCTACAACAAGTGGTAGAAATATACTTGATGCCATCAACAAGTGGTACCCAATTTTAAATCAACTTGTCATATTTTCCCTCCATTATACTTGATGCCATGAGCTTATAACTTAGTGTTAATCTTTTTGATAGTGTCAAAGGGGGAGAAATAAGTATGTTTAAGTTAATCACTTTAGGGAGAAATATATTTTAGGGAGAAATATATGATAGGAGAAAATTTGCATAGAGTTTCATGGATTAAGGGGAATTGCATGTTGTTATATCATGTTTATCTTTACATGCTTTCTTACCTTAGAATTTATATCAAATGTTTTTACCTAACTTAAGCGGATTGTCACACATCAAAGGGGAGATTGTTAGGGCAATCTCTTGTAATATGGTTTTGATGGTGTGGCAAAGGGTTTAAGTTAGTTTGATATGTTGATGTGATATGTGCGTTGAAGTCATGCAGAACTTAGTAATTCGCACATGGAGCCGTGGCGAGTTTCACATCTCATGACTCGTGCCTTGAGTCGGTGAAGGATAGCTTTTGCGAGTCGTGCGCTTGGAGCATCCGAGGGACCGCCGGACGAGAAGCTTGGAGTGAAGCCGAGGAAGTAGACTTCGAGGCAAGAGGCGCGAAGGAGCATTGCGAGCCGTCGCTGATCTTCAGGGACGTGGCCGAGAACGAAGAGAACTTCAAGGCGCAGGGACTCGAAATGAGAGTGAGCGATTGTAACCCGGGAAGGGTAGCTCTTAGGTGAAACTTGGCGCCGCCAAGTGTCGGATGGGTTTTTTCCGGCCGATCGCGCCATGTCATGGCGATCGCCGCTCTCGAGTGAGTTCGACCGGTATATGATCGAGGCCCGGCGGATTGTGGCACGATCGGCGCCATCGTGAAGCGATCATTGCCAGACCATCGATCGGCGCGAAAAGCGGCCGATCGGTAGATGGGGTTTAACCCAGGCGATTCGTAGCCCGGCGATCGACTACGGAGCGATGATCGTGATGAGTCCATCGATCGGCCAAGAGTTCCGTTGAACTACAACGGTCGGGATCCGACGTGTTCGGAGGCCGTTGTAGTTCGATTGCCAAGGCGGCGATCGGTGATGGCGTAAGCAGGAAGAAGTTAGCCCTCTCTATAAAAAGAGAGGGTGTGAGCCTTTGAGAGGCTAATGCTCATTCTCCAAACGATCTTCCTAGTGCCCCACAAGCTCTAAACTCTTCTTACTTGTCTTTACTTCAATCCTATTGTAAGAAGAGTGATCTTGGTTGTAAAGGTTACCTCCACCTAGCTTGGTGCAAAGGAGAGACCATTTAGTGGATTGGTTTAACGGAGTGATTCACCGAGGACGAATCAGGGACCGTGGATTAGCGGCGTAGCCGTGAACCACGTTATACCATCGTGTTAGCGTTTTTTTTATTGTTTGTCTTTTGCTTTGTATTTGTATATTCCGCTTGCGCTAATCTTTTGTAGACGAGCAATTTACGACGTCCAACGTACGAGGGCTATTCACCCCCCTCTAGCCGGCCATATCGATCCCCTACACTTTCCTCCTCCGTGTGACACCGTATAGAGTATAGTCCATTGAAAGCCCTCACTCGTCAAAACCCCTTAGAGTTTACGTTCGAACGATTACAACCACTGAACGTACCAATACTCGAATCTCAATCCCTATGGGATTGATAAATCTTTTATTACTTGACGACATCCGTGCACTTACAGGCATTGAACTCGAGCACACACTTTGAGTCCTCGACGGCCTTCATCGTGAGATTTGAGGTCGCGATCGCGTGCATCAAGTTTTTGGCACCGTTGTCGGAGACTGATCGATTCGATATCGAATTGAACAGTGGAAAATTGGATTGGACCTAGGATATATTTACTTTTCTTGTTTTATTTTATTTTATTTCAGTTTTTTTTATTCAGTTGCTCTTTCCTTATTTATAATTTTCTACATATAACGATGCATGCTTTTACTCATGATTATGGTCAATCTAATGCTGTGAGTTTTGGTAACATTTATTGTGAGCATTGTGGTGAAACATGTCATACTATTAATAATTGTCCGGATATATTCAAACCTCCACAATTTGAACAAGAAGATGTCACCTACAATTACAACGTGTGGACACAAGATCATTCCTATTTATATAGTTATGACGATGGCTACTTAAACCCTCAATATTGTTCGCCTAAATCCCAACTGGAGCAAATGATGAAAGATTTCATTCGAACAGAACAAGTGGCGAACGCTGAATTTTGATGACGACATTCGCAAACAGAGACTCCATATTGTTTCCAAAATGAGAACGAGAGCTCTGAGTCACCTTGCAAATTTTATCCAGAACCAAGTCCCCACTTAAAAGCCTTGCTAGATAATTTTACTAGGGCATGCGAGGAGCATAGCCAACAATTTGCAGAGATAATGGAATGGGATCTAGCTAGAATATAAACCAAACGACTAGAAAGTGGCTTTAATGACTGGATCACACCTAATAGGGTGGAGACTCACTTTGAGCGAATGAATGAGGAAAGCGTAGATGACATAGGAAGTTAAGAAGGACAATCAATTCAATCACCACTGGAAGAAGAACTTGAGGATTATATAATTGATACTTTAATCAAGCAGAGCATTACTTCAATCCAAACACCTCCTAACCTCAAGGATCTAAAAGAGCCTACCATAACCCTCAACAAAGCTTTAGCTACCAATAACAAAGCCCATTTAGCGATTTGTAATGATAAAATTTCATTCGACATAATAGAATCTGCTAACCAATCTTTTGTTGAGGATGTTCGTCGTGAGTTATGTTATTTACAACATTTGGACAAAATAGGATATTATGATCAAACTCCTAATGATTACTTGAGGCTAAGCATGTTCAATCTCGAACCAAGGAAGGCAGCTAATAAATACCTTACCCCTCCACGATCAAGATTTAAGAGATATTGTGATAAGGGACCACAAGGGAGGAGGTGTAAGGTGAGCAAATATCTTGCTCCCTCACGAGCAAGATTCAAACACCTTAAATGAAATGTAGGAATAAGGTCGAGCTAAAGGACCTTAAACAAAGTGCTTCTTGGGAGACAACCCAAGTTTAGTTTTTAGGATTCCTTTTTATTGCATTCAATTTTTTGTAATTCGAACTTTGATTTATGGTATTTAGTATTTGTAGGTAAGGAAAGAACTTAGGTAGGCAAAAATAAGATCCTTATTAACCTACACGGCGAAATGTATGAGAAAATTCGAACCCTAATGCAAAACGGGGAGAGAAATGGGGACACACGACCTGGCCGTGTGTTTTTCCACGGCCGTGGCTGACCAACCCGAGGCGCACACGGCCTGCCCGTGTGTTTTCACACAGCCATGTCGTGCGAGGTTAAAAGGGATGAGCCGTGTGTTTTCACCCCATTTGTGTCGTGTGCTTCGAATACTTCTTCCCTAGCCATGTGGTTTCGTCTTCCCCACCATCTAGAAGAACTTTTAACCCCAAAGGAAGCCAAAAGGAGCAAGGATGAGGAGGACCAAGTAAGTAGCACCTCGATCCGACATTTCGGAGCGACGACCAAGGAGAGCCGATGCCCCTCAAGCTCTGGAGGAGGGTAATTCCCTACCCACTCTTCTTTTTTGCAATAACGAACATAGAGATAGATATAATGTGCTCTCTACTCGTAAACTCACTGCTACTAGGTACTTAGATGAAGATTTGCTAGAGTCTCTAGGGTTGTTGGGTGATATTCAAGCCCTATTTGCAAAAATGGGGTGGGAAGAGATGATGGGAATAAGGCACCCAACCTACCCTAGAATAGTTCTAGAATTTTTTAGTTCCTTAGAGGCAGAAATTTTAACGGGTAGAGAGAGCGAGGAGGGTAGGATAACTTTTAGGCTCTTTAACATTGAGCAAGAGTGGACCCTTCACCAATTGAACTCATGCTTTGGCTTGCCGAGTGGGGGAGAGAGAAGAATCCCTATTGGGTTCAACTCTCAGGTATTTTGGACCGAGTTGACGGGAGAGCACGCTTATGACCTTTCTAGGGCCAAAGCGTCGTGCCTCCAAAATCTCATCTTCCGATGCCTCCACCGCATCATTGTCAGTACTATATTTGGTCGTGGGGAGAGTGACGGTGTAGTTAGAGCTAGCGAGCTACTTTTGCCTCTAGGATATGCTATAAGAAAGGAGTAGCATCGATGTAGGGTCCCACTTCATCAGACACTTAGTGAAGATGGGCAAAGTAGCACGAAGAGAGATTAATGTGGGAGGTATACTTACCCACATTTGCCTTAGGATGGGGTACAATTACACTACATTAGAGAGTATAGAGGGGAGCTCGAGGATTGACCTAGGAGTGTGCATAGCCATGAAGATGATTATGAGAGAAGGAGACTCCATATACTTTGTAAGAAAAAATCTGACGGCCCTTAGGCTCCCCGACCCTGATCGTACCACCATCACTACACTCGCCAACTGGCGCTTGAACCTGATAGTGGAGTCCCCTCCACATGAGGGACCATCCACATCGGCGGCCATCTCTCCACCTTTATATCACTCTCCCTCCAGTCCACATATGCATAGGACCCCACCTAGTCCACGCCGACATGAGTTTGCACCTACACCACCACATTTTTCCACCTTTGAGCAGGATGCAGGTATGTCGGCATATGATTTTCTCGAAGTTCCGATCGCGCCTCAATGACATATACACTGAGCAGCAGATGCAAAGGCAGTTATGAGAGGAGCAGAGCGCCTACTAGCAGGCAGAGTTCCAGGGATTCTGGGAGCACTTCTAGCAGGATGAGGAGTTCTACAACGAGGCATACATATACTTCCAGGAGGAGGCTTCTCGTCGCTAAGATCAGGCCGCCTACCACAGGGAGATGCGGTAGCACATGCACTCCCAGCAGTCGCAGTGGGCTAGGGAGGAGGAGCACTGAGTGCCTGCTGCATCCACCAGCTCCCAGATCGACCATATATACATGTGGCATCAGCGGCTCAGCAGTAGGTTCTCCTAGGATCCAGAGATGCCGAGGCTCCTAGACTTTCCACCTAGTCCACCATACTAGAGGTATATTTCCATTTAAGTCTGGGGGAGGACCCCAAAGTTTATTTTGTTTTGTTTCCTAGCAGTAGTTTCTTTTCGGGTATTTTCATTCATTTATTCATGCATGGGTGGTTGAATTTCTTTCAATATTTAATTTTTGTTATCTGTAAAGCTGCCTCAGTAGTATTTATAACAAGTTGCTTACATGAGTTGTTCCCATAGGTAGCTTAACTTCATTTATCTCATGGTATTTTATTCTATACGCTCTCATGAATATTCTAGACTTACACTGGTTAGCTTTATTTCTTTACACTTGCATATGTCAAACATTCTGAAAGGGATAATCTAGTACATACCTAGTTATGATTCATCTCAGTAGTCTAGTACTTTGGAATCCATAGGTGACTCTAGGTTTAGCATTTTAGTTACTGGAGATGCTCGGATTGTGTAAGCCCATTTGAAAAAATCAAAATCCCAGTGAGATGAGAAAAATAAGAGAGAGAGAGAGAGAGAGAGAGAGAGAAAGATGAAAAAGAAAACAAAGAAAAAGAAAGAAAAAAGAAAAAAAAGACGAGAGAGAGAGAGAGAAGATTATGAGGGATAAAAAATAGTTGTCGTGGGTGGAAATGGTTAGGTGTCCCTTTGAGACCGAGTTAGGTCACTGGGGAAACACCTACCAATTTCTCTCAATACCGAGTACGTCTTTGAGACTTTATGCTAGATCTAGGGAACGACCCTCGCTTTGGGCAGATAAGTGCCTAAAAGCCGAAAACCTTAGGAAAGTTATGCGGTGACGACTTAACTCACTATGGAATGGGCATCCCATAAGAATGATTCATTTAGCACAAGCACAAGGAGCTAACTTAGTGAATTTCTAGAACATATTTATTCTGCTTTGATTGTAAATACCACTTGATAAATTTAGTTGGCATACTAAGTATGGAACAATGTCTTTTTAAATTTCATGGTACTGAGGTTTGCTTGAGGACAAGCAAAGATTTAAGTCTGGGAGAAGTGATGTGAGCGAAACATATAGGGTTTTAGGAGTAGTTTTCGCTCACATCTTGTGACATTTTATGTTAGTTTCATGCATATGCTACTCTATTTTATACGCATTTCCTATTTTCTGGTTCAGAGGTCTGCTCTTTGTACTTTTGGGTGCAGGTTAGCATTTCGGGAGAAAAAGGCACAATTTCGGAGCAAAAGATGGACAATTTGCAGCTAGATGCAGAGTGGGACACGACCAAGGCATGTGGCTACACACGGCCATGTCCAATGGGCAAGATCGGCCATCTTAGGGCCACACACAGCCTGGCCATGTGGAAACACACAGCCATGTGGCGGCCCACCAAATTTGCGCGACTAGGGTTTTTCTGGATTTTGCAGCGGTTCGAGGTGATGTTTATATAAGGATGGCTTCGCCCAAACCCTAGGGGAGGCACAACGGCTAGGACGGCACGCCGAAGCCCTAAAAAGCTTTGGGAACTCACAATGGGGAGGAGGAAGGCTGCCGAAGGTCCACGCCTTGCACTTCAACGCCGGAGAGAAGACCACGAAAGCATTATAATCTTTTGTTCTTGCGTTTTATTCCCTATGTATTCGAACATAAACATGCTTTGTGATTCTTCCTCCATATACATGGAGTAGTTCTTTCGATTCTAGGATTAGGGAGTAGCTTGTGTGCACATTACAATGTTGGTTCATGTTAAATTTTGCCTTTGAGTTTAATTTGGCAATTGGTAGTTGTTTTTTACTTTATCTATGCGTGTTTGGTTTTCTACTTGCTATGCTTAGGCGATACGAGGGGTGACAACCCTCCTATCTAAGATTTAAGGGATTTGATACAAGTAACCTGGGGGTAAACCTGATCTCCTATAACCATGGGTAGAAGGATGCGATGGAACCGGACACAATTCATCGTAGGGATTGATTCGGCATCCTCGTACCGTCTATCCCGTCCTTCTAGGCGGAGATAGCTCACGGTAGATGCGGTGGCTCTTCGGGAGAGTGTATGATGTCCCTTCCACAAAATCATAGCTAAACGTCTAGACAACGCTAATTGACAGCATTGTTTTGTGACACACAAGCAAAACCGAAGTCCTAGAATCACATTTGAAGACCTTGGCAGACTCCTTTCCTCCTCCATGTGACACCGTATAGAGTATAGTCCACCGACAACCATCACCTGTCAAAACCCCTTAGAGTTTACGTCTAAACGATTACAACCACTGAACGTACCGATACTCGAATCCCAGTCCCTATGGGATCGATAAATCTTTTATTACTTGACGACATCCATGCACTTGCGGGTGTTGAGCACGAGTGCACACTTTAAGTCTTCCACAGCCTTCGTCGCAAGATTTGAGGTCGCGATCGTTTGCATCACTTGCCCTAAAGACAAGCAAAAAAGAATAGTGACGACCTAGATTAGGGCTTCACCTAGTCAGGTTGGAAATTTTTTACTCCGCCATTATATTTCTTTCGTGCATCTACCTTGAGCCCAACTCTTCCATTCCACCACCATATGGGGATGACTGTTTTCCTTGAAGACAAGAAAAAAAAGAATAGTGATGACCTGGCTTAGGGCTTCGCCTAGTCAGGTCGAAATTTTTTTACTCGGTCGTTGTATTTCTTCCGTGCATGTACTTTGAGCCCAACTCCTCCGTTCCATCACCATACGGGGATGACTGATTGCCCTGAAGACAATCAAAAAAGAATAGTGACGACCTGGCTTAAGGCTTTGCTTGGTCTGGTCAGAAATTTTTTACTCTGCCGTTGTATTTCTTCTGTGCATCTACCTTGAGCCCAACTCCTCCGTTCCACCACCATACGAGGATGACTGCTTGCCCTGAAGACAAGCAAAAAAGAATAGTGATGACTTGGCTTAGGGCTTCGCCTGGTTAGGTTGGAAATTTTTTTACTCTGTCGTTTGTTCTTCAATAGTGCATCTACCTTAAACCCATCTCCTCCGTTCCACCACCATACAAGGATAATTGCTTGACTAGATGGCAAGTAGAAAGAATAGTGACAACTTGATTCGGGGCTTTGCCTGATCAAATTGGAATAATTTTTTACTCCGCCGCTTGTCATTATATTATCTTTAAATCTTTACTCCTTTGTTCTGCCACCGCACGGGGATGATGGCTTCGGCTAACACCAAGCTATAAGAAGTGTGACAACCCGATCTAGGGCGCTATTCAATTAGGTCGGAATAATTTTTTACTCTACCATTCTTCACAGGTGTATTTACCTTAAACCCTACTCCTTAGTTCCGCCACCACACGGGAATGAGGGCTTCGTTGACACCGAGCCATAAGATATGTGACGACTTGATCTAGGGCATTGCCCAATCGGGTTGAAATAAATATTTTACTCCATCGCTCTTCACAGGTATTTTTACCTTATGCCCTACTCCTCCATTCCACCACCGCACAAGGATGATGGCTTCGGTTGACGCTGAGCCGTAAGATATGTGACGACCCGATCTAGGGTGTTGCCTAATCAGGTTGGAATAAATATTTTACTCCGCCGCTCTTCACAGGTTTTTTTACCTTAAGCTCTACTCCTCTATTCCATTACCGCACGGGGATGATGGCTTCAGTTAGCACCGAGCTGTAAGATATGTGACGACCCGATCTAGGGCGTTTCTCAATCAGGTCGGAATAAATATTTTACTCCGTCGCTCTTCACAGGTATTTTTACCTTAAACCCTACTCCTCCATTCCACCACCGCACGGGAATGATGGCTTTGGTTGACACCGAACCGTAAGATATGTGACGACCCGATCTAGGACATTGCCCAATTAAGTCGGAATAAATATTTTACTCCACCATTCTTCACAGGTATTTTTACCTTAAACCTTACTCCTCCATTCCGCCACCACACGGGGATGCTGGCTCTGCCTGATAACGGGCCATAAAGAAGGCAAATTGTAATTCAACATCTCTTGAGGGCCCACATCTTTGCTCTGAAGCCCAATTACCACCATAAACATGCCCTGCACCCCATATAAGACTCTTCACCTTCCCTCTTCTTCACCTCCGCCCCCATTTCAGTTTTCAACCCTCTTCCTCTATTCTCTACCAGCACTAATGCACCGGATCCGATCAGAACTCCGAAGTTAAGCGTGCTTGGGCAAGAGTAGTACTGGGATGGGTGACCCCTTCTTGCCGGTCCTCCCATCTGGGGTCGCAGTTGTGGATAAGCGACTCGAATGTGCTCTAACTCCTCTTGCAATTTGAAACAATGGCCACTGATATGGTCGTACTCCATGTGGTATTGATAGAAATAAGGGGTGGGAGGATTCTGAGGAACTCCTCTATATCCAATTGGACGTTGAAGAATGCCCTATTGATCATAAGCCTCCATTTCCCGCTTCTTTCGTGTCCGCGGGGGAGGGATGGCGTCGGTAGTCATGATCTATAAGGGAGGGACTGGACGAGCCCCTAGCAGCAATAATCGGGCCCTAGGAGCTTCTGGTATAAAATTTCACACATATTCCCTTCGGGGGAGCACTCGTGGAGCTGGGGGACGACTTCTTTCGATTGGGACGGCTGCAGGCCTCTGTTCGACTCGGCTAACTTTCAACCCTTCTTCTTCATTTATGTACTCTTTGGCATGGCTTAGCAATTCCTCATAGTTAGTTGTGGGTTTTCTCAATAAGAAGCTGAGGAAAGGTCCCTCTTTCAGCCCATGTGAGATGGCTACCCTCAAAATATCGGATCACATCAAAGGGATATTCCTGGCAGTGGAGGTGAACCGATGCAGATAATCTCTGAGTGATTCTGAGGGTTCCTACCGAATATTCAGTAAGATTGAAGCATCATATTTATAGGTCTTACAGCTAGCAAACTCTTGGCAGAAAACTCCCTGTAAATCAGTAAAACAGGTGATAGATCCCCGTGGAAGGGCACTGAACCATCTATGTGCGGAACCTGTTAATGTGGTGCAAAAAACTCGACACTTAAGAGCATATGTAAAGCAGTGGAGGGAGGCAGCTCTAGTAAATTGTGACAAATGTTCCTCTGGATCAGTTGTGCCATCATACTTCTGTTAGGACCCTTGTAATGGCTAGAGGGGGGGTGAATAGAGTTTCTTCATTTCTACAAGTAAGTTAGCGGAAGCAATACAAATACGAAAACGAATACGAATAAGAAATAAGAAACCAAACGCTAACACCCGATGTACGTGGTTCGGAGATGACGCTCCTACTCCACGGTAATCCGTAAGGTGGATTAGTCCTAGCCAAGCTTCACTATATTCTCCTTTGGATGAACCAAGGTGGAGAAACCTTTCTTACAATGTTGTCCTCTTCTTTACAATGATGGATGATTAAGAACTAGAGAAGAGGAGGTTTTGAATTGCTAAAAGACTTGGGAAAGCTTGGTGAGCACGAGGGTGTAGTTAGGAATGAGAGCACTAGCTTCACCAAACTCCCCAAGGCCCCTTTTTATAGAAGAGGGGTTGTTTTTCCTGTTGGGCCTCGATCAATCGACTGATGCTTGCCATCAGTCGACTGCCGTCGAAGCCAACGGCTTCTGACCCGAGATCTCCACGGAGATTCGTAGCCATAATTTCCAATGACCAGGTGATCAGTCGACTGATGGAGTGATTAGTCGAGTGATCAAGGCAGCAGTCGAGTGAGACTGCATTCTGTGGCGATTTTCTCCTTGATCGGGCCGATCGCGCCTGAGCGATCGATCGATCGCAACATCGCCGATCGCTCGATTAAATCGGTCGATCGACAGCCGTGGTTTCACCGACTGGGCCAGATTGACCGGCCGATCGATACATCATATCAGTCGACTGATACTCATCAAGTATGAGTAATTCACACTTGATTTTACACCCTAGACCTAGACTCAACCTTCTAGCTCCTCATTAAGCCTTGCGCCTCCAGGATCCATCCGAGTTCGCGACTTGTTCATCCTTTGTGCTTTGCTTCCAAGAGCTTCCTTCGGTTTCGTCATGTCTTGGGTTGCCAAATGCTTGGACTTTACGCCGCCAAGACTGCAGGCTTGGTCTTACGCTGCCAAGTCCATCCCTTGGACTTTCTTTGCCAAGATCATACTTGGACTTCCTTTGCCAAGGTTTACTTGGACTTTACGCTGCCAAGACTACAAGCTTGGTCTTATGCTGCCAAGTCCATCCCTTGGACTTCCCTTGCCAAGATCATACTTGGACTTCTCTTTTACCAAGTCTTCATCCTTAGATTTCCCTGTCACTTAAAACATATTCGCAATTAGATCACAAGATATTGCCTAACTTAGATGATTATCCAAAACATCAAAACATATAAATGCTTGGAGCATTGTTGCACCAACAATCTCTCCCTTTTTGATGTTTGTCAATCATTTAAGTTAGGTCTTTAAAGATACACACATAATCATATTTTCAATATGAATTATAACTTAAACACTCCTTCTCCCCCTTTGACATACATCAAAAAGAGAAGGATTCAAACATGAAAGAAATAATGTGTTAGATCTTGGACTAAGGTATAAGATTGAAATTAAGCTCCCCCTTAATCCAAGATATGCTTTATAATGTGTAAATAATATTGGAAGCAAAGCATAATTAAAAATTCAAAAGTTAAGTCCTAACTTTGCACCAACAATGGATTTGGCGATGAAAGAGATATAATTTATGAAACTCCCCCTAAAACACTGTATTAATCAGTCCTAAAACTTTATGTATACGCAATATTATCATACTATAGTTTTAGGACATCAAAGATACACTAAATACCAAAACATGGAGCTGTTTATCCGAAAAACATGTATCACGACTGGTTTCGAACATCTGATCACGCTCAAATCGAAATTTCACCTTTTCACCAACTTCAGAAATGCGTTAGAAATTCTAGAAACCTCGAAAAATCATGAAATTTTGTGTACACATTTCTGGAATCATACTTTATTAAGGAAAAATAGTTTGAAAAATATATGTTTTCCAGATTTCAAGATTGATACAAACTTGGAACCTACCAAAAGTTCTAAAAATTTTACAAACTTTGTATCACTTTTGTGTTCAACTTGAAAATTGTTTTTCAAAATATGATGAATATAGTTTAAAATATATATGATTTGGAATTTCCAACCATGTTCTTAGAGCTATGTATCCATTACTTGAATACAAGCCTTCCCAATGATTGGTCCATAAGGTATTTATGTCTCTAGGTGTGTCATTGGCTCATAGTAATGCATCATAACAAGCATGATGAGCCAAGTACACCTTCCCTATCATCTCACATGTTTTTAAGTGTCTCAATACAAAAATCAAGGTTTCTTAAGGCTTTTGTGAGATGTATCAAGGTATAATGCCAACATATAAATATAGGATCATGCATACCTAGAATTTTACTCTACAAAGCACATACCAAGCTCTCTCCGTAATGATGAAAATTCGGTTTCGGGAAGAGATTTGGTGAAGATATCGGCAAGGTTGGACTTAGATTCTACATAATTTAGTTCAATGTCCCCTCTTGCCACATGATCTCTTATGAAGTGATGTTTCACTTCAATGTGCTTAGTCCTAGAGTGATGTACTGGATTTTTTGTCAAGTTGATGGTACTTATATTGTAAAAATAAACTTTAATGTTAGAGTAGTGTAGCTCATAGTCCACAAGAGTATGTCTCATCCAAAGTAGTTGAGCTACACAACCACCCATAGCCACATATTCGGCTTCGGTGGTTGATAAAGCAACACAATGTTGCTTCCTACTACTCCAACTAACTAGGGAGGACCCAAGAAATTGGCATCCACCACTAGTACTCTTCCTAGCATAATCAATCGGTATACCCAAGCAATTCAAACGACCTAGTCCTAGGATACCAAAGCTCTACATTTAGGGTGCCTTTAATATATCTCAAAATTCTCTTAACGGCTACTAAATGTGATTCTTTGGCACAAGATTGGTATCTTGCACACATACCTACCGCAAATAAGATATCGGGTCTACTAGCGGTTAGGTATAGTAGGCTACCAATCATACTCCTATAAAGTTTAAGATCAATTGATTTACCATCATGATCACTATCTATTCTAGTGCTAGTGGCCATAGGAGTGGTTACAATTTTGGCATTTTCCAAACCAAATTTCTTGATCATTTCATTTGCATATTTGGTTTGATAAATATGAATACCTTCATTGGTTTGTTTGACTTGTAACCCTAGGAAAAAGTTAAGCTCTCCAACTAAACTCATTTCAAATTCATTTTCCATGTTTTTTATAAAGTCTTGAAGAAGATCATCATTTGTTGACCCAAAAATAATGTCATCAACATATACTTGGGCTATGAATATATCCTTTAGTGTTGACTTTATAAACAAGGTTTGATCTACTTGGCCTCTCCTTAAATCCTTAGAAATTAAGGATGACAATCTTTCATACCATGCCCGAGGAGCTTGTTTTAACTCATATAATGCTTTCCTAAGCTTACATACATGGTTTGGATAATCTATGTTCTCAAATCTGGGTGGTTGCTCTACATATACTTCCTCCTTAATATAACCATTTAAGAATGCCGATTTAACATCCATTTGGTAAAGTTTAAATCCCATATAGGAAGCATACCCTAAGAGAATTCTAATAGATTCTAACCTAGCAACCGGGGCATAAGTCTCATCATAGTCAAGCCCCTCCACTTAATTAAATCCCCTAGCAATCAACCTAGCCTTATTTCTAGTGATATTTCCTTGGTCATCTAGCTTATTCCTAAAGACCCATCTTGTAGTAATTATGGTGCTATCATTGGGTCTAGGTACTAACTCTCATACTTGACTCCTCTCAAATTAAGCCAATTCATCTTGCATTGCCAAAATCCAATCCGGATCATGTAATGCATCATTGATCGATTTGGGCTCAATTTGTGAAATGAGAGCTACTTGACTAGTAGGAGGTCTATGAAATGACCTAGTTCTTACTCCTTGAGATAGATCTCCTACTACTTGGTCAAGTGGATAATCTTGATGAATTCTTAGGGTTCTAGAAGGTGTTTCAAATTGATCATGGTTATCTTCCACCCTCCTTTCATCATCGGAATCTCCTCTTCCTCCCCTTTGATCATTACCCCTAATGGTCAAATTTTGAAGTTTTTGGATAATGTCTTGATTATTTTCATTAATATCCCTATCAATGGAGGACTTTCTAGGGTAGGTACTAGTGGTTTCATCAAATTGAACATTAGAAGATTCCTCAATCCCTTGGGTTCTGTTATTGTAGACTCTATATCCTCTACTTGTAGATGAGTATCCAACTAGGATTCCCTCATCCGCTTTCGATTCAAATTTTCCTAAGTTATCTTTAGTGTTTAAAATATAGACCTTACATCCAAAGACTTTGAAATAATGAATTGTGGGAAGAGTCCCATTCCATAATTCAAATGGTGTCTTACCTAAAAACCTATAGATTTGAACCCTATTTTGGATATAGCAAGCGGTATTAACCGCTTCCGCCCACAAGTAGCTAGGAAGTGAATATGCATTAAGCATAGTCCTAGCCGCCTCTTGTAGGGCACGATTTCTCCTTTCTACCACCCCATTTTGTTGGGGTGTTCTAGGACAAGAGAACTCATGCTTGTACCCTTGCTCTAAACAAAATTGTGAAAATTTAGAGTTCTCAAATTCACCACCATGATCACTACGGATCCGGTTGATTTTGAGACTCTTTTCATTTTCAACCCTTTTACTAAATTCTATGATTATTTCTAAGGTATCATCCTTATGTTTCATAAAGTAGACCCAAGTATACCTAGAAAAATCATCTACTATAACTAAACAATATTTGTTACCATTTAAAGATGGCGTACTATGGCAATCAAATAGGTCAAGATGCAATAATTCCAATGGTAAAGATGTACTAGTTAGGGTTTTACCTTTGTGTGATGCCTTTGTTTGTTTTCCTTCTTTGCAAGCATCACACATTTTGTTCTTGACATACTTGATCTTCGGTAGCCCTTTGACCAACTCCATCTTGGCTACCTTGGCTATGTTTTTCATGTTGATGTGCCCCAATCTCCTATGCCATAGCCAACTTTCCTCTTCTTTTGCAACAAAACACTTAGTAGAAATGTTAGAAGCATATGAAAGATCAACATAATAGATATTTGATTTCCTATATCCAACTAACATGCAATCATTTAATTCCTTGTGCCTAATCATGCATTTAGAGGATTCAAAAGAAACATGATAGTTTGCATCACAAAGTTAACTAACACTTAATAAATTAAATTTCATATTTTCAACTAGTAAAACTTTGTGAATGACAATTTTGGGGGATACCTCAATTGTACCTCTACCTAATATCTTGAGTTTTCCACTATTTCCAAAGGACACCGCTCCTTTCTTCACATACTTAATTGTGGAGAACTTGCTCACATCACCGGTCATATGTGTTGAGCAACCGCTATCCAGAATCCAGATACCTTGCTCTCCTACCTAAATCACATGAAAAACACAAGCTTTTGGTACCCAAACATTTGGACCGGTAACATTAAGTAAAAACTTCTTAGGTACCCATGCCTTCTTAACCTTTCCCTTAATGGTTTCTTTCCTATTAATCAATGAAATATAAGCAACTTCTTTTTCTTTTGGCTTATATTCTAAACCGGCCTTGTTGTAAACATCTCTTTGTCGACTAAGGATCATATCAAGACATTTTGAGCCATTTGAAAATTTCTCTAAATATGCTTTCAATTCACTAACCTCATCCTTAAGTTTGTCATTTTCTTCCTTAAGCATGCAAGAATCAACATGTGAAGGCTTTTCATTCCTAATGGCCTTTAGTTCTACCTTCATGCTCTTAACCTTAGATTTTGACTTATCTAGAGCCTCTTTAAGATAAGCAATTGATTTATAAAGAAGCTTAACTTTGGGAGAGTTCATTACCTCATCGTCACTAGATGACGATTCATCACTTGAGGAGTCTTCTTGGCTTGATGTACCGGAATCATCTCCTAGGGCCATGAGTGCCACATGGCGTGTGATGTGGCAAAGCTCATCATCGGAGGAAGAATCTTCAACACTTGGTGTGTCCCATGTGGTTTGAGCCACCATGGCCTCCTTCTTCTTCTTCTCCTTCTTGTCCTTCTTTTTCTTTTCTTTTTCCTCCTTCTTCTTTAGCTCGCGGCAATTTGGCTTTATGTGCCCCTTCTTGTTGCAAGCATGGCAAATCACATTATTATTGAAACTTGAATTACCACTAAACTTACCTTTTGAAGAATGAGACCCCTTCCTTGCTTCTCTACTCTTGAACTCCTTTGACTTCCTATAGAGCTTCTTGACGAAATTTGCCATCTCACTAGATGAGTCTTCATCACTACTTGAATCATGCTCCGATTCGAATGATGATGATGCTTCTTTTCTTTCCTTCTTCTTCTTTTCCTTCTTTTCAACAAATAGAGCTAATCCCTTTTCCTTAGAGGACATGTTAGTTTGCTCATGTAATTCAAACTCACAAAATAATTCATCAATTTTAATTTGAGAAAGATCCCTAGTTACCTTAATGGCATCAACTATAGAAGTCCATAAGGAATTTCTAGGAAATGCTTGAAGAATATACCTTACCAAGTCCCAGTTGTCAACTCGCTCACCTATGATGTGGAGTCCGTTCACAACCTCCTTGAACCTTCCATGCATTTGGCTTACGGTTTCATGCATCTTCATTTGGAAGGCTTGAAGTTGTCCAATTAGTAGGTCCTTCTTGGCCCTCTTTGACTCCTTGGAACCTTCATTTAGCTCAATGAGCTTTTCCCATACCTCCTTGGCGGATTCGAAAGGCCCCACCTTGTTGAGTTGCTCCATGGTAATACCGCATTGAATGGTGAGTATGTAACGCCCGTAAAATTTCTAGCAATTTTACGAGAATTTTGGCTTTATGATGATAGGATTTATGTGGGTTTTTTTGGGAAAAATAAAAGAAAAAAAGCCAAAAGAAAAAAAAGATGCAAAGCCTAGGAATTGAACCCCAAACCTCTAGAGATAGCCAAGCCCTATAGATGCACCCACTAACCATAAGCCCAATAGAATTATATCATTAGAGGAAGAGGGGAATTTATAGATAAAGTGGAAGAAGGGTAAGTGAAGAGGCATGACAAAGAAAAGAGAAACTTCTCTTCCTCCCTTTATAAAGAAGAAGGAAGTTTCCATTTGGCCATTTTCTTCCTCTCCTCTTCATCCTCACCGAAACCAACCTCCTTCTTCTTCCTTTGGCCGAGACCCCCTTTCAAGCTAGGAGAAAGCTAGGTGACCTCCATTAGGTCATCTCTCAAGCAAAGCGAAGGATGTAAGTTTCCCCTCACCTGCAGTGTATTAGTTTCGTAAGTTAAATTTCATGTAAGAACGATGAAGTTGTAGCCCTTGTAGGTTTCGGCCAATCAAGTTTTCTTGGGCTAAGATTCATGAAAATGTTTCTAGGGAACTTCTATAGGTTGTATGCTCACTATAGGACCTTTTAGGGGACAAAAATTCTAACTTGGTGCCCTTATAAGTTTCGGCCACCAAGGCCTTTTAGGGTTAGGGTTTTTATGACAACTCCCTCTTATGAGGTTAGGCCATGATAATGCTTATGAATGGACTTTAGGGGACAAAGCCTAAGTTTGAACCCATTCCATGTTTCGGCCAACCCATATAATTAGGGTTAGGGTTGCATGAAAATGTTCCTAATGACACTAGGGTAAGTAATAATGCTTATGAATGAACTTTAGGGGACAAAAGTCCAAAGATCTAACCTTACAAGATTCGGCCAACCAATGAAAGTAGGGTTAGGGTTGCAAGAAAATATCTCTAATGATACTATGATTAGTTATAAGGCTTCATGAGTGAACTTTAGGGGACAAAACCCAAGCTCAAGCCCCTTACAAGATTCGGCCAACCCATGGTTTTAGGGTTAGGGTTTCATGAAAACACCCCCCCCCCCCACATGTAGTTGTGCTAAGGGTATGGGTTTTGTTTGTTTATATGTCATGAACTATGCTTGTGTGATGTATATGGTTATGATTCAATGCAATATGAAATAAGCTTATGTGATGAACATGTTTATGATATAGTATGCCATGAAACATACCTAGATGTGGAACATGTTTTTATGATTTAATATGCCTTGAATATGCTTAGGAAACATGCTACATGTTGATGATGTAATGTGCCATGAAATATGCTTAGGTGATGAACATGTTTTTATGATTTAATATGCCTTGAATATGCTTAGGAAACATGCTACATGTTGATGATGTAATGTGACATGAAATATGCTTAGGTGATGAACATGTTTTTGTGATTTAATATGCCATGAATATGCCAAGGAAATATGCTTCATGTTTATGATGTAATGTGCCACGAAATATGCTTGTATGATGAACATGTTTATACTTTAGGACCCCTTTAGGGTACTCTTATGTTATGAATGCATGTGTCCTCATGATAAGATGGAGATGCTTCCCTTTCAAGTAGGGACCAAGAGCTCTCCTTATGATAAGATGGAGATGCTTCCCTTTCAAGTAGGGATCAAGAGCTCTCCTTAAGATAAGATAAAATGGAGATGCTTCCCTTTCAAGTAGGGATCAAGAGCTCTCCTTATGATAAGATAAGATTAAGATGCTTCCCTTTTTATGTTGGGGATCAAGAGCACTCTTTATATTATGACAAGAAAAGAAAGGAATTAAGTATTTTACTTTGCAAGAGGTTAAGTACCCGACCCGTCAGGTGGTCGTTAATCAAATCCATAGGGACATAAGAAGACGTAAGAGGTCTTGCCCTGGTAAGACGTAAGAGGTCTTGCTCTAGTAGGACTGGTGGCTCGCTACCCCAGCCTACTAGGGAACGCGCATTATGTGGTACTTAACCTGGGGCCCCCCAAACAAGTTATGATGATATTGAAGTATCTATAAGTATATGTTTTGAAAAGGAAAGACTTTTATGATTATTGTGTATGCTCATGTTAAATACTCTGAATGCTTGCGAACTACGTTTTTTTTATGCATGCTAGATGTTATGAAGTTATGATGATATGGAACTATCTATAAGTATATGTTTTGAAAAGAAAAGACTTTCATGATATCATGTATGCTTATGTTAAATACCTTGAATGCTTGCGAACTATATTCTTTATGCATGCTAGATGTTATGAAGTTATGATGTTTAGAGTTAAGTTTAAGAATGTTGTGACTATGTACTTCATGCTAGTTTAGAATTTATGAGGTGGTGAATGTTATGGTTAAGTTTATGAATACTTGCGATTATGTTCTTTCTACAAGTTTAGGATTTATGTTATTACAAATGTTTATGTCCAAGTTAAACAAATGCTTATGATTATGTCCTTTATGCATGATTGGATTCCCTGATGAATGGTCATGGTTAAGTTGAAGAATGTTTGTGCCTATGTACTTTATGTAGGTTTAAGATGTAGGATGTTAAGGATGCTTAGGTTAGGAATGCTTATTGTTAAGTTTTAAAACGCTTATGAATATGTCTCTCATGCATGCTTAGTCTTATGTAGTTATAATGCTTATGTTCAAATTATGCCCTGCTCAGATTAATTATGCTTTCTATGCCATGCTCAGTTTTTATTACATGGATATGTTGTTGATTAGTGTCACTATGGAATACTTAGGTCCTTTACGCTAGTATGCTCATGTTCTAATTGCTTGATGAAGTTTGTGGCTTTTGTGAGTAGGCAAGGATCTTACTAAGCTATATGCTTATAGTTCATGTTGTCCATATACTGCAGATAAAGGAAGTCTGCGCTAGAGGAAGTAGCAGGAGGGGCCAAGTGTGTGTGATAGTGGCATGGTGAAAGAAGACCCTATACTATCTGCTTGTATTTATATGTTCTAAGAACAACTTAAGACATTGCTTCCGCTTATAAGACTTGTGTTTAATGAGTATCATCTACTTAAGAAGGTTGGAAATGTTAGAACTCATGAACGAATCTTTATGTATGCATGTTATGAAAGATATGTTAACATGCTAATGATGAATATGATATGTGATGCATGTGCAAAAGAAAGTTTAAGTTATGGCTCATATAGGTTGTGAGAGGATCCATACGAGTATGTTTAAAAAACAGCGCCGCCCTTAGAGCAAGGGCTGGCATTGTGTATCGTGAGCTAGCAATACGTAACTGAACGAAGTACACTTTCCACTATCACACATCAAGCCTCCATCCTGCTATTCCCAAGTAAGTAACTTTATGCATACTTAAGTTCCTTTATAATAAAGAATGTTTTCTATTTAGAATGAGATAATACCTTATCATGCTTTAGTAGAATGGACTCACACTTGAGATTTAGATAGAAATAATACCTCGTCCTGTTTAGCATAATGGAATCATAGTTGTAACTTAGATAGTATACCTGACCAAGCTTTATACGATGGAAACATGACTCCAACCTGGAACACTAGAAAGGATACCTTACCTTGTTTACGATATGGGATGTTAGATGCTGTATAGGGTAGAAATTATAATAACACCTTAATTAAATTATTTATTTATCACTTAGATAACATGAGCAGGAGACATAGTGCTAGAGAGAATGACTCACCCCACGGTTGATGCATGTGGTTCTGAGCTCTACGTCGGTCATGAGAACAAGGTTATCAATGCTCTCACGAATCAACAAGGGAACCCTAGCACCATGCGGGGGCAGCGAGCGTAACTCCCAACACGACCACTATGGTGCAAGCACCGCTAATCAACGCCCGGGGCCGCCAGCCTATCTCGATTGATGGCGGTGAAACCGAAAAGTTTCACTTGTCTTGAACCTTGGGATGCCCAAGCTTGGTTCAAAACAGTTGAGATCATCGTGGAGCTGTTGGATTGGCCCGAGCACGAAAAGATAACATGTGCCTCGTTACAGTCTTTAGGAGATGCAAGGATGTGGTGGGAGAGAGTCAAAGCAAAGAGACAAGTAAATCAAATGAGGTGGATGATTTGAAGCGAGTTCTTGAGGAGTTCTTTGAGGCGGGTCACAAATAAGCACTACGATGAGTTCCTCGAGTTGACAAAGCGATCTATCAGTTAGTGAAGCTATGAAAGGTTGATCGGTAGCGCGTCTACGTTGCTTGGAATAGGGTTTCCTTGTTCATCCACCGGTTCCTCGAAGCCATCTACAACACTATGCCAAATTTCAATATTGCTCATTAGATAATACTTCATCCTACCTTTCCAATATACAAAGTGACTCCCATCGAAGAGTGGTGGCTTGGCGGTGCTATATCCCTCTTGAAGAGCCATTGATGCCTTGGTTGATGGTGAGATCTTCCAAGCTATCCGGGCTCTGATACCACTTGTTAGGACCCTTGTAATGGCTAGAGGGGGGTGAATAGCGTTTCTTCGTTTCTACAAGTAAGTTAGCGGAAGCAATACAAATACGAAAATGAATACGAATAAGAAATAAGAAACCAAACGCTAACACCCGATGTACGTGATTCGGAGATGACGCTCCTACTCCACGGCAATCCGTAAGGTGGATTAGTCCTAGCAAAGCTGTTGGTGCAATCGGCCCAGGTTGACTCGAGTATGACTCGATCAGTACCTTGATAGGATTTTGATGATAGACAAAACTCATGACATGGGATTGTCATGGGAAAGTCCAACATGGGGTTGGCCTGGAAAATCCAAGCATGGAGCTTGGTGTGGAAAAGTCCAAAGCATTGCGAAGCCGTGCGCTTGGTGCTTGGCATGGGAAAGTCCAAAGCATTGCGAAGCCGTGCGCTTGGTGCTTGGTGAGAAATGCATTGCGAAGCCGTGTGCTTGGTGCATGTGGGAAGTCTTGAGGACTTGGTAAGTTCACTAGGCTTGGGGTTCTTGAGTCGGTGAAGGATGGCATTGTGAAGCCGTGCGCTTGGTGCATCCGAGGGACCGCCGGACGGGGAGCGAATGGAGTGAGCCTAAAGGGAAGCATACTTCTAGGGCATGAGACGCGAAGGATGGCGTTGCGAAGCCGTGCGCTTGGCGCATCCGAGGGACGTAGGCCGAGGGAAGAGAGCTTCGGTGGGGAACTCCATGAGTGATGTGGACTTGGCCAAGTGGCTAAGACTGAGTGTCGGAGGCTCAAACAACTTGGTGTTTGAGGTTTTTCCCGACGGCAGTCGACTGGCATAGTTGCCGGTTCGACTGGTCCAAGTCGACTAGAGTTCGACTGGTGTAAGGCTGCATTTTTTGCTTAGCGGCAATATCGCCATGGATCGCAATGATCGATAGTCGACAGCAATGACCGCGAGGGATGGCAGTCGACTGATGGGAATGTCGCGAGCACAGAACGCTCCGTAGCCGACTGGGCAGTCGACTACTAGGTCACCAGTCGACTGATGAGGACCATCAGTCGACTGGTAGGAGATCCGTTGGAACTTGTCCGACGTGGATCTGGCCGTTGTGAGACAACAGACACAGGGGCAGTCGACTGGGGCCTTTTGGCAGTCGACTGCTAGGCGCGAAAATAGCTTGATGCAGGTTATATAAGGAGCTCGAGTTGGAGGATTTCGCCAAGACTTTAAGGAAGCAATTGAAGGGGATTTGCTGTTGCATTCCAGTCCTTCAAGAGCCATCCAAAGCAAGCAACAAGAAAAGGGTCAAAGCAAAGATTTGTAAAGAGTTCTTTACTTGTATTTCTTGTGTCTTTGTATTTCTTGTATATTATTGTTGTAATAGCTTGTGAGAGGTTTCTCCACCTCCGACGTGTAGTCGAGAAGGAGTTTAGTTAGTGTCGTGCGCATAACTAGAGCTCGAGGAGCTCGCCTGTGGAGTAGGAACCATTCGGTTCCGAACCACGTATATCATGTGTATTTGCATGTGATTGTATTTGTTGTTAGTATCCATATTTGCATTAGTATTCCGCTGCGCTAACAACAATCGTAGGCAAACACGCGACGAGAACGATCGAATTACGACATCCAACAAACGAGGGCTATTCACCCCCCTCTAGCCGGCCGTACCGATCCCCTACAAGTGGTATCAGAGCAGAGGTCGCTCTTCAAGGACTAACCGCCGCGAGAGCACTACAAATGGCCGGCTACATCCATCCACCGAAATTCGATGGAGATTTTGCTTGGTGGAGAAAACGGATGGAGGTATATCTCGAAACCGATTTTGATTATATGATTATCATAGAAAATGGTTTTGAGATGCCTAGGGACAAACACAACAAGCCCATTGAGAAGTCTAGGTGGACCCAAGACCAAGTCAAGGATTTCAAGACAAATCTTGAGGTAATCAAATTGATTAGTGATTTGTTACCTAACACTATTTGGTCTAGATTGGGTGGTTATAGGGATGCAAGGGAATTATGGAATAAGGTAATGAAATTCCAAGAAAATTCCCAATCGGCACAAGTAGAGGAGAATGCCGAAGAAGAAGCACCCACAACATTTGAAGATGTTGATGATTTGGTGGAGACCTCCACCTCTAGCATTGAGGGGGAGGAAAGGCAATATTCCATCCCGGAGCAAGAACAAGAAGCATCTACATCCGGGAGAAGTGAAGATCATGAAGAGGCCTCCACCACCTCCCTAGGTAACTCAAGTGTTATTATTTTAAATAAAAATCACATAATATGCTTTAAGTGTAGGGAGAAAGGGCATTACAAGAGCAAATGCCCAAAATTGGCTAAGGAGAAGGCATCGATACCAAAAGTCAACCCAAAGTCAAACGATGCCGGTGTTCCCAAAATCAAGAGCAAAGAGCACATTGTGTGCTTCAAATGCAATTAAAAGGGGCACTATCGAAGCCAATGCCCTAGGGGGAGGAAGAAAGGGCAAGAAGGTGCAACTCATGTAGGGGGAGCTCCTAAAGCTAACCCTAAGGTACATTTAGTTAATGCACCTTTAATTCCTAAAGTCAAAAAGCATGCGAAAAATTATTTTAGTTCTCTTGCCATTATTAATGAAAAGCATGCTAGGAGAAACAATAAGGTTTATTGCTTAGGTGTCAAGCATGTTCATATGACTAAAGACAAACCTAGGACTCATAATTCTAGAAATATCTTGCCTAGGGAGTCAATTAGGAGAGTAGAAGAAAATTTGGGTATTAATCTCAAAAAGTCTAGGCACATGCCTAAGAAGAAAACCAACTCCCAAAAACCAAATGAAAATTCAAAAATGGAAAAATTAGAGCTAGAGAACCAAGTCTTGAGGTCAAGACTTGAGAGAATGGAGAAAGCCCTTAGAATCATAGAAAATTCAATTCTAGGGTCAAATGTCCAAAAGTCAAGACCTAAGGTTCAAAAACAGTCTAAGGGCAAGGAAGGTTTGGGTAACAAACCTAAGCCCAAGAAGACTTACCATAATGTTCCATTTAATTATGGAACCACATCTAGGTCTAGGAAAACCAAGGCTAATAGGGAAGTCATCCCTAAGTCTAGCCATGGTATGTGTTTAGTGGCTAACACCTCAAGGAAATCAAATGTAGCCACTAAGAAGGTCAATGGAGGAGTCACCTCTAGAGTTGACCTAGGAAAGACTCAAAAGACTATGGCTTCAAAGCCTAAAAGGGTCATTAGGAAGGTATCTAGGGAAGTTATCCCTAGGGGATACCTTGTTAACCCAAGGAGCTCCAATAGGTATTGGGTTCCTAAGAGCGTGATCGATTCACGCTAAATGGGTTAGGGTGTGTCAACCCTAAATGGATGGGTAGTTAACCTAACCATAAAAGAGTTGACACATTAGGATGTGCCAATATGCTTGAGAAGTCAAAAATAATTAAATTGGCACAATTAGGTCTTAGAGATATTGGTGTGTCATTTTGGGTTTTTGGCACACTAGGAAATGAATGGCATTAAGGCAAAATTGAATTAATCTCTAGAAATGGCAAATTGATTCTAACACTTAGGTATTCTATACCTTAGTATACTTTACTTGCCATGATTTGTTTGCCTTGCCATGTCATGACATCATTTTCATTTTTATCTATAAAATGTCATGATAATGTTTAGACTTATGTCATGTATGCTTAATTTTCATTCACATGTCATGACATCATGATTTTGGCATATGCCTTTATCTATATCATAATTATGCCATAATCATCATCATGCATAAATGGAGTTAAGGACTATGGCATAATTTGAAAGGAATCAAATAATATTGCCTTAGAAATATGCATGAGACCATTTTAAAGAACAAAAACCCACATCTCACTAGATTAATTGCCTTGAATGTGTTTTTACATATCTAGATATAAGTGAGATGTTTAAGGAAAAGAAACTAAAGGTTTTGAAAACTTTTTGAAAACATTTTGAAAAACCTTGGTGAAGCCTATCTTTTGATAGCTATCACCATTGAATGGGATGATACAAAGATGGCTCTTTATTGAAGCTTTTCTTAAATTTTAGACTTTGTATCAATCTCCTAATTTAATGGGTAAAATAATTTTCCAATATTTATCACCCATAGTGTTTAGGATAAGTAATATACGTACCAAATTTCATGATTTATCTACGTATGTATATTTACTTATGAATTTCGGAAATCCATTTCTGAAATTGAACTAGATTGTATATCGAGCCAGTATGCCACGATCGATGGATGGATAATCAATCGGCCCGATTTCGATTTGATCATTGCCCAAGATGATTTCGGGTAAATCTTGTTGATTAGGCCCATGTTCAGCTAGGTTAAGGTCCCCTAACCATTCATAACCCTAGGATATGCTTGGGAGAGCATTAGAGAGGGTGGAAATCCATTGGATATGGATTAGGAGTTGGGTTGAGGGTGAGTATCAATTTTAAGGTGGAAGAGAATTCATTGTTGAACTTTGCCTTAATTTTGATTTGGTTAATGTTCCTATTGGCATAGGGACTCTCCAAGGACATTGTTGGTGCAATGGTCAAGGGGGAGCGAGCCTCTAGGGGGAGGTATCCATCATGGGAAGATGGATGTGTATTTCCTCATGGGAGGAAATTTGGGTTGCCTCTCTTTAAGTGATATGGGATCACTAGAAAGATGGTAGGCATGGTTTCCTCCAAGGGAGAGATATAAGATCTCATTGGGATATGAGACATTCATACCCTTGGGGAGGACCTTTTTGATGTAATGTCAAAAAGGGGGAGATGTTACCAAGTTACCAATTAGGGTTCGTTGGAATTCTCATTGGGATATGAGAATTGCCAATATGGGAGAATTGGTAGACTTGAGATGGTAGTTTTGTCAATCATCAAAAAGGGGGAGATTGTTGGTGCAATCGGCCCAGGTTGACTCGAGTCTGACTCGATCAGTACCTTGATAGGATTTTGATGATAGACAAAACTCATGACATGGGATTGTCATGGGAAAGTCCAACATGGGGTTGGCCTGGAAAATCCAAGCATGGAGCTTGGTGTGGAAAAGTCCAAAGCATTGCGAAGCCGTGCGCTTGGTGCTTGGCATGGGAAAGTCCAAAGCATTGCGAAGCCGTGCGCTTGGTGCTTGGTGAGAAATGCATTGCGAAGCCGTGTGCTTGGTGCATGTGGGAAGTCTTGAGGACTTGGTAAGTTCACTAGGCTCGGGGTTCTTGAGTCGGTGAAGGATGGCATTGCGAAGCCGTGCGCTTGGTGCATCCGAGGGACCGCCGGACGGGGAGCGAATGGAGTGAGCCCAAAGGGAAGCATACTTCTAGGGCATGAGACGCGAAGGATGGCGTTGCGAAGCCGTGCGCTTGGCGCATCCGAGGGACGTAGGCCGAGGGAAGAGAGCTTCGGTGGGGAACTCCATGAGTGATGTGGACTTGGCCAAGTGGCTAAGGCCCGAGTGTCGAGGCTCAAACAACTTGGTGTTTGAGGTTTTTCGACGGCAATGATCGGCATAGCATAGTTCGGTTCCATCGGGTCCAAGTCGACTAGAGTCGACCGGGTGTAAGGTCGCATTTTGCAGGCGGTGCATCGCTATGGATGGGCAATGATCGATGTCGAGCGAATTCGATCGCTGAGGGATGGCAGTCGACTGATGGGAATGTCGCGAGCACAGAACGCTCCGTAGCCGACTGGGCAGTCGACTACTAGGTCACCAGTCGACTGATGAGGACCATCAGTCGACTGGTAGGAGATCCGTTGGAACTTGTCCGACGTGGATCTGGCCGTTGTGAGACAACGGAAGCGATCGGCCTTTTGGCGTCGATCGCGCGCGAAAAACAGCTTGATGCAGGTTATATAAGGAGCTCGAGTTGGAGGATTTCGCCAAGACTTTAAGGAAGCAATTGAAGGGGATTTGCTGTTGCATTCCAGTCCTTCAAGAGCCATCCAAAGCAAGCAACAAGAAAAGGGTCAAAGCAAAGATTTGTAAAGAGTTCTTTACTTGTATTTCTTGTATATTATTGTTGTAATAGCTTGTGAGAGGTTTCTCCACCTCCGACATGTAGTCGAGAAGGAGTTTAGTTAGTGTCGTGCGCATAACTAGAGCTCGAGGAGCTCGCCCGTGGAGTAGGAACCATTCGGTTCCGAACCACGTATATCGTGTGTATTTGCATGTGATTGTATTTGTTGTTAGTATCCATATTTGCATTAGTATTCCGCTGCGCTAACAACAATCGTAGGCAAGCACGCGACGAGAACGATCGAATTACGACATCCAACGAACGAGGGCTATTCACCCCCCTCTAGCCGGCCGTACCGATCCCCTACAAAAGCTTCACTATATTCTCCTTTGGATGAACCAAGGTGGAGAAACCTTTCTTACAATGCTCTCCTCTTCTTTACAATGATGGATGATTAAGAACTAGAGAAGAGGAGGTTTTGAATTGCTAAAAGACTTGGGAAAGCTTGGTAAGCACGAGGGTGTAGTTAGGAATGAGAGCACTAGCTTCACCAAACTCCCCAAGGCACCTTTTTATAGAAGAGGGGCTGTTTTTCCCGTTGGACCTCGATCAGTCGACTGATGCTTGCCATCAGTCGACTGCCTTCGAAGCCAACGGCTTCTGACCCGAGATCTCCGCGGAGATTCGTAGCCGCAATTTCCAACGACCAGGTGATCGATCGGTGATCCCTCCATCGATCGATGGAGTGATCGATCAGTGATCAAGGCAAGATGAGTGAGACCGCGATTCGTGGCGATTTTCTCCTTGATCGGTCGATCGCTGCTCGGCGCATCGATCGCAACATCACGACCGACCAAATCGGGCCGATCGATGGCTAGGGTTTCACGACTCCGATGTCGACCGACCGATCGATACATCGTATTAGTCGACTGATACTCATCAAGTATGAGTAATTCACACTTGATTTTACACCCTAGACCTAGACTCAATCTTCTAGCTCCTCATTAAGCCTTGCGCCTCCAGGATCCATCCGAGTCCGCGACTTGTTCATCCTTTGCGCTTTGCTTCCAAGAGCTTCCTTCGGTTTTGTCATGTCTTGGGTTGTCAAATGCTTGGACTTTACACCGCCAAGACTACAAGCTTGGACTTCTGCTGCCAAGACCTTACTTTGGACTTCCTTTGCCAAGGTTCACTTGGACTTTATGCTGCCAAGACTGCAGGCTTGGTCTTACGCTGCCAAGTCCATCCCTTGGACTTTCTTTGCCAAGATCATACTTGGACTTTCTTTGCCAAGGTTCACTTGGACTTTACGCTGCCAAGACTACAAGCTTGGTCTTATGCTGCCAAGTCCATCCCTTGGACTTCCCTTGCCAAGATCATACTTGGACTTCTCTTTTACCAAGTCTTCATCCTTGGATTTCCCTGTCACTTAAAACATATTCGCAATTAGATCACAAGATATTGCCTAACTTAGATGATTACCCAAAACATCAAAACATATAAATGCTTGGAGCATTGTTGCACCAACAACTTCTCCACCTTGGGATTTCTGAAGTATGAAGGTTGCAGCTCAGAATGGATGTCGACGATGAATGGGGTAGGTTCATAGATTTTCAGAGCCCTAGTGGACTGACTTTCTCCTTGCTTTTCTCGTCTGGTTTGCATTACCAATATGATATTTTGATATATTCTCCCCACCGGACCATCACCTAGTAATACTTCGGCATATGGCGTTGTCATTGGTCGGATTAGAGGAGGCCTCTCATGAAGATGTTCTTGGGGAGAGGGTTCGTCTGAATGGGGATGAAGATATCCCGTCCTCCTCCTTTCCTTGGCCAAGGCTTCAGCTACGGTTGTGTCCACCATGACCCTCAGTTGCGATGGAAATAATGTAATGGTGTTATCTTCCGCAGAAGAGGCTGCTAGATGTGGTATATCCTCTGGCTGCATCTCAATGTCTTGCTCAGTAATGTTTCCCACAGACGACGCCAACTGATGTAGACGTACGCGGATTTTCTCACCTCCTTCCAACATTGAAGATCATCCATGAGGCGTAGGATTCTCTCTGGCCGCAACAGTAATATAAAACGAGCAAACAATATGAAAAACCCAAGTAAAAAAGCAAAGACACAAGGTTTTACGTGATTCGGAATTTCAATTTCTACTCCACAGGCGGAGCTCTATTGCGAGCTGCGGTGCCAAAGCACTTTCACTATAAAACTTCTCCTTCTTGGAAATATTTCCAGAGGTGGAGGAAAAACCCTCTTACAATACACGTAGTATATAAGAATAGAGAAATGGAACTAGCTCTTCCCAGTCATCTCCCCCCTTTCTCTCCTTCTTCTTCCTCGGTGGTATAGTCTGTTGTCGAAGTTCCAGTGCGATTAGGATTAGAATCAGAATCTCAAGTCCCCCTTTTTTCTCCTCCTTCCGCTTTTATCTCCTCCTCTCCATGCCAGCTGAGATATAACATATCACCCCCATCACCGTTGACGTGAAAGGCCTCTTATTATGTGGGGTCCTAGTTTATTATAACAAACTCTCTTAACCTCACTCGGGGAGAATTCTCCTCTCTTTTTCACCCTCTCTTCCTTCACTGACTCTGACCTTCACTCTGTCCCATTTCACCTGTATCCACCTCGCTCATTTTGGCTAAAGTGTACCCTGGTCATCTTACCTTCCCAGGCTAATATTCAAAACTACTCTGACCATGAGGCCTCTCATGAAGATGTTCTCGGGGAGAGGGTTTGTCAGAATGGGGATGAAGATATCCCGTCCTCCTCCTTTCCTTGGCCAAGGCTTCAGCTACGGCTGTGTCCACCATGGCCCTCAGTTGCGATGGCAATAATGTAATAGTGTTATCTTCCGCAGAAGAGGCTGATAGATGTGGTGTCTACTCTGGTTGCATCTCAACGTCTTGCTCAGTAATGTTTCCCACAGACGGCGCCAACTAATGTAGACGTACGCAGATTTTCTCACCTCCTTTCAACGTTGAAGATCATCCAGGAGGCATAGGGTTCTCTCCGACCGCAATAGTAATATAAAACGAGCAAACAATATGAAAAACCCAAGTAAAAAAGCAAAGACACAAGGTTTTACGTGATTCGGAATTTCAATTTCTACTCCACAGGCGGAGCTCTATCGCGAGGTGCGGTGCCAAAGCACTTTCACTATAAAACTTCTCCTTCTTGGAAATGTTTCTAGAGGTGGAGGAAAAATCCCTTACAATACACGCAGTATATAAGAATAGAGAAATGGAACTAGCTCTTCCCAGTCATCTCCCCCCTTTCTCTCCTTCTTCTTCCTCGGTGGTATAGTCTCTTGTCGAAGTTCCAGTGCGATTATGATTAGAATCAGAATCTCAAGTCCCCCTTTTTTTCTCCTCCTTCCGCTTTTATCTCCTCCTCTCCATGCCAGCTGAGATATAACAAATCACCCCCATCACTGTTCACGTGAAAGGCCTCTTATTATGTGGGGTCCTAGTTTATTATAACAAACTCTCTTAACCTCACTCGGGGAGAATTCTCCTCTCTTTTTCACCCTCTTCCTTCACTGGCTCTGACCTTCACTCTGTCCCATTTCACCTGTATCCTCCTCACTCATTTTGGCTAAGGTGTACCCTGGTCATCTTACCTTCCTAGGCTAATATTCAAAACTATTCTGACCATGAAGTCTGACACCTCAAGTTCCTCGTGACTCCTCGAGTCAATACTCGACTCACTTACTGAATCAAGTACCCGTCCTATACCCCGAGTCGGGTTCCACCAGTTCGATCGATGTTTCACACATTATTTTTTTCATCTTAGTACTTAAGCCAGGTTACATCAGTATCAGTCGAAAAATATATAGACTGTTCGGAAAATTTACAAAATATTTTGCACAAATACAAAGTGCTCTGGAATATGAAAATACACTAAATACTCTATAAATATAAAGAAGTGTTCTGAAAACATACTAAGTACTCTGTTTTAACTAAAAAATTCTGAATCCATCAATAGTCATTGCCACTTTATCTACTAAAAAATAATTGTTCGTGAGAAATTGAACACTATCAAAACCTTATCATCGAAAGGCAACGGGTGAAGGAATTATATTGAGAAAGATAGATGATTCGATTGAACTACTGAATTACTCAAGGAAAAGCCTCTATATATAGGCTCTAAGCTCTAAATTATGACCGCTATTAATTCTACTATTTAATGCTCATTACTCATATATCCATTACCTCTATTAACTGACTTAAAAGACCAGCAGTTAGTGGAAAAGAAAAAAAAAACTACTGCAAAATATTAGCTAGGTTGTTTGGTCAATTTTTGACCTAATCAGCTGAACATTTGACATATACAAATGACGTTCACATACAAATCTGGTCGGTTCGATGTAATCGGAGATTTAGATTTGCATCCTTTGCCGGCACACTTGTAAAAAAGATATCCTCTCGTCTATATGGATCTCGTCTATATAAAGTTTTAATATTTATAATTGTGATTCAATATAAATCAACCATAACACTTTCCAACATTTAACTAAATTTTTATTCATATTGAGGTTAATTTCATTCATTATTTCCTTTCAATTTGAAGCTATGTTTTCGATCATATTAAATCTAATATCAATTAATTTTTTATTTACTTTATTTCCTTTCAATTTGAGGCTAAGTTTTCAATCATATTAAAACCAATATCAATTAATTTTTCGTTTACTTTATTTCCTTTAAATTTGAGGCTAATTTTTCAATCATATTAAATCCAATATCAATTAATTTTTCGTTTACTTTTCCAACAACAACTACCGACTGCTCCATCATTTTCGTGTGAATCAAAAATGCAATCAAAATCAATCCAGTTCAGGCGAATTGAGAATCCAAGTCTTTTTCTTCTCCTACTCCAGAGTCGAGTCCTGTCCGCCATTGCCATCTGAGACAAAAGCGAGTGGTGCTTTTTGACTTTGCTTGGCATTAGGCCTGCATGGGCCCTCCGCATGCTGCACTTTGGTGGAGCAGGTGAGGCATCAACCAAATCATCCCAATTCAAATTTTCTTTCGAAACAGTCTATAACTTCTCTCTTTTTTTAAAAAATTCAAATGTTTAAATTTCATCTGAAAACGATAATTTTTTTTATTCTCTTATGAAATAGATTCAAAGTACAACTTATATACATTTAGAATTTGACTTCAAAGATATTCATCCTATATGTAATTCAAATTTTAATCTCTTTTATTATTATTATTATTATTATTATTATTTGAATATTTTACCATTGCTCTATTACCATGGGGACACAATTTATCACTTTCTTTCTTTTACAATAGTTGTCAAGAAGAATTAACTTTAGTTTTCAAAGTTTGACAAATACTTGGACAACGTTTTGAACAAGAATAAGAATGAACTCATTTTCTTTATTTGGTTGTCGTGATAGAACACTAGTATATAAATGGAATGTAAAATTATAATTTCATTCTACTTGTAATCCAATTGTACTAAAAGAAGTTTAGAAAGGCTTCGTCCAAGAGATGTTCTCTATCCAAATAAACTTTTTTGTTAGGTTTGTTCATTCATGAATTTCTTGTCAGTGCTATGGTCTCCACGGGGATGATGTGATGATTAAAGTACGATGAAGCTTACGAATAAGACTATGATCAATTTCAAAAGAAATCTAAAGCTATTTCTTGGATTCAGATAACCTCCACGTATTTTGGCCACAATATTAAAATTCATAAGACCCTCCGTGATTTACGTCCCTCACAATGGTCGTGAGACAAGACGGTGAGGGCCGCTAGATTAACGAATTCTATTCTTTTATGGAACTACGATCTTTTAAATTATATTTTTCTTATCTAGCATCGACCATAGTTATCTAGCCAAAATTGTAGATGCATACACATCAAACAAAATCATTAAAAAAACAAATAGGATCGACACTAACATATATAATCTTTTTTTGCTTGAATTCATAGACTTGGCACGCCTAGGATCTTGTTCATCCAATGGACCAAACACATTTTATTAAAAAAATAACCATAAAGTTGTTGACTTGAACTTCTTTGTTGCTGTTGCAATGTATACACTATGTAGCCATTGATCAATTTAAACTTAAATTCGATCATCGAGTTGAGTAAAATTTATGTTTTGTTTACTCTTTTAGCAGTAAAAAGACAATTGTGTTCGCCCTCAACGTCCCTTACTGTACGTGTGAGACTCTCGGTGATGATAAAGAGATATAAATCATGGAGGGGATTATGACTCGTTAACTAGAAACGATGGAGGACTTCTGACCTCGGATGAGAATTTTAAATTTCACATTGAGAATCGATTGTGCCATTCTAACAATATTTGCATCGCTCTAGCCAACGAACCATTTCAAGGAGACATGTTTTGTTTACCCAGAGTGGATCAATAGAGGAAAAAATGACATGGGAATCTATGCATTGTTTGTACTTTACCAAATGTAGAATTACAAGAAGGGTGGATTAACAATTTTTGACCGATCCGCCCAAAATCAAATGGAAACCACTTTTCATCATCTAGCACTAGTTAAAACCTTATTTTCGCCCCTTCTTCCTCTGTTCTATGAACCTCCTTTAGTAGCCTATCACCATCAATAGTTCGCCACTTTCCCACCCACTAGCCTATCACATGCTTGCAAGGCTTTCGAGGAAGATATAAAGTATGATCATGCATTTCCAATGCTTTCCCTTCTTTCACTTTTAACAAGGTAAAGTCAAGATAGATGATTTCCTTTTGAAAGTGCTTTATCATAAATCAAAATTAAAGGATTCATGGATTAGATCTTATTATCGTTGAAACTATAGCTAAATCCATGTCAAAATGATAGTAATACTAAATGCTTACCTGAATCCATAGCCATTTGTCTGTCACGGATCATCACAAAGAAGGTTCCTACAATGCAATGGAGGTTGTCTTCTGCAGGAGCTAAGGCGAGGACGTCAAAATCTCTCATCCAATTGAGAGGAGAAGAGAGTCATTCCCAAATAAACAGTTCGCATCATACCTTATGACCCTTAGCTCTATAGAGACCATGCTATGATTTTGCACCACACCTTATGCTCGAGAGCTCGTTATCAGCCTATTAATGATAATGGATTAGATTATACACATTGATGGTGTCCTCGTCTTTGGCTTACTCAGATCCCCTTCTTTTCTCTTGAGGATTCCCACCACCCACCTTGAATCCTTGAGTTAGAGGCTAGATCTGTCACTCAAATAAAATGTTAGAGACGGGCCAACATTCCCAGCACCACCCCTCCGATGCTTAAGTCAGAATCACAAGTATAGAATAGTAGAACAAAGAAGAAGAAATGAGAAGAGATCTCAGTGTACCGTATAGAGAAGAAAGAACCATCTCATTTCCATTCATCTCCGGCCCCTTTTATAGAAGATTTTCTTACCTCGTTCCTAAATGAATTTACTTTAATGCCCCTATTAGCCCGTTGAGGCGTAACTATTTTTTCCACTTCTTTTTAAAATAATTCCTACCATGCCTTCCACGTGTCCCTCTTTTTCCTTATTAGTTACCTAAAAAAACAAACCACACGTAAATTTCTAACAAACAATAATAAAAATACTTTTTATTCAAAAAACCTCTTGACATCCTCTTTAATCGTATCCTAGAACATCCATGTCATTTACCCTTACTAAATTTGAGAAATCATTATGAAACTCAGAAAAAGCACTTGGGAAATACATTGGTCAATCGGGAAATATATAGACTACTTGGGAACTGCACATACTAAATATTAACACTTCACATAACAAAGCTCTGGACCAACTATACAGGTCATCCCTACTAAGCTCGTGAAAAACACTGGTCAATCAGAAAATACAAAAACTACTCTGCACAAGACAAAGTGCTATGGACTTTGCAAACACACTTAATGCTCTGTAAATACAAAGAAGTACTTTGAAAACATACTAGGTGTTTTTCTTTAGTTAAATAAAATTTCGATCCTATCATAAGTTCCCCCTCTTTAGTAAAATTGAAGAACAAAGTCGAATGAAGTTTTAGAATATCCACTGAAACTGCAAGTAAAATATTATACTATACTAAACTCAAGCAAGAAAAATATTCTGTCTTAGCTAAAAAATCCCGAACTCATCAAAAGTTTCCCCTCTTTAGTAAAATTTAATAGCAAAGTCGAATGAAGTTTTACAAGTATCCATTGAAAACATTGTACTGAACTCAAGCAAGCAAAATATCATACTGTATTGAACTCAAGCACACAAAATATTATACTTCACTGAACTCAAGCAAATACAGTATCATGCTTTAACTAAAAAATCCTGCCCCATCATAAGTTCCCCCTCTTTAGTAAAACTAAATAGCAGAGTCGAATGAAGTTTTACAAGTATCCATCATATCATTAAGTGTAGAACCTGAATAATTTATCTTAGCCTTCAAGCTGTCCCATTAGGTATTGGGCCCAAGAAAATTTTACCTATCCACTACAGTGGGATATTATAATCCTGCTGGGGTAGTATAATTACCTAGCCCTTAGACTGTTATATTAGGCGTAAAGCCTTAAAATATTACTTAGCCACTATAGCGGACTATTATAAGAGTGTAATTATCTAGCCCTTAGGTCATTATATTAGGCATAAAGCCTTGAAAAAATCATCCACCCCCTGCAAAAGAAACACTTTACTTTAGCCGTAAAGTTTTGAAAAAATCACACACTTCCTGCAAAAGAAACACACTTTAAGAAAATTTCACTATTTTTTAGAAAAAAACAAAAACTGAGAAAAAAAATACAAAAAACCTCTTAACAATTTGTTCCCCCTATCGTCTATCCTTTTTCACTTCATTCTACTATGTTTTCTTGAGTTCAGTGAAGTATGATATTTTGCGTTCTTGAGTTCAATACAATATGATATTTTGCTTACTTGAGTTCAATACAATGTTTTCAATAGATACTTGTAAAACTTCATTCGACTTTGCTCTTTAATTTTACTAAAGAGGGAGAACTTATGTTGGGTTCGAGATTTTTTAGCTAAGAGAGAATATTTTACTTGCTTGAGTTCAGTATAGTATAATATTTTAGTTGCTTAAGTTCAGTATAGTAGTTTTAGTGGATATTCGTAAAACTTCATTCGACTTTTCTCTTCAATTTTACTAAAGAGGGGGAACTTATGATGGAGTTAGGATTTTATTTAGCTAAGGCAGAATACCTAGTATGGTTTCAGAGTACTTCTTTGGATTTACAAAGCATTAAGTGTATTTGTAGAGTCCATAACACTTTGTCTTGTGCAGAGCAGTTTATATATTTCCCAATTAACCAGTGTATTTCTCGAGCTCAGTAGGGATGGTTAGTATAGTTGGTCCAGAGCTCTGTTATGTGAAGTGTTAATATTTAGTATGTGTAGTTCCCAAGCAGTCTATGTATTTCCCGATTGATCAATATATTTCCCGAGCTTAGTAGGGATGGTCAGTGTAATTGGTCCAGAGCTCTATTATGTGAGGTGTTGATATTGAGTAGTATGTGCAATTTTCGAGTAATCTATATATTTTTCGATTGACCAGTGTATTTTCTGAGATAAGTAGGGATGGTCAGTACAGTTGGTCCAGAGCTCTGTTATGTGAAGTTTTAATATTGAGTAGTATGTGTAGTTTTCGAATAGTCTATGTATTTTTTGATTGACCAGTGTATTTCTTGAGATTAGTAGGGATGGTCAGTGTAGTTGATCTAGAGTTCTGTTATGAAGTGCTAATATTGAGTAGTATGTGTTATTTTCGAGTAGTCTATGTATTTCCCGAGTTGTCGATGCATTTTTTGAGTGACCTATATATTTCCCAAGCTCAGTAGGGAGGTGTAGAGTAGTTGATCTGGAGTTCGGTTTTGTGAAGTCTAAGCAGTTTACATATTTTTCGAGGTGTTCATGCATTTCCCGAGCGACATTGGTATTTCTCAACCAATATATGTATTTTCTGAGTGCTTTATTGTTTTCTGATTTTGTGGAGGATTTCTCGAATTTATTAAGGATAAATGACATAAATGTTTTGGGATACGATTAAGGAGGATGTCAAGGGGTTATTTTTGAATAAAAATTAATTTTATTATTTTTTGTTAGAAATTTGTGTGTGGTTTGATTTTTAGGTAACTGATACGGAAAAAGAGGGAGACGTAGAAGGCATGGAAGGAATTATTTTAAAAAGGAACGGGAAAAGCAAATATGCCTCAATGGGTTAATAGGGGCATTAAAGTAAATTTATTTGAGAACAAGATAAAAAAATCCTCAATAAAAGGGAGCGGAGATGAATGGAAAGGAGATGATTCTTTCTTCTCTATTCAGTACATTGAGATCTCTTCTCATTTCTTTTTCTTCGTTCTACTATTCTATACTTGTGATTCTGACTTAAGCATTAGAGGGGTCATGTCGAGAACACCGACCCGTCTCTAACATTCTATTTGAGTGACAGATCTAGCCTCTACCTCAAGGATTCAAGGTGGATAGTGGAAATCCTCAAGACAAGAGAAGGGGATCTAAGTGGGCCAAAGAAGAGGACACCATCAAATTGGCACTGTATGTGGGAACTTGAATGAAAAGCTGCGATGGTGAACACTAGGAGGACAATGAAGGAGCTGATAGATGAGAAGAAGTCTATATCTAGTACATCTCAGGGAGGTACAAGCAGAAGGCTTCAAGGGCCCATGTGTAAGGAAGATTCATGCAAGTAGTAGCTGTTGTGATGGATCAAATGTCATAGCGAACTGTACCGAAAAGAGTAAAGGAGGATAGTACCTCTAGGGAGGAATCTAAAGAAGATGTGGTTAGAGTCTCTCGAGCAAAAAAGGATTCTCCTCACATCCCTAAGTGTTCAAAGGGAAAAAGGAGTAGGTAGGTCCCCCCTGTGGGGAGCAATCTGATGAGGAATATTCCCTTGAAAGGAGTATCTTAAAGGTGGAGGAGCAAAGTCCCTTTATAGATAGCATTTTAAATGAAGAGGTGCCTCAACATTTTCGGGTTCTTCATATTTCTGAATATACTGGTTCTTCAAACCCCATGGATCATTTAGGTAGATTTGAGAATGAGACATTAATATATTGAAACACTGAGGGAGTTAAGTGCCGAGTTTTCCTTACTACTTTAGTAGGATATACACAATAATGGTTTGATACTTTAAAGCGTCGGAGTATTGCTTCATTTAAGAATTTTTCTGCGTTATTTTTGAAGCATTTTTTTAGTTCTAAAAAATATCCTCCTCCACCATTAAGTCTTTTTAATCTTAAGCAAAGAGAGCAGGAGACTCTTCGACAGTATGTGCAAAGGTTTACTCAGTCAGCGCAAGAGATTCCTGCCACAGAACCTGGCATGGTGGTAGGAGCATTTACTCAAGGGTTGAAAGAAGGAGATTTCTTTCGGTCGCTAGCTAAGAATCCTCCTGTGGTTTTCGATGCCTTATTATCTAGAGCTAAGAAGTTTATTAATTTAGAAGACGCTCAGAAGGCTTGTCAAGAATATAGGAATTATAGAGTGGTAGAGATGCCAGAGTGTCGAATTGAATGGTTAAGACCAACGCATCCTTCAGGGGAAAGACTTTATATGCCCCACCATTATGAGTTTCTAAGGAGCGGGCTATGAATATTTGTGAAGAACAACAGCTATTAAGAAGGCTAGTGGGAGCTGCTAGAGGGCCTTGAAGACCACCAACTTCTACTTTCTATTCTTACCATCAGGAATATAGACATAATACTCAAGATTGTCAACAGTTGGATATTAAGTTGCAAAGGATCATGGGAGCTCATTATAGAATTAGGGCTATGGTTATGAATCTGACCCCGTATCAACCAAGGCCATGGGGTAGAAATTATGTTAGAGGGAATCGGTTGGGGCCTCCTATCAATCGACCTTTCTAACCTACTCAGTTGAGGGAAGAAATTTCTAATAGAGTAATTCCTGCAAATCAACCTCCAGTATGACGTTCCATTAATATGATTTCTGGAGGCTCTACTAATGGAGACTCGAATAGGTCTCGAAAAAGACATAGTTGAGAAGACTATTTAATAGTGACATCCCTTCCCAGAGTGGGAGGACCTATTTTGGGCTTTGGTCCTAGTGATCTAGAGGGAGTAATGACTTTTCATATAGATGCCTTGGTAATTCAGACTCTGATTTCTAATTTTGATGTGGGAAGAGTATTTGTGGACTTGGATAGTTCGGTGAATATTTTGTATTGGTCTGCATTGGAACAAATGGGAGTGGGCATAGAGGATTTGCAACCTGTAAGTATTTTTTTTTGTTTGGGTTTTCTAGTCACGAACTATAACCCATGGGGAAGATAAAACTACCTCTATCATTAGTGTTGGTGCAATCGGCCTAGGTCACGATTGACCAGGACTCGAGTTTGACTCGAGTGATATTTTGATGTTCGACAAAAACATATGACAATGTAATTGTCATAGGGAAGTCCAAGTCTTGAGTACTTGGCATGGGAAGTCCAAGTGAGACACTTGGCATTTGGCAAAGTCCAAGCATGGGTCTTGGCAAGGTAAAGTCCAAGCATGGGTCTTGGCATGAAAAGTCCAACATGGGTTGGCAAGGGAAAGTCCAAGCTTGAGTCTTGGCATTTGAGAAGTCCAAGGGGATGAATATTGGATGCGTAAAGTCCAAGCCGGAGTCTTGGCGGCGTAAGTCCAATGTGCCTTGGCGGTGTAGACACCGTTAGCATGACATAGCCGACGGAAGCACCTAGAAGCTAGCGCAATGGATGAACAAGTCATGGATGACTTGGAGGGATCCGAGAGGCGTGAGGCTGATGGAGGTGGCTAGAAGGCTTAGGTCTAGGCTAAGGGTGGTCTAGCAAGTATGGGGGCACCATACTTGGGTTAAAACCTCATTTTTGAGGTTGGCAGTCGACTGACATTATGTCCGGTTCGACTGCCGTGAGTCGACTTGAGTTCGACTGCCGTTTAAGAGCTGAAATGCTCGCAATGATCGCTCATCGAGCAATGATCGGTGTCGACGCAGCGATCGCGCAAGGGTCGACCGATCGCCACACCCAATGTCGAGCGTAACGCTCCATAGCCGATCGGGCGGCCGACTACGGGCGCTGAACTCGATCGCTAATATTGGCGCTGATCGCCAAGAGATCCGTTGGAGTTTTTCCAGCGTGGATCGAGCCATTGTCTCATGACAACAGTGGCATCACCGATCGGGTGACTTATGATGATTGGATCGATGGGCGAAAAATCCAGTCACGCAAGGATAAAAGGAGCTCGACAGAGGGTTTTTGGCATCGCTTCTAAGCGATTTCTTGACTTTTTTGAGGCGATTTGTCACGCAAATCTGGGTCTTCAACCACGGTTCAAGCGATCAACAAGCAAGTAATCCAAAGGCATTTGTAAAGTTGTTTTCTTTACTAGTTTTGCATTGTATTATTGTATTTGCTTGTATTCCTTTCGTTTATTGTTGTAAACGTTTGTACGAGGTTTCTCCGCCTCCGACTTGTTGTCGAGAAGGAGTTTATTGATTAGTGATTGCATTGGCGTCGCTAGAGCTCGTTAGAGCTCGATCCGTGGAGTAGGAACCGTGTGGTTCCGAACCACATTAAATCTTCGTGTTATTGTGTTTGTGATTGTGTTTCGTTATTGTTATCATATATATATTCCACTGTGCTAACGAAACTTGTAGACACGAACACGCGATCGAATTCCATCTATGAACGGTCAAACGCTATTCACCCCCCCTCTAGCGGCGTCAAATTTCCAACAAGTGGTATCAGAGCCCGGGGCTCTTCTATGGACTAACCGCCGGGAGCTAAGACAAAGAGGCTAGAGGGTGAAGATGGAAGAACCATTGGGATGGGACATCAACACCCCAATTCCCTATTCCTTCTATGGACGAGAAGGTTTCAATTCTTGGAAGGCGAGAATTGAAGATTTTTTGATGATGAGAGACCTTGAGGAGTGGTCTGCATTGATGGAAGGATTTGAATATCCTAAGGGACCAAAGGGAGGGTTTCTCAAGAAGAAGAAGTGGAGTGAGGAGCAACTCCAACAATTCGAGAAAAACAAGAAGGTAATCAAATTCATTTTTGATTTAATTCCTAATGGCCTCTTGTGTAGTCTAGGTGACTATGTGGATGCCAAGGAGCTATGGAGCGATTTGGCCAAGCTCCATGAAAACCCTCAACTGGTCCAAGAAGAAGAAGAAGATGTAGAATGCTCATCGGTTCAATCGGAAGAGGCCGAAGAAGCAAGCTCCTCCTCACAAGCAAGTGAGGATTCGGAAGTTGAAGAAGAGTCAACATCTGGGTCAAGAGGAGAGTGTGAAGAATTGGAGGTTGAGAGGCCATCAATCTCCAAGGAGGAGGTAGAAGTGGAAGAAGCATCCACCTCAAGGATTGAGGGGGAGGAGAGAATTTCCACTCCAGAGCAACAAGAAGAAGCTCAAACTCCGGCACCTTCCACCTTGGACCTAGGTAACTCAAACATATCAATTTGTAATAAAAATCATATCATATGTTTTGAGTGTAGAGAAGCCGGGCACTACAAGAGCAAGTGCCCAAAGAAGGTTAGGAAAGCTCCACCGGCACCAAAAGTCAAGGATGCCGATGCCCCAAGTCAAAAGAGCAAGGAGCATATCATATGCTTCAAGTGCAACTCAAAGGGGCATTACCGGAGTCAATGTTCTAGGGGGAGCAAAAAGACCCAAGAAAGAGCTATACATGTAGGGGGAGCCTCCAAGGCAAACCCTAAGGTATATTTCAATAATGCACCTTCTAGATTTAATAGTCAAAAGCATGCTCGGAATTTTAATTCCCTTGCAATTCATAAAGAGCATGCTAGAAGTAAGGAATTTTGCTTAGGTGCTAAAAATGTTTACCTTAGGAGTAAGGAGAAATTTGGGACTAATGTCCCTAAAATTATTTTACCTAAGGAATCAATTAGGAAAATAGGAGAACATCTATATCTAAATCCTAAATGGACTAGGCATATGCCTAGAAAGTCTCATGCCCATGGTTTAAATCAAAATTCTAAAATTGGGAAATTAGAATTAGAGAATCAAGTCTTGAGGTCAAGGCTTGAAAAACTTGAAAAGACCCTAAATAAGATACAAAATCAATTTAAAGGGTCTAGTGGTCAAAATCAAGGGTCCAAAAGTCAAAGTCAACACCTAGGACCTAAGAGTCAAAAGTCAACCAAGGGCAAGCAAGGTTTGGGTCACAAACCTAAACCTAAAGTGGCTTATCATAGTGTCCAATTTGACTATGGAACACAAACTAGGTCTAGGAAGACCAAGGTCAATAGGGAAGTCATCCCTAAGGTTGACCAAAGGTTGTGCCTAGTAGCTAGGGTTTCTAGGAAACCTAGGGTGGCCACTAAGAAGGTTGCAAGGGGAGTTACCCCTAGAGTCAACCTAGGTAAGACCCAAATGACCAAGGCTAACAAGCCTAGGAGGGTCATTAGGAAGGTATCTAGGGAGGTTATTCCTAAGGAATACCTAATTAACCCTAGGAGCTCAAATCGGTTTTGGGTTCCTAAGAGCGTGATTGATTCACACTAGATGGGTTTAGGGTGTGCCAACCTTGATTGGATGGGTAGTTAACTCAACCATAGTAAAGGTGGCACTTTAGGATATTTTCAAGGTTATGGTTACCTTGGAAATAGATTTGAATCAATATCCTAAAAGATTTTAGGATGTGCCAATGCACTTTTGAAATTAAGAAAAATCAATTAAATTGGCACAATTTAGGTTTAGAGGTTAGTGTGCCATTTTGGGTTTTTGGCACACTAGGGAGATTAGATTAATATGGCAAAATATGATTAATCCCAACAAATGACAATTAATATTAAAATTTAGGTATTATTATACCTATATATTTTATATGACATGCCTTGTTTTCCTTATAACATGTCATGACATCATGCTTACTTTTTATCATTTTATATGTCATGTTCATGTTTTAGGATTAAGGTTTTAAATGTCATGTGTTTTTAGATTTCATCTTATGTCATGACATCATGATTATAAGCATATGCTTATTTATATCATCATTAATACCATAATCATTCATGTATTTAAGAAAAATTTCGATTGAAATTGATTTAAGGACTATGGCATGACTTGGAGTCCCATTCATAAGGGAATCAAGTAGGGTTGCCTTAGAAGATGCATGAAACCCTAGTTTTAAAATGAACCAAAACCCACATCTCACATCCAATTGACATGTATGTGTATTTATACACCCTAGATACATGTGAGATGCTAGGATATGAGTTAAGTTCAAGGTGCATAGTTTTTGCATCTAGATGAACTAAAACTCATCTAATTTCAAATGTGGATCATTAGGAAAGCTTGTGTACAAGTCATGTGCATAGAGGCCAAGGAATACGATCCAAAACATGGTTTTGAAATCATTTTAAAATCAATTTAGAAAACCTTGGTGAAGTCTATCTTTTGATAGCAATCACCATTGATGAAGTTGATACAAAATAGGGCCAAAACATTGAAAATTTCAATGGTTTTGAGTTTTGTATCAAACTCACTATTTTATGGGTAAAATAATTTTCAAATATTTTTCACCCATTGTAATGACTATAAGTAATATACGTATCAAATTTTATAATTTTTCAAATTACATATAATTACTTATGTTTTTCCAAATCTCGATTCTGATAGCTGAAATTCGGAAATTTATTATCGATCCTTATGTGGCGATCATTGAGTATAGTGTGATCGTGATTACTATCGAGTCATTGCCAGTCTATTCGGGTTAACAAGATTTGTTTAGCTCGTGTTCAGCTATGGAAAAGGTTCCTAATCACTCCTAACCCTAGGATATGCTTTAGGAAGCATTATAAAGGGTGAAAATCCATTGGATATGGATTAGGAGCTGTGTTAGGTCAAAGTATCAAATTTAGGGTGAGTGAAAGTTCTATGTTGAACTTAGAACCTTAATTTTGATGGTTTAGAGTTCCTATTGGCTTAGGGGCTTCCCAAGGACATTGTTGGTGCAATGGTCAAGGGGGAGCAAGCCTTTAGGGGGAGGTATCCATCTTGGGATGATGGATGTGTTTTTCTCCTTGAAGAGGAGAAGTTATTGGGAGAGTATCATCAATTGGGAAAATTGATGGGTTTTTGATACCCAATTTGGAAATTGGGAGAGAGTATAGGATTGTCTCTCTTGAGTGATATGTGACTTATCACTAGGAAGATGGTAGGCATCCTAGGTATTTATTTTTGGATCAAGGGGGAGATTGTAAGATCTCATTAGGACATGAGACATTGACCTCCTTGGAGAGAAGACCTTTTGATGTTAGTCAAAAAGGGGGAGAATGTTTGGGGGAGAACATTTAAGATTACCAATTTGAAATAATTGGTAAGAGACTTGAGTTAATGGTCTAACTCAAATGATTTGTTTGGTTTTTGTCAAACATCAAAAAGGGGGATATTGTTGGTGCAATTGACCCAGGTCACGATTGACCAGGACTCGAGTTTGACTCGAGTGATATTTTGATGTTCGACAAAAACATATGACAATGTAATTGTCATAGGGAAGTCCAAGTCTTTAGTACTTGTTATGGGAAGTCCAAGTGAGACACTTGGTATTTGGCAAAGTCCAAGCATGGGTCTTGGCAAGGTAAAGTCCAAGCATGGGTCTTGGCATGGAAAGTCCAACATGGGTTGGCAAGGGAAAGTCCAAGCTTGAGTCTTGGCATTTGAGAAGTCCAAGGGGATGGATATTAGTTGCGTAAATTCTAAGCCGGAGTCTTGGCGGTGTAAGTCCAATGTGCCTTGGCGGTATAGACACCGTTATCATGACATAGCCGACGGAAGCACCTAGAAGCTAGCGCGATGGATGAACAAGTCATGGATGACTTGGAGGGATCCGAGAGGCGTGAGACTGATGGAGGTGGCTAGAAGGCTTAGGTCTAGGCTAAGGGTGGTCTAGCAAGTATGGGGGCACCATACTTGGGTTAAAATCTCATTTTTGAGGTTGGCAGTTGATTGACATTATATGGTAGGATTCATTGTCATTGGTAGTCGACTTTCCAGGATTCGATTACGGTTTAAAGTTGAAATGCTCTGGCGATCGTATTGCTCATTGGAAGCGATCGTGGTGTCGGCGATGATCGCGCAAGGATAGTGTTAAATCGTACCCGATCAATATCGAACCTGAAGCACTCTGTGGCCGTAGGCGAAGCCCGATCGACTTCGGTATTGCGATCGGCCCGCCAATGTTAGCCGATCGATCAAAAAGATCCGTTGGAGTTTTTCCAGCGTGGATCGAGTCATTGTCTCACGACAACAGTGACATCAGTCGACTGGTGACTTATGGCAGTTGACTGATGGGCGGAAATCCAGGTCACGTGCAAGGATAAAAGGAGCTCGACGGGATGGTTTTTGGCATTAGTTCTTAAGCAATTTCTTGGACGTTTTTGAGGCGATTTGCTGCTGCAAATCATGGTCTTCAATCACGGTTCAAGCGATCAACAAGCAAGTAATCCAAAGGCATTTGTAAAGTTGTTTTCTTTACTAGTTTTGCATTGTATTATTGTATTTGCTTGTATTTCTTTCGTTTATTGTTGTAAACATTTGTACGAGGTTTCTCCGCCTCCGACTTGTTGTCGAGAAGGAGTTTATTGATTAGTGATTGCATTGGCATCGCTAGAGCTCGATCCGTGGAGTAGGAACCATGTGGTTCTGAACCATGTTAAATCTTCGTGTTATTGTGTTTGTGATTGTGTTTCGTTATTGTTATCATATATATATTCCACTGTGCTAACGAAACTTATAGACACGAACATGCGATCGAATTCCATCTACGAACGGTCAAACACTATTCACCCCCCTCTAGTGGTGTCAAATTTCCAACAATTAGGAGAGGAGCCAAGAAGGAAAATGACACTTATTAATTTTACAGTTGAGGATATGCCTTTTTCTTATAATGCTATCTTGGGATGACCTATCTTAGGGAGTTTACAGGCAGTGACTTCCCCCTACCATCAAATGATTAAATTTCCTATTGGAAATGAGGTAGGAGAAGTTAGAGGGGATCAACAACTTTCTAGAAAATGTTATGTGGATGCCATTCGAATAGGAACAAGGGAAAAACTTTGACTATTCTTTCCAAAAGTTGGGTCAGCATATGGATACAGTCTGTGCTATTAAGAAAGGTGATTCAGAAGATATAGGATAATCTAATAAAGAAGTAGTGGTGATTGTTGCTAAGTGTGCTGAGCATGTAACATTTATAGTTAGAGAACTTTCTATACAATTAAAAGCTTCCTTGATAGAATGTCTTATTAAAAATGTTGATGTTTTCACATGGTCACCTTAGGATTTGATAGGAATTGATCCTGCCAATATGGAGCACAAACTATATATTCTGCCCACCATAATGCCTGTAAAATAGAAGAGTCGACATTTTGGAGTTGGAAAGGATGTAATTAATAAGGAGGAGGTACACAAGTTTCTAAAGGCATGGCATATTCAGGAAGTACGGTATCCATCCTGGATGTCCAATGTAGTGTTGGTGCCCAAACCATTAGCGAAATAAAGGATGTGTGTGGACTTTCGGGATCTCAATAAAGCATGTCCTTAAGATTGTTATACTCTACCTTGTGTAGATCAATTAGTAGACTCTACCGCAGGACATCAATTTATTTCGATGATGGATGTTTATAGGGATATCATCAGATACCATTGACATTAGAAGATCAAGATAAAGTCAGTTTTATTACAATTGAGGGATCTTTTTGTTATGTGGTTATGCCATTTGGTTTGAAGAATGTTGGAGCTACTTATTAAAGATTAATGGATAAGATATTCAAGGAGAAAATAGGAAGAAACATTGAAGTGTATGTGGATGATATCCTTGTTAAGACTTTACAGGCCGAACAATTAACATCTGATTTTAGAGGAAACTTTTAATACTTTATGAAGATTCAGAATGAAGATCAATCCAGAAAAGTGTGTATTTGGAGTTACACAGGGACGTTTCTTGGGATATATAGTTACTGAGTAAGGTATAAAAGCTAATCCTAGTAAGATTGATGTTATTCAGCAAATGCAGCCTCCAAAAAATTTAAGGGAGGTACAAGATTGCTATGGTTTTGACATATCACCTAAGGGTCATGCATGTAAGCAATACGTAACTGAACGAAGTACAATGAGTGACTCGATTTCAATGAGATGAGCATTATGAGATGAACATTGTGATAAGGCTTTTCAATCCTTAAAAGAATATTTGTCTAAACCCCCCTTTTTAGCTAAGCCACAGCCAGGAGAGGTGTTGTGGATATATCTAGCTCTTTCTGAAGTTGTTGTAAGTTCCGTGTTGATACAATAGGAGCAGAACCAACAACATCCAGTTTATTATACCAGTTATCTTTTAAAGGGGCCGGAGATTTGTTATACTAATTTGAAAAAGTTAACTTGGGGTTTAGTTTTAACTTCTCGGCGATTACGTCCTTATTTTTTGTCACATACATTGATAGTGCTCACTGATACTCCTTTGGGGCATATACTTACTCATTCGGAGGCTATTGGTAAGCTTATTAAATGGACCATTGAACTTAGTGAATATGATATTACATATCAGCCTCGTACTTCTATTAAAGCACAAGGTTTTGCTGATTTCTTGGTGGAGATCGTGCATAAAGAGGAGCAAGGTCCTTGGATTATATATGCAGATGGGTCTGTTAAAAAAGAGGGTTGTGGAGTAGGAGTAATTATGATTTCACCGCAAGGGGAGGAAGTTAAGTTGGCAGTTCAATTACATTTTACAGCATCTAATAATGAGGTTGAGTACAAGGCTTTACTTATAGCACTTCAGGATGCTAAAAATATAGGAGCTGAGCGAGTAGTAATATATATAGATTCCCAGTTAGTAGTGCGACAAACGAGTGGAGGATTTGAGGTTAGGGACGATAAGTATCGAAATTACTATGAGTTAGTAAAAAAAGCTAAGGGGCAATTTTCAAAACTATTACGAAGGAAAATTACTTGGCCAAAAAATTAGAGAGCTGATGAGTTGGCTTAGTTAGCCAGCTCTTTAGGAAATTGGAGTACTAGAGAGGTAATTTCCCAAATTGAATTATTGCCTCAGGGTGAGAAATTGGAAGAATTAATACAGGATGTTATGTTGAGTGTGCAGGTAATGTATTAGGCTTTGCTAAGGTAGACGACGCCAGGAGAATCTCGAGAAGTCGAGAAACCTCGGTGGTCATATGAACCAGCACTAGGAGAATCTCGATGGATGAGAAACCTCGGTGGTCGGTTGACCAGGTCAAAAGACACTAGGAGAACCTCAGGAAGTTGAGGAACCTCGGTGGTCAAGTGATCAAAAACTAAGCGGTAGGTCAGAAGGACCAAAGGTAAGGAAGGTAAGAACTTTGTGCGGAGAGGACAGGTCGCGTCCTCAGTACGAGGGCAATCGTAGGCGACGATTCGACTAAGACTTTCGAAGGAAGGTCTAAGACGAGATCGTGTTGGTGCAGGGGCACCAAATAATCAAACCTAGGTTTTGATTATGGCAAAGGCTCAAAGTTAAGTTGTTATTGTTATCTCATAATCTATGTTAAGTGTGCAGGAAGTGTTTAAGCTAAGCTCAAGGTCGAGTGACACCCGGAGAATCTCGAGATGAGAGATCGTGGTGGTCAGGTGACACCAAGAGAACCTCATGGAGTTAAGGAACCTCGGTGGAAGATCAGATGCTAATCAACAGGTCAGAAAGGACCGAAGGTAAGCATGAGTGCGGAGTAATGGTGAGGTCATGTCCTCTGTATGGGGACGAGCTTAGGTAGTGATTCGACTAAGACTTCCAGTGGAAGGTCTAGGTCGAGATCGGACAGTAAGTAGCTATCGTATTATCCATTATTTATTAGTTCTGTGCTAATTCTTTGTTGCAGGAGAGTGACCAGTCCAACAGTCGACTAATAGTTGTTGGCAGTCGTCTACTGAGGGTAATCAGTCGACTACTATTCAAACTGGCCAGCTTAATAAAAGTCAAGATAAGCTCCACTTATCTTGGGAAGATGAGACTCTTTGATCTAGATCCAGATCTCAATGAATTAGGGTTTGAAGGGTTATAAAAGAAGGGGGTTTTACCCTTTTGGATCATCATTCTTTGCTCTCAAAGTGCTCCAACGATGTCATGCCCTCAACGACAACTCTACGATGTCGTAACGTCGACGATATGCCGAGACTCCATCATCTCTTTTCGGTATCTTTAATTTGTTTTTCATATTCGTTGTCATTTCTTGTATTCATGGCTTTCATCGTAACGAGGTGAGGTAGGTTTTTTGCCTCATCCTCAAGGTCTTGTTTTCATTGTAATTGTTGTCTTCGACCTCCAACGAGGAGGAGACTTTTAGTAGGTTGCCCCTTCGTACATGGTATAGGATCGCGGGGCCTTGGAGTAGCAACCTTTCGGTTGCGAACCAAGTAAAAAACAAAAGGTGTATTTGCATTTGCTTTATGTCAATTCCGCTGTGCTTACTTTGGTTTAACGTCGAAAAGAAGTTTTTACAATCGCTATTCAATCCCCCCTCTAGCGATTCACTCGATCCACAATTGATATCAGAGTGGGAGTGCTCAGATTCGGTGCAACCACCGATATAGCATCTTTCTAATTCGTTTCATATTTTTCGATTCGAAAATTAATTTAAGCTTGTCCTTATTATTTTTCCCACACTACTAATCTAAGACGAAGTCTTGGCAATTCGTGTTTTGTCATCCTTTTTGTTGTGCAAGTTTTTAGTCAATGACCCATATTGAGGGATATAGCACTACCCGACCTCCGTTCTTTAACAAAGATGACTTCCATTATTAAAAGGGTTGGATGGAGAATTTCTTGAAAACACAAGTCGAGACTTGGATAATAATCTAAATCAGCTTTGCTCTACCCACCAACGATCAAGGTGAGCCATTGTACTTCGACAAATGGACCAGCGCAACCAAGAGGCAAATCGAAGCCGATGCAAAAGCGACCCAAATTTTGCAGTGCGGCTTGTCCAAGGAGGAGCTCAACCGAATTAGCTCGTTCATTAGTGTCAAAGACCTCTTGAACAAGTTAATCGAGCTACACGAAGGGACATCCGATGCAAAGGTATGGAAAAGAGACTTACTAGTGAATAAGTTGTATAATCTAAAGATGCAGGATCACGAGACTGCTACGCAACTCCATGTCTGGATCCAAGACTTCCTGAACAACCTACATGCCATTGGACAAAAGGTTGAGAATCGAGACATAATAAGGTACGCGTTAAACACATTTCCTAGGAGCACCTTGTGGGCATCTATGGTTGATGCCTACAAAGTGTCTAGAGACTTAACTAAGATTATATTAGATGAATTATTTTCAGAATTTGAATTACACAAACAATCTAATGTTGTCCCGGTCGAGAAAGGTGTAGCATTGTTTGCAGGTCAAAGAAGAAAGGCGAAAGGCAAGCCACCTCCTGAAGAAGATGACTACCAATCGGAGAAAGAGATGGAGACCGAACTAGTTAGCCTAGTTCGGAGGATGATAAAAAAGGAAAGGAGTGCGAGACAATCAAAGAGAGCATTCTAAGCAACATGGGAACAAGAAGATCAAGACGACGACTTAGCATTCATGGCAAGACCGGTAGAGTCCGAGTTCGAGTTCGAAGCTAACGACGAATACAAATCCAACTCCAACTCCGACTCCGAGGATGATTTCGAGTTAAGACTCAAAGCCGACTAAAAGGAGAAGATAAAGGTAAGTCATTCTTTAATTGATAATTTATATCGCACAATTAAATTGTTAAATAAGAAGTTAGTTAAGTCTGAGTCTAGGGTCGAGTCTTTACTAGAGGAGGTTAAATCCTTAAGCATGAGGCCACCCTAACCTCTTCAACTAGTCAAGTTCGAGAGGGAAACTCAACTCAAGTCAAGAAACTTGAGGAAGAGAATTCTCTCTTGAAAGGGCGAGTTCAAGAGCTCGAGGCTATGTTGGAAAAGTTCACTATGGGATTCAGGAATCTTAACCTACTCCTTGGAACTCAAAGAGTCGTGTACAACAAAGACGAACTCGGATTTAGGTCAACGACTACGAACAAATCGTACATGTCAATTGTGAATGATAGTCATCAAAGAATCAAGGTATGGGTCCGTAAATTTTTATTAAATTCACATATAAGGACTAGTAAGTATTGGATTCCCCAGGATAAAGTCCACTATCTGGATAGACCATATTGGCTCAATAGTCTAGGGGGAGGTAGTACTAAGATTGTGTACCCGATCTCTTAGTAAAATTTACATGATTAGTTCTTCTTTTTAATTTCTAGAATGACTAGATAGAACCAATAGTTAGTCAACCTTGATAACTTAGTATCAGGACGCAGTGAGATGATAGTATATTAGGAAAATGAGATCTTGTGTATCCGAGCTAGATAAGACATATCTAGCTTAGTGCACTTAGCTAAGTTGAACTAGCTGAAGCTACCTTGCCGTATCCTAAACTAGTTAGACCAGGAAGTAACCCTATGTGACTTAAGAAAATATTTTCTTAAAATTTGCTTTGTCTAAGGAAGTGATCGTTGTTTCGATCAAAGAAGGCTCCTGTGCCTCGCCATGATCTGGAAGTCATTTTCATGAAAAGTATACTTAATGATCTAAAGGTTAAATCCAAATCTAACCCAAGGTTGACTATCTTCAATCAAGTTAAAATTGAAATCATCTCACAAAAACAAATAAGGTAAACATGCTTTGAGACACATAGAATGAGTGAGATGTTAAGGATAATTGAAATACAGATAATATAATTCTTCAAAATGCTTTCAAAACTATAAGAACACTTATTTTCTTAATTGTTACATTTAACATATAGTTACTAGTTTTGTTTGGCCAATACTAAATATATAACTCTCTAGGCCAAGTTTAGCCCCCTAAATCTGACTTTATGTATTTGACTAAGGGGGAGAAACTGTTGGGAAAAACTCCGGATCTGATGTTCACAACATCGTGGGCAAATACTTCACACAACCGTAGCGGAAACAATAATTATACCAGATCCTCCCACCAGAGATCCATGAAAAACTATATAAATCGTTTTCTATAATCTAGTCTAGATCTTATCTAGAAGAGAAATATACCTTCGGTGCGTACCCTTCGCAATCCCGCTTTTCCAAATGCTATCGGATCTCAATACGGTAAGGGTAACCGTATATCTATGGTATCCACACTGACACCCACATTAGCTTTGGAGTCACGTTGTGCTAGCAACCCCTAGCAAAATGCCAAGAACTCTTTTGGAAGAAGAAGGAGAGGAAAGGAGGAGATGAGAGAACACTTTCTCTCTTGGCCCTTTTGGCTTGCACGCCCAAACACACCAAAAGCCACCCCAATTGTGTTACACGTTGAACACCAAAAAAGGCCATTTAATCCCATAGCCATCAATGCCGTTATCTCCCATTAAGAAATCTCTTAATACCAAAACCCTTGGTATTCCCTTCTTTAATTCTCATCATGAATACCAAGCCCCTTGGTATTCCTATGCATGATTAATCAAATTAATCATGCATGATGATGAATCATCTTTCATGGTTCAACTTGAGTCTAACTTAAGTTTAACCAGTTTGAGTATAACTTAAATCTTGGCCATATGCTCAAGCAAGTCCCTTCCTTGGCCACCCCACCTTTGGGCTTCAATGCTTTCTTGCCCTTTTCTTGGGTCTTGCCTTTAGACTTCTTCTTACCTTTTCCCTTTTTAACCATAAGTACATTACTAGTACTAGGTTGTATCTTCTTAAGATTGCTCTCAGCAGTTCTCAACATGCTTAAGATCTCAGGCAACGGTTTGTCAATTTCACTCATGTAATAATTCATGAAAAATTGACTAAAGTCTCTAGGCAAGGAGTGCAGAATAAGGTCAGTGGCCAACTCTTGGCCTAAAGGAAATCCTAATCTCTCAAGGTTCTCCACGTACCCAATCATCTTGAGTACGTGAGTTCCTACAGGTGTTCCTTCTTGCATCTTGCATCGAAACAATGTCTTAGATACTTCGGATCTTTCGTGCCTCATTTGCCCTTGATATAGTTGCTTTAGGTGTGCAACCATAGCAAAGGCATTCATGTTCTCATGTTGCTTTTGAAGCTCAGAGTTCATGGTTGCAAGCATAAGGCATGATGCATCTAATGCATCATCTTGATGCTTCTTGTAAGCATCCTTATCAGCACGAGTGACATTGTTGGTGGGTGGTTCAGGAATGGGTTACTCTAGGACATAGAGTTTCCGTTCCTATTTGAGAACTATTCTCAAATTCCTATACCAGTCAATAAAGTTTGCTCCATTGAGCTTGCCCTTCTCAAGGACTGATCGCAGAGATAGGGTGTTTGACGTATTTGAAGACATAGTGATCTACAACAAAAATGCAGACATGTATCATATTTTAATCATTTAATTAGGCCTTTAACTAAATGATTCTCCCATTGGTCACAAAGTGGTACAAGATCCATATTATACTGCATCTTGAGTTAGCTTTGGCTAATCGCCCAAGACTCGTATAAATTAGGTAGGTAACTCATACCAATTACATCTAATGTAACTCTTGTATATCTTTATGAACAACATTTGTTCATAATACCCATCGAATAAGATATCCTTCTAAATTACTACTCATTTTGAGTTAGCTTTGGCTAATCGCCCAAGATTTGTATAATGGAGGTAGATGTCTCGTATGAGCTATGCCTCTAAGTTCATCAATCTAATTGAGAGAGCTTAGTTAAGTCAAACCAAAAGTTTAATAGGAGGACATCACAATTTTCCTATCGTACTTTACCAAGGTAAATCGAGTCACTTTGCTTTGGCAAACGCGCTGCGATTGAACAAGGTAATAGTAAGTATTAAACTTTGGTAGGCATGTAATAAGTGACCTAATTTTTTGTGACAACTAACTATGCATGCATCTCATACAAGAATCAGATACACAAGCATTACATGCAAGCATAATATATATCAACATATAATTTTAAACGTGACATGGTTATGGCCCGAATCTACCATCTTCTAAAGACAATGAGAAGAGTGAATGGATAACCTAGGGATGACATCTTTTCCAAGTGCTTCTTTCGGTCATCCTGTGTTGTCGGCATCCTCCTTGTAACTTCAACCTTCAATGGACTTTCCATTTCTTCATTTTTTACATTACAAAATAAGAGTACTCGAGTTACATTCGAGTCTAAATCTATTTTACAATAAGAAAAATAGAGATGAAGGCGCGACATGCAAGCTATATTATGAATTACAACATCCACACATAACACACAACCACAGTCATATTGGGTCCTAGGCCATAACCATGCACCATGCATCATATCATTCATAATGATGTGATTTTATAAAATTGATTATACATACACGAATTTTAAAGTCGCTTCACCGATAAGTCACAATGCCACGGCAGTCCCGCTAGCCGATTAGCGAGCAGGGTCAAGGGGCAACGCCCCTTGAGGGGCCTGAGGGGGACAGCGCTCCCAAAGCAAAATTTTATTTTCAACTCCTTGAATGAGTTGCTGCCCTTGGTCCATCACTATGAACCCAAGTCCCTCATTTCCGGAGCATCCTGTGTCCTACACAGTCGGGCCATGCCAATTGGCACAGCCATGCTGGGGTGATCAGAGGCCCACACGGGCATGCCGTGTCTTTCCACATGGCCGTGGGTTTCTCTTGCAGAGCCGCCCACGGCCAGGCCGTGTTCTTCAACATGGTCGTGGGTTTGAACACGGCCAGGCCGTGTTCTTCAACATGGCCGTGGGTTTGAACACGGCCAGGCCATGATTTTTCAACACGGCCGTGTGTCGTCCTGTTCAAGACCATTTTTTCCCCTTTATCAACATTTCAAGCCTAAAATTCGTGTATCCATAATTCATATGTTTCATATCTCATAGAAAACATGAAGATCTAGATTTATATCACATATTAATCATTATAACGAAATATATGTTTTGCAAGTGGCTCTGATATCACTGTTGGGAAAAACTCCGGATATGATGTTCACAACATCGCGGGCGAATACTTCGCACAACAGCAATGGAAATAATAATTATACCGGATCCTCCCACAAGAGATCCATGCAAAACTATATAAATCGTTTTCTATAATCTAGTCTAGATCTTATCTAGAGGAGGAATATACCATCGGTGTGTGCCCTTCGCAATCCCGCTTTTCCAAATGCTGTCGGATCTCAATACGGTAAGGGTAACCGTATATCTATGGTATCCACCCTGACACCCACACTAGCTTTGGAGTCACGTTGTGCTAGCAACCCCTAGCAAAACGCTAAGAACTCTTTTGGAAGAAGAAGGAGAGAAAAGGAGGAGATGAGAGAACACTTTCTCTCTTGGCCCTTTTGGCTTGCACGCCCAAACACACCTAAAGCCACACCAATTGTGTTACACGTTAAACACCTAAAAAGACCATTTAATCCCATATCCATCAATGCCATTATCTCCCATTAAGAAATCTCTTAATACCAAGACCCTTGGTATTCCCTTCTTTAATTCTCATCATGAATACCAAGCCCTTTGGTATTCCTATGCATGCTTAATCAAATTAATCATGCATGATGATGAATCATCTTCCATGGTTCAACTTGAGTTTAACTCAAGTTTAACCAGTTTGAGTCTAACTCAAATCTTGGCCATATGCTCAATTGTCCTTTTAGTCCAACTAAAAGAAACCATCTCCAAAACAGAATGTCATTTGTGTGTGACCCTATAGGCTCTTGTAGCATTGGCAATGTATCTAAAACCCCTTTTAGATACATAAGTAATGAGCGACATCTAGCAATACATCATTGCTACCCAAGTTACAAGATCATCGAGATCCGACAACCTTTCCGTGACTACTATCATGTATGACGGTGTCCTTCTATCTCTGATATCTTAGATCGATCAATGAGGCATAGACCATGTCATCCCCTTATCGATCTTTATGTTTCTTGATCCTCAAGTAGACTCACTCAAACAAATGAGCTCAATATCTCATATTGACTCATTTGAGCATAGCTATGCATTTTGTGGTCCTACTCTATCAAGAGGCCAAAGATATCACTCCCGTCATATGGGAGGGATAGATCCCATCTACATCACTCACATCCCTTCGCATAATTCGTTACATACCCAGTGATCGCCGTTATAGTACACCCAGTTACGGTGTGACGTTAGACGATACCAAAGTACATAATTCCTTATGTAGAGAACCGTAGTGACTTTAGGTCTAAGGACTATTCATACCAAGTCACATGAGAAAGTATATGTCACTCATATAACGATCCATGATACTTTCTCATGGTGGGTCAATTCAGTATATATATTCTCCAATATATATACTCATGTGTCAATGTGATATCACATATCCATGACTTGTGAGATCAAGTCATCCATTGATTTACATGTTAGTCTCAATGTATTAATATTGCCCTTGTATATTAATACTTGACTAAGAATATTAAGAATAATGTTCTCTACAGCTTCTCATAATCAATTCCACCAATTGATATACTGTAGATTAGAACCTATTATTCAAGGACATTATTATATTTATTTTAGCTAGCACATGCATAAAATAAATATAATAAATAATATTTTCCTTTTATTAATAAAATATGAAACACATGATCCCTAATCAATCGTCTCATGATTGACACTACATCTCATGATTGACACTAAGGGCTGACACTAACAAAAACTAACCTTAAGGGTTATATTACAAACTCCTTAAAGTATTTTGAAAATGTACTTATGGCATTTTGAAATCAAAATTGTGTTTTGAATAGTTTCAAAAACATACTTTAGTAAAACTAGTTTTACAATTGTTGGTGCAGAGGGATGTACCTCGAATCAATTCTACACCCTTAGGATGCTATACTTGACTAAATGCTTGGACTCTTATATTTGATTTATCTTTTTAATAATTTTAAAAGAACATTTTATGCCAATAACGTTTCATTTTTTGTTAAATACACCCCTATCCTATACATACACCCTCAAGTATTTTTAATTTATGGCAAAAGGGGGAGAAGAGGGCAAAGTTAAGGGGGAGTAAAGCAAGAAATTAACTTTTCCTAGCCTTGAGGGGGAGGTCTTTGTTGGTGCAGTAGGCACCTAGGTCGAACCTGAGTTTTGATTATAGCAAACGATACAAAGTTAAGCTCATATCATTATCTCACGAGCTGAATCGAGTGTGCAGAAGATTGCTAAAGCTGGAGCTGAAGGCTAGCGACACCCGGAAGAAGCCGGGTGGTCGGGCGACACTTGAGTGACTTCGGAGGGAGCCAAAGGAATCGAGTGGAAGGCCGGAAGCAAAAGTGACATGGTAAGTATCGAGGTAAGCTCGTGTGTGCGAGCGTAAGTGAGGTCGTATCCTCCTTACGGGGATGGTCTTAAGCGTAGATCCGACCAAAGACATCCCATCGATGGTCTAGGTCGAGATCGGACGGTCAAAGGCCATCAAAATATTGTTTTCTTTGAGCTAACTTTGCCTTGCAGCTAGTATCGATCATTGCCACTTGGAGGACTCATCGTCACAAACAATGATCTTGAGGTCAACATTCGATCGATATCGCCATCGATCGATCGATGATGTCCATTAGTCGTGATGGTCAATGATCGCCGAGTCAAGGATTATCACCCCATTTCAAGGAGATTGGTGCTCAATTGTGATTGGCTAGGGTTCCTCTCGAAAAGGGGCTCAAAGGCTATAAAAGGAGGGCCAAACCTAGGGTTTCATCATCAATTCTAAGCTTCTAAAAGCCTCCGCAAAGCTACAACTTCTCCGACAACGAAGTGCTTCTTCTCCGACGTCTAGGTTAATTTGTTTTCATTTTATTACGTCGGTTAGAGTTTTATTTCAGTTTAATACTTTCATTTTCGGAGCTTTTATCGTAACGAGGAGAGGGGGAGTGTCCCTCTACCTCAAGCTTTGTGCTTTACTTGTATCGATTAAACTCCTACCTCTAACGGGGAGGAGTTCTTTAGTGTTTTTGCCCTCTGTACGTGGTCGAGGACTGCTAGGGCCTTAGAGTAGTAGCCGAAGGCTACGAACCAAGTAAAACTCCTTTGTCTCTTTTTACTTTACATTTACATTTCCGCTGCAATTAATTATCTACTCGGTTTTTGATACGAACTCGAAAAAAAAGTTTTATCGCTATTCACCCCCCCTCTAGCGATTCGCTTCGATCCAACAATTGGTATCAGAGTCGGGGGTGCTAAGATTTGGTGAAACCACCAATCTAGCATTTTCACAGATTTTTTTTTCTTTTTTTTTATTTCGAATTTAATTTGTTCGCTTAGTTTTTCTACCGCACTACTAATCCAAGACGCGAGTCTTGGTACTTTCTTGTGTGTTTTTGTCATTGCTAGTTTTTTGTCTACTTGTTTCTTTTGTTCTAATGGCCCATCTCGAGGGTTTTAGCACCGTCCGACCTCCGTTTTACAACGGAGATGACTTCCGTTATTGGAAGGGTCGGATGGAATGCTTTCTCAAAACCCAAATCGAGATGTGGATCATAATTCAAATGGGTTTCACACTTCCGACTAATGAAGTGGGTGACTCCTTGGATTATGATCAATGGACCATTGCGACAAAACGACAAGTCAAAGCTGACGCCAAGGCAACACAAATCCTCCAATGCGGCTTGTCCAAGGAGGAGTTAAATCGCGTCGGCCCTTTCATAAGCGCAAAGGACCTTTGGACAAAACTAGTGGAGCTACACGAAGGGACCGATGAAGCCAAGGTATGTAAGCGTGATCTTCTATTCAATAAACTATATAACTTAAAAATACATGAACACGAGTCCGCGATGCAACTCCACGCCCGTGTCCAAGACATAGTCAACAACCTACACGCAATCGGGCAAAAGGTCGAAAATCGCGACCTTATAAGGTATGTTCTAAACTCTTTTCCGAGGACTACCTTGTGGGCATCCATGGTCGATGCCTACAAGGTCTCCAAGGATCTTTCTAAACTTAGGTTAGATGAACTCTTTTCTGATTTCGAACTTCATGAGCAGTCTAACTCAGAACCCGAGAAGGGTATAGCACTTTTTGCAGGTTCGAGGAAGAAAACCGCAAGCAAGCCACCCCCGAAAGAAGAAGAAGATGAGTCCGATTCGGAGGTCGACTCGGAAATGGAGGCCGAACTAGTCAACCTAGTTTGGAGGATAGTCAAGGGCCGAAAACGAGCCGTCACTCGACCCAACGAAGGTAAGCCTAAAAGTTCAAACATAAGATGTTATGAATGCAACATGTTTGGACACATTAAGTCCGAATGCCCAAAACTCAAGAGCAAGACACCAAAACATAAAAAGGCACTCAACGCTACTTGGGAAGAAGCTTCTGAGGAAGAAGACAATGATCGAGTCCTTATGGCTAAACTAGTGGAATCGGAGACGGAGTCTGAATCAGAACCTGAATCGGAAACCAAAGATGAGTCGGACTATGAAACACTATTCAAGACAAGCCACGAATATGCATCCGGTTCAAAAGATACACTCAAGGTGAGTCGGTCTCTTATTACTACTATTTATAGTGCAATTAAGTTTTTAAATAAAAAGTTAGCTAAGTCCGAGTCCAAGGTCGAGACCCTAGTTGAGGAAGTTAAACTCCTCAAACACGAGGTCTCTCTAACCTCTTCGACTAGTCGAGTTCAAGAGAAGGACTCAACTCGGGTTGAAAAACTCGAAGTTGAGAACTCACTCTTGAAAAGTCAAGTCGAAGATCTTAGGAATACGTTGGAAAGGTTTACTTTGGGATCCAAAGGACTTGACCTCCTACTTGGATCGCAAAGGGCCGTGTACAACAAGGCCGAGCTAGGTTTTAGCTCAAACACGACCAATAAGTCATATATGTCAATCGTAAGTCGACATAAAAAACGTGTCCAAGCATGGGTCCCTAAGACCACCTTGATTTCAAACTTAGGATCAAACCAGTAATGGGTTCCCAAGGACCAAATCCACTATGTGGAGAGACAAAATCGATTCAACGGTCCTGGGGGAGCTAGTACGAAATTTGTTTGCGTTTTAACTTAGAAATTGCATGCTTAGGTTTTTATTTAGTTTGATTTTTCTTTTTAGAATGGTTAGATAGGACTATAACTCGTCAATATTTGATAACATAGTACCAGGACGCGGCGAGATGATAGTACGCTAGGAAAGCAGAGTCTTGTGTATTCGGGCTAGATAAGGCATATCTAGTTCGGTGCACTTGACCGAGCGGAACTAGCTGAAGCTACCTCGCCGTATCCTAGACTAGTTAGACCAGGAAGTGGTCTTAGGTGAGTCAAGTCTCTATTTTCTTGAAAATGGCTTTGTCTAAGGAAGTGGTCATTTTTCCGATCAAAGAAGGCCTCTGTGCCTTGCCACGACCTGGAAGCCATGATCTTGAAAAGGTGACTTGATGAGCCTAAGGTCAAATCCGAATCTAACGCAAGGTTGACAAGTGTTTAAGTCATTAAATTTAATTCAACTAAAATTGGAAGTCATCTCACAAGAACATATAGGATTAACATGTTTGATCATGTAGACATGGGTGAGATGATTTAGGTTAATAATTTTCAACCAATTTTTTAAATCCAATATCCGATCCAACTACCTTGTGTGTAGGATCAATGGATGTTGGACAGTGGTTGCTCCCGACACATGACCGGGGATCAACTCAAGTTTTCGAAGCTTCGATTTAAACGACAAGGATCGATAGACTTCGGAAATAACGGCAAGCTCAAAATCATCGGATCATGTGATATTGAGCTTAACTCAAATTTTGTCATTCAAAACGTTTTATTAGTAGAAAATTTTCAATATAATTTTCTCAGTGTAAGCCAATTGTGTGATAATAACTATAAGGTCATATTTCTAGAAAATGAATGCGTAATTAATACAAACGAAACCTCTAAAACAATTCTTAAGGGAATTAGAAATAACAACATTTACACTATTAACTTAACTAACTCCTCAACTAAGTGTCTTATGACACGGCAAGAGGAATCATGGTTGTGGCACCGACGACTCGATCACTCACACCCAAGACTCATCCACAAGATGAGTCAGAGTGATTTAGTCAGAGGTTTGCCTAACCTCAACAACTTGGATAATAAAATATGTAATGCTTGTCAACAAGGTAAACAATCTAGGACACAACATCAACTAACTAGTCAAGAACGAACCAAAAGTCTGCTTGAGCTCCTACACATGAATCTATTTGATTCACACGGAGCTAAGTCACTTAACGGAAGTAAATTCTGTTTAGTCATTATTGATGACTACTATAGATTTACTTGGGTTAGGTTCATCAAACACAAAAGTGATACCCTAGGTCAATTAATCAACCTATTTAAGTTAATAGAAAATCAACAAAGCATTAAAATCAAAAGACTTAGGACTGATCATGGTGGTGAATTCGAAAACCATAGGTTTACAAAATTCTGTAATCTAAATGGATACCACCATGAGTTCTCTTGCCCTAGAACTCCACAACAAAATGGCCTAGTAGAACGCAAAAATAGAACCCTACAAGAAGCCGCTATGACAATGCTTAATGAGTATAACCTATCCGATAGGTTTTGGACGGAAGCCGTGAGTACGACATGCTATGTCCAAAATAGGATCCTTATGGTAAAAAGGCACCTTAAGACCTCATACGAGATTTATCACGATAAAATACCTAACATCAAGTACTTTAGGGTATTTGGGTGTAAGGTACATATCCTAAACACTAAAGATTACCTAGGGAAATTTACATCCAAAACCACGACCAGAATCTTTCTAGGATACTAGACTACAAGTAGAGCTTATAGAGTATATAACCATGACACCCTTAGAGTCGAGGAAACTATCAATGTAGTATTCGATGAAGGACGCGAACCTACAAAACCCCCGGCAACCCCAATTAGCGAGCCGATTCATACTAGACCTAACTCTGATCCGGAGATCAGGTCTAGTGTTAATCTTAACTTAAGTCAACCAAGTCACTCTATTGATCAAGTGATAGATGACTCCAACCAAACTAGAACTCAAACAAGCCATCCTATGGATCAAGTTGTAGACTCAAACCCAAATCCAACTAGGACTCAAACGAATCATCCTATCGACCAAGTGATAGGTGATCCAAGTCTAGGAGTTCAAACTAGAGCCTCATACAGAAACCTTAGTCAAATATCTTTGATTTCTAAAATTGAATCCAAAGCTATTGACCAAGCTCTTCTTGATCCCGATTGGATTATTGCAATGCAAGAAGAGTTGACTCAATTCACTAGGAACGAAGTATGGGAATTAGTACCACCACCTAAAGATAAAATAATCATTGGAACAAGGTGGGTGTTTAGAAATAAAATTGATGATAAAGGTGAAGTAGTTAGAAATAAAGCTAGACTAGTTGCTAAAGGGTTTAGTCAAGTTGAAGGTTTAGATTACGACGAGACCTATGCCCCAGTAGCTAGATTAGAGTCCATTCGAATGCTATTAGCATATGCAGCACATTGAGAATTTAAATTTTTTCAAATGGATGTGAAATCTGCATTCTTAAATGGATACATTAAAGAAGAAGTTTACGTTAGTCAACCCCCCGGTTTCGAAAGTTTAGACAAACCCGATCATGTCCTTAAATTAAAGAAAGCGCTTTATGGACTTAAACAAGATACGCGAGCTTGGTACGAGAGACTTTCGATTTATCTTAAGTCCAAAGGCTTTAACCAAGGTGTAGTTGACCCAATCCTTTTCGTAAAAACCTTAGGTAAAGACATATTCATAGCCCAAATCTACGTAGATGATATTATTTTCGGAACCACCAACTCAATCCTACTAAATGAGTTTATTTCACTTATGGAAAGTGAATTTGAAATGAATCTAGTAGGCGAATTAAGTTTCTTCTTAGGATTACAAATTAAACAAACTAAAGATGGAATATACCTACATCAACGCAAATATACTAGGGAATTAATTAAACGCTTTGGAATGCAAGACGCTAAAATTATTAATACCCCAATGGCAACTAATGTTAATATAGAAGAAGTAATTGGAAACCAAATTGATTTAAAATACTATAGGAGCATAATAGGGAGTCTCCTTTACTTAACTGCAAGCCGACCTGATATCTTATTTGCAGTGAGTATGTGCGTAAGGTTTCAAACCTGTGCCAAGGAGTCTCACCTAACTCTAGTCAAGCGTATCCTTAGATATCTAAAGGGTACACTTAATGTCGGTATTTGGTATCCTAGATCTACCGAGTTCGAACTAACCGGCTACTCCGATTCGAACTATGCCGGTAGTAAGCTCGATAGAAAAGCACGAGTGGTTGTTGTCAACTTCTCGGCTCGAGTCTAGTGAGTTGGTGCAGTAGGAAGCAACACTGTGTTGCCTTATCTACCACCGAAGCCGAATACATCGCGATGGGTGAGTGTGTCACTCAACTTCTTTGGATGAAACACACTCTCCGCGACTTTAAGTTAGACTTTACGAATACTAAACTTCACATAGATAACATTAGTTCAATTAATCTTACTAAGAATCCGATATGTCACTCTAGGACCAAACATATAGAAGTCAAACACTATTTCATTCGAGAACATGTGGCCAACGGAGCCATACAACTCGAATACGTCGAATCGAAGTCTAACTTAGCAGACCTATTTACTAAACCCCTACCCGAAGCCAAATTTAGTCTATTAAGATGAAAATTGGGCATGTGCATAATAGAATAGGAACTTGCAGATTATATTTTCTTACTACTATTTCTTAAATTTCATTTTCATGGAACTAGCATAGGACATACCTTAGATATCATGCACCTATAGATTTAAAGAGCCAATACATCTCACAACACATAGGACTAATGTGTTTGTGTACTTAGCCACGTAGATGGGCGTGAGATGTTAGGACCTTACTCCTGGTTCCAGATGTAGAGCTAGTGCATCGCCATGAACCACGGAGTATAATCATACATACTAACCGACTCTGACCAGGACTGGTTGATCTTTTATATCAATCAAGCAAGATATGAGTCGAACATTTTATAGATAAACTTATTTTCAATATATTATTTTCAAAATAATGTGGAACATGCTTGGACTTTAAATTTAACGCTTATTTTTGTTTTCCACACACACCCTCACTCTTTTCGATATATGGCAAAAGGGGGAGAAAAAGGCCAAAGTTAAGGGGTCAAATTTTTTTGATAACTTAACTCTTATTTTATATTTAAACCAAAAGTTAACTTTAAGTTTTGAAAACTTATTAAAGGCCAAGTTAAGAGAATTCTTAACTTAAACTTATTTGTGCCATCAACGTTTTACTTATTTTTAATGTTTTACTTAAGGGGGAGAAAGGGCCAAGTTAAGAAGAACTCTTAACTTAAACATTTTACTAAGGCCAACTTTAAGTAATTACTTAAAGCAACCCTCAAGGGGAAGATTAAGGTCTTTCTTCAAGACTCACCCTCAGTCAAGGGGGAGGTTTTCTCAAGGGGGAGTACTTGAAGAAAATCCTTACTAGTCCAACTTAATCTTCTTTATTTTTTGTTTGTTTCAAATGCACATTATTCTTCATGCTTGCTATTTACTTAACTTTGTATGTGGGTTTTCCATAAATCAAAAAGGGGGAGATTGTTGGTGCAGTAGGCACCTAGGTCGAACCTGAGTTTTGATTATAGAAAACGATACAAAGTTATGCTCATATCGTTATCTCACGAAATTTGAATCGAGTGCGAAGATTGCTAAAGTGAGTGAAGGCTAGCGACACCCGGAAGAAGCCGGGTGGTCGGGCGACACTCGAGTGACTTCGGAGGGAGCTGAAGGAATCGAGTTGAAGGTCGGAAGCAAAAGCGACATAGTAATTATCGAGGTAAGCTCGTGTGTGCGAGCATAAGTGAGGTCGTATCCTCCTTACGGGGATGGTCTTAAGTGTAGATCCGACCAAAGACATCCCATCGATGGTCTAGGTCGAGATCGGACAGTCAAAGGCCGTCGAAATAATGTTTTCTTTGAGCTAACTTTGCCTTGCAGCTAGTATCAGTCGACTGCCAACTTGGAGGACTCAACTACCGTCAAAAATTCATTTGCTGAGGTCGACATTCGTGATGTTACCATCGATCGTGATGATAACATCAATCGTGATGGTCAATGATCGCTTCCAGTCAAGGCTTATCACCCCATTTCAAGGAGATTGGTGCTCAATTGTGATTGGCTAGGGTTTCTCTCGAAAAGGGGCTCAAAGGCTATAAAAGGAGGGTCAAACCTAGGGTTTCATCATCAATTCTAAGATTCTAAAAGCCTCTGCAAAGCTACAACTTCTCTGACAACGAAGTGCTTCTTCTCCGACGTCTAGGTTTATTTGTTTTCATTTTATTACGTCGGTTAGAGTTTTATTTCAGTTTAGTACTTTCATTTTCGGAATTTTTATCGTAACGAGGAGAGGGGGAGTGTCCCTCTACCTCAAGCTTTGTGCTTTACTTGTATCGATTAAACTCCTACCTCTAACGGGGAGGAGTTCTTTAGTGTTTTTGCCCTTCGTACGTGGTCGAGGACCGCTAGGGCCTTGGAGTAGTAGCCGACCCCAGCTGTCCACGCACCTACGTCATAGCTATCAGGCCTCGTCCATTGGAAAGAATTATCGATAGACGGCATAATGGCATGGCTCGCACCAGTCAGATTTGAAGGTTGACTTAACCCTCCTCCACATGAAGCACTGGGGTACACACGACAGACAAGGATGGTTTTTTCTGATAGACTAAAGGAATGTTTACCAGACTCAAGTAAAACTCCTTTTTCTCTTTTTACTTTACATTTACATTTCCGCTGCAATTAATTATCTACTCGGTTTTTGATACGAACTCGAAAAAAAAGTTTTATCGCTATTCACCGCCCCTCTAGCGATCCGCTTCGATCCAACAGTCTTGAGAAAGCGGTTAATCATGTGCTACATGCTTATTTACTCATGTTCATTACTCATTTCTTACATGTCACTTTTACTTTAGTTTATGCTTAAATATTACCTAAACTTTGAATCGTTTTGCCATTGATCAAAAAGGGGGAGATTGTTCGTGCAGGGGCACCAGATAATTGAACCTAGGTTTTGATTATGGCAAAGGCTCAAAGTTAAGTTATTATTGTTGTCTCATAAACTATATTAAGTGTGCAAGAAATGTTTAAGCTAAGCTCAAGGTCGAGCGACACCCGGAGAATCTCGGGACGAGAGACCGTGGTGGTCGGACGACACCAAGAGAACCTCGTGGAGTCGAGAAACCTCGGTGGAAGACCGAAAGCTAAGTGACAGGTCAAAAAGGATCGGAGGTAAGCATGAGTGCAGAGTAATGGTGAGGTCGTGTCCTTTGTATGGGGATGAGCTTAGGTGGCGATCCGACTAAGACTTCTAATGGAAGGTCTAGGTCAAGATCGGACGGTAAGTAGCCATCATATTATCCATTACTTGTTAGTTCTGTGCTAACTCTTTACTGCAGGAGAGTGACCAGTCCAACAGTCATCTGACATCTATTGGCAATCGACTGCTACTAGCATCAGTCGACTGCTGAGGATAGTCAATCGACTGTTATTCAAACTGGTTAGCTCGATAAAAGTCAAGATAAGATCCACTTATCTTGGGGAGATGAGGCTCTTTGATCCAGATCCAGATATCAACAAATTAGGGTTTGAAGGGCTATAAAAGAAGGGGGGTTTCACCCTTTTGGATCATCATTCTTTGTTCTAAAAGTGCTCCTACGACATTGCACCCTCAACGATAAATCTACAATGTCGTAACATCGATGATTCGCCGAGTCTCCATCCTCTCTTGTCGGTAGCTTTAATTTGTTTTTCATATTCATTGTCATTTCTTGTATTCGTGGCTTTCATCATAACGAGGTGAGGTAGGCTTGTTGCCTCATCGTCGAGCTCTTGTTTTCATTGTAATCGTTGTCTCCTACCTCCAATGAGGAGACTTTTAGTAGGTTGCCCTTTTGTATGCGGTCTAGGATCGCGGGGCCTTGGAGTAGCAATCTATCGGTTGCGAACCAAGTAAAAAACAAAAGGTGTCTTTTCATTTGCTGTACTTCAATTCCATTGTGCTTACTTTGGTTTAACGTCAAAAAGAAGTTTTTATAATCGCTATTCACCCCCTCTAGCAATTCACTCGATCCAACAGATTGGATGGTACAAGACCATCTTAATATTCACTGTATAGTTCTTGTGCTAACCATGTAATGCAGGTGACTATTCAAGCCATTAGTTGACTGGAGGAAAAGGGTTGTCGATTGGATCACCATCAGTCGACTGATGGAAGCTTTAGTCGACTGCTAGTAAATCTGGAAACTTCAAAGAATGTCAAGATAAGAGCCACAAAATGAGGGAAGATAGGCTTGTTTGACTCAATCTGGATCTCAACGAGCTAGGGTTTGGAAAAGCTATAAAAGAAGGGGTGAGGCACCCCTTATGTGTTAATAAAAAGCTCCCAAGTGCTCCATCACTCCAAGTTCATGCAACAACGTCGTAACATCGATAAAATGCTCATCTTCTTCATTTTCTTGTCAGTATTTTGTTTAAGTCTTTTATTCCTTACTTATTACTTGCAAAGAGGGGAGGTAGGTTTATTACCTCTTCCTTTACATCCTTTGATTTTTTATCATCTGTCTCTTACCTCCAACAAGGAAAAGACTTTTAGTACTTTTCCCTTCAGAAGCAATCAAGGATCGCAGGGCCTTGGATTAGCAGCCGGGTGGCTATGAACAAAGTAAAAAATTATTGTCTCTTGTTTTCTTATTTTTGTGTTTTCCATTGCGTTTAACTTTGTTTTTAGAAGAAAAGAAAACGATTTTAAAATATGTTATTCACCCCCCTCTAGTGTCTTTTCTTTATCCAATAATTGGTATCAGAGTGTGGGTGCTCAGATTCGGTGCAACCAATGGATGAGTATTTTTCTTTTTGTGTTTTCATTGTTTAAGTTAGTTTTCTCTTCCCGCATTTCTAATCCAAGACCTCTCAGAACTCTCTTTGTTTTTCATGTTTTTGTAAGGAATCTAAATGATCCACCTTGAGGGGTATAACACCGCCTGAGCTCCGTTTTTTAACGGAGATGACTTCCATTATTGGAAGGGTCGGATGGAGTGTTTTTTTAAAAACACAAGTCGATATGTGGATTATAATCCAAATCGGCTTTGCTTTACCCACCAACGACCAAGGGGAATCATTGGACTACGACAAATGGACCAACACAATGAAGAGGCAAATCAAAGCCGAAGCAAAAGAGACCCAAATCGTGCAATGCAGCTTATCCAAAGAGGACCTCAACCGAATTGGACCATTTATTAGTGCCAAGGACCTCTAGAACAAGCTCACCGAACTTCATGAAGGGTCATATGAAGCAAAGGTATGTAAGAGAGATTTATTAGTCAATAAAGTATAAAATTTAAAAATGCAGGACAATGAGACCGCGAGCCAACTCCATGCTTGAATCCAAGACATATTAAATGGCCTTCATCCCATTGGACAAAAGTTGGAGAACCGAGACATGATAAGGTATGCTCTAAAAGCTTTTCCTAGGACCACTTTGTGGGCATCCATGGTTGATGCTTACAAAGAATCTAGAAATCTCTCTAAAATTAGATTAGATGACTTATTTTCCAAATTTGAATTACATGAGTAATCTAATTCGGCCCCGGTCGAGAAGGATATTGCTTTGTATGCAGGACAAAGAAAGGAAAAAAGAAAGCCTCCTCTCGAGGAAAATGAGTCCAAATCAGATGTTGATGAAGAGATGGAAATCGAACTAGTCAATCTAATTTGAAAAATCATCAAGCATAGAAGGCAACCAACCAAGCTAACAACGGAGAAAAAACCCAACCCGAGTCAAAACTACAAGTGCTATGAGTGTAATAAGAATGGGCACTTCAAGTCCGGTTGTCCGAACCTAAAGAACAAGAAACCACAAATCAAGAAAGCACTCAATGCAACGTGGGAGGAATCATCGGAGGAAGAAGAAAACGAAGTCAACAACATGGCCTTCATGGAAAGACTGACAGAGTTCGAGTTCGAGTCTGAACCCGAAGCCAACAACGAGTCTGAGTCTGAGTCCAATTTCGAATCCGACACTGAGCCCAAATTTAAGACAAGCCACGGATCCGTATCCAGTTCAAAAAATTCAATCAAGGTGAGTCGGTCTTTGATTAAAACTTTATATGATGCAATTAAATTTTTGGATAAGAAATTAGTTAAATCCGAGTCTAAAGTCGAGTCATTGCTTAAGGAGGTTGAATTCCTCAAGCATGAGGCTACCCTATCATCTTCAAGTAGTTAAGTTCAAGAGGGAAACTCAACTCAATTTAAAAACTTGAGGAAGAGAATTCTCTCTTGAAAGGGAAAGTTCAAGAGCTTAGGAAATCGTTGGAAAGGTTCACATTTGGATCTAAGGGTCTTGACCTATTTCTTGGATCACAAAGAGCCGTGTACAATAAGGTCGGACTTGGGTTTAGGATAACAAATAGATCTTACATGTCAATCGTAAATCATAATAATAAAAGAATACAAGCATGGGCCCCTAAGACCATTTTAAAATCACAACTAGGTTTAACCAATTATTGGGTTCCCAAGGATCAAATCCACTATGTGGATAGACCATATCAATTCAATGATCTAGGGGGAGCCAATGCTAAAATTGTGTGCTCAATTACTTGATTAATTGAGCTTTGCATGCCTAGTTAGTTTCTATTTTCTTAATTTAGAATGGTTAGACAGGGCTAACGGTTAATTAACCTTGATAACATAGTATTAGGATGCAGTGAGATGATAGTACGTTAGGGAAATGAAGTCTCATGTATTCGGGTTGGATAAGGAGTATCTAGCTTGGTGCACTTGGCTAAGTGGAATTGGCTGAAGCTACCTCACCACATCCTAAACTAGTTAGACCAGGACTTAACCCTAAAGTGAATTAAGTGTATAATTTCTTAAGTTGGCTTTGTCTAAGGAAGTGGTCGTTGTTCTGATCAAAGAAGGTCACTGTGCCTCGCTACAACCTGGAAACCATCTTTTTAAAGGTTCACTTAACTAACTAAAGGTTAAATCAAAATCTAACTCAAGGTTAATTAATTTTCACATCATTAAAATTAACTAAGTAAAATTTAAAGTCATCCCACAAAACATATAAGGATAACATGATTGATCATGTAGAAAAGGTGAGATGAATCTTAGGTTAAACACTTCTAAATTGATTTAAAATTCAGATATTTGATCCAACTACTATATGTGTAGGATCAATGGATGTTGGACAGTAGGTGCTCCCGACATATGACCGGAGACCGACTAAAGTTTACGAAGCTTAGATTCTAAAACCTAGGATTGATAGTTTTCGGAAACAATGAAAAACTCAAAATCATCGAATCATGTGATATTGAGCTAAACTCGAACTTCATAATACGTAAAGTCTTATTAGTAAAAAAATTTGAATTCAATCTTTTAAGTGTTAGTCAATTGTGTGATACTAGTTATAAAGTTATATTTTTACTAAATGAATGTTTAATTAAGAATAATGATTGCTCAAAAATCATACTTAGGGGGATTAGGAATAATAATATTTACACAATAAATCTACTCAACTTCTCAACCAAGTGTCTAATGACACAACAAGAGGAATCATGGTTGTGGCACAAATGACTGGGCCACTCCCATCCAAGACTTATACATAAAATAAGTCATAATGGTTTAGTTAGAGGTCTACCCAAATTAGGTAACCTAGAAAATAAAATATGTAATGTATGTCAACAAGGAAAACAAATTAAAACTTCACATAAATTAACTAATCAAGAGAGAACTAAAAATGTTCTTGAGCTTCTACATTTGGACCTCTTTGACTCACATGGAGCCAAGTCACTAAATGGTAGTCAATATTGTTTAGTAATAGTGGACGATTACTCTAGGTTTACTTGGATAAAATTCTTAAAACATAAAAACGAAATGTTGGATCATTTTGCTAATCTATGCAAGCTACTAGAGAATGAAAAGAACTTAAGGATTAAAAGAACTAGGAGTGATCATGGTGGAGAATTCGAAAATCTTAAGGTTATTGAATTTTGTAATAAAAAATAGATACCACCATGAATTCTCTTACCCTGGGAACCCTCAACAGAATGGGTTAGTTGAACGGAAAAATAGAACCCTACAAGAGGCTGCTAGGACCATGTTGAACAAATATAATTTACTAAATAGGTTTTGGGCAGAAGCAGTCAATACTGCCCGCTATGTCCAAAATAGAACTTTAATAATTAAACGACACCAGAAAACTTCTTATGAAATATACTACAAAAAATTACCCAACATTAAGTATTTTAGAGTCTTTGGATATAGGGTACACATACTAAATATAAAAGATTACATAGGAAAATTTACCTCTAAAACAACTACCGGCATATTTCTAGGATATTCAACCACTAGTAGAGCCTATAGGATATATAACAATGTATCCTTAAGAATTGAAGAAAAAATTAATGTAATATTTAATGAAGAAAACAATCCTACAAAATCTGAAGTAGACATTGAGTTAAACAACAAAGACTTAGAAAATGGAGTTAGACCTAAACCTAACCCACCAAATGAATCAAGCATAAACCCTAATCCAATCCAATCTAGAGTGCAAATTAATCATCCAATTAACCAAGTGTTAGGTGATCCAAATTTAGGAGTTCGAACTAGGTCATCCTATAGAAATCTAAGTCAAATTTCACTTATATCTAAAATCGAACCTAAAACCATAGAACAAGCTCTTCTTGACCTAGATTGGATCATTGCCATGCAAGAAGAGTTAGCTCAATTCACTATGAGTCAAGTTTGGGAATTAGTACCCCCACCTAAAGGAAAAAAATTCATAGGAACAAGATGGGTATTTCAAAATAAACTTGATGACAAAGATGAAGTTATAAGGAATAAAGCTAGATTAGTAGCAAAAGGATTTAGTCAAGTAGAATGATTGGATTATGATGAGACCTATGCACCCATAACAAGACTTGAATCAATTAGAATGCTGCTAACCTATGCTGCACATCAAGGATTTAAATTATTTCAAATGGATGTCAAGTCATCATTTCTTAATGGATTTATCAAAGAAGAAGTGTATGTTAGTCAACCACCAGGATTTGAAAACTTAGACCAACCTACCATGTACTTAAACATAGGAAATCCCTATATGGATTAAAGCAAGCACCTAGGGCTTGGTATGAAAGGCTATCTATCTATCTAAAATATAAAAGACTTAATCAAAGATTAATTGACCTAACTTTATTTGTAAAAACTATAGGAAAGGAAATATTTTTAGCACAAATCTATATAGACGATATAATATTTGGAACAACAAATACAACACTTCTAAATGAATTTATTTCATGAATGGAAAGTGAGTTTGAAATGAGTTTAGTAGGTGAACTCACTTTCTTCTAAGGCTTACAAATAAAACAAACAAGAGATTAAATCTATATGCTTCAACATAAATACACTAAGGAGTTAATTAGTAAATTTGGCATGCAAAATGCTAAAGAAATCAATACACCTATGAGAACTAATGTAAACATTGGAGAAGATGTAGTTGTTTTTCAAAACTCACCTAGGGTTAAGGGCGAGGTAACCTTGAGGGGGAGGTTTTGACTTACGATTCTCTTAACTTTGAATTGGTTTGCCATAGATCAAAAAGAGAGAGATTGTTGGTACAAGGGCAACAGATAATCAAACCTAGGTTTTGATAATGACAAAGATTCAAAGTTAAGCTATCTTGTTATCTCATATATTATGTTGAGTGTGCAGGTAATGTATTAGGCATTGCTAAGGTCGATGACGCCTGGAGAATCTCAGGAAGTTGAGAAATCTTGATGGTCGTATGAACCGGCACCAAGAGAATCTCAATGGAGGAGAAACCTCAGTGGTTGGTTGACCATGTCAAAAGACGTTGGGAGAACCTTGGGAAGTTGAGGGACCTCAATGGTTAAGTGACCAAAAGCTAAGAGGCAGACCAGAAGGACCAAAGGTAAGGAAGGTAAGAACTTTGCGCAGAGAGGATAGGTTGCATCCTCAGTACGAGGGCAATCGTAGGCGACGATCCGATTAAGACTTTCGGAGAAAGGTCTAAGACGAGATCGGAAGGTACAGGACCATCTTACTATTCACTATATAGTTCTTGTGCTAACTATGTAATGTAGGTGACTACTCAAGCCATCAGTCAACTAGAGGAAAAAGATAGTCGATTGGATCACCATCAATCGACTGATGGAATCTTCAGTCGACTGCTAGTGAATCTGGACACTTCAAAAAAGTCAAGATAAGAGCCACAAAATGAGGGAAGATAGACTTGTTTGACTCAGATCTGGATCTCAACAAACTAGGGTTTGGAAATGCTATAAAAGAAGGGGTGAGGCTCCCCTTATGTGTTAACAAAAAGCTCCCAAGTGCTCCATCACTCCATGTTCATGCAACAATGTCATAACACCGAAAAAAATGCTCATCTCCTTCATTTTCTTGTCGGTATTTTGTTTAAGTCTTTTATTTCTTACTTATTACTTCCAAAGAGGAGAAATAGGTTTGTTACCTCTTCCTTTACATCCTTTTTTTTGTAATCGTTTGTCTCTTACCTCTAATGAGGAAGAGACTTTTAGTGCTTTGCCCTTCGGAAGAGATCAAGGATCGCAGGGCCTTGGATTAGCAGCCGGGTGATTGTCAACCAAGTAAAAAATTATTGTGCCTCTTGTTTTCTTATTTTTATGTTTTCCGCTGCATTTAACTTTGTTTTTAGAAGAAAATAAAAAGATTTTAAAATATGCTATTAACTCCCCCCTAGCGTCTTTTCTCGATCCAACAACATGAAGGATCTTGTGGAAGCCATATAGGTAGTCGGTCTCTGGCTCGAAAGGTCTTGCTGGCTGATTATTTCTAGCCTATTCTAATGAAGGATGTTATTCAGTTAGTGCAGTAGTGTGAAAGTTGTCAAAAGCAACATAATTGGCATCATCAATCGGCTGAATATATGAAGTCGATTGTATCATCCTGTCCTTTTGATCAGTGGGGCATGGATATCGTGGGACCATTTTCGACTGGAATAAGTCAAAAAAAGTTTCTGTTAGTTGATGTTTATTATTTTTCTAAATGGGTGAAAACTGAGCCCTTAGCTCGTATTACAGAGCAAATGATATTAAATTTTTTATAAAAAAATATAATATGTCTTTTTGGGATGCCTAGGAGACTAATATCAGATAATTACCTAAGTGTCTAGAGGGTCTAGGAGTCTAAAGTTGACTTAAGGATCTAGCAACTTGGTATTGGTCAACCAATCATCATTTTAAGAAAATATAGATTTTCAAAAATTATGTATAATTACACACAACAATCATGAAAATCAATGAATATTAAAAAATAGTTTCAAGAAAATATTTACTTATAGATTTTAAAATCATTTCCAAAAATATTTTCAATTTGATTGTCCTTTTTATCTCACCCATTCTATATGTCTCAATACAAACACTATATGGTGACCTTATAAGTTTTGTGAGATGGTTTGCAAATAAGAAGATTGTTTGACTTTGGGTTAGATCCGAATTTAGCCTTCAGTCAATTAAGTGAACATTTCTAAAATTAACTTCCAAATGGTGGTGAGGTACAGGGGTCTTCTTAATTAGATCAATGACAACTTCCTTAAACAAAGCTAGCTCAAGAAATTATACAATTAGTTAATTAACTTAATGAGAAACCCTGGTCTAACTAATTTAGGATATGGTGAGGTAGCTTCAATTAGTTCTACTTAGCCAAGTGCATTAAGTCAGATACTCCTTATCTAACCCGAATACACTTGAAAGAGTTTCTCTAATGTACTATCATCTCACCACGTCTCGATACTATGTTGTCAAATGTCAATCAATCCTTTGTCATATCTAGTCGTTCTATGATAAGAAATTAATTTAAGGTTGGCATATATGACATGACATAAATAAACATGGTACATTACAATTAAGCATGCTATAAATGTATGAATGAGCATAACATATTGAATCAATTCAAATCAACCAATTTAAAATAGTTGGTTTCTAATAATGTACCAAATACTCAATTTGATACATTCATGTTAACCCGTGAATGTGCCAACTCACTTTGACACATTTTGAAATTAATTAATTTATTAGTTTTATTGGGTAGAATTTTATTTGTTTCATAGTTATAAGGTACATTATGATAATTAGGTTCATGAATTTTAGAATTTTAATTTAAGTTTGACTTAGACTTGTCACCTAAGTCTATATTTTTAGTAATTTTCTTTGTCAAGATATTAGATGATTTTTCAAGAGTTCAAAGTTTAAATTTTAAAATATTAATTTGTGTATAATCAAATGACACTCTATCATAATTAATTTTATTAGTTTGATTATCTAATTTTGAATTCTTAATTAAGTTAGGTTTTAATTTTTTAAAATAGGCTCAGAAATTTGTAAATTTGATCTTTTCAAGATAGAACTTTTAGGAATAGATTTAGAATTTTTCAAAATAGAATTATAATTTTTCAAATTAGAATTTGAAAATTTCGAATTAGGATTATAATTTTTTAATTAGATTTAAAAAAAATGGAATTTTTCAAATAAGATTTTTTTTTTTTAAAGTTCAAATTATATATATATTTTTTTAAAAAAATAGGATTAGAATTTTTTGAAAAAGAATTAGAATTTTTTAAAATAGGATTATAATTTTTTAAATTGGAATTATATAGATTAATAAAATCTTGTGTTTGATAATTCTAACCTAGGTTTTGATTATTCTGGTCTAGTTTTTTTTATTGACACTAGGGTATCCAAACTTTCGATCCGATTAATCCCTGAGAGTGACTGACTCTGCCTTACGAACTTTGGGGACTTCTCACCAATAGCTGAGCCGGATAAGGTCAGAGCCCAAGTGGCCTCCATTGACCACCAAGAATAAATCAGGGAAGCGCTCGCAGTAGATCTAATTTTTTATTATTATGATCTAGGTTTTGATCAATCTGATCAAATCCTAAATAGTTTTTAATTTGGACTAAATCAAAGATTTGATCAAGTTTTTGATTAATTTGATCCATTATCAAATTAACTTGATCATTTTCTTTACTAATAATTTTATTATTTAAAATTTTTAAATAAGAATTATTTAAACTTTTATTAATTGAATTAATATTATTAATTGAGTTAATTAAGTCTAATTGACTTTTATTTAGTTAAAATAAGATCAATTAATTTGCTAGATTTATCTAAATTTAAGTTTTTATCATTAGTAATACTAGAACTAACATCTAAATTATCATGCATTTCAAAAATATAATTTACAAAAATATTAAATTTACTAACCTTAGTCACATCCCCTAATTCAACGAGCTTTCTCTTTCTCTTTGGGCATTGGTTTTTGTAATGACCGATTGTAGGTCTCTAAGACAGCTTCAATTTGGTAGGTCATGCATTTCATGGCTCCTCCTAAGTCAAAAGTTACGATTGTTTTACCTCTAGCTACTTCCCTAGTGGTTAGTCAAGTTGAAGAGTCTCCTGCTCTAATACCAATTGTAGGATCAGAAAGAATGATAGAGGGGCGGGGGTGAATAACACTCGTCGCTTTTTCGTATACTTTCATTCAATAGTGTTAGAAGCAGAAAATCTATAACAAAATAATAAAGACATAGCAATTTTTACTTAGTTCATGACTTCCAGGGTTTGTACATCTAAGGCCTATGCACAGTCGTCTGCCCACAATGTATTCTCCTTTCTGGAATCTTTTTGAAGGAAGAGAAACCTCATACAAGGTAGTAATGCAAGCACATATAATAATAAAAGGATAAAGCATATAAAAGCAACAAAGAATTATACGATAGTAGGTATGGAAGCCTTGAGCATCTTGTAGTCCTCCTAGCACTTCCTTGGTAGCACAATCAACACTTCAAGCATAATAGAATGATGAAGATAATGTGAATTGATGATCTGAGGCTTTTGCTTGAGAATACTTTTATAAGAATTATCTTGGTGCGTGGAAGTCTCTCTAGGCGCCTCTAGTCGAGTCTTAATCCGATCAATTGAGGTCGGGCTTTATCTTATTCCAGGCGCCTGGAACCCTTCTAGGCACCTGGAAGTTGACTTGGCATTCTTCCAATGAACTTTGATATTGCAGATTCGGTCATGGCTTATCCGACTCCAAGTGCCTAGACCAAGTCCAGTCGCTTGGATATCCAATCAACTGAAACTTATTTAGTAGCTTGGATAGTACCAACAACAAACAATCTTTGACTATCTAATCTCGGCTGGACTATATCAGGTTCCAAGTGTCTAGACCTAGTCTAGTCGCTTCTATAGTACCTGCATCACAGAGTTAGCATAATATTAATGAGTAGTAATGATAGTCTTTTGACTTTATGATCTAGACTTCGACATTCCCTCAGAACCCTTAGTTAGATCCCTGCTTAGCATAGGATCCTTAACCCCCATGGCTTATTTCTGATGTCCAACCCATGCTGACCCATCATGGATCCTTCACTTGGTGTCCTCGATCTTGTTAAGACTTCTTTGCCTAGTCCGATCTCACATATCTACTAGGAATTCCACTTGCCTAGTTCGATCCCATAGACCTACTAGGACTTCCTCTTGCCTAGTCCGATCCCACATACCTACTAGGACTTCCACTTGCCTAATCTGATCTCACATACCTACCAAGACATCCACTTGCCTAGTTCGATTCCACTGAGTAACTAGGACTTTCACTATTAACTCATGTCTAAACATTTTGGTCCTGTTTGGATCGACCCTTGGTTAATATTCGACCAGACAAAGGTATATTGTCAAACATCAAAAACCTAGAGGTTGGTTGCACCAACATGATATACCATCATTTCAACAACTTAGATATTCGTAAGGATATGTCTATAGTAAGAATATGTCTATCAAAGTCTAAGGGCATCCCTTGCCTTCTTGGTTGGTGGTCAACACCTCACCTGATAGTAAAGATACCACTAACCCACATGGTTGAAGTATAGGAACTCTCCTAATCCCATCCAGAATCAGCCTAGACATAAGGAATGCAAACTACCTATATCAATTAGTATATAAACTGAGATAATATTCCGAATGATCGATCCGTCGATTGGTTGTGCCTCCTCTCAAGTAATCACATAAACCTTCCCAACTTTTGTACTTGGCAATTGAGTTCCTGTAAGTGAAAAAGACTGCCACAATGGAATTGAAATCAATTGCTAAGGTTGAGACACAAATGGAAACAACTGCAATGGAAGAGGTAAACACTGCTGCGCTGGATATACTAGGTAGTAAACCACCGCTGTTGGAGAATACAGAGTAGATGTGACCATCATTGTGTGCTCCCTACTTTGTACATGGTACAACTACACAAGAAGTGATAGAGATTTCTTTGGTGTGATGACCTAATCTATTGTGATGATCTCTACTTTCGAGACTATGGACTGTCCTCCCAAAGGCAACATTAGTGGTCTTCAATTGAATCTTCAGAGTACACTCTTGACTCATATGCCCTGACTATTTATAGCATAAGCAAATGGACTAATCCAAACTGATAATCTGACTTTGTGTGTCTTTGTGATCCACACTGAACGCACTTAGTCCCAATGATTCCATTCTTTCGATTTTGCTAATGAGCACAAGAAGATCCTGATGATGAGGATCGATCTTTTGTGGTCAAGAAGACTCTCCAATATTAGCTTGTGATCAATGACTTCGATCCTGCTTCTTTTGTCCAACATTCAAAGGGTTCTGCCTCTAAAATTTAGCTTGCAATGTCTGGCTATCAATCTCCTGCTCCCAAGATATTTGTTGTTGATTCATTCCATAAATATGGTTTGATCTTGTGCCTCATGATAGGAGTTGACGAAGGATCCAAACATCCAAATTTGAATGTACGTTGCTATAACCTAAGATGGGGGAAACCTCTCCAAGTTTAGCGAATCTGCATTGTATTCCATTACCAATCAATTCCCCTAGTTGAGGGTCAAAATTCTTGACAGCAAGTCATACAAAATGACACTGGAAAATACTCTCTCTCAAAAACATCATGAAACCATGACCAAGTGATGCAATGTTCTCCGAAGATTTTTTTTGCATCTTCCACTAAGTAACAAATTGGTCACTGAAATGGTATGCGGTTAACTCTACTCTCTTTGTATTAATACAGTTCATGTACTCAAATGTGCCCTCAAGGTTATCTAACCAAGCTCGAGTAACCCAAGGATCAAAATATCCATAAAACACAGTAACTAATCCTTTACTAATAGTGCCAACAATGGTGTACATGCACTATCCATTACACCATTGGTAATGCTATGGGCTAGCATAGTTAATAGAATTCCCTGAGACTGTAATCAATGATCTCCAACAAAGAGGTGCGACGGGCCTGACCTCTCCTTTTCAACTCGGTATCAGTCGACTTTCCAAGAAAATTTACATTCTTGGAAGCAGGTTCTGGTCCCATCGACTCTACATGTTGTTTCCGTTGTTGATTCGGACCATGACTACAAATAGTGGTTGACTCACTATGTATCATTTCTTGCTACAACCAACTAAATGCAAAGCTGACAAAATGATATATATAATAACCATTATCATACCTAAAATCTTATAGCTCAGAGATGTCCCGCTACTGCCATATTGATGCATGCGAGAACGACCTCAAATCTTCGACAAGGATAGTTGAGGACTCGAAGCGCGCACTCACACTCAATGCTCACAAGTTAATAGATGTCATCAAGTAATAAAAGATTATCAATCCCACAGAGACTGAGATTCGAGTACCATTTGTCCAATGGATGTTGTTGTTCGGAGTTATATCCTAAGAGTTGTGGTTGCGAGGTTGACGGTAGTCCTAACTCGAGTATGGTGTCACTCGGAGGAAGAGAAGATTGGTTCGAAGTTCTCTAAAGGGATTCTAGGACTTCGATTTCACTTGTGCATCGTGAAGCATGCTATCAATTGGATGCTTTTGAGACTTCTAATTATGCCTTTGTGAGAAAATCATCATGCATTCGCCCGATGAACTTTTGCTTCTACTGAGAACTACCTATTCCTAACCAAGTTTTCCTTTCGGATTGCCAGAGCTCAGGGGATTGATACTGTTGGGATCCCTCTGTCACTAAGGTCCCTCAACCCTTCTAGAGTTAATCTCTCTTACTTTGGGCCTTATGTTAAGATAGGTTATTGGGGTACAAGGACATCCTAATAATCCCTATGAAGAGGTGGATCGTATTTCAGATCCTACTCTATCATATTCTATCTTCTACAATTACAGGAGGTAGGATGACCACAAGGTTCATCCTTGATTCTCCTAGGTTTTTGATACGAAGATTGTCACCCTTCGTATCGCCTATGTGCAATATAAATAGAAACAAGACATACTTCTCATCATACTCAAAAACACACAATTGCAAATAGAATCAAAAGAGATGACTCATTGATCTATCATGTCCACATGTCCAAGTTACTCCCTAATCTTAGAATTGAAGTATCTACTCCATACATAAATGAGGATAAACACAAGACATCTCAAGAAAAGCCATTACAATGCAAATAGAATAAGCAATAAAGAATGTACTTATTGTTATATCTAATTTGTGTGTCTTGGTTGATCTTCTAGCCGCTTCCTTCCTCCCCGTTGTGAGTCTCCGGTGCTTTTTAGGGCACCTTCTTGTCATCCTAGCCGTCCGACCTCCTCTCTAGGGTTTGACCGTGGCTTCCTATTTATAGATGTGAAGTTGACTCCCCATAGACCCCATGAAAAACCCTAATCACATCAAATCTGCCCAGTGCCACACAGTCGTGTGGAATCCACACGACCGACTGTGTGGGGCGCTAGAAGTTCTGGCTTCGGGGGTTGGACACGACCGTGTGAGATTCACACGACCAGGCTATGTCCACCTCTGTACTTTTCGGTGCACGACTTCTTTTGCTCCGGAGCATGCCAGTGTTTTGGGAGAAACACGACCAGTGCATGCTCGTCTTCCTTTGGCTCCAAAAGTGTGTCATTTTACCTCCAAAATGTCATCCTGTACATAAAAATAGCAAGAGTAGATCTACGAAATAGAAATTAGGAAATGAATACAAAATATGGAAAAAGATGCATGAAACACGTATAAAATGCAATGAGATGTATTAAAATCCTATATGTTTTGCTCACATCAATTCTCCCATACTTAGATCTTTGCTTGTCCTCAAGCAAACCTCATTGCCATGAAATTTAAAAACATTGTTCTCATACCTAGCATGTTAACTAAATTATCAAGTGGTATTTTCAATCAAAGCAAATAGATATATTCTAAAAATTCACTTAGTTAGTTCTCCGTGCATGTGTTGAGAGAATTATCCTAAGGGATACTCGTTCTATAGTGAGTTAAATCGTCACCCTATAACTTTCCTAAGGTCTCCAGCTTTTAGGCAATTACCTACCATAAGCGAGGGTCATTCCCTTGAATTAGCATAAAGTTTCAAAGGCATGCTCGGTATTGAAAGAAATTCATGGGTGTTTCCTCAGTAACCTAACTTGGTCTCAAAGGGGCACCTAACCATTTCCACCCACGACAACTATTTTTAACTCTCTCTCTCTCTCTCTTTTTTTCTTTTTTTTTCAAGGAACTTTGTTCCTCTCTAGCTTACTGGTATTTTGATTTTTCTAAATGGGCTTACACAATTCGAGCATCTCCAGTAACTAAAATGCTAAATCTAGAGTCCCCTATGTATTCCAAAGTACTAGACTACTGAGATAAATCATAACTATATATGTAATAGATTCTCCCTTTCAGAATAGTCATCAAGTGTAAGTGAAAGATAAAAGCTAACCAGTGCAAATCTAGAACATCCATGAAAATAACTAAAAATAAAATACCACAAGATAAATGAAGTTAAGTTATCTATGGCATGGAAACAATCCATTAAATTTTTTGAAAATATTACTGAGGAAACTTAAAAATGACAAACAACTAAGTGCTGAAAGAAAACTTAACATTGTATGCATGGACACATAAATACAAATGATCTAAAACTAAACCTAAATGTCAAGAAAGAAAATACTGTTAGAAGAAGGGCATATCAAAATTTGGGATCCTCCCCCCAAACTTAAATGGAACCGTACCTCTAATATGGTGGTAGAGGTGGGAAATTCGACAGTCTCGGCATGTTGAACTCCTAGGAGAATCTGGTGCTCAGCCACTGATCCCACATGTACATGTGGTCGATCTGGGAAATGGTGGATGTAGCGACAGCTCTGTGCTCCTGCTCCCTAGCCCACTATGCCTGTGTAGCATGCATGTGTTGCCGAACCTTCTGAAGATAGGCAACCTCCTCTTGAAAATAAGCTCGGGCCTCTTCGTAGAACTCCTAGGCCCACTAGAAATGCTCCCGTATATCCTGGAACTCTGCCTGTGTATAGGTCCTGTGCTCCTCCCATCGCTGCCCCTGTGTCTATTGCTCAACATAAATATCATTGAGGTGCAATTGGAACTCGAAGAAGTCATAAGCCAACATACTTGTATCCTGCTCAAAAGTGGACAAAGAAGGAGGTGCAAGTGCAGGCTCGGGTCATGGACTAGGGGGCTCCTATACATGGGTGGATCTACCAGTGAGTGATGAGTGGGAGGTGAAAGGGGTGCATGAGTGGAAGGTCTTTCGTGTGGTGGGGACTCCACTATAAGATCCAACCACCAATTGACACGGTTGGTGATAGTGGTACGGTCAGTGTCGAGGAGCCTAAGGGGTCCCAAGTTCTTCCTTACAAAGCAAAAATAGTGCCCCTCTCTCGCTATCTTTTTCATTGCCATGCACACCGCTAGGTCGATGCTAGGGCTCACCTCTACTCTATCCAAGTCCATGCAATCATACCCCATTCTATCGCAAATGTGAGTGATTAATCCCCTCAAAATGATCTCTCCCTTTGCCGCCTTACCCATCTTTACCAAGTGTCAGATGAAATGAGACCCTACACTAATGGTACTTCTCTCTTGTAGCATGTCCCATAGGCAAAGAAGCTCACTCATCCTCACTAATCCATTGCTCTCCCCTCTCGCATAAATGGTACTCGCCATAACTCGGTTAATATACCAGAAAATAGGGTTTTGGAGGTGCGAGACGTTTTCCCTAGAAGGGTCATACACATTCTCCCCCTTCACTTTAGACCAAAAGGCTCGTGCATTAAACTCAATAGGGGTTATTCACTCTCACCCACTAGGTAGTCCAAAACATGAGTTCCATTGGTGAAAGGACCACTCATGTTCAATGTTAAAAAGTCTAAAAGTAATCTTTCCTTCTTCACTTTCTCTACCCGTCAAGATATCTGCCTCCAATGAACTTAAAAATTCTAAAACTATCTTAGGGTAGGTTGGGCATCTGACCCCCATAATCATTCCCCAACCCATTTTTGCAAAAAGGCCTTGTACATCCCCAAGCAAACCTAGGGTTTCTAAAAGAGCTTCGTCCAAATACCTAGTAGCAGTGATTTTTTGATTGGAAAGCATGTTAAATCTATCCCTATGCTCATCATTACATAATATAATGCTTGAGAGAGCATTACCTTCCTCCGAAGCATGACGAGTGCTTCTTCCCCTTGCCCTTGACCTTGAAGAGGTAGACCTTGTTGCCACATGCTTTGTCCTCCTCATTGTGGCTTCTTGAGAGCTTCTTGGAGGTTGGAGAAGGTTCTTGGAGGTTGGGGAAGAGGATTTCGCATGGCTAGGGTGAGAGGTTTGAGTTGCATGGCGAGTTTAGGGCAAAATCGCACGACTTCTCCCCTTTTAAAGAGACTCGACATGGCTGTGTGGAATCCACACGGTCGACCGTATGCGACCATAACCTGGGCAATTTGGAAAAAGTTCGAGATTTAGCACGGCCGTATGAAATTTACATGGTCGGTCATGTGTGAATCTGGAATTTTGCTAGAGTGCCACACGGTCCCAGCCTTTTCACATGCCATGCCATGTGCATTGGGCACGCCCGTGTGAAATTCACATGGCCACTCATGCTTCCTTCTGGGGTTCCAACAAGAAATATCTCTTCTAGCCAGTAAGTTCCAAATAACTCTTAACTACTTGAAATGATTCAAATGGACAAAAATTCATAATTAAATCTAACATGCAAGACTAAAAGGAAATCAAGAAAACTACACTTGGGTTGCCTCCCAAGAAGCACTTGTTTAAGGTCTTTATCTTATCTATACTCCTTTGCTTCAGCTCGACTCTAGTGGCTCTGTGAACCTCCATTCATCCGTTTTAGAATCTTTATCTTCTAGTGGAGTATTTGCTACCCTGCAGGAAGTATACCCATTTGAGAATGGAGCCTTACACTCTGATAAGTTAAATATGATAATCTTGCCATCCACTTCCAAGGAGACTTTATGCCCCTTCACGTCTATGCGTGCCCCTGCAGTTGCCAGAAAGTGTCTCTCTAGGATGATTGGGTTCTGAGGGTCTGGTCTTGTGTCCAATATAATGATGTCTGTGGGTATCACGAAACTCTCTATTACAACAAGTACATCCACCAGCATGCCAACTGGTTCCCTAACCGTGTCATCCACCATACGAATGGCCAGGCCAACTAGTTGTAACCCACTCAGTCTCATCTCCCTATAGATCACATAGGGTATGACACTAACGGACGATCCTAAATCACATAATTCCTTGTTGACTCTCTCCCCATAGATCATGTAGGGTATGACAAAATCATCAGGGTCCTCAAGCTTTGGTAGAATTTTATCTTCAATTTTTGCTTGATTTGGCAAAGTTGAGATCATGGCTGTTCACCCCTTGGTGACTTTGCTTTTTTGACTTGCAACTTCTCTGTACGCTCCCTCTCCCTTAATCGAGTTTTGCTCGGATGGTAGGGGGAGCTTTCCATGGTTTGCGATACGGTCTTGGCTATTTGGGCCACTTGCATTTCCAGCATCTTAGTGTGGTTTGTGAGCCCATTGACAGAGGCCTTCAACTCCCTCAGTGCCTCTTTGGATCTTTGATGCTACCGTTGGAATTCTACATTGGCCTTTGTTTGGGTAGTAATGAAACCTTCAATCATTGACTCAAGTCTAGATTTAGGCGGTTGTTGCTCTCCATTACCCTGCTGCCCGTATCCTCTCAACTATTGGAAATTTCCCGAATTACTTTTGTAAGAAAAATTCGGGTGGTTCCTCCATCCGGGGTTGTATGTGATGGAATAAGGGTTATTAGGCCTGATCCTCAGATATGAATTTCTCTCCACAGTAGTCCTCCTGATTTTCCATTACTCCATCACTAAAGGAGTTGGCCCCACATATAAAAGCAGAGGTTAGGGAGTCAAACGGTCTACCTAGTGTGTCCATCCTTGCCGCTAGATGGTCCACAGAGTTAACAACATATCTCCCTATTACAGGTGCTGGATGACTCCACTCGGAAGCCCATTGGTGGTCGTTATGGGCCACCTCCTCGATTAACTCTTCCGCTTCCTTGATCGTCTTGTTCATTAATGCTCCTCCTACAGCAGAATCGAGGGAAACCTTCATGGCATATGCAATCCCATTATAGAATATGTGGATCACCAGCCACCTCTCGAGACCATGATGTGGGCATTGGTAGAGTAGCCCTTTGTAGCGATCCCAGGCTTCAAACAAGGACTCCCCTTCCTTCTGGCAGAAGTTAGTGATCATGTGGCACATGTGAGCAGTTTTACTTAGTGGAAAAAATTTGTTCAGGAATTGCTACTCACATTGCTCCCATGTGGCGATGCTTCCTAAAGGAAGGGAGTGCAGCCACGTGTTCGCCTTGTCTCGCAGTAAAAATGGAAAGAGGCTAAGATGGATTGCATCAGCAGGCACTCCGTTGAACTTCAATGTTGAGCATATCTCTAAAAATGTCTCTAGGTGCTGGTTCGAGTCTTTAGTAGCAACTCCTCTAAATTGGCTATGCTGGACCATTTGTATGAGTGCTGGTCTTAACTCAAAATTATTAGCTGTGATGGATGGTCTAGCTATACTCGACCTATACCCTCTAGCACTGGGGGCTACATAATCTCACAGAGGTCAACTACCAAAGGTCGCTAAAGGGGCATCTTGTTCCTCCATACTTTTCTATTCAACTCTCCTACAATTGTAGGTTCGTTCTTTTTCTAAGTCTATCGAAAGCAGATTATCTGATGTAAAATATGGAAAAAAAAATTATTCATATGGATTAACCCTTTAATTAATTGGGTTTAATTAGTGGTTTAATTGGGCAAATGAGGTTGATTAGCAAATTGGATTGAGTCCATTGGGCTGGTTTCGGATTGGGCTGGAATTAGGCTTGAATCGGATTGGGCTGGAATTGAGCTTGAACTGGAAATGGGCCAAATCAGATTGGGTTAGATTTGGGTTGGGCTAGCCAAATCACTCGAACGACTTTTATAAGCCGCCGAACGAACTCAATCGCGATTTCACCGTCTCCTTCTCTTCTCCTTCGTCTTTCACGATCGCGATTTCCTCTCTTCCTCGTTTCACCGCCGCAGCCTTCCCGATCGCACACACCGTCGCCCACTCTTGCGGTCATTGCCGCCATTGCGAGCTCGGCTGCCTCTGACCGTCACTCGCGTGATCGACGATCTTCACTTCGTTTCCACTACGAGCCAGTCGCTGCCGCTGTCGATGCCTTCGGTGGGTGATCCGACTGAGGGAAAGGGGGGTCGACCAAGCTTCGTCGGGCTTGAATAGGGTGAGGGATTGCGTTGGGAGCTAGGGATCAGCAACAGGTTTTCGCTGTTGGATTGAGGAGCAATCTGCCATCGCCGTCGGAGCAAGCTATCGCGTTCACCATCGCGGATCACCACAGCTATCATTCACCTCGGGCCGGAGTTGCTCGTCGTCACCATCGCTCGAGCTTAGATGTGCCACAGTTGACGCTCAAGCTCATCTTACCGTCGCATCTGTTCTTCCGTCGTTTCATCATCGACACAGTTTGGGGATCAGTTTCTCTACATGATGATCGTCGAAGGGCCTCATTGTTGTTGCTGTCGCTAATTGAGCTCAGTCCCAGTTCAGATTTCCGGTAGAAGAGGTGATCTATTCCAACGTGCGTTGGTTAAGTTTCCGATCAGTTGCCATTGAGAATGATTGTGTGCAGATCGTGTTCTGCCTATTGGGGTAAATCCTATATCTATGGATTTGGTTAGATTTCTGGTTTCACCGAGAATTGGGAGCTGCTGCCAATTCCTTTCCGTAGGCATCGTGAGGGGGATTTTGTTGCAGTCGGTAGCTCATGGTGGCAGTGAAGATCAGAGTTGTGGATCGAATATAGGGTAAGTTTTGTGTTAATCTATGGTTCTGTCAGATTCATATTCTTTAGCGTGGAGTGTTTGGTAGTGATTCTTGATCTGGGATATGCTTTATTATGGGCCCTATTTGTGGAATTGGAATGGTAAGATGATTGAATTTAGATTGTGCAGATTCAATGTTCTACACTGGATCAAGGAGGTCGGTGTGATTGAATCGGAGTGAGGTGAGTCAAATTTGGTGCTCTTGTGATGGGATGATATTCATGTAGTTACTTTGGACGATGGTTACAGGGTGTATCTACATGATAGGGAGTTGCGTAGGGATTGTTCCTATACGACTGAAAACTTGGTTTCAGATTTACTGGGGATGAATGAATCGAGCTAGGTAAGTTCGATTTGGGATTTGATACCATCATTGGACTTATAATAGACTTTGTCAATGTTTGCGTGTTGATTATAGGATTTTTATACAGGGCAGGTTCACGGATGCGGATACGAGCTTCGTATCAGGTGGGTAATATCTACCTGGTCCGGTAGTTTGATCAAATTCTAGTGCATGAATTTGGATATATGTTTATACCTGTTTACCTTAAATCCACTCTTATTTAATCATATGCTTGTACTTCCTTGACCTTTGAGATATCTACTCTGGTACTCCATTGATTATCTAGCTCGGATAGGAACTATAAACCCTATTATGTATTAGCTGATGGATGTTTAGTAAGTACAAGTGGTTAGGGTTATCTTTGTGACCTCAGATTGGGTTACTGTGTTACATCACTAGGGTTAGGTGATGAATTAGGTTATGGAGTCTATTGTTGTATCGTACATATATTAGTTGTGCATCTATGATGGATTTAGTTGTCTGTGCATAGATAAATGTGTGTGGTTGTCAGTATGTGGTTACGGATTAGAGGTCCTAGCATGATTATATATCCATTATGGATCGTATATCTGAGTATGGTTATATGGATGGTCAATAGTATCTCGCTACAGCTAGAGGTCTTAGCGTGGTTGTTTGTTAGAGGTGTATGACTCTTTGTACGATAGAGAGAGTCTTCTGGATTGTAGTCCTTGTATAGTTGACTTTTGGTTGACCAGGACTCCCCGTGGGATAGGGAGTGTGGCGAGGATACATGTATGGACCTATGCATCATTACATTGCATGCATGCTGTTGACTGGGTCTCCCTTGTGGTTGAGATAGGTCGTCAGTCATCCTGCCTCCCTAGCCACTCGGGGTAGGGGTTGCAGGGTTGAGGGCAGAGCATTATTGTGCGTGTCGTTCTCGGCCACTATGGATGGTGGTAGCTGGAGATGCATACTTGGCCACTGTGCGGAGTGGTAGTTAGCGCACTCACCCACTATAGACGGTGGTCGTGTGATGTGCAGTTGTCCTGGGTGCGGTTCTCGTCTACTCATGGGTAGGGACGGAGCAGCTAGCAGCAGGGACCCCCGTGTGAGTAGCATATAGCTCTATGGCGGCTAGCTACTGTTTCATACTACCCAACTCGGTCACTCGAGAGTGGTGGCGGCTGGAGTCGGGATAGTTGTCATGTCGTGCCACCTAGGCCACACTGGGGTTGTGGTAGCGAGTTGGGTACACAGGCATGACCATCCATATGCATTGCTGATATATATGTATGCATGTATTTGATATATGTTTTACATATGCCTGTGAGATGCTACATTTGATTGAGCTATGATTGCTGCATATGGTTGTTCATCATGATACATGCCATCTGCATTTTATATACTGCTATGTGTTGAGAATGATACATGCGTTGATTCAGACTGTTATATGCATTTGATTAGTATCATGTCATTGTGTGGTACGGACCGGGTTGTTATTACAGGTGATCATATTTTGTTTATATGTTGGAGTATTGGTCAGGTATGGGATTGATTTAGTACGTTATATAAGTTATGTTATTGTAAATCTGTTCAGGATGATCTAGCATGCAATTATTCTGAGCCCGTGCATGTACGTTGGTACATTACTTCATGTTCAGTTGATCAGTTTAGTATATACACTGAGTATGACTTTACTGTAGTTACTTGTTATTAGAGTTGGATAGGACTGTATGTCTATTGGACTCATGCTGTATACCTGTAGATCTTCACATGTATACTTGTAGATCTATCCTTATATGTTGTTCATGCACTTTCTACATATTACCCCTGAGTTTATACTCACCACCCCGGGACCTTGGGCTTCCTGTCGCTCAGGTAACAGGTAGAAGATTCCTTGGACGTTCGGAGCTCCGCCAGCTAATCCCATCTCACACCGGATGAATGGATATGTTTTTCTGTATTGTTGTATTACTATGGATTGTTAGTTTGGGTTTTTACCCTGTATTGTTTCCGTATTTGTGATATACGGATGTGATCTACGTATTTGGTCTTTGATTCGATTTCTGTTATGATTCTTGTCGTGTCAAGTCACTCCGGAGTGCACAGTTTGGTCTTTGTATCTTGGTTATCTGTTTGTATTGTTTCCGATGTGTTTTGTATAATTGGTATGTTGGTATCTTTATATATTGTGTTGTTGTTAGGCCTACGGGCCTTGTATTAACCCGATATATTGCCACGTACAGAGGAGATGTCGTCCGTTTACTTTTCGGTATGGCATACTCTCGGGGCGTGACAATTTTATTGGTATCAGAGCCCTAGGTTACGAAGTCCATTTTCGGATTTTATTTCGTTCGGACATCGAGTTTTGCTTTACTCGGTTTTGGTTCGTGAGTTCTGGGATCTGGCTATTGCGAACATCTCCGAGCTACAAGGTTTAAGGTATGCTAATTGTTATTACATATCCTTCTATTGGTTATGCATTTAGTTGCTTATAACATGGATGACTTGTAGGATATTGGTTAGTATTCGTAACTGTGGTTTGAGTTTGACCACGGGAATGATATGTTGAGGTTATTAGATATGTATTTTCTATCGAAAAGGTAATTACCTTTGAGAGCCGACTGATACTGAGTCGGAAAGCAGGAGTTAGGTAGTTACATCCCTTGTGGAGATCAAGGATTAAAGTCCTAAGGATTTTCACTAATTATGTTAGTCAGATCATTACCTATGGGGTAATGGACAAGCGAGTATACTATTGCTGATGCAGATAGTAGAGGATTATTTTGGTGATATTCATAGGGATTTTGATCCCTGAATTGGTCATTCTAGGTTGTATAACGTTGAGGGTACTTTTGAGTACTTAACTCGTGTTATACAGAGGAAGCTAAGTTAGCTGCATACCATTATCCGAATTTAGCCGGTACTTGGTGTATGATATAGGAAATAACCTACGGGAAATAACGTATCACTTAGTCACAGTTCAGTGATGTTGTGAGATAGTATTTTCCCACGTCATCTTCTTTGACTCATTGTCAGGGAATTCTTGGGCATCGAGTAGGGTGATCGTTTGGTTATGAAGGTACCATGCAGAGTCGTTAGACTTGCGAAGGTTACGACTATTTAATAGCCCAAGAATGTGATTGGGTTGGTTTTGACCACCCATGGATTATCGGTTGACATCTTGATCAGGATGTTTGGATCTCCTACTAGATCCTACCAGAAGTCGTTAGACCGAGTCATGTGGGATAGAAATGACTCTATAGTAAGTGTTTTAAGAGTTGAAGATTTGATAAGCAAATATTGCAAGTCAAATTATTGGAATTAGAAGTCTCCAAATGTTGGATAAAAAGGAGCAAGATTAAAGTCATGAGTCACGAGTGACTATTGGAGAGTTTTCCGATCTTAGAAGACCGATTGCAGATTGTCAGTAGCTTCTCATGTTTATCAGTGAACTCAGAGGAAAGACTCTGAAGGGAGATTATGTGTGTGCAGTGCGGGTCACGACGACACCAGAGTCAGATTATCCGATGGACCATTGTATCTGTTTCTACTATAAGCAGCCGGTATCTACGAGGAGAGTATGTACTTTGAAGACCCAGTTGAAGACTATGGATGATGCTTTCGAGCGGACGATCCACAACCTCGGAAGCCGAGATCATGACAGAAGAATGGATTATCACATCAGCAGCGATCTACTACCTCAGATATAGTTGGAGCTCTTTGATACTTTCAACCGAGAGAAGCGAGTTACTCAGCACTATCAGCAGAAGACATCTCAGAAGATTCAGACATCTAGACGACAACAACTGTTACCTTCCCAGACGTGGTTATGCTTTATACAGAGGAGAGATTTTACGACGATAGTCGTATCTATGCAGTATTCTCCAGTGGCAGCTATACCTTTCACAGAGATGGAGCATGCTTTGATGTTGACAGTTCTTCAGTATTTTTCAGCCGGATGTGTACCCTTTGCTAGTACAACAGTGTTTACCATCTCCATTGCGGTTGTTTCAGTTTGTATCTCAGTTCAGCAGTTGACTTCAGTTCTCCATGATAGTCTTTGCATCTACATGAGCTCAGCCGTCCAGAACAGATGTTGGACAAGTTTACATGATTACTCGAGAAGAAGTATAGAAGACCGAAGGATCGGTCCTTCGGGGTATTACTTTAGGTTATCCTATTTGCGGATATATCGAGAGATACTGGTAGTTTACAGGTATCTTTGTCTAGAACATTCTTGGATAGGGTTCGAAGGGTTCCTATTGACTTGTGCGTTGGTAATTTTCTCTACCGTCAGGTGAGATGTTGATCAACAATCAAGAAGTCAAGGGATACTCTTAGCCTTTGCTAGACATACCTCCTCTATAGACATATCCTTACGGATAGTTGGATTGTTGGAGCGTTGGTATACTAGGACTCTCGAATGTACGTATAATTCGAGAGTATTCGGATGTAGTTAGGGATGAACTCTCGGGCTGGTCACTGCATGGGCAAGTGGAATATGCGATTGAGGTGATTTCGGGAATAGTCCTGATATTGGGGACCTCATACCGGGAGATGGTTTATTGGTTTCAGTGTTGCTAAACACTATGGGAGATTTATTTGTCCTAGGGTTTCTTCTCGAGAAGATCCAGAACTTCTTGTAAGAAGGGAGATGAACCTTTGAGGTTATGCATCGATTATCGATGATGGAATGCAGTAGTTGCTGTGAATGAGTATCCTTCGTGGTGGATAGAGGATCTGTTTAGATAAGCTAAATGACACCGGTGTATACCCTAGGGTCGATCTACGATTGGAGGGTTGATATTGTAGTGACTTAGTGTCATACAATTATCATTGTCGGTGTGATGATTGAGCTATCTGTAGCTTAGAGTAAAAGGGATACAGGTGCGTAGAAGACGATATTTCATACTTGGTATGAATTTTAGGAGATGTTGATAATGTTGTTAGACTTATCGACAATTTAGTCGTTCATGAACTTGAGGAATCAAGTACTCTTGGAGTATTTGAGACCGATTGTCATCATATCTGTAGAGGATATATGATTGGGGATATATTCCCAATCTTGAGGGAAGTTGTGGTTTCCCTAGATTGATTTGGTGTTTACCAGAGATAAGGATAGGATATTCTAGCGATACTATACTGCCGACTTGTTGGACCAAGAAGGTGATGGAAATCACCTAGTCGGAAGTTAGGAAGCTAGGTTTCAAGGCCTAGAAGGTGACTGACTTTTGGGTCAGTGTTAATCTGTCCGATATGGATGGAAGGGTATTGTACGCAGATGCATCATTTCAGGGATTGGAGCAATCCCGATGCAGTTGAATGAGACGTATATTATGTGTATGCTAGTTGAGAAACTAGCGAGATTAGTCATTATAGCCTTCCAGTTATTTTCAGTTCTGTGTGACAGAGTGAATTTTGGACATTAGATTGATTTCTCTTGTGAGAAAGGAATTCTTCGTCTCCGAAGAGAATAGTGGTTCCCAGAGTTGCATTCGTTTTAGGAAGAGTTGTTTCAGGAGACTCTTCATTCGAGAGTGATGATTTATTTGGAGTGTATCCGAAAATAGTGAGTATTGAGATGCTCCAGTTGGTGGAACAATATGTGGGACAAGGATGATTCCGTCCGTAGTCTGATGTTGGGTATGCCAACAAGCAAAGGTGGAATATTGTGATCGGTAGGGTTACATACCGTGATGGAAGTGGTAGCCTAGTACGTTAGACTGTGTTGGGAGATTATCTAGAATTCGGAAAGGACTTGATCGGATGTGGGTAGTCGATGATCGATTAGCTAGGTCCGCTCATTTTCTTCCGAGCCGTAAGATGGACTCCGTTGGATCGCTTGATGAAATTATATCCATGGAGTAACCTTGAGTATCATTTCTGATAGTGATTCATGATTCACCTTGCGATTCTGGCAAAGTTTCCCATCGGTTACGGGTATAGAGCTCCACTCTGGTACAGTTATTGACCTCTTAATAGGTTGGTTGAGAGTGTATATAAGAGCTGGAATATAATATTCAAGCTCAGTACCCCACTTAGTCACTTGAGGTGTGACTTTTCTCCGGATACTTGAGATGGTTATTTTGACATATCGTACAAGTATATAAGTCGGAAATTTGGGGACCAAATTTTTTATAAGTGGGGGAGAATGTAAAATATGGAAAAAAAATTTATTCATATGGATTAACCCTTTAATTAATTGGGTTTAATTAGTGGTTTAATTGGGCTAATGAGGTTGAATAGCTAATTGGATTGAGTCCATTGGGCTGGTTTTGGATTGGGCTGGAATTGAGCTTGAATTGGAAATGGGCCAAATCAGATTGGGTTAGATTTGGGTTGGGCTAGCCAAATCACTCGAACGACTTTTATAAGTCGCCGAATGAACTCAATCGCGATTTCACCGTCTCCTTCTCTTCTCCTTCGTCTTTCCCGATCGCGATTTCCTCTCTTCCTCGTTTCACCGCCGCAGCCTTCCCGATCGCACACACCGTCGCCCACTCTTGCGGTCATTACTGCCATTGCGAGCTTGGCTGCCTCCGCCCGTCACTCGCGCGATCGACGATCTTCACTTCGTTTACACCTCGAGCCAGCCGCTGCCGCTGTCGACGCCTCCGGTGGGTGATCCGGCTGAGGGAAAGGGGGGTCGACCAAGCTTCGCCGGGCTTGAATCGGGTGAGGGATTGCGTTGGGAGCTAGGGATCGGCAACAGGTTTTCGCTGTTGGATTGAGGAGCAATCTGCCGTCGGCGTCGGAGCAAGCTATCGCGTTCACCATCGCGGATCGCCACAGCTATCATTCACCTCGGGCCGGAGTTGCTTGTCGTCACCATCGCTCGAGCTTAGATCTGCCACAGTTGACGCTCCAGCTCATCTCACCGTCGCCTTTGTTCTTCCATCGTTTCATCATCGACACAGTTTGGGGATCAGTTTCTCTACATGATGATCGTCGGAGGGCCTCATTATTGCTGCTGTCGCTAGTTGAGCTCAGTCCCAGCTCAAATTTCCGGTAGAAGTGGTGATCTATTCCTACGTGCGTTGGGTAAGTTTTCGATCATTTTCCATTGAGAATGATTGTGTGCATATCGTGTTCTGCCTATTGGGGTAAATCTTATATCTATGGATTTGGTTAGATTTCTGGTTTCACCGAGAATTGGGAGCTGCTGCCAATTCCTTTCCGTAGGCATCGTGAGGGGGATTTTGTTGCAGTCGGTAGCTCATGGTGGCAGTGAAGATCAGAGTTGTGGATCGAATATGGGGTAAGTTTTGTGTTAATCTATGGTTCTGTCAGATTCATATTCTTTAGCGTGGAGTGTTTGGTAGTGATTCTTGATCTGGGATATGCTTTATTATGGGCCCTGTTTGTGGAATTGGAATGGTAAGATGATTGAATTTGGATTGTGCAGATTCAATGTTCTACACTGGATCAAGGAGTTCGGTGTGATTGAATTGGAGTGAGGTGAGTCAAATTTGGTGCTCTTGTGATGGGATGATATTCATGTAGTTACTTTGGACGATGGTTATAGGGTGTATCTACATGATAGGGAGTTGCGTAGGGATTGTTCCTATACGACTGAAGACTTGGTTTCAGATTTACTGGGGATGAATGAATCGAGCTAGGTAAGTTCGATTTGGGATTTGATACCATCATTGGACTTATAATAGACTTTGTCAATGTTTGCGTGTTGATTACAGGATTTTGATACGGGGCAGGTTCACGATGCGGATATGAGCTTCGTATCAGGTGGGTAATATCTACCTGGTCCGGTAGTTTGATCAAATTCTAGTGCATGAATTTGGATATATGTTTATACCTGTTTACCTTAAATCCACTCTTATTTAATCATATGCTTGTACTTCCTTGACCTTTGAGATATCTACTCTGGTACTCCATTGATTATCTAGCTCGGATAGGAACTATAAACCCTATTATGTATTAGCTGATAGATGTTCCGTAAGTACAGGTGGTTAGGGTTATCTTTGTGACCTCAGATTGGGTTACTGTGTTACATCACTAGGGTTAGGTGATGAATTGGGTTATGGAGTCGATTGTTGTATCGTACATATATTAGTTGTGCATCTATGATGGATTTAGTTGTCTGTGCATAGATAAATGTGTGTGGTTGTCAGTATGTGGTTACGGACTAGAGGTCCTAGAATGATTGTATATCCATTATGGATCGTATATCTGAGTATGGTTATATAGATGGTCGATAGTATCTCGCTACTGACTAGAGGTCTTAGCGTGGTTGTTTGTCAGAGGTGTATGACTCTTTGTGCGATAGAGAGAGTCTTGTGGATTGTAGTCCTTGCATAGTTGACTTTTGGTTGACCAGGACTCCCCGTGGGATAGGGAGTGTGGCGAGGATACATGTATGGAGCTATGCATCATTACATTGCATGCATGCTGTTGACTGGGTCTCCCTTATGGTTGAGATAGGTCGTCAGTCATCCTGCCTCCCCGGCCACTCAAGGTAGTGGTTGCAGGGTTGAGGGCATAGCATTGTTGTGCATGCCATTCTCGGCCACTATGGATGGTGGTAGTTGGAGATGCGCCCTTGGCCACTGTGCGGAGTGGTAGTTAGCACACTCACCCATTATAGACGATGGTCGTGTGATGTGCAGTTGTCCTGGGTGCGGTGCTCGTCTACTCATGGGTAGGGACGGAGCAGCTAGCAGCAGGGACCCCCGTGTGAGTAGCATATAACTCTATGGCGGCTAGCTACTGTTTCATACTACCCAACTCGGTCACTCGAGAGTAGTGGCGGCTGGAGTCGGGATAGTTGTCATGTCGTGCCACCTAGGCCACACTGGGGTCGTGGTAGCGAGTTGGGTACGCAGGCATGACCATGCATATGCATTGCTGATATATATGTATGCATGTATTTGATATATGTTTTACATATGCCTGTGAGATGCTGCATTTGATTGAGCTATGATTGCTGCATATGGTTGTTCATCATGATACATGCCATCTGCATTTTATATACTGCTATGTGTTGAGCATGATACATGCGTTGACTCAGAATGTTATATGCATTTGATTAGCATCATGTCATTGTGTGGTATGAACCGGGTTGTTATTACAGGTGATCATATATTGTTCATATGTTGGAGTATTGGTCAGGTATGGGATTGATTTAGTACGTTATATGAGTTATGTTATTGTAAATCTGTTCAGGATGATCTAGCATCTGGTGTTACAGACCGTCAGGTATGTTGGTACATTACTTCATGTTCAGTTGATCAGTTTAGTATATACACTGAGTATGACTTTACTATAGTTACTTGTTATTAGAGTTGGATAGTGTTAGGGCAATCTCTTGCCGTGATATGGTTTTGATGGTGTGGCAAAGGGTTTAAGTTAGTTTAATATGTTGATGTGATATGTGCGTTGAAGTCGTGCAGGACTTAGTAATTCGCACATGGAGCCGTGGCGAGTTTCACATCTCATGACTCGTGCCTTGAGTCGGTGAAGGATAGCTTTGCGGAAGCCGTGCGCTTGGAGCATCCGAGGGACCGCCGGACGAGAAGCTTGGAGTGAAGCCGGAGGAAGTAGACTTCGAGGCAAGAGACGCGAAGGAGCATTGCAGAGCCGTGCGCTGATCCGCTTAGGGGCGTGGCGAGAAGCGAAGAGAACCGGCGAGGACTCAGAAATGAGTGGCGATTGTGACCCGGGGAAGGGTAGCTCTTAGGTGAAACTTGGCCATCTGGCCAAGTGTCGGATGGGTTTTCGACACGGTCATTGCCATGTCATGCGGTCGATCGCTCCGAGTCAGTGAGTTCGGCCGGTATACGACGATTGATTATTGTGCAGCGATCGACCGCCATCGTGGGCGATCGCTAAGACCATCGATTGATTCTTGGCGGCGATCGGCCGTCAATAAGGGTTGACCACGAGCCGTTGTAGCCGGTAGGCGATCGACTACGGAAGCGTGATCGTGATGAGGTCCATCGATCGGCGCCAAGAGTTCCGTTGGACTACAACGGTCGGGATCCGACGTGTTCGGAGGCCGTTGTAGTGACGGCAGTCGACTGCCAAGGGCGGCAGTCGACTGATGGCGGCAAACGGGAAGAAGTTAGCCCTCTCTATAAAAAGAGAGGGTGTGAGCCTTTGAGAGGCTAATGCTCATACTCCAAACGATCTTCCTAGTGCCCCACAAGCTCTAAACTCTTCTTACTTGTCTTTACTTCAATCCTATTGTAAGAAGAGTGATATTGGTTGTAAAGGTTACCTCCACCTAGCTTGGTGCAAAGGAGAGACCATTTAGTGGATTGGTTTAACGGAGTGATTCACCGAGGACGAATCAGGGACCGTGGATTAGCGGCGTAGCCGTGAACCATGTTATACCATCGTGTTAGCGTTTGTTTTATTGTTTGTCTTTTGCTTTGTATTTGTATATTCCGCTTGCGCTAATCTTTTGTAGACGAGCAATTTACGACGTCCAACGTACAAGGGCTATTCACCCCCCTCTAGCCGGCCATATCGATCCCCTACAAGTGATATCAGAGTCGAGGAAAGCTTGTCACCGGACTAACCGCCGCAACAAGCCCTACATCAAAAATGGCCGGCTCCAACATCCATCCTCCGAAGTTTGAAGGAGAATTCGCTTGGTGGAAGAAGCGAATGGAGGTATTTTTCGAAACGGATTTTGATATAATGATTACAATGGAATCCGGTTTTGTTTTGCCTAGGGATGAAGAAGGGAAGCCAATAGAGAAATCTAGGTGGACCAAAAGGTAAAGGGAAGAGCACCTTGCAAACTCCAAAGCCAAGCACCATCTCTACAATGTGCTCCCTCAACAAGAGATCAACCGGATCGGAGAATGTGCTAGCGCCAAAGAGATGTGGGAGAAGCTTATAGAACTCCATGAAGGCACATCCGAGGCCAAGCTAGCAAGGAGAGACCTCCTCCGCTCCCAACTATCCAATATAAAACTAGAAAAGGGAGAAAAGGTAACATCACTACACTCTAGGTTTAAAGAAATTTTAATTGGGCTAACAAGTGTAGGTGAGAAGCTATCAAACCGGGACATGCTCATGAAGGCTATAGATGCCTTTCCCCGGTCCTCAAAGTGGAGCTCCATGGTGGACTCATTCTATATCTCAAAGAATTTAGAAGTGAGCACCTGGAGGAGTTCTTCTCAACAATGGAACTCCACGAAACTAGGCTTGAAGGAATACAAGAGGAGCCTAGAATTCAACCTTCAAGAGGAGTAGCATTGTTGGCAAATAAGGGGAAGAAGAAGATGGAAATCCCCTCCTCCTCCGATGACGAAGCGTCTTCCTCCTCCTCCATGGATAGCACCGAAGAAGCCTACATGGTAAGGAAGGTGAGGCGTGCATTTAAGAATTTTAGATTTGATAAATCTAATGATAGGATGAGAAGACCAAGGGGGAAGGTCATATGCTACAATTGCCAAGGAGAAGGGCACATAAGGGACAATTGTCCTCTCTTAAACAAGAGCAAGGAAGAAAGGAAAAAGAAAGAAGAAAGGAAGAAGAAGAAGGGGAGCAAGAGAAAGGAAGAAGAAAAGAAGGCAAAAGAAAAGGGGAAGGCCAAAGCATTCAAGGCCAAGACATGGGATGATCCTTCCTCATCCTCCTCCTCATCATCGGAAGAGGAGAATGCTTTTGTCACCAATTTGGCCTTGATGTCCTTTGATGACTTGGATTGCTCTTCCTCCGAAAATGAAGGTTCAAGCTCAAGAGGAGAGAGCTCAAGTGAAGGGGGAGTTTCATCATCCTCATCATCCGAAGAAGAAGAGGACATGGAAACTATGGTAACCAATCTCTCACCTAGTAAAATAGTTTCTATGATTTCTAGTTTAACTAAGGATTTATTTAGGGCAAAGAAGAAAAATAAATGCATGCTTGAACAAATTAAGGAATTAGAACAAAAATTAGAAAAGGCATGCTTAAATGATAATATTTCTTCTAGCTTAGATGATGCATGCTCACATGACCTTTATATGCCTTTAAATGTTAATGATGCATGCATAGAGGAAAATAGGGCATTAAGGGAAAAGGTAGATTATTTAACCAAAGCCCTAGAGAAATTCACAATTGGCTCCAACACCTTAAATATGATCTTAGGGAGCCAAAGAGCTAGTTTCAACAAGAAAGGCCTAGGCTACAAGGAAAAGAAAAATGAAAAGGCCTATAAATGCCTAATAGCTAGGGGACAAGATAAAAAGAAAGCAATATCTAGAAAATGGATCCCCAAGGAGTATTTAGTGAACCCAATAGGAAAGAATCTATTTTGGGTTCCAAAATCCATTCTTAAGGGTTAGAAAACCCCTAGGGTAGTCAACCATATGAACTTGACCTATATCATATTTTGGTTGACTTAGGATGACGGGACAACATTTTTTTTAGATAGTGTTGGGTGATGATAACGTGCCCATAAATAGGTAATAATGCTTAAATCATGATGATTGATGTAATTCCTATGTAGGTCTTAAATCATGATTTATTATTTTGATATTTGGCATGTTATCATGAGAAATAGGTTTAAATCATGCTTTAGGTGATAATTTGTTTATTATCATCGTATAATACCTAATGCATGACTATAAATTGATGAAAACATGCATTTCATGATCATAATGTAGAATTAATTGATATATGTCATTATGATCATGTAGGATGTTAGGTTGATACTTAACCATGATAGAATTGCATGAATATATTGGTTAAGTATATACAAATACCCCCTAGGATACATCTCACACTCACTATAGGCTAACTTGATTGCAAACTTAGCATGAGTGAGATATTAGGATGATACAAATGTCCACTAATGCCTATGGCATTTAGATGGTCATTTAAAGTATCAAAATAGCAATAATAGACCAATCATGGGGAAGGCTTATGCTTAATTCATAGACATATTGCCCAAAGATCATGGTTGGATATTTCATATGTTTTCAAAACAATTTCTTACCTTAAAATACATGTATTCATGTTTTGAAACAATTGGATGCAAAACTAGGTAGCTAACTTGATACTAGAATGATCAAAAACCTAGTCGTTTTTAGAACTTTTGGATTTTTGGCAAAAACAAGAAAATATAATGAGTTTTCATGAAAAACTATTTTTCCTTGATATATATACTTAATAGAAATATGTTCCCCAAATTTCATGATTTTTTAAATTTTCTGGAATTTATAATGCATTTCGAAATTAAAATCGGAAATTTGGATTCCTTTGTGCCGATCATTGCCATGCGATATGATCATTGGTGGCTTGTAAATCAGAACATTGGAGGCCGAATTCAATTTGTAAACCTACAACAAGTGGTAGAAATATACTTGATGCCATCAACAAGTGGTACCCAATTTTTAAATCAACTTGTCATATTTTTCCTCCATTATACTTGATGCCATGAGCTTATAACTTAGTGTTAATCTTTTTGATGGTGTCAAAGGGGGAGAAATAATTATGTTTAAGTTAATTATTTTAGGGGGAGAAATATATTTTAGGGGGAGAAATATATGATAGGGGGAGAAAATTTGCATGGAGAGTTTCATGGATTAAGGGGGAGTTGCATGTTGCTATATCATGTTTATCCTTACATGCTTTCTTACCTTAGAATTTATATCAAATGTTTTTACCTAACTTAAACGGATTGCCACACATCAAAAAGGGGGAGATTGTTAGGGCAATCTCTTGCCGTGATATGGTTTTGATGGTGTGGCAAAGGGTTTAAGTTAGTTTGATATGTTGATGTGATATGTGCGTTGAAGTCGCGAGGACTTAGTAATTCGCACATGGAGCCGTGGCGAGTTTCACATCTCATGACTCGTGCCTTGAGTCGGTGAAGGATAGCTGCAGCCGTGCGCTTGGAGCATCCGAGGACCGGACGAGAAGCTTGGAGTGAAGCCGGAGGAAGTAGACTTGAGGCAAGAGACGCGAAGGAGCATTGCGAGCCGTCGCTGCGATCTTTGCCGCCAGAGGGCGTGGCCGAGAACGAAGAGAACCGGGCGAGGACTCAGAAATGAGTGGCGATTGTAACCCGAGGAAGGGTAGCTCTGCCAGCCGATCGCCATACGGGGCCGATCGAAGAATCATCGCCGATCAAGGCGTGCGGCCGATCGTCAATAAGGGTTCGGCCAGACCGCTCGTGAGCCGATCGGCGGGCCGATTACGGAGGTAGCAGCGATCGACGAGGTCCATCAGTCGACTGCCAAGAGTTCCGTTGGACTACAACGGTCGGGATCCGACGTGTTCGGAGGCCATTGTAGTGACGGCTGATCGCCAAGGGTGGCGATCGTGATGGCGCAAAGCGGAAGAAGTTAGCCCTCTATAAAAAGAGAGGGTGTGAGCCTGAGAGGCAAATGCTCATACTCCAAACGATCTTCCTAGTGCCCCACAAGCTCTAAACTCTTCTTACTTGTCTTTACTTCAATCCTATTGTAAGAAGAGTGATATTGGTTGTAAAGGTTACCTCCACCTAGCTTGGTGCAAAGGAGAGACCATTTAGTGGATTGGTTTAACGGAGTGATTCACCGAGGACGAATCGGGGACCGTGGATTAGCGGCGTAGCCGTGAACCACGTTATACCATCGTGTTAGCGTTTGTTTTATTGTTTGTCTTTTGCTTTGTATTTGTATATTCCGCTTGCGCTAATCTTTTGTAGACGAGCAATTTACGACGTCCAACGTACGAGGGCTATTCACCCCCCTCTAGCCGGCCATATCGATCCCCTACAGATAGGACTATATGTCTATTGGACTCATGCTGTATACCTGTAGATCTTCACATGTATACTTGTAGATCTATCCTTATATGTTGTTCATGCACTTTCTACATATTACCCCTGAGTTTATACTCACCACCCCGGGACCCTGGGCTTCCTGTCGCCCAGGTAACAGGTAGAAGATTCCTTGGACGTTCGGAGCTCCGCCAGCTGATCCCATCTCACACCGAACGAATGCATATGTTTTTCCATATTGTTGTATTACTATGGATTGTTAGTTTGGGTTTTTACCCTGTATTATTTCCGTATTTGTGATATACGGATGTGATCTACGTATTTGGTCTTTGATTCGATTTCTGTTATGATTCTTATCGTGTCAAGTCACTCCGGAGTGCACAGTTTGGTCTTTGTATCTTGGTTATCTGTTTGTATTGTTTCCGCTGTGTTTTGTATAATTGGTATGTTGGTATCTTTATATATTGTGTTGTTGTTGGGCCTACGGGCCTTGTATTAACCCGATATATTGCCACGTATAGGGGAGATGCCGTCTGTTTACTTTTCGGTACGGCATACTCTCGGGGCGTGACATCTGATCCTAAGCGTCTCTTCATACGATGAACCAAGCAGCGTAATCGGGAGTATATATACTAGTTATTAAAGGGATGTCAAATAAGCTAAAGTACTAAACCAAATGAAGAAAAACTAAAAACTGAACTAAAGCAAGATGTAATATAACTACTAAAATTAATCTAAACATAATTTAAATAGCAAAAATCCAAACTGAGTAAACTGAAATAAAATGAAAATAAAGAAAGAAAATAAATCTAGCCTAAGTCTGATCCAAATTATCCACTTTCGATTGAATATCGAGTCAATAGTCCCTGGCAACGATGCTAAAAACTTGATGCACGTGAGAACGACCTCAAATTTTTGATGAGGATCGTCAAGGACTCGAAGAGCACACTTGTGCTCAATGCCTGCAAGTGCACAGATGTCTTCAAGTAATAAAAGATTATCGATTCTATAGAGACTGAGATTCTAGTACCATTTGTCAAGTAGATGTTGTTGTTTAGAGTTATATCCTTAGAGTTGTGGTTGCGAGGTTGATGGTAGTCCAAACTCGAGTATGGTGTCACTCGGAGGAAGAGAAGATTGGTTTGAAGTTCTCTAAAGGGATTCTAAGACTTCAGTTTCACTTGTGCGTCGTGGAACATGCTATCAATTGGATACTTTTGAGACCTCTAATTAAGCCTTTGTGAGATGATCATCATTCATTCTCCTGATGAACTTTTGCTTCGACCGGGACTACCTATTCCTAACTAAGTTTCCCTTTCGGATCACCAGAGCTCAGGGGGTTGATATCGTTGGGAGCCCTCTATAACTAAGACCCCTCAACCCTTATAGAGTTAATCTCTCCTACTTTGGGCCTTATGCTAAGATAGGTTATTGGGGTATGAGGATGTCCTAATAATCACTATGAAGAGGTGGATTGTATTTCAGATCCTACTCTATCATATTCTATCTTATACAATTATGAGAGCTGGATGACCACAAGATTCATCCGTGATTCTCCTAGGTTTTTGATACAAAGGTTGTCACCCTTCGTATCACCTATGTGCAGTATAAATAGAAATAAGACGTAATTCTCATCATGCTAAAAAACACACAATTGCAAATAGAATTAAAAGAGATGACTAATTGATCTAACATGTCCACATGCATAAGTTACTTCCTAATCCTAGAATCGAAGTATCTACTCCATAGATAAATGAGGATAAACACAAGACATCTCAAGAAAAGCCATTACAATGCAAATAGAACAAGCAAATAAGGAATGCACTCATTGTTCTATCCAATTTGTGTGTCTTGGTTGATCTCTACGGTGCCGGAGTGTCGAGATGGATCTTCAAGCCGCTTCCTTCCTCCCCATTATGAGTCTCTGGTGTTTTTTAGGGCACCTTCTTGCCATCATAGCCATCCGACCTCCTCTCTATGGTTTGGGTGTGGCTTCATATTTATAGATGTGAAGCCGGCTCCCCATAGATCCCACGAAAAATCCTAATTGCGTCAAATCTTCCCAGTGCCACATGACCGTGTGGAATCCACACGATCGGTTGTGTGAGGGCGCTAGAAGTTCTGGCTTCGGGGGTCGGACACGACCGTGTGAGATTCACACGGCTTGGCTATGTCTGCCTCTATACTGTTTGGTGCACACCTTTTTCTCTGGAGCATGCCCGTGTTTTGGGAGAAATACTACTAGAGCATGCTTGCCTTTCTTTAGCTCCAAAAGTGTGTCATTTTACCTCCAAAATGTCATCCTGCACATAAAAAATAGCAAGAGCAGGTCTCTGAACTAGAAAATAGGTAATGAATGCAAAATATGGAAAAAGATGCATGAAAAACGTATTAAATGCAATGAGATGTGAGCTAAAATTACTCATAAAAGCTTATATGTTTTGCTCACATCACAAATCCCATAACTCACAATGCCAAAATTGGATAAACAAATCATGATATCTGAAACACCAAAGAAAACTTATAAGTTGACTTCGCAACCTGGGCTATGATACTAATAAAATTGTCATGCCCCGAGAGTATACTTATCCGTCTATCTGACGGTACCCTCTTGTGACAATATAAGATACAACACTGATACAAGGTCCTAATAGCTATTGGACACATTAGACATATACCATAGTGAAATACATTGACAAGTATAAAAATAGAGAACTCGAATATGCGTACTAATACAACTTCAACACAACAAGAAAACATAATTGAAATCGAAATACAAACCAAATCCATAGTAATGACCAATATCATAACAATACGAATCATAATCCAAATTATGAAACCATAAGGAATTAAATCCAAAACTCTTGATGTGAGATGGGATCAACAGATAGAACCTCCAAGCACCATACTATATCCTCTACATGCTATCTAGGAGGAAGAAATCCAGACGGAGTAGTGAGTAAAAATACTCGATGGGTATAGGAATGATAGTGCATGAGCTATGTATATATGGAGATCAAATGATATAGAGTCTCAAAGGTAATATCAATTAACTATGAGTTTAAATATGAGCAATGCATATACCAACCTGATCCATTAAGTGTAATATAAAAAATTACATAAGGATCTGCAATGGTCCTGCTTGTAATCATATTGTTGGGAAACTCCGAATCTGATGTTCACAACATCGCGGGCGAATACTTCGCACAACCGCAGCGGAAACAATAAATTATACCAGATCCCACCAGATATCCATGCAAAACTATATAAATCGTTTTCTATAATCTAGTATAGATCTTATCTAGAGGAGGAATATACCTTCGGTGCGTGCCCTTCGCAATCCAGCTTTTCCAAATGCTATCAGATCTCAATACGGTAAGGGTAACCATATATCTATGGTATCCACACTGACACCCACACTAGCTTTGGAGTCACATTGTGCTAGCAACCCCTAGCAAAATGCCAAGAACTCTTTTGGAAGAAGAAGGAGAGGAAGGAGGAGATGAGAGAACACTTTCTCTCTTGGCCCTTTTGGCTTGCACACACAAAACAAAAACCACACCCATTTATCCATGTTTAATCACCAAAAGGCCATTTAAACCACTAGCCATCAATGCCATTATCTCCCCATTAAGAAGATTCTTAATACCAAGACCCTTGGTATTCTTCTTCTTTTATTCTCATCATGAATACCAAGCCCCTTGGTATTCCTATACATGATTAACCAAATTAATCATGAATGATGATGAATCATTACCATGGTTTAACTTGAGTCTAACTCAAGTTTAATCAGTTTGAGTCTAACTCAAATCTTGGCCATATGCTCAATTGTCCTTTTAGTTCAACTAAAAGAAACCATCTCCAAAACTTAATGTCATTTGTGTGTGACCCTATAGGCTCTTGTAACATTGGCAATGTATCTAAAATCATTTTAGATAAATAAGCAATGAGCGGCATCTAGCAATACATCATTGCTACCCAAGTTACAAGATCGTCGAGATCCGACAACCTTTCCGTGACTATTATCATGTATGACGGTGTCCTTCTATCTATGATATCTTAGATCGATCAATGAGGCATAGACCATGTCATCCCCTTATCGATCTTTATATTTTTGATCCCTAAGTAGACACACTCAAACAAATGAGCTCAATATCTCATATTGACTCATTTGAGTATGGCCATGCATTTCGTGGTCCTACTCTCTAAAGAGGCCAAAGATATCACTCCTGTCATATAGAAGGGATAGATCCTATCTACATCACTCACATCCCTCCGCATAATTCATTACATACCCAGTGATCGCCGTTATAGTGCACCCAGTTACGGTGTGATGTTAGACGATACCAAAGTACATAACTCCTTATGTAGGGAACCATAGTGACTTCAGGTCTAAGGACTATTCATACCAATAGTCATATGAGAAAGTATATGACACTCATATAATGATCCATGATACTTTCTCATGGAGGGTCAATTCAGTATATATATATTCTCCAATATATATACCCATGTGTCAATGTGATATCACATATCCATGACTTGTGAGATCAAGTCATCCATTGACCTACATGCTAGTCTCAATGTATTAATATTGCCCTTGTATATTAATACTTGACTAGGAATATTAAGAATAGTGTTCTCTACAGCTTCTCATAATCAATTCTACCAATTGATAAACTATAGATTAGAATCTACTATTCAAGGGCATTATTATATTTATTTTTGCTGGCACATGCATAAAGTAAATATAATAAACAATCTTTGCCTTTTATTAATGAAATATGATACACATGATCCCTAATCAATCATCTTATGATTGACACTACATCACATGATTGGCACGAAGGGCTGACACTAACACATATGAGCAACATATAACATATATCATCCAAATAACATACATGAACAATATCCCACATATGTATGATGCATGCGAACGCGTCCCCAAATTTTGTGATGGAGGCTGTCGAGGACTCGAAGCGCGCGCTCGCGCTCAACGCTCGTAAGTGCACGGATATAGTAAAGTAATAAAAGATTATCGATCCCACAGGGGCTGGGATTTGAATACTGATATGTTCAGTGGTTGAAATTATTCAGAACTAAACTCTAAATGGTCTCGATTGCGAAGGCTATCAGTGGACTAAACTCTAATACGATGTCACACGGAGGAAGAAAGGAGCATGCTGAGATCTTTAAAAGGGATTCTAGGAATTTGGTTTCGCTTGTGTGTCACAAAACATGCTGTCAACTGGGCATTGTCCAAACGTCTAGCTATGGTTTTGCGGAAGGGACATCATACACTCTCCCGATGAGCCACCGCATCTACCGGGAGCTATCTTTGCCTTACAAGGATGGGATAGATGGTACGAGGATGCCAAATCAATTTATGCGACGTACCGTTTCCGGTTCCGTCGCATCCTTCTACCCATGGTTACAGGAGTTCAGGTTTACCCCTAGGTTCCTTGTATAAAATCCCCTAAATCTTAGATACGAGAGCTGTCACCCCTCGTATCGCCTAAGCATAGCAAGTAGAAAACCAAACACGCATAGATATGGGTATAAACAATTTCCAATTGCCAATTTAAACTCAAAAATAGAATTTAACTTGAACCAACATGTTATGCACAAACAAGCTACTCCCTAATCCTAGAATCGAAGGAACTACTCCATGTATATAAGAGAGGAATCACAAAACATGTACATGTTCAAATACATCAGAATTAAAGTGCAGGAAAAAGGAATTACAATGCCTATGCGGTCTTCTTTGTGGCGTTGAAGTGCAAAATGTGGACCTCCGATGCCGTTCTTCCTCCCCAATGTGAGTCCTCAAAGCTTTTTAGTGCTTCGGTGTGCCGTCCTAGCCGTCGTGCCTCCCCCCTAGGGTTTGGGCGGAGCTATCCTTATATAGACATCACCTCGGACTGCTGTAAAATCCGACAAAACCCTAGTCGCGTCAATCTGTCGGGCCGCCACATGACCGTGTGCGGCTCTGGGGTGGCTGATCTCACCCATTAGACACGACCGTGTGTAGCCACATGCCCTGGTCGTGTCCCATTCTACAGCTACAAAATGTCCTTCTTTTGCCCCGAAAGTGCGCCTTTCCCCCCCGAAATGCTATCCTGCACACAAAAGTATAAAGAGTAGACCTCCAAACCAGAAAATAGGAAATGCGTGCAAAATAGAGTGACATATGCATGAAACTAACATAAAATGTAATGAGATGTGAGCAAAAACTACTCCTAAAATCCTATATGTTTTGCTCACATAACTTCCCCCAGACTTATATCTTTGCTTGTTCTCAAGCAAACCTTAGTGCCATGAAATTTTAAAAAGATATTGTTCCATACTTAGCATGTTAACTAAATTTATCAAGTGGTATTTGCAATCAAAGAAAAATAAATATGTTCCAAAAATTCACTAGGTTAGCTCCTCGTGCTCGTGCTAAGCGAATCATTCTTACGAAATACTAGTTCCATGGTAAGTTAAGTCATCATCCTATAGCTTTCCTAAGGTATTCGACTTATAGGCACTTACCTACCCAAAGCGAGGGTCGTTCCCTAGATCTAGCACAAAGTCTCAAAGGCGTGCTCGGTATTGAGAGAAATTGGTAGGTGTTTCCCCAGTAACCTAACTCGGTCTCAAAGGGGCACCTAGCTATTTCCACCCACGACAACTGTTTTTATCCCTCATAATCTTTTCTCTCTTTTTTCTTTGTTTTGTTTTCTTTTTCATTTCTTTTTCTCTTTCTCTTTTCCTTTCCCTCTTTTATTCTTCGGCTCACTGGAATTTTGATTTTTCCGAATGAACTTACACAATCTGAGCATCTCCAATAACTAAAATGCTAAACCTAGAGTCACCTATGGATTCCAAAGTACTAGACTATTGAGATGAATCATAACTAGGTATGTACTAGATTCTCCCTTTCAGAATGTTCGACATGTGAAGGTGTAAAAATAAAAGCCAACCAGTGTAAGTCTAGAACATTCATTAGAGCGAATAAAATAAAATACCACGAGATAGATGAAGTTAAGCTACCTATGGGAACAACTCATGTAAGCAACTTTTAAAAATACTACTGAGGCAGCTTTACAGATAACAAAAACTAAATACTGCAAGAAACTCAATAACCTATGAATGAATAAATGAATGCTAATAATAATGCAAATACCAGAAAAGAAACTACTGCTAGGAACAAAACAAAATAAAATTTGGGGTCCCACCCCCAGACTTAAATGAAAATATACCTCTAGTATAGTGGACGAGGTGGAAAGTCTGGGAGCCTCGGCATCTCGGGATCCTAGGATAACCTGCTGCTGAGTCGCTGATATCACCTATACATGTGGTCGATCTGGGAGCTGGTGGATGTAGCAGTTGCTCGGTGCTACTCCTCCCTAGCCCACTATGTCTGCTGGGCATGCATATGCTGCCGAATCTCCTGGCGGTAGGCGACCTCATCCTAGCGACGAGCAACCTCTTCTTGAAAGTATATGTGAGCCTCGTCATAGAATTCCTCAGCCCGCTAGAAGTGCTCCCAGAAACACTAGAACTCCTCCTACGTGTAGGCGCTATGCTCCTCCCATCAATGCCTGTGTGTTTGCTACTCCACATATATGCCATCGAGGCGCGATCGAAACTCCAATATATCATAGGCCGACGTACCTACATCCTGCTCAAAAGTGGAAAAAGTTGGTGGTGCAGGTGCAGGTTCATGTCAGCGTGGACTAGGGTGGCTCCTATGCATGTGTGGACTGGAGGGAGAGTGATGTAAAGGGGGAGAGATGGGCACTGATGTGGGTGGTCTCTCATGTAGAGGGGACTCCACTATTAGGTCCAAGTGCCAGTTGGCGCATGTAGTGATGGTGGTATGTTCAGGGTCAGGGAGCCTAAGGGTCGTCAGATTTTTCCTTACAAAGCATAAGGAGTGTCCTTCTCTCACAATCATTTTCATGGCTATGCACACTCCTAGGTCGATCCTAGGGCTCCCCTTTATACTCTCTAATGTATTGTAGTCGTACCACATCCTATGGAAAATATGGGTAAGTCAGCCCCCCACATTAATCTCTCCTCGTGCTGCTTTGCCCATCTTCACTAAGTGTCTGATGAAGTGGAACCCTACATCGATGCTACTCCTTTCTTGTAGCATGTCCCAGAGGCAAAGCAGCTCGCTAGTTCTAACTACACTGTCACTCTCCCCATGACCAAATATAGTATTGGCCACAATACGGTGGAGGTATCGGAAGACAGGATTTTGGAGCCGTGATGCTTTGGCCCTAGAAGGGTTATAAGCGTGCTCCCCCGTCAACTCAGTCCAAAATATCTGAGGGTTAAACCCAATAGGGGTTCTTCTCTCTCCCCCACTCGGCAAGCCAAAGCATGAATTCCATTGGTTAAGGGTCCATTCATGCTCAATGTTAAAAATCATAATAGTTATCCTACTATCTTCGCTCTCTCTACACGTTAAAATTTCCGCCTCTAAGGAACTCAAAAATTCTAGAACTATCCTAGGGTAGGTTGGGTGTCTTATTCCCATCATTTCTTCCCACCCCATTTTTGCAAATAGGGCTTGAGTGTCACCCAACAACCCTAAAGACTCTAGAAAATCTTCATCTAGGTACCTAGTAGCAGTGAGTTTACGGGTAGAAAGCATATTATATCTATCTCTATGTTCATTATTGCGAAAAAGAAGAGTTGGTAGGGCGTTACTCTCCTCCGAAGCTTGAGGAGCAACAACTCTCCTTGTTCATCGCTCCGAAGCATCGGATCGAGGTGCTACATGCTTGGTCCTCCTCATCCTTACTTCTTTTGGCTTCCTTAGAGGCTAGAAGAGCTTCTAGGTGGCGGGGAAGACGAAACCACATGGCTAGGGCAAGAGCACTCGAAGCACACGGTGCAAATGGGGTGAAAACACATGGCTCGCCCCTTTTAACCTTGCGTTACATGACCGTGTGAAAAACACATGGCCAGGCCATGTGCGCCTCGGGTCAGTCGGGCAAGGCTGTGGGAAAACACACGGCTAGGCCATGTGTCACCATTTTTTTTCTCCTCTTTTTGTGTAATGGTTCGAATTTCCTCATACACTTTGCCGTGTAAGCTAATATTGATTTTATTTTTACCTAGCGAAGTTCCTTTCTAGTCCTAACTCTAAATGAGATGGAAACCAAAACTCAAATTGAATAAATGCATGCAATACAATCAAAGGGAAATCTAAAAACTAAACTTGGGTTGCCTTCCAAGAAGCGCTTTGTTTAAGGTCATTTAGCTCGACCACACTCCACTATCAACTTGGCTCAGGAGGTTCAGTGAACCTCCATTCATCTGTCTCAAAATCTTCATCTTGTGGATCAGGCTTCATTCTGCTAAACGTGAAGCCGTCGAGGTAGGGGGCTCTATGCTCCGAAAGGCTAAAAAGGATGATCTCCCCATCTACCTCCAGGGAGATATGGTCTGCCTTCACATCTATGCATGCTCCCGTAGTTGCCAGAAAAGGCCTTCCCAGAATGATGGAATTCTGAGGATTAGGTCCTATATCAAGTATGATAAAGTCCATGGGTATCACGAAATTCTCAACCACCACAAGCACGTGTGCTAGAAAGCCGACGGGCTCCTTGAGCTAGTCATCCCCCATACGAATACCAAGATTCGTTGGTTGCAGCCCATTCAATCCCATCTTCAGATAGTATGCATAGGGCATCACACTGACTGATGACCCCAAGTCACATAGCGCTTCATCGAAGCTCTCCCCGTATATTTAGCACGGGATAACAAATTCACCGGGGTCTTCAAGCTGTGGTGAAATCTTATCTTAAATTTTAGCTTGGTCAGGTAGGGTGGAAATCATGGATGCACACCGCTTGGCAAATTTGCTACTCTGTCCCACTCCTTCCTCTTTAGCTTGACTCCACTTGGGTAATGACGGAGAGCTCTTCATGGGTTGTGACACAGTTTGGGCTATCTGGGCCACTTGCGTCTCCAACATCCTTGTGTGACTTGCAAGGACATCAATGGTGGCCTTCATGTCTCCAAGTGATTCTTCATATTTCTGATGCTGGCGACAAAATACCTCATTGGCCTTAGTTTAGGTAGCAAAGTTCTCACGCCATTGTCCTCACTTTTGCCCATACCCTCCTGATGGTAGGGAGTTTCCTGTGTTATTCCTATAGGAGAAATTCAAGTGATTCCTTCATCCGGGATTGTACGTATTGGAGTATGGGTTGTTGGGCCTTTGATTATAGTACCCAACCGCATCAATATGCTCAATCTGCTCCTCTGAGGTTCCCTACCCTCCATAGTGGTCCTCTCGATACGTTGCCGCTCCCTCTCCAAAATCAATGGCCACGTATGCAGATGAAGGATTCAAAGATTCTAACCGTCTCCTGAGCTGGTCCATCCTTGCTGCCAGGTGGTCCATGAAGTTGATAGTGTATCGTCCCGCTATAGACGTTGGTTGACCACGTTCGTAAGCCCATTGATGGTGGTTCTGGGCCACCTCTTCTATTAGCTCCTCTGCTTCCTCTATGGTCTTGTTCATCAGTGCTCCTCTTGCAGCATAATCCAAGGATCTTTGTGGCGTACATTATCCCATTGTAGAAGATGTGGATCACCAGCCACCTCTCCAGTCCGTGGTGGGGGCATTGGTAGAGTAGCCCCTTATAGCGATCCCAAGCTTCGAATAAGGACTCCCCCTCCTTCTGATGGAAGCTCGTGATGAGATGGCTCATATGAGCAGTCTTGCTTGGTGGGAAGTATTTTTTCAGAAACTGCTGCTCACATTGCTCCCATGTAGTGATGCTTCCCGAAGGTAGGGAGTGAAGCCATGCCTTAGCCTTATCTCGCAATGAGAATGGGAATAGGCTCAGGTAGATCGCGTCAGTAGGGACTCCGCTCATCTTCATTGTCGAGCATATTTCTAAAAATGCCTCTAGGTGCATGTTCGGGTCTTCAATCGTAGCTCCCCCGAATTGACTCTGCTAGACCATATGTATAAGTGTTGGTTTTAGTTTAAAGTTGTTCATCAAAATAGATGGTCCAGCTATACTCGGCCTAAATCCTCTAGCGCTAGGAGCTGCGTAATCCCGTAGAGGTCGGCTACCTATGTTCACTTCGGATGTGGCTTGATCCTCCATCCTTCGCTGTTCTGCTTTCCGGCGATGAAAGGTTCGTTTGATCTCTAAGTCGATCGGAATCAGGCCTTCCGATCCTAAGCGTCTAGGCATATGACGAACCGAACTACAAAAAATTAGGAGTGCTACCTAATCCTAAGAAGCAGGAAATAAAACAATCTATCTAATAAAATCTAAGATGCAATAAGGAAATAGAAATCTACTGCTAAAAAAAATATGAAAATCTAAAACTAAATCTAAATATGAAAAATTTAGAACTAAAGTAAATAAGGCAAACTAAAAAGAAAATAAAGCATGTAAATAAATCTAATCCTAGATCCGATCCAATTTTCCACTGTTCGATTTGATATCGAATCGATCAGTCTCCGGCAATGGCGCCAAAAACTTGATGCACGCGAATGTGTCCCCAAATCTCGCGATGGAGGCTATCGAGGACTCGAAGCGTGCGCTCACGCTCAATACCCGCAAGTGCACGGATGTCGTCAAGTAATAAAAGATTATCGATTCCACAGGGACTGGGATTCAAATATCGATATGTTTAGTGGTTGAAATTGTTCGGAACTAAACTCAAAAAGGTCTTAATTGCGAGGGATATCGGTGGACTAAACTCTAATACGGTGTCACACGGAGGAAGAAAGGAGCGTCCCGAGATCTTTAAAAGGGAATCTAGGACTTTGGTTTCTCTTGTGTGTCACAAAACATGCTGTCAACTGGGCGTTGTCTAAATGTCTAGCTATGGTTTTGTGGAAGGGACATCATACACTCTCCCGATGAGCCTCCGCATCTATCGGGAGCTATTTCTGCCTTACAAGGATGGGATAGACAGTACGAGGATACCAAATCAATCCTTGCGACGTACCATTTCCGGTTCTGTCGCATCCTTCTATCCACGGTTATAGGAGATCAGATTTATCCCTAGGTTCCTTGTATAAAATACCCTAAATCATAGATACGAGGGTTGTCACCCCTAGTATCGCCTAAGCACAGCAGGTAGAAAACCAAACACGCATATATATGGGTATAAATAATTTCCAATTGCCAATTTAAACTCAAAAATAGAATTTAACTTGAACCAACATGTTATGCACACACAAGCTACTCCCTAATCCTAAAATTGAAGGAACTACTCCATGTATATAAGAGAGGAATCACAAAGCATGTACATGTCTGAAAACATCAGAAATAAAGTGCAGGAACAAGGAATTTCAATGCCTACGTGGTCTTCTCTCCGGCGTTGAAGTGCAAAACGTGGACCTCTAGCGGTGTTCTTCCTCCCCGTTGTGAGTCCCCGAAGCTTTTTAGGGCTTCGGTATGCCATCCTAGCCATCGTGCCTCCATTTTAGGGTTTGGGCGGAGACATCCTTATATAGACATCACCTCGGACCGCTGCAAAATTTGGAAAAAGCCATAGTCGCATCAATCTGTCGGGCCACCACACGACCGTGTATTTCCACATGGCTAGGCCGTGTTCGGCCCTGGGGTGGCTGATCTCGCCCATTGGACACGGCCGTGTGTAGCCACACGCCCTGGCCGTGTCCCATTCTGTGTCTAGCTGCAAAATGTCCTTCTTTTGCCTGGAAAGTGCACCTTTTTCTCCCGAAATACTATCCTGCACACAAAAGTACAAAGAACAGAGCTCCGAACCAGAAAATAGGAAATGCTTGCAAAATAGAGTGACATATGCATGAAAATAACATAAAATATAATGAGATGTGAGTGAAAACTACTCCTAAAATTCTATATGTTTTACTCACATCAATGTACAACTCATAACCATATGAACAACATATAACATTATATAACCTGCAAGTACATTGTATAAACACTATCACACATAAATACAACTCATATGCATATAAGTAACATATAACAACATCTAACATGTAAATGACATGTATGATAATGTATAAACATATGCAAAAATCATAGCTCAAATATATACAACATATCACAAGCATTTGCAATATATCAAAGGCATTGCCCGGACTCAAACCGGAGACCCTCCACATGTGCAACACACATCACAATGCATATGCATGGTCATTGCCTACACACCTCACTACCATGACCTCAAGTATGACCAGGGTGGCAAAACATGAACTCTGCAACCAACTCCAGTGACCACCTCTTAGGTGGAGTGAGTGGGTAGTGTAAGTAGCTCATCACTACATATCATAGGGTCCCTGTTGCTCACAACTCTAGCTACCACTATCCATGAGTGGCCAATTGGGCATGACAGAATAAGCTACAAGCACCTTTGCTACCATGACCCTGAGTGGTTGGGTGAGCAGATGTGACTGACGACTCTCTCAACCACAAGAGAGACATAGTTGAATGACATGCATGTAATGCGATGATTAACTAAGAGTGCATGCTCATCTACACAGGTATAGTCATCACTATACAATGATAATATAATCATAATCAAGAGTCTGAAAATTAAGCAATGCATAATAGTCATCTACATGGGTATACTCATCACTACACAATCGTAATATAATCATAACTAGAAGTCTAAATAGTAATCAATGCATAATAATAATAGCAGGTATAAACGATACCAGATAACATGGATAACAAAAGTGATTGTATAGACATCAAGTTGATCATCTCAAAGATCAAGTAGGAAGTATCAAACTCAAGTAAAAAAATGAGTGGATTCAAGATAGTTATACTATCATCATATTAGGGTTAATGCACTAAGATCAATGAACTACTTAAGTCAAAGAGGAAACTACCCACCTGATATGTAAAACGTGTTGATAATCTCCACGTCTATAAACTTGCCTTGAATAAAAGCCCTACACATATAGAATACGAAATATACTAAATTCTATCATAAATCTAATAATAGAATCAATTCACCTTATTAACCTATTGAGTAACTCATTACTCTCCTTTTTCAAGAGATTTTTAATTAATCCCAATCTCGACCAATCGAGATTTATGAGTAACTAAACTATTAATCACTTGATTAATGATCTCACTGTTAATCACATGATTTATTAATTATACCATAAGAGTCATTAACTCCTATATTAATCAATTAATAGAACTAGTTAATTACCGAAGTACTAGCTTAACCATTAAATTGATTAACATTGGATTACTCATCCATTAACTTAACTAATCAATCTAATTAATGACTAATTAATCCATCTACTCAATTAATCCACTAGTTAACTCACTAATTAATTAATACATCAATTAATCATGTCATTAACCAATTTAGGAAATTCAATCTAATTATCCACAATTCATTCACAACCTTACCTTTTCTTCTTCGATGAAAAATCGGGTTATTGCACTCGCATTTGGCGACGATTGTGGTGCTTGTGAGGCTAGCAATAATGGATGAGAAGCTGACCACAAGTGAAGCCGACTGGCTACAACATGGTTGTTGCTCAGTACAGGCTCAACGGGAGAGGGTGACGACGTCACTCGTAGGGGTAACCGTCATGCACAGGGGCAACAACATCAAGAGTTGTATGCTCGCAACAAAGTAGAAATAGCCTAATGTAGTAGATGCCCGACCAAGCTAGGTACTACAAAGGGTTGCTCGCAGCAAAGGTTGGCAGACGATCGCTACGATGCTCGATCGAAGAGCTAAGGGCAACGAGAAGGAAGAGAAGGTGACAATCAGGAAAGGAGATTTCCGGTGACACAACAATTGAGCACGGTGAGGAAAAAATGGGAAAGGAAGAAGAGGTGACACGTAATTAATTGATAATCTAAATAGGTTTTACCAAATCCTATTAAATTTTTCCCCATGAACAACCATATGAGCTCCATTTAAATTCCTGAAAAATTCCTAAACTTCTTGAAAAATTCCATAATATGATTTCATAATTAAAAAGTTTTATTTTATTATTATTTTATTATCATATTTAACAACTAGTGAGGAATCAGTCAACTGGTGGAGTTTACCAGTCAACTGTGTTGGATCGAAGCGGATCGCTAGAGGGGGGTGAATAGCGATAAAAACTTTTTCTTTTAAATCGTTCGGTAGACAATTAAACACAGCGGAAATGTAAATAAAAACTAAATGAGACAAATAGTTTTTTTACTTGGTTCATAGCCTTCGGCTACTACTCCAAGGCCCTAACGGTCCTAGACCGTGTACAGAGGGAAATTCACTAAAACACTCCTCCTCGTTGGAGGTAGGAGTTTTACGATTACAAAAACCTTCGAAGCACAAGATAGAGAGACAAACCCTCTCTTCTATTAAAATGAAATGCAACGGTAGAAAGCCTCGATTAACAAACGAATTGCAAGATTAAAAGAAATGACAAAACAAGATTATACCAACAACTCGAAGATAGGACTTAAACTAGGGTTGTTGGCAGCACTTCATTGTCGTAGAGTTATCGGAGAGTCACAGTGTTGTGGAGGCTTTTGAGCACTTAGAATTGATGATGAAACCCTAGGTTAGGACCTCCTTTTATAGCCTTTGAGTCCCTTTTCGAGAGGAACCCTAGCCAATCATATTTGAGCACCACTCCCCTTGAAATTTGGTGATAAACCTTGACTCCTCGAAGCTGATCCTTTGACCATCGATCGGTGATGGCCATCATCGATCGTGATGGCGACATCGATCAGTGCTAACCTCATGATCGGTGATTGAATGAGTCCTCCAAGCTGGCAGTCGACTGATGCTTGCTGCAAGTCAAAGTTAGCTCAATAAAAACATAATTTCGACGGTCGTCGACCGTCCGATCTCGACCTAGACCATTTATAGGATGTCTTTGGTTGGATCTACGCTTAAGATCATCCCCGTAACGAGGATACGAACTCACTTACGCTCGCACACACGAGCTTACCTCGATACTTACGTGTTGCTTTTGCTTCCGGCCTTCCACTCGATTCCTTCGTCTTCCTCCGAAGTCACTCGAGTGTCGCCCGACCACCGCGGCTTCCTCCGGGTGTCGCTAGCCTTCAGCTCCAGCTATATCAATCTTCTGCACACTCATTCAGCTCGTGAGATAACGACATGAGCTTAACTTTGTATCGTTTGCTATAATCAAAACTTAGGTTCGACTTAGGTACCTATTGCACCAACAATCTCTCCCTTTTTGATTTATGGCAAACCCACATACAAAGTTAAGTAAATAGCAAGCATGAAGAATAATGTGCATTAGAAACAAACAAGAAATAAAGAAGATTAAGTTGGAGTAGTAAGGAATTTCTTCAAGTACTCCCCCTTGAGGAAACCTCCCCCTTGACCGAGGGTGAGTCTTGAAGAAAGACCTTAATCCTCCCCCTTGAGGGTTGCTTTAAGTAATTACTTAAAGTTGGCCTTAGTAAAACGTTTAAGTTAAGATTTCTTCTTAACTTGGCCCTTTCTCCCCTTTATGTAAAGCATTAAAAATGAGTAAAACGTTGATGGCGCAAATAAGTTTAAGTTAAGAATTATCTTAACTTGGTCTTAATAAGTTTTCAAAACTTAAAGTTAACTTTTGGTTTAAATATAAAGTAAGAGTTAAGTTATAAAAAAAATTTTGACCCCTTAACTTTGGCCTTTTTCTCCCCCTTTTGCCATATATCGAAAAGAGTGAGGGTGTGTGTGGAAAATAAAAATAAGTGTTAAATATAAAGTCCAAACATGTTCCACATTATTTTGAAAATAATATACTGAAAATAAGTTCATCTATAAAATGTTTGACTCATATTTGGCTTGATTGATATGAAAGATCAACCAGTCCTGGTTAGAGTCGGTTAGTATGTATGATTATACTCCGTGGTTCATAGCGATGCACTAGCTCTACATCTGAAACCAGGAGTAAGGTCCTAACATCTCACGCCCATCTACATGGCTAAGTACAAAAACACATTAGTCCTATGTGTTGTGAGATGTATTGGCTCCTTAAATCTATAGGTGCATTATATCTAAGGTATGTCCTATGCTAGTTCCATAAAAATGAAAATTTAAGAAATAGTAGTAAGAAAATATAATTTGCAAGTTCCTATTCTACTACGCACATGCCCAATTTTCGTCTTAATAGACTAAATTCGGCTTCGGGTAGGGGTTTAGTAAATAGGTCTGCTAAGTTAGACTTTGATTCGACGTATTCGAGTTGTATGGCTCCGTTGGCCACATGTTCTCGAATGAAATGGTGTTTGACCTCTATATATTTGGTCCTAGAGTGACATATTGGATTCTTAGTAAGATTAATTGAACTAATGTTATCTACGTGAATTTTTGTGTTCATAAAGTCTAACTTGAAATCGCGGAGAGTGTGCTTCATCCAAAGAAGCTGAGTGACACACTCACCCATCGCGATGTATTCGGCTTCGGTGGTAGATAAGGCAACGGTTGCTTCCATCGCACCAACTCACTAGACTCGAGCCGAGAAGTTGACAATAACCACTCGTGCTCTTTCTATCGAGCTTACTACCGGCATAGTCCGAATCAGAGTAGCCGGTTAGTTCGAACTCAGTAGATCTAGGGTACCAAATACCGACATTAAGTGTACCCTTTAGATATCTAAGGATACGCTTGACTAGAGTTAGGTGAGACTCCTTGGCACCGGTTTGGAACCTTGCGCACATACTTCATCGCAAATAGGATATCGTCACTTGCAGTTAAGTATAGAAGACTACATATTATGCTCCTATATTATTTTAAATCAATTGAGTTTCTGATTAAATCTTCTTCTATATTCACATTAGTTGCCATTGGGGTATTAATAATTTTAGCGTCTTGCATTCCAAAGCGTTTAATTAATTCCCTAGTATATTTGCGTTGATGTAGGTATATTCCATCTTTAGTTTGTTTAATTTGTAGACCTAAGAAGAAACTTAACTCGCCTACTAAATTCATTTCAAATTCACTTTCCATAAGTGAAATGAACTCATTTAGTAGGATTGAGTTGGTGGTTCCGAAAATAATATCATCTACGTAGATTTGGGCTATGAATATGTCTTTACCTAAGGTTTTTACGAAAAGGGTTGGGTCAACTACACCTTGGTTAAAGCCTTTGGACTTAAGATAAATCGAAAGTCTCTCGTACCAAGCTCGTGGAGCTTGTTTAAGTCCATAAAGAGCTTTCTTTAACCTAAGGACATGATCGGGTTTGTCTAAACTTTCGAAACCGGGGGGTTGACTAACGTAAACTTCTTCTTTAATGTATCCATTTAAGAATGCAGATTTCACATCCATTTGAAACAATTTAAATCCTCGATGTGCTGCATATGCTAATAGCATTCGAATGGACTCTAATCTAGCTACTGGGGCATAGGTCTCGTCGTAATCTAATCCTTCGACTTGACTAAACCCTTTAGCAACTAGTCTAGCTTTATTTCTAACTACTTCACCTTTATCATCAATTTTATTTCTAAACACCCACCTTGTTCCAATGATTGTTTTATCTTTAGGTGGTGGTACTAATTCCCATACTTCGTTCCTAGTGAATTGAGCCAACTCTTCTTGCATTGCAATAATCCAATCGGGATCAAGAAGAGTTTGGTCAATAGTTTTGGGTTCAATTTTAGAAATCAAAGATATTTGACTAAGGTTTCTGTATGAGGCTCTAGTTCGAACTCCTAGACTTGGATCACCTATCACTTGGTCGATAGGATGATTCGTTTGGGTCCTAGTTGGATTTGGGTTTGAGTCTACAACTTGATCCATAGGATGGCTTGTTTGAGTTCTAGTTTGGTTGGAGTCATCTATCACTTGGTCGATAGAGTGACTTGGTTGACTTAGGTTAGGATTAACACTAGACCTGATCTCCGGATCAGAGTTAGGTCTAGTATGAGTCGGCTCGCTAATTGGGGTTGCCGGGGGTTTTGTAGGTTCGTGTCCTTCATCAAATACTACATTGATAGTCTCCTTGACTCTAAGGGTGTCGTGGTTATATACTCTATAAGCTCTGCTTGTAGTCGAGTATCCTAGAAAGATTCCGGTCGTGGTTTTGGATGTAAATTTTCCTAGGTAATCCTTAGTGTTTAGGATATGTACCTTACATCCAAATACCCTAAAGTACTTGATGTTAGGTATTTTATCGTGATAAATCTCGTATGAGGTCTTAAGGTGCCTCTTTACCATAAGGATTCTATTTTGGACATAGCATGAGACTCACGGCTTCCGCCCAAAACCTATCGGGTAGGTTATACTCATTTAACATTGTCCTAGCGGCTTCTTGTAGGGTTCTATTTTTGCGTTCTACTAGGCCATTTTGTTGTGGAGTTCTAGGGCAAGAGAACTCGTGGTGGTATCCATTTAGGTTACAGAATTCTGTAAACCTATGGTTTTCGAATTCACCACCATGATCAGTCCTAAGTCTTTTGATTTTAATGCTTTGTTGATTTTCTATTAACTTAAATAGATTGATTAATTGATCTAGGGTATCATTTTTGTGTTTGATGAACCTAACCCAAGTAAATCTAGAATAGTCATCAATTATGACTAAGCAGAATTTACTTCAGTTAAGTGACTTAGCTCCGTGTGAATCAAATAGATCCATGTGTAGGAGCTCAAGCACACTTTTGGTTCATTCTTGACTAGTTAGTTGATGTTGTGTCCTAGATTGTTTACCTTGTTGACAAGCATTACATATTTTATTATCCAAGTTGTTGAGGTTAGGCAAACCTCTGACTAAATCACTCTGACTCATCTTGTGGATGAGTCTTGGGTGTGAGTGACCGAGTCGTCGGTGCCACAACCACGATTCCTCTTGCCGTGTCATAAGACACTTAGTTGAGGAGTTAGTTAAGTTGATAGTGTAAATGTTGTTATTTCTAGTCCCTTTAAGAATTGTTTTAGAGGTTTCGTTTGTATTAATTACGCATTCATTTTCTAGAAATATGACCTTATAGTTATTATCACACAATTGGCTTACACTAAGTAAATTATATTGAAAATTTTCTACTAATAAAACATTTTGAATAACAAAATTTGAATTGAGCTCAATATCACCTGATCCGATGATTTTGAGCTTGCCGTTATTTCCGAAGGCTACCGATCCTTGTTGTTTGAATCGAAGCTTCGAAAACTTGAGTTGATCCGGCCATGTGTCGAGCAACCATCGTCTAACATCCATTGATCCTACACGCAAGGTAGTTGGATCGGATATTGGATTTATTAAAAATTGGTTGAATATTATTAACCTAAATCATCTCACCCATGTCTATATGATCAAACATGTTAATCCTATATGTTATTGTGAGATGACTTCCAATTTTTTAGTTGAATTAAGTTTAATGACTTAAACACTTGTCAACCTTGCGTTAGATTCAGATTTGACCTTAGGCTTATCAAGTCACCTTTTCAAGATCATGGCTTCCAGGTTGTGGCGAGGCACAGAGGCCTTCTTTGATCGGAACAACGACCACTTCCTTAGACAAAGCCATTTTCAAGAAAATAGAGACTTGACTCACCTAAGACCACTTCCTGGTCTAACTAGTCTAGGATATGGCGAGGTAGCTTCAGCTAGTTCCGCTCGGTCAAGTGCACCGAACTAGATACGCCTTATCTAGCCCGAATACATAAGACTCCGCTTTCCTAGCGTACTATCATCTCGCCGCGTCATGGTACTATGTTATAAAGTATTGACGAGTTATAGTCCTATCTAACCATTCTAAAAAGAAAAATCAAACTAAATAAAAACCTAAGCATGCAATTTCTAAGTTAAGACACAAACAAATTTCGTACTAGCTCCCCCTGGACCGTTGAATCGATTCGGTCTCTCCACATAGTGTATTTGGTCCTTGGGAACCCAGTACTGGTTTGATCCTAAGTTTGAAATCAAGGTGGTCTTAGGGACCCATGCTTGGACACATTTTTTATGTCTACTTACGATTGGCATATACGACTTATTGGTCGTGTTTGAGCTAAACCCTAGCCCGACCTTGTTGTACACGGCCCTTTGCGATCCAAGTAGGAGGGCAAGTCCTTTGGATCCCAAAGTAAACCTTTCCAACGTATTGCTAAGATCTTCGACTTGACTTTTCAAGAGTGAGTTCTCAACTTCGAGTTTTTCAACTCGAGTTGAGTCCTTCTCTTGAACTCGACTAGTCGAAGAGGTTAGGGAGACATCGTGTTTGAGGAGTTTAACTTCCTCAACCAGGGTCTCGACCTTGGACTCGGACTTAGCTAACTTTTTATTTAAAAACTTAATTGCACTATAAAGAGTAGTAATAAGAGACCGACTTACCTTGAGTGTATCTTTTGAACCGAATGCGTATCCGTGGCTTGTCTTGAATAGTGTTTCGTAGTCCGACTCGTCTTCGGTTTCTGATTCTGGTTCCGGTTCCGACTCCGTCTCTGATTCCACCGGTTTAGCCATAAGGACTCGATCGTTGTCTTCTTCCTCGGAGGCTTCTTCCCAAGCAGCGTTGAGTGCCTTTTTATGTTTTGGTGCCTTGCTCTTGAGTTTTGGGCACTCGGACTTAATGTGTCCAAACCTGTTGCATTCATAACATCTTATGTTTGAACTTTTAGGCATACCTTCGTTGGGTCGAGTGACGGCTCGTTTTTGGCCCTTGACTATCCTCCGAACTAGGTTGACTAGTTCGGCTTCCATTTCCGAGTCGACCTTCGAATCCGACTCATCCTCTTCTTCCTTCGGGGGTGGCTTGCTTGCGGTTTTCTTTCTCGAACCTGCAAAAAGTGCTATACCCTTCTCGGGTTCCGAGTTAGACTGCTCATGAAGTTCGAAATCAGAAAAAAGTTCATCTAACCTAAGTTTAGAAAGATCCTTGGAGACCTTGTAGGCATCGACCATGGATGCCCACAAGGTAGTCCTTGGAAAAGAGTTTAGGAGATACCTTATAAGGTCGCGGTTTTCGACCTTTTGCCCGATTGCGTGTAGGTTGTTGACTATGTCTTGGACACAGGCGTGGAGTTGCGTCGCAGACTCGTGTTCCTACATTTTTAGGTTATATAGTTTATTGAACAAAAGGTCGCGCTTACATACCTTGGATTCATCGGTCCCTTCGTGTAGCTCTACTAGCTTTGTCCATAGGTCCTTTGCGCTGATGAAGGGGCCGACGCGATTTAACTCCTCCTTGGACAAGACGCATTGGAGGATTTGTGTTGCCTTGGCATCGACTTCGACTTGTCATTTTGTTGCAACGGTCCATTGATCATAATCCAAGGAGTCACCCACTTCATTAGTTGGAAGTGTGAAACCCGTTTGAATTATGATCCACATCTCGATTTGGGTTTTGAGAAAGCATTCCATTTGACCTTTCCAGTAACGGAAATCATCTCCGTTGTAAAACGGAGTTCGGACGGTGCTAAAACCCTCGAGATGGGCCATTAGAACAAAAAGACAAGGAGACTAAAATGAAAACCTAGCAACAACAAAAACACACAAAAGTACCAAGACTTGCGTCTTGGATTAGTAGTGCGGGAAATAAAAAGAAACAAACGAAAAATAGAAAGTTAAGCAAAGAAATAAGAAACTAAATAAAAAGTAAGTACTCACAACCTTCGATGTCCCTGAAAGGCTACTAAACGTCAATTTTTGAGGATGAAAACAGATTGTTACGGGGGTAAACCCCAATAAGAAGTGTAGATCTCTCAGAGAGCTTCGATTTGGTGGGTAGATCGTTTCATGAGTCCCCTTGTAGCAAAAGTTATGTTCGTTTGATCGTGCGGTACTACGAAGGCAATCAATACTTGCAAAACAAAACCAAACGAAGAGTACCAAGACTTCGTCTTGGATTATTAGTGCGGGAGAAAAATTTAAACGAACGAAAAACAAATCTGTAAAAAATGTTAGATTGGTGGTTTCACCAAATCTAAGCGCCCCCGGCTCTGATACCAATTGTTGGATCGAAGCGGATCGCAAGAGGGGGGGGGTGAATAGTGATAAAAACTTTTTCTTTTAAATCGTTCGGTAGACAATTAAATGCAGCGGAAATGTAAATAAAAACTAAATGAGACAAATAGTTTTTTTACTTGGTTCGTAGCCTTCGGCTACTACTCCAAGGCCCTAACGGTCCTAGACCGTGTACGGAGGGCAATTCACTAAAACACTCCTCCTCGTTGGAGGTAGGAGTTTTACGATTACAAAAACCTTCGAAGCACAAGATAGAGAGTCAAACCCTCTCTTCTATTAAAATGAAATGCAACGGTAGAAAGCCTCGATTAACAAACGAATTGCAAGATTAAAAGAAATGACAAAACAAGATTATACCAACAACTCGAAGATAGGACTTAAACTAGGGTTGTTGGCAGCACTTCGTTGTCGTAGAGTTATCGGAGAGTCACAGTGTTGTGGAGGCTTTTGAGCACTTAGAATTGATGATGAAACCCTAGGTTAGGACCTCCTTTTATAGCCTTTGAGCTCCTTTTCGAGAGGAACCATAGCCAATCATATTTGAGCACCACTCCCCTTGAATTTTGGTGATAAGATCCTTTGACCATCGATGGCCATCATCGATCGTGATGGCGATCGATCAGTGCCAACCTCAATGATCGGTTGATTGGCCAGCGTCGAGTCCTCAGTGGCGATCGTGATGCTTGCTGCAAGTCAAAGTTAGCTCAACAAAAACATAATTTCGATGGTCGTCGACCGTCCGATCTCGACCTAGACCATTTATAGGATGTCTTTGGTCGGATCTACGCTTAAGATCATCCCCGTAACGAGGATACGAACTCACTTATGCTCGCACACACGAGCTTACCTCGATACTTACGTGTTGCTTTTGCTTTCGGCCTTCCACTCGATTCTTTCGGCTCCCTCCGAAGTCACTCGAGTGTCGCCCGACCACCGCGGCTTCCTCCGGGTGTCGCTAGCCTTCAGCTCCAGCTATAGCAATATTTTACACACTCGATTCAGCTCGTGAGATAACAACATGAGCTTAACTTTGTATCGTTTGCTATAATCAAAACTCAGGTTCGACTAAGGTGCCTACTGCACCAACAAATTGGTGTCATTGTTTGGGCAGTCATGGAGTTCAGAACTCAACTATCAACTTGACTGGCTAAGGTCAATCAACTGATGGATTGATTAGTCGACTAGTGACACTGTAGTAGAGCATAGAAATGTTGGTAGTCGACTACTAGTCCAGACCAGTCGACTTGTGTAGATTTAGCTAAGCACAGAATAGGAGGTCAGTGGACTGATTGATTTAATCAGTCGACTAGTATTGTTGCCAGTTGACTAATGGACAAGGAAAGTCAATTAGGGCAGTGTAATCTGACATGGATCATGCCACTGGAGTGTCAGTTCTAGCAATGATCAAAGACCAATTGACTGGGGGTAAGGCCAGTTGATTAGTAGGCAAAAATCAGCCTGATAATGACCCTATAAAAGAGGGTTTTGTGATGATTTGAAGATACTGATTCTTGGAGACTCTGAGAGGAGTTGTTGATGCATTTTAGACCATCCAAAGGCTTTCCAATGCAACCAAACTACAAGCAGCCAATATTTCAATCGTATAAAGTGCTTTAGGTTCTTGCTCTTTCATTTCCAATTTGTATATTTGTATTTGGTTGCATATCTTGTATAAGAATAGGTTGTAAAAGGTTTCTTCACCTTTGGAAGGTTTTTTAGAAGGAGAAAGGATAGTGGAACTATCGCTAGGAGCTAGGTTATAAAGTAGGAATTAACCACGTAAAAAATCGAGGTGTTGTGTGCTTTGTTTTGTGTTGTATTGTTCTATATCTTGTTTCCACTGCATATAACTTATTGTAGATGATCATACAAACACAATTGAAGATCGAGTTCATAGTGCTATTCACCCCCCTCTAGCATCGACACTAGTCCTAGTAAAAAATAAGGTGTACGATCCACAATTCACCCTGTGAGGTAAAGTTATTTATTTATTTTTAAAGCATGGAGTAAAAGCTCTATATTTATAGGGCATTATTTAGTTACTCAATATGACCAATATCATAACTTTTATTGATCATAGAATCAAAATTCTATAGCACACAAGTTACATTTGTTTCTTTATTTATGTAGTTAAGAAGTTATATAAATTCTTCCAACCATTGAGCCGACGCTCTATCGTAGAATTTAGTTATAGGAAACCATCTCCATAAAATAAATTTTTGGTGTGTGTTGACTTTGAATTTACATAAAGTCTTGAGTTCTCCTTAAGGGAATTATTCTAAGTTTTCCTTTTTTAAAAAAAAATTCAAACTTTGACTACTGTAAGTTTCATTTATAAATTTTTACAAGATACAATAATTTTATAACCAACAAAAGATATAAAATGTCAAGAAAATATAAAAGAATATGATTGAGCAACATAGATATAAAAGAGTATGTAAATAAATTTTCATCTAAAGAACAATATATATCTTAAATAATTTATTGCTAATATTATCCTAATCAAAGCCTAATTATATTTTTAATGTACATAATAATTATTTTTCTTTCATCATATATTAAATTAATCTATAGAAACATTTAGACCATAAAATGAAAAACTTAATCTACTTCTATCTCAAGATAAGGAAATCATAAATTATTTTCTTTTATTTTCATAATGGTAAAATTAATTATGCACAAGGTCATTAAAATGGGGAAAACAAGCAAGAAAACTCCACCTAAATAAATCGACTTTGCTATGGAGTGTCAACAGAACGATGACGGCGAAGCTAGTAATAGCGTGAGCAATGACGATGGTGAATAACAAAGACAATGGTGTCAACAACACCATGTAGTAGCTACTACGACATTGATGGGTTGTGGCGACGACAATAATTGGGAACAAAAAGGGCAGGCGTGTGAAAGAAATGAGTCGATGCCTGAAATGAGGAAAGAAGAAGAAGACTGGTGATGAGGGAAAGGGTTGCGGTAGCTTGCAACAAAGGGAAAGTGGCAAAAAGGGTTGGTGGCTACTCGTAGGAAAAAGAAATATCACAGTAAAGAGGTTGCTCATGAGAAGAGGAAGGCTAGGGTTTTTTTAGGTTATGGTTTGAGATATTTAAAGAGATGGTTATTTGGGGAAGAAGAAGAAGTCACAGGAGAGCAAAGTGTAGTTGGAACTTTTTAATTACATTTTTACAAAAAAAGACCAATAAGTGTTGAAATTTACAGCTACATCCCTATATTTACAAAAAAAAAAACCTACCTTCCCCCTCCCCTTAAAAAAAAATTTGGTACTCCAAATTTAGTTGTTTACCTAAAGAAAAGAGATAAGGAAATCATTCTTGCATGTCTTCTTCACACTCTTAAGTGCCCTCTCGATCAGAGTGATGTTGCCAGACCACTTTCAGTAAATGCACATTTTCTTGCCAAGTTGGTGTTCGACATTCCTCATAAATAACATTGGGATACAGAGGTGTCGTCAAACTATTAAATAGATGAGATGGTCATGGAATATATTTTTGCAACATCGACATATGAAACACATTATGTACTGCTAGTGAAGGTGGTAGAACAAGTCTATTGACCACTAGGCCCACCCATTCAAGAATCTGAAAGGGCCTAATGAATCTCGGAGGTAACTTTCCTTTAACTCTAAATCTCTTAATACCCTTGATAGGAGATACGCGAAGGAATACGTGGTCTCCCTCTGAGAACTTTAGTTCTCTTCACCTCTTATCTGCATAGCTTTTTTGTCTACTATGTGTTATCAATAGTGTTTATTTAATCATTTTCACCATCTCTACGTCTCTCTAAATGCAATGTGGACTAAGTAGTTGATGTTTTCCCACTTCATTCCATAACACAGGTGATCTACAAGCTCTTCCAGGGTTTCTATAGGATCATGCAAGGCTAAACCTCTACTCTACCAAGATCATTTCAAGTTCTCTCCTAAGTGATGAATAATCCGTTTCGAGGAGAGCCTTGGTGAAAATGTCAGGTAAGTTGGACTTACATTCTATGTAATTAAGTTTAATGTCCCCCTTGGCCACATGATTTCTAATGAAGTGATGCTTCACTTCAATGTGCTTTGTCTTAGAGTGATGTACTGAATTTTTGGTCAAATTTATGGTACTCACATTGTCACAATAAACTTTGACATTGGCGTATTGTAGCTCATAGTCCTCTAGAGTGTGTCTCATACAAAGTAATTGAGCCACACAACGACCCATAGTCACATATTCGGCCTCGGTGGTGGACAAAGCAACACAAGGTTGCTTTCTACTACTTCAACTAACGAGGGAGGATCCAAGAAATTGGCATCCACTACTAGTACTCTTCCTATTCAACTTGCAATCTGCATAGTTAGAATCGGTGTACCCAATCAAATCAAAAGATTTTGTCCTAGGGTACCAAAGTCCTACATTTAGTGTGCCTTTGATACATCTTAGAATTCTCTTAACGACCACTAAATGGGATCCTTTGGCACATGATTGGTATCTAGCACACATACCTACCACAAATAAAATGTCAGGTCTACTAGTGATTAAGTATAAAAGGCTACCAATCATGCTTCTATAAAGCTTTAGGTCAATTGATTTACCTTCTTGATCATTATCTATCTTTGTGTTGGTTGCCATAGGAGTTGATACTACCTTAGCATTTTCCAAATCAAATTTCTTAATCATTTCTTTAGCATATTTAGTTTGGTAGACATGAATTCCTTCATTAGTTTGTTTGACTTGTAAGCCTAAGAAGAAATTTAATTCTCCAACTAGACTCGTTTCAAACTCATTCTCTATGTTTTTGAAAAAGTCTTGAAGGAGTTCATCATTTGTTGACCTAAAAATGATGTCATCAATATATATTTTCGCTACAAAGATATCCTTTGATTTTGACTTTATGAAGAGAGTTTGATTTACTTTCCCCCTTCTAAATCCTTTAGAAAATAAGAAAGATGACAATCTTTCATACCAAGCCCGGGGAGCTTGTTTTAACCTGTATAAAGTTTTTCTAAGTTTGTATACATGGTTTGGATAGTCTACACTCTCAAACCCGGGAGGTTGTTCTACATATACTTCTTCCTTAATGAACCCATTTAGGAATGACAATTTTACATCCATTTGATGGAGTTTAAAACCCATGTAAGAGGCATATCCTAATAGGATTCTAATTGATTCTAACCTAGCAACCGGGGCATAGGTTTCATCATAGTCAAGTCCTTCAACTTGATTGAAGCCCCTTGCAACTAACCTAGTCTTATTTCTTGTTATATTTCCTTGATCATCTAATTTATTCCTAAAGACCCATCTTGTAGTAACAATTGTGCTATCATTGGGTCTAGGGACTAGCTCCCATACTTGACTCCTTTCAAGTTGAGCCAATTATTCTTGCATTGCAAAGATCCAATCTGGATCAAGTAATACATCATTGATTGATTTTGGCTCAATTTGGGAGATGAGAGCTACTTGACTAGTGGGAGATCTATGGAAAGACCTAGTTCTAACACTTTGAGATAATTCTCCTACAACTTTGTCTAAAGGATGATTTTGATGAACTCTTATTGTTCTAGGAGGTGTATTAAATTGATTTTGATCATGATTATCCTCAATCCTCCTTTCATCATCGAAATCTTTTCTTACTCCCCCTTGATCATTATCCCCTAAGGTCAAGTCTTGAAATTTTTTGGTAATATCTTGATTTTTGTCATTGATATCATTATCAATGGGGGATTTCCAAGGGTAAGTTGTAGAGGCTTCATCAAATTGAACATTTGAGGATTCCTCAATCTTTTGAGTTTTCTTGTTATAAACTCTATACCCTCTACTAGTGGATGAGTATCCAACTAGGATTCCCTCATCCGCTTTTGACTCAAGTTTTCCTAATTTGTCTTTGGTGTTTAAGATGTAAACTTTGCATCCAAAGACATTGAAGTAATGAATTGTAGGAATTGTGCCATTCCATAATTCAAAGGGTGTTTTTCCTAAAAACCTATGGATTAAAACCCTATTTTGGATATAGCAAGCAGTATTAACCGCTTCCGCCCACAAGTAGCTAGGAAGTGAATATGCATTAAGCATAGTCCTAGCCGCCTCTTGTAGGGCATGATTTCTCCTTTCCACCACACCATTTTGCTGGGGTTTTCTAGAACAAGAGAATTCATGCTTATACCCTTGTTCTAAGCAAAATTTTGAGAAATTAGAATTCTCAAATTCTCCACCATGATCACTATGGATTCGGTTGATTTTGAGATTTCTTTTATTCTCTACTCTTTTGCTAAAACCTATGATTATTCCTAAGGTTTCATCCTTATGTTTCATAAAATATACCCATGTGTATCTAGAGAAATCATCAACAATGACTAAACAAAATTTACTACCATTCAAAGAAGGAGTACTATGACAATCAAATAAATCTAAATGAATAAGCTCTAATGGTAAGGAAGTGCTAGTTAAAGTTTTACCCTTGTGTGATGACTTTGATTGTTTTCCTTCTTGGCATGCATCACACATCTAGTCTTTAATGTACTTCACTATTGGCAATCCTTTCACTAGCTCCAATTTAGCTACTTTGGCTATGTTCTTCATGTTGATATGCCCTAATCTCCTATGTCATAGCCAACTTTCTTCTTCTTTTGCCATAAGACACTTAGGGGAAACGTTAGAAGCATAGGATAAATCAACATAATAAATATTGGATTTCCTATATTCTACTAACATACAATCATTTAATTTCTTATGTCTTATAAAGCACTTTGTGGAACTAAATTCAACATTAAAATTTGCATCACAAAGTTGACTAACACTAAGTAAGTTAAATTTCATATTTTTGTCTAAAAATACCTTATGAATAGCAAGTTTTGGGGATACCTAAATTGTGTCTTTTCCTAAAATTTTATGTTCGCCACTATTTCCAAATGACACGGTCCCCTTGCTAAGATGGTTGATTGTGGAAAATTTGCTCACATCTCCGGTCATATGTCTTGAGCAACCACTATCAACAATCCACATGCTTGGTCCTTCTACCTAAACAACATGAAAAACACAAGCCTTAGGCACCCAAATTTTTGGACCGGTAGCATTAACTACATAACTCTTGGGAACCCAAGCCTTTCTAACCTTGCTCCTAAGTGTTGCTTTTCTACTAATTAGGGAGGCAAAGGCTACTTCTTTTTCCTTAGGTCTATATCCTATTCCGGCCTTGTTGTAAATATCCCTTTGGTCCCTAAGTATCATGTCAAGGTATTTTGAGCCATTTGTAAATTTCTCTAAACATGCTCTTAATTCACCTATTTCCTTTTTAAGTTCATCATTTTCATCCATAAGTGAACATGCATCATTACAAGAAGGTTCTACATTCTTATTTACTTGATTTCTATTTTCAAATCCTTAATCCTAGATGTTGATATATTTAATGCATTTTGAAGCCATACAATGGTTTTGTACAATAATTCTATCATGTTAGGGCAATCAACGCATGTATGATGTGGTTTTGATGTGTGTGGAAAAGGGTTTAAGTTAGGACTGTTATGTGATTTGATATGTGTGTTGAAGTAGTGCAAGACTTAGTAATTCACACATTTGTTGGATTGACGAAAGCATTGGTGGTTTCACCATCTCATGGCTTGGGTCTTTGAGTTGGTGAAGGACGACATTGTGAAGCCATGTGCTTGGTGCATCCGAGGGACTGCCAGATGAGGAGGATTGAAATGAAGCCAAGGAAGCAAACTTCAGGGCAAGATGCCAAGGATGACATTGTGAAGTCGTGCGCTTAGTGCATCCGAGGGGCGTGGCCGGACGAAGAGAGCTTCGGCGAGATACTTTGAGGGAGATGAGAGAATGAGCAATTTGTAAACGGTAGCTCATAGATGAACTTGGTCGAATGGCTAAGTCAAGTGTCAGATGCTCAATTGAGTAGGTTGAGGTTTTACTTGACAAGTCAGATGCTCAAACTAGGGTTTGAGGTTTTACCTGACATATGGTTATGTTGGACGCTCAAACATTAGTTTGAGGTTTCTACCCGACGAATGAGAATGTCAGATGCTCAACCAAGTGGGTTGAGGTTTTACCCGACCATTAGGTGCTCAAATAAATGTTTGTTTGAAGTTTTACCCGACACTAGTCGACTAATATAGATATCAGTCGACTGCTCTCGGTCGATGGCACTCGATCGGTGTTCGACTGAAGCTTTCTGGCCCAACAGTCGACTACTAGGGTTTGGTAGTCGACTGCTCGACCATCAGTCGACTACCAAGGGGTGGCAGTCGACCAATCGAGGTGAATTTGGGCACAGAAGGTTTTGAAGTCGACTGATCGCTTCGGACACTCGACTGATGAATCCATCAGTCGACTGATGGAGATCATCAATCGACTGATGTGGGAGTCGTTACCTGGAAGCCAACATGGATGAAGCCGTTGGGAAGCAAATACTACAGTAGCAGTCGACTTATTGCTGCATCAGTCGACTGCTAGCTACCCAATGGGAAGAATGACCTCTTTCCTATAAGAAGAGGCCTTGGGTGCTCTTGGGAGGCTAATGCTTCTACTCTAAACTTCCCCCAAGTGCCTAAACGATTTTTTACTCCTCTTCCTTGTGTTTATTTACATCTTATTATAAGAGGGAGTAATTGTTGTAAGAAAGGTTTACCTCCAACTTGAAGGAGAGATTAGTGATTGGTTAAGGAGTGATTCACCTGGAACGAATCGTTCGTGGATTAGCGGCATGGGCCGTGAACCATGTTACGTCTCCGGTGTTAGCATTTATTCTTATTCCTTCTTGTGTTTTTGTCTTAATTGTTTGTTTAGCTTTGTTTCCACTGCACTAACCTTAATCATAGACAATCAAGAAGTGATCGAGTTCCATCGTATACGAAGAAGGCTATTCACCCCCCTCTAGTCGGCCATCGATCCTCCAATAAGTGGTATAAGAGCGAGGAGCTTTTCGCAGACTCATCGCCAACACAAGCACGACAAGATGGCCAGCTCCAACATTCATCCACTCATGTTTGAGGGCGACTTCACATGGTGAAAGAAGCGTATGAAGGTATTTTTCAAGATCAATTTTGATATCATGTTAATAATGGAAAACGATTTCGAGATACCTACAGACGAAGAAGGGAGAATGCTAGAAAAATCAAGATGGACCAAGAAGCAAAGAGAGGAGCACTTGGCGAATTCAAAGGCCAAGCACCATCTATACAATGTGCTCCCTCAACAAGAGATCAACCAAATTGCGAATGCTCAAGTGCCAAAGAAATGTGGGAGAAGCTAGTAGAGCTTCATGAAGGCACTTCCGAGGCGAATCTTGCAAGAAGAGACCTCCTTCGATAACAATTCTCTAAAATTAAGTTAGAAAAGGAAGAGAAGGTATTATCTTTACATTTATGCTTTAAATAAGTAATAACCGATTTATTAAGTGTAGGAGAGAAACTATCAAACCGGAATATGATAATGAAGGCGATAGACGCATTCCTCTGGTCTTCAAAATGGAGCTCCATGGTGGACTCTTTTTACATCTCCAAGAATCTAGAGGTAAGTACTCTAGAAGAATTCTTTTCAACTATGGATTTACATTAGACTAGGCTTGAAGGAATAGTAGAAGAACAAATCAAGCCATTAAGGGGTTTGACACTTATCGCCGACAAAGGGAAGAAGAAGAAGGAGACTCCACCCTCTTCATCCGATGAAGAATCCTCCTCCATGGATAGCAATGAAGAAGCCTATATAGTAAGAAAGGTGAGACGTGCATTAAAAAGCTTTAAATTTAACAAGTTTCATGATAGGAGAAGGAGGAGGGTGATTTTCTACAATTGCCAAGGAGAGGGGCACATGAGGGATGAGTGTCCCTTATTGAAAAAAAGCAAAGATGGAAAGAAGAAACATTACAAGAAGAAGAAAGGGAGCAAGAAGAAGGATGAAGAGAAGAAATTGAAAGAAAAAGGGAAGACAAAAGCCCACAACCTTAAAGCCATAAGATGGGATGATCCATCATCATCATCGGAAGAAGAAGATGTCACGCCCGCCCTTTTTGGACCAGAAGTCCGGAGGGGCGGCGCGTGACGCGACCGTACATACATACACTTCTTACTACTTACAGCGGAAGACTTTAGACACATTTTTTTTTCTTTTAAAACATAAACATGCATTGACATATATAGATACTTCTTCTTAACATAGAGCATGCATCATAACATATATAGATACTTCTTCTTACTTCTTCCTTACATCTTCTTATTAACATAGAGCATGCATCATAACATATATAGATACTTAGTGCTTAGTTAAAGTTCATAAACATCATCATCATAAGGAGACATAAATAAGGACATCCATAAACGTCATCATCATAGGGAAACATATATATAAGGACATAACGGATCTTCTCCACCATGCCACTACCACACACATTTGGCCCCTCCTGCTGCTCCCTTTTAGTTTATCCATCCCTTACCCTTATCTTCAGTATGAGGGAAAGATAAACTATAAGCACATAGGCTTAGTAAGATCCTATCCTACTCACAAAAACCATACATCGACATTAATCATGGAATGTAACATTCATAACATATAAGCAACATAACATGTAACATACATGGGGTAAGCAACTTAACATGTAGCATAAGTAACAAAAGTAACATAACATGTAACATACATATCATAGCAGCATATCATGTAAATATATGACTTAATCAAACATGACATACAACATATGTAACATAGCAACATATACATGTCATATCAACATAACATACAACCTATATATGACATATCAAACATAACATACATCACATGTAACATAGCAGCATAAACATGACATATCAAACATAACATGCAACATATATATATGACATATCAACATAGCATGTGAACCTAACAATCAAATCATGTAAACATATGCAGGATGCTTTTTGAAAATATATATTATAGGTACGTAACATAAATCTCAACATATTTGGGCCCGACATTGTACCACTTCTTCTTCATAATACAAGATCCCTAAATAGACCCGAGGTAGCAAGTCTCGAACCTACTAGGTTACTAGGCCCGATCTTAGTCCGTTGACCTAGGGCAATCGTCATAGCGTAGAAGCCCATCCTAGGCCCGAGTCTTACTCCATCGACCTAGGGCATCTTGGAGCCCATCCCGTACTAGGCCCGATCTTAGTCCGTCGACCTAGGGGCAATCATACATAGAGGCCCATCCTAGGCCCGAGTCTTACTCTATCGACCTAGGGCATCTTAGGAGCCCATCCCTTTTGACCTTGTTAAGGTCTTGGTACAAGCCATGCAGAAGGTAAAATACTTATATGCTTTTATTATCACATAGCTTATTTCATTTTGCAAACATAGCATACTTCATTTCCTAACACATCATACTTCACTTCGTGAACATATCATTTTTCATTTCATAACATATCATACTTCATTTTCATAATCATATCATATTCATTTCATAATCATATCGTTTTTCATTTCATAATCATATCATATTTCATTTCACAACATATCTTAAATCACATACACATAGGGCATGTCATAAGGCATAAACATCAAGAGTAAGTAAACACTAACCTAAAGCATGTTATCTTCATCTAGCATCATTTAATATCACAAGTCAACATGAATTCACCCAACATAAAACACATGTTAACCTAACCTAGAGCATGTTAAAGGACAATGGTTGGCCGAATGGTTCATGTAGGTTTTTAGGGCTAGTCTTTTAACCTAATTCAATTAACATACTAACAACATCATATGCATACAAAACATGGAATAAAACTTCATTGGAGCATCAATACAAGGGGGGTGGCCGAATGGTCCATGTAGGTTTTTAGGGCTAGTCTTTTAACCTAATTCAATTAACATACTAACAACATCATATGCATACAAAACATGGATTAAAACTTCATTGAATCATCAAAATAAAGGGGTGGCCGAATGGTTCAAGGGGATTTTAGGGTTAGACTTTTAACCTAATCCAATTAACATACTAACAACATCATATGCATACAAAACATGGATTAAACTTCATTTAATCACCAAAAACCACATGTTGGCCGAATAGTCCTTAGAGGTTTCTAGGGTTAACTTTTAACCTAATTCATTCTACCTCCTAACATCATCATTTGCATGTAAAACAAGATATAGAACTTCAATAAAACACAAAAAATCCATGTTGGCCGAATGGTTCATAGGGGTTCCTAGGGTTAACTTTTATCCTAATTCATTCTACATCTTAACTTCATCATGTGCATGTAAAATATGGTATAGAACTTCAATAAAACACCAAAAATCCATGTTGGCCAAATGGTTCATAGGGGTTCCTACACAAACAATCAACCGAAAGCTACTCGTATGCAGGTGAGGGATACTTACATCCTTCGCTTTGCTTTTAGTGGGAAGATGACCTAAGGAAAAGCCAAACCTAGCCTTCTCTTTGCTTGGATGGGGTTCGGCCAAAGGATGAAAATGGAGAGGGAGAGGAATAGATTTCAGTGAGGAAGAAGAAGAGAAGAGGAGAAAATAAATTTTGTAACTCATGCCCCCTCATTCCCCCTATTTATCCACTTGAAGAGTCCCTTGATCTCCCTTACACTTAACCATAATTTCCCCTATTCCTCTAATGATAAAATCTTATTGGGCTTCTGGTTAGTGGGTGCATCTATAGGGCTTGGCTATCTCTAGAGGTTTGGGGTTCAATTCCTAGGCCTTGCATCCCTTTTGGCTTATTTTCTTTTATTTTTGAAAAAGCCCACATAAAGCCCATTATCATCAAGCCAACAATTCTTGTAAAATTGCTAGAAATTTTACGGGCATTACAGAAGAATCCTTCACAAGCCTTGCACTAATGACAATAAATGACTTGGACTCCACCTCCTCTGAAAAAAGGAGAAACAAGCTCAAGTGTAGGGGGAGTATCCTCATCGGAATCGGAGGAAGAAGATATGGTAAGTATGGTAAGAAATCTTCCTACTCAAGAAATTATTTCTATGATTTCTAGTCTTACTAGAGATTTATTTAGGAGTAAGAAGAAAAATAAATGCATGCTTGATGATATTAGAAAATTAGAAGAAAAGATAGAAAATGCATGTTTAAATGTTAATGATAATGCTTCATCTTCTATGACTAGTGATGCATGCTTAGTAGAAGAAAATATGGCTTTAAGGGAAAAGGTAGATCATTTAATTAAGGCCCTAGAGAAATTCACAATAGGCTCCAACACTCTAAACATGATCATTGGGAGCCAAAGGACAAGCTTTAACAAGAAAGACCTAGGATATAAGGCAACCAAGAATGAAAAGGCCTATCATTGTCTAATTGCTAAGGGACAAACAAAAACTACAATGGTAGCTAGGAAATGGATCCCAAAGGAGTATTTGGCGAACCCTATTGGAAAGAATTTATATTGGGTTCCCAAGTCCATCCTTAGAGGTTAGAGAAACCTAGGATAGTCAACCACGGTTGGACTTAATTTATATCATGATAAATGGTTGACTTAGGATGATGTGGGTAGTGATATTTGAATTATAAGCATGGTGGATGATGTGAGTATAATGTTTAAATCATGATACTTGATATACATCTTTATAATCATGATTCATGATTTAAATGATAGTGTTGGGTGATGATAATGTGTGACCTATGAATTGAATGATATACTTGATTTATCATGATGGGTAGTAAAGGATAATACTTGAATTCATGGTCATGCTTGTTGATACTTAACCTTGATAGAAATTGCATGAAATTGTATGGTTAAGTATAAATACCTTTAGCCACATCTCACACTCACTATAGGATAACTTGATTGAAAATATAGTATGGGTGAGATGTTAGGTTGATACAAATGGTCCACTAATGCGTATGACATTTAGATGGTCATTTACAAGTATCATGATAGCAATAATAGATCAATCATGGAGAAAGCATATGTTTAATTCATAGACATATTGCCAAAAGATCATGGTTGGATATTTCAAATGTTTTCAAAACCATTTCTTATCTTATAATCTGTGTATTCATGTTTTAAATCATTTCAAGGAAAAACTAGTTCTTAAAGTTGATACATGATTGAAGGTTTTTGCAACTTTTGAGTTTTTTCCAAATGTTGGAAAATTGAATGATTTTTCATGAAAAAACAATTTTTCATTGATAAAGGGCTTTACAAGAAATGTGTTTTCAAATTTTCATGATTTTTTGAATTTTCTATAATTTTTAATGCATTTTTGAAATCGGGTTCCGAAATCAGAAAAGCTGAAAATTGAGTGCCAGTCAACTGATCATTTGATACAGTCGACTGATGTACTGTGCACTAGCACAGTAACCTGTTATATCAGGTTTTAAGTTTGTTTTGGTATTTTTCTTCCTTTGGACTTAATGTCATGCTTGTATAACATATGTTTAATGTTTTTGATGGTGTCAAAGGGGGAGAAATGGTTAAGTTTAAGTTAATCATGCTAGGAGTGAAATTAGCATGTGTTAAGGGGGAGTTACATGTATTAAGGGGGAGTGTTTGATACTCATATTTGATTTACATGATTTCTTGCCTTATGTATTTTGGTTAATGTTTTACCTAACTTAAACGGATTGTCACATATCAAAAAGAGGGAGATTGTTAGGGCAATCAACCCAAGTATGATGTGGTTTTGATGTGTGTGGCAAAGGTTTTAAGTTAGGATTGTTATGTGATTTGATATGTGTGTTGAAGTCGTGCAGGACTTAGTAATTCACACATGTGTTGGCTTGATGAAAGTATTGGTGGGTTCACCATCTCATGGCTCGGGTCTTTGAGTCGCTGAATGACGACATTGCGAAGCCGTGTGCTTATTGCATCCGAGGGATCGCCAGACGAGGAGCATTGAAGTGAAGCCAAGGAAGCAGACTTCAGGGTGAGACGTGAAGGATGACATTGTGAAGTCATGCACTTGGTGCATCCGAGGGACGTGGTTGGACGAAGAGAGCTTCGGCGAGGGACTTCGTGTTGGATCGATCGGATCGCTAGAGGGGGGGGGTGAATAGCGATAGAAACTTTTTAGTACGAATTCGTTTTTAAAAAAAAAACTTATATGCAGCGGAAAGATAAACAAAACAAAAAGTAAAGGAGACAATAGACACAAGAGATTTACTTGGTTCGTAGCCGAAGGCTACTACTCCAAGGCCCTAGTGGTCCTTGACCACGTACGGAGGGCAAACTACTAAAGAACTCCCCCTCGTTGGAGGTAGGAGTTAGACGGATACAAAAAGCCCGAGGTAGAAGGACACTCCCCCTCTCCTCGTTATAATGAAAGCTTTACTAAAAGGAATAAACTGAAATACAATTTAGAACTTTCGTTACCGACGACTTTAAAGGTTGGAGGTTGAAGCTCTAGTCGTCGTCTAGCCGTCGTAGGGATGTCGGAGAGTCGGAGCGTATCGGAAGCACTTGGAAGCTTTTGAATTAATGAAAAACCCTAGGTTTGGCCCTCCTTTTATAGCCTTTGAGCCCCTCATCGAATGGGTCTTTAGCCAATCACAAATGGGCACAAAACCCCTTGAAAAATGGTGATAACTCTTGACTACTCGAGGCTGATCCTTTGACCAGCAGTCAACTGATGGCCATCATCACGCTGATGGCGATCGATTATTGTCGACCTTCGACGATCGTTTGACGGTCGAGTCCTCCAAGTCGGCAATGATCGATGCTAGCTGCAAGGCAAGGTTAGCTCAACAAAAATATAATTTCGATGGTCGTCGACCATCCGATCTCGACCTAGACCATCTATAAGAAGTCTTTGGTCGGATCTACGCTTAAGATCATCCCCGTAAAGAGGATACGACCTTACTTACGCCGCAACACGAGCTTACCTCGATTTACGTGTTGCTTTTCTTCCGCCTTCCACTCAATTCCTTCTCCCTCCTCTTGAGTGTCGCCCACCACCGCGATTTCCTAGCCTATGAGATAACAATATATTCTTAACTTTGTATCATTTGCTATAATCAAAACATAGGTTCGACTTAGGTGCCTACTGCACCTACAATCTCCCCCTTTTTGATTTATGGCAAACCCACATACAAAGTTAAGTAAATAGCAAGCATGAAGAGTAATAATGTGCATGAGAAACAAAAATATGAAGATTAAGTTGGAGTAGTAAGGATTTTCTTCAAGTACTCCCCCTTGAGGAAACCTCCCCCTTGACCGAGGGTGAGTCTTGAAGAAAGACCTTAATCCTCCCCCTTGAGGGTTGCTTTAAGTAATTAACATTACTTAAAGTTGGCCTTAGTAAAACGTTTTAGTTAAGCCCTTTCTCCCCCTTAAGTAAAACATTAACGACATAAAGTTTAAAAAATAAATTTAAGTAAAACGTAGACGGCACAAATAAGTTTAAGTTAAGAATTCTTTGGCCTTTTGGTAAAAGTTAATTAAGTTTTAACTTTTGGTTTAAATATGAAGTAAGAGTTAAGTTATCAAAAAAAATTTTGACCCCTTAACTTTGGCCTTTTTCTCCCCCTTTTGCCGTATATCGAAAAGAGTAAGGGGTGTGTGGAAAACAAAATAAGTGTTAAATTTAAGGTCCAAGCATGTTCCCCATTTTTTATAAAAAAAAATATACTAAAAATAAGCTCATCTATAAAATGTTCGACTCATATTTGACTTGATTGATATGTAAGATCAACCAGTCCTGGTCAGAGTCGGTTAGTATGTATGATTATACTCCGTGGTTCATAGCGATGCACTAGCTCTACATCTGGAACCAGGAGTAAGGTCCTAACATCTCACGCCCATCTACATGGCTAAGTACACAAACACATTAGTCCTATGTGTTGTGAGATGTACTGGCTCCTTAAATCTATAGGTGCATGATATCTAAGGTATGTCCTATGCTAGTTCCATAAAAATGAAATTAAAGAAATAGTAGTAAGAACATATAATTTGCATGTACCTATTATATTACGCACACGCCCAATTTTTGTCTTAATAGACTAAATTCGGCTTCGGGTAGGGGTTTAGTAAATAGATCTGCCAAGTTAGACTTCGATTCGACGTATTCGAGGTGTATGACTCCGTTGGCCACATGTTCTCGAATGAAATGGTGTTTGACCTCTATATGTTTGGTCCTAGAGTGACATATCGGATTCTTTGTAAGATTAATTGAACTAATGTTATCTACGTGAAATTTAGTATTCGTAAAGTCTAACTTAAAGTCGCGGAGAGTGTGCTTCATCCAAAGAAGTTGCGTGATGTCAGGCCCGCCCTTCCGGGACCCTAAATGTCCGGAGAGGCGGCGCGTGACGCGACCGTACATACATTACATACAGCGGAAGACTTTATACATACTTCTTAATTCTCACAGCGGAAGACTTTAGACATACTTCTTAATACCCTTTTTTTTTTTTTTTTCTTTTAAACATAAACATGCATTAACACATATATACATATATATATATATATACTTCTTCTTCTTAGCATAGAGTATGCTTCATAGCGTGGATAGATACTTCTCCTTACTTCTTCTTTACTTCTTCTTCTTAACATAGAGCATGCATCATATATGCAGATACTTAGCGCTTAGTAAATTCATAACATCATCATCATAAGGAGACATAAGTGAGGACATGAATAGACATCTTTATCATAGGTAAACATGTTTAGACCTAACGGATCTTCTCCACCATGCCACTACCACACACCTTGGCCCCTCCTGCTGCTCCCTTTAGTTTATCCATCCCTTACCCTTATCTGCAGTACGAGGGAAAGATAAACTATAAGCACATAGGCTTAGTAAGATCCTGTCCTACTCACTAAAACCATACGTTATCATAAATCATGGCATGCAGCATTCACAACATAGAAGCAATATAACATGTAACATACTTGGTGTCATCAACTTAACATGTAGCATAAGTAACGTAAGTAAAATATAGCATGGATCATCGTATCATCAAACATAACTTGTAGCATGTAACTTAACAATCATGACATACATATGCAAGATGCTTTTGAAAATATATATACTAGGTACGTAAATATATATCTCAACATATTTGGGCCCGACATTGTACCACTTCTTCATTATCATAGCGCGCATCCCTAAATAGGCCCGAGGTAGCAAGTCTCGAACCTAATAGGTTCCTAGGCCCGAGTCTTATTCCATCGACCTAGGGGCAATCGTCATAGCGTAGAAGCCCATCCTAGGCCCGAGTCTTACTCCATCGACCTAAGGCATCTTGGAGCCCATCCCGTACTAGGCCCGAATCTTATTCCATCGACCTAGGGGCAATCATACATAGAAGCCCATCCTAGGCCCGAGTCTTATTCCATCGACCTAGGGCATCTTAGGAGCCCATCCCTTCTTTGGACCTTGTTAAGGTCTTGGTACAAGCCATGCAGAAGGTAAAATACTTATATGCTTACTGTACTACATGTCTTATTAACATAGCATAGCATACTTCGTTTCATAACACATCATGCTTCATTTCATTAACATAGCATAGCATACTTCATTTCATACACCTCATGCATCACTTCGTTAACATAGCATAGCATACTTCATTTCATACACATCATTCTTCATTTCATTTTCATGACATGGCATAATTCATTTCATACACATCATGCTTCATTTCATTTACATAGCATGGCATACTTCATTTCATAACAACATAACTTATTTCATTAACATAGCATGGCATGCTTCATTTCATAACAACCTAACTTATTTCTTTAACATAGCATGGCATACTTCATTTTATAACAACATAACTTATTTCATTTTCATAGCATGGCATACTTCATTTCATAACAACATATCCTATTTCATTAACATAGCATGGCATACTTCATTTCCTAACAACATAACTTATTTCATTAACATAACATAGCATACAATTCATGGTATGGACTTCATTGTACCCTAAAGACCCAAGGTGGCCGAATGGTCCATGTAGGGCCTTTAGGTTTAACCTGACCTAATCCCTTTTTTAAACCTTAACCTCATCATCTAGTTACAAAACATAGTATGAAACTTCATTGAAACCCTATAGTGGGTTTGGAATAGAACTATAGTGTTCATTAGGTTAGCTTTTGTTCTAACCCACTTTAAACCCTAAAATCATCATCTAGTTCCCATAATATGGCATGGAACTTCATTGAAACCCTAAAGTAGGGTTTTCAGCGAATAGGTCTTGTTGTTCCTTAGGGTTAGCTTTTTGTTCTAATCCGTTTTAAACCCTAAAATCATCATCTAGTTCCCATAGTATGGCATGGAACTTCATTGAAACCCTAAAATAGGGTTTGGCCGAATAGAACTAAAGTGTTCATTAGGGTTAGCTTTTGTTCTAACCCACTTTAAACCCTAACATCATGATCTAGTTATAAACATAGCATAAACATAGCATAGAGCTTCCTTGAGACCCTAGTTCATGACTTGGCCGAATGGGTCATGGAGGCCTCTAGGGTTAGATCTTTACCCTAATCCCTATAACATGCTAACATCATCACTTGCAAGCAAAAACAAGATATAACTTCAATAAAACACTAACAAAACTCATGTTGGCCGAATGGTTCTTAGGGTTTCCTAGGTTTAACTTTTGACCTAATCCATTTTAAGCCCTAACATCATCATCTAATTACAAAAGCATGGCATACAACTTCATGGAAACCCTAGATCATATCTTGGCCGAAAATAACTATATAGATTTCTTTTAAAAACGCCAACCAAGCTACTCAGATCAGTGAGGATACTTACATCCTTCGCGTTGCTTTTGGTGGAGAAGACAACCTAAAGAACCAACCTAGCCCTAGCTTTCTTGCTTGGATGAGGCTCGGCCAAAAGAGGGGAAATGGAGAGGGAAGCCTTGGAATTTCGGTGAGAAGAGGAAGAGAAGAAGAGAGGAAGTAGACAATTTCAATCTTCCCTCTTCTTTATAAAGGGGGGAGGAAGAGAAGTTCCTCTTTTCTTTTTCTATGCCTCTTCATTTACCCTTAGTTCCATTTATCTATAGTTCCCCCCCTTTCCTTAATCATACAATCCTATTGGGCTTATGGTTAGTGGGTACATCTATAGGGCTTGGCTATCTCTAGAGGTCTGGAGTTCAATTCCTAGGTCTTGTATCCATTTTTGGCTTATTTTCTTTTGTTTTGGAAAAAGGCCTACATAAAGCCCATTATCATCAAGCCAAAAATTCTTGTAAAAATTGCTAGGAATTTTACGGGCGTTACACGTGACACACTCACCCATCGCGATGTATTCGGCGGTAGATAAAGCAACACAGTGTTATTTCCTACTGCACCAACTCACTGACTCGAGCCGAGAAGTTGACAACAACCACTCGTGCTCTTTCTATCGAGCTTACTACTGGCATAATCCGAATCGGAGTAGCCGATTAGTTCGAACTCCGTAGATCTAGGGTACCAAATACCAACGTTAAGTGTACCCTTAAGATATCTAAGGATACGCTTAACTAGGGTTAGGTGAGACTCCTTAGCACAGGTTTGAAACCTGGCGCACATACTTACTGCGAATAGGATGTCGGGTCGACTCGCAGTTAAGTATAGGAGACTCCCTATTACGCTCCTATAGTATTTTAAGTCAATGGACTTACTTTCTAGGTCTTCTCCTATGTTAACATTTATCGCCATTGGGGTGTTTATTACCTTAGCGTCTTGCATTTCAAATCTTTTAATTAACTCCTTAGTGTATTTTTGTTGATATAGGTATATACCATCCTTAGTTTGTTTAATTTGTAGACCTAAAAAGAAACTTAACTCGCCTACCAAGTTCATTTCGAACACACTTTCCATGAGTGAAACGTACTCGTTTAGTAAGGCTAAGTTAGAGGTTCCAAAAATTATATCGTCTACGTAAATTTGAGCTATGAATATTTCTTTACCTAAGGTTTTTACAAAGAGAGTTGGGTCAACTAAGCCTTGGTTAAACCCTTTTGACTTAAGATGGATTGAAAGTCTCTCGTACCAAGCTCGGGGAGCTTGTTTAAGTCCATAGAGAGCTTTCTTAAGTTTTAGAACATGGTCGGGTTTATCTAGATTTTCGAATCCGGGGGGTTGGCTAACATAAACTTCTTCTTTAATGTATCCATTTAAGAATGCCGACTTAACATCCATTTGAAACAGCTTAAATCCTCGATGTGCGGCATAATCTAGCAACATTCGAATGGATTCGAGTCTAGCTACTGGGGCATAGGTTTCGTCGTAATCTAAGCCTTCGACTTGGCTAACCCCTTTGGCGACTAACCTAGCCTTGTTTCTAACTACTTCACCTTTATCATCAAGCTTATTTCGAAACACCCACCTTGTTCCAATTATCATTTTGTCTTTAGGTGGTGGTACTAATTCCCACACTTCATTCTTAGTAAATTGAGCTAGCTCTTCTTGTATTACAATAATCCAATCGGGATCAAGAAGAGCTTGTTCAATTGATTTGGGTTCTATCTTTGAAATTAAGGAAATTTGACTAAGGTTCCTATAGGATGCTCTAGTTCGAACTCCTAGATTAGGATCTCCTATCACTTGATCGATTGGGTGGTTAGTCTGAATCCTAGATTGGGTTGGGTTTGTATCACCTAATGCTTGATCAATGGGGTGACTTGGTTGAACACTAGTTTGACTCGGATCACTTGTCACTTGGTCGACAAGAGAAGTTGGTTGATGTGGATTAGACTCGATCTCAGGGTCGGAGACGAGTTTGGTATCATTGGGCTCAACACTTGGGGTCATTAAAGGTTTTGTAGGTTTGGGTACTTCATCAAATACTACGTTGATAGTCTCCTCGATTCTAAGGGTGTCGTGGTTATATACTCCATAAGCTCGACTTGTAGTCGAGTATCCTAGAAAGATTCCGGTCGTGGTTTTGGATGTAAATTTCCCTAGGTAATCCTTAGTGTTTAGGATATGTACCTTACACCCAAATACCCTAAAGTACTTGATGTTAGGTATTTTATCGTGATAAATCTCGTACGAGGTCTTAATGTGCCTTTTTACCATAAGGATCCTATTTTGGACATAGCATGTCATACTCACGGCTTCTGCCCAAAACCTATCGGGTAGGTCGTATTCGTTCAACATGGTCCTAGCGGCTTCTTATAGAGTTCGATTTTTCTGTTCCACTAGGCCATTTTGCTGAGGGGTCCTAGGGCAAGAGAATTCATGGTGATATCCGTTTAGGTTACAGAAGTCGGTGAACCTTTGATTTTCGAATTCACCACCATGATCACTTCTAAGTCTTTTAACCTTAAGGTCTTTTTGATTCTCGATTAATTTGAATAGATTGATTAATTGATCTAGGGTATCATTTTTATGTTTGATGAACCTAACCCAGGTAAACCTGGAGTAGTCGTCAATTATGACTAAGCAATATTGACTTCTATTGAGTGACTTGGCTCCATGTGAATCGAATAGATCCATATCACGAGAGCTCAAGTACACTTGAGGTTCGTTCTTGGTTAGTTAACTTGTGTTGTGTCCTAGGTTGTTTTCCTTGTTGACAAGCATTCAGATTTTATTAACCAAGTTGTTGAGGTTGGGTAAGCCTCTGACTAAGCCACTCTGACTCATCTTGTGGACGAGTCTTGGGTGCGAGTGACCGAGTCGTCGGTGCCACAACCATGAGTCCTCTTCCTGTGTCATAAGACATTTGGCTGAGGATTTGATTAAGTTAATTGTGTAAATGTTATTTGTCCTAGTTCCTTTGAGTATTGTTTTAGCTGTTTTATTTGTTTTAATTACACATTCATTTTCTAAAAATACGACCTTATAGTTATTGTCACATAATTGGCTTACGCTAAGCAGGTTATATTCAAAATTCTCTACAAGTAATACATTTTTAATAACAAAATTCGAGTTAAGCTCGATATCACCTGATCCGATGATTTTGAGCTTGCCGTTATTCCCAAAGGCTACCGATCCTTGTCGTTTGAATCGAAGCTTTGTGAATTTGAGTTGATCCCCGGTCATGTGTCGGGAGCAACCGCTGTCCAACATCCATTGATCCTACACACAAGGTGATTGGATTGGATGTTAGAATTTTTTTTTTTAAAAAAAAATTGGTTGTAAGTTGTTAAACCTAGGTCATCTCACCTGTGTCTATATGATCAATCATGTTATACTTATTTGTTTTTTGTGAGATGACTTCCAATTAAGTTAATTAAGTTCATTTAGGTTCAAGTAATTTTATGTTAGATTTGGATTTAAACCTAGGCTTGTCAAGTTTACCTTTTCAAGATCATGGCTTCCAGGTCGTGGCGAGGCACAGGGGCCTTCTTTTATCGGATCATCGACCACTTCCTTAGACAAAGCCATTTTCAAGAAAATGATGACTTGACTCACCTAAGACTATCTCCTAGTCTAACTGGTTATTTTTGAAAAGAGGCTCCCCGAGGCTCAATCTTTTTGAAGAATTTTAGTTGGTTATGTTTTTTGAAAAGAGGCTCCCCGAGGCTCAATCTTTTCGAAGAATTTTAGTTGGTTATGTTTTTGAAAAAAGGCTCCCCGAGGCTCAATCTTTTCGAAGAATTTTAGTTGGTTATGTTCGTGTTCTAAGTGAGTTCACAAGTTTTAAAGCACAACTTTTCTAAGTTAAAGCATGCAATTTCTAAGTTAAAGCACACACTTTCTAAGTTAAAACATGCAATTTCTAAGTTAAAGCACAAACTTTCTAAGTTAAAACATGCAATTTCTAAGTTAAAGCACAAACTTTCTAAGTTAAAGCATGCAATTTCTAAGTTAAAGCACAAACATGTTTTGTACTGGCTCCCCCTAGACCGTTGAATCGGTTCGGTCTATCCACATAGTGGATTTGGTCCTTGGGAATCCGATGACGGGTTGGATCCTAGAGTTGAAATCAAAGGTTCTTAGGGACCCATGCTTGGACATGTTTCCTATGTCGACTTACAATCGACATATACGACCTATTAGTCGTGTTTGAGTTAAACCCTAGTCCAGCCTTGTTGTACACGGCCCTTTGAGATCCAAGTAGGAGGTCAAGTCCTTTGGATCCCGAAGTGAACCTTTCCAATGTGTTCCTAAGATCTTTGACTTGACTTTTCAAGAGAGAGTTCTCAACTTCGAGCTTTTCAACTCGAGTTGAGTCCTTCTCTTGAACTCGACTAGTCGAAGAGGTTAGGGAGACCTCGTGTTTGAGGAGTTTAACCTCCTCAACAAGGGTCTCGACCTTGGACTCGGACTTAGCTAACTTCCTAGACAAAAACCTAACCGTATTATGTAAAGTATTAAATAAAGTTCGACTTACTTTAAGGGTATCTTTTGAACCGGATGCGTAATCGTGGCTTGACTTGAAGGTAGCCGTAGTCGAGTCATCCTCGAGTTCGACTCAAGTTAGGTTCGGTCTCGTGTCGACTCAATCGATTTTGCCATGAAGACGTGGTCTTCGTCTTCTTCGGATGACGCTTCTTCCCATGTCGCGTTGAGGGCCTTCTTGTGCTTAGGTGCTTGGTGGTTGAGCTTGGGGCACTCGGACTTGATATGTCCAAACCTGTTACACTCATAACACCTAATATTAGAACTTTTAGGCTTACCTTGGTTGGGTCGAGTTGTGGTTCGCTTTCGTCCCTTGGCTATCCTTCGAGCTAGGTTCATTAGTTCGGCAGTCAACTCCGGGTCAACTTCTTCTTCGGACTCGTCTTCCTCCTCGGTTGGTGGTGGCTTGCTTGCGATTTTCTTCTTCTTTGATCCTGCAAACAAGGCTATACCCCTCTCGGGTTCCGAGTTGGGTGCTCATGTAATTGAAATCGGAAAGAGTTCATCTAACCTAATTTTAGAAAGATCCTTGGAGACCTTGTAGGCATCGACCATGGATGCCCACAAGGTAGTCCTCGGAAACGAGTTTAGAACATACCTTATAAGGTTGCGGTTTTCGACCTTTTGCCCGATTGCGTGTAGGTTGTTGACTATGTCTGGACTCGGGCGTGAAGTTGGGTCGAGGACTCGTGTTCTGCATTTTTAGGTTATATAGTTTATTGAAAAGAAGATCAAACTTACATACCTTGGCCATTCGGTCCCGCCGTGTAGCTCCACTAGTTTCGTCCAAAGATCTTTTGCGCTTATGAAGGGGCCGACACGATTTAGCTCCTCCTTGGATAGGCTGCATTGGAGGATTTGTGTTGCCTTGGTGTCGGCTTCGACTTGTCGTTTTGTCGCAATGGTCCATTGATCATAATCCAAGGAGTCACCCACTTCATTAGTCGGAAGTGTGAAACCCGTTTGGATTATGATCCACATATCGATTTGGGTTTTGAGAAAGCATTCCATCCGACCCTTCCAATAACGGAAGTCATCTCCGTTGTAAAACGGAGGTCGGACGGTGCTAAAACCCTCGAGATGGGCCATTAGAACAAAAGACACAAATAGACGGAGACGAAGAAACTAACAACGACAAAAACACGAAAACAAGTACCAAGACTCGCGTCTTGGATTAGTAGTGCGGGAGAAAAACTTAACAAAGCGAAATAAAAAACAGAATTAAAAGAAAAATAAATCTGTAAAAAGGCTAGATTGGTGGTTTCACCAAATCTTAGCAACCCCCGGCTCTGATACCAATTGTTGGATCGATCGGATCGCTAGAGGGGGGGGTGAATAGCGATAGAAACTTTTTAGTACGAATTCGTTTTTAAAAAAAAACTTATATGCAGCGGAAAGATAAACAAAACAAAAAGTAAAGGAGACAATAGACACAAGAGATTTACTTGGTTCGTAGCCGAAGGCTACTACTCCAAGGCCCTAGTGGTCCTTGACCACGTACGGAGGGCAAACTACTAAAGAACTCCCTCTCATTGGAGGTAGGAGTTAGACGGATACAAAAAGCCCGAGGTAGAAGGACACTCCCCCTCTCCTCGTTATAATGAAAGCTTTACTAAAAGGAATAAACTGAAATACAATTTAGAACTTTCGTTACCGACGACTTTAAAGGTTGGAGGTTGAAGCTCTAGTCGTCGTCTCGGCAGCGCTTCGTCGTAGGGATGTCGGAGAGTCGGAGCGTATCGGAAGAACTTGGAAGCTTTTGAATTAATGAAAACCCCTAGGTTTGGCCCTCCTTTTATAGCCTTTGAGCCCCTCATCGAATGGGTCTTTAGCCAATCACAAATGGGTACAAAACCCCTTGAAAAATGGTGATAACTCTTGACTACTCGAGGCTGATCCTTTGACCGTCAAGCGATGGCCATCATCGATCGATGGCAAACATCGGTCGATTCGACCTTTAGCGATCATTGTTTGACGGTCAAAGTCCTCCAAAGCGGATGATTGATGCTAGCTGCAAGGCAAGGTTAGCTCAACAAAAACATAATTTCGATGGCCGTCGACTATCCGATCTCGACCTAGACCATCTATAAGAAGTCTTTGGTCGGATCTACGCTTAAGATCATGCCCGTAAAGAGGATACGACCTTACTTACACTCGCACACACGAGCTTACCTCAGTACTTACGTGTTGCTTTTGCTTCCGACCTTCCACTCAATTCCTTCGGCTCCCTCCGAAGTCTCTTGAGTGTCGCCCGACCACCGCGGCTTCCTCCGGGTGTCGCTAGCCTTCAGCTCCAGCGTTGAGACTTTTCTGCACACTTGATTTAGCTCATGAGATAACAATATATTCTTAACTTTGTATCGTTTGCTATAATCAAAACTTAGGTTCGACTTAGGTGCCTACTGCACCAACACTTTGAGGGAGATGAGAGAATGAGCGATTTGTAAATGGTAGCTCATAAGTGAACTTGGACGAATAACTAAGTCAACTGTCGGATGCTCAACCGAGTAGGTTGAGGTTTTACCCAACAAGTCAGATGCCCAAACTAGGGTTTGATGTTTTACCCGATGTATGGTTATGTCGGACGCTCAAACATTAGTTTGAGGTTTCTACCCGACGAATGGGAATGTTCGATGCTCAACCAAGTGGGTTGAGGTTTTACCAGACTGTTGGATGGTCAAAAAATGTTTGTTTGAGGTTTTACTTGACACCAGTCGACTGATATAGATATTAGTCGATTGCTCTGGGTCAATGGCATTCGATCGGTGTTCGACTGAAGCTTTTTGACCCAACAGTCGATTACTAAGATTTGACAGTCAATTGCTCGACAATCAGTCGACTACCAAGAAACGGCAGTCGATTGATCGAGGTGAATTCGGGCATGGAAGGTTTTAGAGTCGACTAATCGCTTCAGTCACTCGACTGATGGCTCTATCAGCCGACTAATGGGGATGATCAGTCGACTGATGTGGGAACCATTGGTTGGAAGCCAACATAGATGAAGTCGTTGGGAGGCAATGACTATAGTAGCAATCGACTGATTGTTGCATCAGTCAACTGATAGCTGCCCAACAGGAAAGAATGACCTCTTCCCTATAAGAAGAGGCCTTGGGTGCTCTTGGGAGGCTAATGCTTCTACTCTAATCTTCTCCCAAGTGCCTAAATGATTTTTACTCGTCTTCCTTGTGTTTATTTACATCTTATTGTAAGAGGGAGTAATTATTGTAAGAAAGGTTTACCTCCACCTTGAAGGAGAGATTAGTGATTGGTTAAGGAGTGATTCACCTAGAATGAATCATCCATGGATTAGTAGCAAGGGCTGTGAACCATGTTACATCTCTGGTGTTAGTGTTTGTGCTTATTCCTTCTTGTGTTTTTGTCTTAATTGTTTGTTTAGCTTTGTTTCCGCTACGCTAACCTCAATCATAGACAATCAAGAAGCGATCGAGTTCCATCGTATACGAAGAAGGCTATTCACCCCCCTCTAGCTGGCCACCGATCCTCCAACATATCCTAGGGGACTCTTTTACCTCATCCTCACTAGAGAATGATTCATCGGTTGATGATCATGATGACTCCTCACTTGAGCTTCCGGCTTCATCTTCCAAAGCCATGAGTGCCAAGTTGCATGTGACATGACAATACTCCTCATCCGATGAATCTTCTAAGCTTTGTGTATCCCACGTTTGTGCTACCATGACCTCCTTATTTTTCTTCTCCTTCTTGTCCTTCTTCTTTTCCTTTTCCTCCTCCTTCTTTAGGTCCGAGCAATTCAGCTTGATATGTGTAGGGGATCGATTGGCCGGCTAGAGGGGGGTGAATAGACCTCTTACGATGGATGTCGTAATTCGTTCGTTCTCGTGTGCTTGTCTACAATTGTCGTTACTATACACAGCGGAATAACAATAGAAATAACAACAATACAAGCACAATCAATACACAAGCATATACGTGGTTCGGAACCTAATAGTTCCTACTCCACGGGGTGAGCTCAACGAGCTCGTGTTATGCGCACGACACTAACAACACTCCTTATCGACTACACGTCAGAGGTGGAGAAACCTCTCACAAGCTATTACAACAAGTAATATGAAATACAAGAAGAAATACAAAGACAATACAAAAGAGAACTTTTACACAATTGCTTTGATCGCTTTCTTGTTGCTTGCTTTGATTGGCTCTTGAAGGACGAATCGCGGCAATTCTCCAATAGCTCCACAAAAACCATGGCAAAACCTCCATCTCGAGCTCCTTTTATAACTTTGCATCGAGCTATTTTCGCGCCTAGCGATCGATTGCCAAAGGCCCCTCGACGCTTCTGAGCCGATTGTCTCACAATGGCGATCCACGTCGGACAAGTTCTAACGGATCACCTACCCGATCGATGATGCCCATCACCGATCGACCGGTGGTAGTAGTCGCCCGGTCACTACGGAGCGTTATCTCGCGACACTCCTATCGATCTCGCCATCCCTCGGATCGACTTCAATCGATCACAACTTCAATCGACTGCCAAACACAAAACCCTAGCCTTACACCAGTCGAACTCTAGTCGACTTGGATCAGTCGAACCGGCACCTATGCCAGTCGACTGATGTCGGGCAAAACCTCAAACACCAAGTTGTTTGAGCATCCGACCGTCGGGTAAACCCTCAAACATCAAGTTTGAGCCTCCGACACTCAGTCTTAGCCACTTGGCCAAGTCCACCTTATCCCTCATGGAGTTCCCCACCGAAGCTCTCTTCCCTCAGCCTACGTCCCTCGGATGCACCAAGCGCACGGCTTCGCAACTCCATCCTTCGCATCTCATGCCCTAGAAGTATGCTTCCCTTTGGGCTCACTCCATTCGCTCCCCGTCCGGCGGTCCCTCGGATGCACCAAGCGCACGGCTTAGCAATGCCATCCTTCATGTTGGTGCAATCATCCCAGCAGTACCTTGATGGTATTTTGATGATAGACAAAACTCATGACATGGGATTGTCATGGGAAAGTCCAACATGGTGTTGGCATGGAAAATCCAAGCATGGAGCTTGGTGTGGGAAAGTCCAACATGGGGTTGGCATGGGAAATCCAAAGCATTGCGAAGCCGTGCGCTTGGTGCTTGGTGAGAAATGAATTGCGAAGCCGTGCGCTTGGTGCATATGGGAAGTCTTAAGGACTTGGTAAGTTCACTAGGCTCGGGGTCCTTGAGTCGGTGAAGGATGGCATTGTGAAGCCGTGCACTTGGTGCATCCGAGGGACCGCTGAACGGGGAGCGAATGGAGTGAGCCCAAAGGGAAGCATACTTCTAGGGTATGAGACGCGAAGGATGGCAGGCGCGGCGCATCCGAGGGACGTAGGCCGAGAGAAGAGAGCTTCGGTGGGGAACTCCATGAGGGATAAGGTGGATTTGTCCAAGTGGCTAAGACTGAGTGTCGGAGGCTCAAACATCGTTATGTTTGAGGTTTTAGCCGACATCAGTCGACTGGCATAGGTGCCAGTCGACTGCTCTAGGTCGTATGGGTTCGACCAGTGTTCGACTGAACCAACCGCCGATCAGATCATTGTTGAGGATCGCCGAGATGGATCGTGATGACACTGAGCGAGGCAGAATGGAGTCGAGCTCGCCCGATCGGGATGGTTGATCAGTCGACTGATGGGTGCCATCAGTCGACTGATGTGTGATCCGTTGGAACTTAACCAACGTGGATCTGGCCATTGTGAGACAACGACTACGGGACCAGTCGACTGATGGTCACGATCAGTCGACTGATGGGCGCGAAAACAGCTTGATGTAGGTTATAAATGGAGCTCGAGTTGGAGGATTTCGCCAAGATTTTTATGAAGCTATTGGAGGGGAATTGCTGCTGCATTCCATACCTTCAAGAGCCATCTAAAGCAAGCAACAAGCAAAGCGATCAAAGAAATCGGTGAAAGTTTTCTTATGTATTGTATTTGTGTATTTGATTGTATTTCTATATTACATTGTAATTGCTTGTGAGAGGTTTCTCCACCTCCGATGTGTTGTCGAGAAGGAGTGTTATAGTTAGTGTCGTGTGCATAACTAGAGCTCGGTACGCTCGCCCGTGGAGTAGGAACCATTTGGTTCTGAACCACGTATATCTTGTGTTGTGTGATTGTGTATTGTTAGCTTCATTATTATTGTTATTTCGCTGTGCTAACGACAATCGTAGACAAGCAATGCAACGAGAACGAGCGAATTACGACATCCAACGAACGAGGGCTATTCACCCCCCCTCTAGCCGGCCAACCGATCCCCCAACAAGTGGTATCTTCAAGGACTAACAGAGCACTACAAGATGGCACCTCCAACCACCAAAATTCTAAGGAGATTTTGTATATCTCGAAACCGATTTTGATTATATGATTATTATAGAAAATGGTTTTGAGATGCCTAGGGACAAACACAACAAGCCCATTGAAAAATCAAAGTGGACCCAAGACCAAATCAAGAACTTCAAGACAAATCTCGAGGTAATTAAATTGATTAGTGAATTGTTACCTAACATTATTTTGTCTAGATTGGGTGATTATAGGGATGCAAGGGAACTATGGAATAAGATAATAAATTTCAAAGAAAATTCCCAACCGGCACAAGTAGAAGAAAATGCCGAGGAAGAAGAACCCACAACATTTGAAGATATTGAGGACTTGGTGGAGACCTCCACCTCTAGCATTGAGGGGGAGGAGAGGCAATCTTCCATCCCGGAGCAAGAACAAGAAGCATCCACATCCGGGAGAAGTGAAGATTGGGAAGAGGCCTCCACCACCTCCCTAGGTAACTCAAGTGTTATTATTTTAAATAAAAATCACATAATATGCTTTGAGTGTAGGGAGAAAGGGCATTATAAGGGCAAATTCCCTAAATTGGCTAAGGAAAAGGCATCAACATCAAAAGTCAATCCAAAGTCAAAGGATGCCGGTGTTCCCAAAATCAAGAGCAAAGAGCACATTGTGTTCTTTAAATGCAACCAAAAGGGACACTATCGAAGCCAATGCCCTAGGGGGAGGAAGAAAGGGCAAGAAGGTGCAACTGATGTAGGGGGAGCTCCTAAAGCTAACCCTAAGGTAAATTTACTTAATGCACCTTTAATTCCTAAAGTCAAAAAGCATGCTAAAAATTATTTTAGTTCTCTTGCTATTATCAATGAAAAGCATGCCAAGAGAAATAATAAGGTATATTGCTTAGGTGCCAAGCATGTTCATATAACTAAGGACAAACCTAGGACTTATAATTCTAGACCTATTTTACCTAAAGAGTCCATTAGGAGAGTTGAAAACCATCTAGGCATTAACCCTAAGAAGGGTAGACACATGCCTAAAAAGAAAAATATTTCCCAAAAGATAAATTGTTGGTGCAGTAGGCACCTAAGTCGAACCTGAGTTTTGATTATAGCAAACGATACAAAGTTAAGCTCATGTCGTTATCTCACGAGCTGAATCGAGTATGCAGAAGATTGATATAGCTGGAGCTGAAGGCTAGCGACACCCGGAGGAAGCCACGGTGGTCGGGCGACACTCGAGTGACTTCGGAGGGAGCCGAAGGAATCGAGTGGAAGGTCGGAAGCAAAAGTAACACGTAAGTATCGAGGTAAGCTCGTGTGTGCGAGCATAAGTGAGGTCATATCCTCCTTATGGGGATGATCTTAAGCGTAGATCTGACCAGAGACATCCCATCGATGGTCCAGGTCGAGATCGGACGGTCGAAGGTCGTCGAAATAATGTTTTCTTTGAGCTAACTTTGCCCTGCAGCTAGCATCAGTTGACTGCCAGCTTGGAGGACTCGACTACAAACAATGATCACGAAGGTCAAGACTGATCTTGCCATCGATCGATGAGGGCCATCAGTCGACTGATGGTCAATGATCAGATTCGAGGAGTCAAGGCTTATCACCCCATTTCAAGGAGATTGGTGCTCAATTTCGATTGGCTAGGGTTCCTCTCGAAAAGGGGCTCAAAGGCTATAAAAGGAGGGCTTGTCTTAGGGTTTTTCATCAATCAAAAAGGCTTCCAAGTGCTTTCGATACGCTCCGACTCTCCGACATCCCTACGATGAAGCGCTGCCGAGACGACGACTAGAGCTTCAACCTCCATCCTTTGAAGTCGCATTATAATTCAGTTTATAAGTTGTTCTTCTTTTCAAGCTTTAAATCATATCAAGGTGAGGGGAAGTGTCCCTCTACCTTGAGCCTTTTTTCATTTTGTGTATCCGTCTAACTCCTACCTCCAACGAGGAGGAGTTTTTTAGTAGATTGCCCTCCGTACGTGGTCAAGGACCACTAGGGCCTTGGAGTAGTAGCCTTCGGCTACGAATCAAGTAAAACCTTTGTGTCTATTGTCTTTTATTTTTGTTTATTTTTCCGCTGCGTATATTTGTCTTGAAACGAATTCGAAAGAAAAATTTTCTATCGCTATTCACCCCCCTCTAGCGATCCGATCGATCCAACAATTGGTATCAGAGACGGGGGTTGCTAAGATTTGGTGAAACCACCAATCTAGCCATTTTTACAGATTTATTTTTCTTTTAATTCTGTTTTTTATTTATTTATTTTTCTTTGTTAAGTTTTTCTCCCGCACTACTAATCCAAGACGCGAGTCTTGGTACTTGTTTTTGTGTTTTTGTCGTTGCTAGTTTCTTCGTCTCCATCTATTTGTGTCTTTTGTTCTAATGGCCCATCTCGAGGGTTTTAGCACCGTCCGACCTCCGTTTTACAATGGAGATGACTTCCGTTATTGGAAGGGTCGGATGGAATGCTTTCTCAAAACCCAAATCGATATGTGGATCATAATCCAAACGGGTTTCACACTTCCAACTAATGAAGTGGGTGACTCCTTGGATTATGATCAATGGACCATTGCGACAAAACGACAAGTCGAAGCCGACGCCAAGGCAACACAAATCCTCCAATGCGGCCTATCCAAGGAGGAGCTAAATCGCGTCGGCCCCTTCATAAGCGCAAAAGATCTTTGGACGAAACTAGTGGAGCTACACGAAGGGACCGATGAAGCCAAGGTATGTAAGCGTGATCTTCTTTTCAATAAACTATATAACCTAAAAATGCAGGAACACGAGTCCGCGACGCAACTCCACGCCCGTGTCCAAGACATAGTCAACAACCTACACGCAATCGGGCAAAAGGTCGAAAACCGCGACCTTATAAGGTATGTTCTAAACTCTTTTTCAAGGACTACCTTGTGGGCATCCATGGTCGACGCCTACAAAGTCTCCAAGGATCTTTCTAAAATTAGGTTAGATGAACTCTTTTCTGATTTCGAATTACATGAGCAGTCCAACTCGGAACCCGAGAGGGGTATAGCCTTGTTTGTAGGTTCAAAGAAGAAGAAAATCGCAAGCAAGCCACCACCAACCGAGGAGGAAGACGAGTCCGAAGAAGAAGTTGACCCGGAGTTGACTGCCGAACTAATGAACCTAGCTCGAAGGATAGCCAAGGGACGAAAGCGAACCACGACTCGACCCAACCAAGGTAAGCCTAAAAGTTCTAATATTAGGTGTTATGAGTGTAACAGGTTTGGACATATCAAGTCCGAGTGCCCCAAACTCAACCACCAAGCACCTAAGCACAAGAAGGCCCTCAACGCGACATGGGAAGAAGTGTCATCCGAAGAAGACGAAGACCACGTCTTCATGGCGAAATCGATTGAGTCAGACACGGAGGACACGAACTTGAGTCGAACGAGGATGACTCGGACTACGAAGCTACCTTCAAGTCAAGCCATGGATACGCATCCGGTTCAAAAGATACCCTTAAAGTGAGTCGAACTTTATTTAATACTTTACATAATACGGTTAGGTTTTTGTCTAGGAAATTAGCTAAGTCCGAGTCCAAGGTCGAGACCCTTGTTGAGGAGGTTAAACTCCTCAAACACGAGGTCTCCCTAACCTCTTCGACTAGTCGAGTTCAAGAGAAGGACTCAACTCGAGTTGAAAAGCTCAAAGTTGAGAACTCCCTCTTGAAAAGTCATGTTGAAGATCTTAGGAACACGTTGGAAAGGTTCACTTCGGGATCCAAAGGACTTGACCTCCTACTTGGATCTCAAAGGGCCGTGTACAACAAGGCTGGACTAGGGTTAACTCAAACACGACTAATAGGTCGTATATGTCGATTGTAAGTCGACATAGGAAACATGTCCAAGCATGGGTCTCTAAGAACTTTTTGATTTCAACTCTAGGATCTAACCCGTACTGGGTTCCCAAGGACCAAATCCACTATGTGGATAGACCTAACCGATTCAACGGTCTAGGGGGAGCCAGTACAAAACATGTTTGTGCTTTAACTTAGAAATTGCATGCTTAGAATTTTTTTGTTTTGTTTTTGTGAACTCACTTAGAACACTACATAACCAACTAAAATCCTTCGAAAAGAGTGAGCCTCGGGGAGCCTCTTTTCAAAAATAACCAGTTAGACCAGGAAATAGTCTTAGGTGAGTCAAGTCATAATTTTCTTGAAAATGGCTTTGTCTAAGGAAGTGGTCGATGATCCGATAAAAGAAGGCCCCTGTGCCTCGCCACGACCTGGAAGCCATGATCTTGAAAAGGTAAACTTGACAAGCCTAGGGTCAAATCTAAATCTAACATAAAATTACTTGAACCTAAATGCACTTAATCAACTTAATTGGAAATCATCTCACAAAAAACACATAAGTATAACATGCTTGATCATATAGATACAGGTGAGATGACCTAGGTTTAAAAACTTACAACCAATTTTTTTTTAAAAAAAAATTATAAAAAATCTAACATCCAATCCAACCACCTTGTGTGTAGGATCAATGGATGTTGGACAGCGGTTGCTCATGACACATGACCGGGGATCAACTCAAATTCACAAAGCTTCGATTCAAACGACAAGGATCGGTAGCCTTTGGGAATAACGGCAAGCTCAAAATCATCGGATCAGGTGATATCGAGCTTAACTCAAATTTTGTTATTAAAAATGTATTACTTGTAGAGAATTTTGAATATAACCTGCTTAGCGTAAGCCAATTATGTGACAATAACTATAAGATCATATTTTTAGAAAATGAATGTGTAATTAAAACAGCTAAAACAATACTCAAAGGAACTAGGACAAATAACATTTATACAATTAACTTAATCTAATCCTCATACTTATGTGTTATGACACAGTAATAGGAATCATGGTTGTGGCAACGACGACTCGGTCAATAGCACCCAAGACTCGTCCACTAGATGAGTCAGAGTGGCTTAGTCAGAGGCTTACCCAACCTCAACAATTTGGTTAATAAAATCTGTAATGCTTGTCAACAAGGAAAACAACCTAGGACACAACACAAGTTAACTAACCAAGAACGAACCTCAAGTGTACTTGAGCTCCTGCATATGGATCTATTCGATTCACATGGAGCCAAGTCACTCAATAGAAGTCAATATTGCTTAGTCATAATTGACGACTACTCTAGGTTTACCTGGGATAGGTTCGTCAAACATAAAAATGATACCCTAGATCAATTAATCAATCTATTCAAATTAATCGAGAATAAAAAAAAACCTTAAGGTTAAAAGACTTAGAAGCGATCATGGTGGTGAATTCGAAAATCAAAGGTTCACCGACTTCTGTAACCTAAACGGATACCACCAAGAATTCTCTTGCCCTAGGACCCCTCAACAAAATGGCCTAGTGGAGCGGAAAAATTGAACTCTACAAGAAGCCGCTAGGACCATCTTGAACGAATACGACCTACCTGATAGGTTTTGGGCAGAAGCCGTTAGCACGGCTTGCTATGTCCAGAATAGGATCCTTATGGTAAAGAGGCACCTTAAGACCTCCTACGAGATTTATCACAATAAAGTGCCCAACATCAAGTACTTTAGGGTATTTGGATGTAAGGTACATATCTTAAACACTAAGAACCACCTAGGGAAATTCAAATCCAAAACCTCCACCGGAATCTTCTTAGGATACTCAACCACGAGTAGGGCCTATAGGGTATATAACCACGATACCCTTAAAGTCGAAGAGACTATTAATGTAGTGTTCGATGAAGTACCCGAACCTACAAAACCCATAATGACCCCAAGTGTTGAGCCCACTGATACCAAACTCGTCTCCGACCCTGAGATCGAGTCTAATCCACATCAACCAACTTCTCTTGTCGACCAAGTGACAAGTGATCCGAGTCAAACTAGTGTTCAACCAAGTCACCCCATTGATCAAGCATTAGGTGACACAAACCCAACCCAATCTAGGATTCAGACTAACCACCCTATCGATCAAGTGATAGGAGATCCTAATCTAGGAGTTCGAACTAGAGCATCCTATAGGAACCTTAGTCAAATTTCCTTAATTTCAAAGATAGAAGCCAAATCAATTGAACAAGCTCTTCTTGATCCCGATTGGATTATTGCAATGCAAGAAGAGCTAGCTCAATTCACTAGGAATGAAGTGTGGGAACTAGTACCACCACCTAAAGACAAAACGATAATTGGAACAAGGTGGGTGTTTCAAAATAAGCTTGATGATAATGGTGAAGTAGTTAGAAACAAGGCTAGGTTAGTCGCCAAAGGGTTTAGTCAAGTCGAAGGCTTAGATTACGACGAAACCTATGCCCCAGTAGCTAGACTTGAATCCATTCGAATGTTGCTAGCTTATGTCGCACATCGAGGATTTAAGCTGTTTCAAAAGGATGTTAAGTCGGCATTCCTAAATGGATACATTAAAGAAGAAGTTTATGTTAGACAACCCCCCGGATTCGAAAATCTAGATAAACCCGACCATGTTCTAAAACTTAAGAAAGCTCTTTATGGACTTAAACAAGCTCCTCGAGCTTGGTACGAGAGACTTTCAATCCATCTTAAGTCAAAAGGGTTTAACCAAGGCTTAGTTGACCCAACTCTCTTCGTAAAAACCTTAGGTAAAGAAATATTCATAGCTCAAATTTACGTAGACGATATAATTTTTGGAACCTCTAACTCAGCCTTACTAAACGAGTTCGTTTCACTCATGGAAAGTGAGTTCGAAATAAACTTGGTAGGCGAGTTAAGTTTCTTTTTAGGTCTACAAATTAAACAAACTAAGGATGGTATATACCTATATCAACAAAAATACACTAAGGAGTTAATTAAAAGATTTGGAATGCAAGACGCTAAGATAATAAACACCCCAATAGCGATTAATGTTAACATAGGAGAAGACCTAGAAAGTAAGTCCATTGACTTAAAGTACTATAGGAGCGCAATAGGAAGTCTCCTATACTTAACTGCGAGTCGACCCGACATTCTATTCGCAGTAAGTATGTGCGCCAGGTTTCAAACCTGTGCTAAGGAGTCTCACCTAACCCTAGTTAAGCGTATCCTTAGATATCTTAAGGGTACACTTAATGTCGGTATTTGGTAACCTAGATCTACCGAGTTCGAACTAACCGGCTACTCTGATTCGGACTATGCCAGTAGTAAGCTCGATAGAAAGAGTACGAGTGGTTGTTGTCAACTTCTCGGCTCGAGTCTAGTGAGTTGGTGCAGTAGGAAGCAACACTGTGTTGCTTTATCTACCACCGAAGCCGAATACATCGCGATGGGTGAGTGTGTCACGCAACTTCTTTGGATGAAGCACACTCTCTGCGACTTTAAGTTAGACTTTACGAATACTAAACTTCACGTAGATAACATTAGTTCAATTAATCTTACAAAGAATCCGATATGTCACTCTAGGACCAAACAAATAGAGGTCAAACACCATTTCATTCGAGAACATGTGGCCAACGGAGCCATACAACACGAATATGTCGAATCGAAATCTAACTTGGCAGACCTATTTACTAAACCCCTACCCGAAGCCGAATTTAGTCTATTAAGACGAAAATTGGGCATGTGCGTAGTAGAATAGGAACTTGCAAATTATATGTTCTTACTACTATTTATTTAATTTCATTATTATGGAACTAGCATAGGACATACCTTAGATATCATGCACCTATAGATTTAAGGAGCCAATACATCTCACAACACATAGGACTAATGTGTTTGTGTACTTAGCCACATAGATGGGCGTGAGATGTTAGGACCATACTCCTGGTTCCAGATGTAGAGCTAGTGCATCGCTATGAACCACGGAGTATAATCATACATACTAACCGACTCTGACCAGGACTGGTTGATCCTTCATATCAATCAAGCCAAATATGAGTCGAACATTTTATAGATGAACCTATTTTCAGTATATTATTTTCAAAATAATGTGGAACATGCTTGGACTTTAAAATTAAAACTTATTTTTTTATTCCACACACATCCTCACTCTTTTCGATATATGGCAAAAGGGGGAGAAAAAGGCCAAAGTTAAGGGATCAATTTTTTTTTATGGCCAAGGCTTACTTAACTTTAAGTTAACAAAACAAGTTAAGGGAACTCTTAACTTAAACACATTTAGTTAGCTTGTTTTCGTTAACAATACAATAATTTACTTGACTCTTACTTAACTTGTTAACAAAAAGTAATTTACTTAACTTGTTAACAAAATAGAAGTAAAGGTCAAGGTTAAGAAATCAATTTTTTCTTAACTTAAAACTTATTTTAAACACTATGGCCAAAAAGCCAAAGTTAAGGGATCAATTTTTTTTTATGGCCAAGGCTTACTTAACTTTAAGTTAACAAAACAAGTTAATGGAACTCTTAACTTAAACACATTTAGTTAACTTGTTTTCGTTAACAATACAATAATTTACTTAACTCTTACTTAACTTGTTAACAAAAAGTAATTTACTTAACTTGTTAACAAAATAGAAGTAAAGGCCAAGGTTAAGAAATCAATTTTTTCTTAACTTAAAACTTATTTTAAACACTATGGCCAATATTAAGTAATTAATTCTTTTTAGTAGCAAATATCAAGGGGAGAGTTAAAACCCTTTCTCAAGTACTCACCCTCGGTCGGAGAGGATTCCTCAAGGAGCACTTGAAAAGAGTTTTTACTCCTACACATTCATGCATATCTCTTGCTCATTTTACTTAATGCACTTAATTTGTTTTTTCTTAACTTTGTATGTGGGTTTTCCATAAATCAAAAGGGGAGATTGGCACCTAAGTCGTGAGTTTTGATTATAGCAAAGGTTAAGCTCATGTCGTTATCTCACATAGTATAGATTGATATGACTAGCGACACGACACTCGAGTGACGGAGGGGGAATCAGTGGAAAAGTAACACATAAGTATCGAGGTAAGCTCGTGTGTGCGAGCGTAAGTGAGGTCGTATCCTCCTTACGGGGATGATCTTAAGCGTAGATCCGATCGAGACAATCGAGCTTGGCCATGGAGTCAAGGATTATCACCACATTTCAAGGAGATTGGTGCTCAATTTTTCTCTCGAAAAGGGCTCGCTATAAAAGGAGGGCTTGTCTTAGGTTTTTCATCAATCAAAAGGAGTGCTTCCAACCTCCAACCTTTGAAGTCGTCAGTAACGAAAAGTTTGAATTATAATTCAATTTATAAGTTGTTCTTCTTTTCAAGCTTTAAATCATATCAAGGAGAGGGGAAGTGTCCCTCTACCTTGAGCCTTTTTTCATTTTGTGTATTCGTCTAACTCCTACCTCCAACGAGGAGGAGTTTTTTAGTAGATTGCCCTCCGTACATGGTCAAGGACCACTAGGGCCTTGGAGTAGTAGCCTTCGGCTACGAACCAAGTAAAACCTTTGTGTCTATTGTCTTTTATTTTTGTTTATTTTTCCGCTGCGTATATTTGTCTTGAAACGAATTCGAAAGAAAAATTTTCTATCGCTATTCACCCCCCTCTAGCGATCCGATCGATCCAACATAAATGAAAATTCAAAATTGGGAAAATTAGAATTAGAAAACCAATCCTTGAGGTCAAGGCTAGAAAAATTGGAGAAGACCCTAGCAATAATCAAAAATTCGGTTAAAGGGTCAAATACACAAAAATCAAGGCCTAGGAAACAAGAACTATCTAAGGGCAAGAAGGGTTTGGGTCACAAACCTATGTCCTTGTTGGGTTTCCGGCACCGCGGCGTGTGTGTGTTCGATCATGTTTCGTAAACATGAGCACAGCGGAAGCAATAAAAATAATAAATACTCTTATTTATTACAACACACACAACACACGCATGCTATTACAACAAGTGTAGACATAACCGTAAATTAAAATTGCAATAAAAGGAAATTAAACTACGTTATACCTTCCGTATGACGTGTAGCGGGAACGGCATCAACCGGAACGATCCTCGTAAGAATCGTCTCTATCCGTATCCACGCCGAGCTCCTCGGGATGACCCGCTAAGTCACGAGCTTCGTCTTCGTGCGGGTTACTAGCCTGCGTGTTGAAGGCGGCGTGATCGAGAGATGATCACGATCCGAATCCAAATTCGGATCCAGCGAGTTCTCAAAACTCGCTTCTCGGAGAGGTATTCGTCAACCGTTTGGCGAATCGCCGTCCTCCACCTCAGAGGATTACCGGAGATCAAATCCCGGTATGTTAGCCGCTGTCGGGCACTAACCGTCGTCAAAGCGCTCCGACGAAGGAGGAGAAGCTGTGCAGAAAACTGGACAGCTTGGTGGAGGAGTAGGCGCCCGGCCAAACAAGGAGAGAAAAGCCTCACCTTGATGCCAAACCTATAGGAGATCACGGAGGGTCGCCGGAGGTTCACCGGCTGAAGCTTGGCAAGCAAGGAGCTAGGACTTGGCGGGGTTTTGATTTTGGATTAGGGTTTAACAATCCCTTAAGCCCTCTTTTATAGAGAACTAATTCTCTTAATGGTTAATGGATCATATCCATAAAGCCCGTTAACCGCTCCATTAAGGATAAGTTAAAATAAACCAAACCATGATGGTTTATTTTAAGTTAAAACGAACCGAACCAACCTTTGGTTCATTCGTTTAATATAAACCAAACCCTTTGGTTTATTCTCATCCATTGGATTAGAACCAAACCATTTTGGTCCATCCATTATGTCTTCATAAGACACGGCCCATCCACGCTTCCATTGCATTGAAACAATTTCATGCTCGCTTTATGTTTGGTCCAACCAAACATAGTTTCTCGATGCGAGAATCCCATTCTCAAGCTCGTTTTAAATCCTTTGGATTACACTCGTTGTCGTGTGACCAAATAGGTTCTCGGTTTATGTTGGCCGTCTATAATTAACCATTAATTATAGAATGATCATGAGTGGCACCTAGTAGTACATCATGATCCCCAATTAACCGAAAAGATCAGCGGTTGATCGAACTATTTACGAAACCCTTGATGCTTCGAATGAATCGTGCCCCATTCCCTTCACTCATCTTATACCCACTTGGTTCGGGACATGGTCTATTGTGTCATCCCCACTAGGTGACTCGTCACACCTAGCCCAAGTATCATTTCCTCGTCCTCACAGTTCTAGTTACTCCACATGTATCGAAGAGTACCTTACTCTAAACATGTAATGCTTTGGCCAAAGACTTTAGTAACAATCCGACGAGAGGCCATGGGTATACATCTCCTCGCAAGGAGTGGTGAATCCTTTATAGGCTATTCAAACACCTTCGATCACTTCGACTTATACCCAATCATCCAGGGTCCACATCTCCTTAGAGATGTTTGCTTAAGATGTCAAAGCATAAGTCTCCATGATCAAGATGACTTGAATACCGCAAGTCAAAGGAACATCGCACTTAAGCTACAGTAAGAACTTCATTGACATATCTATATGCGAGAACCATATGAAGTCTTACGGTGGTCACTCCAATGAACTAGTTACCATAACTAGCATCCACGATTAACTCCGGACATCACTATGTCTCGGCCCGGTGAGAATCGGTGCTTGGATACACCAAGGGTATACCTCGTGCTAGTCTCAGCAGAATTGATGGTGTCGGATCCATCAATTCATCGACTAGGGATAATTAGATACATCACAATTACACATGTAGAGATACTCACTAGTTGTGATCCAATCACAAATTCTCTCATCTTTGTGAATCGTATCGTGGACATTCGATAAATGAGTTTAAGATCAATCAAATACATAAAACATGTATACTCAAATAGTGAATCTTCATTTATCATATAAATGGTTCATACATAAAGCGATTGCCTTAGGACATCTCTCATATATTACTAACAGACTCCCGCCTTGGCCTAATGCCAATCGCTCGTATCAATACCATAAGCTCTAACATGACCCTCAAAGCTTACTTTGAGGTAATGCTTTAGTCAAAGGATCCGCTAAGTTCCTTTCAGTGGGAATTTTCTCGATTTGTATTTCGTTCCTACTTATGATCTCTCTGACAAGATGATAGCGGCGAAGCACATGTTTGGATCATTGATGAGACAACATCAAGTTCAGAGATGAACTTCTTGATCCAAACCGCTTCCTGTGCTGCTTCCAAAGCTGCAATGTATTCTGCCTTAATGGCAGAATCCGCTATAGTGTCAAGCTTGGAACCTTTCCAACTTATTGCGCCTCCATTCTAGGTGAATACATACCCAGACTAAGACATGGAGTCATCCTTATGCATGCAGATCTGGCATCCGTATACCCACGTATCACCATGTACCCTTCTCCATATATTAGGAACGTATCCTTAGTTCTTCTTAAGTACTTAAGGATCGTCTTATGATTACCAATGATCCATTCTGGATCGGTGGTATCTGCTCGTGACACTCGAGCATACGATACATCGGGCCTCGTACATAACATAGCATACATGATAGATCCTATTGCGGATGCATAGGGAATCTTACTCATGCAAATCCTCTCGTCTTACGTGCGCGGACACATAGACTTGAAGGTGTACCCCATGCACGATGGGCGGATAACCTTTCTTGGATTGACATGCTAAACCTCTTTGCACTTTCGGTCTATATATGTAGGCTGCGAAAGACCAAGCAACCGTTTGATCTATCTCTATAGATCTTAATCCCAGGATGTAGGTTGCTTCTCCCAGTCTTTCATGGAGAATGTCTTGGATAACCAAACCTTAGCGGCATTGTAAGATTGACACATCGTTTCCTATAAGTAATATGTCATCGACATACAATACTAGGAACACATTTGCCTCCCACTAACCTTCTTGTACACACAAGGTTAAATGCGGATTTTGTGAGAAATCAAACTTTTGATTCTCATCAAAGCGGATATTCGACTCTGGATGCTTGCTTGATCCATAAATGGATCGTCGCAATTTGCATACCTTGGTTTTATCAGCCGATGTGAAACCCTCAGTGTATCATATACACGTCCTCGGCGAGTTTCCATTAAGGAAAGCTATTTTCACATCCATCTGCCATATCTCATAATCATAATGAGCCGCTATGGCGGGAGCATCGAATGGATTTAAGCATAGCTACGAGCGAATAGGTTTCGTCATAATCAACACCTTGCTTTTGGCGATATCCTTTGCCACCAATCTAGCCTTATAGGTAATCACATTACCATCCATGTCGGTTTTCTTCTTGAAAACCACTTGCACCCTATAGGCTTTATGCCTTGGTGGGTCAACCAAGTTCAAACTTGGTTTCGTACATGGAATCCATTTCCGACTTCATGGCACCAAGCCACTTATCCCTTTACGAACTTATCGGCACTTCTTCATAAGCTGGTAGGCTCCTCATCATCAATGAGTAACACGTCGTTCGATTCACTTACGAAATCCATATCTCTCGGGAATATTGCGTGTTCTACGGATCTCGAAGATGTGGTGTTACAATAGTCGATCGATTGCTCATCACTATGAGTTGTCATTGTTGTGCTTCACCGGGTATCTCATCAATGTCTATTTGAGTCTCTCGAGCCTCCTCAAGCTCGCGACACTCCCCTTGTTTTCTTGCAAGAGAAACTCTTTCTCTAGAAACACATGCCTTGAAACAAACACCTTTTGTTCCACAGGATGATAGAATTAGTAACCCCTTGTTTCCTTAGGGTATCAATAAATAGACATTTATCGGACTTAGCATCCAATTTATGCGTCTGATCCTTCACATAAGCGAGACAACCCCATATCTTCAAGTAAGATACATGAGGTTTCTTACTATTCCATATCTCATATGGAGTAGTTGAGACTACCTTAGTAGGCATTACATTTAACAAAGTAAGCGGTATGCAGTGCATAGCCCCAAAGGACTTGGGAAGAGTTGCATGATTCATCATTTGACCATGTCCAACAAGGTCGATTCGCCTCTCGGATACACCATTATCTTTATGGTGTATATGGCGGAGTCCATTGAGACAATATGCCATTGTCTCTTAGATAATCAAGAAACTCTTGACTTAAGTATTCACCACCTCGATCCGATCAGTATTTTAATACTTTTGTCATGTTGTTTCTCTACTTCATTCTGAATTCTTTGAACCTTTCAAAGGCTTGGACTTGTGTTTCATCAAGAACACATACCCAAACCGTGAGTGATCATCGGTGAAGGTAATGAAGTAGCTATAGCCTCCTAAAGCTTGAGTTGACATAGGTCCACATACATCGGTATGTACTAGACCTAGTAACTCTCCACTCGTTCACCTTTTCCAGTAAAAGGTAACTTAGTCATCTTGCCTTTTAAGCATGATTCGCATGTATCGTATGAATCCAATTCAAACGATTCCAGAATTCCACATCGGTGTAATTCGGACATGCGTTTCTTGCTTATATGGCCAAGACGACAATGCCACATATAGGAGTCTATGTGATTATCCTTTCGAGAACGCAGCGTGTTGCTCGCCCGATATTGAAATATCCTTTGGAATCGTCCAGCGTATAAATGCCATTACTCAAAGTTCCGGTTCCATAAAGAACCCCATTCAAAGTTATATAACAACAATTGTTACTAAGCGTTAAATGGAAACCATTTCTATTTAAGCGAAATAGAAACAATGTTCTTTATTAGAGAAGGAACATAATAGCAATTGTCGATTCTAAGACTAGTCCACTAGGAGCTTGACAAATAAGTTCCGATGGCGAGCCGCGCTGACCTTTGCTCCATTCCCAACTCGCAAATTTGACTCCCCTTGGACAAGTCTTCTTCTATTCCTTAGCCCATGTATGTCATTACATATATGTGAGCTACACCGTATCAATACCCAAGTGTCTAAGAAATAGAATGACAATCAATAAAAGATTTACACGAAGAAGATGGGGCATCGGATGCCTTCTTCTTCTTCATGGACTCAAGATAAATCTTGCACTTTCTTCGCGATGGCCTTCCTTGCCATAATGATGGCAAGTGCCCTTTTCTAGTTGGTTACGCCTTCTTTGCCTTTTTCTTTCCTTTCTTACATTTGTTGCCTTCCTCTTAGAACCTTTCTTTGAGAATCAACTATGAACCGCCTTCTCCTCATGCTTCACAGAAGGCTCCACAGTCTTCAGCATATTGAGGAGCTCGGGAATGGTGGATTCCAATTTGTTCATCCGATAGTTCATCACAAATTGCGAGAAACTCTTAGGCAAACAATGCAGAATTAAGTCAATACTTAACTCATGATCCATCACAAAACCGAGGGTAGCTAGCCGCTCGATGTACCCATTCATCTTTAGCACAAACTGCACTACAGACGAACCTTCTTGCATCTTCGTGGTGAGAGGAGCCTAGAGACTTGAACCTTTCGGATCTCGCTTGCTCATCGAACAACTCATGAAGATGGAAGACCATAGTGTTAGCATCCATATGCTCATGCTGCTTCTGCAGCTCGGGTACCATCGCCGCTAGCATGATGCAACTCGCCATTTCGAGTCGCCACATGCTTACGATAGACCAACATTTGGTGCAGGTTGCATCGTCCTTAGGGCGGTCGGAAGAGGCTCTTCAAGGACATATGCAAGCTTTTCGCCTTGAGAACAATTCTCGAGTTTCTAAGCGATCCGGAAGTTAGGCCCGGTCAGTTTGTTGAATCAAAATAGTGCGCCAAATTCAAAGCGTCATGATCAATTTATTGACCTAGAAATACAAAGCGAGCATATATGAGAAAATGATTTTAAAATGCATCAATATACATTTATAAATCCCATTCATTTTTAATTTCAAAAACCCCAAAATCACTTGAGATCGTAGGTCCATCTCGAATGGGCTGATATCCATCATAGTTATGAACAACCTTGGAGAGAGTCCAACAAGCCATTCATAACTATGATGGTAGGTATCATCTATACCGATTGCATATCACGTATATGCAACTATCACAATGTGCTATCAACTAATTGAATGTTCACACATACATCGGGTTGTTAACACATTAACAAGTATGCATCATATGCATAGCACCCAACTTCACCTCCTTTACATCGACCTTGGAGAGTCCAACAAAGCCGATGCTCGAGTTAAAGCCAACCCATTAATCGGGACATAGTTTTAATATGGTTAGGCGCATTCAACCAATTAGCCCAGCTTGGAGAGAGTCCAACAACCAAAGCTAACGATTGACCTCGACTCTTACCATATTAGTATTAAACTATTCCATGGTTTGAACATATTCGAGTTAGCCGGGCTTGGAGAGTCCAACAACCCAAACAAGAAAGCGAACTCTGGTTCTAACCATATTAATGGAAGGTGTAGGCTTTAATATTGATTAAGGGTTTTATGTCTCATCCTCTTTGCATGCAAATAACTATTATCTACATGACATGACATACATGGCATACATCTACATGTCACGACACGCATGGCATAATGTTATGCATCTAATGCAATTACATGGCATACAATTATGTCATGTATATATTTCCTGATATGTCATAACTATTTATGGAAATAAAATATGTTTAAGATTTGATTCTCCAAATCAAATCATAATTAAATTAGGAAACAAATTTCCAAATCTAATCACATATTTTATTCATGGAATTATTTGATTAAGGAAAATCTATTTAGGAAACCAATTTCCTAAATCATTAAAACTACTTATGGAAATAAAATATTTTAAGATTTGATTTCCCAAATCAAATCATGATTAAATTAGGAAACAAATTTCCAGAATCTAATCAAATATTTTATTTATGGAAAATATCAATTTCCATAAATACTTCCAACTTTCCAAAAGTGGAAGATTTCCATAAATACTTCTAGACTTTCCAAAATTGAAAAATTTCCATAAATACTTCTAAATTTCCAAAATTTAGAAAATTTCCAGAAATACATTATGACTATCGTAAAACCATTTTTCTGATTATGTGAAACACACAGGCTCACGATACCCTTTGTTGGGTTTAGGCACGCATGGCGTGTGTGTGTTCGATCATGTTTACGTAAACATGAGCCTGTGAAGCAATTAAAATAATAAATCTATATTTATTACAACACACACACACACATGCATATTACAACAAGTGTAGACAGACATAGCGTAAATTAAAATTGCAATAAAGAAAATTAAACTACGTTATACCTTTGTATGGCGTGTAGCGGGAGCGGCATCAGCGGGCGATCCTCGTAGAATCGTCTCTATCCGTATCACGCCGAGCTCCTCGGGATGACCGCTAAGTCACGAGCCGTCTTCGTATGCGGGTTACTAGCCTCGTGTTGAAGGCGGCGTGATCGAGAGATGATCACGATCCGAATCCAAATTCGGATCCAGCGAGTTCTCAAAACTTCGCTTCTCGGAGAAGGTATTCGTCAACCGTTTGGAGATCGCCGTCCTCCACCTCAGAGGATTACGGAGATCAAATCCCGGTATAAGTTAGCGCTGTCGGGCACTAACCGTCGTCCAAGCAGCGCTCCGGAGAGGAAGAAGCTGTCAGAAAACTGGACAGCTTGGTGAAGATAGGCGCCGGCCAAAACAAGGAAGAAAAGCCTCACCTTGATGCCAAACCTAGGAGATCACCGGGAGTCGCGGAGGTTCACGGCTGAAGCAAGCTTGGCGGCAAGGAAGTTGGAGGCGGCACGTTGGCGGGGTTTAACAATCCCTTAAGCCCTCTTTTATAGAGAACTAATTCTCTTAATGGTTAATGGATCATATCCATAAAGCCCGTTAACCCGCTCCATTAAGATAAGTTAAAATAAACCAAACCATGATGGTTTATTTTAAGTTAAAACGAACCGAACCAACCTTTGGTTCATTCGTTTAATATAAACCAAACCCTTTGGTTTATTCTCATCCATTGGATTAGAACCAAACCATTTTGGTCCATCCATTATGTCTTCATAAGACCGGCCCATCCACGCTTCCATTGCGTGAAACAATTTCATGCTCGCTTTATGTTTGAGTCGACCAAACATAGTTTCTCTCGATGCGAGAATCCCATTCTCAAGCTCGTTTTAAATCCTTTGGATTACACTCGTTGTGCGTGTGACCAAATAGGTTCTCGGTTTATGTTGGCCGTCTATAATTAACCATTAATTATAGAGCGATCATAGTGGCACCTAGTAGTACATCATGATCCCCGATTAGCAGAAAGATCAGCAGTTGATCGAACTATTTACGAAACCCTTGATGGCTCAGAATGAATCGTGCCCCATTCCCTTCACTCATCTTATCCCAACTTGGTTGGGACATGGTCTATTGTGTCGATCCCCACTAATTGACTCGTCACACCTAGCCCAAGTATCATTTCCTCGTCCTCACAGTTCTAGTTACTCCACATGTATCGAAGAGTACCTTACTCTAAACATGTAATGCTTTGGCCAAAGACTTTAGTAACAATCCGACGAGAGGCCATGGGTATACATCTCCTCGCAAGGAGTGGTGAATCCTTTATAGGCTATTCAAACACCTTCGATCACTTGACTTATACCCAATCATCCGGGTCCACATCTCCTTAGAGATGTTTGCTTAAGATGTCAAAGCATAAGTCTCCATGATCAAGATGACTTGAATACCGCAAGTCGAAAGGAACATCGCACTTAAGCCCAGATAAGAACTTCATTGACATATCTATATATGCGAGAGAACCATATGAAGTCTTACGGTGGTCACTCCAATGAACTAGTTACCATAACTAGCATCCACGATTAACTCGGACATCACTATGTCTCGGCCCGGTGAGAATCAATTTGCTTGGATACACCAAGGAGTATACCTCGTGCTAGTCTCTCAGCGGAATTGATGGTGTCGGATCCATCAATTCATCGACTAGGATAATTAGATACATCACAATTACACATGTAGAGATACTCACTAGTTGTGATCCAATCACAAATTCTCTCATCTTGTGAATCGTATCGTGGACATTGATAAATGAGTTTAAGATCCAATCAAATACATAAAACATGTATACTCAAATAGTGAATCTTCATTTATCATATAAATGGTTCATACATAAGGCGATTGCCTTAGGACATCTCTCATATATTACTAACAGTCCTACCATAATGTTCCATTTAATTATGGGACAACATCTAGGTCTAGAAAAACCAAGGCTAATAGGGAAGCCATCCCTAAGTCTAGCCATGGTGTGTGTTTAGTGGCTAAGGACTTAAGAAAAATCAAGAAAGCCACTAAGAAGGTCAATGGAGGAGTCACCTCTAGAGTTGACCCAAGTAAGACCCATTTGACTAAGGCTTCAAAGCCAAAAAGGGTCATTAGAAAGGTATCTAGGGAAGTTATCCCTAGGGAATACCTTGTTAACCCAAGGAGCTCCAATAGATATTGGGTTCCTAAGAGCGTGATCAATTCACGCTAAATGGGTTAGGGTGTGTCAACCCTAAGTGGATGGGTAGTTAACCTAAGCATAGTAGAGTTGACACATTAGGACGTGCCAATATGCTTGAAAAGTCAAAAATGATTTAAATTGGCACAATTAGGTCATAGAGGTTATGGTGTGCCATTTTGGGTTTTTGGCACACTAGGGAAATGAATGACATTAAGGCAAAATTGTTTTAATCCCTAGAAATGTCAAATTGATTTTAACACTTAGGTATTCTATACCTTAGTATATTTTAGTTTCCATGATTTATTTGCCTTGCCATGTCATGACATCATTCTCATTTTCATCTATAAAAATGTCATGATCATGTTTAGATTTATGTTTAAATGTCATGAATGCTTAAGTTTCATTCACATGCCATGACATCATGATATTGGCATATGTTTTTATCTATATCATATCTATTCCATAATCATATCATGCATGAATTAAAATGGAGTTAAGGACTATGGCATAATTTGAAAGGAATCAAATAATATTGCCTTAGAAATATGCATGAGAACATAAAGAAAACAAAACCCACATCTCACTAAAAACTTGACTTGTATATGTTTTACATATCTAGATATTGGTGAGATGTTTAGGAAAAAGAAATTAAAGGTTTTGAAAACTTTTTGAAAAACCTTGGTGAAGCCTATCTTTTGATAGCTATCACCATTGAATGGGATGATACAAAGAGGGCTCTTTATTGAAGCTTTTATTAAACTTTGGACTTTGTATCAATCTCCTAATTTAATGGGTAAAATAATTTTTCAATATTTTTTACCCATAGTGTTTAGGATAAGTATTATACGTATGCATTTTCAAGATTTTTAAAATTACGTATATTTACTTATGGATTTTGAAAATCCATTTTCTGAATCAAAATCATAATGCGATTATCGATCGTCAGAATGGCAATGATCGTATCTGATGGAGTCGACTGGCATAGGCTGATTTCAGGTAAACTTGATAGTTAGGCCCATGTTTAGCCATGTTTTGGTCCCCTAACCACTCCTAACCCTAGGATATGCTTGGGAGAGCATTAGAGAGGGTGGAAATCCATTGGATATGGATTAGGAGTTGGGTTGAGGGTGAGTATCAATTTTAAGGTGGAAGAGAGTTCATTGTTGAACTTTGCCTTAATTTTGATTTGGTTAATGTTCCTATTGGCTTAGGGACTCTCCAAGGACATTGTTAGTGCAATGGTCAAGGGGGAGCAAGCCTCTAGGGGGAGGTATCCATCTTGGGAAGATGGATGTGTATTTCCTCATGGGAGGAAAATTGGGTTGCCTCTCTTTAAGTGATATGAGATCACTAGAAAGATTGTAGGCATATGTTCCTCCAAGGGAGAGATTGTAAGATCTCATTGGGATATGAGACATTCATACCCTTGGGGAGGACCTTTTTGATGTAATGTCAAAAAGGGGGAGAAGTTACCAAGTTACCAATTAGGGTTCGTTGGAATTCTCATTGGGATATGAGAATTGCCAATATGGGAGAATTGGTAGACTTGAGATGGTAGTTTTGTCAATCATCAAAAAGGGGGAGATTGTTGGTGCAATCGGCCCAGCAGTACCTTGATGGTATTTTGATGATAGACAAAACTCATGACATGGGATTGTCATGGGAAAGTCCAACATGGTGTTGGCATAGAAAATCCAAGCATGGAGCTTGGTGTGGGAAAGTCCAACATGGTGTTGGCATGGAAAATCTAAGCATGGAGCTTGGTGTGGGAAAGTCCAACATGGGGTTGTCATGGGAAATCCAAAGCATTGCGAAGCCGTACGCTTGGTGCTTGGTGAGAAATGCATTGCGAAGCCGTGCACTTGGTGCATATGGGAAGTCTTAAGGACTTGGTAAGTTCACTAGGCTCGGGGTCCTTGAGTCGGTGAAAGATGGCATTGCGAAGCCGTGCGCTTGGTGCATCCGAGGGACCTCCGGACGGGGAGCGAATGGAGTGAGCCCAAAGGGAAGCATACTTCTAGGGTATGAGACGCGAAGGATGGCGTTGCGAAGCCGTGCGCTTGGCGCATCCGAGGGACGTAGGCCGAGAGAAGAGAGCTTCGGTGGGGAACTCCATGAGGGATAAGGTGGATTTGTCCAAGTGGCTAAGACTGAGTGTCGGAGGCTCAAACATCGTTATGTTTGAGGTTTTAGCCGACATCACGATCGGTAGCATAGGTGCCAATCGCTTCTAGGTCATATGGGTTCGATCGCTGTTCGATCAACCGTTCAGTCGATCACGATCGCCGAGGGAGGGAAGTCGACTGTTGGGAGGATCAGTCGACTGCCGAGGGATGGCAGTCGATTGATGACACTATGCACGGGCACATAATGGAGTCGAGCTCGCCAGCACTCGACTGATGGGTTCCATCAGTCGACTGATGTGTGATCCGTTGGAACTTAACCAACGTGGATCTGGCCGTTGTGAGACAACGGCTACGAGACCAGTCGATTGATGGTCATGATCAGTTGACTGATGGGCGCGAAAACAGCTTGATGCAGGTTATAAATGGAGCTCGAGTTGGAGGATTTCGCCAAGATTTTTGTGAAGCTATTGGAGGGGAATTTCTGCTGCATTCCAGACCTTCAAGAGCCATCTAAACCAAGCAACAAGCAAAGCGATCAAAGCAATCGGTGAAAGTTTTCTTGTGTATTGTATTTGTGTATTTGCTTGTATTTCTATATTACATTGTAATTGCTTGTGAGAGGTTTCTCCACCTCCGACGTGTTGTCGAGAAGGAGTGTTATAGTTAGTGCCGTGAGCATAACTAGAGCTCGGTGAGCTCGCCCGTGGAGTAGGAACCATTTTGTTTCGAACCACGTATATCTTGTGTTGTGTGATTGTGTATTGTTAGCTTCATTATTATTGTTATTCCACTGCGCTAACGACAATCGTAGACAAGCAACGCAACGAGAACGAGCGAATTACGACATCCAACGAACGAGGGATATTCACCCCCCCTCTAGCCGGCCAACCGATCCCCCAACACTTCACCGACTCAAGGACCCGAGCCTAGTGAACTTGGCAAGTTCTCAAGACTTCCCAAATGCACCAAGCGCACGACTTCGCAATGCATTTCTCACCAAGCACCAAGCGCACGGCTTCGCAATGCTTTGGACTTTCCCATGCCAAGGCTTCCCCCTTGGACTTCCACACCAAGCTCCATGCTTGGATTTTCCATGCCAACCCCATGTTGGACTTTCCCATGACAATCCCATGTCATGAGTTTTGTCTATCATCAAAATACTATCAAGGTACTGCTTGAGTCAAACTCGAGTTAACCTGGGCCGATTGCACCAACAATCTCCCCCTTTTTGACATTACATCAAAAAGGTCCTCACCAAGGGTATGAATGTCTCATATCCCAATGAGATCTTACAATCTCTCCCTTGGAGGAACACATGCCTACAATCTTTCTAGTGATACCATATCACTCAAAGAGAGGCAACCCAATTTTCCTCCCATGAGGAAATACACATCCATCTTCCCATGATGGATAGCTCCCCCTAGAGGCTTGCTCCCCCTTGACCATTGTACCAACAATGTCCTTGGAGACTCCCTAAGCCAATAGGAACATTAACCAAATCAAAATTAAGGCAAAGTTCAACAATGAACTCTCTTCCACCTTAAAGTTGATACTCTCCCTAAAACCCTTCTCCTAATCCATGTCCAATGGATTTCCACCCTCTCTAATGCTCTCCCAAGCATATCCTAGGGTTAGGAGTGGTTAGGGGACCTTAACCTCGCTAAACATGGGCCTAACCAACAAGATTTACCCGAAATCAACTTGGGCAATGATCAAATCAAATCAATCACAGCAATCACGATCGCCACCATGGCAATGACTAATAATCAGATTTTAGCATTTCGTAAATGGATTTCAAATCCATAAGTAAATATACGTAATTTTAAAAATCTTGAAAATGCATACGTATAATACTTATCCTAAACACTATGGGTGAAAAATATTGGAAAATTATTTTACCCACTAAATTAGGAGATTGATACAAAGTTCAAAAGTTTAGAAAAGCTTCAATAAAGAGCCCTCTTTGTATCATCCCATTCAATGGTGATTGCTATCAAAAGATAGGATTTACCAAGGTTTTTCAAAATGTTTTCAAAAAGTTTTCAAAACCTTTAATCTCTTTTCCTTAAACATCTCACTTATATCTAGATGTGTAAAAACACATTCAAGGCAATTAATCTAGTGAGATGTGGGTTTTTGTTCTTTAAAATGGTCTCATGCATATTTCTAGGCAATATTATTTGATTCCCATCAAATCATGCCATAGTCCTTAATTTCCTTTTAATTTATGCATGATGATTATGGCATAAATATGATTTAAGTAAAAACATATGCCAATATCATGATGTCATGACATGTGAATGATGTTTTAGCATACATGACATATAAGGATAAGTCTAAGCATGATCATGACATTTTATAGATAAAAATGAAAATGATGTCATGACATGGCAAGGCAAATAAAGCATGGCAAGTAAAATATACTAAGGTATAGAATACCTAAGTGTTAAAATCAATTTGCCATTTCTAGGGATTAAATTCATTTTGCCTTAAACCATTCATTTCCCTAGTGTGCCAAAAACCCAAAATGGCACACCAATACCTCTAAGACCTAATTGTGCCAATTTAAATCATTTTTAACTTCTCAAACCCTATTGGCACACCCTAATGTGTCAACTCACAATGGCTAGGTTAACTACCCATCCACTTAGGGTTGACACACCCTAACCCATTTAGCGTGAATCAATCACGCTCTTAGGAACCCAATATCTATTGGAGCTCCTTGGGTTAACAAGGTATTCCCTAGGGATACCTTCCTAATGACCCTTTTAGGCTTTGAAGCCATAGTCTTTTGGGTCTTTCCTAGGTCAACTCTAGAGGTGACTCCTCCATTGACCTTCTTAGTGGCTACATTTGATTTCTTTGAGGTGTTAGCCACTAAACACATACCATGGCTAGACTTAGGGATGACTTCCCTATTAGCCTTGGTTTTCCTAGACCTAGATGTGGTTCCATAATTAAATGGAACATTATGGTAGGACATAGGTTTGTGACCCAAACCCTTCTTGCCCTTAGATGTTTCTTGTTTCCTAGGTCTTGACTTTTGTGCATTAGACCCCTTAACCGAGTTTGATATTATTGCTAGGGTCTTCTCTAATTATTCTAGCCTTGACCTCAAGGCTTGGTTCTCCACCTCTAATTTCCTCACTTTTGAATTTTCATTAGGTTTAGGGGAAATGTTCTTCTTCTTAGGCATATGCCTAGATTTCTTGGGATTAACACCCAAGTTTTCTTCAATTCTCCTAATTGACTCCCTAGGTAAAATAGATCTAGTGTTTTGAGTCCTAGGTTTGTCCTTAGAGAAACTAACATGCTTGGCACCTAAGCAATAAACCTTATTATTTCTCTTAGCATGCTTTTTAACTCTAGGAATTAAAGATGCATTAAATAACTTTACCTTAGGGTTAGCTTTAGGAGCTCCCCCTACATGAGTTGCACCTTCTTGCCCTTTCTTCCTCCCCCTAGGGCATTGGCTTCGGTAGTGTCCCTTTTGATTGCATTTGAAGCACACAATGTGCTCTTTGCTGTTGATTTTGGGAACACCGGCATCCTTTGACTTTGGGTTTGTAACGCCCGTAAAATTTCCAACAATTTTACGAGAATTTTTGGCTTTACGATAATGGGCTTTAGGTGGGCCTTTTTCTAAAATAAAAGAAAATAGCTAAAAAGAGATGCAAGGCCTAGGGATTGAACCCCAAACCTCTAGAGATAGCCAAGCCCTATAGATGCACCCACTAACCAGAAGCCCAATAGGATTATATCATTAGAGAAAGAGGGGAAATGGTAGATAAGTGTGATGAGGGTAAATGAAGAGGCATGGAAAAGAGAAGAGAAACTTCTCTTCCTCCCTTTATAAAGAAGAGGGAAGGTTCCACTTGGCCACTTCTTCTTCTCTTCTTCTTCCTCACCGAAAACCATCCCTCCCCCTCTCCATTTTCACCCTTTGGCTGAACCCCATCCAAGATAGGAGAAGGCTAGTTCTTGGCTTCCATAAGGTCATCTACCAACTAAAAGCAAGCGAAGGATGTAAGATTCCCTCACCTGCAGTATATTAGTTTTGTAGAACATGTTACATGAAAGAAGTATGAAGTTTGTAGCCCTATATGTTTCGGCCAACCAAGGCTTTTGGGGTTAGGGTTGCATGGAAATGATTCTAAGGATATGATCATAGATTGTATGCTTCAAGTAGGAATTTTTAGGTGTCAAAAGTCCAAGATTATAGCCCTACAAGTTTCGGCCAACCAAGGCTTTTGGGGTTAGGGTTGCATGGAAATGATTCTAAGGATATGATCATAGATTGTATGCTTCAAGTAGAAATTTTTAGGTGTCAAAAGTCCAAGATTATAGCCCTACATGTTTCGGCCAACCAAGGCTTTTGGAGTTAGGGTTGCATGGAAATGATTCTAAGGATATGATCATAGATTGTATGCTTCAAGTAGGGATTTTTAGGTGTCAAAAGTCCAAGATTATAGCCCTACATGTTTCGGCCAACCAAGGCTTTTGGGGTTAGGGTTGCATGAACTTGATTCTAAGGTTATGTTCATAGATTGTATGCTTCAAGTAGGAATTTTTAGGTGCCAAAAATCCAAGTTTATACCCTACATGTTTCGGCCAATATTGGTTTTTAGGGTTAAGGTTTCATGAAAACACCCCTTATGAAGTTATATTATGTTGTGTGCCTTCATGTAGGAGTTTATGTAACAAAAAAAAATAAAGAAATTGGTACCCTACAAGTTTCGGCCAACAATGGTTGTAGGGCTAGGGTGGCATGAAAACACCCCTTAGGAAATTAGGATATGTTGTATGCCTATGTGATGAATATGTTTATGATTTCCATATGACATGAATTATGCCTATGTGATGAATATGTTTATGTTTTTAATATGCCATGAATTATGCCTATGTGATGAATATGTTTATGATTTTCATATGTAATGAATTATGCCTATGTGATGAATATGATTATGTTTTTAATATGCCATGAAGTATGCCTATGTGATGAAAAAGTTGATGATTTAATATGCCACGAAATATGTTTATGAAATATGCCTATGTGATGAACATGTTTATGAAGTAATATGCCATGAAATATGCCTATGTGATGAACATGTTTACGATGTAATATGCCATGAAATATGCCCATGTGATGAACATGTTTACGATGTAATATGCCATGAAATATGCCTATGTGATGAACATGTTTTATGATTTAATATGCCATGAATATGCCTATGAAATATGCTTATGTGATAAACATGTTTATGCTTTAGGACCCCCCCTTTAGGGTACTCTTATGTTATGAATGCATGTATGCTATGAAATGTCTAAGATGGAGATGCTTCCCTTTCAAGTAGGGATTAAGAGCTCTCCTTATGATAAGATAAGATGGAGATGCTTCCCTTTCAAGTAGGGATTAAGAGCTCTCCTTATGATAAGACAAGATTGAGATGCTTCCCTGTTTATGTTGGGGATTAAGAGCATTCTTTATGATATGACAAGAAAGAAAGGAATTAAGTATTTTACTTTGTAAGAGGTTAAGTACCCGATCCGTCAGGTGGTCGTTAATCAAATCCATAGGGACATAAGAAGACGTAAGAGGTCTTGCCCTGGTAAGACGTAAGAGGTCTTGCTCTAGTAGGTCTGGTGGCTCGCTACTGACCTATTAGGAACGCATTATGTGGTACTTAACCTGGGGCCCCCCATTCAAGTTATGATTATGTTAAAGTACCTATATGTATATGTTTTGAAAAGAAAGTACTTTTATGAATGCTTATGTTAAGTTAAGAATGCTTATGATTTTGCCCCTGATGCTTGTCTATGATTTATGAAATTATGAATGCTTATGTTAAGTTTAAGAATGCTTATGATTATGCCCCTGATGCTTGTCTATGATTTATGGAATTATGAATGCTTATGTTAAGTTTAAGAATGCTTATGATTATGACCTTTATGCATGTTAGAATTGAGGAAATTATGAATGCTTATGTCAAGTTTAAGAATGCTTATGATTATGTCCTTTATGCATGTTTAGGGTTGATGATGCCATGAATGCTTATGGTTTAATTTATGCCCTGCTTAGATTTAATTATGTTTAGCATGCTATGTAAATTGTATGCCATGCTTATGTTTTCATTACGTTGGTAAGTTGATGCATAGTGTTGTTATGAAATACTTATGCTATTTATGCTAGTATGCTCCTGTTTTCTAATTTGATGAAGTTTGTGGCTTTTGTGAGTAGGCAAGAATCTTACTAAGCTATATGCTTATAGTTTATGTTGTCCATATACTACAGATAAAGGAAACATGAACTAAGAGGAAGTAGCAGGAGGGGCCAAGTGTGTGTGATAGTGGCATGGTGGAAAAAGACCCTATTACTATCTACTTATATTTATATGCTCAGTGAACACCTTAAGACATTTGCTTCCGCTTATAAGACTTGAGATTTATTAGTACCATATTGAATGTTGCTTAGTTATATATTCTGCTACTTATAAAAGTTTGATATGCTAGAACTCATGAATGGATATTTTATGTTATGCATGTTATAAAAGAGATAAGAGATGTTAACATGCTTATTACGAATATGATAGGTAATGCATGTATAAGAGAAGGTTTATGCCATGAAAACACGTTAATCGTAGATTGTGAAATGATCCTATATGTCATGTTATAAAAAAAAAAAAAAATGTAGCGCCATACGAGAGCGAGATAAGGCGGGCATTACATCATGTAGTATCGAGGCGGGTTCACCTTTCCACTATCACACATCAAGCCTCCTTCCTGCTATTTCCAAGTAAGTAACTTTATGCATACCTAAGTTTCTTTTATAATGAAGAGTGTCTTCTATCTAGTTAGAAATAATACCTCATCATGTTTTTGTAGAATGGAATCACACTCGTGATTTAGATAGAAATAATACCTCGTCATGTTTTAGTAGAATAGATCCATACTTGTGACTTAGATAGTAATGATACCTTACCAAGCCTTATATGATGGAAACAGGTCTCTTACCTAGAATTTCAACTAAGAAGGATACCTTACCTCGTTTATGATAAGGAATGTTTAGATGCATGTGCATGAGTAGAAATTTTAATAATACCTTAATTATTTATTTATCTCTAGATAACATGAAGCAGGAGGCGTAGTAATAGAGGGAATGAATCGCATCCCCACGGTTGATTGATGCATGTGGTTACCGAGCTACAACGCCGTCGGTCAGCAACAAACCGGTTATCAATACTCTCATGAATCAACAAGGGAACCTAGTACCACACGAGGACGCAGAACGTGACTCCTAACACGACCACTATGGTGCAAGCACCACTAATCAATCTTGCCCGGTCCGAGCTTATCGATTCGATGGCAGGTCAAACCAGAAAATTTCTCCGTGCCGAACCATGGGATGCCCAAGTCTGGTTCAAAACAGTTGAGAGCATCGTGGAGCTGCTGGATTGGCCCGAGTACAAAAAGATAAAATGTGCCTCATTCTGTCTTTCCGGAGATGCGAAGATATGGTGGGAGAGAGTCAAAGCAAAGAGACAAGTAAATCAAATGAGGTGGACAGACTTTGAATCGGAGTTCTTCGAGGAGTTCTTTCAGAGACGGATCACAAATAAGCACTACGATGAGTTCCTCGAGTTCGACAAAGGCGATCTATCGAGTTAGTGAAGCTATGAAAAGGTTCAAGACCGCACATCTCGCCGAGTTAGTCTTGAGGAAGGAGAGGACTCCTGCTGAAAATGTTGCGACCGGAGATAGCCCTGAATGTGGCCGGCGGACTCAATCGACCCCAGACTGCCGAAGAGCTATTCAGTAGTGCCCTGGTCACCGAGCACTACATGAACAACATCAGTCAGCAGAGTAAGGCACGGGCCGGAGATCCGAAATCTCAGAATACTAGATGGAAGAGGGACCGCAGTGGCAAGAAGAAACAGTGGAATGGCCCAAAAGGGCCAGAAAGCAACAATGGGTATCTGTTGTCCTACATGTGGGAAGAAGCATCCAGGGAATATCGTCGTGGCACGAGGAAGTGTTACAAGCGTGGTGGAGGGGCACATAGCACTGAACTACCTACCCGAGTTAGCACCTCCTCGTGATCGTCCGATGCAGGAGCTCCTCCACAGCTTCACCCATGCGAGCTACGATAGAGGGTCCTCGGATAAGCCAAGAGAGGCTGAAGCCCCACCCGTTGGGACAAATGCCAGGGTGTTCTCCCTCACTAGAGAAGATGTGGCGAGTGCCTCGACGGTTGTCACAGGTCAGATATTTATTTTCAGTCAGTATGCTACTGTATTATTTGACACTGGGGCAACCCATTCGTTCATCTCTACGCTTTTCACAAGCAAGATAGATAGGCATCCCCAAGTTTTGGACTATAAATTCTTAACAACGTTACCTTCGAGAGAAGTGATGCCATCCACCCATATTCTGCGCGCCGCGCCAATTAGACTCGCAGACAGGGAGCTCCATTGTGACCTGATAGTCCTAGATATGTGAGACTATGATGTTATATTGGGCATGGATTTTCTGCACAAGTACGACACTTCAATTGAGTGTCGTAAACGGAGGGTGACCTTCCGACCCGAAGTAGAGGTTTCATTTGAGTTTATCGGGGAGTCAAAGAAAGGAACCAGGAAATTTTTATCGGTGCTAAAAGCCCGAAAAATGTTAGAAAATGGATGCACCGGATTTCTAGCACATGTGGTTGATACCATATCATCAAGGAACTAGAAGATAGAAGATGTCAGAGTGGTATGTGACCATCCGGAGGTATTCCCTGATGACCTACCTGGATTACCACCTGATAGAGAAATTGAGTTCGAGATCGAATTGATTCCCGAAACTAATCCAATCTCCAAGGCACCTTACCGTATGGCGCCGACTGAGTTGAAAGAACTTCAGAAATAGCTACAGGAGTTACTTGACCAAGGATTTATCCGCCCCAGTCACTCACCATGGGAGCTCGGTCTTTGTTCATAAAGAAAAAGATGGGTCTATGCGAATGTGTATAGACTACAGACCTTGAACAATGTGACCATCAAGAATAAGTACCCCTTCCCGGGATCGACACTGTTCGACCAACTGAAGGGAGCTACTGTCTTTTCAAAGATCGATCTCAGGTCTGGCTATCATCAAGTAAAAGTAAAGCCAAGCGATATTCCGAAGATGGCCTTCTGGACGAGATACGGACATTATGAGTTCGTAGTTATGCCCTTCGGAGTAACCAATGCTCCTGCGATGTTCATGGACCTGATGAATCGAGTATTCTCGGCCTTCCTCGACAAATTTGTAATCATTTTCATCGACGATATTCTTATCTACTCGAGAGACCGAGAAGAGCATGCTGAACATCTGAAGACAGTACTACAGATTCTTCAGAAAGAGCAACTATATGCGAAATTCTCCAAATGTGAGTTCTGGCTCGATCAAGTGTCATTCTTGGGTCATGTCATCTCTAAAGAAGGAATCATGGTAGACCCAATAAAGATTGAAGCTGTGAGGAACTGGAATAGGCCAAGGAATGCGAGTGAAATCAGAAGTTTTCTCGGGCTAGCAGGCTATTATAGAAAGTTTGTAGAGGACTTCTCTAGAATTGCAGCCCCTATGACAGCCCTCACCCGAAAGGACCAGCAATACAAATGGACTGAGGACTATGAGAGGAGTTTTACGGAACTGAAGAGGAGACTAACCAGCGCTCCCATTCTGACTCTGCCTGAAGATAATGAAAGCTTCGATATGTATAGTGACGCTTCTAAACTGGGGCTCGGAGCTGTACTTATGCAAAATGTCAAGATTATCGCTTACGCCTCTAGACAGCTCAAGGAGCACGAAAGAAATTACCCTACCCATGACTTAGAACTAGCAGCCGTGGTATTCGCTCTGAAAACATGGAGGCACTACTTATACGGAGCTCGGTGCAGGATTTATACAGACCACCAGAGTCTGAGATATTTCTTCACTCAGAAAGACCTAAATATGCGCGAGATGGCTCGAGCTAGTCAAGGATTATGATTGTGAGATATTCTATCATCCCGGAAAGGCCAACAAAGTGGCAGATGCACTTAGCAGAAAGTCCTGTGCCGCTTTGATGTCCTTATTAATGCTATCTCAGCCCCTGCAAAGTGAAATAATGAATTACGAAATAGAGATTATTTTTGGACAACTTTCCACCATGACGATAGCGCCGACATTGTTCGACGATATATTGGGAAAGCAAGATGGTGATTCAGACATCCAGAAGATCAAACAGGAAGTCCTGGAAGGAAGGGATAATGGATTCCGCATTTCCGACAGCGGACTATTATACCTCCGGGACCGACTATGTATTCCGGACGATCCGGAACTTCGGAAGAAGATACTCGAGGAATCCCATGGAACACCTTATACCATGCATCCTGGATCTACAAAAATGTATCAGGACTTAAGAGATAAATTTTGGTGGTCCGGCATGAAAAGGGATGTGTCGATCGTCGGCCTGTCGACCTTCCGGAGGTTAAGGTAGAACACCGAGCACGGGGGATTACTGCAGTCGATACAGATTCTAGAGTGGAAATGGGAAGAAATTTCTATGGATTTCATTTCGGGATTACCCAGAACAACAAATGGTTATGATGCTATATGGGTAATCATAGACCGGTTGACAAAGTCTGCCCATTTCCTGGCGATTAAGATGACCTATCTGGTTGAAGCTAAGCTTAATTATACGTCGAGGAAATCATCGATTACATGGAGTGCCTAAGGCTATTATTTCGATCGTGATGGCGCTTTACCTCCCATTTACGGGAATGTATTGAAGGCTCTTGGCACTAAGTTGAGATTCAAGATCGCGTTCATCCTCGAGGCCAGTCGACGGAAAAAGTGAACCGTCTTTGGAAGACATGTTGCGATCTTGTGCTCTAGACTTTAAGGGGAGTTGGTGTTGATATTTGTGCTTGGCAGAATTTGCTTACAACAACAGTTACCAGGCTACTATTGGAATGGCACCATATGAAGCTCTATACGGGAGAAGATGCAGGTCTCCTATCTGTTGGTACGAGGGTGGTGAAAGGAGGGAAATGGGTCTTCAGGCCGATATTATTGACGATACCACCCGAGCTATACAAAATATCCATCAGAGAATCGAAACTGCTCAAAACCGACAAAAGAGCTATGCGGATATGCGGCGTAGACCGTTAGAATTTGAAGTCGGGGACCTAGTATTCCTCAAAGTGGCCCCTATAAAGGGAGTGATGAGATGCGAAAGGAAGGGTAAACTGAGTCCATGCTACGTGGGACCGTATCCGATATTGCAGAGGGTTGGCAAGGTAGCTTACAAGCTGGAGCTGCCTCAAGAGATGTCGGCTATACACAACGTGTTCCATGTCTCCGTGCTCAAGAAATGCATATCCAGTGTGGACCAAGTGATCGAGCCACAAACAGTACAAGTTCAAGAGGACCTGAGTATGGAAAGTCGGCCTATCCAGATACTAAATCGAGAAGTCAAGAGGCTAAGGAACAAAGAGGTGCCCTTAGTAAAGGTCCTGTGGCAGAATCAACGATACGAGGAAGCTACCTGGGAACGAGAGGAGGACATAAAGCAGAAGTACCCAGAATTGTTTTAAGTTTCGAGGACGAAACTTTTACAAGGTATGAGGGATTGTAACGCCCATAAAATTTCTAGCAATTTTACGAGAATTTTTGTCTTTACGATAATGGGCTTTAGGTGGGCCTTTTTCGAAAATAAAAGAAAATAGCCAAAAAGAGATGCAAGGCCTAGGGATTGAACCCCAAACCTCTAGAGATAGCCAAGCCCTATAGATGCATCCACTAACCAAAAGCCCAATAGGATTATATCATTAGAGGAAGAGGGTAAATGGTAGATAAGTGTGATGAGGGTAAATGAAGAGGCATGGAAAAGAGAAGATAAACTTCTCTTCCTCCCTTTATAAAGAAGAGGGAAGGTTCCACTTGGCCACTTCTTCTTCTCTTCTTCTTCCTCACCGAAAACCATCCCTCCCCCTCTCCATTTTCACCCTTTGGCCGAACCCCATCCAAGCTAGGAGAAGGCTAGTTCTTGGCTTCCATAAGGCCATCTACCAACTAAAAGCAAGCGAAGGATGTAAGATTCCCTCACCTGCAGTATATTAGTTTTGTAGGACATGTTACATGAAAGAAGTATGAAGTTTGTAGCCCTATATGTTTCAGCCAACCAAGGCTTTTGGGGTTAGGGTTGCATGGAAATGATTCTAAGGATATGATCATAGATTGTATGCTTCAAGTAGGAATTTTTAGGTGTCAAAAGTCCAAGATTATAGCCCTACATTTTTCGGCCAACCAAGGCTTTTGGGGTTAGGGTTGCATGGAAATGATTCTAAGGATATGATCATAGATTGTATGCTTCAAGTAGGAATTTTTAGGTGTCAAAAGTCCAAGATTATAGCCCTACATGTTTCGGCCAACCAAGGCTTTTGGGGTTAGGGTTGCATGGAAATGATTCTAAGGATATGATCATAGATTGTATGCTTCAAGTAGGGATTTTTAGGTGTCAAAAGTCCAAGATTATAGCCCTACATGTTTCGGCCAACCAAGGCTTTTGGGGTTAGGGTTGCATGAACTTGATTCTAAGGTTATGTTCATAGATTGTATGCTTCAAGTAGGAATTTTTAGGTGCCAAAAATCGAAGTTTATACCCTACATGTTTCGGCCAACATTGGTTTTTAGGGTTAGGGTTTCATGAAAACACCCCTTATGAAGTTATATTATGTTGTGTGCCTTCATGTAGGAGTTTATGTAACAAAAAAATAAAGAAATTGGTACCCTACAAGTTTCAGCCAACAATGGTTGTAGGGCTTGGGTGGCATGAAAACACCCCTTAGGAAATTAGGATATGTTGTATGCCTATGTGATGAATATGTTTATGATTTCCATATGACATGAATTATGCCTATGTGATGAATATGTTTATGTTTTTAATATGCCATGAATTATGCCTATGTGATGAATATGTTTATGATTTTCATATGTCATGAATTATGCCTATGTGATGAATATGATTATGTTTTTAATATGCCATGAAGTATGCCTATGTTATGAACAAGTTGACGATTTAATATGCCAAGAAATATGTTTATGAAATATGCCTATGTGATGAACATGTTTATGATGTAATATGCCATGAAATATGCCTATGTGATGAACATGTTTACGATGTAATATGCCATGAAATATGCCTATGTGATGAGAATGTTTACGATGTAATATGCCATGAAATATGCCTATGTGATGAACATGTTTTATGATTTAATATGCCATGAATATGCCTATGAAATATGCTTATGTGATAAACATGTTTATGCTTTAGGACCCCCCTTTAGGGTACTCTTATGTTATGAATGCATGTATGCTATGAAATGTCTAAGATGGAGATGCTTCCCTTTCAAGTAGGGATTAAGAGCTCTCCTTATGATAAGATAAGATGGAGATGCTTCCCTTTCAAGTAGGGATTAAGAGCTCTCCTTATGATAAGACAAGATTGAGATGCTTCCCTATTTATGTTGGGGATTAAGAGCATTCTTTATGATATGACAAGAAAGAAAGGAATTAAGTATTTTACTTTGTAAGAGGTTAAGTACCCGACCCATCAGGTGGTCGTTAATCAAATCCATAGGGACATAAGAAGATGTAAGAGGTCTTGCCCTGGTAAGACGTAAGAGGTCTTGCTCTAGTAGGTCTGGTGGCTCGCTACTGACCTATTAGGAACGCGCATTATGTGGTACTTAAAGGGCCCTATGTTAAAGTACCTATATGTATATGTTTTGAAAAGAAAGTACTTTTATGAATGCTTATGTTAAGTTAAGAATGCTTATGATTTTTCCCCTGATGCTTGTCTATGATTTATGAAATTATGAATGCTTATGTTAAGTTTAAGAATGCTTATGATTATGCCCCTGATGCTTGTCTATGATTTATGGAATTATGAATGCTTATGTTAAGTTTAAGAATGCTTATGATTATGACCTTTATGCATGTTAGAATTGAGGAAATTATGAATGCTTATGTCAAGTTTAAGAATGCTTATGATTATGTCCTTTATGCATGTTTAGGGTTGATGATGCCATGAATGCTTATGGTTTAATTTATGCCCTGCTTAGATTTAATTATGTTTAGCATGCTATGTAAATTGTATGTCATGCTTATGTTTTCATTACGTTGGTAAGTTGATGCATAGTGTTGTTTTGAAATACTTATGCTATTTATGCTAGTATGCTCCTGCTTTCTATTTGTTTGATGAAGTTTGTGGCTTTTGTGAGTAGGCAAGAATCTTACTAAGCTATATGCTTATAGTTTATGTTGTCCATATACTGCAGATAAAGGAAACATGAACTAAGAGGAAGTAGCAGGAGGGGCCAAGTGTGTGTGATAGTGGCATGTTGGAAAAAGACCCTATTACTATCTGCTTATATTTATATGCTCAGTGAACACCTTAATACATTTGCTTCCGCTTATAAGACTTGAGATTTATTAGTACCATGTTGATTGTTGCTTAGTTATGTTACTGTTCCGTTACTTATAAAAGTTTGATATGCTAGAACTCATGAATGGATATTTTATGTTATGCATGTTATAAAAAGAGATAAGAGATGTTAACATGCTTATTACGAATATGATAGGTAATGCATGTATAAGAGAAGGTTTATTCCATGAAAACACGTTAAGTATGTAGATTGTGAAATGATCCCTATATGTCATGTTATAAAAAAAAAAAATGTAGCGCCGCCCTGAGAGCAGATAAGGGCGGGCGTTACAGGGTTGACTTTTGGTGTTGATGCCTTTTCCTTAGCCAATTTTGGGCATTTACTCTTGTAGTGCCCTTTCTCCCTACACTCAAAACATATTATGTGATTTTTATTTAAAATAATAACGCTTGAGTTACCTAGGGAGGTGGTGGAGGCCTCTTCACTTCTTCCGGAGGTAGATGCTTCGTTTTGGTCTTGCTCCGGAATAGAAACCCTTTCCTCCCCCTCAATGCTAGAGGTGGAGGTCTCCACCAAGTCATCAACATCTTCAAATGTGGGTGCTTCTTCTTCGGCATTCTCCTCTACTTGTATCGGTTGGGAATTTTCTTGGAATTTCATTATCTTATTCCATAATTCCCTTGCATCCCTATAATCACCCAACCTAGACCAAATATGGTTAGGAATCAAATCACTATGTAATTCGATTACCTTGCGATTTGTCTCGAAGTTCTTGATTTGGTCCTCGGTCCATCTTGACTTCTCAATTTGCCTATTTCTTTCATTTCTAAGCAATTCGAAACCATTTTCTAAGATTAGCATAAAATCAAAATCGGTTTCTAGGTATACGTCCATTTTTCTTTTCCACCATAGAAAATCTCCTTCAAACTTTGGTGGTTGAAGGTTGTAGCCGGCCATCTTGTAGTGCTCTCACGGCGGTTAGTCCTTGAAGAGCAACCTCGGCTCTGATACCACTTGTAGGGGATCGATTGGTCGGCTAGAGGGGGGTGAATAGCCCTCTTATGATTGATGTCGTAATTCGTTCGTTCTCGTGTGCTTGTCTACAATTGTCGTTACTATACGCAGCGGAATAACAATAGAAATAACAACAATACAAGCACAATCAATACACAAGCAAATACGTGGTTCGGAACCGAATGGTTCCTACTCCACGAGGTGAGCTCAACGAGCTCGTGTTATGCGCACGACACTAACAACACTCCTTATCGACTACACGTCGGAGGTGGAGAAACCTCTCACAAGCTATTACAACAAGTAATATGAAATACAAGAAGAAATACAAAGACAATACAAAAGAGAACTTTTACACAATTTCTTTGATCGCTTTCTTGTTGCTTGCTTTGATTGGCTCTTGAAGGACTGGAATGCAGCAGCAATTCCCCTCCAATAGCTCCACAAAAACCATGGCAAAAACCTCCATCTCGAGCTCCTTTTATAACCTGCATCGAGCTATTTTCGCGCCTAGCAGTCGACTGCCAAAAGGCCCCAGTCAACTGCCCCTGTAGCCGTTGTCTCACAACGGCCAGATCCACATCGGACAAGTTCCAACGGATCACCTACTACCGATCGATGATGCCCATCACCGATCGTGACCCAAGATCGATCGCCTAGCCGGCTACGAGCATTCTCGTCAATCGCGACACTCCCATCACGACCGCCATCCTCGGCACTGACCGCCGTCGACTTCGATCAGACGTCCATGGCGATCGCCAAGCACAAAACCCTAGCCTTACACCAGTCGAACTCTAGTCGACTTGGATCAGTCGAACCGGCACCTATGCCAGTCGACTAATGTCGGGAAAAACCTCAAACACCAAGTTGTTTGAGCATCCGACCATTGGGTAAACCCTCAAACATCAAGTTTGAGCCTCTGACACTCAGTCTTAGCCACTTGGCCAAGTCCACCTTATCCCTCATGGAGTTCCCCACCGAAGCTCTCTTCCCTCGGCCTACGTCCCTCGGATGCGCCAAGCGCACGGCTTCGCAACGCCATCCTTCGCGTCTCATGCCCTAGAAGTATGCTTCCCTTTGGGCTCACTCCATTCGCTCCCCGTCCGGCGGTCCCTCGGATGCACCAAGCGCACGGCTTCACAATGCCATCCTTCACCGACTCAAGGACCTGAGCCTAGTGAACTTGCCAAGTTCTCAAGACTTCCCAAATGCACCAAGCGCATGACTTCGCAATGCATTTCTCACCAAGCACCAAGCGCACGGCTTCACAATGCTTTGGATTTCCCATGCCAAGATTTCCCATGCCAAGCACCAAGCGCACGACTTCACAATGCTTTGGACTTTCCCATGCCAAGGCTTCCCCCTTGGACTTCCACACCAAGCTCCATGCTTGGATTTTCCATGCCAACCCCATGTTGGACTTTCCCATGACAATCCCATGTCATGAGTTTTGTCTATCATCAAAATACTATCAAGGTACTGCTCGAGTCAAACTCGAGTCAACCTGGCCCGATTGCACCAACAATATGCTCCTTTTTATTACAACCATAGCAAGTAACATTAGGAGTAGAAATTGAACTACTAGAGGGTTTACCTTTTGAGGATCGGAAAATCCTCCTCACATCCTTCTTGGGAGATTCCTTGATCTCCCACCAAATCTCTTCACATAGTGAGCCACCTCACTAGCCGATAGCTCCTCATCGCTACATGAAAACTCTTCCTCCGACTCGGATGATGAAGAGACTTCCTTCTTCTCCTTCTTCTTCTTCTCCTTCTTACCTACAACAAGAGCTATACCTTTTTCTTTCGAAGAAGTGTTATCTTGCTCATGTAACTCAAATTCACAAAAAAGTTCATCTTGTAGGGGATCGGTACGGCCGGCTAGAGGGGGGTGAATAGCCCTCTTCCGTTGGATGTCATAATTCGTTCGTTCTTCTTGCGTTTCTTGTCTACGATTGTCGTTAGCGCAGCGGAATAACAATAATAATGAAGCTAACAATACGCAATCACACAACACAAGATATACGTGGTTCGGAACCGAATGGTTCCTACTCCACGGGCGAGCTCACCGAGCTCTAGTTATGCGCACGACACTAACTATAACACTCCTTCTCGACAACACGTCGGAGGTGGAGAAACCTCTCACAAGCAATTACAATGTAATAAAGAAATACAACCAAATACAAAAATACAATACAAAAGAAAACTTTCACCGATTGCTTTGATCGCTTTGCTTGTTGCTTGCTTTGATTGGCTTTTGAAGGACTAGAATGCAGCAGCAATTCCCCTCCAATAGCTCCACAAAAGGCTTGGCGAAATCCTCCAACTCGTGCTCCATTTATAACCTGCATCGAGCTATTTTCGCGCCTAACAGTCGACTGCCAAAAGGCCCCAATCGACTGCCCCAGTAGCCGTTGTCTCACAACGGCCAGATACACGTCGGACAAGTTCCAACGGATCACCTACCAGTCGACTGATGATGACCATCAGTCGACTAGTGACCCAGTCGATCGCCTACTGACTACGAGCGCTCTGCTCACGACACTCCCATCCACCGATCGCCATCCCTCGGCGATCACCGTCGTCGACTTCGATCATTGAAGTCCATGGCGATCGCCAAGCACAAAACCCTAGCCTTACACCAGTCGAACTCTAGTCAACTTGGATCAGTCGAACCGACACCTATGCCAGTCGACTGATGTCGGGCAAAACCTCAAACACCAAGTTGTTTGAGCATCCGACCATCGGGTAAACCCTCAAACATCAAGTTTGAGCCTCCGACACTCAGTCTTAGCCACTTGGCCAAGTCCACCTTATCCCTCATGGAGTTCCCCACCAAAGCTCTCTTCCCTCGGCCTACGTCCCTCGGATGTGCTAAGCGCACGGCTTCACAACGCCATCCTTCGCGTCTCATGCCCTAGAAGTATACTTCCCTTTGGGCTCACTCCATTCGCTCCCCGTCCGGCGGTCCATTGGATGCACTAAGCGCATGGCTTCGCAATGCCATCCTTCACCGACTCAAGGACCCTGAGCCTCGTGAACTTACCAAGTCCTTAATACTTCCCATATGCACCAAGCGCACGGCTTCGCAATGCATTTCTCACCAAGCACCAAGCGCACGACTTCGCAATGCTTTGGATTTCCCATGCCAAGCACCAAGCGCACGGCTTCACAATGCTTTGGACTTTCCCATGCCAAGGCTTCCCCCTTGGACTTCCACACCAAGCTCCATGCTTGGATTTTCCATGCCAACCCCATGTTGGACTTTCCCACACCAAGCTCCATGCTTGGATTTTCCATGCCAACACCATGTTGGACTTTCCCATGACAATCCCATGTCATGAGTTTTGTCTATCATCAAAATACCATCAAGGTACTGCTGGGCCGATTGCACCAACAATCTCCCCCTTTTTGATGATTGACAAAACTACCATCTCAAGTCTACCAATTCTCCCATATTGGCAATTCTCATATCCCAATGAGAATTCCAACGAACCCTAATTGGTAACTTGGTAACTTCTCCCCCTTTTTGACATTACATCAAAAAGGTCCTCCCCAAGGGTATGAATGTCTCATATCCCAATGAGATCTTACAATCTCTCCCTTGGAGGAACACATGCCTACAATCTTTCTAGTGATCCCATATCACTTAAAGAGAGGCAACCCAATTTTCCTCCCATGAGGAAATACACATCCATCTTCCCATGATGGATACCTCCCCCTAGAGGCTTGCTCCCCCTTGACCATTGCACCAACAATGTCCTTGGAGAGTCCCTAAGCCAATAGGATCATTAACCAAATCAAAATTAAGGCAAAGTTCAACAATGAACTCACATCCACCTTAAAATTGATACTCACCCTCAACCCAACTCCTAATCCATATCCAATGGATTTCCACCCTCTCTAATGCTCTCCCAAGCATATCCTAGGGTTAGGAGTGGTTAGGGAACCTTAACCTAGCTGAACATGGGCCTAACCAACAAGATTTAAATTAGAAATCACGCATCACATTTCATCACCGATCGCCATCCATGGTCGATCGATAATCAGATTCTAGAAAGATTTCGTAAATGGATTTTCAAATCCATAAGTAAATATACGTAATTTTAAAAATCTTGAAAATGCATACGTATAAGTTCTTATTCTTCCTTCGTGGCCGACACCTTCTTCTCGCTTTATAAGTGAAATTGCAAAACATAAGACGCCTTTGCCTTCGTGCAAGAAAAATATAGCAATACGTAAACTGAACGAAATCATCCCATTCAATGGTGATAGCAATCAAAAGATAGGCTTCACCAAGGTTTTTCAAAATGTTTTCAAAAAGTTTTCAAAACCTTTAATTTCTTTTCCTTAAATATCTCACTTATATCTAGATGTGTAAAAACACATTCAAGGCAATTAATCTAGTGAGATGTGGGTTTTTGTTCTTTAAAATGGTCTCATGCATATTTCTAGGCAATATTATTTGATTCCCATCAAATCATGCCATAGTCCTTAACTCCATTTTAATTCATGCATGATATGATTATGGCATAGATATGATATAGATAAAAACATATGCCAATATCATGATGTCATGGCATGTGAATGAAACTTAAGCATACATGACATCTAAACATAAATCTAAACATGATCATGACATTTTATAGATAAACATGAAAATAATGTCATGACATGGCAAGGCAAACAAAACATGGCAAGTAAAATATACTAAGGTATAGAATACCTAAGTGTGAAAATCAATTTGCCATTTTTAGGGATTAATTCTATTTTACCTTATTGCCATTCATTTCCCTAGTGTGCCAAAAACTCAAAATGGCACACCAATACCTCTATGACCTAATTGTGCCAATTTAAATCATTTTTTAACTTCTCAAACCATATTGGCACACCCTAATGTGTCAACTCTACTATGGTTAGGTTAACTACCCATCCACTTAGGGTTGACACACCATAACCCATTTAGCGTGAATCGATCACGCTCTTAGGAACCCAATATCTATTGGAGCTCCTTTGGTTAACAAGGTATTCCCTAGGGATAACTTCCCTAGATACCTTCCTAATGACCCTTTTTGGCTTTGAAGCCATAGTCTTTTGGGTCTTTCCTAGGTCAACTCTAGAGGTGACTCCTCCATTGACCTTCTTAGTGGCTACATTTGATTTCTTTGAGGTGTTAGCCACTAAACACATACCATGGCTAGACTTAGGGATGACTTCCCTATTAGCCTTGGTTTTCCTAGACCTAGAAATAGTTCCATAATTAAATGGAACATTATGATAAGTCTTCTTGGGCTTAGGTTTGTCACCCAAACCTTCCTTGCCCTTAGACTGTTTTTGAACCTTAGGTCTTGACTTTTGGACATTTGACCATAGAATTGAATTTTCTATGATTCTAAGAGCTTTCTCCATTCTCTCAAGTCTTGACCTCAAGACTTGGTTTTCTAGCTCTAATTTTCCCATTTTTGAATTTTCATTAGGTTTTTGGGAAAAACTCTTCTTAGGCATATGCCTAGATTTCTTGGGATTAACACCCAAATTCTCTTCAATTCATCTAATTGATTTCCTAGGTAGGATAGGTCTAGTGTTTTGGGTCCTAGGTTTGTCCTTAGAGAAACTAACACGCTTAGCACCTAAGCAATAGACCTTATTGTTTCTCCTAGCATGCTTTTCATTGATAATAGCAAGAGAACTAAAATAATTTTTAGCATGCTTTTTGACTTTAGGAATTAAAGGTGCATTAACTAAATGTACCTTAGGGTTAGCTTGGGAAGCTCCCCCTACATGAGTCACACCTTCTTGCCCTTTCTTCCTCCCCCTAGGGCATTGGCTTCGGTAGTGTCCCTTTTGATTGCATTTGAAGCACACAATGTGCTCTTTGCTCTTGATTTTGGGAACACCGGCATCCTTTGACTTTGGGTTGATTTTTGGTGTCGATGCCTTCTTCTTAGCCAATTTAGGGCATTTACTCTTGTAATGCCCTTTCTCCCTACACTCAAAGCATATTATGTGATTTTTATTTAGAATAATAATACTTGAGTTACCTAGGGAGGTGGTGGAGGCCTCTTCATGATCTTCACTTCTCCCGGATGTGGATGCTTCTTGTTCTTGCTCTGGGATGGAAGATTGCCTTTCCTCCCCCTCAATGCTAGAGGTGGAGGTCTTCACCAAATCATCAACATCTTCAAATGTTGTGGGTGCTTCTTCTTCGGCATTCTCCTCTACTTGTGCCGATTGGGAATTTTCTTGGAATTTCATTACCTTATTCCATAATTCCCTTGCATCCCTATAATCACCAAATCTAGACCAAATAGTGTTAGGCAACAAATCACTAATCAACTTGATTACCTTGAGATTTATCTTGAAGTCTTTGATTTGGTCTTGGGTCCATTTTGACTTCTCAATTGGCTTGTTGTACTTGTCCCTAGGCATTTCAAAACCATTTTCTATAATAATCATAAAATCAAAATTGGTTTCTAGATATACCTCCATCCGTTTCCTCCACCAAGCAAAGTCTCCATCGAAATTCGGTGGATGGATGAAGCCGGCCATTGTAGTGCTCTCGCGGCGGTTAGTCCTTGAAGAGCGACCTCGGCTCTGATACCACTTGTAGGGGATCGGTACGGCCGGCTAGAGGGGGGTGAATAGCCCTCTTCCGTTGGATGTCATAATTCGTTCGTTCTTCTTGCGTTGCTTGTCTACGATTGTCGTTAGCGAAGCGGAATAACAATAATAATGAAGCTAACAATACGCAATCACACAACACAAGATATACATGGTTCGGAACAGAATGGTTCCTACTCCACGGGCGAGCTCACCGAGCTCTAGTTATGCGTACGACACTAACTATAACACTCCATCTCGACAACACGTCGGAGGTGGAGAAACCTCTCACAAGCAATTACAATGTAATATAGAAATACAAGCAAATACACAAATACAATACAAAAGAAAACTTTCACCGATTGCTTTGATCGCTTTGCTTGTTGCTTGCTTTGATTGGCTCTTGAAGTACTGGAATGCAGCAGCAATTCCCCTCCAATAGCTCCACAAAAGGCTTGGCGAAATCCTCCAACTCGTGCTCCATTTATAACCTACATCGAGCTGTTTTCGTGCCTAGCAGTCGACTGCCAAAAGGCCCCAGTCGACTGCCCCTGTAGCCGTTGTCTCACAACGGCCAGATCCACGTCGGACAAGTTCCAACGGATCACCTACCAGTTGACTGATGATGACCATCAGTCGACTAGTGACCCAGTAGTCGACTGCCCAGTCGGCTACGGAGCATTCTATACTCACGACACTCCCATCAGTCGACTGCCATCCCTCGACAGTCGACTGTTGTCGACTTCAGTCGACTGCCAGTCCATGGCAGTCGACTGCCAAGCACAAAACCCTAGCCTTACACCAGTCGAACTCTAGTCGACTTGGATCAGTTGAACCGGCACCTATGCCAGTCGACTGATGTCGGGCAAAACCTCAAACACCAAGTTGTTTGAGCATCCGACCGTCGGGTAAACCCTCAAACATCAAGTTTGAGCCTCTGACACTCAGTCTTAGCCACTTGGCCAAGTCCACCTTATCCCTCATGGAGTTCCCCACCAAAGCTCTCTTCCCTCAGCCTACGTCCCTCGGATGCGCCAAGCGCACGGCTTCACAATGCCATCCTTCGCATCTCATGCCCTAGAAGTATGCTTCCCTTTGGGTTCACTCCATTCGCTCCCCGTCCGGCAGTCCCTCGGATGCACCAAGTGCACGGCTTCGCAATGTCATCCTTCACCGACTCAAGGACCCCGAGCCTAGTGAACTTACCAAGTCCTTAAGACTTCCCATATGCATCAAGCGCACGGCTTCGCAATGTATTTCTCACCAAGCACCAAGCGCACGGCTTCGCAATGCTTTGGACTTTCCCATGGCAAGGCTTCCCCCTTGGACTTCCACACCAAGCTCCATGCTTGGATTTTCCATGCCAACCCCATGTTGGACTTTCCCACACCAAGCTCCATGCTTGGATTTTCCATGCCAACACCATGTTGGACTTTTCCATGACAATCCCATGTCATGAGTTTTGTCTATCATCAAAATACCATCAAGGTACTGCTGGGCCGATTGCACCAACATATCTAACTTAGCTAAAGAAGGGTCCCTAGAAACCTTATAAGCATCTACCATTGATGCCCATAGAGTTGTTCTAGGGAATGCTTGAAGCACATACCTTACAAGGTCTCTGTTTTCGACCTTTACACCTATTACATGTAGTCCGTTGACTACCTCCTTGAATCGACCGTGCATTTGGTTCACGGTCTCGTTGGTCTTCATGGTGAGGCTTTGGAGTTGACCTATCAATAGGTCTCTTTTGGCTCTTTTTGTCTCCTTTGACCCTTTATTGAGTTCGACGAACTTCTACCAAAGCTCTTTTGTGGATTTGAAGGGCCCGACCTTGGATAGTTGATCCTTGGATAGACCACATTGAAGTGTGGTGTTGCTTTTACATTGGCTTGCACTTTCTTTGCCATCTCCCTAGTCCAATCCTTTGTTGGTATTGATGCTCCATATTCGTCGACCGACTTCTCGAATCCATCTACAATGCTAAACCAATTTTCAATATCTTTCATAAGGAAGTATTCCATCATACCTTTCCAATAGCCGAAGTCGTTGCCGTCGAAGAATGGAGGCCTCGCCGTGCCATATCCCTCTTGAAATGCCATCGTGCTCTAGTTGATTGTTAGATCTTCCGACGCAATCCAGGCTCTGATACCACTTATTGGGGATCTTTGGAAGGCTAGAGGGGGTTGAATAGCCTCTCTTGAATTCTACAAACAAAGTTAGCGGAAGCAAAATCGAATACTAAAGAAAACAAGAGACAAGAATGCAAGCGCTAATAAAAACAATTTAACGTGGTTCGGAGATTATGCTCCTACTCCACAGCGATCCTTAAGATGGATCAATCCAAGCAAATCTCCACTAAGAAAGCTTCTTTACAACACACTCCTCTTCTTACAAATGATGAAGATAAAGATTAGAGAAGAGGAGGATTAATAACACTTATAAAGCTTAAGAAAATGTGGGGAGCTTGAGAGTATGTTAGGAATGTAAGCACTGGCCTCCTCAAGCACCCCATGACTTCTTTTTATAGAGAGAGGAATGATTTTCTCGTTGAGCCTGCATTAGTCGACTGATTTATAGCATCAGTTGACTGCTGCTGTAGTTGACGCCATCCAATGACTTCTGACGAGCCGGATCCACGATTGTCACAGCTCAACGGGACTTTGATCAGTCGACTGATCATACCATCAGTTGACTGATTGAGTAATTAGTTGAGTGCTCCAAGTGATCACTCGACTGGAAAACCTTCTGTGTCGATGTTTACTATTAATAGTTGACTACTAGGGTATAACAGTCGATTGATGGTGGACCAGTCGACTGCCAAACCCTAGCAGTCGATTAATGGTCAAAGAATTCAGCGATCTTCAGTTGAGTGACTGATCAATTGACTGAGACAAAGCTTCAGTCGACTGATACCTCAAGTATGATTAAATCATACTTGAAATCAACTCCCTAGACCTAGACTCAACCTTCTAGCCCTTCCTTCAGCCTTGCGTCTCCAGGATCCCTCCGAGTCCGTGACTCCTTCATCCATGCACTTGCTTCTATGAGCTTCCCTCAGTTTCGTCATGTCTTGGGTTTCTCTTTTGCCAAAGGACCGCTTGGACTTTATGCCACCAAGACTACATGCTTGGACTTACGCTGCCAAGACCTTGTCTTTGGCTTCCTTTGCCAAGGTCTGCTTGAACTTTACGTCGCCAAGACTATATGCTTGGTCTTATGTTGCTAAGACCTTCCCTTGGACTTCCCTTGCCAAGTTCATACTTGGACTTTCCTTTACCAAGTGTTCACACTTGGATTTTCCTGTCACTTGTCATATTCATAGTTAGATCACAAAATATTGCCTAAATATAAATGATTATCCAAACATCAAAAGACATAAATGCTTGGGGCATTGTTGCACCAACAGACCAGACACTAGGCATGAAGTCCAGATGGGTCGAGTTGATCGGACATCTGGCATGAAGATAGATTGGGTCAGGAGATCGGACAATCGACATAAAGTCCAGTTGGGTCAGGAAGACCGAATACCTGGTGGAAGCCCTGGTGGGTCAGATCGGATGTCAAGTATGGTAAGTCTGGCTGGGCAGTCGGTAGTTAAACCTCAAGTGAAAAGGTGAGGATTAGTCCTCTGTAGGGGGGCAAAGCTAGGTATTGATTCGACGGATAGTCCTCGTGGGACTAAGAAGTCAAGATCGAGCAGTATTACTATTACTATTGTATTTTATACTGTATGTTTTTGCTAATCTCATTTTGTAGGGAACTAATGACAGAAAGGATTCCATTTGACTGAGTATGGTCCAGTCGACAGATACCTAGTTGGCAAGATTAACTGGTGATCGATCGAAGATCTGGCAACCTAGATGGAATGAGTTCCAGTCGACTGAGGAGGTCTAGTCGATTGGAAAGGCAAATTTTTCAATGTGGAGCTAGGTGACCTGGAGTCAACTGGAACAGATCCAGTCGATTGGGAGGCTAAAGTACCATATCGATGGATTGATGTGGAGTCGACTGGAGGGCATCCCAGTCAATTAGAGAGAGCTTATAAAAGAAGTGCATGACCAACTTTAAAAAAATACAATTCTACAATGTCCAAATGCTATTACAAGTGTTCTTCATCCACAGAAGCTACATTCCAAAGCAACGATGCAACTATGACACTCCGTGCCCTGATTTCATAGCTACTAAAGTGTTGGTACATTTTACTTGCTATTATTTTGCTTTATGTACTTCATTTTAAAGATAAGGTAGTGTGTTGCCTTTCTTTTAATTATTGTAAAAAAAGTGAATCCCTCCGAAGTCGAGAGTTCTTGAGTCGGGGGGCCTTTTAGTGCATTGCCCATCGAGGTAGTTCTCGGAGAGCTATGGGCCTTGGAGTAGCAACCCGGCTAGGGTTGTGAACCAAGTAAATTACTTGTCTTTTAAATTCTTATTTAATTTCGTTGTATAATCTTTTATCTCAAAAGATAAAGTAAAATTAAGTTTTAAATTATAAAAGAAATTTTTTATAACTTCTGAGATTCACCCCTCTCTCGGAACATTAAGATCCTACAAAGTCTAACTGCGAAAATTGATAGATCAAGTCTGTAATTGATACTCTGCAATGAGCTAATACACTTCTAGACTTTTGACTCAATGCACCTCCTACAATATTTGCCTTGCCTAGATGATAATTTACTTTTCGATCATAATCCTTTAAGAACTCTATCCATCTCCTCTAATGAAAATTTAATTCCTTCTATATGGATAAGTATTTTAGGCTCTTATAATCAGTGTAAATCTCAAATGTGACACCATACAAGTAATGTCTTCACATTTTGAGAGAAAATATAATAGCTACTAGTTCTAAGTCATGTACTGGATAATTCCACTCATGGTTCTTTAATTGTATAGAAGTTTAAGCCACTATTCGATCGCATTGCATCAAAATTTCCCCTAATTCTTAGTTTGATGTATCTGTGTAGAGAACAAATCCATCTTGTCCAACAGAAATGATGAGGATGGGAGCACTAACTAGTCTGTACTTAAGTTCTTAAAATCAAGCTTCACAAGCTTCATTCCGTGAGAACGAGGTCCCTTTTCTGGTAAGTTAAGTTAAAGGTCCTGCAATCTTGGAGAAACCTTCTACAAAACAGCGATAGTAGCCTGCTATGCCCAAGAGTTATGAACTTCTAGTACCATCTTGGATGCCTCCTGTTGGTGCAGGGGCACCAGATAATCGAACCTAGGTTTTGATTATGGCAAAGATCCAAAGATAAGGTCATATTGTTATCTCATGAGTTGAATTAAGTGTGTAGGAAATGGTTAAGCTAAGATGAAGGTCAACGACACCCGGAGAATCCCGAGTCTAGAAACTATGGTGGTCGGGCAACACCAGGATAACTTCGTGAGAGTCGAAGAACCTTGGTGGAAGACTAGAAGCAAAGCGACAAGTTATAAAGGACCAGAGTGAAGGGTGGTGGATCCGAAGCTTCACTTCCCACCTCGGTCGCTTGTGCATGGTGATCCCATATACGTTCCCGGATTAAAAAAATTAATCCTTGATGAAGAGGGATTACCCAAGCAACCGATCTATCATCGTGCTATTCGATTAGAGTGGTCACTTGTATTGAGAGGGGAAACTTCGCTTCCCACTTCAACTCGGTCGCTTGTTCATGGTGATCCCTTCTACGTCCCTGGATAAAAAAAATTTATCCTTGACAAGAGGGATTGCCCAAGCAACCTTGTCATCGTCTTGCTATTCGATTCACTTGAACACACTTGTTGTTTAAGCGACCAACCTCTATTCTACGAATAGCCGCGGAATAGACGATGTACGGATCGCCGACTTTTGTGTTTATGTTCGGGGTCCAAGTATTTTTAGCCACAAAATAGAATATATATCATGCATATAATTGAAAATCAAATATAAACATGTAACAAATGAAAATAGAGAATCGATATACCTCTCGATCTTCTATTGTATGACCTTCCTCCTTTTGGACGTCGTGTGGGCAACGATCTGCCAAAAGTTGAAGCTCCTAGATCACCAATCTTCCTTCCTTGCTCGTTCCGAGCAAGAGGAAGAATAGAAACAAGACGCTTCTCCTTCCTGTTGGGATGTATACTGAAAGCCTAGCTCTTTTGTATGAACATCTTTATTTTGAAATAAGAATCACATGATCATTGTTTGCATATTTTTATGGTTATGCAATATTGTCTAATACCTTACATTGTAGATAACATGGTGTGTGGTGTCACACGGGAGATCATGTTATCGGCTCCTTGTAAAGTATAAGTAAAGGCTCACAACCGAGATGGCTTTGGACAAACCATCGGAATGGTTGTAGTGTGATTTGGTATTGGTTTGTCTTGACCATAGAATCACACTAGTGCACTTTGTGTGTATTGAGCAGGACCGACACAGAGGTGATTCGATTTATTGCTGACTACATAATCGAATCGAACCTCAGATATTATTTAGTACATGCTCTTAATCCCAATATAATAACGGGCACATATACTTGGTACTCATCTCTTTGATTTACCAATGGGCGAGATTTATAGATTAAATCGATAGACTCGGTAAGTTGGGAGATGATATTATTTATATGGTGTGCCGTTGATTATAGGAGGAAACCGTGTCCTATATATTAGGATGATGATGTCCCCTTGAGGAGCTCATAAGGTTCATCATGTAAACCCTGCAGGTGGACTTGGTCCGACATGATGAAAAGGTTGAGTGGTACTACTCATGGAGTTAGATGTTGATTAATTAATGGTTAGTAAATTAATTAATCGACGGACATTCGAGATCTTAAACACAGGGAGAAAATGTACAAATAATATATGGAGCCCATATTATCATATGGGGGTTGGTGAGGTAGATCAATGATGGACCTTTAGTGGATTGGACCATCATTAGTGGATCGGACTTTATGTGGGCTTGATCCATGGGTGGCCAAGACCCAACTCCTCCTCATGGTCCCTAATGTAGCCTATTAACACCTCATGATGCTTAGATCCAATGGATAGAAACAAAACTCTAAGATCCATTGGTAGAGATTAAATCTCTAAGATCCGACGGTTGAGATTAAATCTCTAGATCCGACGGTTGAGATTAAATCCCTTGAACCAATGGTGGAGATTAAACCAAGACTTATCCCTAAACTCTATATAAGGGTGGCTTAGGGATTGTTGGCGTGGAGAACACAAGGGATGAGGGGATTAGGGTTTTCTTCCTTTGGTGGCTAGGAATCCTAGTTGGTTTAGGATTGGGTTTGGTGGCTAGGGTTTTGGAGCAAGGGTGGGCGGCAACTAATGGAGGTTGTTCTTCTTCTTCCTTGGGTTGGCCAGCCACTATGCTGCTCCTATCTACCTTAGCTTGAACTTATCCTATTCTTCTTCCCCTCTTCCATGGCCGGATATAAGGTAAGTTAGGATTAGGGTTTGGGTGGCTAGGTTTTTGGGAGAAAAGGGTGGGCGGCAACTATAGGAGATGTTCTTATTCGCCACTATGGTTCTCCTCTTTACCTTGGCTTGAGGTCATCCTAATCTTTTCCTCACTTCCATGGCCGCCACAAGGTGAGCTTGGATTAGGGTTTGGAAGCTTAGGGTTTAGGAGGTTTGGGTGGCACCAAATAAGGAAAGTTTCTTCCTTTCTTCTTCATGGTTTGGTGGCCGGCGCCCATATCACCTTCTCCAACCCTTGGACAGCATCTAAAGACCCCTTCTCCTTCTCCTTGGGTGGTGGAAACAAGACTAAGGGGTTTCCCTTGATGTCTTGGTCGGTTTCCACCATTATCTCCTTCTCCTTGTTGGCCGACGGCAAGCATTTCTTTTGTTGCTTGTTGGTTGGCCATAGGAAGGAGATGAGCCTTGTTTCTATTCTTCCTCTTGCTTTGGATGAGCAAGGAAGGAAGATGTGTGATCTAGGAGCTTCGACTTTTGGTAGAGCGTCGCCCACACGACGTCCGAAAGGAGGAAGGACATACATTAGAAGATCGAGAGGTATATCGATTCTCTAATTTTATATGTTGCATGTTTATATTTGTTTTTCATTTATGAGCATGATATATTTCTGTGAATGGCTAAATAATATTTGGATCCCGAGCATAAACACAAAAACCGGCGATCCGGACATCGTCTATTCCGCGGCTACTCATAGAATAGAGAATGGTCGCTTGAACAACTAGTTTGTTCAAGTGACCTCTCTAAACGAATAGCACGACGATGACTTGGTTGCTTTGGGAATCCCTTTTGTCTAGGATTAAATTTTTAATCCGGGGACATTGAAGGGATCACCATGGTCAAGTAACCGAGGTGAAGGGGAAGCGAAGTTTCCCCTCACGGATCAAACCCAACACTTCCTTTAGCCAAACAACAAGCAACAAGGAAGTTAGTTGCCGCCGGCCAACAAGGAGAAAGAGAAAGAATGGTTGCCGGCCAAAAGCTCCAAGAGAGGACCCTAAGCCTTGGTTCCACCGGCTAAGGAGAAGAGGAGAGCTAGGTTTTGATGCCATCCAAGAGGGAAGAGGGGCTGTATGGACGCCGACCACCAATGGAGAAGAAGAAGACAAGGAAAGTATTTCCTTATTTGGTTCCGCCAAGCTCCAAACCCTAATCCTAGTTTCTTGCCGCCAACTCCAAACACCCTTGCTTCTCTATTGCTCTCCACGCCTACCCTAAAGCCTCCTTTTATAGAGTTTAGGGATAAGCCTTGTTTTAATCTCCACCATTGGTTCTAGGGATTTAATCTCAACCGTCGGATCTAGATATTTAATCTCAACCATCGGATCTAGAGATTTAATCTCTACCTTTGGATCTAGAGTTTTATTTCCATCCTTTGGATCTAGGCTTCATGAGGTATTAATAGGCTACAATAGGGACCATGAGGAGGAGTTGGATCTTTGCCACCCAATGGATCAAGCCCACATAAAGTCCGATCCATTAATGATAATCCAATCCATTAAATGATTATCATTGATCTACCTCACCAACCCCCATAAGTTAATATGGGCTCCATATATTATATGTACATTTTCTCCCCGTGTTTAAGATCTCGAATGTTCGTCGATTAATTAATTTACTAACCATTAATTAATCAACATCTAACTCCATGAGTAGTACCACTCAACCTTTTCATCATGCCGGACCAAGTCCACCTGTAGGGTTTACATGATGAACCTTATGAGCTCCTCAAGGGGACATCATCATCCTAATATATAGGACACGGTTTCCTCCTATAATCAATGACACACAATATAAATAATATCATTTTTCAACTTACCGAGCCTATTGATTTAATCTATAAATCTCACCCATTGGTAAATCAAAGAAATGAATACTAAGTATATGTGCCCGTTATTATATCGGGATTAAGAGTATGTACAATATAATATCTGAGGTCCGATTCGATTATGTAGTCAGCAATAAATTGAATCACCTCTAAGTCGATCCTGCTCAATACACACAAAGTGCACTAGTGTGATTCTATGGTCAAGACAAACCAATACCAAATCACACTACAACCATTCCAATGGTTTGTCCAAAGCCATCTCGGTTGTGAGCCTATATTTATACTTTACAAGGAGCCGATAACATGATCTCCCGTGTGACACCACTCAACCTTTTCATTATGACGGACCAAGTCCACCTGTAGGGTTTACATGATGAACCTTATGAGCTCCTCAAGGGGACATCATCATCCTAATATATAGGACAAGGTTTCCTCCTATAATCAACGACACACCATATAAATAATATCATTTCCATCTTGCTGAGCCTATCGATTTAATCTATAAATCTCGCCCATTGGTAAATCAAAGAAATGAATATAAAGTATATATGCTCGTTATTATATCGGGATTAAGAGTATGTACAATATAATATCTGAGGTCTGATTCGATTATGTAGTCAGCAATAAATCGAATCACCTCTAAGTCGGTCCTGCTCAATACACACAAAGTGTACTAGTGTGATTTTATGGTCAAGACAAACCAATACCAAATCACACTACAACCATACCAATGGTTTGTCATAAGCCATCTCGGTTGTGAGCCTATACTTATACTTTACAAGGAGCCAATAACATCATCTCCCGTGTGACACCACTCACTATGTTATCTACAATGTAATGTATTAGACAATATGCATAACCATAAAAATATTCAAACAATGATCATATGATTCTTATTTCAAAATAAAGATGTTCATATAAAAGATAGACTTTTCAGTATACATCCCAACAACTTGAACAAACTTGTTGTTCAAGCAACCTACCTCTTTTCTTCGATTAACCGCGGAATAGACGATGTACGGATCGTCAATTTTTGTGTTTATCTTCGGAGTCCAAGTAAATTAGCCACATGCAATTAATTACATCATACAAAGAAACAAAAGGAAACCAAAACAAGAATTATACCTCTTGTTTACCTCAAGGTCTTCTATTGTATGTCCTATCCTCCTCTTGGACGTTGTGTGGGCAACGATCCTCCAAGAGATGAAGCTCCTAGATCACAAATCTTCCTTTCCTTGTTCGTTCCAAACAAAGGAAGATAATAAGCTCCCTTCTTTTCCTTTCTAGTTCCGGACACAATCCCTTTGGAGAAAGATCAAGCAACCTTCTCCTCTTTGTTGTTGCTCCCGACCACCAAGGAGAGGGAGATGGAATTACCGGCCAAGATTGATATCTTGCCACCGGCCAAAGGAGAGGAGTAGGAGGAGGTTTGGGCGCCGACCAAAGTAAGGAGGAAGAAGATGGGTGTCGGCTACCAATTTGGAAGAGAAGGAAGCAAACCCTAATCCTTCCAAAGAGTTGCCGCCCAAGCCTAATTCCCAACCCTAGCTGCCCAAGCTAAAACCCTAATCTCCCAAAGATATTTTGCTGCCCACTCCTAAGCCCTTATTTATAGAGTTAGGCTTAAGCCTCCTTTTAATCTCCACTGTCGGATCTAGAGATTTAATCTCAACTGTCGGATCTATAGATTTAATCTCCACCATCGGATCTAGAGATTTAATCTCAACCGTCGGATCTAGAGATTTAATCTCAACCGTCGAATCTAGAGAATTAATCTCCACCGTCGGATCAAGAGATTTAACCTCCACCGTTGGATCTAGAGTTCTATTTTCCACCATCGGATCTAGGCTTCATGAGGGTTTTAATAGGCTACAAATGGGACCATGAGGAGGAGTTGGATCTTGGCCACCCAATGGATCTAGCCCACATAAAGTCCGATCAATTAATGATAATCCATTCAACTAGAGGATTATCATTGATCTACCTCACCAACTCCCATAAATAAATATAGGTTCCATATATTAATTGTACAAATATCTCCCCGTGTTTAAGATCTCGAATGTCCGTCAATTAATTAATTAATCAATATCTAACTCCATGAGTAGTACTCTCAACTTTATCATCATGTCGGACCAAGTCCACCTGCAGGGTTTACATGATGAACCTTATGAGCTCCTCGAGGGGACATCATCATCCTAATATATAGGACACAGTTTCGTCCTATAATCAACGACACACCATGTAAATAATATCATTTTCCAACTTACTGAGCCTATCATTTACTCTATAAATCTCGTCCATTGGTAAATCAAAGAAATAAATACTAAGTACTTGTGTCCGTTATTATATCGGGATTAAGAGCTTGTACACCAAAATATCCGAGGTCCGATTCAATTATGTAGTCAGCAATAAATCGAATCACCTCTAAGTCGATCCTGCTCAATACAGACAAAGTGTACTAGTGTAATTCTATGGTCAAGACAAACCAATACCAAATCACACTACAACCATACCAATGGTTTGTCCAAAACCATCTCAGTTGTGAGCCTTTACTTATACTTTACAAGGAATTGATAACATGATCTCCTGTGTGACACTACACACCATGTTATCTACAATGTAATGTATTAGATAATATGCATAACCATAAATAAGCAAACAATGATCATGTGATTCTTATTTCGAAAATAAAGATGTTCATACAAAAGATAGACTTTTCAGTATACATCCCAACAATCGCCCACTTATACTAAAAGACTATGTTGTCCTCATACTGCCATACATCTTATTCCCATTCCCTCCACATGCCTATCAAAATCTCTCGCTGGAAGAGCCTTAGTGAAAGGATCTGCCAAGTTATCCTCTGATGCAATCTTGGCCATAGCAACTTCTCCTTGCTTTACGATTTCTCGTATGAGGTGGTACTTGCACTCTATGCGTTTACTTGCCTTATGGGTTCGTGGTTCCTTCGAGTTTGAAACTGAACCACTGTTATCACAATAAATTGTGATAGTTCTGGGCAAACCAGAAATCACATCCAAGTCCATCAAGAAGTTCCTGAGTCATACAACTTCTTTGGCCGCCTCAGAGGCTGCCACATACTCAACTTCCATGGTAGAGTCCGCCACGTATTTCTGCTTGACACTCCTCCATACAATGGCTCCACCTCCCAAAGTAAACACAAAACCTAAGGTAGACTTACTGTTATCCCTATCTGATTGGAAGTCGGAATCTGTGTAACCCACAGGGTGTAATTGATCTACCTAGTATACCAACATATAATCCCTAGTCCTTCTCAGGTACTTCAATATATGCTTTACCGCAGTCCAATGTCTCTGTCTTGGATTACTCTAGTATCTGCTAACCATGCCCACGACAAAGCAGATATTCGGTCTCGTACATAGCATAGCATACATGAGGCTTCCTACTACCGAAGCATAAGGAACCGCCTTCATCTCCTCTATCTCCTTTGATGTTCTAGGACACATCTCTTTAGACAAAGGTACTCCATGCCTAAATGGTAGAAAACCTTTCTTGGAGTTCTGCATGCTAAAACGTGCCAAAATGGTGTCTATGTATGAAGCTTGAGATAAGCACAACATCCTTTTCCTGCGATCCCTTATAACCTTGATCCCAAGGATGTGTCCCACTTCTCCCAAGTCCTTCATATCAAACTGTTTGGACAACCATACCCTTACGTCCGATATACCCTTGACATTGTTGCCAGTTAACAAAATATCATCTACGTATAGTACAAGAAATACCACTACATTTCTGTCACATCTCTTGTATACACAAGACTAATACGAACTTTGAATAAATCCATAAGACTGGATTACCTCACTAAAGCAGATGTTCCAATATCTCGAAGCTTGCTTCAATCCATAAATGGACAGATTAAGCTTGCACACAAGATGCTCTTTGCCCTTTGCAATGAATCCCTCAGGTTGCTTCATATATATGTTTTCTTCACGACTTCCATTAAGGAAAGCTGTCTTGACATCCATCTGTCACACCTCATAATCCATATGAGCAACAATACACAAGAGAATCCGGATAGACTGAAGCATAGCTACTGGTGAAAAGGCCTCCTCATAATCGATATCCTCTTTCTGAGTATACCCTTTTGCAACAAGCCTTGCTTTGAAGGTCTCAACCTTCCCATCTATTCCTCTCTTTCTTTTGTAGATCCACTTGCATGCAATGGTTTTAACACCATTGGGTGGTTCTACTAGCTCCCATACCTAATTTGAATCCATATATTCTATCTCAGAATTTATCGCACTTTGCCAAGATACCACATCTTTATCATGGATTGCCTCGTCCATATGTCCAAGGATCAGGTTCAAGTTCGCCAAGGACCAAATTAGAAGATTCTCCCAAGAACATGTTAGTAATATATGAGAGATGTCCTAAGGCAATCGCCTTATGTTTGAACCATTTATATGATAAATGAAGATTCACTATTTGAGTATACATGTTTTCATGTATTTGATTAGATCTTAAACTCATTTACTGAATGTCCACGATACAATTCACAGCATGAGAGAATTTGTGATTGGATCACAACTAGTGAGTATCTCTACATGTGTAATTGTGATGTATCAGAATTATCCCTAGTTGATGAATTGATGGATTTGGACACCATCGATTATGTTGAGACTAGAACGAGGTATACTCCTTGGTGTATCCAAGCAGTTGATTCTCATTGGCTGGAGATATTGTGATGTCCGGAGTTAATCGTGGATGCTAGTTATGGTAACTAGTTCATTGGAGTGACCAGCCGTAAGACTTCATATTGTTCTCTACATATATAGATATGTCAATGAAGTTCTTACTCCAGCTTAAGTGTGATGTTCCTTTGACTTGCGGTATTCAAGTCATCTTGATCATAAAAACTTATGCTTTGACATCTTAAGCAAGCATCTATGAGGAGATGTGGACCCGGGATGATTGGGTATAAGTCGAAGTGATCGAAGGTGTTTGAATAGCCTATAAAGGATTCACCACTCCTTGCGAGGAGATGTATACCCATGGCCTCTCGTCGGATTGTTACTAAAGTCTTTGGCCAAATCATTACATGTTTAGAGTAAGGTACTCTTCGATACATGTGCAGTAACTAGAATCCGTAGGATGAGGAAATGATACTTGGGTTAGGTGTGACATAGTCAACCTAGTGGGGACTGACACTATAGACCATGTCCTGAACCAAGTGGGTATAAGATGAGTGAAGGGAATGGGGCACGATTCATTCGAGCTGTTGAAGGGTTTCAGAAATAGTTATGGATCAACCGTTGATCTTTTCAGTTAATTGGGGATCATGATGTACTACTAGGTGCCACTCATAATCGTTCTATAATTAATGGTTAATTATAGATTGCCAACATAAACCGAGAACCTATTTGGTCACACACACAACGAGCGTAATCCGAAGGATTTAAAACGAGCTTGAGAATGAGATTCTCAGACCGAGAGAAACTAGGTTTTGTTGGACCAAACAAGGAGCGAGCATGAAATCGTTTCAGTCACAATGGAAGCGTGGATGGGCCGTGTCTTATGAAGAAATGATGGATGAACCAAATTGGTTTGGTTCTAATCCAATGGAGGAGAAGAAACCAAAGAGGTTTGGTTTGTTTTAAACGAATGAACCAAAGTTGGTTCGTTTCGTTTTAACTTAAAATAGCCCAATATGGTTTGGTTTATTTTAACTTAAATTAATGGAGCGGGTTAACGGGCTTATTGTTATGATCCGATAATAATTAAGAGAATTTGTTCTCTATAAAATAGGGCTTAAGGGTTTTGTTAAGCCCTAATCCAAGCAATCTCTAGTTGCCGCCCACCCCTCCTCTCCTCTAGTGGTCGGCGGCCAACCCTAGCCGCCGGCCAGCTTTGTGCCGCTATCCAAGCTTGTTGCCGGCGTCCAAGCTTCAGTCGGTGATCCTCCGGTGACCCTCCGTTGATCTTCTTTGGGTCCGGCGACAAGGTGATCATCTAGCTTCCTTATTTGGCCGGCCCTATTCCTCCACCAAAGCTGTCCAGTTTTCTGGACAGCTTGTTTATATCATGTCGGAGCATCGTTTGGATGACGTTCAGAGCTCCGACAGCGGCTTCCTTGCCGGGGATTCGATCTCCGGTAATCCTCATAGGTGGAGGATGAAGGATTCGTCAAACGATTGACGAATACCTCTCCGGAGAAGCGAGTTTTTGAGGACTCGTTTGAATCCGAATTTTGATTCGGATTGTTATCTTCTCTCGATCACATTGTCTTCGACATGAGGCTAGTAACTCGTACGAAGACGTGGCTCGTGACTTTGTGAAGTCATCCTGAAGATACTCGCGCGTGGATACAGATAGAGATGATTCTAGCGAGGATCATTCTGGTTGTTGCCTTTCCCGCTACACGCTACACATGTGCACTCAAATAGTGAATCTTTATTTATCAAATAAATAGTCCAACCATAAGGTGATTACCTTATGACACCTCTCAAACATAACAAGCTCAACTGTGTGAGGCTCTGTACGGTCTATTTAACTTCGTTTAGGTGTGTTATGGCCATGCTAAATCCGACAAGGCCATAGGAGGTTCCATAGCCTCTGTTTTGCACCTTCTTGGCCTAGTCCTACCAGATACATCTTCTCTCTCACTGAGAATCTCATTCTCAGACTTGTTTCACATCTTTATTGTTGGATCGATTTGAGCGCTAGAGGGGGGGGGTGAATAGCGATAAGAAAAAACTTTTCGTAATCGTTCGAATTGGCACGAGTAAACGCAGCGGAAAGATAGCAATAAATAAATAAAAACACGAGGGGTTTTTACTTGGTTCGTAGTCTACGGCTACTACTCCAAGGCCCTAATGGTCCTTGACCACGCACGGAGGGCAAATATTAAACGAACTCCTTCTCGATAGAGATAGGAGTTAAGCGAATACAAAAACTCAATAAAGATTCAAGGTAGAGGGACACTCCCCCTCTCCTTGATATGATTTAAAGCTTGAAAATAAAGACAACTTATACAAAATTAAAGATTATACCGTGACTTCAAGGATTGGAGGTTGAAGCTTTAGTCGTCTCTCTCGGTAGCTTCGTGAGGGATGTCGGAGAGTCGGAGCGATCGGAAGCACTTGGAAGCTTTTGAATTGATGAAAAACCCTAGGTTTGGCCCTCCTTTTATAGCCTTTAAGCCCCTCAACGAATGGGTCTTCAACCAATCACAAATGGGCACAAAACTCCTTGAAAAATGGTGATAAAGCTTGACTCCTCGAGGCTGATTTTTGACCACCGGTTGAACTGGCCGGTTGAATTGGCAGCCACGATTTTTGACTAAAAAAGGAGTTTAGCTCAAAATACAAGTGAATTCGACGGCCACTTGCCGTCCGATCTCAACATAGACCTTCCATGGGAAGTCTTGGGTTGATCGTCCGCTAAGGACGTCCCCGTACAAAGGACACGACCTCACTTACGCTTGCACACACGAGCTTACCTCGATACTTACTTGTCGCTTTTGCTTCCGGCCTTCCACTCGATTCCTTCAGCTCCCTCCGAAGTACCTCGAGTGTCGCCCGACCACCGCGGCTTCCTCCGGGTGTCGCTAGCCTTCAGCTCCAGCATTGAGACTTTTCTGCACACTTGATTTAGCTCGTGAGATAACAATATAAGCTTAACTTTGTATCGTTTGCTATAATCAAAACATAGGTTCGACTTAGGTGCCCACTGCACCAACAATCTCCCCCTTTTTGATTTATGGCAAACCCACATACAAAGTTAAGCAAGCATGAAGAATAATAATGTGCATGAGAGAAAAAAAATGAAGATTAAGTTGGAGTAGTAAGGATTTTCTTCAAGTACTCCCCCTTGAGGAAACCTCCCCCTTGACCGAGGGTGAGTCTTTGAAGAAAGACCTTAATCCTCCCCCTTGAGGGTTGCTTTAAGTAATTAACATTACTTAAAATTAGCTTTAGTAAAACGTTTTAGTTAAGCCCTTTCTCCCCCTTAAGTAAAACACTAACGACATAAATAAGTTAAGAATTCTCTTAACTTGGCCTTTTGTCAAAAGTTAAATAAGTTCTCAAAACCTAAAGTTAACTTTTGGTTTAAACATGAAGTAAGAGTTAAGTTATCAAAAATTTGAAAAATTTGACCCTTAACTAACTGGCCTTTTCTCCCCTTTTGCAGTATATCAAAAAGAGTAAGGGGTGTGGAAATCAAAATAATTGCTAAATTTAAAGTCCAAGCATGTTCCACATTTTTTATTAAAAATAGTATATTGAAAATAAGCTCATCTATGAAATGTTCGACTCATATTTGGCTTGATTGATATGAAGGATCAACCATCTGCCTGAGTCGGTTAGTATGTATGATTATACTCCATGGTTCATAGCGATGCACTAGCTCTACATCTGGAACCAGGAGTAAGGTCCTAACATCTCACGCCCATCTACGTGGCTAAGTACACAAACACATTAGTCCTATGTGTTGTGAGATGTATTGGCTCCTTAAATCTATAGGTGCATGATATCTAAGGTATGACCTATGCTAGTTTCATGAAAAAGTAAGAAATAGTAGTAATATAATTTGCAAAACCTATTCTATTATGCCTAATTTTCGTCTCAAGAGACTAAATCGGCTCTGTAGTGGTTTAGTAAATATGTCTGCTAGGTTAGACTTCGAGTCAACATATTCGAGTTGTATGGAGCCGTTGGCTACATGTTCTCGAATGAAATGGTGTTTTACCTCTATATGCTTTGTTCTTGAATGGCATATAGGGTTCTTAGTTAGATTTATCGAACTTATGTTGTCTACAAAAATTTTAGTTTTGGTGAAGTCCAACCTAAAGTCTCGGAGAGTGTGCTTCATCCAAAGAAGCTGAGTTACACACTCACCCATCGCAACGTATTCGGCTTCGGTGGTAGATAAGGCAATACAATGTTGCTTCCTACTGCACCAACTCACTAGACTTGAGCCGAGTAGTTGACAACAACCACTCGTGCTCTTTCTATCGAGTTTACTACCGGCATAATCCGAATCGGAGTAGCCGATTAGTTCGAACTCCGTAGATCTAGGGTACCAAATACCAGCGTTAAGTGTACCCTTAAGATATCTAAGGATACGCTTAACTAGGGTTAGGTGAGACTCCTTAGCAGTGTTTGAAACTGGCGCATACTTACTCATCATGAATAGGATGCTCGGGTCGACTAGCTAAGTATAGGAGACTTCCTATCGCTGCTCCTATAGTACTTTAAGTCAATGGACTTACTTTCTAGGTCTTCTCCTATGTTAACATTAATCGCCATTGGGGTGTTTATTATCTTAGCCTTGCATTCCAAATCTTTAATTAACTCCTTAGTGTATTTTTGTTGATATAGGTATATACCATCCTTAGTTTGTTTAATTTGTAGACCTAAAAAGAAACTTAACTCGCCTACTAAGTTCATTTCAAACTCACTTTCCATGAGTGAAACGAACTCGTTTAGTAAGGCTGAGTTAGAGGTTCCAAAAATTATATCGTCTACGTAAATTTGAGCTATGAATATTTCTTTACCTAAGGTTTTTACGAAGAGAGTTGGGTCAACTAAGCCTTGGTTAAACCCTTTTGACTTGAGATGGATTGAAAGTGTCGCATCAAGCTCGAGGAGCTTGTTTAAGTCCATAGAGAGCTTTCTTAAGTTTTAGAACATGGTTGGGTTTATCTAGATTTTCAATCCGGGGTTGACTAACATAAACTTCTTCTTTAATGTATCCATTTAGGAATGCCGACTTAACATCCATTTGAAATAGCTTAAATCCTCGATGTGCGGCATAAGCTAGCAACATTCGAATGGATTCGAGTCTAGCTACTGGGGCATAGGTTTCGTCGTAATCTAAGCCTTCGACTTGACTAAACCCTTTGGCGACTAACCTAGCCTTGTTTCTAACTACTTCACCTTTATCATCAAGCTTATTTCTAAACACCCACCTTGTTCCAATTATCGTTTTGTCTTTAGGTGGTGGTACTAATTCCCACACTTCATTCCTAGTAAATTGAGCTAGCTCTTCTTGCATTGCAATAATCCAATCGGGATCAAGAAGAGCTTGTTCAATTGATTTGGGTTCTATCTTTGAAATTAAGGAAATTTGACTAAGGTTCCTATAGGATGCTCTAGTTCGAACTCCTAGATTAGGATCTCCTATCACTTGATCGATAGGGTGGTTAGTCTGAATCCTAGATTGGGTTGGGTTTGTGTCACCTAATGCTTGATCAATGGGGTGACTTGGTTGAACACTAGTTTGACTCGGATCACTTGTCACTTAGTCGACAAGAGAAGTTGGTTGATGTGGATTAGACTCGATCTCAGGGTCAGAGTTAGGTCTAGTATGAGTAGGCTCGCTAATTGGGGTTGTCGGGGGTTTTGTAGGTTCGTGTCCTTCATCAAATACTACATTGATAGTCTCCTCGACTCTAAGGGTGTCGTGGTTATATACTCTATAAGCTCGGCTTGTAGTCGAGTATCCTAGAAATATTTCGGTCGTGGTTTTGGATGTAAATTTCCCTAGGTAATCCTTAGTGTTTAGAATATGTACCTTACACCCAAATACCCTAAAGTACTTGATGTTAGGTATTTTATCGTGATAAATCTCATACGAGGTCTTAAGGTGCCTCTTTACCATAAGGATCCTATTCTGGACATAGCAAGCCGTGCTAACGGCTTCTGCCCAAAACCTATCAGGTAGGTTATATTCGTTTAACATGGTCCTAGCGGCTTCTTGTAGAGTTCGGTTTTTCCGCTCCACTAGGCCATTTTGTTGAGGGGTCCTAGGGCAAGAGAATTCATGGTGGTATCCGTTTAGGTTACAGAAGTCGGTGAACCTTTGATTTTCGAATTCACCACCATGATCGCTTCTAAGTCTTTTAACCTTAAGGTCTTTTTGATTCTCGATTAATTTGAATAGATTGATTAATTGATCTAGGGTATCATTTTTATGTTTGATGAACCTAACCCAGGTAAACCTGGAGTAGTCCTCAATTATGACTAAGCAATATTGACTTTTATTTAGTGACTTGGCTCCATGTGAATCGAATAGATCCATATGCAGGAGCTCAAGTACACTTGAGGTTCGTTCTTGGTTAGTTAACTTGTGTTGTGTCCTAGGTTGTTTTCCTTGTTGACAAGCATTACAGATTTTATTAACCAAGTTGTTGAGGTTGTAAACCTCGACTAAACACTCGACTCATCTTGTGGACGAGTCTTGGGTGCAGTGACCGAGTCGTGGTTATACAACCATGATTCCTCTTCTGTGTCATAAGACATTTGGTGAGGATTTGATTAAGTTCATTGAATAAATGTAATTTCTCCTAGTTCCATTGAGTATAGTTTTAGCTGTTTCATTTGTTATAATTACACATTCATTTACTAAAAATACGACCTTATAGTTATTGTCACATAATAGTCTAAAGCTAAGAAGGTTATATTCAAAATTCTCTACAAGTAATACATTTTTAATAACAAAATTCGAGTTAAGCTCGATATCACCTGATCCGATGATTTTGAGCTTGCCGTTATTCCCAAAGGCTACCGATCCTTGTCGTTTGAATCGAAGCTTTGTGAATTTGAGTTGATCCCCGGTCATGTGTCGGGAGCAACCACTGTCCAACATCCATTGATCCTACACACAAGGTGGTTGGATTGGATGTTAGATTTTTATTTTTAAATTGGTTGTAAGTTGTTAAACCTAGGTCATCTCACCCGAGTCTATATGATCAAGCATGTTATACTTATGTGTTTTTTGTGAGATGACTCCCAATTAAATTTATTAAGTGGATTTAGGTTTAAGTGATTTTATGTTGAGATGATTTTCAATTAAATTGATTAAGTGGATTTAGGTTCAAGTAATTAGGATTTAACCCAAAGCTTGTCAAGTTTACCTTTTCAAGATCATGGCTTCCAGGTCGTGGCGAGGCACAGGGGCCTTCTTTTATCGGATCATCGACCACTTCCTTAGACAAAGCCATGTTCAAGAAAATGATGACTTGACTCACCTAAGACTATTTCCTAGTCTAACTAGTTATTTTTGAAAAGAGGCTCCCCGAGGCTCAATCTTTTCGAAGGATTTTAGTTGGTTATTTGAAAAGAGGCTCCCCGAGGCTCAATCTTTTCGAAGGATTTTTTAGTTGGTTATTTGTGTATTCCAAGTGAGTTAAAAAAACAATAAAAAAAACTAAGCATGCAATTTCTAAGTTAAAGCACAAACATGTTTTGTACTGGCTCCCCTAGACAGTTGAATCGGTTCGGTCTATCCACATAGTGGATTTGGTCCTTGGGAACCCAGGACGAGTTAGATCCTAGAGTTGAAATCAAAGTGGTCTTAGGGACCCATGCTTGGACAACATTTTTTATGTCTACTTACGATTGACATATACGACTTATTGGTCGTGTTTGAGCTAAACCCTAGTCCGGCCTTGTTGTACACGGCCCTTTGCGATCCAAGTAGGAGGTCAAGTCCTTTGGATCCCAAAGTAAACCTTTCCAACGTATTCCTAAGATCTTCGACTTGACTTTTCAAGAGTGAGTTCTCAACTTCGAGTTTTTCAACCCGAGTTGAGTCCTTCTCTTGAACTCGACTAGTCGAAGAGGTTAGGGAGACCTCGTGTTTGAGGAGTTTAACTTCCTCAACCAGGGTCTCGACCTTGGACTCGGACTTAGCTAACTTCCTAGACAAAAACCTAACCGTATTATGTAAAGTATTAAATAAAGTATGACTCACCTTAAGGGTATCTTTTGAACCGGATGCGTATCCGTGGCTTGACTTGAAGGTTGCTTCGTAGTCCGAATCATCCTCCGGTTCTGACTCAAGTTCAGGTTCGGTCTCCGTGTCTGACTCAATTGATTTCGCCATGAAGACGTGGTCTTCGTCTTCTTTGGATGACGCTTCTTCCCATGTCGCGTTGAGGGCCTTCTTGTGCTTAGGTCCTTGGTGGTTGAGCTTGGGGCACTCGGACTTGATATGTCCAAACCTGTTACACTCATAACACCTAATATTAGAACTTTTAGGTTTACCTTGGTTGGGTCGAGTCGTGGTTCGCTTTCGTCCCTTGGCTATTCTTCGAGCTAGGTTCATTATTTACGCAGTCAATTCCGGGTCAACTTCTTCTTCGGACTCGTCTTCCTCCTCGGTTGGTGGTGGCTTGCTTACGATTTTCTTCTTCTTTGATCCTGCAAATAAAGCTATACCCCTCTCGGGTTCCGAGTTGGATTGTTCATGTAATTCGAAATCGGAAAAGAGTTCATCTAACCTAATTTTAGAAAGATCCTTGGAGACCTTGTAGGCATCGACCATGGATGCCCACAAGGTAGTCCTCGGAAAAGAGTTTAGAACATACCTTATAAGGTCGCGGTTTTCGACCTTTTGCCCGATTGCGTGTAAGTTGTTGACGATGTCCTTGGCTTGATCCGATCCTTCGTGTAACTCGATTAGTTTAGTCCAAAGATTCTTTGCGCTTATGAAGGGGCCGACGCGATTTAACTCCTCCTTGGATAGGCCGCATTGGAGGATTTGTGTTGCCTTGGCGTCGGCTTCGACTTGTCATTTTGTTGCAACGGTCCATTGATCATAATCCAAGGAGTCACCCACTTCATTAGTCGGAAGTGTGAAACCCGTTTGGATTATGATCCACATCTCGAGTTGGGTTTTGAGAAAGCATTCCATCCGACCCTTCCAATAACGGAAGTCATCTCCGTTATAAAACGGAGGTCGGACGGTGCTAAAACCCTCGAGATGGGCCATTGAAACAAAAAGACAAAAAGAGACGAAGACCGAAAAGCTAGCAAAGACAAAAACTCAAAAACAAGTACCAAGACTCGCGTCTTGGATTAGTAGTGCGGGAGAGAATTTAACAAACAAAATAAATAGAAATAAACAGAATTAAAAGAAAATAAATCTGTAAAAAAGCTAGATTGGTGGTTTCACCAAATCTTAGCAACCCGACTCGATACCAATTGTTGTAGAGGGTGAATAGCGATAAGATAAGAAAAACTTTTCGTAATCGTCTCGAATTGGCATGAGTAAGCATAGCGGAAAGATAGCAATAAATAAATAAAAACACGAGGGTTTTACTTGGTTCGTAGCCTACGGCTTACTCCAAGGCCCTAATGGTCCTTGACCACGCATGGAGGGCAAATATTAAACGAACTCCTTCTCGATAGAGATAGGAGTTGCGAATACAAAACTCAATAAAGATTCAAGGTAGAGGACACTCTCTCCTTGATATGATTTAAAGCTTGAAAATAAAGACACCTTATACAAAATTAAAGATTATACCGACGACTTCAAGGATTGGAGGTTGAAGCTTTAGTCGTCGTCTCGGCAGCGCTTCGTCGTAGGGATGTCGGAGAGTCGGAGCGTATCGGAAGCACTTGGAAGCTTTTGAATTGATGAAAAACCCTAGGTTTGACCCTCCTTTTATAGCCTTTAAGCCCCTCAACGAATGGGTCTTCAACCAATCACAAATGGGCACAAAACTCCTTGAAAAATGGTGATAAAGCTTGACTCCTCGAGGCTGATTTTTGACCACGGTTGAGGCGGTTGAGCTGCCGGTTAGGCGGCGGTTGAACTACGCCGGTTGAACTGGCGGTTGAACTGGCAGCCACGATTTTTGACTAAAAGGAGTTTAGCTCAAAATACAAGTGGTCGACGGCCACTTGCCGTCCGATCTCAACATAGACCTTCCATGGGAAGTCTTGGGTTGATCGTCGCCTAGGGCGTCCGTACAAGGACACGACCTCACTTACGCTTGCACACACGAGCTTACCTCGATACTTACTTGTCGCTTTTGCTTCCGGCCTTCCACTCGATTCCTTCAGCTCCCTCCGAAGTAACTCAAGTGTCGCCCGACCACCGCGGCTTCCTCCGGGTGTCGCTAGCCTTCAGCTCCAGCATTGAGACTTTTCTGCACACTTGATTTAGCTCGTGAGATAACAATATAAGCTTAACTTTGTATCGTTTGCTATAATCAAAACATAGGTTCGACTTAGGTGCCCACTGCACCAACATTTAGGTCACCCATATTACATGTGACCCAATAGGTTCCCAACTATATTAGCCATTCATAATTTAACCCCTTAATTATGAATAGATCATGAGTAGCACCTAGTAGTGAATCATGACCCCTAATTGATCAGAAAGTCAAAAACGACTCCAGAATATTTCTGTACCCTTAAGCAGCTTCAGTTGTCTGTGCCTTGTTCCTTTCACTCATTCTATACCCACTTGGTTTAAGACATGGCTTATGTATTCGTCCCCACTAGCCTGACTATGTCACACCTTACCCAAGTTAGTTTCTTTGTCCTGTATATTCAAGTTACTCCTACATATTCCCAAGAGACCATCTTCTTAACATGTTTGCTCTAGACAAAAACTACTGAGTAACAATCCTAACAAGAGGCCTAGGGTATACATCTCCTTTATCTAGAGTGGTGAATCCTCTATGGGTTATTCAAACACCTTCGATCACTTTGGCTTATACCCAATCATCTCGGAGTTACACCTCATATGGAGATGGCTATGAAGAAGTCTAAGTATAAGGTGCCATTGTAGGATCGGAGTTGTCCGAGAGAGGGGGGTGAATCTTGGAATATTAAAATTTTCTTTTAAAACATTAAAACTTTTATTTTCGAGAGTATGCAGTGGAATTAAATAAAAAGAAAAATAAAGAGATAATTTTCTTTTACTTGGTTCACAACCCTAGCCAAGTTCTACTCTAAGGCTCGTAGCTCTCTAAGAGCTATCTCGATTGACAATTCACTAAATGTCCCTTCAATTTGAAACTCTCAAACTTGGAGGGTATTCATTTTTTAAAAATGATGTAGAATAAGAAACAAGCTTTCTATCCTATTAAAATTAAGTACAAAAAAAGTGTAATGAAATTACAAAGCTATACCGACATTTTGAAGATGAAGTCGAAGCTCGAAATGTCAAAATGTCGACTTGTCAAATCTTTGGCAGACGACAAATGATTGTGGCGGCACTTTGTTTGTCGTAGAATTTTTGTCCTCGGAGTTGGTCCTCCATTTCTTTTATAGTCACTTTCCAGTGGATTGGAACACACTCTAGTTGACTCTAAATCATCCCATCGATTTAATATGTCTCCCTTTCCAATCGACTGGACTTGGTCCAGTCGACTCCAGGTCACCATGCTCCACATCAGGAAATTTTCCTTTCCAATTGACTAGACCTCCCCAATCGACTGGAGCTCTTTCCATCTTGATCGCCAGATCTTCAAACGATCACTAGCACAAAACTGTCAACTGGGTATTCTAGTCGACTGGAAACCTGCAAAACCAGATTATCACAATATACAAAATAATATGAATTGAGAGTAGTAATACTGCTAGATCTCGACTTCTTAGTCCCATGCAGACTATCCATCGGATTGACGGCTACCATGTCGTCCTATAAAGGACTTGACCTCACCTCTTCACTCGAGACTTACCTGCCAGCTGCCCAGTCAGACTTACCATACTTGATATCTAATCTGACCCACTAGGGCTTCCACCAGCTATCCGATGTCCCTGGCCCATTTTGAATTTATGCTAATTGTCCGATCCTCTGACCCAATCAATCTTCATACATGATGTTTGGTCCACTCGACTAACCTTGACTTCATGCCTAGTGTCCGATCCTCTTGATTTGTCAAGGCTTCTACCTTGTATCTAGTCAACATGACCTACTAGGACTTCCTATTAAGCCTGCACACTTAACATATATATCAAATCATGGGTTCATCCTAACATTAAATCTTGGGGTATACATCAAAATATAGGAGTGGTGCTCCCTACACCAACAATCTCCCCCTTTTTGATGTATGACAACCGTTTAATGTTAGGATTAAAAATACCAGATCTTTAAATCATGAATTGCAAAAAAATTTCATGTACAAATGCATTTCTATGTTCTAACTTAAACATGCTCTCTCCCCCTTTGGCATACATCAAAATGCTAAAATAAATTAGATGGCAAGGTGTTTAGCAATGTCCCATTAGACTTGGCCACAGTCCGGGGCCGCTCCGGGTTCAGGTCGGTAAAATATCGATCCTTAATCGCCCCGCTCGTGGTCGGTTATGGTCCGGGTTGTGGAACCATCGGTTCCGGTCCGGGTCCGGGTCTGGGTCCGGGTCTGGGTCCGGGTCCGGGTCCGAGTCCAAGTCCGGGTCCGGGTCCGGTCCGGGTCCGGTCCGAGTTCGGGTCCGGTTCGGTTAATCGCCGTCTTAGTTAAATAAATAAAAATTTAAAGAATGATGTAAATATTTAAAATAAAAAAAAAAGTTACACAATTGAACTTATAAAAACTCTATCAAATATTTCATTATCTCAATAAAAAATATATTACCTCTCAAATTTCAAAATCTTGGACTTAAATAAAAAACCTATTAAAATAAAAAAAATCAATTACATTTCATTTTTATTATATTCAATCAATTTCAGTCATATTTGATATTTCCTCCCGTCATCGTAGTTCCGGATGTTTCCTCTGTTTCGTCTTGGTTTTCTTCGTCACTTTTAATATATTGGGTTCGACTTGCAGCTTTTGACCAATCATTGAGTAAACATTGCGCTTCCAAATTTTCTGGCCTTAAGCTAGAACGTCTATCGTCCAATGTATTTCCTCCGATACTAAAAGCTTGTTCCACTGCAACCGTTGAAACTGGACAAGCTAGAATTTCTTTTGCCATTATAGATAAGATTGGAAATATTTGAGTTCTTTGCGACCACCATTTTAGAATGTCGAAGCTTTCTTAATCTGCATCACTAAAATCAAAAGAAGTGGTAAAATAATTCTCAAGTTCCTGACTGGAACTTCAGGATCCTCATAGACGTTTAGTCCGTTCCCTTAATAACAATTGTGCTTTAGTGAGTTTAGAAGTAATAATACTAGTTGTAGTGGATTGATGTATTTCATGTCCAATAGTTTGTTCACTATATTTAATGTTATATTCATTATAAATATCATGTAAATTAGTTTTAATATTAAACAAAATCAAAGAAATATTAGGAGTAGTTTCGGTAATAGGGCTAAAAGATTCATAATATAATGCTAACATATCTTGCAAACCATCTAATTTAAGTCTAGGATCTAAAACAAAAGCACATAAAAATATTTCAGGAATGTTTAAGAAATATTTTTCCCATTTTTTTCATTACATAAATACATTGAGATAAATAAGTATCATTTGATTGAATATGTTCATTAAAAATACATGCAATATTACAACAATGTGTTTAAACTAAATATGAAGTTGGATAATAAACACCGGATAATTGGTCACTAGCATCACTAAAAACTTTTAAAATTTCACAAATACTAGTGCATATATTCCATTGATTTGAAAACAAATAAATATCATGTGATTGAACATGTTGATGAAAAAATATACATAATAAATCTTTGTATTCGAAAGTAGATAACAATAATTTATAAGTAGAATTCCAATGAATTTGGCACGTCACGTGCAAACCATTTAGGCTTCATACAATTTATTTTGCAAAATTTTCTTCATTCTTTCATAACTTGAGGATGTGTCCATAAATAATGAATTGCACTCCTAATTGGTTGAATATGTGATCCTAAATTTTTAAGTCCATCTTGAACACACAAATTTAAAATGTGACATGTACACCTAATATGAAAAAAATCTTCCACCTATTGATGGTTTACATATGTAAATAAGCTCAATAATACTAGAGGTATTTGCACTAGCATTATCAAAAGAAATTTAAAAAACTTTAGAAGTTAGACCATATTCTTCTATAATAACAAAAATAAGTTGTGAAATATTTTGTGCCGTGTGTGTTTCGTTAAAACATCTATATGCTAGCAATCTTTTTTGAATGTCCCAATTATTATCAATCCAATGACAAGTAATACCCATATATGAACAACTTTGCCAATGATCACTCCAAATATCGGAACACAAAGAATTTTACTATTTAAACTAGAAAATTCTTTAATCAATTCTTTTTTTTATTCTAAGACTAATTTTAAAAGTGTGCATTTTAGAGTATTTCTTGGGATACGTTTAATAGAATAATTTGCACTTGAAGAAAAGCCAATTTTCAAAAGATAATTTATCCCTAAAACTAAAAGAAAGTTGTTCAATCGCACAAAATTTAGCAGTTTCTTCTCTAAATCTAGATTCATCAAATTTAAAAAGTTTAGATTCATTACCCCAACCCGATTGAGAAGAGAATGTCGGAATTTGAGTTTGAGAACGATCGATACCAATTTCCACCGGATGATTTCTCTCCACATGTCGAGTAAAGGTTCCGTAACCTCCTCCTTGTTGAAATTTGTAACATTTTGAACAATATTTGCATTTTTCTTGCATATCACTGGAAGGGAGCATTACTTTTTCGAAATGTTTGGTGAAGATATCGGATGTCGGGTGAGGCACTCAAGTTGGTCTTGTAGCCGTAGAACCTGCCATCATACTGGATGTATTGCTCCTACTTTCTTGACTTTGATGATGATGACATATTTGATATTCATCACTGGAAATATCAAGATCATAGTCGCCGATATCGAATTGAGGTGAATTGCTGCCTTGCTCGAACTCGAACTCGGGCGGTGGTGGCATTATGCTATTTCCCTTTCTTGCACCGACCGCACCCTTATGACTTGATCCGGCTTCAGAAATTTGTAAAAATATGACTTGAGATTTGAAAGCAAATGAGGGAATGAGAATTAGAGAAGAGAAGTTGTGATTTGTGAAAAAATGAAAGGGAGTGGAGTATTTATAGGAAAAAAAACATAAAAAAAAATTCCAACGGCCGACCCGTCGAGTCCGGCCACATCAATAGCCATGACATCGTGGCCGTCGATTTTTTTAAAAAATAATAATAAAATTATTGACCGACCGGGTCCGGTTCGGGCCGACCTGACGGGTCGCCCGTTGCACCACAACGACCACGAAATCATGGCCATTCAATTTTTTTTTAAAAAAAAATCGACGGTTTGGTTTTTTAAAAAACCGTGACCGGACCGCCAATTAGGCGGTCCAGTCACGGGTCCGAATCAAACCCATTGACCCAGTTAACCGCACCGTTGACCACGATGCAGTTTTGGTCAGTCCAGTCGGACCATGCCTTATCGAAGGTCTCAAATTTTCTAAGTCATGAAAAAGTTTGCTTTCAAACTTAAAATTGTATTTTAAAATTACTTGAAGTTTATGAGACATGGGTTTAGATAAAAGTTTGTTTTGAAATATAGGTTTTGTATAGCTTCCCCCTAGAATTAAACTTTTTCGCTAAGTTTGAAACTATATAAATGAAACTTCAAATATTCAAGTGCATAAGTTTCAAACCATAACTTCCATGTCTACAATAAAATATCTTTGAAAATACAACCTCCCCCTTAATATATGCTTCTCATAATTTTCAAAACCCCCCCTTAAATAAAATAATGCAAATGAAATAAGAAATGTCCAAGTAAGAATTCCTATTCATGAAATTTGGATATATATTTTATCTTGAGTTTTTTTTAAACATTTTGAGGTCTTCTCAAAAGTATCAAAACTCCCCATTAGCCTATTCTTTCCATAAACTTTTGAATGTCATAAATTTCCCCATACATCAAAACGTAAGTAGTACTTCTTGTGCATTTTAAACTTGGAATTAGTCTTCTAAGAGGTTGTTCTCTTTTTCATTAGTTTGAAAATAATTCATATTAAAATATATTTTTTGTTGGAACGTTGGTCTCTGGCTAGAGGGGGGTGAATAACCCTCTTTGGTCGTACGATGGAATTGCTTGTCTACAAACAATATTAGCACAACGTCACCAAAACTGAACAAGTAATTAAGACAACACATAGATAAACAATGCTAACACCAATATGTAATGTGGTTCACGGCCTCGCCGCTAATCCACAATCCGATTTGTCTCCGGTGAATCACTCCGAAACCAATCCAATATGGTCTCTTCTTTTAGCCAAAGCAAGGTGGAGGTAAACCTTCTTACAACACAACACACTCCTTCTTACAATAAGATTGTGAAGGTAGGAAACTTCGCTTCCCACTTCAACTTGGTCGATTGTTCATGGCGATCCCATCGACGTCCCCGGATTAAAAAAATTTAATTCTAGACAAAAGGGATCACCCAAGCAACCGTTTCATCGTCGTGCTATTCGATTAGAGTAGCCACTTGAACAAACTTGTTGCTCAAGAAACCAACCTCTATTCTACGAATAGCCACGGAATAGACGATGTACGGATCGCCGGCTTTTGTGTTTATGTTTGGGGTCCAAGTTATATTAGCCAAAAAACAGAATATATCATGCATATATAATTGAAAACAATCATAAACATGTTACATAAGAAAATAGACAAGTATTATACCTCTCGATCTTCTATCGTATGTTCTTCCTCCTTTTGGATGTCGTGTGGGCGACAATCTACCAAAAGTCGAATCTCCTAGATCACCAATCTTCCTTCCTTACTCACTCCGAACAAGAGGAAGAATAAGAAATAAAACCCTTCTCCTAACTTTAGCCAACCAACAAGCACCAAGCTAGATGATTGCCGCCGGCCAACAAGGAAAAGGGATGAGAAGGATGGATGTCGGCCAAGAGCTTCAAGGGAGGACTCTAAGCCCTGTTTCCACCGGCCAAGGAGAAGGAGAAGGGCTAGTTTTGAAGCCGGCAAAGGGAGGGAAAGGCTGTATGGGCACCGGCCACCGAGGAAGAAGAAGAAGATAAGGAAAAGCTTTCCTTATTTGGTGCCGCCAACTCCCTAACCCTATTCTCCAATGCTTGTCGCACCTTGCCCTAATCCTATCTCTAATGGAATTCCTCTTGCCGCCCACCCCCTCCTCTCCTTTTATAGATTTAGGGATAAGCCTTGTTTTAATCTCCACCATTGGTTCTAGGGATTTAATCTCAACCGTTGGATCTAGAGATTTAATCTCAACAGTTGGATCTAGAGATTTAATCTCTACCTTTGGATCTAGAGTTTTGTTTTCATCCATTGGATCTAGGCTTCATGAGGTTTTAATAGGCTACAATAGGGACCATGAGGAGGAGTTGGATCTTGGCCACCCAATGGATCAAGCCCACATAAAGTCCGATCCATTAATGATAATCCAATCCACTAAAGGATTATCATTGATCTACCTCACCTACTCCCATAAGTTAATATGGGCTCCATATATTATATGTACATTTTCTCCCCATGTTTAAGATCTCGAATGTCCGTCGATTAATTAATTTACTGACCATTAATTAATCGACATCTAATTCCATGAGTAGTACCACTCAACCTTTTCATCATGCCGGACCAAGTCCACCTGCAGGGTTTACATGATGAACCTTATGAGCTCCTTAAAGGGACATCATCATCCTAATATATAGGACACGGTTTCCTCTTAAAATCAATGGCACACCATATAAATAATATCATTTCCCAACTTACTGAGCCTATCGATTTAATTTATAAATCTCGCCCATTGGTAAATCAAAGAAATGAATACTAAGTATATGTGCCCATTATTATATCGGGATTAAGAGTATATACAATATAATATCTTAGGTCCGATTCGATTTTGTAGTCAGGAATAAATCGAATCATCTCTAAGTCGGTCCTGCTCAATACGCACAAAGTGTACTAGTGTGATTCTATGGTCAAGACAAACCAATACCATATCACACTACAACCATGTCAATGGTTTGTCCAAAGCCATCTCGGTTGTGAGCCTATACTTATACTTTACAAGGATCGATAACATGATCTCCCGTGTGACACCACACACCATGTTATCTACAATGTAATGTATTAGACAATATGCATCACCATAAATATGCAAACAATGATCATGTAATTCTTATTTCAAAATAAAGATGTTCATACAAAATATAGACTTTTCAGTATACATCCCAACAATCTCCCACTTATATTAAAAGACTATACTGTCCTCAAACTACCATACATCTGATCCCCTTTCCCTCCACATGCCTATCAAAAGCTCTCGTCGGAAGGGCCTTAGTGAAAGGATCTGCCAGGTTATCCTCCGATGCAATCTTGGCCACAACAACTTCTCCTCTCTTTACGATTTCTCATATTAGGTGGTACTTGCGCTCTATGTGTTTACTTGCCTTATGGGCTCGTGGTTCCTTCGAGTTTGCAACTGCACCACTATTGTAACGCCCGCCCTTATCTGCTCTCAGGACGGCGTTACTTTTTCTTTTTTTTTTTGTATAACATGACATATAGGGATCATTTCACAATCTACATACTTAGACATGTTATCATGACCTAAACCTTCTTTTATGCATGCATCACACATCATATTCATAATTAGCATGTTAACATATCATAGCTTCTTTTATAACATGCATCACATTTCATATCATAATTTGGCATATTCATAATTAGCATGCATCACATATCATAGCTTCTTTTATAACATGCATCTCATTTTACCACATGCATAACATGAAGATCTATTCATGAGTTCTATCATATCAAACTTTTATAAGTAATTGAACAGTAACATAACTAAGCAACATTCAACCTGGTACTAATAACTCTCAAGTCTTATAAGCGGAAGCAAATGTCTTAAGGTGTTCACGGAGCATATAAATATAGGTAGATAGTAATAGGGTCATTTTCCACCATGCCACTATCACACACACTTGGCCCCTCCTGCTACTTCCTCTTAGTTCATGTTTCCTTTATCTGCAGTATATGGACAACATAAACTATAAGCATATAGCTTAGTAAGATTCTTGCCTACTCACAAAAGCCACAAACTTCATCAAACAAATAGAAAGCAGGAGCATACTAGCATAAATAGCATAAGTATTTCATAACAACACTATGCATCAACTTACCAACGTAATGAGAACATAAGCATGGCATACAATTTACATAGCATGCTAAACATAATTAAATCTAAGCAGGGCATAAATTAAACCATAAGCATTCATGGCATCATCAACCCTAAACATGCATAAAGGACATAATCATAAGCATTCTTAAACTTGACATAAGCATTCATAATTTCCTCAATTCTAACATGCATAAAGGTCATAATCATAAGCATTCTTAAACTTAACATAAGCATTCATAATTTCATAAATCATAGACAAGCATCAGGGACATAATCATAAGCATTCTTAAACTTAACATAAGCATTCATAATTTCATAAATCATAGACAAGCATCAGGGACATAATCATAAGCATTCTTAAACTTAACATAAGCATTCATAATTTCATAAATCCTAGACAAGCATCAGGGACATAATCATAAGCATTCTTAAACTTAACATAAGCATTCATAAAAGTCCTTTCTTTTCAAAACATATACATATAGGTACTTTAACATAATCATAACTTGAATGGGGGGCCCCAGGTTAAGTACCACATAATGCGCGTTCCCTAATAGGCTGGGGTAGCGAGCCACCAGACCTACTAGAGCAAGACCTCTTACGTCTTACCAGGGCAAGACCTCTTACGTCTTCTTATGTCCCTATGGATTTGATTAACGACCACCTGACGGGTCGGGTACTTAACCTCTTACAAAGTAAAATACTTAATTCCTTTCTTTCTTGTCATATCATAAAGAATGCTCTTAATCCCCGACATAAACAGGGAAGCATCTCAATCTTGTCTCATCATAAGGAGAGCTCTTAATCCCTACTTGAAAGGGAAGCATCTCCATCTTATCTTATCATAAGGAGAGCTCTTAATCCCTACTTGAAAGGGAAGCATCTCCATTTCATAACATACATGCATTCATAACATAAGAGTACCCTAAAGGGGTCCTAAAGCATAAACATGCTTATCACATAAGCATATTTCAGAGGCATATTCATGACATATTAAATCATAAAACATGTTCATCTCAAAGGCATATTTCATGGCATATTACATCATAAACATGTTCATCACATAGGCATAATTCATGGCATATTATAATCATCCACATAACATATTTCATGGCATATAAAAATCATAATCATGTTCATCACATAAACTTATTTCATGGCACATAAAAATCATAATCATGTTCATCACATAAACATATTTCATGGCATATAAAAATCATAATCATGTTCTTCACATAAACTTATTTCATGGCACATAAAAATCATAATCATGTTCATCACATAAACATATTTTATGGCATATAAAAATCATAATCATGTTCCTCACATAAACTTATTTCATGGCACATAAAAATCATAATCATGTTCATCACATAAACATATTTCTTGAAGGCATACAACCTAATACAACTTCATAAGGGGTATTTTCATGAAACCCTAACCCTAAACCTAACGTTGGCCGAAACATGTAGGGCACCATTTTCTTTATTTTTGTTACATAAACTCCTACTTGAAGGCATACCACCTAATACAACTTCATAAGGGGTATTTTCATGAAACCCTAACCCTAAACCAATGTTGGCCGAAATATGTAGGGTACCAAAATTTGATTCTTGTTACATAAATTCATACATGAAGGCATATGACATAATATAACTTCATAAGGGGTATTTTCATGAAACCCTAACCCTAAAACCATTGGTGGCCGAAACATATAGGGGCACAAAGCTTGGATTTTTGTCACCTAAAAATTTCTACATGAAGCATACAACATATCAAAATTTCCTTAGAAGCATTTTCATGCGACCCTAGCCCCAAAAACCTTGGTTGGCCGAAACTTGTAAGGGCACCAAGACTTGTATTTTGTCCCTAAAATTCCTACATGAAGCATACAACATATCAAAGTTTTTCTTAGAAGCATTTTCATGCAACCCTAGCCCAAAAATACTTGGTTGGCCGAAACTTGCAAGGGCAACAAGACTTATATTTTGTCCCTAAAATTCCTACATGAAGCATACAACATATCAAAGTTTTTCTTAGAAGCATTTTCATGCAACCCTAGCCCAAAAATACTTGGTTGGCCAAAACATGTAGGGTATCAAGCATCCTATTCCTTTCATGTATCATGTCCTACAAGAACTAATATACTGCAGGTGAGGGAATCTTACATCCTTCGCTTGCTTTTAGTTGGTAGATGACCTAATGGAAGCCAAGAACTAGCCTTCCCTTGCTTGGATGAGGTTCGGCCAAAGGGTGAAAATGGAGAGGGGGAGAGATGGTTTTCGGTGAGGAAGAAGAAGAGAAGAAGAAGTGGCCAAGTGGAAACTTCCCTCTTCTTTATAAAGGGAGGAAGAGAAGTTTCTCTTCTCTTTTCCATGCCTCTTCATTTACCCCTATCACACTTATCTACAATTTCCCCCCTTCCTCTAATGATCTAATCCTATTTGGCTTCTGGTTAGTGGGTGGATCTATAGGGCTTGGCTATCTCTAGAGGTTTGGGGTTCAATTCCTAGGCCTTGCATCTCTTTTTGGCTTATTTTCCTTTTATTTTCGAAAAGGCCCACATAAAGCCCATCATCGTAAAGCCAAAAATTCTCGTAAAATTGCTAGAAATTTTACGAGCGTTACAACTATTATCACAATAAATTGTGATAGTTCTGGGCAAACCACGAATCACATCCAAGTCCATCAAGAAGTTCCTGAGTCACACAGCTTCTTTGGCCGCCTCAGAGGCTGCCACATACTCAGCTTCCATGGTGGAGTCCGCCACGCATTTCTACTTGACACTCCTCATACAATGGCTCCACCTTCCAAAGTAAACACAAAACCTGAGGTAGACTTACTGTTATTCTTGTCTGATTGGAAGTCAGAATCCGTGTAACCCATAGGGAGTAATTGATCTGCCTGGTAAACTAGCATATAATCCCTAGTCCTTTTCAAGTACTTCAATATATGCTTTACCGCAGTCCAATGACCCTATCCTGGATTACTCTGATATCTGCTGACCATGCCCACGGCAAATCAGATATCTGGTCTCGTACATAGCATCGCATACATGAGGCTTCCTACTGCCAAAGCATAAGGAACCACCTTCATCTCCTCTATCTCCTCAGATGTTCTAGGACACATCTCCATAGATAAAGGAACTCCATGCCTGAAAGATAGAAAACCTTTCTTGGAGTTTTGCATGCTAAAATGATCCATAATAGTATCTATGTATGAAGCTTGAGATAAACACAAGATACTTTTCCTGCGATCCCTTATAACCTTGATCCCAAGGATGTGTCCCACTTCTCCCAAGTCCTTCATAACAAACTGTTTGGACAACCATACCCTTACGTCCGATAACACCTTGACATTGTTGCCAATTAACAAAATGTCATCTACGTATAGTACAAGAAATACCATTACATTTCCATCACATCTCTTGTACACACAAGACTCATCTGGACTTTGAATAAATCCATAAGACTGGATTACCTCATCAAAGCGGATGTTCCAAGACCTCGAAGCTTGCTTCAATCCATAAATGGACCGATTAAGCTTACACACAAGATGCTCTTTGCCCTTTGCATTGAATCCCTCTGGTTGCTTCATATAGATGTTTTCCTCAAGACTTCCATTAAGGAGAGTTGTCTTGACATCCATCTGCCACATCACATAATCCATATGAGCTGCAATGCATAAGAGAATCCGGATAGACTTAAGCATGGCTACTGACGAAAATGTCTCCTCATAATCGATACCCTCTTTCTGAGTATACTCCTTCGCAACAAGCCTCACTTTGAAGGTCTCAACCTTCCCATCTCTTGCATCCAATGGTTTTTACACCATCGGGTGGTTCTACTAGCTCCCAGACCTGATTTGAATCCATAGATTCAATCTCAGCATTCATTGCACTTTGCCAAGATATTGCATCTTTATCTTGGATTGCCTCGTCATATGTCTAGGGATCAGGTTCATGTTCCTCAAAGACCAAATCAGAAGATTCTCCCAAGAACATGAATCTATCATGCTATCTAACAACCCTCCTACTACGATAAGGTATCACCTGTGTATCCTCTGTGACACGCGGTGCAATGACTTGTGGTATATCCTCTTGTACCGGTGGTACTGAAGAAGTGACTTCCCCTTTCAATTTCTCCAAAACAATCTTATTCATGGGCTTGTGGTTCATCACATAGTCTTCCTCTAGAAATTTGGCGTTCGTGCTAACGATCACCCTCTGATCTCTAGGACTATAAAACAAACCACCTTTCGTTCCTCTAGGATAGCCAACGAACATGCGCACTTCTGTACGAGATTCCAACTTACCAGCATCTGCCTTCAGCATATGTGCTGGACTCCCCCAAATCCGAATATGTCTTAGACTAGACTTTCATCCAGTCCACAATTTTGTGGGAGTAGAAGGCACTGATTTAGATGGGACCAAGTTCAAAATATACACTGTCATATCTAGAGCATATCCCTAGAACTAATCTGGCAACTCAGAATAACTCATCATCGATCTAACCATCTCTATAAGAGTCTTATTCCTTCGCTCTGCTACACTATTCTGCTGGGGTGTGCCAGGTGCAGACAATTGGGATTGAATCCCAGCCTATGATAAGTAATTCCTAAACTCTCCCAAGTGGTACTCACCACCATGATCAGATCGTAGTGTCTTGATACTTTTACCCTGACGTTTCTCCACATCAACCTTGAATTCTTTGAACTTGTCAAAGCATTCAGACTTATGGCGAATCAAGTAAATGTATCCATATCTTGAATAATCGTCTATAAAAGAGATGAAATACTCAAAACCACCTCTAGAATGGATAGACATAGGACCACACAAATCAGAATGAACCAATTCTAACACATCTTTGGCTCTATACCCCTTGGCCTTAAAAGGCCTCTTGGTCATTTTACCCTCCAAGCAAGATTCGTGTAGGGGATCGATCGGTGTGTATTGGGCAGCTAGAGGGGGGTGAATAGCTTTCTTTCATTCGATGATGGAATTTGCTCGTACAATGAAATCGTTAGCGCAATCGGAATAATAATAAACAAGCAAACAAAACAACAAAAGCAAAGATAAACAATGCTAACACAATATGTAACGTGGTTCACGGCTACGTCGCTAATCCACAGTCCCCAATTCGTCCTCGGTGAATCACTCTGCAACCAAATCCACTATTGGTCTCTCCTATGCACAAAGCTAGGTGGAGGTAACCCTTACAACTCAAGAACACTCCTTCTTTTACAATTGATGTGAAAGAAACTAGAAGAAGAAGTTTATCACTTGTAGAGCACTTGGATGATGGTTTGGAATATACGCATTAGCAATCCAAAAGCCCACACCCTCTCTTTTTATAGAGAGGGCTGATTTCTCCCCATTGGGCACCACTAGTAGATTGCTGCCCTTGGCAGTCGACTGCCGCCACTACAATGGCCTCCGAACTCGTCGGATCCCGAATGTTGTAGTCCAATGGATCTCTTGGCAGTCGACTGATGTAACCATTTATCGACTGCTGCCTTCGTAGTCGACTGCCTAGTCGGCTATGAGTGGTTTTGTGGCCCAAACTCTCTTGACCAATCGACTGCTACCATCAGCATTCGACTGATGGTCTTGGCAGTTGACTACCAAAATATGGCAGTCGACTACTGGCCCAAAATCCACTCAGTCGGATACTAGTCGAACCCCGTTTGACTCAGAGCAGTCGACTGTCATTCCATGGCAGTCGACTGGTGCCGTGTGAAACTCAAACTTAACATTCGTTTGATCTTTCAGTGGTTAGGTAAACCTTAAACCTTGCGGTCAAGCCTCCGACACTCAGCCATTCGGCCAATTCACTCATTCGGCCAAGCTCTTTTCCCTCGGCAGCATCAGGTGCACGACTCTGCAATGCTCCTTCGCGTCTCTTGCCTTCGAAGTCTGCTTTCTTGGCTTCGCTTCAAGTCATCTCGTCCGGCAGTCCCTCAGCAGCATCAAGCGCACGACTCTGCAATGCTCCTTCTCCGACTCAAGCATGACGTTGTGAGTAGTGAACCTGCCAAGGTTCCATGTCTGAATTACTAAGTCCTACAAGACTCCAACGCACATATCAAATCACAATAACAACCTAACTTAAACCCTTTTCCACACACATCAAAACCATATCACGGCAAGAGATTGCCCTAACAATCTCCCCCTTTTTGATGTATGGCAATCCGTTTAAGTTAGGTAAAAACATTTGATAAAATATTAAAGAAAGACAACATGTAAATAACATGATTAGCAACTCTTCTCCTTAATACATGATACTCCCCCTAAATATAATTCCCCCTTACTTAAACATATATATTTCTCCTCCTTTGACACCATAAAAAATAATTAACAAAGTTTATACAGCATGACATCAAGTCTAGAGAGAAACATAAACCAAAAACATGCCTAAAAATCGTGTATCAGAAGTTGCTGGGCAATTTTTTAGGTTAGCAGTGGACTGCTATCAGTATGGTAGTCGACTGGCACAATGAAATCCGAATTTTTGATTTTCTAGATGAATTTTCAGAAATGCAGTATAAATTCTAGAAAATTTGAAAAATAGTGAAATTTGGGGAACACATTTCTTTTAGGGTTCTTTATCAATGAAAAATAGTTTTCCATGAAAAAACATTATATTTTCAAATATTTGCCAAAAATCCAAAAGCTTCAAAAACAACTAGTGTTTTGATCAAGTTTGTATCCATTTTAATATCTAGTTTTTCTTTGGATTGTTTCAAAACATGAACATGCAGATTTTAAAGTAAGAAATTGTTTTTAAAACATATGAAATATCCAACCATGATCTTTGGGCAATATGTATTTGAATTAAACATAAGTCTTCCCCATGATTGGTCTATTATTGCTATTTTGATACCTTAAATGACCATCTAAATGTCATAGGCATTAGTGGACATTTGTATCATCCTAACATCTCACTCATGCTAAGTTTTCAATCATGGTAGCCTATGGTGAGTGTGAGATGTATCCTAAAGGTATTTGTATATAATTAACCATTAATTTTTATGCAATTCTATACAAAGTTAAGTATCATCCTAACATCTCACATGATCATAAAGACATATATGAATTTATTTCACATTATGATCGTGAAACACATGTATTCATCAATTAATAATCATGCATTAGGTATTACATCATGATAATAAGTAAAGTATCGCCCAAAGCATGATTTATCTATTTATAGGTGCATTATCATCACCTAACACTATTTCAAAAATATTGTCCTGCCATCCTAAGTCAACCAAAAATATGATATTGGTGAAATTCTTATGGTTGACTATCCTAGGGTTTTCCTAACCCTTTAGGATGGATTTAGGAACCCAAAATAAGTTCTTTCCTATGGTGTTCACTAAATACTCCTTAGGGATCTATTTTCTAGCTATTACCTTCTTTTTGTCTTGACCTCTAGTAATTAAACATTTATAGGCCTTTTCATTTTTATTTTCTTTATATCCTAGGCCTTTCTTGTTGAAACTGGTTCTATGGCTCCCAATTATCATGTTCAATGTATTTGAGCCAATTGTAAACTTTTCTAGGGCTTTGGTCAAGTGATCTACCTTTTCCCTTAAAGCCCTATTTTCTTCCATACATGCATCACTTACATCTAATGACATATAAAGATCATGTGAGCATGCATCATTTAAGCTAGAAGAAATATTATCATTTACATTTAAGCATGCTTTTTCTAAGTTTTCTTCTAAGTCCTTAATTTGATCTAGCATGCATTTGTTTTTCTTCTTTGCCCTAAACAAGTCCTTAGTGAGGCTAGAAATAATTGACATAACTTTCTTGGGGGAAAGACTTGTTACCTCACTTACCAAGTCCTCTTCCGATGATGAGGATGTAGAGGAAGCTCTCCCTTCACTCGAGCTCTCCTCACTTGAGCTTGCTTCTTCATTTTCGGAGGATGAAGTGTCTAGGTCATCAAACGCCATCAAAGCAAGGTTGGAGTAGACATGTTCTTCTTCTTCGGATAATGATGATGATGATGAAGAGGGATCATCTCATGTCCTTGCTTTTAGTGCCTTGGCCTTCCCTTTTTCTTTGGCCTTCTTCTCTTCTTCCTTCTTCTTGCTCCCCTTCTTCTTCTTCTTTTCTTCTTTCTTTTTCTTCTCCTCTTTTCTCTTGTTCAAGAGGGGACAATTATCCCTTATATGTCCCTCCCCTTGGCAATTGTAGCAAATGACCTTCCCCCTTGGTCTTCTCCTCCTATCATTAGATTTAATAAATTTAAAATTTCTTAAAGCACGCCTTACCTTCCTTACCATATAAGCTTCTTCCGTGCTATCCATGGAGGACGATGAGGATGCTTCATTGGAGGAGCAAGGAGTCTCCATCTTCTTCTTCCCCTTGTTGGCCAAAAGTGCCACTCCTCTTGAAGGTTGATGTTGGTGCAGGGGAACCTAAGTCGAACCTATATTTTGATTATGGCAAAAGACGCAAAGTCAAGGATATATCATTATCTCACGAGCTGAATCGAGTGTGCAGAAAAGTGCTAAAGCTAGAGCTGAAGGCTAGCGACACCCGGAGGAAGCCGCGGTAGTCGGGCGACACTCGAGTGACTTTGGAGGGAGCCGAAGGAATCGAGTGGAAGGCCAAAAGTGAAAGTGACACAGTAAGTATCGAGGTAAGCTCGTGTGTGTGAGCGTAAGCGAGGTCGTATCCTCCTTACGGGGATGGTCTTAAACGTAGATCCGACCAAAGACATCCCATCGATGGTCTAGGTCGAGATCGGACGGTCGGAGGCCATCCAAATAATGTTTTCGTTAAGCTAACTTTGCCTTGCAGCTAGCATCAGTCGACTGCCAGCTTGGAGGACTCGACTGCCATCCACCAGTTGACTGTCTGCGGTCAGCATTCGACTGATGCTACCATCAGTCGAATGATGATGGCCATCAGTCGACTGATGGTCAAGGATCAACCTCGAGGAGTCAAGCTCTATCACCATTTTTCAAGGAGGTTTTGTGCCCATTTGTGATTGGTCGAAGACCAATTCGATGAGGGGCTCAAAGGCTATAAAAGGAGGGCTTGTCCTAGGGTTTCTCATCAATTAAAAAGCATCCAAGTGCTTCTGGTACGCTATGAGTCTCCGACATTCCTACGACGAAGCGCTGCAGACATGACGACTAGGGTTTCACCTTTCCATCTATGAGTCGTCGGTATAAGCTTAGTTTAATTCCATTCTTACATTGAGTTTTTCTTTATTGTGGTTTTATCGTAACGAGAAGAGGGGGAGTGTCCCTCTATCTCAAATCTCTTTCATGGTTTTTGTATTTGATTTACTCCTACCTCCAACAAGGAGGAGCTCATTAGTGATTTGCCCTCTGTGCGTGATCAAGGATCACTAGGGCCTATGAGTAGTAGCCGAAGGCTACGAACCAAGTAAAAAATATATTTGTCTTTTTTAGTTTTTCATTTATCTTTCCGCTGCTTATATTTGTCTTAAAACGAATTAGAACGAAAGAAAAGGTTTATCGCTATTCACCCCCCTTCTAGCGATCCGCTTCGATCCAACAGTTGAATTCTTGGCTCTTCTACTATTCCTTCAAGTCTTGTTTCGTGGAGCTCTTTGGTTGAGAAAAATTTCTCCAAGGTGCTAACTTCTAGGTTCTTTGATATGTAAAAAGAATCCACCATAGAGCTCCATCTTGATGACCGGAGAAAGGCATCCATAGCCTTCATGAGCATGTCCCTAGTTGAAAGCTTCTCCCCTACACTAGATAAACCGGTTATTATCTCTTTAAATCTAGAGTGTAGTGAGGTTACCTTTTCTCCCTTTTCTAATTTGATGTTTGATAGTTGGGAGCGGAGGAGGCCTCTTCTTGCAAGCTTGGCCTCCGAGGTACCTTCATGAAGCTCTACTAGCTTCTCCCACATCTCCTTGGCACTAGAGCATTCCCCAATCCTATTCACTTCTTGTTGGGGGAGTACATTGTAGAGATGATGTTTGACTTTTGAGTTTGCCAAGTACTCTTCCCTTTGCCTCTTACTGCACCTTGATTTTTCCAATGGCTCCCCTTCTTCATCCCTAGGCAATTCGAAACCGTTTTCCATAATTAAAAGAATTTCGAAATCGGTTTCGAAAAATACCTCCATTCTCTTTTTCCACCAAGAGAATTCTCCTTTAAACTTTGGTGGGTGAATGTTGGAACCGACCATCTTTTGATGAAGTGCTTGTTGCGGCGGTTAGTCCTCGACAAGCGATTAGGCTCTAATACCACTTGTAGGGGATCGATCGGTGTGTATTGGCCAACTAGAGGGGGGTGAATAGCCCTCTTTCATTCGATGATGGAATTTGCTCGTACAATGAAATCATTAGTGGAAGTGGAATACTAATAAACAAGCAAACAAAACAACAAAAGCAAAGATAAACAATGCTAACAGAATATGTAACGTGATTCACGGCTATGATGCTAATCCACGGTCCTCGATTCGTCCTCGGTGAATCACTCCGCAACCAAATCCACTATTGGTCTCTCCTTTGCACAAAGCTAGGTGGAGGTAACCCTTACAACTCAAGAACACTCCTTCTTTTACAATTGATGTGAAAGAAAGTAGAAGAAGGAGTTTATCACTTGTAGAGCACTTGGATGATGGTTTGGAATATAAGCATTAGCCATCCAAAAGCCCACACCCTCTTTTTTTATAGAGAGGGATGATTTCTTCCCGTTGGCCACCACCAGTCGACTGTTGCCCTTGGCAGTCGACTACCACCACTACAACGACCTCCGAACATGTCGGATCCCGACCATTGTAGTCCAACGGATCCCTTGGCAGTCGACTAATGTAACCATCGTCATTGCGCCTCCATCGCATTCAATCGGCTACGGCGGTTCTGGCCCAAACCCTCTTGACTAGTCATTGCTACCATCGATGGTCGTGATGGTCTTGGTAATTCGAGCCTACATATGGCGATCATTCGAACAAAACCACTCAGTTAGATACCATTCGAACCCCGTTCGACTCAGAACAGTCGATTGTCATTCCATGGCAGCCGACTGGTGTCGTGTGAAACTCAAACTTAACATTCATTTGAGCTTCCGGCGGTCGGGTAAACCTTAACCCTTGCGGTCAAGCCTTCGACACTCAGCCATTCGACCAAGTTCACCTAATGAACTACTTACAATTCACTCATTCTCTCATCTCACTTGAAGTCCCTCACCGAAGCTCTCTTTGTTCGCGGCCACGTCCCTCAGCAGCATCAGGCGCATGACTCTGCAATGCTCCTTCGCGTCTCTTGCCTTCGAAGTCTGCTTCCTTGGCTTCTCTTCAAGTCATCTCATTCGGCGGTCCCTTGGAAGCATCAAGCGAATGACTCTGCAATGCTCCTTTTCCGACTCAAGCATGAGGTTGTGAGTAGTGAACCCGCCAAGGCTCCATGTGTGAATTACTAAGTCCTGCAAGACTCCAACACACATATCAAATCACAATAACAACCTAACTTAAACCCTTTTCCACACACATCAAGACCATATCACGATAAGAGATTGCCCTAACAATTCGCAGGTTGGGAAATCTTCTACCACTAATGAACCCGGAGGTCCATCAGCTATCAACCTTTGAATTCTACTTTGGTTAATATGACCAAGGCTAATATGCCAAAGATATGTTTGGTTCATCTTCGAAGGTTCTTTTCTCTTATTGGAATTAGAAGATGAGTTATTAACTTCTATTTGCATCATGGGAGCTTTTGGTTCAAGTGTGTATAAATTTCCTATCAATATATCCGAACAGATAATGTCCCTATTCCTTTTTATAACAACTCTGTCATTAAAAGAAATAGAATATCCATCCAAAAACAATTTAGAAATAGAAATTAAATTCTTTCTAAATAAAGGTACATAAAGGCAATTCTTAATATCCACAACTTTATTTTTCTCAAAAAATAAATGTTTGTCTCCCACACGAACAACCGCCACCTTCGTGGCATCGCCCAAGTATACGGTATTCTTTCCTCACCAAACCGTCTGTTTCTTGAACTCCTCGCAAAGTATTGCGTGATCATGATCGCTGACTCGTATCTACACACCAAAAGTAGATAACACTGCTAAACATGTTTCAATGACTATACCAAAAGATATACCTTGGTTCTGCTTGCGGTTGGGGCAGTTCTTCATCCAGTGTCTAGTCTGCTTACAAGTGAAGCACTTGCCTTTCGGCTTCTTCACTCCTCCTTGAGTTCCTCCCACCGCCTTTGCCCTAGCTTGTTTCTTCTTCTTCTTGCCTTTCGACTTAGAAGTAGAAACTTTTTAGGTAACCATGGCATGCACCTGAGCACTCTAATGAAAAAGCCCCTCTGTCGCAGAGTTCTATCAGAAGCTCCGCCAACGAATACAACCTCTTGTTCATGTTGTAGTTCTGGCGAAACTGCTCAAAACTCCTAGGTAGAGACTGGAGAATGATATTGACCTGGGTTTCCCCATTAATCTCAGCTCCGAGGACCTCCAACTCATTCAAATGAGCCATCATCTTGAGAACATGATCCCTCATGGGTGTTCCCTCGATCATGGTGGTCATCATCAAGTTCCTCTTGGCTTCTTGCCTTGCAGCCCGATTCTGGTGTCCGAAAAGCTCTTTGAGATTGAGCATCATGTCATAAGCAGTGGGCATGGCTTGATGCTGATGTTGCAGTACATTTGACATAGATACCAAAATGTAACACCGCGTCATCTCATCGACCTTGATCCACTTCTTATAACTCTCCTTCTCCTTTTCCCCAAAATCATCCGTAGGCTTAGGAGGGCACTCTTCGAGGAGTACATATTTGTATTCCTCAGCAGTCAAGACAATGTCATGATTCCTCTTCCATTCAACATAGTTGGGTCCTGTAAGTTTATTCCCTTTCAGTATCACAGCAAGCGGGTTGAAAGTCAATTTGAACGAAAACCTAAAAATCACATAGATCAAAACATTAGATTTCAAAAAATTATTGATTCTTCAAACAATAATATTTTAAAATAAACCAACACCTAAAAACACCAAGAATATCGTATGCCACGATAGTGTGGACGTATACGAATTCTACATATGTAAGAGGAGGTTTTATCCATTAATTTTACTATCTTGTCAACCTAACTTTTTGACAAGTAAAATTAATAGTTGGTTCCTCTTTTGCCCTACAAATAAAAGCAGTGACTCCGATGGGGAGGATACTTATATTTGTATCTAAGTGTTCACCATTACTCGGTACCAAGGTAATTATCTCGGATTATGTGCCTTCCGATGGGGAAGTACACATGCTCTTTAATAATTTTCTATAACCATATTCGACCTTGTGATCCACAAACAAACTCATCCGATGGGGAGGAAGGCACTCAGAGCCGATGCACAAGTTTCTTTGCATCACATGTCAAATCGTAATGGAGGCCGTGGGAATTTATAAAAAATATCCCTCTCCCACTTAGTAATTTAAAATTGAGGAATTTTCTAGCCTACGAAATGCATATCAAACAATAAGCAATAAATATGAAAAATAATTATTTTCCAACTATTATGGCTTTTGTCTTCAATATGTCTGCCGCCGTATCGCCATCTCGTCCGCTCCTCCCTACGCCATGTACGAGCCATCCAGAGATTCGAGCTGAGACTAAAAGATATTTTAATTTACATCCATTGATCCTATAATCCACGAGGGAGTGTACATGAAAACTAGATTGAAAGTAAACTAAAATAAAAGGAGTGGCTAAACAATGTCGTATCTAATTTACAAAAATTAAATACTAGCCTCGTAAACCACGAGGATTCAACAAAATATACATTTACACACATACAATCACATACACACATATGACCATAATAGTTGGATCCTATGCCTACAACAAAAGAGTTAACCTACGTATATCCTACTATTATCTGGCACATAAAATATATGAAAAGTGCATAAAAGTAATCGAATCCTAAACACATAAAATCGGAAACTGTGGCTCTGATACCACTTGAAGGTAGGAAACTTCGCTTCGCACTTCAACTCGATCGCTTGTTCATGGCGATCCCATCGACGTCCCCGGATTAAAAAAATTTAATCCTAGAAAAAAGGGATCACCCAAGCAACCATTTCATCGTCGTGCTATTCGATTAGAGTAGTCACTTGAACAAACTTGTTGTTCAAGCAACCAACCTCTATTCTACGAATAGCCGCGGAATAGACGATGTACGGATTGCCGGCTTTTGTGTTTATGTTCGGGGTCCAAGTTATATTAGCCACAAAAAAGAATATATCATGTATATATAATTGAAAACAGTCATAAACATGTTACATAAAAAAATAGACAAGTATTATACCTCTCGATCTTCTATCGTATGTCCTTCCTCCTTTTGGACATCGTGTGGGCGACGATCTACCAAAAGTCAAAGCTCCTAGATCACAAATCTTCCTTCCTTGCTCACTCCGAACAAGAAGAAGAATAAGAAATAAAACCCTTGTACTTCCTTTAGCCAACCAACAAGAACCAAGCTAGATGCTTGCCGTCGGCCAACAAGGAAAAGGGATGAGAAGGATGGATGTCGGCCAAGAGTTCCAAGGGAGGACTCTAAGCCTTGTTTCCTCCGGCCAAGGAGAAAGAGAAGGATTGGTTTTGATGTAGGCCAAGGGAGGGAAGGGTTGTATGGGCGCTGACCACCAAGGAAGAAGAAGAAGATAAGGAAAAGCTTTACTTATTTGGTGGCGCCAACTCACTAACCCTAATCTCCAATGCTTGCCGCCCCTTGCCCTAATCCTATCTCTAATGGGATTCCTCTTGCCGCGAACCCCCTCCTCTCCTTTTATAGATTTAGGGATAAGCCTTGTTTTAATCTCCACCATTGGTTCTAGGGATTTAATCTCAACCGTCGTATCTAGAGATTTAATCTCAACCATCGGATCTAGAGATTTAATCTCTACCTTTGGATCTAGAGTTTTGTTTTCATCCATTGGATCTAGGCTTCATGAGGTTTTAATAGGCTACAATAGGGACCATGAGGAGGAGTTTGATCTTGGCCACCCAATGGATCAAGCCCACATAAAGTCCGATCCATTAATGATAATCCAATCCACTAAAGGATTATCATTGATCTACCTCACCAACCCCCATAAGTTAATATGGGCTCCATATATTATATGTACATTTTCTTCCCGTATTTAAGATCTCGAATGTCCGTCAATTAATTAATTTACTGACCATTAATTAATCAACATCTAATTCCATGAGTAGTACCACTCAATCTTTTTCATCATGTCGTACCAAGTCCACCTGCAGGGTTTACATGATGAACCTTATGAGCTCCTTAAGGGGACATCATCATCCTAATATATAGGACATAGTTTCCTCCTATAAACAACGGCACACCATATAAATAATATCATTTCCCAACTTACTGAGCCTATCGATTTAATCTATAAATCTCGCCCATTGGTAAATCAAAGAAATGAATACTAAGTATATGTGCCCGTTATTATATCGGGATTAAGAGTATGTACAATATAATATCTGAGGTCCGATTCGATTATGTAGTCAGCAATAAATCGAATCACCTCTAAGTCAGTCCTGCTCAATACACACGAAGTGTACTAGTGTGATTCTATGGTCAAGACAAACCAATACCAAATCACACTACAACCATGCCAATGGTTTGTCCAAAGCCATCTCGGTTGTGAGCCTATACTTATACTTTACAAGGATCCGATAACATGATCTCCCATGTGACACCACACACCATGTTATCTACAATGTAATGTATTAGACAATATGCATCACCATAAATATGCAAACAATGATCATGTGATTCTTATTTCAAAATAAAGATGTTCATACAAAAGATAGACTTTTCAGTATACATCCCAACAGATTGAAGTAAGAACAAGAAGAAGGAGTTTAACACTTGTGGAGAACTTAAATGATCAATTGGAGCATAAGCAATAGCCATCCAAAAGCCCACACCTTCTCTATAAATAGAGATGGATGTTTTCTTCCCGTTGGGCACTAGCAGTCGACTGATGCCCTGATCAGTCGACTGCTCCTATAGCTGTTGACCAATAACGACTTCTTCCACGTCTGATTTCATCCAATGGCTCCCACATCAGTTGACTAATCGTCCCATCAGTCAACTGATGAAGTTTTCAATCGAGTGCTGGAAGCGAGCACTCGACTGCTCAACATTCTGTTCCCGAAACACTCGCGACCAGTCGACTGATGCCATCATCAGTCGACTTGTGGTCTCGGCTGTCGATTACCAACCAATGGTAGTCGACTGATGGCACAGAAACCAAACTCAAACACCAGTCGAGTCACAGTCGACTTGGAGTAGTCGACTGCCATGACATTGCAGTCGACTGATGCCAGGTAAAACTCAAACTTTACATCCGTTTGAGCGTTCGACGGTAGGGTAAACCTCAACCCTTACGATCGAGCCTCTGAAACTTAGCCATTCGGCCAAGATCACTTAATGAGCTACTTACATTTCACTCATTCTCTCGTCTCACTTGAAGTCCCTCGCCGAAGCTCTCTTCGTTCGTGACCACGTCCCTCGGCAGCAACAAGCGGTTTCGCAATGCTCCTTCGCGTCTCTTGCCCTCGATGTCTGCTTCCTTGGCTTCGCTTCAAGTCATCTCGTCCCTCGGTCCCTCGGATGCATCAAGCACACGACTTCGCAATGCTCCTTCGTCGTCTCAAGCACGAGGTTGTGAGTTGGTGAAACTTGCCAAAGCTCCATATGTGAATTACTAAGTCCTGCAAGACTCCAACGCAGATATCAAATCCAATCAACTTAACTTAACCCTTTGCCACACACATCAAAACCATATCACGGGTTGATTGCCCTAACAATCTCCCCCCTTTTTGATGTGTGGCAATCCGTTTAAGTTAGGTAAAATAAATAACAATAATAACATAAACAAGGAAAGCATGTAAATAATATGAGCATGAAAACTCCCCCTTAAACAGCAACTCCTCCTTATGACATGCTAAATTTTCCCTTTTAGCATGATTAACTTAAACCTATCAATTCTCCCTCTTTGACACCATCAAAAACATTATCTAAATGTTATACACGCATGGTATCAACTCTAAGGAGGGAAAATACCCAAAAACCCATAAAAAACCTAATAAAATAGGTTACTGTGCTCATGCATAGTACATCAGTCGACTATTTCAAACTACCAGCGACTGGCACACAAATTACAGGTTTTCTGATTTTTGAAATCCAAATTCAGAAATGCATTAAAAATTCTAGGAAATTCGAAAAATCATGAAATTTGAAATACATATTTCTTGTGAGTTCCTTTATTAGTGAAAAATTATTTTTCATGAAAATTCATTTTATTTTTGAATGTTTGACAAAAACTCAAAAGTTGCAAAGTATCTAAAGTTTTGTATCAACTTTAAAACCTAGTTTTGCCTTGAAACTTTTTAAAACATGAACTCATTGTTTGCAAAGTATAAAATAGTTTTAAAATCATTTGAAATATCCAACCATGATGTTTGGGCAATATGTCTATGAATTAAACATAATCTTTCCCCATGATTGGTCTATTATTGCTCTATTGATACACTTAATGACCCATCTAAATGCCATAAGCATTAGTGGACCATTTGTATCATCCTATCATCTCAACCATGCTAAGTTTTCAATCAGGTTTATCCTTATGGTGAGTGTGAGATGTTCCTAAAGGTATTTATATACTTAACCTTCAAATTCATGCAATTCTACCCATGGTTAAGTATCACACTAACATACCTCATGATCATAAAGACATATATGCATTGATTTCACATTATGATCATAAAACAAGTGCATCAATCATGCATTAGGTATAAAATTATGATAATAAGTCAAGTATCACCCAAAGCATGAATTAAACTATTTATGGGTGCATTATCATCACCCAACACTATTTCAAAAATTAAGTCCCGATCATCGTAAGTCAACCAAATAATATGATATAAGTTAAGTCCACTATGGTTGACTATCGTAGGGTTTTTCTAACCCTTAAGGATGGATTTAGGAACTCAATACAAGTTCTTTCCTATAGGGTTCACTAAAAATTCCTTAGGGATCCATTTTCTAGCTATTGTTTTGTTCTTGGCTTGACCCCTAGCAATTAAATATTTGTAGGCCTTTTCATTTGTCTTTCCCTTATATCCTAGGCCTTTCCTATTGAAACTTGCCCTTTGGCTCCCTATAATCATATTAAGGGTGTTGGAGCCAATTGTAAATTTTTCTAGGGCTTTAGTCAAACGATCTACCTTTTCCCTTAACACCCTATTTTCTTCAATACATGCATCATTTACATCAAAACACATATAATGATCATGTGAGCATGCATTATCAAAACTAGAAGGGGCATTATCATTAATATTTAAGCATGCTTGTTCTAATTTTTCTTCTAGGGCCTTAATTTGATCAAGCATACTTTTATTTTTCTTTTTAGACCTAAACAAATCCCTAGATAAGCTAGAAATCATGGAAACTATTTTCTTGGGAGAAAGATTCGTTACCATAGTTTCCATGTTTTCTTCATGTGATTCCAATGATGATGAAGATGAAACTCCCCCTTCACTTGAGCTCTCCTCACTTGTGCTTGTTTCTTCTTTTTCTGAGGAGGAGGTGGAGTCTAGGTCGTCTATTGCCATTAGGGCAAGGTTTGAGTAGACATGTTCTTCTTCCGATGATGAAGAAGAAGGATCATCCCATCTCCTTGCTTTGAGTGTTTTTGCCTTCCCTTTCTCCTTGGCTTTCTTCTCTTCTTCTTCTTGCTCCCTTTCTTCTTTTCCTCTTTCTTTCTCCTCTCTTCTTTGCTCTTGTTCAAGAGAGGACACTCATCTCTTATATGCCCTTATCCTTGGAAATTGTAGCATATTATCTTCCCCTTGTGCCTTCTCCTATCATAAGATTTGTTAAATTTTAAATTCCTTAAAGCACGCCTTACCTTCCTTACCATATAAGCATCTTCATTGCTATTCATGGAGGATGATGAGGATGCTTCATCGGATGAGGAGGGAGTCTCCTACTTGTTCTTCCCCTTGTTGGCTACTAAGGCTACTTCTCTCGATGGCTTGATGCTTGATTCTTCCATTACTCCCTCAAGCCTTGTTTCGTGGAGCTCCATGGTTGAGAAGAACTCCTCAAAGGTGTTAACTTCAAGATTTTTGGAGATGTAGAAAGAGTCCACCATTCAGCTTGATGTGAGCAAAACATATAGGGTTTTAGAAGTAGTTTTCACTCACATCTCATTACATTTTATGTTAGTTTCATGCATATGTTACTCTATTTTGCACGCATTTCCTATTTTCTAGTTCGGAGATATGCTCTTTGTACTTTTGTGTGCAGGATAACATTTCATGGGAAAATGATGCACTTTTGGAGCATAAATGGAGCAATTTGTGGAGCACGGACCTTAGGGAATATGCACTGGCCATGTCCCAAGAGTTGGGCATGTTTCCAAAGCGAAACGATTCAAAACGGAGGCTCCAGGAAAAGACATGACCATGTCATGTGAAAACACACAGCCATGCCTTTTTTCCAGCTTATTTTTCAGCCTTGATTTCAGCCGTTTTCCAGCCTTGCACATGGCCTAGCCATGTGAAATTCACATAGCCATGTGGCGGCGCCGCAAATTTTATGAAATAGGTTTTTTCGAGCATTTATGTAAAGGCGGAGTCGCCTCTATATATAGGAAACTTATCTAAGAGGCTAGGGATCACGAGGGAGCCAACCTAGGGCTCCCAAATCCTAGGAGGGAGGCACGACGGCTAGGATGGCACGCCAAAGCCCTAAAAAGCTTCGGTAACTCGCAACAAGGAGGAGGAATGTAGCTCGAGGTCCACGCCTTGCACTTCTACACCGGAGAGAAGACCACTAAAGCATTGTAATCCATTGTTCCTGCATTTTATTCCTTATGTATTCGAACATAAACATGCTTTGTGATTCTTCCTTCATATACATGGAGTAGTACTTTCGATTCTAGGATTAAGGAGTAGCTTGTGTGCACATTACAATGTTGGTTCATGTTAAATTCTGCCTTTGAGTTTGATTTGACAATTGTTAGTTGTTTTTACTCTATCTATACGTGTTGGGTTTTCTATCTGCTGTGCTTAGGCAATACGAGGGGTTACAACCCTCGTATCTAAGATTTAGGGGATTTTATACAAGGAACCTAGGGGTAAACCAGATCCCTTGTAACTGTAGGTAGAAGGGTATGATGGAATCGGAAATGGTTCATCGTAGGGATTGATTCGGCATCCACGTACCGTCTATCCCATCCATTTTGGCGGAGATAGCTCCAGGTAGATGCGGTGGCTCTACATAAGAGTGTATGATGTCCCTTCTATAAAACCATAGCTAAACGTCTAGACAACGTCAATTGACAAGATTGTTTTGTGATGCACAAGCGAAACCGAAGTCCTAGAATCACCTTTAAAGACCTCAGCACACTCCTTTCCTCCTCCGGGTGACACCGTATAGAGTAAAGTCCACCGATATCCCTCACCAATCGAAACCTATGAGAGTTACGTCTGAACAATTACAACCAATGAACATACCGATATTCGAATCCGAGTCCCTGTGTGATCGATAATCTTTATTACTTGATGACATTCGTGCATTTGCGGGCATTGAGCATGAGCACGCGCTTCGAGTCCTCGATGGCCTTCGTCACGAGATTTGAGGTTGCGTTCATGCGCATCAAGTTTTTGGCACCGTTGCCGGGGACTGATCAATTCGATATCGAATCGAAAGTGGGCAGTTGGATCGGACTTAGGCTAGATTTATTTTCTTATTTTATTTTAGTTATTTTCTATTCAATTTTCAGTTTTGATTAATTAAATCTATCTTTCTTTCAGTTTTTAGTTTTTTTTAGTGCTTCAATTTAATATCTAAAAAAAAAAGTAGACTCTTGCCAACCCACTGCTATTCCTTTCCTTACCTATAATTTCCTATGTATAACGATGCATGCTTTTACTCATGATTATGACAAGTTAATGCTGTGAGTTTTGGTAAAATTTATTGTGAGCATTGTGGTGAAGCATGGCATACCATAAACGATTGTCCTGATATATTCGAACCTTCACAATTTGAACAAGATGATGTCACCTACAATTAGAACCAGTGGCCACAAGATGATTTCTATTCATATAGTTATGACCCTAGGTACTTAAACCCTCAATATTATCTTCCTAAATCCCGAATTTAGCAGATGATGGAAGATTACATTCGAACAGAACAAGCGGCGAATGATAAATTTCGACGGCGGCAGTCACAGACAAAGACTCAATATTGTTTCCCAAGTGAGAACGAGAGCTATGAATTGGCACACGAATTTTATCCAGAATCAAGTTCCCACATAGAAGCCTTGATAGACAATTCTACTAGGGAATGCAAGGAGCATAGTCTACAATTCGCGGAAGAAACTAAACAACTAGAAGGTGCCTTCGATGACTTGAATACACCTAATATGGGAGAGACTCACTTTGAGCGAATGGATGAAGAAGACGTAGATGACATAGGAAGTAAAGAAGGGCAATCCATTCAATCACCTCTGGAAGGAGAACATGAGGATTATTTTAATGATACTTTAATCGAGGAGTGCATTACTTCAATCAAAACACCTCCTAACCTCAAGGATCTAGAAGAGCCTACCTTAACCCTCACTGAAACTTTAGTTACTAGTAACAAAACCCTTTTGGTGATTGATAATGATAAAATTTCATTCGATATAATAGAATCTACTAATCAATCTTTTGGTGAGGATGTCTATGGCGAGTTAAATTATTTATAGCATTTAGAATATAATGATCAAACTATTGATGATTTGTTGAGACTAAGCATGTTAAACCTCGAGTCAAGGAAAGCAACGCCCAAGTATCTTGCCCCTCCATGAGCAAGATTTAATAGATATAGTAATGGAGGACCAAAAGGAAAGAAGCGAAAGGTGAGAAAGTATCTGCCTCCACGAGCAATATTTAAGGGATATAGTGATAGGGGACAACAAGGCAAGAGGCGTAAGGTGAGCAAATATCTTGCTACCCCATGAGCAAGATTCAAACACATCGAATGAAACGTAGGAATAAGGTTGAGCTAAAAGACCTTAAACAAAGTGCTTCTTGGGAGGCAACCCAAGTTTAATTTTTAGGATTTCTTTGTATTGTATTAATTTTTTTTTGTAATTCGAACTTTGAATAATGGTATTTAGCATTTGTAGAAGGAAAGAACTTACTAGGTAAAAACAAAAGTCATTTCAAGTTTATGCGGTGAAGTGAGTGAGAGAAATTAGACCATTGTGCACCACGAGAAAAGAAACAAAGGGCGAATGGTTAGGCCGTGCGTTTTCACACGGTCGTGCTCTAACTTCCAGAATCGCACACGATCAGGCAGTGTGTTTTCACACGGTCGTGCCCTGACTTCCAGAGGCACACACGGTAAGACCGTGTGATTTCACACAGCCATGTGACGCCACCTAGTCCATGTGAAGAGCCTACACCTGCACCGTTTTCTTTTCCTACTTTTGAGCAAGATGCAGGTACTTCTGCCAACGATTTCTCAGAGATCCGATCGTGCCTCGATGACATATACGCTGAACAACAGACGCAAGGACAGCGATGGGATGATCATGGCTCCTATATGTAGGCAGAGTTTATAGGTTTACGGGAGCACTTCCAGTGGGTCGAGGACTTCTACGACGAGGCCTGTATTTACTTTCAGGAGGAGGAGGCCACCTACTGCCAGGAGATGCGACGGCATATTTGTGCCCTGTAGGCATAGTGGGCCTGGGAGGAGGAGCACCGAGCAGCCATTGCATCCACCAACTCTTAGATCGACCACATGTACATGTGGCATTAGCGGCTCAACAGCAGGTTCTCCCAGGATTCCAAGATGCCGAGGCTTCCAGACTTTCCACCTCATCCACCATACTAGAGGTATACTTTCATTTAAGTCTGGGGGGACCCCAAATTTTATTTTGTTTCTAGCAGTAGTTTCTTTATTGATATTTGCATCATTGTTGGCATTCATTTGTTCGTGCATAGGTGGTTGAGTTCTTTTCAACACTTAGTTTTTGTTATCTGTAAAGTTGCCTTAGTAGTATTTTTAGAGTTTTCTTCATGAGTTGTTTCCATTAGTAGTATAACTTCATTTACCTCGTGGTATTTCATTTTGTTGGCTTTGAAAGGATATTCTAGACTTACACTGGTTAGCTTCTATTTTTACACCAACACATGTCGAACATTCTGAAAGGGAGAGACTAGTACATACCTAGTTATGATTCATCTCAGTAGTTTAGTATTTTTGAATCCACAGGTGACCCTAAGACTGGCATTTTAGTTACTCGAGATGCTCAGATTGTGTAAGGCCATTCGAAAAAATCAAAATCCCAATGAGTAAAAAAAAAAATAAAAGAGAGAAAGGAAAAGAAAAGAGAGAAAGGAAAAGAAAAGAGAAATAAAATAGAGAGAGGAAAAGAAATGAAAGGAAAGAAAAAAAATATAAATATTATGAGGAATAAAAAAATAGTTGTCGTGGGTGGAAATGATGAGGTGCCCCTTTGAGACCGAGTTAGGTTACTGGGGAAACACCTATCAATTTCTCTCAATACCGAGCACGCCTTGGAGACTTTGTGCTAGATCTAGGGAATGACCCTCGCTTTGGGTAGGTAAGTGCCAATGAGTCGGAGACCTTAGGAAAGCTATAGGATGACGACTTAACTCACTATGGAATGAGTATGCCCTAAGAATGATTCTCTTAGCATGAGCATGAGGAGATAAGTTAGTGAATTTCTAGAATATATTTGTTGGATCGATGCGGTTCGCTAGAGGGGGGGGGTGAATAGCGATAAAAACTTTTTCTCGTTTCTTTCGTTAAAACTCGAGAGAAAATTAATTGCAGCGCAAATGTAAAGTAAATAGAGACAAATAGGTTTTACTTGGTTCGTAGCCTTCGGCTACTACTCCAAGGCCCTAATGGTCCTTGACCACGCACGAAGGGCAAATACTAAACGAACTCCCTCTCGATGGAGATAGGAGTTAAACGAATACAAAAACTCGAGAAAGACTCAAGGTAGAGGGACACTCCCCCTCTCCTTAATATGATTTAAAGCTTGAAATAAAAACAACTTATACAAATTTAAAGATTATACCGACGAATTCAAAGATTGGAGGTTGAAGCTCTAGTCGCTGCCTGTGCCGTCAGTAGGGATGCTCGGAGAGTCGAGCGATCTAAGCACTTGGAAGCTTTTGAATTGATGAAAAACCCTAGGTTTGGCCCTCCTTTATAGCCTTTAAGCCCCTCATCGAATGGGTCTTTAGCCAATCACAAATGGGCACAAATCCCTTGAAAAATGGTGATAACTCTGATCGCCGAGGTCGATCCTTCGACCAAGAATGACCGATGGCCATCATCACCGATCGATGAAGATCACGAAAGTGCTAGCCTAGTCACTGATCGATGGACGGCAATGAGTCCTTCCAAGTTGGCAATGATCGATGTTGCCGCAAGGCAAAGTTAGCTTAAGAAAACATTATTTCGACGGTCCGTCGATCGTCCGATCTCGACCTAGACCATCTATAAGAAGTCTTGGTCGATCTACGCTTAAGATCATCCTCAGAAGAGGATACGACTACTTACGCCGCACACACGAAGCTTACCTCAAGATTTCACGTGTTGCTTTGCTTCCGCCTTCCACTCAATTCCTTCGCCCTCCGGTCTCTCGAGTGTCGCCGACCACCCACCGCGGCTTCCTCCGGGTGTCGCTAGCCTTCAGCTCCAGCGTTGAGACTTTTCTGCACACTTGATTTAGCTCATGAGATAACAATATATGCTTAACTTTGTATCGTTTGCTATAATCAAAACTTAGGTTCGACTTAGGTGCCTACTACACCAACAATCTCCCCCTTTTTGATTTATGGCAAACCCACATACAAAGTTAAGTAAATAGCAAGCATGAAGAGTAATAATGTGCATGAGAAACAAAAAATATGAAGATTAAGTTGGAGTAGTAAGGTTTTTCTTCAAGTACTCCCCCTTGAGGTAACCTCCCCCTTGACCGAGGGTGAGTCTTGAAGAAAGACCTTAATCCTCCCCCTTGAGGGTTGCTTTAAGTAATTAACATTACTTAAAGTTGGCCTTAGTAAAACGTTTTAGTTAATCCCTTTCTCCCCCTTAAGTAAAACATTAACGACATAAAGTTTTAAAAAATAAGTTTAAGTAAAACTTAGACAGCACAAATAAGTTTAAGAATTCTTTGGCCTTTTTGTAAAAGTTAAATAAGTTTTAACTTTTGGTTTAAATATGAAGTAAGAGTTAAGTTATCAAAAAATTTTGACCCCTTAACTTTGGCCTTTTTCTCCCCCTTTTGCCGTATATCGAATAGAGTAAGGTGTGTGTGGAAAAGTGTTAAATTTAAAGTCCAAGCATGTTCCCCATTTTTTATATAAAAAAATAATATACTGAAAATAAGCTCATCTATAAAATGTTCGACTCATATTTGGCTTGATTGATATGTAAGATCAACCAGTCCTTGTCAGAGTCGGTTAGTATGTATGATTATACTTCGTGGTTTATAGCGATGCACTAGCTCTACATCTGGAACCATGAGTAAGGTCCTAACATCTCATGCCCATCTACATGGCTAAGTACACAAACACATTAGTCCTATGTGTTGTGAGATGTACTGGCTCCTTAAATCTATAGGTGCATGATATCTAAGGTATGTCCTATGCTAGTTCCATAAAAATGAAATTAAAGAAATAGTAGTAAGAACATATAATTTGCATGTACCTATTCTATTATGCACATGCCCAATTTTCGTCTTAATAGACTAAATTCGGCTTCGGGTAGGGGTTTAGTAAATAGATCTGCCAAGTTAGACTTTGATTCGACGTATTCGAGGTGTATGGCTCTGTTGGCCACATGTTCTCGAATGAAATGGTGTTTGACCTCTATATGTTTGGTCCTAGAGTGACATATCGGATTCTTTGTAAGATTAATTGAACTAATGTTATCTACGTGAAGTTTAGTATTCGTAAAGTCTAACTTAAAGTCGCGGAGAGTGTGCTTCATCCAAAGAAGTCAGTGACACACTCACCCATCGCGATGTATTCGCTTCGTGGTAGATAAAGCAACACAATGTTGTTTCATCGCACTAACTCACTAGACTGATTTGAGAAGTTGACAACAACCACTGTGCTCTTTCTATCGAGCTTACTACGCATAATCCGAATCGGAGTAACCGATTAGTTCGAACTCCGTAGATCTAGGGTACCAAATACCAACGCATTAAGTGTACCCTTAAGATATCTAAGGATACGCTTAACTAGGGTTAGGTGTGACTCCTTAGCATGTGTTTGAAACTCGGCGCACATACTTATCGCAATAGGATGTCGGTCGACTATAGCTAAGTATAGGAGACTTCTATTACGCCTCCTATAGTATTTTAAGTCAATGGACTTACTTTCTAGGTTTTCCTATGTTAACATTTATCGCCATTAGGGGTGTTTATTACCTTAGCATCTTGCATTCCAAATCTTTAATTAACTCCTTAGTGTATTTTTGTTGATATAGGTATATACCATCCTTAGTTTGTTTAATTTGTAGACTTAAAAGAAACTTAACTCGCGCTTACCAAGTTCATTTCAACTCACTTTCCATGAGCGAAACGAACTCGCTTAGTAAGGCGAGTTAGAGGTTCCAAAAATTATATCGTCTTCGTAAATTTGAGCTATGAATATTTCTTTACCTCAGGTTTTTACAAACAGAGTTGGGTCAACTAAGCCTTGGTTAAACCCTTTTGACTTAAGATGGATTGAAAGTCTCTCGTACCAAGCTCGAGGAGCTTGTTTAAGTCCATAGAGAGCTTTCTTAAGTTTTAGAACATGGTCGGGTTTATCTAGATTTTCAATCCGGGGTTGGCTAACATAAACTTCTTCTTTAATGTATCCATTTAGGAATGCCGACTTAACATCCATTTGAAACTTAAATCCTCGATAAAGGTATAAGCTAGCAACATTCAATGGATTCAGTCTAGCCATCGGGCATAGGTTTCTGTAATCTAAGCCTTCGACTTGGCTAAACCCTTTGGCGACTAACCTAGCCTTGTTTCTAACTACTTCACCTTTATCATCGTTTATTTCAAACACCCACTTTGTTCCAATTATCGTTTTGTCTTTAGGTGGTGGTACTAACTCCCACACTTCTTTCCTAGTAAATTGAGCTAGCTCTTCTTGCATTGCAATAATCCAATCGGGATCAAGAAGAGCTTGTTCAATTGATTTGGGTTCTATCTTTGAAATTAAGGAAATTTGACTAAGGTTCCTATAGGATGCCCTAGTTCGAACTCGTAGATTAGGATCTCCTATCACTTGATCGATAGGGTGGTTAGTTTGAATCCTAGATTGGGTTGGGTTTGTGTCACCTAATGCTTGATCAATGGGGTGACTTGGTTGAACACTAGTTTGGTTGGAGTCATCTATCACTTGATCAATAGAGTGACTTGGTTGACTTAGGTTAGGATTAACACTAGACCTGATCTCGGGATCAGAGTTAGGTCTAGTATGAATCGGCTCGCTAATTGGGGTTGTCGGGGGTTTTGTAGGTTCGTATCCTTCATCGAACACTATATTAATGGTTTCCTCGACTCTAAGGGTGTCGTGGTTATATACTCTATAAGCTCTACTTGTAGTCGAGTATCCTAGAAAGATTTAGATGGTTTTGGATGTAAATTTCCCTAGGTAATCCTTAGTGTTTAGGATATGTACCTTACACCCAAATACCCTAAAGTACTTGATGTTGGGTACTTTATCATGATAAATCTCGTATGAGGTCTTAAGGTGCCTTTTTACCATAAGGATCCTATTTTGGACATAGCATGTCGTACTCACGGCTTCTGCCCAAAACCTATCGGGTAGGTCGTATTCGTTCAACATGGTCCTAGCGGCTTCTTGTAGAGTTCGGTTTTTCCGTTCCACTAGGCCATTTTGCTGAGGGGTCCTAGGGCAAGAGAATTCATGGTGGTATCCGTTTAGGTTACAGAAGTCGGTGAACCTTTGATTTTCGAATTCACCACCATGATCGCTTCTAAGTCTTTTACCCTTAAGGTCTTTTTGATTCTCGATTAATTTGAATAGATTGATTAATTGATCTAGGGTATCATTTTTATGTTTGATGAACCTAACCCAGGTAAACCTGGAGTAGTCATCAATTATGACTAAGCAATATTGACTTCTATTGAGTGACTTGGCTCCATGTGAATCGAATAGATCCATAGCGAGGCTCAAGTACATTTGAGGTTCGTTCTTGGTTAGTTAACTTGTGTTGTGTCCTAGGTTGTTTTCCTTGTTGACAAGCATTACAGATTTTATTAACCAAGTTGTTGAGGTTGGGTAAGCCTTTGACTAAGCCACTCTGACTCATCTTGTGGACGAGTCTTGGGTGCGAGTGACCGAGTCGTCGGTGCCACAACCATGATTCTTCTTCCTGTGTCATAAGACATTTGGCTAAGGAATTGATTAAGTTAATTGTATAAATGTTATATGACCTAGTTCCTTTGAGTATTGTTTTAGCTATTTTATTTTTTTTAATTACACATTCATTTTCTAAAAATATGACCTTATAGTTATTGTCACATAATTGGCTTACGCTAAGCAGGTTATATTCAAAATTCTCTACAAGTAATACATTTTTAATAACAAAATTCGAGTTAAGCTCGATATCACCTGATCCGATGATTTTGAGCTTGCCGTTATTCCCAAAGGCTACCGATCCTTGTCATTTGAATCGAAGCTTTGTGAATTTGAGTTGATCCCCGGTCATGTGTCGGGAGAAACCGCTGTCCAACATCCATTGATCCTACACACAAGGTGGTTGGATTGGATGTTAGATTTTTTTTTTAAATTGGTTGTAAGTTGTTAAACCTAGGTCATCTCACCTGTGTCTATATGATCAATCATGTTATACTTATGTGTTTTGTGTGAGATGACTTCCAATTAAGTTGATTAAGTGTATTTAGGTTCAAGTAATTTTATGTTAGATTTGGATTTAAACCTAGGCTTGTCAAGTTTACATTTTCAAGATCATGGCTTCCAGGTCGTGGCGAGGCACAGGGGCCTTCTTTTATCGGATCATCGACCACTTCCTTAGACAAAGCCATTTTTAAGAAAATGATGACTTGACTCACCTAAGACTATCTCCTAGTCTAACTGGTTATTTTTGAAAAGAGGCTCCCCGAGGCTCAATCTTTTCGAAGAATTTTAGTTGGTTATGTTTTTGAAAAGAGGCTCCCCGAGGCTCAATCTTTTCAAAGAATTTTAGTTGGTTATGTTTTTGAAAAGAGGCTCCCCGAGGCTTAATCTTTTCGAAGTTGATTATGTTCATGTTCTAAGTGAGTTCACAAGTTTTAAAGTACAAACTTTCTAAGTTAAAGCATGCAATTTCTAAGTTAAAGCACAAACATTCTAAGTTAAAACATGCAATTTCTAAGTTAAAGCACAAACATGTTTTGTACTGGCTCCCCCTAGACCGTTGAATCGGTTCGGTCTATCCACATAGTGGATTTGGTCCTTGGGAACCCAGTACGGGTTGGATCCTAGAGTTGAAATCAAAAAGTTCTTAGGGACCCATGCTTGGACATGTTTCCTATGTCGACTTACAATCGACATATACGACCTATTAGTCGTGTTTGAGTTAAACCCTAGTCCAGCCTTGTTGTACACGGCCCTTTGAGATCCAAATAGGAGGTCAAGTCCTTTGGATCCCGAAGTGAACCTTTCCAACGTGTTCCTAAGATCTTCGACTTGACTTTTCAAGAGAGAGTTCTGTTAGGGCAATCTCTTGCCGTGATATGGTTTTGATGGTGTGGCAAAGGGTTTAAGTTAGTTTGATATGTTGATTTGATATGTGCGTTGAAGTCGTGCAGGACTTAGTAATTCGCACATGGAGCCGTGGCGAGTTTCACATCTCATGACTCGTGCCTTGAGTCGGTGAAGGATAGCTTTGCGGAAGCCGTGCGCTTGGAGCATCCGAGGGACCGCCGGACGAGAAGCTTGGAGTGAAGCCGGAGGAAGTAGACTTCGAGGCAAGAGACGCGAAGGAGCATTCGCAGCCGTCTTTGATCTTGCCGAGGGCGTGGAGAACGAAGAGAACCGGCGAGGACTCAGAAATGAGTGGCGATTGTAACCCGGGAAGGGTAGCTCTTAGGTGAAACTTGGCCATTTGGCCAAGTGTCGGATGGGTTTTCGACACCGGTCGATGCCATGTCATAGCGGTCATTGCTAATCGAGTGTAGCTCGGCCGGTATCAGCCCGGTTTGTGGCGTGATCGGCGCCATCGTTAGCGATCGGCCATAACGATCATTCTTTGGCGGCGATCGGTAGTCAATAGGGTTTTAGCCGCAACCGCTCGTGGCCAGGCGATCGACTACGAGGTCGGCCGATCTGGTGAGTCATCGTGATCGCGCCAAGAGTTACAACAGCGGTCGGCATCCGGCGTGTTCGGAGGCCGAGCCTCTCTATAAAAAGAGGGTGTGAGCCTGAGAGGCTAATGCTTAAGTTCCAAACAATCTTCCTAGTGCCCCACAAGCTCTAAACTCTTCTTACTCGCTTTTACTCCATTCTATTTGTAAGAAGAGTGATCTTGGTTGTAAAGGTTACCTCCACCTAGCTTTGTGCAAAGGAGAGACCGATAGTGATTGGTTTTTGGCGGAGTGATTCACCGTGGACGAATCGGACCGTGGATTAGCGGCGTAGCCGTGAACCACGTTACATCTCGGTGTTTGTATTGCTTGTTTCTATTTTGCTTGTCTTTATTTATATTTGTATATTCGCTTGCGCTAACATTTTGTAGGCAGGCAAAATACCGCATCAAGCGAAAGGGCTATTCACCCCCTCTAGCCGCCATCCGATCTCTCACAAGTGGTATCGAGCCAAGGAAAGCTTGTCAGGACTAACCGCCACTACAAGCAACATTTAAAATGGCGGCTCCAACATCCACCCACGAAGTTCGACGGCGAATTCTCTTGGTGGAAAAGAGAATGGAGGTATTCTTGAAACCGATTTTGAAATATTGTTAATTATGGAAAGCGGTTTGAGTTGCCTAGGAATGAAGATGGGAGCCTTTGGAAAAATCGAGATGGAGCAAAAGACAAAGAGAAGAGTATTTGGCAAATTCAAAGGCCAAGCACCATCTATACAACGTACTCCCTCAACAAGAAGTCAACCGGATAGGAGAGTGTGCTAGCGCCAAGGAAATGTGGGAGAAATTAATAGAGATCCATGAAGGCACATCCGAGGCAAAGCTAGCAAGGAGAGATGTCCTTCGCTCCCAATTGTCCAATATCAAACTCGAAAAGGGAGAGAAGGTAAAATCTCTACACTCTAGATTTAAGGAAATTCTAACCGGTTTGACAAGTGTAGGTGAAAAGCTCTCCAACCGGGATATGGTAATGAAGGCCATAGATGCCTTTCCCCGGTCCTCAAAGTGGAGCTCCATGGTGGACTCCTTCTACATCTCCAAGAATTTAGAAGTGAGCACTTTGGAGGAGTTCTTTTCAACAATGGAACTCCACGAAACGAGGCTTGAAGGAATTCAAGAAGAGCCAAGAATTCAACCCTCAAGAGGAGTAGCATTGTTGGCAAACAAGGGGAAGAAGAAGATGGAAGTCCCCTCCTCCTCCGATGATGAAGCCTCCTCCTCCTCCATGGATAGCACCGAGGAAGCCTACATGGTAAGGAAGGTGAGGCGTGTATTTAAGAATTTTAGATTTGATAAATCAAATGATAGGAATAGAAGACCGAGGGGGAAGGTGATATGCTACAATTGCCAAGGAGAGGGACACATAAGGGACAATTGTCCTCTCCTAAACAAAAGCAAGGAAGAGAAGAAAAAGAAAGAAGAAAAGAAGAAGAAAAAGGGGAGCAAGAAAAAGAAGGAAGAAGAGAAGAAGACAAAAGAAAAGGGAAGGCCAAAGCATTCAAGGCCAAGACATGGGATGATCCTTCCTCATCCTCCTCCTCATCATCGGATGAGGAGAATGCCTTTTCGCCAATTTGGCCTTGATGGCCTTTGGCGACTTGGATTGCTCCTCCGCCTCCGAAAATGAAGGATCAAGCTCAAGAGGAGAGAGCTCAAGTGAAGGGGAGCCTCCTCCATCATCATCCTCCTCATCATCCAAGAAGAAGAAGAGGACATGGAAACTATGGTAACCAATCTCTCACCTAGTAAAATAGTTTCTATGATTTCTAGTTTAACTAGGGATTTGTTTAGAGCAAAGAAGAAAAATAAATGCATGCTTGAACAAATTAAGGCATTAGAAAATAAGCTAGAAAATGCATGCTTAAATAATAATGATACTTCTTCTTGCCATGATGATGCATGCTCACATGATAATTATGTGCCTTTAGATGTTAGTGATGCATGCATAGAAGAAAATAGGGCATTAAGGGAAAAGGTAGATTATTTAACCAAAGCCCTAGGAAAATTCACAATTGGCTCCAACACCTTGAATATGATCATAGGGAGCCAAAGGGCAAGTTTTAACAAGAAGGGCCTAGGATATAAAGAGAAGAAAAATGAGAAGGCCTATAGATGCCTAATAGCTAGGGGACAAGACAAAAACAAAGTAATAGCTAAGAAATGGATCCCCAAGGAATTTCTAGTGAACCCCATAGGTAAAAATCTATTTTGGGTTCCAAAATCCATTCTTAAGGGTTAGAAAACCCCTAGGGTAGTCAACCATATGAACCTAATCTATATCATATTTTGGTTGACTTAGGATGACGGGACAACATTTTTAGATAGTGTTGGGTGATGATAACGTGCCCATAAATAGGTAATAATGCTTAAATCATGATGATTAATGTAATTTCTATGCATATGTGTAATCATGGTTTATGATTTTGATATTGGGCACATTATCATGAAAAATAGGTTTAAATCATGCTTTAGGTGATAACTTATTTATTATCATCATATAATGTCTAATGCATGGTTATAATTTGATGAAAACATGTATTTCATGATCATAATGTGAAATTAATTGATATATGTCATTATGATCATGTAGGTTGTTAGGTTGATACTTAACCATGATAGAATTGCTTGAATATATTGGTTAAGTATATATATATACAAATACCCCCCTAGGATGCATCTCACACTCACTATAGGCTAACTTGATTGCAAACTTAGCATGGGTGAGATGTTAGGATGATACAAATGTCCACTAATGCCTATGGCATTTAGATGGTCATTTAAAGTATCAAAATATCAATAATAGACCAATCATGGGAAGGCTTATGTTTAATTAATAGACATATTGCCCAAAGATCATGGTTGGATATTTCTAATGTTTTCAAAACAATTTCTTACCTTAAAATACATGCATTCATGTTTTGAAACAATTAGATGCAAAACTAGGTAGCTAACTTGATACTAGAATGCTCAAAAACTAGTGGTTTTTCAAGTGTTGGATTTTGGCAAATCTTGTAAAATATAATGAGTTTTCATGAAAAACTATTTTTCCTTGATAGATATACTTAAGAGAAATATGTTCCTCGAATTTCATGATTTTTTGAATTTTCTGAATTTTTAATGCATTTCTGAATTTCATCCGAAAATCGAAATTGCTTTTTACGATCATTGCCATCGATAGAATGATCGTGGCCTATAAATCAGAATATTGAAGGCCAATTCAGTTTATAAAACCTACTACAATTGTTAGAAATATAATAGATGCCTCCTACACTTAATATATCAACTTGAAATATTTTTCATCCATAATAATAGATGCCATGAGCATTTAACTTAGTGTTAATCTTTTTTATGTTGTCAAAGGGGAGAAATAAGTATGTTTAAGTTAATCACATTAGGGAGAAATATATGTAGGGAGAAATATATGATAGGGAGAAATTGCATAGAGAATTTCATGGATTAAGGGGAATTGCATGTTGTTATATCATGTTTATCTTTACATGCTTTTCTTACCTTAGAAATTATATCAAATGTTTTACCTAACTTAACGGATTGCCACACATCAAAGGGGAGATTGTTAGGGCAATCTCTTGCCGTGATATGGTTTTGATGGTGTGGCAAAGGGTTTAAGTTAGTTTGATATGTTGATTTGATATGTGCGTTGAAGTCGCGGCAGACTTAGTAATTCGCACATGGAGCCGTGGCGAGTTTCACATCTCATGACTCGTGCCTTGAGTCGGTGAAGGATAAGCCGCGGCGCTTGGAGCATCCGAGGGACCGCCGGACGAGAAGCTTGGAGTGAAGCCGGAGGAAGTAGACTTGAGGCAAGAGACGCCAAGGAGCATTTGCAGCCGTGCGCTGATGTCGCCGAGGGACGTGGCCGAGAACGAAGAGAACTTCAAGGCGAGGACTCAGAAATGAGAGTGAGCGATTGTAACCCGGGAAGGGTAGTTTTAGGTGAAACTTGGCCATTTGGCCAAGTGTCGGATGGGTTTTTCGACACCGATCGCCATGTCATGGCGCCGATCGCTTCGAAGCCGAGTGTAGCTCGACCGGTATACGATCGATCGGTTTGTGGCGTTAGCCGATCGCATCATAAGCGCCGATCGCTAAGATGGCAATGATCGGCGATCGGCCGATCGTCAATAGGGTTTTGGCCATTAACCGCTCGTAGCCGATCCGGGCCGATTACGGGTCGCAGCCGATCGGGTGAGGTCCAGTAGCCGATCGCTAAGAGTTCCGTTGGACAACAACCAGGCATCCGACGTGTTCGAGGCGCCAATGCAATGATCGCCATGGGCGGCAATGATCGATGGCGCCAACGGAAGAAGTTAGCCCTCTCTATAAAAAGAGAGGGTGTGAGCCTTTGAGAGGCTAATGCTTAAGTTCCAAACAATCTTCCTAGTGCCCCACAAGCTCTAAACTCTTCTTACTCGCTTTTACTCCATTCTATTTGTAAGAAGAGTGATCTTGGTTGTAAAGGTTACCTCCACCTAGCTTTGTGCAAAGGAGAGACCGATAGTGATTGGTTTTGGCGGAGTGATTCACCGTGGACGAATCGGACCGTGGATTAGCGGCGTAGCCGTGAACCACGTTATATCTCGGTGTTTGTATTGCTTGTTTCTATTTTGCTTGTCTTTATTTATATTTGTATATTCCGCTTGCGCTAACATTTTGTAGACGAGCAAAATACCGCCATCCAAACGAAAAGGGCTATTCACCCCCCTCTAGCCGGCCATCCGATCTCTCACAAGTTCTCAACTTTGAGCTTTTCAACTCGAGTTGAGTCCTTCTCTTGAACTCGACTAGTCGAAGAGGTTAGGGAGACCTCGTTTTTGAGGAGTTTAACCTCCTCAACAAGGGTCTCGACCTTGGACTCGGACTTAGCTAACTTCCTATACAAAAACCTAACCGTATTATGTAAAGTATTAAATAAAGTTCGACTTACTTTAAGGGTATCTTTTGAACCGGATGCATATCCGTGGCTTGACTTGAAGGTAGCTTCGTAGTTCGAGTAATCCTCAGGTTCTGACTCAAGTTCAGGCTCGGTCTCTGTGTCCGACTCAATTGATTTCGCCATGAAGACGTGGTCTTCGTCTTCTTCGGATGACGCTTCTTCCCATGTCGCGTTGAGGGCCTTCTTGTGCTTAGGTGCTTGGTGGTTGAGCTTGGGGCACTCGGACTTGATATGTCCAAACCTGTTGCACTCATAACACCTAATATTGGAACTTTTAGGCTTACCTTGGTTGGGTCGAGTCGTGGTTCGCTTTCGTCCCTTGGCTATCCTTCGAGCTAGGTTCATTAGTTCGGCAGTCAACTCCGGGTCAACTTCTTCTTCGGACTTGTCTTCCTCCTCGGTTGGTGGTGGCTTGCTTGCGATTTTCTTCTTCTTTGAACCTGCAAACAAGGCTATACCCCTCTCGGGCTCCGAGTTAGACTTCTCATGAAGTTCAAAATCCGAAAAGAGTTCATCTAACCTAATTTTAGAAAGGTCCTTGGAGACCTTATAGGCATCGACCATGGATGCCCATAAGGTAGTCCTCGGAAAAGAGTTTAGGACATACCTTATAAGGTCGCGGTTTTCGACCTTTTGCTCGATTGCGTGTAGATTGTTGACTATGTCCTGGACTCGGGCGTGAAGTTGTGTCACGGACTCGTGTTCCTGCATTTTTATATTATACAATTTATTGAACAAAAGGTCGCGCTTACATACCTTGGCTTCATCGGTCCCTTCGTGTAGCTCCACTAGTTTTGTACAAAGATCTTTTGCGCTTATGAAGGGGCCGACGCGATTTAGCTCCTCCTTGGATAGGCCACATTGAAGGATTTGCGTTGCCTTAGCGTCGGCTTCGACTTGTTTTTTTGTCGCAATGGTCCATTGGTCATAATCCAAGGAGTCACCCACTTCATTAGTCGGAAGTGTGAAACCCGTTTGGATTATGATCCACATCTCGATTTGGGTTTTAAGAAAGCATTCCATCCGACCCTTCCAATAACGGAAGTCATCTCCATTATAAAACGGAGGTCGGACGGTGCTAAACCCTTCGAGATGGGCCATTAGAACAAAGAACACAAGGAGACGAAGGAAAAAAAACTAGCAACGACAAAAACACACAAAAAGTACCAAGACTCGCGTCTTGGATTAGTAGTGCGGGAGTAAATTTATCAAAGCGAAATAAATCTGAAATAAATAGAAATAAAAGAAAAATAAGTCTGTGAAAAATGGCTAGATTGGTGCTTTCACCAAATCTTAGCAACCCCCGGCTCTGATACCAATTGTTGGATCGATGCGGTTCGCTAGAGGGGGGGGGTGAATAGCGATAAAAACTTTTTCTCGTTTCTTTCGTTAAAACTCGAGAGAAAATTAATTGCAGCGGAAATGTAAAGTAAATAAAGACAAATAGGTTTTACTTGGTTCGTAGTCTTCGGCTACTACTCCAAGGCCCTAATGGTCCTTGACCACGCACGGAGGGCAAATACTAAACGAACTCCCTCTCGATGGAGATAGGAGTTAAACGAATACAAAAACTCGAGAAAGACTCAAGGTAGAGGGACACTCCCCCTCTTCTTGATATGATTTAAAGGTTGAAATAAAAACAACTTATACAAATTTAAAGATTATACCGACGACTTCAAAGATTAGAGGTTGAAGCTCTAGTCGTCGTCTCAGCAGCGCTTCGTCGTAGGGATGTCGGAGAGTCGGATGTTATCGGAAGCACTTGGAAGCTTTTGAATTGATGAAAAACCCTAGGTTTGGCCCTCCTTTTATAGCCTTTAAGCCCCTCATCGAATGAGTCTTTAGCCAATCACAAATGGCCACAAATCCCCTTGAAAAATGCTGATAACTCTTGATCGCCGAGGTCGATCCTTCGAGCCGATGACCGATGGCCATCACCCGATCGATGATGCGATCACGAGTGCTAGCCGTAGTCACTCGGCGATGGACGATCGAGTCCCTTCAGTTGGCTGACCGATGTTGGCTGCAAGGCAAAGTTAGCTTAAGGAAAACATTATTTCGACGGTCGTCGACCGTCCGATCTCGACCTAGACCATCTATAAGAAGTCTTTGGTCGGATCTACGCTTAAGATCATCCCCGTAAAGAGGATATGACCTTACTTACGCTCGCACACACGAGCTTGCCTCAGTATTTACGTGTTGCTTCCGGCCTTCCACTCAATTCCTTCGGCTCCCTCCGAAGTCTCTTGAGTGTCGCCCGACCACCGCGGCTTCCTCCGGGTTTCGCTAGCCTTCAGCTCCAGCGTTGAGACTTTTCTGCACACTTGATTTAGCTCATGAGATAACAATATATGCTTAACTTTGTATCGTTTGCTATAATCAAAACTTAGGTTCGACTTAGGTGCCTACTACACCAACAATATTTATTTTGCTTTGATTGCAAATACCACTTGATAAATTTAGTTAACATGCTAATTATGGAACAATATCTTTTTAAAATTTCATGGCATTGAGGTTTGCTTGAGGACAAGCAAATATTTAAGTCTGGGGAAGTGATGTTAGCAAAACATATAGGGTTTTAGGAGTAGTTTTCGCTTACATCTCATTAAATTTTATGTTAGTTTCATGCATATGTTACTCTATTTTGCACACATTTCCTATTTTCTAGTTCGGAGATCTGCTCTGTGTACTTTTGTGTGCAGAATAGAATTTCATGCAAAAACAATGCACTTTTGGAGCATAAATGGAGCAATTTGTGGAGCACGGACCTTAGGGAACATGCACTGGCCATGTCCCAAGACTTGGGCATGTTTCCGAAGAGAAACAGATCATAATGGAGGCTCCAGGAAAAGACACGGTCAGGCTGTGTGAAAACACATGGTCATGCCTTTTTTCCAGCTTATTTTTCAGCCTTGATTTCAACTGTTTTCCAGCCTTGCACACGGCCTGGCCGTGTGAAATTCACACGGCCATGTGGCAGCGCCGCAAATTCGACTAAATAGGTTTTTTCAAGCATTTATGGAAAGCCAGAGCCGCCTCTATATATCAGAAACTTGTCTAAGAGGCTAAGGATCACGAGGGAGCTGCCCTGGGGCTCCGAAACCCTATGGGGGAGGTACGACGGCTAGGACGGAACGCCGAAGCCCTAAAAAGCTTCGGTAACTCGAAACGGGAAGGAGGAACGCCGGCGGAGGTCTAATGCACACGGTCGCAACCTTAAATCCCGCGATGGAGACCGTCGAAGACTCAAAGTACGCACTCACGCTAAACGCTTGCAAGCGTACGGATGTCGTCAAGTGATAAATAGATTATCGACCCCATAGGGACTGGGATTCGAGTACCAATCCATTAAGTGGTTGCGGTTGTTCGGATGAAATCTCAGTGAGAGTCGGTTGGTGAGGACTATCGGAGGACCCTACTCTGTACGGTGTCACACGGAGGAGGAAAAGAGGGTGTCGAGGTCTTAAAAGGCGATTCTAGGACTTTGGTTTCACTTGTGTACCACAAAACAATATTGTCAATTGGCGTCGTCTAAACTTATACTTACGGCTTTGGAGAAGGGACATCATATATTCTCCCGCAGAGCCGTCGCATTCACCGGGAGCTCTCCTCGCCCAAAAGGATGGGATAGAGGGTACGAGGATGCCAAATCAATCCTTACGGTGGACCATTTCCAATTCCACTGCTCCCTTCTCTCCACAGTTACGGGAGGTCAGGTTTACCCCTAGGTTCCTCGATCAAACCTCCTAAATCTAGATTGTGAGGGTTGTCACCACCTCGTTTCACCTAAGCACAGTGAAAAGAAAGCCAACTACACGTAGGTATAATAAAGAGCAACATCCAATCGTCAAATCAAACTTTTGGCCAGAATTTAATATGAACCTACTTTGTCTATGAACACAAGCTACTCTCTAATCCTAGAATCAAAAGTTCTACTCCATAAACGCGAAGGAAGAATCACAACACATGTTTAAGTTCAATTACAATAGAAAGAGAGTGTAAAAATAGAGATTACAATGCGTTGTCACCTTCTCTCCGACATTGTATTGCAAGTAGTGGACCTCCGGCGGCGTTCCTCCTCCCCGCTGCGAGTTACCAAAGCTTTTTAGGGCTTCAGCATGCCATCCTTGTTGGGATGTATACTGAAAGCCTTGCTCTTTTGTATGAACATCTTTATTTTGAAATAAGAATCACATGATCATTGTTTGCATATTTTTATAGTTATGCAAAATTGTCTAATATTTTACATTGTAGATAACATGGTGCTTGGTGTGACACAGAAGATCATGTTATCAGTCCCTTGTAGAATATAAGTAGAGACTCACAACCAAGATGGTTTTGGATAAACCATTGGCATGGTTGTAGTGTAGCTTGGTATTGTTTTATCTTGAACATAGAGTTACACTAGTACACCTCGGTGTATTGAGCAGGACCGACATAGAGGTGATTCAATTTATTACTGACTACATAATTGAATTGGACCTCGAATATTATGTTGTACATGCTCTTAATCCCGATATAATAACGGGCACATGTACTTAGTATTTATTTCTTTGATTTACCAAAGGGTGAGATTTCTATGGATTAAATCAATATGCCCGGTAGGTTGGGAAATAATATTATTTACATGGTGTGCCGTTGATTATAGGAGGAAACCGTGTCCTATATATTAGGTTGATGATATCCCCTTGAGGAGCTCATAAGGTTCATCATGTAAACCCTGCAGGTTGACTTAGTCAACATGATGATAAGGTTGAGTGGTACTACTCGAGGAGTTAGATGTTAATTAATTGATGGTTAGTAAATCAATTAATTAACGGACATTCGATATCTTAAACACGGGGAGATGGATGTACAAATAATATATGGAGCCCATATTAATTTATGGGGGTTGGTGAGGTAGTTCAATGATGATCCTCTAGTGGAATGGAACATCATTGATGGATCAAGTTTGTGTGGTTCCGATCCATCGGGTGGCCAAAACCCAACTCCTCCTCATGGTCCCTATCGTAGCCTAATATAAACCTCATGAAGTCTAGATCAAATGATGGAAAACAAATCTCTAGATCCGACGGTTGAGATTAAATATCTAGAACCGACGGTAGAGATCAAATCTCTAGATCCGACGGTTGAGATTAAATCTCTAGATCCGACGGTTGAGATTAAATCTCTAGATCCGACGGTTGAGATTAAATATCTAGAACCAATGGAGGAGATTAAACCTAGGCCTAAACCTAACTCTATATATATGGGAGAATGGGTTGGGCGGCAACTAAGATGATGGATGATGGAAATTAGGGTTTAGCCTCTCATTGCTTGGGCGGCAAGAAACCCTAAGGAGGAAACCCTAATGGGATTAGGGTTTGGTTCTTTGGTTCTTTGGTTGGGCAGCCAAGGTTAGGAAAGAAGGGTGGGCGGCAACATGTGGAAGATCTCTTCTTCTTCTTTGAAGGTGTCTAGCTCCTAGATCTCTTCTCTCCACCATGGTGGGGCGGCCAAGGTTAGGAAAAAAGGGTGGGCGGCAACTTGTGGAAGATCTCTTCTTCTTCCTTGAAGGTGGCTAGCTCCTAGATCTCTTCTCTCCACCATGGTTGGGCGGCAAGAAAGCCTAAGGAGGAAACCCTAATTAGGGTTTGGCTCCTATGGTTGGACGGCTAGGGATTGCAAGGAAGCTGGGCGGCAACTATAGGAGATGAGCTCTTCCTCTTCCTAGGGTGTGGCCGGCTCCTTCCTCTATTCCCTCCACCGTGGCCGGCGCCAAGCATATTCCCTTTCTCCTCTTCACTCCATCTTGGCCGGCGGCACTAGAAGCTAGGTTTTGTCCCTAGTTCGGTTCCTTGGTTGTTTCCATATTATTCTCTCTATTCTTGGGGCCGGCGGCATCAATCCTTTGTGGATTGGTGGTTGGCTCAAGCAAGAAGGGAAAGAGAGTTCTTCTTTCTTTGGATTGAAGAAGACCTAGGAAGCTTCAACTTATGGAGGATCTTCGCCCACATGAAGTCTACAAGGAGGTTAGGACATACGATAGAAGATCAAGAGGTATAAAAGTTTCACAACTTTTATTATTGTTCTTTGCATGTTCTTATTGATATGCTAGATTATGTTCTTTATGTTAGTATATGTTGATTATACTAGTTTACATTTGCATGTATTTGTATAATCATGGACCCCGATAAGAAACACAAAAACCGGCGATCCGTCCATCTTCTCTTCCGCGGCTAACCGACTAGAAGAGTTGTGTTGCTTGAACAACAAGTTTGTTCAAGCGATCGCTCGAGTCGTTGGTACGACGACGAATTGGTTGTGCTTAGGAAACTCATCCCATCCGGATTAGTTTTCATTAGTGAAAATTTTAATCCGAGGACATGGGAGCCGATGAGCATTCGAGGAATAGCACGATTCCAACAATCCTGGCCATCGTGCCTCCCCACCAGGGTTTGGGAGCCCTAGGGCGGCTACCTCGTGATCCCTCACCTCTTGGATGAGTTTCCTATATATAGAGATGGCTCTGGCATTCCATAAAAGCTTGAAAAACCCTATTTCTTTGAATTCATGGTGCCGCCACACGGCCATGTGAATTTGACATGGCCTGGCCATGTGCAAGGCTGGAAAAAAGGTGAAATCTCGACTGGAAATTGAGCTGGAATAAGACATGGTCGTGTGTTTTCACACGGCCTAGCCATGTGTTTTTTGGAGCCTTTGTTTTGATCTGTTTTGCTACGAAAACATGCCCAAGTCTTGAGACATGGCCAATGCATGTTCCCTAAGGTCCGTGCCCCACAAATTACTCTATTTTTGCTCCAAAAATGCACCGTTTTCCCATGAAATGCTATCCTACACACAAAAGTACAAAGAGCAGAACTCCGTACCAGAAAATAGGAAATGCATGCAAAATAGAGTGACATATACATGAAACTAACATAAAATGTTACAAGATGTGAGTGAAAACTACTCCTAAAACCCTATATGTTTTGCTCACATCACTTCCCCCAGACTTAAATTTTTGCTTGTCCTCAAGCAAACCTCAGTGCCATAAAATTTTATAAAGATATTGTTCCATAATTAGCATGCCAACTAAATTTATCAGGTGGTATTTGTAATCAAAGCAAAGCAGATATGTTCTAAAAATTCACTAAGTTAGCTCCTCAGGCTCGTGCTAGGAGAATCATTCTTAGGGGATGCCCGTTCCATGGTGAGTTAAGTCGTCACCCCATAGCTTTCCTAAGGTCTCCGACTCTTAGGCACTTACTTGCCCAAAGCGAGGGTTGTTCCCTAGATCAAGCATAAAGTCTCAAAGGCGTGCTCGGTATTGAGAGAAATTAGGAGGTGTTTCCCTTGTAACCTAACTCGGTCTCAAAGGGGAACCTAGCCATTTCCACCCACGACAACTATTTTTTTTATCTCTCTCACTCTCTTTTTTTCTCTTTTTTTTTATGATTTCTTTTTTTCTCTCTTTTTTTTAGCTCACAGGGATTTTGATTTTTTTCAAATGGGCTTACACAATCCGAGCATCTCCAGTAACTAAAATGCTAAACCTAGAGTCACCTATGGATTCCAAAGTACTAGGCTATTGAAGTGAATCATAACTAGGTATGTACTAGATTCTCCCTTTCAGAATGTTCAACATGTGTGAGTGCAAAAATAGAGCTAACCAGTGCAAGTCTAGAACATTCAATAGAGCACATAGAATAAAATACCACAAGATAAATGGAGTTAAGCTACCTATGGGAACAACTCATGCAAGCAACTTTAAAAAATACTACTAAGATAACTTTACAGACGCCAAAAATTAAGTTTTAAAAGGAACTAAACAACTCATGCATGCATGAACAAATGAATGAAAATACCAGAAAATAAACTACTACTAGGAAACAAAACAAAATAAATCTTGGGGTTGGCCCCCCCAGACTTAAATGAAAATATACCTCTAATATGGTGGACAAGGTGGAAAGTCTGGGAGCCTCGGCATCTCTGGATCCTGGGAGAACCTGCTGCTGAGCCGCTGATGCCACATATACATGTGGTCGATCTGAGAGCTGGTGGATGCAATGACTGCTCGGTGCTCCTCCTCCCTAGCCCACTGTGCCTGCTGGGCGTGCATATGATGCCGCATCTCCTTGCGGTTGGTGGCCTCCTCCTGGCATCAAGCAACCTCCTTCGGAAAGTAAATACGGGTCTCGTCGTAGAAGTCCTCGACCCAATGGAAATGCTCTCAGAATCCCTGGAACTCCGCCTGCTGGTAGGCGCTCTGCTCCTCCCATCGTTGCCTCTGCATCTGTTGCTCAGCGTATATGTCATCGAGGCACGATCGGAACTCCGAGAAATCATAGGCAGAAGTACCTGCATCCTACTCAAAAGTAGAAAAAGAAAACGGAATAGGTGTAGGCTTTTCACGTGGACTAGGGGGCACAACACGGCCGTGTGAAATCACACGGCTTGACCGTTTGCACATCTGGAAGTCAGGGCATGGTCGTGTGAAAACACATGGCTTGACCATGTGAAAACACACGGCTTGCAACTCTGGAAGTCAGGGCACGGCCGTGTGAAAACACATGGCCTGGACATGCGCCCTTTGTTTCTTTTCTTATGGTGCACAATGGTCTGATTTCTCTCACTCACTTCCCCGCATAAACTTAAAATGACTTTTGTTTTTTACTTAGCAAGTTCTTTCCTTACCTACAAATGCTAAATACCATAAATCAAAGTTTGAATTAACTAAATTCATGCAATACAATTAAAGGGAAATCTAAAGACTAAACTTGGGTTGCCTCCCAAGAAGCGCTTTGTTTAAGGTATTTTAGCTCGACCTTATTCCTACGTTTCATTTGAGGCATTTGAATCTTGCTCGTGGGGATGTAAGATACTTGCTCACTTTATACCTCTTGCCTGGTGGTCCTCCATCGCTATATCCCTTAAATCTTGCTCGTGGAGGGGCCAGATATTTTCTCACCTTTTGTTTCTTGCCTTTTGGTCCTCCATTACTATATCTTTTAAATCTTCCTCGTGGAGGGGCAAGATACTTGGGTGCTGCTTTCCTTGACTCGAGGTTTAACATGCTTAGTCTCAATGAATCATCAATAGTTTGATCATTATATTCTAAATGTTGTAAATAATTTAACTCACCACAAATATTCTCACCAAAAGATTTATTAGTAGAATCTATCATGTCAAATGAAATTTTATCATTACAAATCACTAGGTGGGCTTTGTTATTGGTAACTAAAGTTTTGGTGAGGGTTAAGGAAAGCTCTTCTAGACCCTTGAGGTTAGGAGGTGTTTTGATTTAAGCAATGCACTCCTCGATTAAAGTATCAATTAAATAATCCTCACGTTCTCCTTCTAGTGGTGATTGAATGGATTGTCCTTCTCTACTTCTTATGTCATCTACGTCCTCCTCATCCATTTGCTCAAAGTGGGTCCCTGTCATATTAGGTTTAATCCAGTCATCAAAGACACTTTCGAGTCATTTGGTTTCTATCCTAGCTAGATCTCGTTCCATCATCTCTGCAAATTGTTGGCTATGCTCTTTGCATTCCCTAGTAAAATTATCTAGCAGTGCTTCTAAGTGGGGGCTTGGTTTTGGATAAAATTTTCATGGTGACTCATAGTTCTCATTCTCATTTTGGAAATGATATTGGGTCTCTGTATGCAAATGTCTCCATCAGAATTCATCGTTTGCCGCTTGTTCTATTCGAATGAAATCTTCCATCATCTGCTCAAGTCGGGATTTAGGCAGACAATATTGAGGGTTTAAGTACCCAGGGTCATAACTATATGAATAGAAATCATCTTGTGCCCACTGGTTGTAATTGTAGGTGACATATTCTTGTTCAAATTGCGAAGGTTCGAATATATCCGGACAATCATTAATGGTATGCCAAGTTTCACCACAATGTTTACAATAAATATTACCAAAACTTACAACATTCAATTGATCATAATTATGAGTAAAAGCATGCATCATTATACACAGGAAATTATAGATAAGGAAAGAGCAACTGAATAAACCAAAATGAACTAAAATAAAATAAAATGAAATGAAATAAAACAAAACAAGAAAAGTAAATCTATCCTAGGTCCGATCCAATTTACCACCGTTTGATTTGATATCGAATCGACAGTCCCCGACAACGATGCTAATAACTTGATGCACATGGTCACAACCTTAAATCCTGCGACGGAGACCATCGAAGACTCAAAGTATGTGCTCGTGCTCAACGCCCGCAAGTGCACGGATGTCGTCAAGTAATAAATAGATTATCGATCCCACAGGGACTAGGATTCGAGTACCAATCCACTATGTGGTTGCGGTTGTTAGGACAAAATCTCAGTGAGAGTCGATTGGTGAGGACTATCGGAGGACCCTACTCAGTGCGGTGTCACATGGAGGAGGAAAAGAGGGTGCTGAGGTCTTAAAAGGCGATTCTAGGACTTCTGTTTCACTTGTGTACCATAGAACAACGTTGCCAATGGGCATCGTCTAAACTTCTACTTATGGCTTTGGGGAAGAGACATCATACACTCTCCAACAGAATCGCCGCATTCACCGGGAGCTATCCTCGCCCAAAAGGACGGGATAGAGGGTACGAGGATGCCAAATCAATCCTTGCGGTGGACCATTTTCAATTCCACCGCTCCCTTCTCCCCGCAGTTACGGGAGGTCAAGTTTACCCCTAGGTTCCTTGGTCAAACCTCCTAAATCTAGATTGTGAGGGCTATCACCACCTCGTATCACCTAAGAACAGCGAAAAGAAAGCCAACTACACGTAGGTATAATAAAGAGCAACATCCAATCGTCAAATTAAACTTTTGATCAAAATTTTATATGAACCAACTTTGTCTATGAACACAAGCTAGTCCCTAATCATAGAATCAAAAGTTCTACTCCATAAACACGAAGGAAGAATCACAACACATGTTTAAGTTCAATTACAATAGAAAGAGAGTGAAAAAATAGAGATTACAATGTGTTGTGACCTTCTCTCCGCCGTTGTATTGCAAGTGGTGGACCTCCAGCGGTGTTCCTTTTCCCCATTGTGAGTTACCAAAGCTTTTTAGGGCTTCGGCGTGCTATCCTCACCGTCAAGCCTCCCCACTAGGGTTTGGGAGCCCTACGGCGGCTCCCTCATGATCCCTTGCCTCTTGGATGAGTTTCCTATATATAGAGACAGCTCCGGCATTCCATAAATACTTGAAAAACCCTATTTCTTTGAATTCGCGGTGCTGCCACACGGGCATGTGAATTTCACACGGCCTGGCCATGTGCAAGGCTGGAAAATAGGTGAAATCTCGACTGGAAATTGAGTTGGAAAAAAGACACGATCGTGTGTTTTCACATGGCCTGGCCGTGTGTTTTTCTGGAGCCTCCGTTTTGATCTGTTTCGCTTTGGAAACATGCCCAAGTCTTGGGACATGGCCAGTGCATGTTCCCTAAGGTCCGTGCTCCAAAAATGAACTATTTTTCCAAGAAATGCTATCCTGCACACAAGAGTACAAAGAATAGAACTCTGAACTGGAAAATAGGAAATGCATGCAAAATAGAGTGACATATGCATGAAACTAACACAAAACGTAACAAGATGTGAGTGAAAACTACTCCTAAAACCCTATATGTTTTGTCCACATCAAGGTCCACACCTTGCACTTCAACGCCAGAGAGAACACCCCGAAAGCATTGTAATCCTTTGTTCCTACATTTTATTCCTTATGTATTCGAACATAAACATGCTTTGTGATTCTTCCTTTATATACATGGAGTAGTACTTTCGATTCTTGGATTAGGGAGTAGCTTGTGTGCACATTATAATGTTGGTTCATGTTAAATTCTACCTTTGACTTTGATTTGACAATTGGTAGTTGTTTTTACTAGATCTATGAGTGTTTGGTTTTCTATCTACTGTGCTTCGGCGATTTGAGGGGTGACAACCCTCGTATCTAAGATTTAGGGGATTTTATACAAGGAACCTAGGGGTAAACCTGATCCCTTGTAACTGTGGGTAGACGAGTATGATGGAATCGGAAATGGTTCATCGTAGGGGTTGATTCGGCATCCTCGTACCATCTATCACGTCCTTTTAGGCAGAGATAGCTCCTGGTAGATGTGACGGCTTTGCAGGAGAGTGTATGATGTCCCTTCCACAAAACCATAGCTAAACATCTAGACAACGCTAATTGACAAGATTGTTTTGTGATGCACAAGGGAAACTGAAGTCCTAGAATCACCTTTGAAGACCTCAACACACTCCATTCCTCCTCCGGGTGACACCGTATAGAGTAAAGTCCACCGATAGCCCTCACCAATCGAAACCTCTTAGAGTTACGTCCAAAAAATTACAACCACTGAACTTACTGATATTTTAATCCCAGTCCCTGTGAGATCGATAATATTTATTACTTGATGACATCTGTGCATTTGAAGGCATTGAGCACGAGCGCGCGCTTCGATTCCTCGACGGCCTTCGTCACGAGATTTGTGGTCGCATTCGTGCGCATCAAGTTTTTGGCGTCGTTGCCGGGGACTGATCGATTCAATATCGAATTGAAAGTGGACAGTTGGATCAGACTTAGGCTAGATTTATTTTCTTGTTTTATTTTAGTTATTTTCTATTCAATTTTTAGTTTTGATTAATTACATCTATCATTCTTTCAGTTTTTAGTTTTTTTTTAGTGATTCAATTTAATATCTAAAAAAAAAGTAGTCTCTTGCTAAGCAACTGCTATTCCTTTCCTTACCTATAATTTCCTGTGTATAATGATGCATGCATTTACTCATGATTATGACAAGTTAATGCTGTGAGTTTTGGTAACATTAATTGTGAGCATTGTGGTGAAACATGGCATACCATAAACGATTGTCCTGATATATTCGAACCTTCACATTTTGAACAAGAAGATGTCACCTACAATTACAACTAGTAGCCACAAGATGATTTCTATTCATATAGTTATGACCCTGGTTACTTAAACCCTCAATATTGTCTACCTAAATCCCAACTTGAGCAGATGATGGAAGATTTCATTCAAACAGAACAAACGGCGAATGATGAATTTCGATGGCGGCATTCACAGACAAAGACTCAATATTGTTTCCCAAGTTAGAACGAGAGCTATGAATCACCAAGCAAATTTTATCCAAAATCAAGTCCCGACTTAGAAGCCTTTCTAGACAATTCTACTAGGGAATGCAAGGAGCATAGTCTACAATTCGCGGATGAATCCAAATGACTAGAAGGTGCCTTCGATGACTGGAATTCACCTAATATGGGAGAGACTCACTTTGAGTGAATTGATGAGGAAGACATAGATGACATAGGAAGTAAAGAAGGGCAAACCATTCAATCACCACTTGAAGAAGAACTTGAGGATTATTTAATTGATACTTTAATCGAGGAGTGCATTACTTCAATCAAAACATCTCCTAACCTCAAGGATCTAGAAGAGCCTACCTTAACCCTCACTGAAACATTAGTTACTAGTAACAAAACCCTTTTGGTGATTAATAATGATAAAATTTCATTCGACATAATAGAATATACTAATCAATCTTTTGGTGAGGATGTCTATGGTGAGTTAAATTATTTACATCATTTAGAATATAATGATCAAACTATTGATGATTTGTTGAGACTAAGCATGTTAAACCTCGAGTCAAGGAAAGCAGCGCCCAAGTATCTTGCCCCTCCACGAGGAAGATTTAAAAGATATAGTAATGGAGGACCAAAAGGCAAGAAGTGAAAGGTGAGAAAGTATCTGGCCCCTCTACGAGCAAGATTTAAGGGATATAGCGATGGGGGACAACAAGGCAAGAGGTGAATGGTGAGCAAATATCTTGCTCCCCAATGAGCAAGATTCAAATACATCGAATGAAACGTAGGAATAAGGTTGAGCTAAAAGACCTTAAAAAAAGCGCTTCTTGGGAGGCAACCCAAGTTTAGTTTTTAGGATTTCTTTTTATTGCAATCAATTTTTTTGTAATTCGAACTTTGATTTATGGTATTTAGCATTTGTAGGTAAGGAAAGAACTTGCTAGGTAAAAACAAAAGTCATTTTAAGTTTATGCGGTGAAGTGATTGAGAGAAATCAGACCATTTTGCACCATGAGAAAAGAAACAAAGGGCGAACGGTCAGGTCGTGTATTTTCACCCGGTCGTGCTCTGACTTCCAGAGTCGCACATGGTCAGGTAGTGTGTTTTCACATGGCCATGCCCTGACTTCCAGTGGTGCACACGGATAGGCCGTATGATTTCACACGGTCGTGTCACGCTCCCTAGTCCATGTGAAGAGCCTACACCTGCACCATTTTCTTTTCCTACTTTTGAGCAGGATGCAGGTACTTCTGCCTACGAATTCTTGGAGTTTCGATCGTGCCTCGATGACATATATGCTGAGTAGCAGACGCTAGGGCAATGATAGGATGATCATGGCTCTTATACGTAGGCAGAGTTTATAGGTTTACGGGAGCACTTCCAGTGGGCTGAGGACTTCTACGATGATGCTCGTATTAACTTTCAGAAGAAGGATGCCACCTACCGCCAAGAGATGCAGCAGCATATTCGTGCCCAGCAGGCATAGTGGGCTCGGGAGGAGGAGCACCGAGCAGCTATTGTATCCACTAGCTCTCAGATCGACCACATGTACATATGGCATCAGCGGCTAGGCAGTAGGTTCTCCCAGGATCCCGAGATGTCGAGTCTTCTAGACTTTCCACCTCATCCACCATACTAGAGGTATACTTTCATTTAAGTATGGGGGTACCCCAAATTTTATTTTGTTTCTAGTAGTAATTTCTTTATTGATATTTGCATCATTGTTGGCATTCATTTGTTCATGCATAGGTGGTTGAGTTCCTTTCAACACTTAGTTTTTTTTATCTGTAAAGCTGCCCTCAGTAGTATTTTTAGAGTTTTCTTCATGAGTTGTTTCCATGAGTAGTATAACTTCATTTACCTTGTGGTATTTCATTTTGTTGGCTTTGAAAGGATATTCTAGACTTATACTGGTTAGCTTATTTTTTTACACCTACACATGTCGAACATTCTGAAAGGGAGAGTCTAGTACATACCTAGTTATGATTCATCTCAGTAGTTTAGTAATTTGGAATCCACAGGTGACCCTAAGACTGGCATTTTAGTTACTGGAGATGGTCGGATTGTGTAAGGCCATTCGGAAAAATCAAAATCCCAGTGAGCTGAAAAAAAAATAAAAGAGAGAAAGGAAAATAAAAGAGAAATAAAAGAGAGAGAAGAAAAGAAAAGAAAATAAAAATATTATGAGGGATAAAAAAATAGTTATTGTGGGTGGAAATGGTGAGGTGCCCCTCTGAGACCGAGTTAGGTTACTGGGGAAACACCTACCAATTTATCTCAATACCAAGCATGCCTTTGAGACTTTGTGCTAGATCTAGGGAACAACCCTCGCTTTGGGAAGGTAAGTGCCTAAGAGTCGGAGACCATAGAAAAGCTATAGAATGACGACTTAACTCACCATGGAATGAGTATCCCCTAAGAATGATTCGCTTAGCATTAGCACGAGGAGTTAACTTAGTTAATTTCTAGAATATAATTATTTTGCTTTGATTGCAAATACCACTTGATAAATTTAGTTAACATTCTAAGTATGGAACAATATCTTTTTAAAATTTCATGGCACTGAGGTTTGCTTGAGGACAAACAAATATTTAAGTCTGGGGGAAGTGATGTGAGCAAAACATATAGGGTTTTAGGAGTAGTTTTTGCTCACATCTCATTACATTTTATGTTAGTTTCATGCATATGTTACTCTATTTTGCACGCATTTCCTATTTTCTGGTTTGGAGATATGCTCTTTTTACTTTTGTGTGCAGGATAGCATTTCATTGGAAAACAATGCACTTTTGCAGCATAAATGGAGCAATTTGTGGAGCACGGACCTTAGGGAACATGCACTGGCCATGTCCCAAGACTTGGGCATGTTTCTGAAGCGAAACGGATCAAAATGGAGGCTCCAGGAAAAGACACGGCTAGGCCCTGTGAAAACACACGACCGTGCCATTTTTCCAGCTTATTTTTCAGCATTGATTTCAGTCATTTTTCAGCCTTGCACATGGCCTGACCGTGTGAAATTCACACGGATGTGTGGCGGCACCACAAATTCGACAAAATAGGGTTTTTCAAGCATTTATGGAAAGCCAGAGCTGACTCTATATCTAGGAAAATTGTCTAAGAGGCTAGGGATCACGAGGGAGCCGCCCTAGGGCTCCCAAACCCTAGGGGGGAGGCACGATGGCTAGGACGGCATGCCGAAGCCGTAAAAAGCTTCGGTAACTTGCAACGGAGAGGAGGAATGCTGCCAGAGGTCCATGCCTTGCACTTCAACGCCGGAGAGAAGACCACGAAAGCATTGTAATCCTTTGTTTCTGCATTTTATTCCTTATGTATTTGAACATAAACAAGCTTTGTGATTCTTCCTTCATATACATGGAGTAGTACTTCCGATTCTAGTATTAGGGAGTAGCTTGTGTGCACATTACAATGTTGGTTTATGTTAAATTCTGCCTTTGAGTTTGATTTGAAAATTGGTAGTTGTTTTTACTATATATATGAGTGTTTGGTTTTCTATTTGCTGTGCTTAGGCGATACGATGGGTGATAGCTCTTGTATCTAAGATTTAGGATATTTTATACAAGGAACCTAGGGGTAAACCGGATCCCTTGTAACTGTGGGTAGAAGAGTACGATCGAATCGGAACAGTTCATCGTAGGGATTGATTCGGCATCCTCGTACCGTCTATTCCGTCCTTTTATGCAGAGATAGCTCCCGATAGATGCGGCGACTCTGTGGGAGAATGCATGATGTCCCTTCCACAAAACCATAGCTAAACCTCTAGACAACACCAATTCATAACATTGTTTTTGCGATGCACAAGCGAAACCGAAGTCCTAGAATCACCTTTGAAGACCTCGGCACACTCCGTTCCTCCTCCGTGTGACACCGTATAGAGTAAAGTCCACCGACAGCTCTAACCAATCGAAACCTTTTAGAGTTAAGTCCGAACAAATACAACAATGGAACATACCGATATTTGAATCCCAGTCCGTGTGGGATCGATAATCTTTATTACTTGACTACATCCGTGCACTTGCAGGCGTTGAGCGTGAGCGTGCGCTTCGAGTCCTCGACAACCTTCGTCGCGAGATTTGAGGTCGTGTTCGTCATAAACTTGTTGCGCAAGAACGCGATCTCAAATCTAACGACGGAGACCGTCGAGGACTCAAAGCGCGTGCTCGCGCTAAACACCCACAAGTGCACGGATGTCATCAAGTAATAAAGATTATCGATCACACAGGGACTGCGATTCAAATATCAATATATTCAGTGGTTGTAATTGTTCTGACGTAACTCTAAGAGGTTTCGATTGGTGAGGGCTGTCGGTGGACTTTACTCTATATGATGTCACACGGAGGAGGAAAGGAGTGTGTCGAGGTCTTCTAAGGTGATTCTAGGACTTCGGTTTCGCTTGTGCATCACAAAACAATGTTGTCAATTGGTGTTGTCTAGACATTTATCTATAGTTTTATGGAAGGAACATCATACACTTTCCCATAGAGCCGCCGCATCTACCGGGAGCTATCTCCACCTAAAAGGATGGGATAGACGACACGACGATGCCAAATCAATCCCTACGATGAACCATTTTCGATTCCTTCACACCCTTCTACCCACAGTTACAGGAGATCAGGTTTATTCCTAGGTTCCTTGTATAAAATTCCTTAAATCTTAGATACGAGGGCTGTCACCCCTCGTATCGCCTAAACACAGCAGATAGAAAACCAAACACGCATAGATATAGTAAAAACAACTACCAATTGTCAAATCAAACTCAAAGGCAGAATTTAACATGAACCAGCATTGTAATGTGCACACAAACTACTCCCTAATCCTAGAATCGAAAGTACTAATCCATGTATATGAAGGAAGAATCACAAAGCATGTTTATGTTCTAATACATAAGGAATAAAATGTAGGAACAAAGAATTACAATGCATTTGTGGTCTTCTCTACAGCGTTGAAGTGCAAGGCATGGACTTTCGGTGTCGTTCCTCCTCCCCGTTGTGAGTTACCGAAGCTTTTTAGGGCTTCCGCATGCCGTCCTAGCCATCATGCCTCTCCTCTAGGGTTTGGGCGGAGCCATCCTTATATAGACGTCGCCTCGAACCGCTGCAAAATCCGAAAAAAATCCTAGTCACGCAAATATGGCGGGCTGCCACACGACCATTTGTTTCCACACGGCCAAGCCGTGTGCGGCCCTGGGGTGCTGATCTCGCCCATTGGGCACGACCGTGTGAATCCACACACCCTTACCGTATCTCACTCTGCGTCTAGCTGTGAAATTTCCTTCTTTTGCTCCGAAAGTTCGTCTTTTTAACCCAAAATGCTAACCTACACACAAAAGTCCAATGAGCAGATCTCCGAATCAGAAAATAGAAAATGCGTGCAAAATAGAGTAACATATGCATGAAACTGACATGAAATGTAACAAGATGTGAGCAAAAACTTCTCCTAAAACCTTATACGTTTTCCTCACATCACTTTCCCAGACTTAAAACTTTGCTTGTCCTCAAGCAAATATCAGTGCCATGTAAATTAAAAAGATTTTGTTTCATACTTAGCATGTTAACTAAATTTATCAAGTGGTATTTACAATCAAAGCAAAATAAATATGTCCTATAAATTCACTAAGTTATCTCCTCGTGCTCGTGCTAGGCGAATAATTCTTAAGGGATGCCCATTCCTTAGTGAGTTAAGTCATCATCCCATAGCTTTCCTAAGGTTTCCGGCTCTTAGGCACTTACCTGCCCAAAGAAAGGGTCATTCCCTAGATCTAGCACAAAGTCTCAAAGGCATGCTCGGTATTGAGAGAAATTGGTAGGTGTTTCCCAATAACCTAACTCGGTCTCAAAGGGACACCTAACCATTTCCACGCATGATAATTATTTTTTATCCCTCATAATCTCTTTTCCCCTTTTTTTCTTTCTCTCTTTTTTTCTTTTTCATTTCTTTTTCTCTCTCTTTTTTTTCTATACTCACCGAGATTTTGATTTTTCTAAATGGGCTTATACAATCTGAGCATCTCCAGTAACTAAAATGCTAAACCTAGAGTCACCTATGGATTTTAAAGTACTTGACTACTGAGATGAATTATAACTAGGTATGTACTAGATTATCCCTTTTAGAATGTTCAACATGTGTAAGTGTAAAAATAAAGCTAACCAGTGTAAGTCTAGAACATTTAATAGAGCGAATAAAATAAAATACCACGAGATAAATGAAGTTAAGCTACCTATGGGAACAACTCATGCAAGTGACTTTCAAAAATACTACTGAGGTATCTTTACATATTACAAAATTTAAGTACTGAAGGAAACTCAAACACACATGCATGAATAAATGAGTGAAAATACCAAAAAAAAAGAAAAAAAGAAACTACTGCTAGGAAACAAAAAAAAATAAACTTTGGGGTTCCCCCTAGACTTAAATGAAAATATACCTCTAGTATGGTGGACGAGGTGGAAAATCTGGGAGCCTGGGCATCTCTGGATCGTGGGAGAACCTACTGCTGATCCGCTGATGCCATATGTACAAGTGATCGATCTGGAAGCTGGTGGATGCAGCGGTTGCTCGGTGTTCCTCTTCCCTAGCACACTACGCCTGCTGGGCGTGCATGTGATGCCGTATCTCTCTATGGTAGGCAACCTCATCCTGGCGACGACCAGCCTCCTCCTCGAAGTATATGCATACCTTGTCGTAGAACTCCTCAGCCCACTGGAAATGCTCCCGGAATCCCTGGAACTCCACCTGCTGGTAGGTGCTCTGCTCCACCCATCACTGCCTCTATGTCTGCTTCTCAGTGTATATGTCGTCGAGGCGCAATTCGAACTCTGAGAAATCATAGGCCAATGTACCTGCATCCTGCTCAAAAGTGAAAAAATGTGGTGGTGCAGGTGCAGACTCATGTTGGCGTGGACTAGGTGGGCTTCTATGCACATGTGGACTGGAGGGAGAGTGATATAAATGTGGAGAGATGGGCGCCAATGTGGATGGTCCCTCATGTGGAGGGGACTCCACTATTAGGTCCAAGCGTCAGTCGGTGCGTATAGCGATGGTGGTACGATCCGAGTCAGGGAGCCTAAGGGTTGTCAAATTTTTCCTTACAAAGCATAAGGAGTCTCCTTCTCTCACAATCATTTTCATGACCATGCACACTCCCAGGTTGATCTTAGGGCTCCCCATTATATTCTCTAATGTTGTGTAATCATACCCCATCCTATGGAAAATGTGGATAAGTAGGCCTTCCCACATTAATCTCTCCTCGTGCTGCTTTGCCCATCTTCACTAAGTGTTTGATGAAGTGGGACCCTACATCAATGCTACTCCTTCATTTTCATGTCCCGGTTTGATAGCTTTTCTCCTACACTCGCTAAACCGTTTAAAATTTCTTTAAACCTAGAATGTAAAGAATTTACCTTTTCTCCCTTTTCAAGTTTGATGTTGCTTAATTTGGAGCGAAGGAGATCTCTTCTTGCAAGCTTGGCCTCGAAAGTACCCTCATGGAATTCCACTAACCTCTCCCGAATTTCCTTCGCACTTGCACATTCCCCTATTCGATTCACTTCTTATTGGGGGAGTACGTTGTAGAGGTGGTGCTTTTCCTTTGAGATTGCCAAGTACTCTTCCCTTTGCTTTTTAGTCCATCTATACTTCTCGATTGGCTTCCCTTATTCATCCCTAGGTATCTCAAAATCATTTTCCATTATTAATAAATTTTGAAGTCGGTTTAGAAAAATACCTCCATGGATTTCTACCACCACGCAAATTCTCCTTCAAACTTCGGCAGATGAATATTGGAGCCGGCCATCCTTGATGTAGTGCTTGTTGCGGAGGTTAGTCCTCGACTAGCTACCTTGGCTCTGGTATGACTTGTTGGAACATTGGTGGTCGGCTAGAGGGGGGTGAATAGCCCTCTTTCGTCGTACAATGGAATTGCTTGTCTACAAAAAATATTAGCGCAATGGAAACAAAACTAAACAAGCAATTAAGACAACAAAAAGATAAACAATGCTAACACCAATATGTAACGTGGTTCACAACCTCGCCGCTAATCCATGATCCGGTTAGTCTCCGGTGAATCACTTCAAAACCAATCCAATATGGTCTCTCCCTTTAGCCAAAGCAAGGTGGAGGTAAACCTTCTTACAATAAGATTGAAGTAAGAACAAGAAGAAGGAGTTTAACACTTGTGGAGCACTTGGATGATCAATTGGAGCATAAGCATTAGCCATCCAAAAGCCCACACCTTCTCTATAAATTGAGAAGGCTATTTTTTTTCCGTTGGACACTAGCAGTCAACTGATGCCCCGATCAATCGACTGCTCCAATAGACATTGCCCAATAACGGCTTCTTCCATGTTGAATTTCATCTAACGACTCCCACATCAGTCGACTGATCATCCCATAAGTCGACTGATAGAGCTATCAGTCGAGTGCCAAAAGCGAGCACTCAACTGATCAACATTCTGTGCCCAAAACCCTCATGACCAGACTCGACCACCAGTCGAGTCACAGTCGACTTGGAGCAGTCAACTGCCATGACATGGCAGTTGACTGATGCCAGGTAAAACTGAAACTTTACATCTGTTTGAGCATCCGACGGTGGGGTAAACCTCAATCCTTATGGTCGAGCCTCCGACACTTAGCCATTCGGCCAAGTTCACCTAATGAGCTACTTACATTTCACTCATTCTCTCATCTCACTTGAAGTAGCTCGCTGAAGCTCTCTTTCGTCCCTCGACAGCATCAAGCGCATGACTTCACAATGCTCCTTCGCATCTCTTGCCCTCGAAGTATGCTTCCTTGGCTTCGCTTCAAGTCATCTTATCCGGTGGTCCCTCGGATGCATCAAGCGCATGACTTCGCAATGCACCTTCGCCATCTCAAGCACGAGCTTGTGAGTTGGTGAAACTTGCCAAAGCTCCATGTGCGAATTACTAAGTCCTGCAAGACTCCAATGCAGATATCAAATCCAATCTACCTAACTTAAACCGTTTGCCACACACATCAAAACTATATCACGAGTTGATTGCCCTAACATTTTTTAGATTTTAAAAAACAATGTTCAAGATAGTTTCTCATAAAAGATTCTAAACATAGATTCTATCATGACTTTTTTAGATTAAAAAAATATTTAAGTTTAGACTTAGCTTAGTTAACTCTCATTTTCCAAATTTAGATAAAGCTAAGTTACTTAGAAAGGAAGTTGTTTGTGTATCAAGTAACTAAGAATTACTTAGATTGATAAGTCCAAATTCAAGTTCAAGTGAATCATTTGAGCTATTCTTTTAATTTTTATATCTCCCCCTTAAGAGTACTTTTCATCCAATTTCATTTTAAAACTAAATTTAATATTTTTTTTATTTTTGAAAAGGTATAGAATAATTTATAATTTTGCACAACAAATCTTTTAGGCTCCCTCTAAATTTTTTATCTCCTTCTTAAAGTAACATTGTTATGCTTACATTTAAGTTCTTTTGATAATACTTAGAATAAAATTTTGAATGTGAAACTCCCCCTAGAATTATGTTTTTATTTTAAGTTTTCAAAAATATCCAAACTCCCCCTTAATCTCATGCTTATGAATGTAAAAATGAATTCTTACTTAAGGACTTTCCAAACATGGATCCTATTGAATACGTGAATGTTTTGAAAATTTGAATAATGCTTAACTAACTTCCCCTTTGAATTATGTTGATTTAATTAGGATTAGGGTTGAGTTGATTAGAATTGAGTTGATTAGAGTTGAGTTGATAAGGGTTGAGTTGATTAAAGTTGAGTTGATTAGAGTTGAGCTGATTGAGTTGATTAGGTTGAGTTGAGTTGATTAAGTTGATTAGGGTTGAGTTGATTAGAGTTGAGTTGATTAGAGTTGAGTTGATTGAGTTGATTAGGTTGAGTTGAATTGAGTTAATTTGGTTATGTTGATTAAATTGAGTTGATTTGAGTGAATTGGTTAAGTTGAGTTGAGTTGAGTTTAGTTGAGTTCTAATTCATCTCACCCGATCTAAGTTTTTAATACACGTTAATCCAATGGGTTTTGTGAGATGAGGATTCATTGTTATCTTGATTAACTTTAATGAAAAAATTTCAAAGTTTTTAAACTTGTGTTGGATTCAAGTTTAGATTAAGCTAATCAAGTAGAGTTTTCCAAAATTGACTTCCAAGTAGTGGCGAGACATATGACCATCTTTGATATCAGGTGGATCACTTCCTAAGACAAAGTCAATGAAGGAATCAAATATTTGACTTACTTTGGACTAAGCTTTGGTCTAACTAGTTAAAGAATTAGTGAGTTTGCTTCGGTCAGTTCCACTTAACTTAGTGCACCAGGTCGTGGCGAGGCATATGACCTTCTTTGGATATCAGGTAGACCACATCCTAGACATGCACATCAAAGAGCTTCCCTAACATACTATCAGTTCACTTTATCTTAGTACTTGGTTGTTCAGTTTAACTACTTTGTTTCCTATCTAGTCCATTATAAATTAAGTAATTAATAATAACTAAGCATGCAAGAGTCTTATCTAATTAAGGAAACAAGCAAAGAGTTAGCTCTCCCTGCGTAGTAGCTCTAATGGGTCTTGTTCACTAAGTGAACTTGTCCTTTGGGAATCCAAAATTGGTTCAGTCCAACTTGGTTGACTAAGCTAGTTTTACAAACCTATGCTTGGACTCGACCCTTAACGTTTCTATTAAACAAGGACATGTATGACCTATTTGTGTCCTCAGCCTTGTATTCGAGTTCGGACTTGTTGTACACAGCTCATTGAGTCCCAAGCATCATATTGAGATACTTGGAGCCCGAAGTGAACCTTTCCAACGATCCAGTGAGATCTTCTACTTGCCTTTTTAGGACCGAGTTCTCTTCCTCAATCTTTGCAACTTGAGTTGAGTCTCTATCCTCAATTTGGCAAGTCGAAGTCTTCGAGTTGACTTTCTCCTTAAGTACTTGGATTTCCTTAAGAGGCGAGTCGAGTCGATTCTCGGACTTGGCCAGTTTCCTACCAAAGCATGCAATAATGTTACACAATTTATCTTCTAGGGGTGATGTTACCTTGTTTGAACCTTCGAAAATGGATGAAGATCTGTGGCTTGTATCGGACTCAGATACAGACTTATGTCTTGATTCATCTTCGGACTCGTCGTCTACCATGAGCGATACGCAGCATGTCTTTGATATTTCCACATCTGACTCTTCCAATGATGACTTGTCCAAGGTTGCCTTAGATGCTTCTTTCCTTTTCCTTTTTCTTGGTTTGGATTTCTTTCCTTTTTTTATTCGTTCCTATCATCAAAACTATACCATCCTCAGGTTAACTCAAGTTAGCATGTTCATGCAACAAAATTAATTTATCCCATAATTCATTTGAATTTTTGAACAATCCGACTCGATCTAGTTCCTCTTTTGTGAGCCCACATTCCAAGGTGTTTAACACCTTATAATCGACTTGGGTTTTTTCCTTTATATTGGTGGTCCATTTTTTTAGATCTAACAACTTTCCCGAGTTATTGACCAGAGAAATGAAGCCTTTCCCCAGTTGATTGGAGCTCTTGCCATCTCGGTCACCAAATCTTCGATCGATCACTAGCTCAAAAGTACCAATTGGGTATTCCAGTAGACTAGATTTTTCCAGTCAACTGTATTTTTTTCAATCGGCTAGAAACCTGCAAAACCATATTATCACAATTTAAAATATAATATGAATTAGTAGTAGTAATACTCTCCGATCTTGACTTCTTAGTCCCACATGGACTATCCATCAGATTGACTCCTACCTTACCCCCTGCAGAGGACTCGACTTCACCTCTCCACTTGAGGCTTACCTGTTGGCTAGCCAACTGGACTTACCTTACTTGATATCAGATCTAACCCACTAGGGCTTCCATCAGATGTCCGGTCTCCTTTACCCAGTTGGACTTTATGTCGATTGTCAGGTCTCCTGACCCAATCGGTCTTCAAGCTAGGTGTCCAGTCAGCTCAACTCATCTGAACTTCATGCCTAGTGTCCGATCCTCCTGATTTGTCAAGGATTCTGCCTAGTATCCGGTCAATACAACCTACTAGGACTTCCTATTAAGCCTTCACACTTAACACATATATCAAATCATGGGTTCATCCTAACATTAAACCTTGGCGCATACATCAAAATATAGGAGTGGTGCTCCCTGCACCAACAACCATGATGAACATGACTTAATACCTCAAGTCTAAGGAAGCTCTCACTCGAGCTACAATGAGATCTTCAACGACATATAAAACCATATTAAGTCTCATAATAGGTCATTCTAATGAACTAGTTACCATAACTAGCATTCACATGCTCACTCTCAGCATTCCTATGTTTCCATTCAGTGAGTACTAAATGCTTGGATAAACTAAAGAGCATAACATGTGCTAGTCTCACAGAATTGATGACATCCAATCTCATCAATTCATCCACTAGGGATAGTTTCAATACTTGCATATTTATATATTATGAGATACCTACTAATTGCGATCCAATCACAATTTCTCTCATGCTATGCATTGTATTATCGACTTCAATACATGAGTTTAAGATCCAATCAAATACATACATAATAGATACTCAAATAGTGAATTTTATTAATGACTTCTAAGATGATTGCCTTAGGAAACCTCTCAATTACATCAATAATTAAACAATTAAAAATAATATTATGAAAATAAACATCTAAAAATTGTCCTCAAATCAAATATCTAAGTCTTGAAAAACTCGAATGATATGAGTTCATCATCAAGCTTAGGTAAGAGTTAGTCATCGAAGTGATCATTTTATTTAAAAACCATTTCTGGTTAATGTCGATGCACTGAATCTACATCTAGAACTAGGGGTGTAGTTCTAACATATCATGCTCATCTTCGTGGCTCAATACACAAACAATTAATCCTTGGTGTTTGTGAGATGAAAAGGCTTACCTAGATCTATAGATTCATGAAGTATAAGTTTGACCTAGGCTAGCTCAATTTTTATTCTTCTTCTTCTTGTATGGTTTCGTTGATTCCCCCTTGACCAATACTACTTATTGTATCAAAATTTATTTTATTATTATCGACACTTTATATTTGAGTACAATCTTCATCAAATATTACGTTAGTAGTTTCTTCAATCCTTAACATTTTCTTATTATATATCCCATAAGCCCTACTAGTTATTGAATACCCTAGAAAAATTACATTATCTGTCTTTGATGTAAAAGTGATCCATGGCATTTAAAATATATACCTTACAAACAAAATTCTCTTAGATATTTTTTTGTTGGAGTTTTATTATTAAAAATTTCATATGAGTTTTTATTAATTAATTAATTGATTATTATTCTATTTTGTACATAACATGTCATATTAATTGCTTTTGCCTAAAAATAAATAGGTAGGTTGTTTTAATTAAGCATTGACCTAGCGACTTCTTGTAGGGTTCGATTTTTTTGTTCTACTATGCCATTTTGTTAAGGGGTTCTAGGGCATGAATATTCATGATGGTTACCTTTTTCTAGACATAGATTTGTGAATTTTTTATTTTTAAATTCTTCTCCATTATCACTCCTTATTCTTTTAATTTTTGTGTCCTCATTTTCTATTTGTTTACTAAAGTTATTAAACATTTCAAAAGTTTCATCTTTATGTTTTAAAAATTTTACCCAAGTGTATCTAGAATAATCATCAATTATAACAAGACAATAGATACTTCCATTTAATGATTTACCACCATGTGAATCAAATATATCTAAATGTAGTAACTCAAGTATAGTTTGTGTCGTTCCTTGGTTAGTTAGTTTATGATGAGACTTGGTTTGTTGTCCTTGTTGGCAAGCATTACACACTTTAATTTCTAAGTTTATTAACATAGGTAATCCTCTAACTAGTTTGGTTTCACTTAGTTTAGTTATGTGCCTAAAATGGAACCTATGCCACAACCAACTTTCCTCTTGCTGTGTAAAGAGACACATGAGTGAGGATCTAGGTAAGTTTATTGAATAAATAATGTTATTCCTAACACCATTTACAAAATATTTGAATTTTCAATATTATTAATTAAGTATTCATTTGATAAAAACGTAACTTCATATCCAGTATCACACAATTGACTTAACTAAGTAAATTGAAATTAAAATCTTCTACAAGTAGTACTTTTGAATTACAAAATTTGTACTTAACCTATTCCAATTTCCTTAAGTTTTCCATTGTTTCCTAAAGAAATGGATCCTAGATTCTTGAGTTTTAATTATGAAAACTTGTGTCGATCTCCAATCATGTCTAGAGCAACCACTGTCCAGAATCCATTGATTGATTTTAGAGTCCCACATAAATTAGGAAATTATTATGGTTGGGTTTTAGCTTAATTAGTTCATTTGCACCTAATTCATCTCACCCATCTAAGTTTTCAATACGTGTTAGCCTTATTTGTTTTGTGAGATAAAGATTCATTTTTACTTGAAAACTTGTGTCGATCTCCAGTCATGTCTAAAGCATCCACTGTCCAGAATCCATTGATTGATTTTAGAGTCCCACATAAATTAGGAAATTCTTATGGTTGGGTTTTAGCTTAATTAGTTCATTTGCACCTAATTCATCTCACCCATCTAAGTTTTCAATACGTGTTAGCCTTATTTGTTTTGTGAGATAAAGATTCATTTTTACTTGATTAAATGTAATAAATTTTAAAAGTGTTTAAACTTGTATTAGATTCAAGTTGAGTTCTTAGACTAGTCAAATAGATGCTTACTAGATCAACTTCCAGGTAGTGACGAAGCAAAGACCTTCTTGGATATCAGGTGAACTACTTCCTAAGACAAAGTTGATGTAAGCACCAAGTGCTTGACTAAATTTGAACTACGCTTTGGTATTACTAGTTTAAGACTTAGTGAGTTAGTTCCACTCAACTTGGTGCACAAGTAGGACAGGCCACATCCAACCTAGACATGAATCTCGAAGAGCTTCACTAACTTACTATCAGTTCTCTTCACCTTAATACTATATTGTTCAAGTCTAAACTACTTTCTTTCCTATCCATTCTAAATTAAGCAAGTAAAACTAAGCGAGCAATTTATCTAATTAAAGAAACATACAAGTTATCGACTCCCCCTAAGTGATAGCTTAGTTGAGTCTTGTTCACAAAGTGAATTTGACCCTTGGGGATCCAAAATTTGTTTGGTCCAACTTGATTAACTAGACAAGACTTGGTGACCATTGCTTGGGCATTACTCTTAGCATTTTGGTAGTACATATAAGACTTGTTGGTTGACTTAGCCTTGTATCCGAGTCCGTACTTGTTGTACACAGCTCGTTGGGTCCCAAGCATCATGTTGAGATACTTAGTGCCTGAAGTGAACATTTCCAATGTTCTAGTAAAATCTTCTACTTGTCTTTTCAAGCTAGAATTTTGTTCCTGAAGCTTCGCAACTTGAGTTGAGTCTATATCTTGAATTAGACAAGTCGAAGTCTTTGAGTTGACTTGCTCCTTAAGTACTTGTATTTATTTAAGAAGTAACTCAACATGATTCTCAAACTTGGCTTGTTTCCTTCCTAAGCATGCTATTATTTTGTACATTTTATCTTATAAGGAAGAATTTGTTGGGATTCCCCGACACCGATGTGGGTGTGCATTCAAACATGTTTCGTAAACATGCACAGAGGAAGTAAATAAAATGAGTAATAACTAACTTATTACAACACACACACCACACGCATGCAAGAATACAATAAGTGTAGACATAATCGCAATTTCAAATTTTGCCATAAAGGAAACTAATCTAGGTATACCTGATGAATTACGTGAAGCGGAAATGGCATCAACCTTAGCGACCCTCATAAGTTTTACCTCTATCCGTATCCATGCCGAGTATGTCGAGATAGCTTCAACAAGCTGCGAGCCCCTTCTTCACACGAGATACTAGTCTCGTATTGAAGACGTTGTGATCCGAGAGACAATCACAATTCGAATCTAATTCAAATCCAAAATGAGTTTCATAAACTCGCTTCTCGAAAGAGGTTTTCGTCAACCAATTGAGGAAAATTCGATCCTCCACCAAAGAGGATTGCTAGAGATCCAATCCTCAGCAAGGAGGTCGCTTCCAGAGTTCCAAATGCCGGCTAAATGATGCTCTCATCGCAAAGGGCACAAGCTGTCTAAGAGGGCATCTTGGTGGAGGAAGGTTGTCGGCCAAGCAAGGATTGTCGGCGGCAGCCAAGGGGGTCGGCGACTGGTGGCAGTCCGATAGTGGAGCTACTGGTCAGCGGCTAGGGCTGCTGGCTGGCCAGTGGCTAGAAGAGGTGGCGGCCAAATGGTTTTGAGTGGCACCAAGGGCTTGGGCGGTGCACAAGGGAGAATAGGAGAAGAGAAACTAGGGTTTTTCAAAAAGCGGGGGCGTTTGGTAGACATTTTCTTCTCCGTTTTCCATTTTCATTTTCTGTGAAAATGAGAAAATGCATTTGGTTCGTGTTTTCCATCTCCATTTTCCAGAAAATAAAGGAGCATTTTCTAGAAAATTGGAAAATGAGAAATAATCATTTTATGTTTCCATTTTTGTTTTCCAAAAAATAAAAGAGCATTTTCTAGAAAATTCGAAAACAAAAAAAAAACTCATTTTCTATTTTCTGGAAAAAGAGAAAATGAAAACAGAAAATAGAAAATTCTCTACAAACCAAATGCTTAAGTTTTTCGATACGGGTTCTCTCTCAACCCCATTATTTATAGAGAATCTACCTCTTATCCAAAACCAGACCTTTTCTCAAGACCTCTTCTCTAAAGCCTTTTCTCACAAAACCATTTCTCAAAGGGTTATTGGTTCACAACAAAAACCCGTTAACCTGCTCCATTAACTTATGTTAAAATAAACCAAATTGCGTTGGTCTATTTTAAGTTAAAACAAACCCAACCAATTTTGGTTCATTCGTTTAAAACAAACTAGTTGGAACCACACCAAGCTCAGAGACGAACTTATTGATCCAAACCGCTTCTTTTGTTGCTTTTGAAGCTGCAATGTATTCTGCCTCAGTGGTAGAATCTGTTATAGTGTCTTGCTTGGAACTTTTCCAACTTATTGAACCTCCATTCAAGGTGAATAGGTTCCCAGACTTAGAACTTGAATCATCCTTGTCTGTCTGGAAGCTGGCATCCGTATACCTGCGTATTACCATATCACCTTCTCCATATATTAGAAACACATCTTTAGTTCTTCTCAAGTACTTGAGGATTGTCTTAACAGTCACCCAATGATCTATTCCTCGATTAGACTGGTATCTGAGCATACGATACATCGGGCCTCGTACATAACATAACATACATGATAGATCCTATTGCGGATGCATAGGGGATCTTACTCATGCAAATCCTCTCGTCTTCTCTGCGCGGACACATAGACTTCGAAAGGTGTATCCCATGCCTGATGGGAAGGAAAATTTTCTTGGATTCTGACATGCTAAACCTCTTTAGCACTCGGTCTATATATGTAGACTGTGAAAGACTAAGCAACCGTTTCGATCTATCTCTATATATCTTAATCCCAAGTATATATGTTGCTTCTCCCAGGTCTTTCATGGAGAATGTTTTGGATAACCAAATTTTATCCGACTATGTGACAGATATATCATTTCCTATAAATAATATATCATCGACATAGAACACTAGGAACACGACAGCACTCCCACTAACCTTCTTGTACACACAGGATTCGTTTGGATTTTGTGAGAAATCAAACCTTTTGATTGTTTCATCAAAATGGATATTCCAGTTCTTAGATGCTTGCTTTTGTCCATATATGGACTGTCGAAGCTTGCATACCTTGGTTTTATCAACCGATGTGAAACCGTCGGGTGGTATCATATACACGTCCTCGAGTAGGTTTCCATTAAGGAAAGTTATTTTCACATTCATCTGTCATATCTCATAATCATAACGAACCGCTATGGCCAAGAGCATATAAATGGATTTAATCATAGCTACTGGTGAATAGGTCTCATCATAATCAACACCTTGCTTTTGATGATAGTCTTTTGCCACTAATCTAGCCTTATAGGTAATCACATTACCATCCATATTGGTTTTCTTCTTGAAAACCCACTTGCACCCTATAGGCTTAATGCCTTCAGGTGGGTACACCAAGTTCCAAACTTGATTTTCATACATGGAATCCATTTCCGACTTCTTGGCTTCAAGTCATTTGACTCTTTCTGATCTTTTCAGAACTTCTTCATAACTAGTAGGCTCCTCATCATCAATGAGTAACACATCGTTCGATTCACTTACGGGAAATCCATATCTCTCAGAAATGTTGTATATTTTACTATATCTACAAAGATGTGATGTTACAATAGGTTCAACCGATCGCTCATCACTATGAGTTATCGGTTGTGATGCTTGACCGAATATCTCTTCAATGTCTATTGGAGTCTTTTGAACCTCCTCAAGTTCAACGCCACTCTCACTGTTTTCTTGCAAGAGAAACTCTTTCTCTATAAATGCAACATGCCTTGAAACAAACACTTTTTGTTCCATAGGATGATAGAATAGGTAACCCCTAGTTTCCTTAGGGTATCCAATAAATAGACATTTATCAGACTTAGCATCAAGTTTGTTTGACACAATCCACTTCACATATGTAGGACAACCCCATATCTTCAAATAAGATAAATGAGGTTTCTTACTATTCCATATCTCATATGGAGTAGTAGAGACTACCTTTGTCGGGACTCTGTTTAGCAAGTAAACAACTGTCTGAAGTGCATAGCTCCAAAAGGACTTGGGAAGATTCACATGATTCATCATATACCTAACCATGTCCAACAATGTTCAGTTTCGCCTCTCAGATACACCATTAAGTTGTGGTGTATACGACAGAGTCCATTGAGATAATATACCATTGTCCCATAGATAATCCAGAAACTCTTGACTTAAGTATTCACCACCTCGATCAGATCGAAGCATTTTAATACTTTTGCCAAGTTGTTTCTCTACTTCATTTCTAAATTCTTTGAACTTTTCAAAGGCTTCAGATTTGTGTTTCATCAAGAACACATACCCAAATCGTGAGTGATCATCAATAAAGGTAATGAAGTAGCTATAGCCTCCTAGAGCTTGAGTTGACATAGGCCTACATACATCAGTATGTATTAGTCCAAGCAACTCTCCCACTGGTTCACCCTTTCTAGTAAAAGGTAATTTAGTCATCTTGCATTTTAAGCATGATTCGCATGTATCAAATGAATCAAATTCAAACAATTCCAGAATTCCACATCGGTGTAATTCAGACATCTGTTTCTTGCTTAAATGGCCAAGACGACAATGCCACATATTGGAGTCTAATTTATTATCTTTTCGAGCACACTTGTTTCTCACTTCGATATTGAAAATGTCATCAGATACGTCTAACGTATATATTCCATTGCATAAAGTTCCAATCCCTCAAAGAACTCAATTCTAAGTTATGTAACTACAATTGTTACTAAAAGTCAAAAGGTACCCATTTCTTTTTAAACATGAAATAGAAATGATGTTCTTTATCAACGAAGGAACGAAATAGCAATTGTCTAGTTCTAAGACAAGTCCTGTAGGGAGCTTCAACAGATACGTTCCGATGGCCAGTGCAGCAACCTTTGCTCCATTCCCAACACGTAAATTTAACTCTCCCTTGATGAGTTTTCTTCTATTCCTTAGCTCATGTATGTCATTACATATATGTGAGCCACACCCGGTATCTAATACCCAAGTGTCTAAAGAAATAGAATGATAATCAATAACGAAGATATCTGAAGAAGATGAGGCATCAGATGCCTAATTCTTCTTCCCAGACTCAAGATAAATCTTGTAGTTTCTTCGCCAATGTCACTCATTGCCACAATGATGGAATGTTCCCTTTTGAGTAGGTTCTCCCTTTTTAGCCTTTTTCTTCTTCCCCTTCTGTTGTTCCTTTAACTTTCTCTTAGAACCTTTCTTTGAGGAATCAACTAACAAAACCGTCCCCTGCTCATGCTTCACAGAAGGCTCCATAGTCTTCTGCATGTTGAGCAGTACTACAGATGAACTTTCTTGCATCTCAGAGGTGAAGAAGAGCTTGGAGACATCGAACCTTTCGGATCTCACTTGCTCATCAAACACTTCATAGAGATGAAAGACTATGGTATGAGCATCCATATGCTCATGCTGCTTCTACAGCTCGGGTACCATCGTGGCGAGCATGATGCAACTCACTAGTTTAAAATCACTCACATGTTTTTGACAGGCCAACAATTGGTCCGGAGTTGCGTCATCTTTAGGAAAGGTGGGAAGAGGCTCTTCGAGGACATATGCAAGTTTTTTCGCCTTGAGAATAATTCACAGATTTCTAAGCTAGTCCAAGAAGTTCGACCCAGTCATTTTATTTGAATCCAAAATCGATCATAAATTCAAAGGCATCATGGTTAAGCAATTAACCTAGAAATACAAATCGAGCATATATGAGAAAAATGATTTAACTGCATCAACATACATTTATAAATCCCATTCATTTTTTGAAAATAAAAACCCTCAAAATCAATTCCGGAGATCGTAGGTCCATCTCTGAATGGGTTGATATCTAACATAGATAAAAACAACCTTGGAGAGACTCCAACAAGCCATTCTTAGCTACAATGGTAGGTATCAAGTATACCAATTGCATATCACATATTTGCAACTATCACAATGTGCTATCAACTAATTGAATGTTCACACATACATTGGGTTGTTAACACATTAACAAGTATGCATCATATGCATAGCACCCAACTTCACCTCCTTTCACATCGACCTTGTAGAGAGTCCAACAAACTGATGCTCCAAGTTAAAGTTGACCCATTAATCGCGAAATAGTTTTTATATGGTTAGAGCGCATTCAACTAATTAGCCAGGCTTGGAGAGAGCCCAACAACCCAAACTAACGATTGACCTCTGACTCTTACCATATTAGTCATAACCTATTTCAATGGTTTGAACATATTCAGGTTCGAGCGAGGCTTGGAGAGAGTCCAACAACCCAAACAAGAAACAGAACTCCGATTCTAACCATATTAATGGAAGGTGTAGGCTTTAATATTGTGTAAGGGATTTAAGGTCTCATCCTCTTTGCATGCAAATAACTATTATCTACATAACATGGCAAAAATGACATGCATCTTTATGTCATGACATGTATGGCATAATGACATGCATCTAATGCAATTACATGACATTCAATTATGGCATGTACAAATAAGTTTCCTTATTTGTCATAACTAATTTTGGAAATAAAATATGTTTGAGATTTGATTTCTCAAATCAAATCTTGATTAAATTAGGAAATAAATTTTCAAATCTAAACACATATTTTATTTATGAAAAATATTAATTAAAAAAATTCAAATTTAATTTAGGAAACAAATTTCCTAAATAGTAATTTCCTAATCACATTAGAAAATTTCCAATTTGAATTTATTTACTAATTAAAATTTCCATAATTATTTCTAAAATTTCCAAAAATATAATTATGACTATCATAAAACAATTTTACGATTATATCGGAATATAATCGGGCTCTAATACCACTGTTGGGATTCCCCAACACCGACGTTGGTGTGCGTTTGAACATGTTTCGTAAACATGCACAGCAGAAGCAAATAAAATGAGTAGTAACTAACTTATTACAACACACACACCAGACACATGCAGGGATACAATAAGTGTAGACATAATCATCATTTCGAATTTTGTAATAAAGGAAACTAAGGTATACCTGACAAATTATATGAAGCGGAAATGGCAATAACCTTAGCGACCCTCGTAAGTTTCGCCTTTATTCGTATCCACGTCAAGTATCGTCAGGATAGCTTCAACAAGCTTCAAGCCCCTTCTTCACACGAGATACTAGTCTCGTATTGAAGACATTGTGATCCAAGAGACGATCACAATTCGAATCCAAAAAGTTTTATAAACTCGCTTCTCGAAAGCAGTTTTCGTCAACCAATTGATGAAAATTCGATCCTCCACCATAAAGGATTGTTGGAGATCCAATCCTCGGCAAGGAGGTCACTGCCAGAGTTCCAAACCTTGGCTAAACGATGCTCTCGTCGCAAAGGACACAAGATGTCCAAGAGGGCAGTTGATAACTACCATTTTATCGTATTATTTTGGTCCTTAATATTACTATTTTAACCCTCTCATGTGTTTAATTGTTGATTATTTGCATGTTTTATGAGTTGGATCATCTTTTGGACCTTATTATAAATTCTCCTAATTTTTGGACTTATATGTAAATTTTACATCTTAATTGTAGGAGATCGAGATGAGCCAATGGACTAGATTCAACTTGGATCAAATATGGCTTCATCTAGGAGCATAAAGGACATTTTATGATAGAAGAATCTGAGCCCTTCATCCAGATCAGAAGCAGTTTAATCAAAGGGTTTAGAGCAGTTTAATTCTGACCGTCCGATCAAATCTGATTGATCTGAGCCATCCATCTAAATTTGGAAAGATCCAGTCCATACATTTAGATCTGGATGTCTTGGTCGTTCATCTGGACCGTTTGATTTTTACCATTTCGTTAGATTGATCAGATCCTCCCATCCAAAGTTGGATTAATCATAGTCGTCAGATGCATAACCTGTTTATTCAATTAATAAAGATTAATTTACCCTAGCTTCAATTGGACGGCTGGGATTTGATGGCATTAAATCATATGGCTAAGGAAATGCACTTAATATACCAACATTTCCTCATGGCAGATTCAGCCGGATTCACCCTCTTCACCCACGATTTCACCCCACACCACCACCGCAGCGCTCGCTAGCACTTTCCTCGTTGATCGCCAGAGAGGTAAGGGGATTCCCTCCTTCTCCGGTGATCGGTGCCCATCCATCTCCTCCATCGTCAGCAGCCACCACACCACCACCAACATCTCAACAGATCCATCCATTTCGATGCCACATTCTCCATCTAATCGCCGACAGCTCTATTTCCACTGCCTAGAGCAATCAAAGAGAGGATTCTCCTCCGATCGGTCTAACCGGTGCCATTCCATAGCTCCAGTAGCCACCGGTGCCATTCCACAGCTCCGCCTTCTTCATCGCCTCCGACCAATGGGAGTAAGGATTCTCATCTGATCAGTCCAGCCACCACTATAGCAATTGGAGTGGGGATTCCCCTATGTTATCATCTCACTTAGTCACATTTGCTGCCAGTTCCTTCACGGCAGTGCCGATTTCGTCTTCCACAATTGCGGTCAGCACCTTCATGGCAGCGCCGACCTCCACCTTCATCCAGCAGCTCCTTTCGTGCAGTGTTTCTAGCATTTCTAGCTTTCGGACAACAAACCTCTACAAGCTACCTTGATGTGTTGATTGTTTTTCATGTTTGCTTATTTTTTGTTATTAGAATTCCTTCCATGTATTGAATTACATGTATTTAGTTTAATTTGTTTCATGCTTACATAATGTTCGATAAAATGCTTCTTTGAGTAATTAGGTTGTAGTTGGTTAGTTTAGATTTAATTTCGTCTTATGTTTTACTCTCATGTTATTCTGCATATTTAAATTTCTGCACTTTCTTGTTTGAATACTTAGTTTAAGTTTCTTTTAATTCCATTGCACTCATAGTATAGTTAGATTAGAGTTTGATTACGTGCTTTGTCTTTTCGTTCAGTAGGATTGGTTTTATTTCGATCCAAACCCTCATTTCCAATAGAAAACCCAAAGCAATAATTAGAAATCCTAAGGTTACTATTCTATCGATTACACTCATTGGGAAATGATCCGGGCCATTCACTATGCTATATAAGTGTAGAGAGGGTTTGATAATTAATTTGTAATGGTACCACGACACAAAATATCGTTATCAAATTTTGGCGCAATTGCTGGGGAGATGTAATGTTGCTTGGTAGACATAGGATTGTTTGTCAATTTTTCTAAAAAAAAAATCAAAATTCAAAAACTTGTGTTTAGGGTTGCATTCTTTTATTTCTTGCATATCCATGTACTTGGTCCTGTCTATTTCCTTTGTCTTTTGATTGTATTTGTTAGTTTTTTAGGAAAGACTAGGAATCTCTTGTAGCATGGATCCATATTATCAGCCATTTGGAGATCTCAGAGATGCTTACTATTCAAGCATTGGGCAACAAGAGTATTATCAACCTGAACATCAATATTATCAGTACCAGCCTCTATATCATCAACTTGATCATCAGTATTATCAGCCTTATCAATAGGATAGGTATAATTCATTTTTTGGTACATATAATTTCAATTCAGATTTCAGGTATGGGAACACACAACAGTACACCCCTGAGCCATCTCAGTGCTATCTACCCACACCGTCTATTGATACTTACATGCCTAGTTGGGGAGATCAATCAAGTTACTGTGAAGAAATCCCTGCTTCGAGTGAAGAAAATATAGAGACACTAGAGAAACTAGCATCATTTCTATATCAATATCAGCAACAAATGAACGATTGTCATCATCAACAACAACAAAAGTAATAGAACTTGCAAACTCAGTTAAATTAAATTGCATCATCTATCAACGAGCAGATTCAAGCACAAGAATTCATTCATCCTCTGTCAGAGACCATTTCTATGGATATCGATGCAGTTAGGGAGATGGATTGTGGAGTGAGTGATAGACATGTTGGGATGTATACTGAAAAGTCTTTATATTGTATGAACATCTTTATTTTTGAAACAAGAATCACATGATCATTGTATGCATATTTATGGTTATGCATATTGTCCAATACATTACATTGTAGATAACATGGTGTGTGGTGTCACACGGGAGATCATGTTATTGGCTCCTTGTAAAGTATAAGTAAAGGCTCACAACCGAGATGACTTTGGACAAACCATTGGTATGGTTGTAGTGTGATTTGGTATTGGTTTGACTTGACCATAGAATCACACTAGTGCACTTTGTGTGTATTGAGCAGGACCGATTTTGAGGTGATTCGATTTATTACTGACTACATAATCGAATCGGACCTCAGATATTATATTGTACATGCTCTTAATCCCGATATAATAACGGGCACATATACTTAGTATTCATTTCTTTGATTTACCAATGGCCGAGATTTATAGATTAAATCGATAGGCTCAGTAAGTTGGGAAATGATATTATTTATATGGTGTGCCATTGATTATAGGAGGAAACTGTGTCCTATATATTAGGATGATGATATCCCCTTGAGGAGCTGATAAGGTTCATCAAGTAAACCCTGTAGGTGGACTTGGTCCGGCATGATGAAAAGTTTGAGTGGTACTACTCATGGAGTTAGATGTTGATTAATTAATGGTCAGTAAATTAATTAATCGACGGGCATTCGAGATCTTAAACACGGGGAGAAAATATACAAATAATATATGGAGCCCATATTAATTTATGGGGGTTGGGGAGGTAGATTATTGATGATCCTCTAGTGGAATGGATTATCATTAATGGATCGGACTTTATGTGGGCTTGATCCATTGGGTGGCCAAGATCCAACTCCTCCTCATGGTCCCTATTGTAGCCTATTAAAACCTCATGAAGCTTAGATCCAATGGATGAAAACAAAACTCTAGATCTAAAGGTAGAGATTAAATCTCTAGATCTGACGGTTGAGATTAAATCTCTATATACGACGGTTGAGATTAAATCCCAAGAACCAATGGTTGTTAGTAATATATGAGAGATGTCCTAAGGCAATCGCCTTAAGTATGAACCATTTATATGATAAATGAAGATTCACTATTTGAGTATACATGTTTAATGTATTTGATTGGATCTTAAACTCATTTACTGAATGTCCACGATACGATTCACAGCATGAGAGAATTTGTGATTGGATCACAACTAGTGAGTATCTCTACATGTGTAATTGTGATGTATCGGAATTATCCTAGTCGATGAATTGATGGATTTGGACACCATCAATTCAGCCGAGACTAGCACGAGGTATACTCCTTGGTGTATCCAAGCGGTGATTCTCAGGGCGAGACATTGTGATGTCCGGAGTTAATCGTGGATGCTAGTTATGGTAACTAGTTCATTGGAGTGACCAGTAAGACTTCATATGGTTCTCTGCATATATAGATATGTCAATGAAGTTCTTCTTGTGGCTTAAGTGCGATGTTCCTTTGACTTGCGGTATTCAAGTCATCTTGATCATGGAGACTTATGCTTTGACATCTTAAGCAAACATCTCTAAGGAGATGTGGACCCGGGATGATTGGGTATAAGTCGAAGTGATCGAAGGTGTTTGAATAGCCTATAAAGGATTCACCACTCCTTGCGAGGAGATGTATACCCATGGCCTCTCGTCGGATTGTTACTAAAGTCTTTGGCCAAAGCAATACATGTTTAGAGTAAGGTACTCTTCGATACATGTGGAGTAACTAGAATCCGTAGGACGAGGAAATGATACTTGGGCTAGGTGTGACGTAGTCAGCCTAGTGGGGACTGACACAATAGACCATGTCCTGAACCAAGTGGGTATAAGATGAGTGAAGGGAATGGGGCACGATTCATTCGAGCTACTGAAGGGTTTCAGAAATAGTTCTGGATCAACCGTTGATCTTTTCGGTTAATTGGGGATCATGATGTACTACTAGGTGCCACTCATGATCGTTCTATAATTAATGGTTAATTATAGACGGCCAACATAAAGCGAGAACCTATTTGGTCACACGCACAACGAGTGTAATCCAAAGGATTTAAAACGAGCTTGAGAATGGGATTCTCAGACCGAGAGAAACTATGTTTGGTTGGACCAAACATAAAGCGAGCATGAAATTGTTTTAGTCGCAATGGAAGCGTGGATGGGCCGTGTCTTATGAAGACATAATGGATGGACCAAAATGGTTTGGTTTTATTCCAATGGATGAGAATAAACCAAAGGGTTTGGTTTATATTAAACGAATGAACCAAAGGTTGGTTCGGTTCGTTTTAACTTAAAATAAACCATCATGGTTTGGTTTATTTTAACTTATCTTAATGGAGCGGGTTAACGGGCTTTATGGATATGATCCATTAACCATTAAGAGAATTAGTTCTCTATAAAATAGGGCTTAAACCCTAACCCTAAAACCTAATCAAGAGTTGCCGCCCAACAAGGAGTTGCCGCCCAACCTGTTTGTGCCGCCCAAGCTCCTTGCCACCCAGCTTGATTGTGCTGCCGTCAAGACCCTTGCCGGCGTCCAAGCTCCAGCCGGTGAACCTCCGGCGACCCTCCGGTGATCCCCTAAAAGGTTCGGCATCAAGGTGAGCTTTTGTCTCCTTGTTTTGGCCGGCGCCTATCTCCTCCACCAAGCTGTCCAGTTTTCTGGACAGCTTCTTCTCCTCTCGTCGGAGCGTCGTTTGGACGACGGTTAGTGCTCCGACAGCGGCTAACATACCGGGGATTTGATCTCCGGTAATCCTCTGAGGTGGAGGACGAAGGATTCGTCAATCGGTTGACGAATACCTCTCCGGAGAAGCAAGTCTTGAGGACTTGTTTTAGGTCCGAATTTGGATTCGGATCGTGATAATCTCTCGATCACGTCGTCTTCAACACGAGGCTAGTAACCCGTACGAAGACGAAGCTCGTGGCTTGGCGAAGTCATCCCGAGGAGCTCGGCGTGGATACGGATAGAGACGATTCTTACGAGGATCGTTCCGGTTGATGCCGTTCCCGCTACACGTCATACGGAAGGTATAACGTAGTTTAATTTCCTTTTATTGCAATTTTAATTTAAGTTTATGTCTACACTTGTTGTAATAGCATGCGTGTGTTGTGTGTGTTGTAATAAATAGGAGTATTTATTATTTTTATTGCTTCCGTTGTGCTCATGTTTACGAAACATGATCGAACACACACACGCCGCGGTGCCGGAAACCCAACAGTGGTATCAGAGCCCAGGTTGTGTTTCGACATAATCGTAAAATGGTTTTGCGATAGTCATAATGTATTTCTGGAAGTTTTCTAAATTTTGGAAATTTAGAAGTATTTATGGAAATTTTTCAATTTTGGAAAGTCTAGAAGTATTTATGGAAATCTTCCACTTTTGGAAAGTTGGAAGTATTTATGGAAATTTATATTTTCCATAAATAAAATATTTGATTAGATTCTGGAAATTTGTTTCCTAATTTAATCATGATTTGATTTGGGAAATCAAATCTTAAAATATTTTATTTCCATAAGTAGTTTTAAAGATTTAGGAAATTGGTTTCCTAAATAGATTTTCCTTAATCAAATAATTCCATGAATAAAATATGTGATTAGATTTGGAAATTTGTTTCCTAATTTAATTATGATTTGATTTGGAGAATCAAATCTTAAACATATTTTATTTCCATAAATAGTTATGACATATAAGGAAATTATAAACATGACATAATTGTATGCCATGTAATTGCATTAGATGCATAACATTATGCCATGCGTGTCGTGACATGTAGATGTATGACATGTATGTCATGCCATGTAGATAATAGTTATTTGCATGCAAAGAGGATGAGACATAAAAACCCTTAATCAATATTAAAGCCTACACCTTCCATTAATATGGTTAGAACCAGAGTTCTGTTTCTTGTTTGGGTTGTTAGACTCTCTCCAAGCCCGGCTCGAACCTGAATATGTTCAAACCATGGAATAGTTTAATACTAATATGGTAAGAGTCAGAGGTCAATCGTTAGCTTTGGTTGTTGGACTCTCTCCAAGCTGGGCTAATTGGTTGAATGCACTCTAACCATATTAAAACTATGTCTTGATTAATGGGTTGGCTTTAACCTGGAGCATCGGCTTGTTGGACTCTCTCCAAGGTCGATGTAAAGGGAGGTGAAGTTGGGTGCTATGCATATGATGCATACTTGTTAATGTGTTAACAACCCGATGTATGTGTGAACATTCAAATAGTTGATAGCACATTGTGATAGTTGCATATACGTGATATGCAATCGGTATAGATGATACCTACCGTCGTAGTTATGAATGGCTTGTTGGACTCTCTCCAAGGTTGTTCATAACTATGATGGATATCAGCCCATTCGGAGATGGACCTACAATCTCCCGAAGTGATTTTGGGGTTTTTTGAAATTCGAAAAATGAATGGGATTTATAAATGTATATTGATGCATTTTAAAATCATCTTTCTCATATATGCTCGTTTTGTATTTCTAAGTTAATATATTGATCATGATGTGTTTGAATTTGCGTTCCATTTTGGATTCAAATAAATTGACTGGGTCGAACTTCTTGGACTGGCTTAGAAACTTGAGAATTGTTCTCAAGGTGAAAAGCTTGTAAATGTCCTCGAAGCGCCTCTTCCCGCCCGTCCTAGTGACGATGCAACTCTGGACCAATTGTTGGCCTATCAGAAACATGTGAGTGATTCTGAACAAATGAGTTGCATCATGCTAGCCACGATGGAACCCAAGCTACGAAAGAAGCATGAGCATATGGATGCTCATATCGTAGTCCTTCATCTTTGTGAGTTGGTTGATGAGCAAGTGAGATTCGAAAGGTTCGAAGTCTCAAAGCTTCTCTTCACCTCTGAGATGCTAGGAGGTTCATCTGTGGTACTGCTCAATATGCTGAAGACTGTGGAGTCTTCTGAGAAGCATGAGCAGGGGACGGTGCTGTTAGTTGATTCCTCGAAGAAAGGTTCTAAGAGGAAGTCAAAGGAAAAGCAGAAGGGAAAGAAGAGAAGGGCTAAGAAGGTAGAACTAGCACAAAAGGAAACTTGCCATCATTATGGCAAGGAGAGCCATTTGCGAAGAAAGTACAAGATTTATCTTGAGTCCGTGAAGAAGGATAAGGCATCGGATGCCCCATCTTCTTCAGAAATCTTCTTTATTGATTGTCATTCTATTTCCTCAGACACTTGGGTATTCGATCGGGTGTGGCTCACATATATGTAATGACATACATGGGCTAAGGAATAGAAGAAGACTTGTCGAAGGGAGAGTCAAATTTACGTGTTGGGAATGGAGCAAGGTTCTTGCACTCGCCATCGGAACGTATTTGTTGGAACTCCTGTAGGACTTGTCTTAGTGGACAATTGCTTTTATATTCCTTCTTGATAAAGAACATCATTTCTATTTCTTGTTCAATAGAAATGGTTTCCATTGACATTTAATAACAATTGTTGTTACATAACTTTGAATGGAGTTCTTTATGGGAATTTGGAACTTTAAGCAATGGTGTTTATCGTTGGGCGTATCGATGACATTTTCAATATCGAGCGAGCAACAGCGTGCTCGAAAGGATAATCAAATAGACTCTATATGTGGCATTGTCGTCTTGGCCATATAAGCAAGAAAGCGCATGTCCGAATTACACCGATGTGGAATTCGGAATCGTTGAATTGGATTCATACGATACATGCGAATCATGCTTAAAAGGCAAGATGACTAAGTTACCTTTACCGAAAAGGTGAACAAGTGGGAGAGTTACTAGGTCTAGTACATACTGATATATGTGGACCTATGTCAACTCAAGCTTTAGGAGGCTATAGCTACTTCATTACCTTCACCGATGATCACTCACGGTTTGGGTATGTGTTCTTGATGAAACACAAGTCTGAAGCCTTTGAAAGGTTCAAAGAATTCAGAAATGAAGTAGAGAAACAACATGACAAGAGTATTAAAATACTTCGATCGGATCAAGGTGGTAAATACTTAAGTCAAGAGTTTCTTGATTATCTAAGAGACAATGGTATATTGTCTCAATGGACTCCGCCCTATACACCACAGCATAATGGTGTATCTGAGAGGCGAATGGACCTTGTTGGACATGGTCAGGTCAATGATGAATCATGCAACTCTTCCCAAGTCCTTTTGGGGTTATGCACTTCAGACAGCTGTTTACTTGTTAAACAGAATGCCTACCAAGGTAGTCTCAACTACTCCATATGAGATATGGAATAGTAAGAAACCTCATGTATCTTACTTGAAGATATGGGGTTGTCCTGCTTATGTGGCGGACAATTGGATGCTAAGTCGATAAATGTCTATTTATTGGATACCCTAAGGAAACAAGGGGTTACCAATTCTATCATCCTGTGGAACAAAAGGTGTTTGTTTCAAGGCATGCTGTGTTTCTAGAGAAAGAGTTTCTCTTGCAAGAAAACAGTGAGAGTGTCGTCGAGCTTGAGGAGGCTCGAGAGACTCAAATAGACATTGATGAGATACCTGGTGAAGCACAACAGCCGACAACTCATAGTGATGAGCAATCGGCTGGACCTATTGTAACACCACATCTTCGTAGATCTGGTAGAACATGCAACATTCCTGAGAGATATGGATTTCTCGTAAGCGAATCGAGGTGTTACTCATTGATGATGAGAGCCTACAGTTATGAAGAAGTCTTTGACAAGTTGAGAAAGGGATAAGTGGCTTGGTGCCATGAAGTGAAATGGATTCCATGTACGAAAACCAAGTTTGGAACTTGGTTGACCCACCAAGGCATAAAGCCTATAGGGTGCAAGTGGGTTTTCAAGAAGAAAACCGACATGGATGGTAATGTGATTACCTATAAGGCTAGATTGGTGGCGAAAGGATATCGTCAAAAGCAAGGTGTTGATTATGACGAAACCTATTACTTTGTAGCTATGCTTAAATCCATTCGGATGCTCCACGCCATAGCGCTCATTATGATTATGAGATATGGCAGATGGATGTGAAAACAGCTTTCCTTAATGGAAACTTGTTCGAGGATGTGTATATGATACAGCCTGAGGGTTTCACATCGGTTGATAAAACCAAGGTATGCAAGTTGCGACGATCCATTTATGGATTGAAGCAAGCATCCAGGAGCTGGAATATCCGTTTTGATGAGACGATCAAAAAGTTTGATTTCTCACAAAATCGAGCGAACCTTGTGTGTACAAGAAGGTTAGTGGGAGTGCGATCGTATTCCTAGTATTGTATGTCGATGACATATTACTTATAGGAAAGCGATGTGTCAAATCTTCTGATCGATTAAGGTTTGGTTATCCAAGACATTCTCCATGAAAGACACGGGAGAAGCAACCTACATCCTTGGGATTAAGATCTATAGAGATAGATCGAAATGGTTGCTTCTTCGACTCTACATATATAGACCGAGTGCTAAAGAGGTTTAGCATGTCGGAATCCAAGAAAGGTTTCCTACCCATCAGGCATGGGGTACACCTTTCGAAGTCTGTGTGTCCGCGCACAGAAGACGAGAGGATTTGCATGAGTAAGATTCCCTATGCATCCGCAATAGGATCTATCATGTATGCTATGTTATGTACGAGGCCCGATGTATCGTATGCTCTGAGTGTCACGGCGGATACCCGATCCGATCGGGAATGGATCATTGGGTGGCTGTTAAGACGATCCTTAAGTACTTAAGAAGAACTAAGGATGTGTTCCTAATATATGGAGAAGGGGACATGGTGATACGCGGGTATACGGATGCCAGCCTTCAGACAGACAAGGTTGATTCCATGTCTCAGTCTGGGTATGTATTCACCTGGAATGGAGACGCAATAAGTTGGAAAGGTTCCAAGCTTGACACTATAGCGGATTCTGCCACTAAGGCAGAATACATTGCAACTTTGGAAGCAGCAAAGGAAGCGGTTTGGATCAAGAAGTTCATCTCTGAACTTGATGTGGTCTCATCAATGATTCAAACATGTGCTTCGCCGCTATCATCTTATCAGAGAGATCATAAGTAGGAACGAAATACAAATCGAGAAAATTCCCACTGAAAGGAACTTAGCGGATCCTTTGACTAAAGCATTACCTCAAAGTAAGTTTGAGGGTCATGTTAGAGCTTATGGTATTGGATACCGTAGCGATTGGCATTAGGCCAAGTGGGAATCTGTTAGTAATATATGAGAGATGTCCTAAGGCAATCGCCTTAAGTATGAACCATTTATATGATAAATGAAGATTCACTATTTGAGTATACATGTTTAATGTATTTGATTGGATCTTAAACTCATTTACTGAATGTCCACGATACGATTCACGGCATGAGAGAATTTGTGATTGGATCACAACTAGTGAGTATCTCTACATGTGTAATTGTGATGTATCGGAATTATCCCTAGTCGATGAATTGATGGATTTGGACACCATCAATTACAGCCGAGACTAGCACGCAGGTATACTCCTTGGTGTATCCAAGCGGTGATTCTCCTTTGGGAGACATTGTGATGTCCGGAGTTAATCGTGGATGCTAGTTATGGTAACTAGTTCATTGGAGTGACCAGCCGTAAGACTTCATATGGTTCTCTGCATATATATAGATATGTCAATGAAGTTCTTACTGTGGCTTAAGTGCGATGTTCCTTTGACTTGCGGTATTCAAGTCATCTTGATCATGGAGACTTATGCTTTGACATCTTAAGCAAACATCTCTAAGGAGATGTGGACCCGGGATGATTGGGTATAAGTCGAAGTGATCGAAGGTGTTTGAATAGCCTATAAAGGATTCACCACTCCTTGCGAGGAGATGTATACCCAAGGCCTCTCGTCGGATTGTTACTAAAGTCTTTGGCCAAAGCAATACATGTTTAGAGTAAGGTACTCTTCGATACATGTGGAGTAACTAGAATCCGTAGGACGAGGAAATGATACTTGGGCTAGGTGTGACGTAGTCAGCCTAGTGGGGACTGACACAATAGACCATGTCCTGAACCAAGTGGGTATAAGATGAGTGAAGGGAATGGGGCACGATTCATTCGAGCTACTGAAGGGTTTCAGAAATAGTTCTGGATCAACCGTTGATCTTTTCGGTTAATTGGGGATCATGATGTACTACTAGGTGCCACTCATGATTGTTCTATAATTAATGGTTAATTATAGACGGCCAACATAAACTGAGAACCTATTTGGTCACACGCACAACGAGTGTAATCCAAAGGATTTAAAACGAGCTTGAGAATGGGATTCTCAGACCGAGAGAAACTATGTTTGGTTGGACCAAACAAAAAGCGAGCATGAAATTGTTTCAGTCGCAATGGAAGCGTGGATGGGCCGTGTCTTATGAAGACATAATGGATGGACCAAAATGGTTTGGTTTTAATCCAATGGATGAGAATAAACCAAAGGGTTTGGTTTATATTAAACGAATGAACCAAAGGTTGGTTCGGTTCGTTTTAACTTAAAATAAACCATCATGGTTTGGTTTATTTTAACTTATCTTAATGGAGCGGGTTAACGGGCTTTATGGATATGATCCATTAACCATTAAGAGAATTAGTTCTCTATAAAATAGGGCTTAAACCCTAACCCTAAAACCTAATCAAGAGTTGCCGCCCAACAAGGAGTTGCCGCCCAACTTTGTGCTCCTTGCCACCCATTCTTGATTGGGCCGTCAAGACCCTTGCCGGCGTCCAAGCTCCAGCCGGTGAACCTCCGGCGACCCTCCGGTGATCCCCTAAAAGGGTCGGCATCAAGGTGAGCTTTTGTCTCCTTGTTTTGGCCGGCGCCTATCTCCTCCACCAAGCTGTCCAGTTTTCTGGACAGCTTCTTCTCCTCTCGTCGGAGCGTCATTTGGACGACGGTTAGTGCTCCGACAGCGGCTAACATACCGGGGATTTGATCTCCGGTAATCCTCTGAGGTGGAGGACGAAGGATTCATCAATCGGTTGACGAATACCTCTCCGGAGAAGCAAGTCTTGAGGACTTGTTTTAGGTCCAAATTTGGATTCGGATCGTGATCATCTCTCGATCACGTCGTCTTCAACACGAGGCTAGTAACCCGTACGAAGACGAAGCTCGTGGCTTGGCGAAGTCATCCCGAGGAGCTCGGCGTGGATACGGATATAGACGATTCTTACGAGGATCGTTCCGGTTGATGCCGTTCCCGCTACACGTCATACGGAAGGTATAACGTAGTTTAATTTCCTTTTATTGCAATTTTAATTTAAGGTTATGTCTACACTTGTTGTAATAGCATGCGTGTGTTGTGTGTGTTGTAATAAATAGGAGTATTTATTATTTTTATTGCTTCCGTTGTGCTCATGTTTACGAAACATGATCGAACACACACACGCCGCGGTGCCGGAAACCCAACAATGGTGGAGATTAAAAAGATGCTTGAGCCCAACTCTATAAATATAGGATTATGGCTTGGGCGACGACTTGATGGATGAGGATTAGGGTTTGCTTCCCTTGGGCGACAAGCAATCCTAGTTAGGTTAGGATTAGGAGTGGGCGGCTAGGGTTTGGGTGTTGGATGTGGGCGGCAACAAGAGGAGAAGGTCCTTTCTTCTTCTTCCTAAGGTGTTGCCGGCAACCTATCCTTCTTCCCTCTACTTTGGCCGGTGGTCAACCTATCCTTCTTCCCCTCTTCTTTGGCCGAAAATTAGGAGAGTTAGGGTTAGGGTTTTGGGCGGCTACAAGGTGAAGATTGTTTTTCTTTTTCTTCTCCAAGTGTTAGCCGGCGCCCATGCTCTCATGTTTCTCTTTTGGCTGGTTCCTATAGTCCATATTCTCATCCTTGGCCTATGTCAACATCGAGTCTATTGACTTGGTGGCCAGTTCTAGATAGGAAGAAGAGTTTTGTTTTATGATCTTCCTTTGTTCGGAGTGAACAAGGAAAAGAAGATTGGTGATCTAGGAGGCTTCGACTTTTGGAAGATCGTCGCCCACACGACGTCCAAAAAGAGGAAGGACATACAATAGAAGATCAAGAGGTATAACAAGAGGTATAATCTTGTTTATTTTGATTAGTGTTCTTTTGTATTATGTCTATAATTGTTTTCAATTATATGCATGTTGTATGTGGTTGTTAATTTTATTTATTTGGCTAATATAACTTGTACCCCGAACATAAACACAAAAGTCGGCGATCCGTACATCGTCTATTCCACGGCTATTCATAGAATAGAGGTTGGTTGCTTGAACAACAAGTTTGTTCAAGTTACTACTCTAATCGAATAACACAACGATGAAATGGTTGCATGGGTGATCCCTTTTGTCTAGGATTAAATTTTTTTTAATCCGGGGACATCGATGGGATCACCATGAATAAGCGACCGAGTTGAAGTGGGAAGCAAAGTTTCTCCACCTTCATGTGGAATAAGAGCTTCGGTTCCGAGCAAAAACCCTTCAATTGGTATCAGAGCCACATTTTCCAGTTTTGTTTGTTTAGGATTCGGTTACTTTTATGCACTTTTCATATATTATATGTGCCGGATAATAGTAGGATATGTGTAGGTTAACTCTTTGGTTGCAGGCATTGGATCCAACTATTAAGGCCATATGTGTGTATGTGATTGCATGTGTGTAAATGTATATTTTGTTGAATCCTCGGGGTTGACGAGTCTAGTATTTAATTTTTTGTAAATTAGATACGGCATTGTTTAGCCACTTTTTTATTTTAGTTTCCTTTCGATCTAGATTTCAAGTACACTCCCTCGTGGAGTATAGGATCGATGGATGTAAATTAAAATAGATTTTAGTCTCGGCTCGGATCTCCGGATGGCTCGTACATGGCGTAGGAGGAGCGGACGAGATGACGATACGATGAGAGACATATTGAAGACAAAAGCCATAATAGTCGGAAAATTTTTATTTTTCATATTTATTGCTTATTGTTTGATATGCATGTCGTAGGCTAGAAAATTCCTCAATTTTAAATTACTAAGTGGGGGAGGGATATTTTTATAAATTCCCACGGCCTCCATTACGATTTGACATGTGATGCAAACAAACTCGCGCGTCGGATCTGAGTGCCTTCCTCCCCATCGAATGAGTTTGTTTGTGGATCACAAGGTGAGATATGGTTATAGGAAATTATTTAGGAGCATGTGTACTTCCCCATTGGAAGGCAGATAACCCGAGATAATTTCCTTGGTATCGAGTAATGGTGAACACTTAGATGCAAATAGGAGTATCCTCCCCATCGGAGTCACTTCTTTTATTTGTAGGGCTGAAGAGAAACCAACTATTAAATTTATTTGTCAAAAAGTTAGGTTGATAAGATAGTAAAATTAATGGGTAAAACCTCCTCTTACAAATGTAGAATTCATATACATCCACACGATTGTGGCATTCGATATTCTTGATGTTTTGAGGTGTTGGTTGATTTTAAAATTTTATTGTTTGAGGAATCAATAATTTTTTGAAATCTAAAGTAATGATCTATATGATTCTTAGGTTTTTCAAAAATGACTTTCAGTCCACTTTCTATGATACTAAAGGAAAATAAACTTACTGTACAAAATTATGTTGATTGGAAAAAGGAATCTTGATATTGTCTCAACTACTGAGGAGTACAAGTATGTACTCTTCGAAGAGTGTCCTCCTAAGCCTGCGAATGAGATGGAAGTCCTTGGATGGATAAATAACGATATAACTCAGTTCGATATAATTCTCGATCTAGAAGGCAAGAATAGACAAGGTGAAGGTGGAGGCTCGGCAAGGTTTCTACTTCTAAGATGTTAGGGAAGAAGGTAATATATGAGAGATGTCCTAAGGCAATCGCCTTATGTATGAACCATTTATATGATAAATGAAGATTCACTATTTGAGTATACATGTTTTATGTATTTGATTGGATCTTAAACTCATTTACTGAATGCCCACGATACGATTCACAGCATGAGAGAATTTGTGATTGGATCACAACTAGTGAGTATCTCTACATGTGTAATTGTGATGTATCGGAATTATCCCTAGTCGATGAATTGATGGATTTGGACACCATCAATTTTGTCGAGACTAGCACGAGGTATACTCCTTGGTGTATCCAAGCAGCTGATTCTCACTGGCTGGAGACATAGTGATGTCCGGAGTTAATCGTGGATGCTAGTTATGGTAACTAGTTCATTGGAGTGACCGGTAGTAAGACTTCATATGGTTCTCTGCATATAGATATGTCAATGAAGTTATTACTGTGGCTTAAGTGCGATGTTACTTTGACTTGCGGTATTCAAGTCATCTTGATCATGGAGACTTATGCTTTGACATCTTAAGCAAACATCTCTAAGGAGATGTGGACCCGGGATGATTGGGTATAAGTCGAAGTGATCGAAAGTGTTTGAATAGCCTATAAAGGATTCACCACTCCTTGCGAGGAGATGTATACCCATGGCCTCTCGTCGGATTGTTACTAAAGTCTTTGGCCAAAGCATTACATGTTTAGAGTAAGGTACTCTTCGATACATGTGGAGTAACTAGAATCCGTAGGGCGAGGAAATGATACTTGGGCTAGGTGTGGCGTAGTCGACCTAGTGGGGTGACACTATAGACCATGTCTGAACCAAGTGGGTATAAGATGAGTGAAGGGAATGGGGCCGCGATTCATTCGAGCTCTTGAAGGGTTTGAAATAGTTACGGATCAGCAGTTGATCTTTTAGGTTAATTGGGGATCATGATGTACTACTAGGTGCCACTCATGATCATTCTATAATTAATGGTTAATTATAGGCGGCCAACATAAACCGAGAACCTATTTGGTCACGCTGCAACGAGTGTAATCCAAAGGATTTAAAGCGAGCTTGAGAATGGGATTCTCGAGAGAAGAAACTATGTTTGGTTGGACCAAACATAAGCGAGCATGAAATTGTTTTGATCGCAATGATAGGCGTGGATGGGCCGTGTCTTATGAAGACATAATGGATGGACCAAAATGGTTTGGTTCTAATCCAATGGATGAGAATAAACCAAAGGGTTTGGTTTATTTTAAGCGAATGAACCAAAAGTTGGTTGGTTCGTTTTAACTTAAAATAAACCATCATGGTTTGGTTTATTTTAACTTATCTTAATGGAGGCGGGTTAACGGGCTAATGGTTATGATCCAATAACCATTAAGAGAATTAGTTCTCTATATAAAGATGGCTTAAGGGATAATTAAGCCTAATCCAAAACCCTAGCCTCGCGCCACCTCCACCCCTTGGAGTTTTGGCGCCAACCAAAGGCTGCTGCAGCCCAGCTTGTGTGCTGCCGTCAAGTCCTTGCCGTCAAGCTTCAGCCGGTGATCCTCGGCGACCCTCCGGTGATCTCCTTGGGTTGGTGATAAGGTGAGCTTCCATCTTTCCTTGGCGGCCTCTATTCCTCCACCAAAAGCTGTCCAGTTTTCTGGACAGCTTGTTTCTTTGTTGTCGGAGCGTCGTTTGGGCGGCGGTTAGTGCTCCGACAGTGGCTAACTTACGAGGATTTGATCTCCGGTAATCCTCTGAGGTGGAGGCGAAGGATTCGTCAAGCGGTTGTGAATACCTCTCGGAGAAGCGAGTTTTGAGAACTTCGTTTTAGGATCGAATTTGGATTGGATCGTGATCATTCTCGATCACGTCGTCTTCAACACGAGGCTAGTAACCCGTCTGAAGGCGAAGCTCGTGACTTAAGCGAAGTCATCGAGGAGCTCGGCGTGGATACGGATAGAGCGATTCTTACGAGGATCGTTCGGTTGATGCCGTTCCGCTACCGTCATCTGAAGGTATAACGTAGATAAATTTCCTTTTATTGCAAATTTTAATTTACGGTTATGTCTACACTTGTTGTAATATGCATGCGTGTGTTGTGTGTGTTGTAATAAATATAGATTTATTATTTTTAATTGCTTCCGCTGTGTTCATGTTTACGAAACATGATCGAACACACACCTGCCTTGTATCGGAAACAACTTGATGGTATCAGAGCCCAGGTTGTGTTTCGACATAATCGTAAAAATGGTTTTGCGATAGTCATAATGTATTTCTGGAAATTTTCTAAATTTTGGAAATTTAGAAGTATTTATGGAAATTTTTCAATTTTGGAAAGTCTAGAAGTATTTATGGAAATCTTCCACTTTTGGAAAGTTGGAAGTATTTATGGAAATTGATATTTTCCATAAATAAAATATTTGATTAGATTCTGGAAATTTGTTTCCTAATTTAATCATGATTTGATTTGGGAAATCAAATCTTAAAATTTTTTATTTCCATAAGTAGTTTTAATGATTTAGGAAATTGGTTTCCTAAATAGATTTTCCTTCATCAAATAATTCCATGAATAAAATATGTGATTAGATTTGGAAATTTGTTTCCTAATTTAATTATGATTTGATTTGGAGAATCAAATCTTAAACATATTTTATTTCCATAAATAGTTATGACATATAAGGAAATTATATACATGACATAATTGTATGCCATGTAATTGCATTAGATGCATAACATTATGCCATGCGTGTCGTGACATGTAGATGTATGCCATGTATTCCATGCCATGTAGATAATAGTTATTTGCATGCAAAGAGGATGAGACATAAAAACCCTTAATCAATATTAAAGCCTACACCTTCCATTAATATGGTTAGAACCAGAGTTCTGTTTCTTGTTTGGGTTGTTGGACTCTCTCTCAAGCGGCTCGAACTTTGAATATGTTCAAACCATGGAATAGTTTAATACTAATATGGTAAGAGTCAGAGGTCAATCGTTAGCTTTGGTTGTTGGACTCTCTCCAAGCTGGGCTAATTGGTTGAATGCGCTCTAACCATATTAAAACTATGTCCTGATTAATGGGTTGGCTTTAACCTGGAGCATCGGCTTGTTGGACTCTCTCCAAGGTCGATGTAAAGGGAGGTGAAGTTGGGTGCTATGCATATGATGCATACTTGTTAATGTGTTAACAACCCGATGTATGTGTGAACATTCAATTAGTTGATAGCACATTGTGATAGTTGCATATACGTGATATGCAATCGGTTTAGTTGATACCTACCGTCGTAGTTATGAATGGCTTGTTGGACTCTCTCCAAGGTTGTTCATAACTATGATGGATATCAGCCCATTCGGAGATGGACCTACGATCTCCCGAAGTGATTTTGGGGTTTTTGAAATTCGAAAAATGAATGGGATTTATAAATGTATATTGATGCATTTTAAAATCATCTTTCTCATATATGCTCATTTTGTATTTCTAAGATTGATCATGATGTCTTTGAATTGCGTTCCATTTTGGATTGAATAAATTAGTAGGCGAGCTTCATGGGTGGCTTAGAAGCTTGAATTGTTCTCGAGTTGAAAAGCAAAGCTTGCAAATGTCCTCGCGCCTCTTCTTCCCGTCTAGTGACGATGCAACTCTGGACCAATTGTTGGCCTATCAGAAACATGTGAGTGATTCTGAACAAATGAGTTGCATCATGCTAGCCACGATGGAACCCAAGCTACGAAAGCAGCATGAGCATATGGATGCTCATATCGTAGTCCTTCGTCTTTGTGAGTTGGTTGATGAGCAAGTGAGATTCGAAAGGTTCGAAGTCTCAAAGCTCCTCTTCACCTCTGAGATGCTAGGAGGTTCATCTATGGTAATGCTCAATATGCTGAGGACTGTGGAGTCTTCTGAGAAGCATGAGCAGGGGACGGTGCTGTTAGTTGATTCCTCGAAGAAAGGTTCTAAGAGGAAGTCAAAGGAACAGCAGAAGGGAAAGAAGAGAAGGGCTAAGAAGGTAGAACTAGCACAAAAGGAAACTTGCCATCATTATGGCAAGGAGAGCCATTTGCGAAGAAAGTGCAAGATTTATCTTGAGTCCGTGAAGAAGGATAAGGCATCGGATGCCCCATCTTCTTCAGAAATCTTCTTTATTGATTGTCATTCTATTTCCTCAGACACTTGGGTATTCGATACTGGGTGTGGCTCACATATATGTAATGACATACATGGGCTAAGGAATAGAAGAAGACTCATCAAGGGGAGAGTCAAATTTACGTGTTGGGAATGGAGCAACGGTTGCTGCACTCGCCATCGAAACGTATTTGTTGGAACTCCCTGTAGGACTTGTCTTAGAACTGGACAATTGCTTTTATGTTCCTTCGTTGATAAAGAACATCATTTCTATTTCTTGTTTAAATAGAAATGGGTACCATTTGACTTTAAGTAACAATTGTTGTTACATAACTTTGAATGGAGTTCTTTATGGGACTAGAACTTTAAGCAATGGTATTTATACGTTGGACGTATCCAGTGACATTTGCAATATCGAAGCGAGCAACACGCGTGCTCGAAAGGATAATCAAATAGACTCCTATATGTGGCATTGTCGTCTTGGCCATATAAGCAAGAAACGCATGTCCGAATTACACCGATGTGGAATTCTGGAATCGTTTGAATTGGATTCATACGATACATGCGAATCATGCTTAAAAGGCAAGATGACTAAGTTACCTTTTACTGGAAAAGGTGAACGAGTGGGAGAGTTACTAGGTCTAATACATACCGATGTATGTGGACCTATGTCAACTCAAGCATTAGGAGGCTATAGCTACTTCATTACCTTCACCGATGATCACTCACGGTTTGGGTATGTGTTCTTGATGAAACACAAGTCTGAAGCCTTTGAAAGGTTCAAAGAATTCAGAAATGTAGTAGAGAAACAACATGACAAGAGTATTAAAATACTTCGATCGGATCGAGGTGGTGAATACTTAAGTCAAGAGTTTCTTGATTATCTAAGAGACAATGGCATATTGTCTCAATGGACTCTGCCCTATACACCACAGCATAATGGTGTATCTGAGAGGCGTAACCGGACCTTGTTGGACATGGTCAGGTCAATGATGAATCATGCAAATCTTCCCAAGTCCTTTTGGGGCTATGCACTTCAGACAGCTGTTTACTTGTTAAACAGAATGCCTACCAAGGTAGTCTCAACTACTCCATATGAGATATGGAATAGTAAGAAACCTCATGTATCTTACTTGAAGATATGGGGTTGTCCTGCTTATGTGAAGCGGACTGTATCAGACAAATTGGATGCTAAGTTTGATAAATGTCTATTTATTGGATACCCTAAGGAAACAAGGGGTTACCAATTCTATCATCATGTGGAACAAAAGGTGTTTGTTTCAAGGCATGCTGTGTTTCTAGAGAAAGAGTTTCTCTTGCAAGAAAACAGTGGGAGTGTCGTCGAGCTTGAGGAGGCTCGAGAGACTCAAATAGATATTGATGAGATACCTGGTGAAGCACAACAGTCGACAACTCACAGTGATGAGCAATTGGCTGGACCTATTGTAACACCACATCTTCATAGATCTGGTAGAACACGCAATATTCCTGAGAGATATGGATTTCTCGTAAGTGAATCGAACGACGTGTTACTCATTGATGATGAGGAGCCTACCAGTTATGAAGAAGTGCTGACAAGTTCAGAAAGGGATAAGTGGCTTGGTGCCATGAAGTCGGAAATGGATTCCATGTACGAAAACCAAGTTTGGAACTTGGTTGACCCACCTGAAGGCATAAAGCCTATAGGATGCAAGTGGGTTTTCAAGAAGAAAACCGACATGGATGGTAATGTGATTACCTATAAGGCTAGATTGGTGGCGAAAGGATATCGTCAAAAGCAAGGTGTTGATTATGACGAAACCTATTCGCCTGTAGCTATGCTTAAATCCATTCGGATGCTCCTGGCCATTGCGGCTCATTATGATTATGAGATATGGCAGATGGATGTGAAAACAGCTTTCCTTAATGGAAACTTGCTCGAGGACATGTATATGATACAGCCTGAGGGTTTCACATCGGTTGATAAAACCAAGGTATGCAAATTGCGACGGTCCATTTATGGATTGAAGCAAGCATCCAGGAGCTGGAATATCCGTTTTGATGAGACGATCAAAAAGTTTGATTTCTCACAAAATCCAGACGAACCTTGTGTGTACAAGAAGGTTAGTGGGAGTGCAGTCGTGTTCCTAGTATTGTATGTCGATGACATACTACTTATAGGAAACGATGTTTCAATCTTACAGTCAGTGAAGGTTTGGTTATCCAAGACATTCTCCATGAAAGACCTGGGAGAAGCAACCTACATCCTCGGGATTAAGATCTATAGAGATAGATCAAAACGGTTGCTTGGTCTTTCGCAGTCTACATATATAGACCGAGTGCTAAAGAGGTTTAGCATGTCGGAATCCAAGAAAGGTTTCCTACCCATCAGGCATGGGGTACACCTTTCAAAGTCTATGTGTCCGCGTATATAAGACGAGAGGATTTGCATGAGTAAGATTCCCTATGGATCCGCAATAGGATTTCTCATGTATGCTATGTTATGTACGAGGCCCGATGTATCGTATGCTCTGAGTGTCATGAGCAGGTACCAGTCTGATCCAAGAATGGATCATTGGGTGACTGTTAAGACGATCCTTAAGTACTTGAGAAGAACTAAGGATGTGTTCCTAATATATGGAGAAGGGTACATGGTGATACGTGGGTATACGGATGCCAGCTCCAGACAGACAAGGATGATTCCATGTCTCACCGAGTATGTATTCACCGAATGGAGGCGCAATAAGTTGGAAAGGTTCCAAGCTTGACACTATAGCGGATTCTCGCCACTAAGGCGTAATACATTGCGCCTGGAAGCAAAGAAAGGAAGCGGTTTGGATCAAGAAGTTCATCTCTGAACTTGATGTGGTCTCATCAATGATCCAAACATGTGCTTCGCCGCTATCATCTTATCAGAGAGATCATCAGTAGGAACGAAATACAAATCGAGAAAATTCCCACTGAAAGGAACTTAGCGGATCCCTTGACTAAGGCATTACCTCAAAATAAGTTTGAGGGTCATGTTAGAGCTTATGGTATTGGATACCGTAGCGATTGGCATTAGGCCAAGTGGGAGTCTGTTAGTAATATATGAGAGATGTCCTAAGGCAATCGCCTTATGTATGAACCATTTATATGATAAATGACGATTCACTATTTGAGTATACATGTTTCATGTATTTGATTGGATCTTAAACTCATTTACTGAATGTCCACGATACGATTCACAGCATGAGAGAATTTGTGATTGGATCACAAATAGTGAGTATCTCTACATGTGTAATTGTGATGTATCGGAATTATCCTAGTCGATGAATTGATGGATTTGGACACCATCAATTTCGCCGAGACTAGCACGAGGTATACTCCTTGGTGTATCCAAGCGGTGATTCTCAGGTGGAGACATAGTGATGTCCGGAGTTAATCGTGGATGCTAGTTATGGTAACTAGTTCATTGGAGTGACCAGCCGTAAGACTTCATATGGTTCTCTGCATATAAAGATATGTCAATGAAGTTCTTACTGTGGCTTAAGTGCGATGTTCCTTTGACTTGCGGTATTCAAGTCATCTTGATCATGGAGACTTATGCTTTGACATCTTAAGCAAACATCTCTAAGGAGATGTGGACCCGGGATGATTGGGTATAAGTCGAAGTGATTGAAGGTGTTTGAATAGCCTATAAAGGATTCACCACTCCTTGCGAGGAGATGTATACCCATGGCCTCTCGTCGGATTGTTACTAAAGTCTTTGGCCAAAGCATTACATGTTTAGAGTAAGGTACTCTTCGATACATGTGGAGTAACTAGAACTGTGAGGGACGAGGAAATGATACTTGGGCTAGGTGTGACGTAGTCAGCCTAGTGGGGACCGACACTATAGACCATGTCCTGAACCAAGTGGGTATAAGATGAGTGAAGGGAATGGGGCACGATTCATTCGAGCTACTGAACGGTTTCAGAAATAGTTCTGGATCAACCGTTGATCTTTTCGGTTAATTGGGGATCATGATGTACTACTAGGTGCCACTCATGATCATTCTATAATTAATGGTTAATTATAGACGGCCAACATAAACCGAGAACTTATTTGGTCACACGCACAACGAGTGTAATCCAAAGGATTTAAAACGAGCTTGAGAATGGGATTCTCAGACCGAGAGAAACTATGTTTGGTTGGACCAAACATAAAGCGAGCATGAAATTGTTTCAGTCGCAATGGAAGCGTGGATGGGCCGTGTCTTATGAAGACATAATGGATGGAGCAAAATGGTTTGGTTCTAATCCAATGGATGAGAATAAACCAAAGGGTTTTGTTTATTTTAAACGAATGAACCAAAAGTTGGTTCGGTTCGTTTTAACTTAAAATAAACCATCATGGTTTGGTTTATTTTAACTTATCCTAATGGAGCGGGTTAACGGGCCTAAAGGTTATGATCCAATAACCATTAAGAGAAGTAGTTCTCTATAAAAGAGGGCTTAAGGGATAATTAAGCCCTAATACCTCCACCCTTGGAGTTTTGCCCAAACTCTTGCCGCCCTTGTGTCTGCGTCAAGTCCTCCTTGCCGCGCCCAAGCTTCAGCCGGTGATCCTCCGGCCACCTCCGCGACCTCCGCGACCCTCCGTGATCTCCTTGGGGTTCGGTGATAAGGTGAGCTTCCATCTTTCCTTGGCCTCTATTCCTCCACCAAGCTGTCCAGTTTTCTGGACAGCTTGTTTCTTTGTTGTCGGAGCGTCGTTTGACGACGGTTAGTGCTCCGACAGCGGCTAACTTACGGGATTTGATCTCCGGTAATCCTCTGAGGTGGAGGACGGCGATTCGGCCAAACGGTTGACGAATACCTCTCCGGAGAAGCGAGTTTTGAGAACTCGTTTTAGGATCCGAATTTGGATTCGGATCGTGATCATCTCTCGATCACGTCGTCTTCAACACGAGGCTAGTAACCCGTACGAAGACGAAGCTCGTGACTTAGCGAAGTCATCCCGAGGAGCTCGGCGTGGATACGGATAGAGACGATTCTTAGGAGGATCGTTCCGGTTGATGCCGTTCCCGCTACACGTCATAAGAATGGTATAACGTAGATAAATTTCTTTTATTGCAAATTTTAATTTACGGTTATGTCTACACTTGTTGTAATATGCATGCGTGTGTTGTGTGTGTTGTAATAAATATAGATTTATTATTTTTAATTGCTTCCGCTGTGCTCATGTTTACGAAACATGATCGAACACACACACGCCGCGGTGCCGGAAGCCCAACAGAAGAAGGATTGTCCCAATCCAAAACAGAACAAAGGTATATCCTTTCGTCTAGTCGTTGAAACATAGTTAGCGGTATTATCTACCGGCACCTGGTGCATTGATACGATAGCCTCTGATATGTCTGCAATACTTTGCAGGGGTTCCAGGAAACCCGACGATGAGTTGAGGGAGAGATTACCGTTTACTTGGGCAATGCCACGAAGGTGGCGACTATTGCAGTGGGAGATGTTTTATTTATCTTTTGAGAAAAATAGAGTTTTGGTTCTTAAGAATTGCTTTTATGTACCTTTATTTAAAAATAATTTGATTTCGGTTTCTAAATTATTTATGGATAGATAATCTATTTCTTTTAATGACAGAGTTGTTATAAAAAGAAATAGGGAGATTATCTGTTTTGGTACATTGATCGAAAATTTATATATACTTGAACCAAAAGCTCTCACAATGCAAATAGAAGTTAATAACTCATCTTCTAATTCCAATGAGAGAAAAGAACCTTCGACGATGAACCAAACATATCGCTGGCATCTTAGGCTTGGTCATATTAACCTGAGCAGAATTCAAAGGTTGATAGCTGATGGACCTCTGGGTGTATTAGTGGTGGAAGATTTCCCAACCTACGAATCTTGCTTGGAGGGTAAAATGACCAAGAGGCCTTTTAAGGCCAAGGGGTATAGATCCAAATATGTGTTGGAATTTGTTCATTCTGATTTGTATGGTCATGTGTCTATCTAGGCAAGAGGTGGTTTTGAATATTTCATCTCTTTCATAGACGATTATTCAAGATATGGATGACACTACGATCTGATCGTGGTGGAGAGTACCTCTTGGGAGAGTTTAGAAATTACTTATCAGAGGCTGGGATTCAATTCCAAATGTATGCACCTGACACACCCCAGCAGAATGGTGTAGCAGAACGAAGCAATAGGTCTCTTATGGAGATGGTTAGATCGATGATGAGTTATTCTAAGTTGCCAGATTCATTTTGGGGATATGCTCTAGAAACGGCGGTGTACATTCTGAACTTGGTTCCATATAAATCAGTGCCTTCAACTCCCACAGAATGGTGGACTGGGCGAAAGCCTAGTCTAAGACATATTCGGATATGGGGGAGTCCAGCACATGTGCTGAAGGCAGATGCTGGTAAGTTGGAACCTCGTACAGAAGTATGAATGTTCGTTGACTATTCTAGAGGAACGAAAGGTGGTTTGTTTTATAGTCCTAGAGATCAGAGGGTGATCATTAGCACAAACGCCAGATTGTTAGAGGGAGACTATGTGATGAACCACAAGCCCATGAGTAAGATTGTTCTGGAGGAAATAAAAGGAGAAGTCACTTCTTCAGTACCACCAATACAAGAGGATATACCACAAGTCACTGCACCGCGTGTCACAGAGCATACACAGGTGATACCTCGTCGTAGTGGGAGGGTTGTGAGTCAGCCTGATAGATTCATGTTCTTGGGAGAATCTTCTGATTTGGTCCCTGGCGAACATTAACCTGATCCCTGGACATATGACGAGGCAATCCAAGATAAAGATGCAGTATCTTGGCAAAGTGCAAGGAATACTGAGATTGAATCTATGGATTCAAATCAGGTCTGGGAGCTAGTAGAAGCACCCGATGGTGTAAAAACCATTGGATGAAAGTGGATCTACAAAGGAAAGAGAGGAATAGATGGGAAGGTTGAGACCTTCAAAGTGAGGCTTGTTGCGAAGGGGTATACTCAGAAAGAGGGTGTCGATTATGAGGAGACCTTTTCGCCAGTGGTCATACTTAAGTCTATCTGGATTCTCTTATGCATTGCAGCTCATATGGATTATGAGGTGTGGCAGATGGATGTCAAGACAGCTTTCCTTAATGGAAGTCTTGAGGAAAACAATTATATGAAGCGACCAGAGGGATTCATTACAAAGGGTAAAGAGCATCTTGTATGTAAGCTTAATCAGTTCATTTATGGATTGAAGCAAGCTTCGAGGTCTTGGAACATCCGATTTGATGAAGTAATCCAGTCTTATGGATTTATTCAAAGTCAGGATGAGTATTGTGTATACAAGAGATGTGACGGAAATGTAGTGGTATTTCTTGTACTATACGTAGATGACATTTTGTTAATTAGCAACAATGTCAAGGTGTTATCTAACGTAAGGGTATGGTTGTCCAAACAGTTTGATATGAAGGACTTGGGAGAAGTGGGACACATCCTTTGGATCAAGGTTATAAGGGATCACAGGAAAAGGATGTTGTGCTTATCTCAAGCTTCATACATAGACACCATTATAGATCGTTATAGCATGCAAAACTCGAAGAAAGGTTTTCTACCTTTCAGGCATGGAGTTCCTTTATCTAAGGAGATGTGTCCTAGATCATCTGAGGAGATAGAGGAGATGAAGGCGGTTCCTTATGCTTCGGCGGTAGGAAGCCTCATGTATGCGATGCTATGTACGAGACCAGATATCAGCTTTACCGTGGGAATGGTCAGCAGATATCAGAGTAATCCAGGACAAGGACATTGGACTGTGGTAAAACATATATTGAAGTACTGAGAAGGACTAAGGATTATATGCTAGTTTACCAGGCAAACCAATTACTCCCTGCGGGTTATACAGATTCCAACTTCCAATCAGATAGGGATGATAGTAAGTCTACCTCAGGTTTTGTGTTTACTTTGGGAGGTGGAGCCATTGTATGGAGGAGTGTCAAGCAGAAATACGTGGCGGACTCCACCATGGAAGCTGAGTATGTGGCAGCCTTTGAGGCGGCCAAAGAAGTTTTATGGTTCAGGAACGTTCTGATGGACTTGGATGTGATTCCTAGTTTGCCCAGAACTATCACAATTTATTGTGATACTAGTGGTGCAGTTGCAAACTCGAAGGAACCACGAGTCTTTAAGGCAAGTAAACACATAGAGCGCAAGTACCACCTGATATGAGAAATCGTAAAGATAGAAGGTGCTATCGCCTAGATTGCATCAGAGGATACCCTAGTAGATCCTTTCACTAAGGCCTTTCTGGCAAGAGCTTTCGATAGGCATGTGGAGGGAATGGGAATCAGATATATGGTAGTTTGTGGACAGCATAGTCTTTTAGTATAAGTGGGAGATTGTTGGGATGTATACTGAAAAGTCTATCTTTTGTATGAACATCTTTATTTTTGAAACAAGAACCTCCTGATCATTGTATGCATATTTATGGTTATGCATATTCTCCAATACATTACATTGTAGATAACATGGTATGGGGTGTCACATGGGAGATCATGTTATCGGCTCCTTGTAAAGTATAAGTAAAGGCTCACAACCGAGATGGCTTTGGATAAACCATTGGTATTGTTGTAGTGTGATTTGGTATTGGTTTGTCTTGACCATAGAATCACACTAGTGCACTTTGTGTGTCTTGAGCAGGACCGATTTAGAGGTAATTCGATTTATTGCTGACTACATAATCGAATCGGACCTCAAATATTATATTGTACATGCTCTTAATCCCGATATAATAACGGGAACATATACTTAGTATTGATTTCTTTGATTTACCAATGGACGAGATTTATAGATTAAATTGATAGGCTCGGTAAGTTGGGAAATGATATTATTTATATGTTGTACCGTTGATTATAGGTGGAAATCGTGTCCTATATATTAGGATGATGATATCCCCTTGAGGAGCTCATAATGTTCATCATGTAAACCCTGCAAGTGGACTTGGTCAGGCATGATGAAAAGGTTGAGTGGTACTACTCATGGAGTTAGATGTTGATTAATTAATGTTCAGTAAATTAATTAATCGACGGACATTCGAGATCTTAAAAATGGAGAGAATATGTACAAATAATATATGGAGCCCATATTAATTTATGGGGGTTGGTGAGGTAGATCAATGATGACCCTCTAGTGGAATGGATTATCATTAATGGATCGGACTTTATGTGGGCTTGATCAATTGGGTGGCCAAGATCCAACTCCTCCTCATGGTTTCTATTGTAGCCTATTAAAACCTCATGAAGCTTAGATCCAATGGATTAAAACAAAACTCTAGATCCAAAGGTAGAGATTAAATCTCTAAATCCAATGGTTGAGATTAAATCTCTATATTCGATGGTTGAGATTAAATCCCTAGAACCAATGGTGGAGATTAAAAAGAGGCTTGAGCCCAACTCTATAAATATAGGATTATGGCTTGGGTGGCAACTTAATGGATGAGGATTAGGGTTTGCTTCCCTTGGGCGGCAAGAAATCCTAGTTAGGATAGGATTAGGAGTGGGCGGCTAGGGTTTGGGTGTTGGATGTGGGCGGCAACAAGAGGAGAAGGTCCTTTCTTCTTCTTCCTAAGGTGTTGCCAGCAACCTATCCTTCTTCCCTCTACTTTGGCCGGTGCTCAACCTATCCTTCTTCCCCTCCTCTTTGGCCGATAATTAGGAGAGGTAGGGTTAGGGTTATGGGCGGCTACAAGGTGAAGATTGTTTTTCTTTTTCTTCTCCAAGTGTTGGTCGGCGCCCTTGCTCTCATTGTTTCTCTTTTGGCCGGTTCCTATACTCCATGTTATCTTCCTTGGCCAGCGGCAACATCGAATCTATTGACTTTGTGGCCGGTTCTAGATAGGAAGAAGAGTTTTGTTTTATGATCTTCCTTTGTTCGGAGTGAACAAGGAAAGGAATATTGGTGATCTAGGAGGCTTCGACTTTTGGAAGATCGTCGCCCATACGACGTCCAAAAGGAGGAAGGACATACAATAGAAAATCAAGAGGTATAACAAGAGGTATAATCTTGTTTATTTTGATTAGTGTTCTTTTGTATTATGTCTATAATTGTTTTCAATTATATGCATGTTGTATTTGGTTGTTTATTTTATGTATGTGGCTAATATAACTTGGACCCCGAACATAAACACAAAAGTCGGATATCTCTACATCATCTATTCCGAGGCTATTCGTAGAATAGAGGTTGGTTGCTTGAACAACAAGTTTGTTCAAGTGACTACTCTAATCGAATAACACGACGATGAAATGGTTGCTTGGGTGATCCCTTTTGTCTAGGATTAATTTTTTTTTAATCCGGGGACATCGATGGGATCACCATGAACAAGCGACCGAGTTGAAGTGGGAAGCAAAGTTTCTCCACCTTCATGTGGAATACGAGCTTCGGTTCCGGGCAAAAACCCTTCAATTGCTATCAGAGCCACATTTTCCGGTTTTGTGTGTTTAGGATTCGGTTACTTTTATGCACTTTTCATATATTATATGTGCCGGATAAGCGTAGGTTAACTCTTTGGTTGCAGGCATTGGATCCAACTATTATGGCCATATGTGTGTATGTGATTGCATGTGTGTAAATGTATATTTTGTTGAATCCTCGGGGTTGACGAGGTTAGTATTTAATTGTTTGTAAATTAGATACGGCATTGTTTAGCCACTTTTTTTATTTTAGTTTACTTTCGATCTAGATTTCATGTACACTCCCTCGTGGAGTGTAACGCCCGCCCTTATCTGCTCTCAGGGCGGCGCTACTTTACTGTTTTTTTTAACATGTTATCATAACTTAAATCTTCTTTTGCACATGCGTCACATATCATATTCATAATCAGCATGTTAACATATCTTGTCACATTTCTAACTGTTGGGTTTCCGGCACCGCGGCGTGTGTGTGTTCGATCATGTTTCGTAAACATGAGCACAGCGGAAGCAATAAAAATAATAAATACTCCTATTTATTACAACACACACAACACACGCATGCTATTACAACAAGTGTAGACATAGTAAATTAAAATTGCAATAAAGGAAATTAAACTACGTTATACCTTCCGTATGGCGTGTAGCGAAACGGCATCAGCGGAGCGATCCTTGTAGAATCTTCTCTATCAGTATCCACGCCGAGCTGATCGGGATGACTTCGCTAAGTCACGACCGTCTTAAATGCGGGTTACTAGCCTCGTGTTGAAGACGACGTGATCGAGAGATGATCACGATCCGAATCCAAATTCGGATCCTAAAACGAGTTCTCAAAACTCGCTTCTCCGGAGAGGTATTCGTCAACCGTTTAGCAGAATCCTTCATCCTCCACCTCAGAGGATTACGGAGATCAAATCCCGGTATGTTAGCCTGTCGGGCACTAAGTCGTCAAGCGGCGCTCCGGCGGAAGGAGAGAAGCTATCGAAAACTGGACAGCTTGGTGGAGGAGTAAGCGCCCGGCCAAAACAAGGAGGAAAAGCCTCACCTTGATGCCAAACCTATAGGAGATCAGGAGTCGCCGTGAGAGCTAAACGGCGGCACAATCAAAATTTGGTGCGCAAGGAGGTTGTGCGGCACAACCAGGTTAGTGGTAACTCCTTGGAGGCTAGGGTTTTGATTTTGGATTAGGGTTTAACAATCCCTTAAGCCCTCTTTATAGAGAACTAATTCTCTTAATGGTTAATGGATCATATCCATAAAGCCCGTTAACCCGCTCCATTAAGGATAAGTTAAAATAAACCAAACCATGATGGTTTATTTTAAGTTAAAACGAACCGAACCAACCTTTGGTTCATTCGTTTAATATAAACCAAACCCTTTGGTTTATTCTCATCCATTGGATTAGAACCAAACCATTTTGGTCCATCCATTATGTCTTCATAAGACACGACCCATCCACGCTTCCATTGCGACTGAAACAATTTCATGCTCGCTTTATGTTTGGTCCAACCAAACATAGTTTCTCTCGGTCTGAGAATCCCATTCTCAAGCTCGTTTTAAATCCTTTGGATTACGCTCGCAGCGGTGACCAAATAGGTTCTCGGTTTATGTTGGCCGCCTATAATTAACCATTAATTATAGAACGATCATGAGTGGCACCTAGTAGTACATCATGATCCCCAATTAACAAAAAGATCAACGGTTGATCCGTAACTATTTCAAACCCTTCAAGAGCTCTCGAATGAATCGTGCCCCATTCCTTCACTCATCTTATACCCACTTGGTTCGTGACATGGTCTATTGTGTCCCTCACTAGGTCGACTCACGCCACACCTAGCCCAAGTATCATTTCCTCGTCCTACTGATTCTAGTTACTCCACATGTATCAAGAGTACCTTACTCTAAACATGTAATGCTTTGGCCAAAGACTTTAGTAACAATCCGACGAGAGGCCATGGGTATACATCTCCTCGCAAGGAGTGGTGAATCCTTTATAGGCTATTCAAACACCTTCGATCACTGACTTATACCCAATCATCCGGGTCCACATCTCCTTAGAGATGTTTGCTTAAGATGTCAAAGCATAAGTCTCCATGATCAAGATGACTTGAATACCGCAAGTCAAAGGAACATCGCACTTAAGCCACAAAGAAGAACTTCATTGACATATCTATATATGCAGAGAACCATATGAAGTCTTACTACTGGTCACTCCAATGAACTAGTTACCATAACTAGCATCCACGATTAACTCCGACATCACTATGTCTCCACCAAGGAGAATCACCGCTTGGATACACCAAGGAGTATACCGTGCTAGTCTCAGAATCGATGGTGTCCAAATCCATCAATTCATCGACTAGGATAATTCCGATACATCACAATTACACATGTAGAGATACTCTAGTTGTGATCCAATCACAAATTCTCTCATGCCGTGAATCGATCGTGGACATTCAAGAAATGAGTTTAAGATCCAATCAAATACATAAAACATGTATACTCAAATAGTGAATCTTCATTTATCATATAAATGGTTCATACATAAGGCGCATTGCCTTAGGACATCTCTCATATATTACTAACAGACTACTTGGCCTAATGCCAATCGCTACTAGATCCAATACCATAAGCTCTAACATGACCTCAAACTTACTTTGAGGTAATGCTTTAGTCAAAGGATCCGCTAAGTTCCTTTCAAAGGGGAATTTTCTCGATTTGTATTTCGTCTCTACTGATCTCTCCGATAAGATGATAGCGGCGAATACATGTTTGGATCATTGATGAGACAACATCAAGTTCGTAGAGATGAACTTCTTGATCCAAACCGCTTCCTTGCGCCCAAAGCCGCAATGTATTCTCGCCTAGTGCAGAATCCGCTATAGTGTCAAGCTTGGAACCTTTCCAACTTATTGCGCCTCCATTCTAGGTGAATACATACCTGCACTAAGACATGGAATCATCCTTGCGTCTCGATCGCATCCGTATACCCACGTATCACCATGTACCCTTCTCCATATATTAGGAACACATCCTTAGTTCTTCTTAAGTACTTAAGGATCGCCTTAATAGTCACCCCAATGATCCATTCCTCGATCGGATCGTATCCGCCGTGACACTCGTGAGCATACGATACATCGGGCCTCGTGACATAACATAGCATACATGATAGATCCTATGGATGCATAGGGAATCTTACTCATGCAAATCCTCTCGCCTTCTCGGCGCTGACACATAGACTTCGAAAGGTGTACCCCATGCCCGATGGGCGTATAACCTTTCTTGGATTCCGACATGCTAAACCTCTTTAGCACTCGGCCTATATATGTAGATCGCGAAAGACCAAGCAACCGCTTCGATCTATCTCTATAGATCTTAATCCCAAGGATGTAGGTTGCTTCTCCCGTGTCTTTCATGGAGAATGTCTTGGATAACCAAACCTTAATCGATCAGTAAGATTGACACATCGCTTTCCTATAAGTAATATGTCATCGACATACAATACTAGGAACACGATCGCACTCCCACTAACCTTCTTGTACACACAAGGTCTGGCTCGATTTTGTGAGAAATCAAACTTTTGATCGCTCATCAAAACGGATATTCCAGCTCCTGGATGCTTGCTTCAATCCATAAATGGATTGTCGCAATTTGCATACCTTGGTTTTATCAACCGATGTGAAACCCTCAGGCTGTATCAGATACACGTCCTCGAGCAGGTTTCCATTAAGGAAAGCTGTTTTCACATCCATCTGCCATATCTCATAATCATAATGAGCCGCTATGGCCAGGAGCATCCGAATGGATTTAAGCATAGCTACAAAGTAATAGGTTTCGGCCATAATCAACACCTTGCTTTTGACGCATATCCTTTCGCCACCAATCTAGCCTTATAGGTAATCACATTACCATCCATGTCGGTTTTCTTCTTGAAAACCCACTTGCACCCTATAGGCTTTATGCCTTCAGTGGGTCAACCAAGTTCCAAACTTGGTTTTCACATGGAATCCATTTCCGACTTCATGGCACCAAGCCACTTATCCCTTTCTCAACTTGTCAAGACTTCTTCATAACTGTAGGCTCTCATCATCAATGAGTAACACGCTCGATTCACTTACGAGAAATCCATATCTCTCAGTGAATATCATGTGTTCTACCGTGATCTACGAAGATGTGGTGTTACAATAGGTCCAAATTGATTGCTCATCACTATGAGTTGTCCCGTCAGGTGCTTCACTGTATCTCATCAATGTCTATTTGAGTCTCTCGAGCCTCCTCAAGCTCGACGACACTCCCAATCGCTTTCTTGCAAGAGAAACTCTTTCTCTAGAAACACAAAGATGCCTCAAACAAACACCTTTGTTCCACAGATGATAGAATTGGTAACCCCTTGTTTCCTTAGGGTATCCAATAAATAGACATTTATCGACTTAGCATCTACAAATTGGCTTCACATAAGCAGATAACCCCATATCTTCAAGTAAGATACATGAGGTTTCTTACCATTCCATATCTCATATGGAGTAGTTGAGACTACCTGTAGGCATTCCGCTTAACAAGTAAACAAAGCTCAAGTGCATAACCCCCAAAAGGACTTGGGAAGAGTCGCATGATTCATCATTGACCGACCATGTCCAACAAGGTCCTACGCCTCGTGATACACCATTATGTCCGTGGTGTATAGGGCGGAGTCCATTGAGACAATATGCCATTGTCTCTTAGATAATCAAGAAACTCTTGACTTAAGTATTCACCACCTCGATCCGATCAAGTATTTTAATACTTTGTCATGTTGTTTCTACTTCATTTCTGAATTCTTTGAACCTTTCAAAGGCTTCGACTTGTGTTTCATCAAGAACACATACCCAAACCGTGAGTGATCATCCATGAAGGTAATGAAGTAGCTATAGCCTCCTAATGCGCTTGAGTTGACATAGGTCCACATACATCAAGCATGTACTTAGACCTAGTAACTCTCCCACTGCTCACCTTTCCAAAGAAAGGTAACTTAGTCATCTTGCCTTTAAGCATGATTCGCATGTATCGATGAATCCAATTCAAACGATTCCAGAATTCCACATCGTGTAATTCTGACATGCGCTTCTTGCTTATATGGCCAAGACGACAATGCCACATATAGGAGTCTATGTGATTATCCTTTCGAGCACGCTGTTGCTCGCTTCGATATTGAAAATGTCACCGATACGCCCAACGATAAATGCCATTACTCAAAGTTCCAGCCCATAAAGTACGCCATTCAAAGTTATATAACAACAATTGTTACTAAACGTTAAATGGAAACCATTTCTATTTAAGGTGAAATAGAAACAATGTTCTTTATTAGAGAAGGAACATAATAGCAATTGTCCAGCCAAGACTAGTCCACTAGGAGCTTCAAAGAAATAAGCACGCAAAGAACCTTTGCTCCATCGCTAACTCGCAAATTCAATTTCTTGAAATTTGACTCCTCCGACAAGTCTTCTTCTATTCCTTAGCCTGTATGTCATTACATATATGTGAGCTACACCCAGATCCAATACCCAAGTGTCTAAGGAAATAGAATGACAATCAATAACGAAGATACAAGAGGATGGGGCATCGGATGCCTTCTTCTTCTTCATGGACTCAAGATAAATCTTGCTTCTTCGCTGGCCTTCCTTGCATGTTGATGGCAAGTGCCCTTTCTGTTCCGCTTTCTTCTTTGCCTTTTCTTTCCTTTCTTGTCTTTTGCCTTCCTCTTAGAACCTTTCTTTGAGGAATCAACTAATGAACCGCCTTCTCCTCATGCTTCATGAAGGCTCCACAGCCTCATATTGAGGAGCTCGGGAATGGTGGATTCCAATTTGTTCATCCGATAGTTCATCACAAATTGCGAGAAACTCTTGGGCAAACAATGCAGAATTAAGTCAATACTTAACTCATGATCCATCACAAAACCGAGGGTAGCCGCCGATGTACCTGCTCATCTTTAGCACAAAGCATACTATGACGAACCTTCTTGCATCTTCGTGGTGAAGAGGAGCCTAGAGACCTCGAACCTTTCGGATCTCGCTTGCTCATCGAAAAACTCATGAAGATGGAAGACCATAGTGTTAGCATCCATATGCTCATCCGCTCGCAGCTGTGTACCATCGCCGCTAGCATGATGCAACTCGCCAGCTCAGAATCTGCCACATGCTTCTGATAGACCAACATTTGGTCTGGAGTTGCATCGCCCTTAGACGGCCAGAAGAGGCTCTTCAAGGACATATGCAAGCTTTTCCGCCTTGAGAACAATTCTCAGGTTTCTAAGCCAGTCCAGGAAGTTAGGCCCAGTCAATTTGTTCGAATCCAAAATAGTGCGCAAATTCAAAGACGTCATGATCAATTTATTGACCTAGAAATACAAAACGAGCATATATGAGAAAATGATTTTAAAATGCATCAATATACATTTATAAATCCCATTCATTTTTCGAATTCAAAAACCCCAAAATCACTTCTGGAGATCGTAGGTCCATCTCCGAATGGGCTGATATCCATCATAGTTATGAACAACCTTGGAGAGAGTCCAACAAGCCATTCATAACTACGACGGTAGGTATCATCTATACCGATTGCATATCCCGTATATGCAACTATCACAATGTGCTATCAACTAATTGAATGTTCACACATACATCGGGTTGTTAACACATTAACAAGTATGCATCATATGCATAGCACCCAACTTCACCTCCCTTTACATCGACCTTTGAGAGAGTCCAACAAACCGATGCTCCAGGTTAAAGCCAACCCATTAATCAGGACATAGTTTTAATATGGTTAGAGCGCATTCAACCAATTAGCCCAGCTTGGAGAGAGTCCAACAACCAAAGCTAACGATTGACCTCTGACTCTTACCATATTAGTATTAAACTATTCCATGGTTTGAACATGGGCTTGGAGAGAGTCCAACAACCCAAACAAGAAACAGAACTCTGGTTCTAACCATATTAATGGAAGGTGTAGGCTTTAATATTGATTAAGGGTTTTTATGTCTCATCCTCTTTGCATGCAAATAACTATTATCTACATGGCATGGCATACATGGCATACATCTACATGTCACGACACGCATGACATAATGTTATGCATCTAATGCAATTACATGGCATACAATTATGTCATGTCTATATTTCCTTATATGTCATAACTATTTATGGAAATAAAATATGTTTAAGATTTGATTCTCCAAATCAAATCATAATTAAATTAGGAAATAAATTTCCAAATCTAATCACATATTTTATTCATGGAATTATTTGATTAAGGAAAATCTATTTAGGAAACCAATTTCCTAAATCATTAAAACTACTTATGGAAATAAAATATTTTAAGATTTGATTTCCCAAATCAAATCATGATTAAATTAGGAAACAAATTTCCAGAATCTAATCAAATATTTTATTTATGGAAAGTATAAATTTCCATAAATACTTCCAACTTTCCAAAAGTGGAAGATTTCCATAAATACTTCTAGACTTTCCAAAATTGAAAAATTTCCATAAATACTTCTAAATTTCCAAAATTTAGAAAATTTCTAGAAATACATTATGACTATCGCAAAACCATTTTACGATTATGTCGAAACACAACCTGGGCTCTGATACCACTGTTGGGTTTCCGGCACCGCGGCGTGTGTGTGTTCGATCATGTTTCGTAAACATGAGCACAGCGGAAGCAATAAAAATAATAAATACTCCTATTTATTACAACACACACAACACACGCATACTATTACAACAAGTGTAGACATAACCGTAAATTAAAATTGCAATAAAAGGAAATTAAACTACGTTATACCTTCCGTATGACGTGTAGCGGGAACGGCATCAACCGGAACGATCCTCGTAAGAATCGTCTCTATCCGTATCCACGCCGAGCTCCTCGGGATGACTTCGCTAAGTCACGAGCTTCGTCTTCGTACGGGTTACTAGCCTCGTGTTGAAGACGACGTGATCGAGAGATGATCACGATCCGAATCCAAATTCGGATCCAAAACGAGTTCTCAAAACTCGCTTCTCCGGAGAGGTATTCGTCAACCGTTTGACGAATCCTTCGTCCTCCACCTCAGAGGATTACCGGAGATCAAATCCCCGGTATGTTAGCCGCTGTCGGAGCACTAACCGTCGTCCAAATGACGCTCCGACGAGAGGAGGAGAAGCTGTCCAGAAAACTGGACAGCTTGGTGGAGGAGTAGGCGCCGGCCAAAACAAGGAGAGAAAAGCGTTACCTTGATGCCAAACCTATAGGAGATCACCGGAGGGTCGCCGGAGGTTCACCGGCTGAAGCTTGGTCGCCGGCAAGGAGCTAGACGGCAGCACAATCAAGCTGGGCGGCAAGGAGGTTGGGCGGCACAACCGGGTTGGGCGTCATCTCATTGGAGGCTAGGGTTTTGATTTTGGATTAGGGTTTATCAATCGCTTAAGCCCTATTTTATAGAGAACTAATTCTCTTAATGGTTAATGGATCATATCCATAAAGCCCGTGAACCCGCTCCATTAAGATAAGTTAAAATAAACCAAACCATGATGGTTTATTTTAAGTTAAAACGAACCGAACCAACCTTTGGTTCATTCGTTTAATATAAACCAAACCCTTTGGTTTATTCTCATCCATTGGAATAGAACCAAACCATTTTGGTCCATCCATTATGTCTTCATAAGACACGGCCCATCCACGCTTCCATTGCGACTGAAACAATTTCATGCTCGCTTTATGTTTGGTCCAACCAAACATAGTTTCTCTCGGTCCCGAGAATCCTATTCTCAAGCTGTTTTAAATCCTTTGGTTTTCACTCGTTGTGCGTGTGACCAAATAGGTTCTCGGTTTATGTTGGCCGTCTATAATTAACCATTAATTATAGAACGATCATGAGTGGCACCTAGTAGTACATCATGATCCCCAATTAACAGAAAAGATCAACGGTTGATCGAACTATTTCAAACCCTTCAAGAGCTCGAATGAATCGTGCCCCATTCCCTTCACTCATCTTATACCCACTTGGTTCAGTGACATGGTCTATTGTGTCACCCCACTAGGCCGACTCACGCCACACCTAGCCCAAGTATCATTTCCTCGTCCACTGATTCTAGTTACTCCACATGTATCGAAGAGTACCTTACTCTAAACATGTAATGCTTTGGCCAAAGACTTTAGTAACAATCCGACGAGAGGCCATGGGTATACATCTCCTCGCAAGGAGTGGTGAATCCTTTATAGGCTATTCAAACACCTTCGATCACTTCGACTTATACCCAATCATCCCGGGTCCACATCTCCTTAGAGATGTTTGCTTAAGATGTCAAAGCATAAGTCTCCATAATCAAGATGACTTGAATACCGCAAGTCAAAGGAACATCGCACTTAAGCCACAGTAAGAACTTCATTGACATATCTATATATGCAGAGAACCATATGAAGTCTTACGGCTGGTCACTCCAATGAACTAGTTACCATAACTAGCATCCACGATTAACTCCGGACATCACTATGTCTCCAGCCAGTGAGAATCAGCTGCTTGGATACACCAAGGAGTATACCTCGTGCTAGTCTCAACAGAATTGATGGTGTCCAGATCCATCAATTCATCAACTAGGGATAATTCCGATACATCACAATTACACATGTAGAGATACTCATTAGTTGTGATCCAATCACAAATTCTCTCATGTTGTGAATCGTATCGTGGACATTCAGTAAATGAGTTTAAGATCCAATCAAATACATAAAACATGTATACTCAAATAGTGAATCTTCATTTATCATATAAATGGTTCATACATAAGGCGATTGCCTTAGGACATCTCTCATATATTACTAACACTAACTTGCATAACATAAAGAGTCATTCATCAGTTCTTAAGTAATTGAACAGTAACATAAATAAGCATCATCCAACGTGATACTAAGGATTCATAAGTCTTATAAGCGGAAGCAAAGTCTTAAGTGGTTCATTGTGCATGTAATATAAGCAGATAGTAACAGGGTCTTTCTCCACCATGCCACTATCACACACACTTGGCCCTTCCTGCTACTTCCTCTAGTTCAGGTTTCCTTTATCTGCAGTATACGGACAACATAAACTATAAGCATATAGCTTAGTAAGATTCTTGCCTACTCACAAAAGCCACAAACTTCATCAAGCAATTAGAAACATGAGCATACTAGCATAAATAGCCTAAGTGTTTCATAGCAACACTAATCAACAACATACCCACGTAATAAAAACCTAAGCATGGCATAGAGATTACAACAGCATGTTAAGCATAATTAAATCTAAGCAGGGCATAATTTAACATAAGCATTCATAACATTGTAAATCTTAGACATGCATAAAGTACATAATCACAAATATTCTTAACTCAACTATAAGCATCATAACTTCATAAAATCTAACATGTATAAAGGACAAGTTCATAAGCATTCATAACATAAGTATCCGTAACATCATAAATCTTAAACATGCATAAAGTCCGTAGTCACAAATATTCTTAACTCAACTATAAGCATCATAACTTCATAAAATCTAACATGCATAAAGGACAAGTTCATAAGCATTCATAACATAAGTATCCGTAACATCATAAATCTTAAACATGCATAAAGTCCTATAGTCACAAATATTCTTAACTCAACTATAAGCATAACGTCATAAAATCTATCATGCATAAAGGACATAATCATAAGCATTTTTAAACTTAACCATAAGCATTCATAGACTTTAACATAAGCATGCACAATTTCATAAAAGTCTTTTCTTTTCAAAACATATACATATAGATACTTCAACATAATCATAACTTGCTTGGGGCCCTGTGTTAAGTACCACATAATGCTGCGTTCCCTAATAGGTCAGTGAGCCACCAGACCTACTAGAGCAAGACCTCTTACGTCTTACAGGCAAGACCTCTTACGCCTTCTTATGTCCCTATGGATTTGATTAACAACCACCGACGGTCGGGTACTTAACCTCTTACAAAGTAAAATACTTAATTCCTTTCTTTCTTGTCTTATCATAAGGAGAGCTCTTAATCCCTACTTGAAAGGGAAGCATCTCCATCTTATCTTATCATAAGGAGAGCTCTTAATCCCTACTTGAAAGGGAAGCATCTCCATCTTATCTTATCATAAGGAGAGCTCTTAATCCCTACTTGAAAGGGAAGCATCTCCACCTTAGACATTTCATAGCATACATGCATTCATAACATAAAGGGGTCCTAAAGCACAAACATGTTCATCACATAAGCATATTTAATAGGCATATTCATGGCATGTTAAATCATAAAACATGTTCATCACATAGGCATATTTCATGGCATATTATATCATAAACTTGTTCATCACATGAGCATATTTCCTAGGCATATTCATGGCATATTAAATCATAAAATAGGTTCATCACCTAATCATATTTCATAGGCATATTCATGGCATATTAAATCATAAAACATGTTCATCACATAGGCATATTTCCTAGGCATATTCATGGCATATTAAATCATAAAACATGTTCATCACATAAGCATATTTCATAGGCATATTCATGGCATGTTAAATCATAAAACATGCTCATCACATAGGCATATTTCATGGCATATTATATCATAAACTTGTTCATCACATGAGCATATTTCCTAGACATATATCATAGCATAACTTCATAAGGGGCATTTTCATGAAACCCTAACCCTAAAACCATGGGTGGCCGAAACTTATAGGGGCACAAGGCTTGGGTTTTTGTCACCTAAATTCATTCATGTAGGCATATATCACAGCATAACTTCATAAGGGGCATTTTCATGAAACCCTAACCCTAAAAACCATGGGTGGCCGAAACTTATAGGGGCACAAGGCTTGGGTTTTTGTCACCTAAATTTATTCATGTAGGCATATATCATAGCATAACTTCATAAGGGGCATTTTCACGAAACCCTAACCCTAAATTCCTTGGGTGGCCGAAACTTATAGGGGCACAAGGCTTGGGTTTTTGTCACCTAAATTTATTCATGTAGGCATATATCATAACATAACTTCATAAGGGGCATTTTCATGAAACCCTAACCCTAAATTCCTTGCGTGGCCGAAACTTATAGGGGCACAAGGCTTGGGTTTTTGTCACCTAAATTTATTCATGTAGGCATATATCATAGCATAACTTCATAAGGGGCATTTTCATGAAACCTTAACCCTAAATTCCTTGGTTGGCCGAAACATATATGGCCATGAGTTGTGTTTTTGGCACCTAAAAATCCCTACTTGAAGCCTACACTCTATGAACATAACCTTAGAATCAAGTTCATGCAACCCTAACCCTAAAATCTTGGGTTGGCCGAAACATGTAAGGGCTAAAATCCTTGGACTTTTGACACCTAAAGATTCCTACTTGAAGCTTACAACCCATAAAAATTTCCCTAGTAGCATTTTCATTAATCCTAGCCCATAAACATAGTTAGCCAAGACCTAGGGGGCTACAACTTCATATTTCTTTCATGTAACCTATCCTACAAAACTAATATACTGCAGGTGAGGGAATCTTACATCCTTCGCTTGCTTGTAGTGGGTAGTTGACCTTATGGAAGCCAAGAACTAGCTTCTCCTTGCTTGGATGAGGTTCGGCCAAAGGTGAAAATGGAGAGGGGGAGAGATGGGTGTTCGGTGAGGAAGAAGAAGGGAAGAAGAAGTGGCCTAGTGGAAACTTCCTTCTTCTTTATAAAGGGAGGAAGAGAAGTTTCTCTTCTCTTCTCCATGCCCCTTCATTTACCCTCATCACACTTATCTACAATTTCCCCTCTTCTTCTAATGATATAATCCTATTTGGCTTCTGGTTAGTGGGTGCATCTATAGGGCTTGGCTATCTCTAGAGGTTTGGGGTTCAATTCCTAGGCCTTGCATCTCTTTTTGGCTAATTTCTTTTATTTTTCGAAAAAGGCCACATCAAGCCCATTATTGTAAAGCCAAAAACTCTCATAAAATTACTAGAAATTTTACGGGCGTTACATGGAGTATAGGATCGATGGATGTAAATTAAAATAGGTTTTAGTCTCGGGTCGGATCTCCGGATGGCTCGTACATGGCGTAGGAGGAGCGGACGAGATGGCGATACGACGAGAGACATATTGAAGACAAAAGCCATAATAGTCGGAAAATTTTTATTTTTCATATTTATTGCTTATTGTTTGATATGCATGACGTAGGCTTGAAAATTCCTCAATTTTAAAGTACTAAGTGGGAGAGGGATATTTTTATAAATTCCCACGGCCTCCATTACGATTTGACATGTGATGCAAACAAACTCGCGCATCGGCTTTGAGTGCCTTCCTCTCCATCGAATGAGTTTGTTTGTCGATCACAAGGTCAGATATGGTTATAGGAAATTATTTAGGAGCATGTGTACTTTCCCATTGGAAGGCACATAACCCGAGATAATTTCCTTGGTATCGAGTAATGGTGAACACTTCGATGCAAATAGGAGTATCCTCCCCATCGGAGTCACTTCATTTATTTGTAGGGCTGAAGAGAAACCAACTATTAATTTTATTTGTCAAAAAGTTAGGTTGACAAGATAGTAAAATTAATGGGTAAAACCTCCTCTTACAAATGTAGAATTCCTATACATCCACACGATTGTGGCATACGATATTCTCGATGATTTGAGGTTTTGGTTGATTTTAAAATTTTATTGTTTGAGGAATCAATAATTTTTTGAAATCTTAAGTAATGATCTATGTGATTCATAGGTTTTTCAAAAATGACTTTCAGTCCACTTGCTATGATACTAGAGGAAAATAAACTTACTGTACAAAATTATGTTGATTGGAAAAAGGAATCTTGATATTGTCTCAACTACTGAGGAGTACAAGTATGTACTCTTCGAAGAGTGTCCTCCTAAGCCTGCGAATGAGCTGGAGGTCCTTGGAGCTGAGATCGATGGGGGAACCCAGTTCGATATCATTCTCCAGTCGACAGAAAGGCTTGCTCAGGCTCAGGCCATGGTTGCTCAGAAGGTTTCTACTTCTAAGCCGAAAGGCAAGAAGAAGAAGAAACAAGGTGGAGCAAAGGTGGTGGGAGGATCTCAGGGAGGAGTGAAGAAGCCGAAAGGCAAGTACTTCACTTGCAAGCAGGATGGACATTGGAAGAAGGATTGTCCCAATCGGAAACAGAACAAAGGTATATCCTTTCGTCTAGTCGTTGAAACATGGTTAGCGGTGTTATTTACTGGCACCTGGTGCATAGATACGGCAGCCTCTGATCATGTCTTCAATACTTTTCACGGGTTCCAGGAAACCCGACGACGAGTTGAGGGAGAGATTACCGTTTACTTGGGCAATGCCACGAAGGTGGCAGCTATTGCAGTGGGAGATGTTTTATTTATCTTTTGAGAAAAATAAAGTTTTGGTTCTTAAGAATTGCTTTTATGTATCTTTATTTAAAAAGAATTTGATTTCGATTTCTAAATTATTTATGGATAGATAATCTATTTCTTTTAATGACAGAGTTATTATAAAAAGGAATAGGGAGATTATCTGTTTTGGTACATTGATAGGAAATTTATATATACTTGAACCAAAAGCTCTCACAATGCAAATAGAAGTTAATAACTCATCTTCTAATTCCAATGAGAGAAAAGAACCTTCGAAGATGAACCAAACATATCGCTGCCATCTTAGGCTTAGTCATATTAACCTGAGCAGAATTCAAAGGTTGATAGCTGATAGACCTCTGGGTGCATTAGTGGTGGAAGATTTCCCAACCTGCGAATCTTGCTTGGAGGGTAAAATGACCAAGAGGCCTTTTAAGGCCAAGGGGTATAGATCCAAAGATGTGTTGGAATTTGTTCATTCTGATTTGTATGGTCCTGTGTCTATCCAGGCAAGAGGTGGTTTTGAATATTTCATCTCTTTCATAGACGATTATTCAAGATATGGATGACACTACGATCTGATCGTGGTGGAGAGTACCTCTTGGGAGAGTTTAGAAATTACTTATCAGAGGCTGGGATTCAATTCCAAATGTATGCACCTGGCACACCCCAGCAGAATGGTGTAGCAGAGCGAAGAAATAGGTCTCTTATAGAGATGGTTAGATCGATGATGAGTTATTCTAAATTGCCAGATTCATTCTGGGGATATGCTCTAGATACGGTGGTGTACATTTTGAACTTGGTTCCATCTAAATCAGTGCCTTCAACTCCCACAGAATGGTGGACTGGGTGAAAGCCTAGTCTAAGACATATTCGGATATAGGGGAGTCCAGCACATGTGCTGAAGGCAGATGCTGGTAAGTTGGAACCTCATACAGAAGTACGAATGTTCGTAAGCTATTCTAAAGGAACGAAAGGTGGTTTGTTTTATAGTCCTAGAGATCAGAGGGTGATCGTTAGCACAAACGCCAGATTTTTAGAGGGAGACTATGTGATGAAACACAAGCCCATGAGTAAGATTGTTTTGGAGGAAATAAAAGGGGAAGTCACTTCTTCAGTACCACCAATACAAGAGGATATACCACAAGTCATTGCACCGTATGTCACAGAGCATAAACAGGTGATACCTCGTCGTAGTGGGAGGGTTGTGAGACAGCCTGATAGATTCATGTTCTTGGGAGAATCTTCTGAGTTGGTCCCTGGTGAACATTAACCTGATCCCTGGACATATGACGAGGCAATCCAAGATAAAGATGCAGAATCTTGGCAAAGTGCAAGGAATACTGAGATTGAATCTATGGATTCAAATCAGGTCTAGGAGCTAGTAGAACCACTCGATGGTGTAAAAACCATTGGATGCAAGTTGATCTACAAAAGAAAGAGAGGAATAGATGGGAAGGTTGAGACCATCAAAGCGAGGCTTGTTGCGAAGGGGTATACTCAGAAAGAGGGTGTCAATTATGAGGAGAACTTTTCGCCAGTGGTCATGCTTAAGTCTATCTGGATTCTCTTATGCATTGCAGCTCATATGGATTATGAGGTGTGGCAGATGGATGTCAAGACAACTTTCCTTAATGGAAGTCTTGAGGAAAACATCTATATGAAGCGACCAGAGGGATTCATTGCAAAGGGCAAAGAGCATCTTGTATGTAAGCTTAATCGGTCCATTTATGGATTGAAGCAAGCTTCGAGGTCTTGGAACATCAGATTTGATGAAGTAATCCAGTCTTATGGATTTATTCAATGTCAGGATGAGTATTGTGTATACAAGAGATGTGAAGGAAATGTAGTGGTATTTCTTGTACTATACGTAGATGACATTTTGTTAATTGGCAACAATGTCAAGGTGTTATCTGACGTAAGGGTATGGTTGTCCAAACAGTTTGATATGAAGGACTTGGGAGAAGTGAGACACATCCTTGGGATCAAGGTTATAAGGGATCACAGGAAAAGGATGTTGTGCTTATCTCAAGCTTCATACATAGACACCATTATAGATCGTTATAGCATGCAAAACTCCAAGAAAGGTTTTCTACCTTTCAGGCATGGAGTTCCTTTATCTAATGAGATGTGTCCTAGATCATCTGAGGAGATAGAGAAGATGAAGGCGGTTCCTTATGCTTCTGCGGTAGGAAGCCTCATGTATGCGATGTTATGTACGAGACCAGATATCTGCTTTACCATGGGCATGGTCAGCAGATATCAGAGTAATCCAGGACAAGGACATTGGACTGCGGTAAAACATATATTGAAGTACCTGAGAAGGACTAAAGATTATATGCTAGTTTACTAGGAAGACCAATTACTCCCTGCGGGTTATACAGATTCCAACTTCCAATCAGATAGGGATGATAGTAAGTCTACCTCAGGTTTTGTGTTTACTTTGGGAGGTGGAGCCATTGTATGGAGGAGTGTCAAGCAGAAATGCGTGGCGGACTCCACCATGGAAGCTGAGTATGTGGCAGCCTCTGAGGCGGCCAAAGAATATTTATGGCTCAGGAACTTTCTGATGGACTTGGATGTGATTCCTGGTTTGCCCAGAACTATCAAAATTTATTGTGATACTAGTGGTGCAGTTGAAAACTCGAAGGAACCATGACTCGATAAGGCAAGTAAACAAATAGAGCACAAGTACCACCTGATATGAGAAATCGTAAAGATAGAAGGTGCTATCGCCTAGATTGCATCAGAGGATACCCTAGTAGATCCTTTCACTAAGGCCTTTCTGGCAAGAGATTTTGATAGGCATGTGGAGGGAATGGGAATCAGATGTATTGTAGTTTGAGGACAGCATAGTCTTTTAGTATAAGTGGGAGATTGTTGGGATGTATACTGAAAAGTCTATCTTTTGTATGAACATCTTTATTTTTGAAATAAGAATCTCATGATCATTGTATGCATATTTATGGTTATGCATATTCTCTAATACATTACATTGTAGATAACATGGTATGGGGTGTCACACGGGAGATCATGTTATCGGCTCCTTGTAAAGTATAAGTAAAGGCTCACAACCGAGATGACTTTGGACAAACCATTGGTATTGTTGTAGTGTGATTTGGTATTGGTTTGTCTTGACCATAGAATCACACTAGTGCACATTGTGTGTCTTGAGCAGGACCGATTTAGAGGTAATTCGATTTATTGCTGACTACATAATCGAATCGGACCTCATATATTATATTGTACATGCTCTTAATCCCGATATAATAACGCGAACATATACTTAGTATTGATTTCTTTGATTTACCAATGGACGAGATTTATAGATTAAATCGATAGGCTCGGTAAGTTGGGAAATGATATTATTTATATGTTGTGCCGTTGATTATAGGAGGAAACCGTGTCCTATATATTAGGATGATGATATCCCCTTGAGGAGCTCATAATGTTCATCATGTAAACCCTGCAAGTGGACTTGGTCCGGCATGATGAAAAGGTTGAGTGGTACTACTCATGGAGTTAGATGTTGATTAATTAATGTTTAGTAAATTAATTAATCGATGGACATTCGAGATCTTAAAAATGGAGAGAATATGTACAAATAATATATGGAGCCCATATTAATTTATGGGGGTTGGTGAGGTAGATCAATGATGATCCTCTAGTGGAATGGATTATCATTAATGGATCGGACTTTATTTGGGCTTGATCCATTGGGTGGCCAAGATCCAACTCCTCCTCATGGTCCCTATTGTAGCCTATTAAAACCTCATGAAGCTTAGATCCTATGGATAAAAACAAAACTCTAGATCCAAAGGTAGAGATTAAATCTCTTGATCCAACGGTTGAGATTAAATCTCTAGATTCGACGGTTGAGATTAAATCCCTAGAACCAATGGTGGAGATTAAAAAGAGGCTTGAGCCCAACTCTATAAATATAGGATTATGGCTTGGGCGGCAACTTGATGGATGAGGATTAGGGTTTGCTTCCCTTGGGCGGCAAGAAATCCTAGTTAGGATAGGATTAGGAGTGGGCGGCTAGGGTTTGGGTGTTGGATGTGGTCGGCAACAAGAGGAGAAGGTCCTTTCTTCTTCTTTCTAAGGTGTTGCCCGCAACCTATCCTTCTTCCCTCTACTTTGGCCGGTGCTCAACCTATCCTTCTTTCCCTCTTCTTTGTCCGGCAATTAGGAGAGGTAGGGTTAGGGTTATTGGCGGCTACAAGGTGAAGATTGTTTTTCTTTTTCTTCTCCAAGTGTTGGTCAGCGCCCTTGCTCTCATTGTTTCTCTTTTGGCCGGTTCCTATACTCCATGTTCTCTTCCTTGGCCAGTGGCAACATCGAATCTATTGACTTTATGGCCGGTTCTAGATAGGAAGAAGAGTTTTGTTTTATGATCTTCTTTTGTTCGGAGTGAACAAGGAAAGGAATATTGGTGATCTAGGAGGCTTCGACTTTTGGAAGATCGTCGCCCACACGACGTCCAAAAGGAGGAAGGACATACAATAGAAAATCAAGAGGTATAACAAGAGGTATAATCTTGTTTATTTTGATTAGTGTTCTTTTGTATTATGTCTATAATTGTTTTCAATTATTTGCAAGTTGTATTTGGTTGTTTATTTTATGTATGTGGCTAATATAACTTGGACCCCGAACATAAACACAAAAGCCGGATATCTCTACATCATCTATTCCGCGGCTATTCGTAGAATAGAGGTTGGTTGCTTGAACAACAAGTTTGTTCAAGTGACTACTCTAATCGAATAACACGACGATGAAACGTTTGCTTGGGTGATCCCTTTTGTCTAGGATTAATTTTTTTTTAATGTGGGGACATCGATGGGATCGCCATGAACAAGTGACCGAGTTGAAGTGGGAAGTAAAGTTTCTCCACCTTCATGTGGAATAAGAGCTTCGGTTCCGGGAAAAAACCCTTCAAGACAGGCATATGATTCTGCTGCTCCACATGACTCCTATGATTCTTTGTGCTGTGATGATATTGTTGATACTGATGCATGTGAAATTATTGATGAAGTTGTTGTTGGACCAGATATTATTGCAGATGATTCTAGTGTGTTGTCAACTACTCCTACTTGTGAAATTATTGTAGATAATGTTGCATGCATAAATATTGATGAAGTTACTACTGTGTCAGATGTTAGTGGGTTGCCAACTTCTCCTATTTGCAATTATATTGTAAATGATGTTGTAAAGGAGGTAGTACATTCAGAGTTACATCTTTCAATTGTGCAACCACAAGATATGCAGTTAGATCTTCTTCCTGACTTCTTAGAGTACATTTGTTCTAAAGAAGAGGAGCAACTGCTTGATATCAATGCTCAGAACTACCAGCATGGCCTAGGAGTGATGGATACCTGGATTTTTCTCCAGACTGGACACTCCTATTTGAGCTGAAGACTCAAATAATTTTGCTAATGAATGCCCTAACATTCCATGCAATAATCCAGCCCCATGACTAGACACTTTATCTGAATCGCCTCCGACCACCAGAGATTACAAATGATGAGGCAATGTTATTGGAGGGAGCAACATGGAGCTATCATGATCACACCATGAAGGCACTCACCTCCATTCAGTCCATCCCACTCTCGACGTGGATGTTAAAGCTGAATCTTCTTCAACCACCAAGAAGGGATTTCTTTCGGAGCACTCCACGACCTACGTGACTCCTTTTACTGAATCTTCTTCAACCACCAGGACCACAGGGGAGTTTGCTCCATCTTATTCCCTTTTCTTTTTCTTTGTTTATATATCTCTTTTACTTCATTTGTTTTTATTTTATTTGTTATGTTTTGTTTGTTGATTTTTTGTTTTGTTGGGATTTTCAAATAAATTTCCTATGCATTCCTTTATATCATCTTAGAAGTCGTGAATATTAGTTAAATTTGATTGTCGAGTTTCGGAGATTTATTGTCATGAATGGATTATTTGTTTGCATGTGGTTACTACTAGGTGATGGATTCTATGTTGATAGACTGAGTTGATTATTTTTGTTTACCTAGTGAGGATTGAGCATATTTTTATTGCTTGTGTGTGGTGTACTTGTGGTTATTGTAACTCTAGAACTTGCTTTGATTCTTTCGAGACCACACAACAATAGGTTTGCATGATTATTATGAAGGCAATCATATTTGTTTTCCTTCACTTCTTTTATCGCCACATGCTTATTGAATAACATTCTAGTAGTTCATCATTTCTATTTTTCTTTCCTTCCATTGCTTTCTTTTCCATTTCTATTTCTAGATGTGGAATGCTTGGATGTTCCTTGATGAGTGTTTTGCCCAGGATGGACAAAAATTTAAGTGTGGGGGAGAGGAGTAGCTCAGGGAAATTTAGTGTTAGCATAGGCAAGTCATGCTTGATCACCATGAGCTAGCCATGCTCTTTATCTTTTTAGCTAAGCTTGATTTTGGAACATAGGGAAGTGCACTACATGTCAAAAAAAAAAGTTTGAAAAAAAAGTTGAAAAAAATAAATTGAGTGCCCATGAAATAAAAAAAGTATTGTGAAAATTTTGACATGTGCTATTTTTATTTATGTGTGATAGTATTTTTGTTAACGACATCCCTTGTTACAATTATTGAGAGATTTATTATATATCATTATTAGATTTGTATTGAAGAATGTGATAAGGATTGTTTAAATGTTTATTGGGTTGGAAGAAAAAAAATTTAGGACAATGTTTTCTTGTACTCATCTATATAGCATTCTAGTATTTTCATATCTTTTTGCATTTCTTTAGCTATTTCCTACCTTTCTTTCCTTACACACATACCATTATTTGCTTTTATTCATGTTTCCCTTGCGTTCCTAATAAGCCTTCAGTGATTCTGCATTCTTATGTGTATATAGTGGTGAAGGTAGAAGAAAGGCAAGCATATGGTAGTTCATAAACCATGAGTAGCTTGAGTGAACTCCATTATTACATGCTTATGAGAGCGAGAGAAACCACCACTTATCTTGTGAGGCTTAATCATTCTTAGTCTATTCATGATGGATTGAAGTCACCATGTTTGTTAACTTGTGTAAGATTTGAGTCCATGATTGCTTGAGTCTTTGTGATTTGACAATCCTAGGTATCTTTCTTTCACGATCTTCTATGTATGCTTGGAAATTGCTAGGGAAATATACTTTCAGTTTATTTTTAGTTTCCTTTGCTTGCTCGAGACGTGCAAGAATAAGTGTGGGGGAATTGATAACTGCCATTTTGTCATATTATTTTGGTCCTTAATATCACTGTTTTAATCCTCTCGTGTATTTAATTGTTGATTATTTGCATGTTTTATGAGTTGGATAATCTTTTGAACCTTATTATAAATTCTCCTAAATTTTGGACTTATATGTAAATTTTATATCTTAATTTTAGGAGATCGAGATGAGCCAAGGAATAGATTCAAGTTGGATCAAATATGGCTTCATCTAGAGACATAAAGGACATTTTAAGCTAGAAGAATCTGAGCTCTTCATCCAGTTCATAAGCAGTTTAATCAAAGGGTTCAAATCTGTTTAATTATGACCATCCAATAAGATTTGATTGATCTGAGTCATCCATCTAAATTTGGAAAGATCTGGTCCATACATTTAGATTTAGGCATCTTGGTCGTTCATCTAGACCATTTGATCTTTACCATTCCTTCAGATTGATCAGATCCGGCCATTCAAAGTTAGATTAATCATAGCCGTCGGATGCATAGCCTATTTATTCGATAAATCAAGATTAATTTACCCTAGCTTCAATTGGTCGGCAGGGATTTGATGGCATTCAATTGGGCGGCTAAGGAAATGCACTTAATAAATCAACATTTCCTCATCACAGATTCAGCCGGCTTCGCCCTCTTCACCCGCAATTTCACCCGACGCCACCACCACCGTGCTCGCCATCACCTTCCTAGCCGGTCGTTGGAGAGGTAAGGGGATTCCCTCCTTCTCCGGTGACCAGTGCCCATCCATCTCCTCCACCATTAGCAGCCACCACACCTCCGCCAACTGTTGGGTTTCCGGCACCGCGGCGTGTGTATGTTCGATCATGTTTCGTAAACATGAGCACAGCGGAAGCAATTAAAAATAATAAATCTATATTTATTACAACACACACAACACACGCATGCTATTACAACAAGTGTAGACATAACCGTAAATTAAAATTTGCAATAAAAGGAAATTAAACTACGTTATACCTTCCGTATGACGTGTAGCGGGAACGGCATCAACCGGAACGATCCTCGTAAGAATCGTCTCTATCCGTATCCACGCCGAGCTCCTCGGGATGACTTTGCTAAGTCACGAGCTTCGTCTTCGTACGGGTTACTAGCCTCGTGTTGAAGACGACGTGATCGAGAGATGATCACGATCCGAATCCAAATTCGGATCCTCAAACGAAGTTCCTCAAAACTCGCTTCTCCGGAGAGGTATTCGTCCAACGCTTGACGAATCCTTCGCCCTCCACTCAGAGGATTACCGGAGATCAAATCTCGTATGTTAGCCGCTGTCGGAGCTCAACCGCCGCCCAAACGACGCCCGACGAGAGAGAACAAGCTGTCCAGAAAACTGGACAGCTTTGGTGGAGGTGATAGGCGCCGCCAACCAAGGAGAGATAGATCTCACCTTGATGCCAAACTTGAAGGAGATCACCGGAGCACTAACCGGCAGCAGCTCGAGGCCTGCGAGGGGGAAGGAATGAGCCTTCTAGACGCCGGTTGGAGCCTCAAGGTGGCGCGGCAAGGAGGAGGAGAGTTAGCTCAATTTCTCCAAGGAGAGGTGGGAGGCAACTTAGGGTTGTGGATTAGGCTTAATTATCCATTAAGCCCTCTTTTATAGAGAACTAATTCTCTTAATGGTTAATGGATCATATCCATAAAGCCTAACCCGCTCCATTAAGATAAGTTAAAATAAACCAAACCATGATGGTTTATTTTAAGTTAAAACGAACCAACCAACTTTTGGTTCATTCGCTTAAAATAAACCAAACCCTTTGGTTTATTCTCATCCATTGGATTAGAACCAAACCATTTTGGTCCATCCATTATGTCTTCATAAGACACGGCCCATCCACGCTCCATTGCGATCAAACAATTTCATGCTCGCTTATGTTTGGTCCAACCAAACATAGTTTCTCTCGCCTCGAGAATCCCATTCTCAAGCTCGCTTTAAATCCTTTGGATTACACTCGCGGTGTGACCAAAATAGGTTCTCGATTTATGTTGGCCGCCTATAATTAACCATTAATTATAGAATGATCATGAGTGGCACCTAGTAGTACATCATGATCCCCAATTAACCTAAAAGATCAACGGTTAATCCGTAACTATTTCAAACCCTTCAGCAGCTCGAATGATTCGTGCCCCATTCCCTTCACTCATCTTATACCCACTTGGTTCAGGACATGGTCTATTGTGTCAGTCCCCACTAGGCTGACTACGTCACACCTAGCCCAAGTATCATTTCCTCGTCCTACGGATTCTAGTTACTCCACATGTATCGAAGAGTACCTTACTCTAAACATGTAATGCTTTGGCCAAAGACTTTAGTAACAATCCGACGAGAGGCCATGGGTATACATCTCCTCGCAAGGAGTGGTGAATCCTTTATAGGCTATTCAAACACCTTCGATCACTTCGACTTATACCCAATCATCCCGGGTCCACATCTCCTTAGAGATGTTTGCTTAAGATGTCAAAGCATAAGTCTCCATGATCAAGATGACTTGAATACCGCAAGTCAAAGGAATATCGCACTTAAGCCACAGTAAGAACTTCATTGACATATCTATATATGCAGAGAACCATATGAAGTCTTACGGCTGGTCACTCCAATGAACTAGTTACCATAACTAGCATCCACGATTAACTCCGGACATCACAATGTCTCCACCAAAGGAGAATCACCGCTTGATACACCAAGGAGTATACAAGTCTCGATGTAATCGATGGTGTCCAAATCCATCAATTCATCGACTAGGATAATTCGATACATCACAATTACACATGTAGAGATACTCACTAGTTGTGATCCAATCACAAATTCTCTCATGTTGTGAATCGTATCGTGGACATTCAGTAAATGAGTTTAAGATCCAATCAAATACATAAAACATGTATACTCAAATAGTGAATCTTCATTTATCATATAAATGGTTCATACATAAGGCGATTGCCTTAGGACATCTCTCATATATTACTAACAGACTCCACTTGGCCTAATGCCAATCGCCACAGTATCCAATACCATAAGCTCAACATCACCTCAAACTTACTTTGAGGTAATGCCTTAGTCAAAGGATCCGCTAAGTTCCTTTCAAAGTGGGAATTTTCTCGATTTGTATTTCGTTCCTACTTATGATCTCTCCGATAAGATGATAGCGGAAGGCACATGTTTGGATCATCGATGAGACCACATCAAGTTCATAGATGAACTTATTGATCCAAACCGCCTTTGCCGCCTAAAGTCGCAATGTATTCTGCCTTAGTGGCAGAATCCGCTATAGTGTCAAGCTTGGAACCTTTCCAACTTATTGCGCCTCCATTCCAGGTGAATACATACTCAGACTGAGACATGGAATCATCCTTGTCTGTCTGGAGCTGGCATCCGTATACCCACGTATCACCATGTACCCTTCTCCATATATTAGGAACACATCCTTAGTTCTTCTCAAGTACTTAAGGATCGTCTTAATACCACCCAATGATCCATTCCTCGATCGATCGTATCCGCCGTGACACTCGTGAGCATACGATACATCGGGCCTTGTACATAACATAGCATACATGATAGATCCTATTGCGGATGCATAGGGAATCTTACTCATGCAAATCCTCTTGTCTTCTGTGCGCGGACACATAGACTTCGAAAGGTGTACCCCATGCCTGATGGGTAAGAAACCTTTCTTGGATTCCGACATGCTAAACCTCTTTAGCACTCGGTCTATATATGTAGACTGCGAAAGACCAAGCAACCGTTTCGATCTATCTCTATAGATCTTAATCCCGAGGATGTAGGTTGCTTCTCCCAGTGTCTTTCATGGAGAATGTCTTGATAACCAAACCTTAATCGATCAGAAGATTGAAACATCGCTTTCCTATAAGTAATATGTCATCGACATACAATACTAGGAACACGATCGCACTCTACTAACCTTCTTGTACACACAAGGTTCGTTCTCGATTTTGTGAGAAATCAAACTTTTGATTGTCTCATCAAAACGGATATTCCAGCTCGGATGCTTGCTTCAATCCATAAATGGACGGATCGTAATTTGCATACCTTGGTTTTATCAACCGATGTGAAACCCTCAGTCAGATCATATACACGCCCTCGAGCGGTGTTTCCATTAAGGAAAGTTGTTTTCACATCCATCCGCCATATCTCATAATCATAATGAGCCGCTATGGCCAGAGCATCCGAATGGATTTAAGCATAGCTACAAAGTAATAGGTTTCACATAATCAACACTTTGCTTTGACGATATCCTTCGCCACCAATCTAGCCTTATAGGTAATCACATTACCATCCATGTCGGTTTTCTTCTTGAAAACCCACTTGCACCCTATAGGCTTTATGCCTTCAGTGGGTCAACCAAGTTCCAAACTTGGTTTTCATACATGGAATCCATTTCGACTTCATGGCACCAAGCCACTTATCCCTTTCTGAACTTGTCAAGACTTCTTCATAACTGTAGGCTCTCATCATCAATGAGTAACATCGCTCGATTCACTTACGAAAATCCATATCTCTCAGAATATTAGTGTTCTACCGTGATCTACGAAGATGTGGTGTTACAATAGGTCCAAATTGATTGCTCATCACTATGAGTTGTCTACCGCTGTGCTTCACTGTATCTCATCAATGTCTATTTGAGTCTCTCGAGCCTCCTCAAGCTCGACGACACTCCCACTGTTTTCTTGCAAGAGAAACTCTTTCTCTAGAAACACAACATGCCTTGAAACAAACACCTTTTGTTCCACAGGATGATAGAATTGGTAACCCCTTGTTTCCTTAGGGTATCCAATAAATAGACATTTATCAGACTTAGCATCCAGTTTGTCTGATACTGTCCGCTTCACATAAGCAGGACAACCACATATCTTCAAGTAAGATACATGAGGTTTCTTACTATTCCATATCTCATATGGAGTAGTTGAGACTACCTTGGTAGGCATTCTGTTTAACAAGTAAACAGCTGTCTGAAGTGCATAACCCCAAAAGGACTTGGGAAGAGTCGCATGATTCATCATTGACCTGACCATGTCCAACAAGGTCCTAAGACGCCTCGTGATACACCATTATGCTGTGGTGTATAGGGCGGAGTCCATTGAGACAATATACCATTGTCTCTTAGGTAATCAAGAAACTCCTGACTCAAGTATTCACCACCTCGATCCGATCGAAGTATTTTAATACTCTTGTCATGTTGTTTCTCTACTTCATTTCTGAATTCTTTGAACCTTTCAAAGGCTTCAGACTTGTGTTTCATCAAGAACACATACCCAAACCATGAGTGATCATCGGTGAAGGTAATGAAGTAGCTATAGCCTCCTAAAGCTTGAGTTGACATAGGTCCACATACATCAGTATGTATTAGACCTAATAACTCTCCCACTCGTTCACCTTTCCAAGAAAGGTAACTTGGTCATCTTGCCTTTTAAGCATGATTCGCATGTATCGTATGAATCCAATTCAAACGATTCCAGAATTCCACATCGGTGTAATTCGGACATGCGTTTCTTGCTTATATGGCCAAGACAACAATGCCACATATAGGAGTCTATTTGATTATCCTTTCGAGTACTCTTGTTGCTCGCTTCGATATTGAAAATATCACTGGATACGTCCAACGTATAAACACCATTGCTTAAAGTTCCAGTCCCATAAAGAACCCCATTCAAAGTTATGTAACAACAATTGTTACTAAACGTCAAATGGAAACCATTTCTATTTAAACAAGAAATAGAAATGATGTTCTTTATCAACAAAGGAATATAAAAGCAATTGTCCAGTTCTAAGACAAGTCCTGCAGGGAGTTTCAACAAATACGTTCTGATGGCGAGTGCAGCAACCTTTGCTCCATTCCCAACACGTAAATTTGACTCTCCCTTGACGAGTCTTCTTCTATTCTTTAGCCCATGTATGTCATTACATATATGTGAGCCACACCCAGTATCCAATACCCAAGTGTCTAAGGAAATAGAATGACAATCAATAAAGAAGATTTCTGAAGAAGATGGGGCATCCGATGCCTTATCCTTCTTCACTGGACTCTTAAGATAAATCTTGCAATTTTCTTCGAATGACCCTCCTTGCCATAATGATGGCAAGTGCCCTTTGAGCGGGTTCTACCTTTTAGCCTTTTCTTCTTTCCCTTCTCGTTCCTTTGACTCCTCTTAGAACCTTTCTTCGAGGAATCAACTAACAACACTGCCCCCTACTCATGCTTCTCGAAGGCTCCACAGTCTTCAAAGATGTTGAGCAAAGACTACGTGATGAACCTCCTTGCATCTCGAGAGGTGAAGAGGAGCTTGGAGACTCAACCTTCAATCTCACTTGCTCATCAACCAACTCACAAAGATGAAGGACTACGATATGAGCATCCATATGCTCATGCCGCCAGTAGCTTGGGTTCCATCGCGCTAGCATGATGAAACTCATTTGTTCAGAATCACTCACATGTTTCTGATAGACCAACAATTGGTCCAAAGTTGCATCGTCACTAGGACGGGCGGGAAGAGGCGCTTCGAGGACATACACAAGCTTTTCACCTTGAGAACAATTCTCAAGTTTCTAAGCCAGTCCAAGAAGTTCGCCTACTAATTTATTCAATCCAAAATGGAACGCAAATTCAAACACATCATGATCAATATATTAACTTAGAAATACAAAACGAGCATATATAAGAAAAATGATTTTAAAATGCATCAATATACATTTATAAATCCCATTCATTTTTCAATTTCAAAACCCAAAATCACTTCGAGATCGTAGGTCCATCTCCGAATGGTGATATCCATCATAGATAAGAACAACCTTGGAGAGAGTCCAACAAGCCATTCTTAACTATGATGGTGTAGGTATCAAGTATACCGATTACATATCATGTATATGTAACTATCACAATGTGCTATCAACTAATTGAATGTTTACACATACATTGGGTTGTTAACACATTAACAAGTATGCATCATATGCATAGCACCCAACTTCACCTCTCTTCACATCGACCTTGGAGAGAGTCCAACAAATCGATGCTAAGTTAAAGCCAACCCATTAATCGAATAGTTTTAATATGGTTAGAGCATTCAACCAATTAGCCCAGCTTGGAGAGAGTCCAACAACCCAAACTAACGATTGACCTCCTGACTCTTACCATATTAGAGTTAAACTATTCCAATGGTTTGAACATGTTCAGTTCGAGGGCTTGAGAGAGTCCAACAACCCAAACAAGAAATGTAACTCCGGTTCTAACCATATTAATGGAAGGTGTAGGCTTTAATATTGAGTTAGGGTTTTATGTCTCATCCTCTTTGCATGCAAATAACTATTATCTACATGGCATGGCATACATGGCATACATCTACATGTCATGACACGCATGGCATAATGTTATGCATCTAATGCAATTACATGGCATACAATTATGTCATGTATATATTTCCTTATATGTCATAACTATTTATGGAAATAAAATATGTTTAAGATTTGATTCTCCAAATCAAATCATAATTAAATTAGGAAACAAATTTCCAAATCTAATCACATATTTTATTCATGGAATTATTTGATTAAGGAAAATCTATTTAGGAAACCAATTTCCTAAATCATTAAAACTACTTATGGAAATAAAATATTTTAAGATTTGATTTCAAATCAAATCATGATTAAATTAGGAAACAAATTTCCAGAATCTAATCAAATATTTTATTTATGGAAAATATCAATTTCCATAAATACTTCCAACTTTCCAAAAGTGGAAGATTTCCATAAATACTTCTAGACATTCCAAAATTGAAAATTTCCATAAATACTTCTAAATTTCCAAAATTCAGAAAATTTCCAGAAATACATTATGACTATCGAAACCATTTTACGATTATGTCGAAACACAACCTCGGGCTCGATACCATCAAGGTTTCAGATCACAAGGCAGTGTGTGTTCGATCATGTTTCAAACATGAGCACAATGGAAGCAATTAAAAATAATAAATCTATATTTATTACAACACACACAACACGCATGCTATTACAACAAGTGTAGACATAACCGTAAATTAAAATTTGCAATAAAAGGAAATTTATCTACGCTATACCTTCAGATGACGTGTAGCGGAACGGCATCAACCGAACGATCCTCGTAAGAATCGCCTCTATCCGATCCACGCCGAGCTTCCTCGGGATGACTTCGCTAAGTCACGAGCTTCGCCTTCGTGACGGGTTACTAGCCTCGCGGTTGAAGACGACGTGATCGAGAGATGATCACGATCCGAATCCAAATTCGGATCCTAAAACGAAGTTCTCAAAACTCGCTTCTCCGAGAGGTATTCGCCAACCGCTTGACGAATCCTTCGCCCCTCCACCTCAGAGGATTACCGGAGATCAAATCCCCGTAAGTTAGCCGCTGTCGGAGCTAACCGCCGCCCAAACGACGCCCGACGAGAGAACAAGCTGTCCAGAAAACTGGACAGCTTTGGTGGAGGTGATAGGCGCCGCCAACCAAGGGAGATAGAGCTCACCTCAAGGGCGCAAACAGAGGAGGAGCTGAGAGTTGGCGCCGAAACTCCAAGGAGAGGTGGGCGGCAAACTTAGGGTTGTGGATTAGGGCTTAATTATCCATTAAGCCCTTTTTATAGAGAACTAATTCTCTTAATGGTTAATGGATCATATCCATAAAGCCCTAACCCGCCTCCATTAAGATAAGTTAAAATAAACCAAACCATGATGGTTTATTTTAAGTTAAAACGAACCAACCAACTTTTGGTTCATTCGCTTAAAATAAACCAAACCCTTTGGTTTATTCTCATCCATTGGATTAGAACCAAACCATTTTGGTCCATCCATTATGTCTTCATAAGACACGGCCCATCCACGCTTCCATTGCGATCAAACAATTTCATGCTCGCTTATGTTTGGTCCAACCAAACATAGTTTCTCCTTGGCCGAGAATCCCATTCTCAAGCTCGCTTTAAATCCTTTGATTACACTCGCTGTGCGTGGTGACCAAATAGGTTCTCGGTTTATGTTGGCCGCCTATAATTAACCATTAATTATAGAACGATCATGAGTGGCACCTAGTAGTACATCATGATCCCCAATTAACCAAAAAGATCAACTGCTAATCCGTAACTATTTCTCAAAACCCTTCAAGAGCTCGAATGAATCGCGGCCCCATTCCTTCACTCATCTTATACCCACTTGGTTCAGACATGGTCTATATAGTGTCACCTCACTAGGTCGACTACGCCACACCTAGCCCAAGTATCATTTCCTCGCCCACGGATTCTAGTTACTCCACATGTATCGAAGAGTACCTTACTCTAAACATGTAATGCTTTGGCCAAAGACTTTAGTAATAATCCGACGAGAGGCCATGGGTATACATCTCCTCGCAAGGAGTGGTGAATCCTTTATAGGCTATTCAAACACCTTCGATCACTTCGACTTATACCCAATCATCCCGGGTCCACATCTCCTTAGAGATGTTTGCTTAAGATGTCAAAGCATAAGTCTCCATGATCAAGATGACTTGAATACCGCAAGTCAAAGGAACATCGCACTTAAGCCACAGTAAAAACTTCATTGACATATCTATATATGCAGAGAACCATATGAAGTCTTACGGCTGGTCACTCCAATGAACTAGTTACCATAACTAGCATCCACGATTAACTCCGGACATCACAATGTCTCGGAGAATCAGCTGCTTGGATACACCAAGGAGTATACCTCGTGCTAGTCTCAACAGAATTGATGGTGTCCAAATCCATCAATTCATCGACTAGGGATAATTCTGATACATCACAATTACACATGTAGAGATACTCACTAGTTGTGATCCAATCACAAATTCTCTCATGCTGTGAATCGTATCGTGGACATTCAGTAAATGAGTTTAAGATCCAATCAAATACATGAAACATGTATACTCAAATAGTGAATCTTCATTTATCATATAAATGGTTCATACATAAGGCGATTGCCTTAGGACATCTCTCATATATTACTAATCGGTCATAACGAGATATACGCCACCACCACCGTGCTCGCCATCACCTTCCTAGCCGGTCGTTGGAGAGGTAAGGGGATTCCTTCCTTCTCCGGTGACCAGTGCCCATCCATCTCCTCCACCATTAGCAGCCACCACACCTCCGCCAACATCTCGATAGCTCCATCCATTTCGATGCTGCCTTGTCCATCAAACCGCTGATAACTCCATTTCCACTGCCTAGAGGAATCAGAGAGAGGATTCTCTGTCGATCGGTCTGACCGATGCCATTCCACAGCTCCAGCAACCACCGGTGCCATTCCATAGCTCCACCTTCTTCATCTCTGTCGACCAATCGGAGTGAGGATTCTCCTCCCATCGGTCCAACCACCACTATAGCCACCGGAGTGGGGATTCCCCTCCGTTATCATCTCGCTTAGTCACATTTGCGGCCAGTTCCTTCACGGCAGTGCCGATTTCGTCTTCCACAATTGCGGCCAGCACCTTCACTGCAACGCCGACCTCCACCTTCATCCAGTAGCTCCATTTGTGCAATGTTTCTAACATTTCCAATTTTTGGATAGCAAACCTCTGCAAGTTACCTTGATGTGTTGATTATTTTTCATGTATACTTATTGTTTGTAATCAGAATTCCTTCCATGTTTTGAATTGCATGTATTTAGGTGGCATTTGGTTGGTGGGTTTGGAATGAGGGAATGAGAATGAATTCTAAATAATTGGGAATCAACAAAACACATCTCACATGGGGGATTTGGGCGCCGCCATCGCCGCCGATCGCCGCCATGCGCCGCCCGTGCCGCCGGCCGATCGCCGCTTGCGGCCGATCGCCGCTGTCGCGCCGCTGCGGCCGCCGCCGATCGGCCGCCGGTGGCCGGCCGGCGCCGATCGTCGGCCGCCGCCGGTCGCCGATCGTCGGTCGTCAACCACCGCCGATCGTCGGCCGCCAGCTACCATCGGTCGTCGCCGATCGCCGACCGCTCCCATTCCCAACTTATAAACCAAACAACATTATTGGAATGACAAAACCCATTCCCATTCCCGTCTACTATCAAACCCATTCCCATTCCTATTCCCACCTTCCAACCAAATGCCACCTTAGTTTAATTTGTTTCATGCTTACATAGTGCTCGATAAAATGATTCTTAGAGTAATTAGGTTGTAGTTGGTTAGTTTAGATTTAATTTCGTGTTATGTTTTACTCTCATGTTATTCTGCATATTTAAATTTTTGCACTTTCTTGTTTGAATGCTTAGTTTAAGTTTCTTTTAATTCCATCGCACTCTTAGTTTAGTTAGATTAGAGTTTGATTACATGCATTGTCTTTTCGTTCAGTAGGATTAGTTTTATTTCGATACAAACCCCCATTTCCAATAGAAAACTCAAAGCAATAATTAGAAATCCTAAGTTTACTATTATATCGATTACACTCGTTGAGAAACGATCTAGGCCGTTCACTATGCTATATTAGTGTAGAGAGGGCTTGGTAATTAATTTGTAACGGTACCATGACACAAAATATCGTTATCAGTAGCTTGGTGGAGGAAGGTTCGGGCCAATCAAGGATGGTCGGCGGTTGCCAAGGGGACTAGCGGCAGGTGGCAGTCCGGCGATGGAGCTGCTGGCCGGCGGTTGGGGTTGTTGGCTGGCGATGGTGGTAGGCAGGTGGCTGGAGGAGGTGGCAACCAAATAGTTTTGGGTGGCACCATGGGCTTGGCCGACGCACAAAGGAGAAGAGGAGATGAGAAACTAGGGTTTCCCAAAAACCTAAGTTGTTTGATACGGGTTATCTCTCAACCCCGTTATTTATAGAGAACATATCTATTATCCAATAAGAGACCTTTTCTCAAGACCTCTTCTCTAAAGCCTTTTCTCAAGAAACCTTTACTCAAAGGGTTATTGGTTCACAACCAAAACCCATTAACCTACTCCATTAACTTAAGCTAAAATAAACCAAACCGCGTTGGTCTATTTTAAGTTAAAACGAACCCAACCAACTTTGGTTCATTTGTTTAAAACAAACCAAACCCCTTTTGTTTATTTTCCACCATTGGATTAGAACCAAACCGATTTTGTTTATCCATCATGTCTTCATAAGACTTGGCCCATCTATGCTTCCGATGCGACTGAAACAATTTCATGCTCGCTCCATGTTTTGTCTAACCAACCCAAGTCTCTCTCTACCTGAGAATCCCATTCTCAAACTCATTTTAAATCCTTCGGATAACACTTGTAGTGTGTGTGACCAAATAGGTTCCCGGTTTATATTTGCCATATATAATTAACCATTAATTATAGAACGATTATGAGTGGCACGTAGTAGTACATCATGATCCCCAACTAATCGAAAAATCAATGGTTGACTCCAGAACAACTTCTGAAACCTTTCAGTAGCTATAGTGAGTTGTGCCCCATTTCCTTCACTCATCTTATACCCACTTGGTTCAAGACATGGTCCATTATGTCAATCCTCACTAGGTTGACCATGTCACACCTAGCCTAAGTATTACTTCCTCATCCTTCGGATTCTAGTTACTACACATGTATCGAAGAGTACCATACTCAAAATATGTAATGCTTTGGCCAAAGACTTTAGTAATAATCCAACGAGAGGCCATAGGATATACATCTCCTCGCAAGGAGTGGTGAATCCTCTGTAGGCTATTCAAACACCTTCGGCCATTCGACTTATACCCAATCATTTCGAGACCACATCTCCTCGGAGATGCTTGATTAAGATGTCAAAGCATAAGTCTACATGACCATGATGACTTGAATACTATAAGTCGAAGGAACATTGCACTTAAGTTGCAGTAAGAACTTCATTGACATATCCATATATGCAGTGAACCATAAGAAGTCTTACAGCTAGTCACTCCAATGAACTAGTTACCATAACTAGCATCCACTGTTAACTCCAAACATCCCAATGTCTCCAGCTAGTGAGAAATAGCTGCTTGGATAAACCAAAGAGTATAACTCATCCTAGTCTTAATAGAATTGATGGTATCCGAATGCATCAATTCATCGACTAGGGATAATTCCAATACATCACAATTACACATGTAGATATACTCACTAGTTGTGATCCAATCACAAATTCTCTCATGCTATGAATCATATTGTGGGCATTCAGTAAATGAGTTTAAGATCTAATCAAATACATGAAAACATGTATACTCAAATAGTGAATCTTCATTTATCCAATAAATGGTACAACCATAAGGCAATTGCCTTAGGACTTCTCTCATATATAACTAACAGAATTTACCTATTCTTGTCCTTTGTAAACAGATATGAATCCGTGACTTGATTCAAACTCGGACTTGAACTTGGAGCTCGAGTCAGCTTCAAACTCGTCGGCTACCATGAACGTGAGAAATCTTTCTTCGAAATTTCCGCGTCTGATTCCTCTAATGATGACTCATCCCAAGTCTCTTTAAGTGCCTTCTTCTTCTTTACCTTTTTCTATTTCTCTTCCTTGTTTAGGTTTTCACACTCAGACTTGTAATGTCCTTTTCCATTGCACTCGTAACATGTAACTTCCAATCTTGGTCTACTCAGTTTATTGTTGACCATTTTCTTCACGTCCCTTTTCATGATCTTCTTCATCCAGTTGAACATCTTTTAGACCATGTTTACCATTTCCTCTTATTTTTTTACATCCGATTCTGATTCGTCTTCGGGCTCATGCTTGACTTTCTTGCCTTCTTTGTTCCTACCTGCAACCAAAGCTATACCATTCTCAGTTTGACCTAAGTTAGCCTATTCGTGTAGTTCAAGTTAGCAAAAAAGCTCATCTAACTTAATTAAGGAATGATCCCTAGAAACTTTATATGCATCTACTATCGATGTCCATAAAGTGTTTCAGGAAATAGCCTTAAGAGTATACTGGATTATATCAAATTTTTTGATTTGATGTCCTATTAGGTGAAGTCATTTAAAATGTCTTTAATCCTAGTGTGTAATTGACTAGCATTTTCACCATCTAACATTTTACAATTAAAAGGTGTGTTTACCAACATATTGCTTTTAGCTATTCTAGTGTCATTTTTTCCTTCATGCAACTCAATCAATTTTTCCCAAAGTTCTCTAGAGTTTTCAAAATGTCTGACTCTATTAAGCTCTACTTTGGTAAGTCTGCATTGTAAGGTGTCAAGGGATTTGTAATCGACTTGAGATATTTTTCTTATTTCACCGAATCTAACAACTCTCCCGAGTCGTCTACCAGAGCCACAAAATCTTTCCTAATGGAAAGCAAAACAACTACATCAGTTTTCACGAAACACTCCATTTGCCTCTTCCAATAGCTAAAGTCCTCTTCATTAAAGAGAGGTGGGTGAACGGTGCTATAACCCTCTAGATAAGAAATTTTATAATTTGCTAAAAATTTACAGAAAATTTAAACTAATGCAAAAAAAATTTAAATTAGAACGTGAATGACAAATGTAAAAAAAAATTTCTTTCTTCAGTGGTTGCAGCAAAATCGGAGCACCCCCGTGCTCTGATACCAATTGTAGGATCGTGAATTTTGAGAGAGGGGTGAATCTCGGAGTTATGATTTTTTTTTAAATATTTTAAAACTTTTTATTTTTTTATCATTTTAAATAAAAATAAATGTAGTGGAAAGTAAAAACAAAATATTTGAGGATTTTACTTTGTTCACAATCCTAGTCGGATTGCTACTCCAAGGTCTGTCACTCTCTAAGAGTCATCTCATCGGCCAATACACTAAAGGTCCTCTGAATCGAGAACCTTCAATCTCGGAGGGTTTCCCTTTTGCAAGATGCTGAGGGTAAGGTAACACACTACCTTTCCCTCATAATGTTTAAGCACAAAAAGCAAATTACAATAATTAAAAATTATACCGACACTTTAAGACTTATCGAAGGAGCTTGGAGTGTCGAAGGGTTAGCGTGTCGAAGTTTTTGTGAATAACGAATGATGATGACATCACTTCAGAGTAGTAGAAAAGTTAGTTTTTTAGCTGACCCTCCATTTTTTTTTAAAAACCCTCTCTAAATGCTTGAACCATCTCCCAGTAGACTCCACATCAACTCGTCGATATGGAATTCTAGTCATCCCAGGCTCTTGGACCTAGTCCAGTCGACTCTAGGCCAGTCTGATCCACTCCACTACTATTTTGATATTTTCCTATTTCAATCGCTTGGGCCTAGTCCAATTGACTCAAATTCTAACCATCTCAGTGACATGATCTTCAGTCGATCGACAACATGCCTTGCCAAATCAACATCCCACTCGACTAGGTCTGAGGTGCTTGGACCCTATCCAATCACGTGGAGACCTATAATACAAAGTTAGCACAAGCAAAATATATAATGAATTGGCAACAGTAATACTACCCGATCTCAACTTTCGAGTCCAATATGGATCCTCCATTGGATCGACATTTACCTTGTCCCCAACCGAGGACTCAGTCTCACCTCTCCACTCGAGAGTTTACCTATCGACCATCCAGTCGGACTTACTTTGCTTGACATCCAATATGACCCACCAAGACTTCATGCCAACTGTCTTGTCTCCTTGTCCCAACTAATTTCCTATCAGTTATCCATTTCTTCTAACTCAATTGGTCTTCTGCCAGATGTCCAGTCCACTCGACCATTTGGACTTCATGTCTGGTGTCTAGTCCTTGTGATTTGTCAAGGCTTTTGCCTAGTATCTGGTCAACATGATCTACTAGGGATTTCCTATTAATCTTGCACACTTAACACATAAATCATATCACAATTGATTCCTAACTTTAAATCATGGTTCATACATCAAAACTCAAGAGTGGTGCTCTCTGCACCAACACTGACTCATGTTAATCTTCTCGTCTTTACTGCACAGGCACATAGACTTCGAAAGGAGAATCCCATGTCTCATGGGAATGAAATCTTTCTTGGATTCATCCATGCTAAAAAATTTTAGCACTCTATCTATGTACGTAGACTGCGAAAGACTAAGCAACCAATTTGATTTATCACTATAGATCTTTATCCCCAAGATATAGGTTGCTTCTCCCATATCTTTCATGGAGAATGTTTTAGATAACCAACCTTTGACTATTTGTAAGATAGGAATATCATTTCCTATAAGCAATATATCAGTTACATATAGCGCTAGAAATACGATCGCACTGTAACTAACCCTTTTGTACACACATGCTTCATTAAGATTTTTTGAGATATCAAATTGTTTAATTGTCTCATTAAAATGGATCTTTCAACTTCTGGATCCTTGCTTCAGCCCATAAATGGATATCTGAAGCTTGCATACTTTGTTCTTGTCGATAGTTGTGAAACCCTCAGGTTGTATCATATATACATCCTCAGATAGGTTTCCATTCAGGAAAGTTGTTTTCACATCCATATGTTATATCTCATAATCATAATGAGCTGCTATACCCAAGAGTATCCACTTGTACCCTATAGGCGTAATGACTTCAGGTGGGTCCACCAACTTCCAAACATAGGGTTCGTGCATGGAATTTTTTTTTTATTTCATGGCTATAAGCGAAATTTTCCTATCTTAACTTTTCAAAATTTCTTCATAACTAGTAGGATCTTCATCCTCTATGGGCAACATGTCATTCGATTCACTTACAAGAAATTCATATATCTCAGGAACATGATATATCCTATCAAACTATGAAGAGATTGTATTTCTAAAGATCCAACCTTTACTTCATCTTTATGAGTAATAGGCTGCGGTTATTGACTAGATATCTCTTTAGTGTCTATTAGAGTATCTTGAACTACACTTAGTTCAAATTCACTCCTACTTTTTTCCTATAATAGAAACTCTTTCTCCAGAAATACAACATGTCTTGAAACAAACACCTTTTATTCCAAGGGATGAAAGAATTGATAATCCCTTGTTTCTTTAGGGTAACCAATAAATTTTCACTTATCAGACATCACATCTAATTTATCTGATATTGCCCTCTTTACATAAACAAGAACTCCATGTGTTCAAATAAGACAGATGAGGTTTCTTACCATTTTATATTTCATATGGAGTAGTAGAGATCTATTTAGTTAGGACTCTGTTTAGCAAGTAAATAGCAGTCTCGAGTGCATAACCCTAAAAGGACTTAGGAAGACTTGTAAGTTGCAACATTGACATAACCATGTCTAACAAGGTTTCGCATTTCAGCCACACTATTATATTGTAGTATATAAGGTGGAGTCCTTTGAGACAATATACCATTGCCCCTTAGATAATATTGAAGCTCTTGGCTTAAGTATTCTCCACCTTGATCCTATTGAAGTACTTTAATATTTTTCCCAAGTTGTTTCGCTACTTCATTTATAAATTCATTAACCTTTTCAAAGGCCTCAACTTTGTATCTTGATAGATGCACATACTTATATCATGAACAATCATCGATAAAGGTAATGAAGTAGCTATAACCTCCTCGTGTAGAAAGTTGACATTGGTCCACATATATCGGTATATATAAGTCCCAAAATATCAACTACAGAATCACCTTTTCCTTTAAAAGGTAACCTCGTCATTTTGCTTTTTAAGCATGAAGCATATGTATCTAATCAATCTAGTTCAAAAGATTCCAAAATACCCAACTTGTGCATTTTGAACATGTAATCCTTACTTATATGGCCAAGACGAAAATGCCACATATAAATGGCTAATTGATTATCTAATTTAACATGATTGTAATTATTTTCAATATTGAATACTTCATTAGACAGATCTAACGAGTAAATTCCATTGTTTAAAATTCCAGTAACATAAAGAATATCATTCAACATTATATAACAACCATTGCTATTAAAAGTTAAATGGAAACTTTTTCCATTTAAACATGAAATAGAAAATAATATTCTTTATCAATATAGGAACACAATAACAATTATCTAATTCCATAACTAGTCTATTGGGAGGTTGCAAGAAATATGTTCCTATGGCTATAGTAGCAACTTTTGCTTCGTTGCCAACTCTTAAGTCTGCTTCTCCCTTAGCTAGTTGTTTGTTGTTCTTTAGCCCCTATATATCATTACATATATGTGAGGCACACCCAGTATCTAATATCCAAGTGTTACACAGTATAACATTCAATTATAAAAATATATGAAGTAGATTTAAAATAAAATGCCTTATTCTTCTTCAGAGACTCAAGATAATGTTTGCAATTTTTCTTCGAATGTCCCTCCTTGCAACAATGATGGTAAGTACCCTTTGGAGTTGGTTCTTCCTTTTTTGTCACGCCCCGAGAGCATGTCGAGCCGAAAATCAAACAGACAACATCTCCCATGTACGTGGCAACATTTCAGGTTAATATAAGGCCCGTAGGCCCACAATAACAACAATATATATAACAATATCACAAAACCACAACAACATAACAAACTGCTACAACAAATACACAGCGGAAACGATACCACAACAATACAATCCCACACATGCATACCGGTATGACTAACACCAGAACATAAAGAAAACCTCGACAAAACCCGCACCAACATGTGCGTACATCACATAATACATAACATCACGAAAATTCCGAATACATAACACGCCGGACACAAAGCCCAAAACCAATACGGGAGCCTCGGAGGTGAGATGAGATGTCAGCCAGCGGTGCTCCAAGCTGTCACGAAGTCTTCTACCTGTTACTTGGGCGACAGAAAAACCCAGGGTCCGTGGGGGGTGGTGAGTAAAACTCAGTAGGTAATAGAAAAACATGTATATATGCCATATCACATGTATTTTCAACAACATACTCTAGAGGTACAACAGGTATATCAGCATAGTATATAAACACAAGCATATACCATCTAACCAAATAAACAATATAAAAATGCAGACATACCTGAAGTCTGCCACGCTACTCTGATCCAACCTGAACATATATCAAACATATATATATATATATAACAAGAAGAGTAGATCAACTAACAATATACTCTAGCTACAGGTCAAGGTATCTAATGGTCTGTCCAACCCATACCAGTATCCGACACAATCGTATAACAAATGCAAGAAACATGCATGAATATGATGTGTACCCAAATGCAGCAAGCATAGTACAATCAAATGCAACATCACAATAATCATATATATATAGACTGTATCTATATATATATTAATCTCAACCATCCATATATATATACATACATATATGTATCTATATATGGTAATATGCAAAGCGACATAAGATACGGCAATGCAGCATGCATGGTCATACCTACTCAGCCCTACTCGCTACCACGACCCCAGTGTGGCCTAGGTGGCACGACATGACAACTGTCCCAACTCACACAAACCACTACTATAGAGTGGCCGAGTGGGCAGTATGATCAAGTAGCATATGAGCGTAAAGAGCTCGCTACACAACGGGGGTCCCTACTGCTGGCGACTCCGACTAACACTACTAATGAGTGGTCGAGTACCACGCACCCAGGACAACTGCACGCAACTCCAACTACCACCATCTATAGTGGTAGAGTGTGACACAATAGATGCTCTGCACTCACACCAATTACTTCTCGGGGAGTGCTCTGGGAGGCAAGATGACTGACGACTCTCTCAATCCCAAGGGAGACTATGTCGTCAGAATGCATGCATATGACATTAGTATGTTGTCACTCGTACAACCATCTACCACAGACCCTCTGGTAGCAAAGAGTCATACCCATCTAATCAATACTCTCTATCCTGTAGAGAGTTGTACTCAACAGATCGACGAACTCTCTATCCTGTAGAGAGCCGTACTCAACTGATCATAACTCTCTATTCAATAGAGAGTCGTACTCAACTGATCGACGCACTCTCTATCCTGTAGAGAGTCGTACTCGACTAATCATATCAAGTTGGGACCACCGGTCCGCAGCGACACTCTAATCACCCTTCACTTAACCATTACACAACTCATGGTTGGTAACAGTATGCAACATACGGGTATTGGAAATAAATCCTACATTTAGGGCATTACCTACCCATAGATGACCTTTTTTCCAATTTATAAATTGGGTCATCTCTCGTACTAACATTTACACCCTACTAAACATCTAGGCCAATTACATCACATCTATAACTCCTAAATCATGATAGGGTATATGTGATATCAACAATTGAGCATAAATATATCCAACGATAAGTTCAAGCATACGATAATAAGAGCAGGGTCAAGGTAATATGAACACCTAATATGCTCATATTTATGACTAAATCTGAATGCAATACATCTACCTGGACCAGGTAGGAAATTACCCACCTGCATTGTAGACACCAGTCGTTTCCACGTCTGCGGATATCTCGAACCAAATCCTGCAAACAAACATATATGATCCAATAATATACCAATTCTAATATTAGGATCAAATCATAATCCTACATCAACTTTCACTACAAAAAAATGAGGCATTTGGATCGGAATTTTAGAAGCGGTTGGGAAAATGGTGGTAAAGGAGGGGCTTTTAGAAGCGGTTTTCTTAACCGGTGCTAATACCGCTTCAATTAAATTTTTTTTTTAAGCAGATGATTTTTCGATTCTGTTGAGTATATTTAGAATCGGTTAAAAAATGGTTCTATATAAATTTTATAGGAGCGGTTATTAACCGCTCTTATTGTATTAGGAGCGGTTATAACCGCTCCAATACCTCTTCAATTTACCATTTTCTGATTCTGTTTAACATATTTAGAATCGGTAATTATAACCTCTCCTAATACCGCTTCAATTGAACATTTTTTTTAATCTGAAATTTTTTGATTCTGTTCAGTATATTTAGAATCGATTTGTATAATAATTTTAGGATCGTTTAATAACCGATCCCAATCCTTTAGGAGCGGTTAATAACCGCTCTTAAAGGTTTATAAAAAGAGGTATTATTGTCTATTATCTCAAAACCCTAGCGAAATGCGTCTTGGATTAGAGGGGTGGTCGTATCTTAGATTTTATTTTCCAAAAAATCCTAGCTAGCCGGTTTGGATTTAAGGAGTGTATTATTTTCCAATTTCATCTCTCTGTTTCAGCAGTCTTCTCTACTCTAGTGGTCCATCAAATCAGTTGCGCCCTAGTTTCATTTGGCCTTCTACTTCTTTGTCATAAGCCTTTGATTTTGTTTGTGGAGGTAATTTCTTGGTTTAATTTTTATTATGTGATAAATTTTTTAAGTATTAATGGTGACAAAATTATAATCGATTAGAGTTTGTCTTTTTTAATGAATCCTTTGATTTATCTTTTTTCAAGTTATTTGTATTGTTTTTAAAATTTATTATTATATTTTGTGTATTATATTTTGTTTATTATGCTAAGCTTTATTTTCATATTTTTTTTCCTCTAAATTGAATAATATAAAAGATTTCTCGTGATTTTTTTATTTTATGACATCATTCTATTTATATATTTGAAAATTTATATTTAGGAATTGTATTTTTATGTTTGTTAAATTCCTTAAAATTGGTATGTGTTTATCTACAAAAGTTTATTTAATTTTGATATATCATATTACAATGTGTAAATGTTTAAAAATTATTGAACAGGATCAAATCATGCTGAAGGAATGGATGGCTGCCCCACATGGTAGTCTTGAGTATCGAGTTGGAATTCTATATTTTTTACGTTATGCATTTGGTGATGCAACTCAAGAAGTGACAAGACCATGTCCTTGTTGCAAATGCATAAACTCATTGAGTCATGATCGAGAGACAATACATGAGCATCTGATGATAAATGGTATCTTACAAGATTATCGAATATGGAATTTTCATGGAGAAAATCTAATTGTACAAGATCACGATAACAACCAACTTCGAGATTTAGCACAACAAGTTCCTGAAGTAACTAGCCATGAACCCTTGGTACAAGAAATGTTGAATGATGCATTTGGAATGCATGAAGGATCTGCAAGTAATGAAAACTATATTTGAGCATCGACTAGTCATATACCGATGGAGTCTAATGTGAAAGATTTTTATCGACTAATAGAGGAAGGGAAACAACAACTATATACTGGATGCACAGAGTTTTCTAAACTGACATTCCTTATTGAGTTATTTCAATTAAAAGTTAATGGAAAATGGAGTGATAAGTCATTTACAACATTGTTAGACTTCCTTCGTCGAGTACTTCCAGCTGAAGCTCAAGTGCCTAAGTCTTTTTATGAAGCAAAGAAATTAATTTCTAGTTTAGGACTTCATTATGAAAAAATACACGCTTGTCCAAATGATTGCATGATTTATTGGGGGGAAAGTGAGAATGAACAGGCTTGCAAAGTGTGTAACCTTTCAAGATGGACAAATTTACAGAAATCATCTAGGAGGTCATATAAAGGTGGAAAAAAATGTCTTATGGTTAATATTCCAGCCAAAGTATTTTGGTATTTTCCATTGAAACCAAGATTGGAATGATTATTCATGTCATCCAAGACATCTGAAAGTATGCAATGGCATTTCAAAAAATGAGTTTTGGATGGAAATCTAAGGCATCCAGTTGATTCTCGAGCGTGGAAGGAATTTGATGAACGACATTGTGAATTTGCATCTGATCCTAGAAATGTACGCTTGGGACTTGCTGATGATGGTTTTAATCCATTTAAAAATCAAAGCACTGCACATAGTACTTGGCCTATTGTTTTGATGCCTTATAATTTGCCACCTTGGGAATGCATGAAGCCTCATTCTATTATTTTATCCACCCTTATTCCAGGTCCAAAAGCACCTGGAAATGATATCGATGTGTATTTACGTCCTCTATTGACTGAATTAAAAGATTTAATGGAAAATGGGATTGCCACATTTGATGCTTGTAACAAAGAAATGTTTCAAATGAGGGCTGCATTAATTTGGACAGTTAGTGACTTTCCTGGTTTGGGATGTTTGTCTGGATGGAATACATATGCCAAGAATGCATGTCCAACTTGTTCTAATAAGACAGATGCATTGTACCTAAAACATGGCAAAAAGTGGTCATTCAGAGGGCATCATCGTTTTCTACCACTAGATTTAGAAATTCGAACAATGTTATGTTATGGGCAACCAGAACAACGCGAGTTAGATTTGGCTCCATTATCTGGATCTGATCTTCTACGAATGACCTTAAACAAGAATGTGATTTTTGGTAAGAGTAATGCATCAAAACCAAATGTGAGAATGAAAACAGGGTCAATTGAACAAATGTGGAGAAAACAAAGCATATTTTTTAGTCCCATCGGGAATTTAATTTGATCCGACATAATTTGGACCCTATGCATATTGAAAAAAATGTTTGCGACAACATTATTGGAACACTTTTAGATGATTCCAACAAGAGTAAAGATAATTATGTTGCATGTAGAGATTTAAATATTTTGGGTATTATGAAACAACTATGGCCCCGAACACAATCAGATGGTAGAGAGTATTTGCCACCTCCATGTTATTCTATGTGTAAAGCTGAAAAAAAGATATTTTGTTCAGTATTGAAAGATATTCATGTCCCTGATGGTATGTCATCTGATATTTCAAAGTGTGTGGATGTTGGACGTTGCAAGATTATGGGCTTGAAAAGCCATGATTGTCATATCATGATGGAACAATTCCTTCCAATTGCTCTTCGTCGGGTGTTGTCAAAAAAGGTAACTGCTCCACTTATTGTTTTGTGTGAATATTTTAGAAAGATGTGCAAAGTCCCTACAAGAAGAAGAATTACAATTTCAAGAAGGAGTTGTTTTGGTTTTATGTCAATTAGAGAGAATATTTCCACCATCTTTTTTCACAATAATGGATCATTTGGTGGTACATTTAGCGTATGAAGCCAGAATTGCTAGGCCTGTACATTATCGATGGATGTATCCAATAGAAAGGTACTTGGGAAAACTTAAAAATTTTGTCAGAAATAAAGCACGACCAGAGGCCAACATTGCAGAGGCATATTTAGCAGATGAATGTGTTGTGTTTTGTTCACGTTATATAGAGGGTAACATCTCATTCAACAATCATGGAACACGACATAAAGAGACACCAAATATTGACTTTCCCACACTTTCGATGTTTCCACAAGTAGGGCGACCAACAAAAGGACTTCAAGTACTTACCTTGGATGACAAAACTTTAACTCAAGGTCATAGATATATTATCTCTAATTGTACAGCCTTGCAACCATATCGTGAGTAAGTATTACATGTGAATACCATATTCTATCTCATTTTTTTGCATAATGTTTTAATTTTTCTAATTATATATTAGTGTTGACATTGAACAGTGAATTAAAAATGAATGAAGAAGACATAGATATGGTCGTCGCCCAAGTAATTCTCAATTAGATGATATGGTTAGAATGCAATTTCCAGAATGGTTTGCAAAACGAGTAAGTAATATTTGTTATTTATTTTTTATTACAGATTCATAATAAATAGACTTGTGACTTTTTTTCTTTACAAATTATATGTGTACCTTACAGGTTGATCGAGTAAATGAACAGATTGATGACTTAGATCTTAGGGTGCTTTCACATGGTCCAAATCCAGTAGCATTTAGTTATCATGGATTCAACAAAAATGGTTTTGCATTTCACACAGTATAATCTGAAAAAAAAACAAAAAAGTGCAAAATAGCGGATCATGGTGCCGGCGATGGATGATGATGATCATGAGTCAATCTATTATGGTCAACTAACTGATGTCATCTCACTTGATTATGGTGGTTGTGGACGAATTGTTCTTTTTCGATGTGATTGGATTAACACTATTACCGGTTTGAAAATTGATCCATTTGGATTTACAATGGTGAATTTTTCACGCTTGGTAGATACAGGAGAACTTGATGAGCATGAACCTTTTATTTTGGCTACGCAAGCTCAAATGGTTTATTATGTTCGTGATCCAAAGGAGGAGGATTGGTATTGTGCCATTCGTCACACACCAAGAGATACATACAACATTGGCAATGAAGATGATATGGATACAATGTGTTTTATTCATAATAATTTATATAATATGGAATCGATATTAAGTGATGTAAATAAAGTAGATGTTGAATTAATTAGAACTGATATTGAGGGTTCAATAGTTGATGTTCTTCCGGTTGTGAACAATGAAACAGATGATGAATACTTTGGTTGATTTTTGTATTTTCTTTAATTATGTTGAAACTATATTTAGAATTATGAAACTCTTGAAGATGTTCAGTAAATTTTCATCTTCTATTTTTGATACTGTATTGTTCGTATTCTTTGCAACTCGAACACAGCAAAGATGCCCTTTCTCCATTATCAGATTTAGATGAGTTTACGATTCTTCCACTCTTTTCAAGATGATAAGAAGATTTTTGGAATTTGATAGGCTTGGATTTTAATTAGCACTACTGTCTTTTTTTTCGTCCATTTAGATAGCTAATGGTACCAAAAATAGAGGTTTGGAAAAAGATTAACTTTTAGAAGAGGTCAATTTTGACCGGTTCTAATGGGAACCTTTAGAAGCGGTAAAATTTAACCAGTTCTATTGGCAACATATTAGGAGCGGTTTTCGACCGCTCCTAAAGGCCGGTACCGGTTTCCCTCTTCTTCGACGAAAGGGCAACCTTTAGAGGGCAACCTTTAGAAGCGGTATATTTTGATCGGTTCTATTGGTAACATTTAGAAGAGGTATATCTTGACCGATTCTATAGGCAACATTTCGGGAGCGGTTTTCGACCGCTCTTAAAGGTTTACCGGTTTCCCTCTACTTCACCGAAAGGTTATTGGCAACCTTTAGAAGCAGTATATTTTGACCGGTTCTATTGGCAACATTTTAGGAGCGGTTTTCGATCGCTCCTAAAGGTCGTCCTTTAGGTTACCGGTTTCCCTCTTCTTCGACGAAATTATTTTCGTATTCCCGCGGCTATATCTCTGTCTCACGTTAAGCTCCCGAAATCCATCTCCCTTCTCGCAAAAACCTAACTTCCTTTCCCCCTGCGAGCCCGCTGTCCATCTCGCAATCATCTCCTCAGTTCGTCGCCGACCGCAGTTCGTCTCCACAATCATCTCCTTAGTCCGCACCGCAGTCCGCCGACCGTAATCCATCTCCGCAGTCCGTCGGTCGAAGTCCATCTCCACAGTTCATCTCCATAGTTCGCAGCAGTCATCCGCCAGGCCTCCTTGATCCATCCCGCCATCGCCGTGATCACTGATCGTGGCCGCAGTTCTTATTCAAGTAATATTTCGCCCTAAAACTTTACACCCCAATTCTTCAACTATCCACCCTTCTTCACCTTTCAATTGTTCACTTTTCCAAACATGAACTGTAGAATCTGCACTAGAACAAATTAATTTGCAGATCAAGGTTGAAAAGCAGGATTAATGCAGCCAGAGATTTCTTTACCAATGAGTTCTTATAAAGCCTTTTCTTTTAACATTTGGAGGTAGCAATTTACATGTTACCTAAAACAATTAAGCATCATTGGCAGTAAAGATGGTGCGAAATTTGTTGATTATGCTTTTCACCTTTTTGGCAATCTTTCAATTGTTGTCACTTTGATTTCTTATTAGTTTGTTTAGCTTACCATATTATATGCTACTCTTATGCTACCTATGCAATGGGAAATAGGATAATTTTTCTATTAGTTTGTAACTGATTTCTATATTACTTTTAGGTAACTTTCGAAAATGGCAAACAAAAGAATGCGAAAGCTACTCCAAAATAGTCAAAGACGATCTAGGGGAGAAGAATCAATTAATAGAAGAGTTGATGATGAAAATGAATCACAAGACACAACATCCCATTCACCATTAGAGATACAAAATGATACACAAAATCATGAGGTTAATGAGCAAGGTGAAATTTTTTTTTGGATATGAATAGTGACTAGTTTTTGCAACACCAAGTGAAAATTATATTTTTCAGAGGAAAATGAGGCCATGTCTTCATCCCAAGCTCAACAAAGAAGACGTGGAAAGACTATTATGAGAGATATTCATGCTTTACATCCTGATCATGTGCTAGTAGTGAAATTCAATGAAAGGGGACAACCTTACGGTGATTTACAACCGACACTTACAAATTTTATTGGGACTATTGCACGGAATGGACTTGTGTTGCCTCTAAACTTTTTAGATTAGAGAAAAATGCCGACAAATCGCTTGAATGATGCATGGGACCTTGTTACTGTAAGTTGACAAGTGTTAATTTCAAATTTGAATTTAAGGCATGCACATATTTAATTTTATGTTTATAGGCACATTTTTGTATCCCCAATCGCCATAGAAAAGTTATAATGCAAATGATGGGAACCGCTTGGAGACGGTGGAGGACTGAAGTGAAAGATACATCTTATGATTCAAATACTCCACTAGAAGAGCTTTTTGCAATACGACCCATTCCTCATGGGTTGACATTTCAAACTTGGGAAGTTTTATGTAACTATTGGAAGTCTACTGAGGTACAATTAGTATTAATTGTTTTTGACATATGTTTATAGATGTTATAATTTATTATAAATTTTTGTGTCAGAGAACTTCAAAAATCAATAGAGAAAATGCAAACAAAAAGAAAGGGACCCATGCACAAGGACGCACTAGTATTCCATTGTTGGAATATAAGTTTGTAAGAATCAAAATTATTTTTTTTCTTCTTTACAGTTAGTTTCTCACTGGTCATTTATTGTTTTAAACTTTAATTCTCTTATCCTTGGTGTTAAATGTGAATTTATTACCCTGTTAGTCTCAAGAGAATGGTTGAAAACCGAGTCGTATTGAAATACAACAATTAAGTCGAAGAAGTAAAAAAAAAGGAGGTGCTCCTATTGACGATGAGGCAATACGAGTTGAGGTAAGAATAATATATTTTACTCTTTAAGTTGGCTTTTAAAATTTTTTTTCATTCTATTAACATTTTATTTTCTTGTTAGAATTTACTTAAAGAGGCTGTGGATCGTCACCTCCAAGATAACCTGAAGAAACACAACCAATAGAAGTACACGAGGAGGCATTTTGGTAACAATTTACTTATAATTTATTTTTTTTTATAGAAGTTAAATATGGTTCAACTTTAATTATGTTTTTTATATAGTGAGGTTTTTGGACCCGAGCACTCTGGTCGAGTTAGATGTTCAGGAGTTGGTGCGCTACCTAGCCAAGTGTTCCCAGAGTAATGTAAATGCAATTCAATGTACTGGCAAGATTGTCACTCTAATTCAGATTTAACAGATAAATTTAGGGAAATGAAAGAGAAAATTAAAGAAATAGAGGAGATGAGAAGACAGATGCAAAAAAATAATCAGTTTCAAAATTTTGCACGAGTAATGGTAAATATGATTTCTGGAAGTGCTGGGGGCTCTCGTCGACCTGAATTTTTACCGGCCCAAGTAATAACATTTCTCACACAAACAAAATAAAGGCAAAAAATAATTTTTATAATTAAGTACATGATATCAAATTTATTTATTTTTGTAGATGGCAGCTATATTTACAAATATTATGCAACAACAATTTCCATCGACTACGGAAGAAAATAGATATAGATCCTCCCCATCACCAGAACCAGATGACTAGAGAGAATTTTGAATGCAATCGTTGAGGTTGGTTTTTAAATACATATGTTTCTATTAGAGTATTTAATATTTTTGTTTTTTAAATACATATGTTTCTATACTTGCCATATCTGAACCCAACTCCTTTTGGCAGTATTGCACTGCCACAATGTTTGAAATGATTTTTAACTAATAATTTGTTTTCTATGAAATGGGGTTAACTTGCCTCTAAAGAACAATATTATAGTTCAACAAACTTGGATTTGAATCAATTTTGGTGAACTAGATAGAATTAGCCTGTTCTTGTGTTTTATTTAATTACTTTGTTTTATTTTTCATGTAAACATTATATCAGGTATAGGTTTTCAAAATTATATGAATTGATGATATTACATTATATCAGGTATATGGACACCAATAATATTATATGAATTTTTAGTAGTGAAGTGCATTCCTTTTTCCCCTTGTTAAAGCTGACTCTGATTTTATCTGATCTGAGATTTTTTGTTTTGAAAATTGCTTTTCTGTAAAGTGCCCATTGAGATTTGATTTATTTCATAATCTTATACAGGATTTTGTTGGAGCCTTTATCCATCTCTTTATGATATTGCATTGTGTTATCTTGTAGTTTCTACCTTCTATTTCTTCATATCTCCTTTACTTCTCAGAATTGCATAAATTTGCTCACCGATTAAGGTGCATGATTCATAAGCTATTTATGTAGAGAAAGTGGAAGACTTTAGTATGAAAGCTCCTGCTATTTTCTGGTTCTGGATAATTCTTGGTCCAATTTTCCTTTCTTTTGAAAGAAAACTAGTAATGGGTAGTAACTAACAACCCCAATTACCCATAGCAAGTTGTGATCAAAATTATGACTTGAGCAATAGCAGGACCATTTTGGGGGGAGAATATACTGTGCCTGGAAACCAAATATTTACTAAAACAAAATTTGATTAGCATAACAACTAAATCTTCCTTCCATGTCATTCAATAAATTTATTGTCCAGCACAAGGTTAAGAGTGCTACTGCTGGCAATGATCTGATGTCATTCCACAAAGGTTCTAGTTTGAAGGATACAATACTGGCAAAAGATTTATATTGAAGGTGTTATTCATTTATGGCACATCATTGAGCTCTGTGACAGTATCCTGTTTGGTGTATAAAAGATATGCGACATACCGTAATTAGTATCATATATTTGTCTATGTTTTTCAATTGGTTGTTAGGTACAATAAAGGGTCTAACTAATAGTCAACTGGAGGAAATTGGCTGCAAAATAATACTTGGGAATACCTACCACCTTGCTCTTCGTTCTGGTGATGAGCTGATAGATGAGTTGGGTGGTCTTCACAAATTCATGAACTGGAAAAGAGCACTGCTTACAGACTCGGGTGGTTTTCAAATGGTAGTCAAGATGCTGAAACAATATCATATGCTTTTGAATCCTCTTTGGTTTCTTTGATCTACCATTGCATCTCTTTTCTTCATTTACGTGTTTCTTCATATGATTTTAATGCATCCCTAAATATTAGCACTTGTTCCAAGTTGCAAGAACATTCTATTCAAATCATTTTTAACGTTATTATAACTAGTAATGAGAGATATAATTAAGATCACACTCATGAGTTTTTTATGCACCTGCTTGGGACCAATGAAATTCTCCACCTATTTTTTCTAATTATTGATCTACTTAAATAAATCCAATACCTGATATAATGTAAGATCATCAATTCATATAATTCTTTTGTGACGGATGAATGGCAGGCAGTATTATAAGTTAATGATTTTTGTGGTTCCACTCCTGCTCTATTCTTGTGCGATAAATCATTCTGATTTTGTGATGGCTATGACTTGTGTTGCACATTGTGAACATGGTGGTAGTGATGATGATAATGGTGGTGATGGTGATGATGTGCCGGAACTTGATGCTGGATCTCCCTTGGCTGTCCTGTTGCTGATGCTGCTATTACATTCTCCCCGTTTTCTTGCACAGATTCCTGGTTTCCTAAAGCTCGAAACTGAACAGGATGGAAAGCTGAGGTTTGCATGCACTTAATTATCGATGCAGATGTCTTATCCTTGTGCACCGCTGGTTTCATGGCATTATTGGTTGTGGATCCCATGTCATTGTTGTTTCTGATGCCATTTGAACCTTGCTTCAGGGTAGCCACATTTGAACCAGAAATAATATTAGACTCCGTCTTAATTGCTTCTGAGCTGTTATCAATCAGAGAATATCTTCCGCCACATGATCATCTATTATTTTATCTTCACATGTTGATGCAACCTTGTGCGCAATTCTATCATATTTGCTTTTATCCCAATCAAATGGCCTGATCTGATGCTCCTTCATCAGACTAGACTAAGCTTAAATTTTCCTTATTTCAGGTTGAATTTAACGAGTGCAAAAGGAATCCTTCATACAAGTTTTTGGCCGCAAGGAAATAGATGTTGCTTGAGTAAGAGACTAAGAGTTCAAGAACAATTGTCAGATGATCCTCAGTTTTGCTGTCAAACCAAGCTCCCATGCTCTGATAGTCCTCAAAATGTAGTGTGGAGCAAAATGTTAATGAGATGTATTAACATTTTGAACTTAAACATGAATATTATGTGTTAGTTTGATAATACAATAAATTTGTTTTGTGAAGTGAAATGTGAATATTGTAAATTGATTTAATTTGGTATTGTATCAATATGATATGAGATCATTGTTCAAACTCGATATTAGAAGCGCTTATAATCTCTCTTAAAAATATGATTATAGAATCGGCCGTAACTGTTTCTAAAATTATGCTTGAGATATATATACATTAGGAGCAGTTTTTAACTGCACCTAAACCTTTGTTTATTGGATCTCCATACAAACACATTAAGAGCGGTTAAAATCGCTCCTAAAACTATGTTTATTACATCGACAAGCAGACACATTAGGAGTGGTTTTAACCGCTTTTAAAATGTATGTTTATAGATGCGGTCACAAGTGTTTGTGATGTTTGTACAATAGGAGCGGTTGCAAACTCTTTAGAACCGGTTAAAAACCGATTCTATAGGTCTCCAACACAAGCGGCTCTTTATTTTGAACCATCGGTTTATTTTACCGCTTCGGTTGTCTTTAGCATCGCCATTATCTACAACGGTTAAAAACCGATTCTAATTATTTAGAAGTAGTTGATAAGTGGTTCTAAAGGCTTTTTAAAACTGCTTCTAAAGGTTTTTTTTTGTAGTGTTTATATCCTGATCAACTAGATTGATCTAGTTATCCAATTAACCTAATCAACCCTCCATATTAATCCCTATAAAAAGGATCATAGAACGATATTACTACCGCACTTTATAGCATGATCAAGTCAAAACTCACCAAATCTCCAATTCAATTACTCTCAAACCAACTTTACCATCTATATCCAAATCACAACCAACCAAAATTAACAACAATAAAGAAGAGAAAGCTAGATTAGCTTACCAACCCTTGAATTGTCACCGGTGGGAATCCTCTCCAACTCTTCCCTATTCAACCGCTCGACACCACTATCCAAAACCAAATCAACATTTCGACAATGAAACAATCCCTAACAGCGACAACGTCCAATAGACACACCATAGAAATTTCTACCAAAAAGGAATTTACAGACAAAAGGGGTTAATCTTGCTTACCCGGTGTTGAACCCCGGCGGCAGCAAAGTCCCCAACAATCGGCAGCCACCCCTTTCACAGATTCCACCGTCCACCGAAACCTACCACTGCCCAATATCCACAATCCATCAGAAACCAACAGAACCATCACTGCCATAGTCCCAAACATGAAGCCCTAGACTACAATTGGAATAACCACAATCTAAGATGGATCTCACACGAGATCAAGGAAGAAAAGGACTAAGCCTCACCTTGTGCCGACAAAACTAGCCGCTCTTGAGATCGAAGACGCGCATCGACAGTCTCTGGATCGCGGAGAAACAAAGGGGCACCGACTTCCTTCCCAGTCATCGTCTACTCCTGTTGAGGTCTTAGACGGCGTAAGCTCCGATCAACAGCGATTGAGCACCGACCGCTGGCGGGAGTGACGGGATAGCGATGGGCGGTTCGCGACACCGAAAGTGACTTGTAGAGCGGCCACTGGACGGCGGCCATGGGTGCGACGGCGGCAATATTGCCGCCACCCCAGCGTGGAGAAAGCGGTGATAGGGCTCGGCGGTGGCACATGTGCTTTGCGGTGATGTGCGGCGCGGAGATGCAATGTGATGGTAGGGGCTGACCGAGGAACCGAGAGGGAGGGCTCGGCGGCAGTAGAGTAGGGTGCGCGACGAACGGCTCGAGGAGGCGGCCATCAACGGCGGCAACAGGCTCGGGCGGAGATCGACTGGCTCCGACGAAGATAGGATGGAGATCGGCTGGCTCAGGCGAAGATAGGGCAGAGATCAGGCGAGTGGAGCGACGACAGAAGATCTGCGGCTGCTCGTGAGATGTTGGGAGGAAGAAGGAAGTCTACGCGATCGGAGAAATGAGGAGAAGAAAAGTCGGGAAAATGAACAAAGAGGAAAATAATGTTTGGCATTTAAATCCATTAATTCCTCAATCACAGATAGTCTAAACAGGCTTTACAAAAGCCTATCTGTTTTATCCCCATGAAATACCCATAACACTTCCGTTTAAATCAAGAAAAATTTCTAAAAAATTCCACAAGATGTTTTATCAATTACCGAGGAATATTTTTATTTTTATTTTTATTTTCTTATCCGGTATTTTACATTCTCCCCCACTTATAAAAATTTGGTCCCAAAATTTCGTACTAACATGCAAAAATTTACTTCAAGCAAGTTTCCGAAAGACCACATACCTTCCTCAAGTGACCAGATGATACCATCAAGCTCAGATAGTATCTTCCAGCTCCCACATAGTCTCCTCATCGGTATGATGCTGTCATCCAACCTTTACGAGTCGGATGATTTTCGTCCCACTACTGTCGCTCCTTGCCACTCAGGCTCCACCCTGGAATCACCTCGTAAGTTGCATTAGACTAAAGTAGAATCAGAACCTCTTATAGAACATGGTTAGATCGCGACAAGTATTTCCTCAGCATATAAACATGAAATATGTTATGAACACCCGCAAGTGTCGGAGGTAAAGCCAACCGACAATTTCACTAAATGAATGTGATCCTTCCAGCTGCATCCTAAATCCATGACACAGGATCTCAATAGATCCTCCAATATCTGAATGGTATGCTCAGACAGTCCATCAGTCCGCAGATGAAACGCGGTACTGAATTGAAGTTCTGTGCCCATAACTTGATGCAAACTCTGTCAAAAGCGCGAGGTAAATCACGGTCTCTATCCGATATAGTACTCAAAATTACCCCATGTAGTCTGATAATTCCTCGATAGTTCAACTCTGCCGGACGGTCCAATGTATACGACCCAAGAATAGGAAAGAAGTGAGCTAATTTGGTCAGTCGATCCACAATCACTCAAATCGCATCACGTCCTTTACGAGTTCAAGGCAATCCCGTAATGTAATCAATCGTGATATGCTCCTACTTCCATTCCGGAATCGGAATTCTTCTAGAGTATTCCAACGAGTTTCTGATGTTCAGCCTTCACCTACTGGCATACTAAACATCGAGCAGCAAAATCTGCTATAACTCTCTTTATACCATTCCACCAGTATAAACGTTTCAAATCTCGGTACATCCCAATACCACCAGGATGTATAGTAAATCTCAAATAATGTGTCCCCTATAGCAACTCTTCCTTATCTGGATGCGTGTCCAGAACACATATCCATATTAGAGACGGAAAATTATCTTCTCACAAGATAAGTCCATTTACCGTCCAAAATCCACTCCACCACACACTCTGTAAGTGCATGGGAGACTATAGCGACCAATGTCCCTTGTTGCAATTGTTCGAGTTCCATCAACTCTATAGTAGCTACCCAGTAGCTAATCCAAAATCTCATGAGCATTCCCGCTCCCTACATCTACTAGTCGGGATAATAACTACTAAGCCCACATCATAAGTATGACCGCTTATCTCATAGTTCCTTAACTGACGTAAGCATAAGTTACGTCTCATGCAACTGTATCGGAATCGCTCCGATCCCTGAAACGACGCATCTACGTACATTATCCTTTAATCCACTCCGGAAGGATTAACTAATACTCGTGTAAAAGTTAACCACCGTCTAGGTCTTGTAACTGGTTTCACCAGCTTCCGACTAAATGATTTCCATCATCACCGTTGTCAAACAAGTCTGTGGTATAGTAATGCTAAGACATTCTATCAACATCAATAGTACCAACCAAACCATACAAGGCAAACCACCATCTACGGTGGTCGAGTGCACAACTCCAACTACCACAATCAACAGTGGCCAGGTTACGCAACTCCAACAACTAACAACTGATCCAATCGTGTCCAGGATACACGATTCTTAAATCCAGTGGCGACTAAATCGTTAATTAGTCTAATAACATAATCGAAAACTCATACAATTCATACCAAGTATGAAATTTTCATCTCCACACATCTGCATCCCCTTTTATCTAGGCTGATGATATATCAATCATCACAACGACAATGATACTTATATGACACTATGTCACTACCATATCAACTCTCCAGTCGTAAACCAACCCTAAAGTATACACAGGTGTCTTTAGTTGATCTAAATAAATCATTTATCCTCAACGTAGGATATTTACTTTCAACAATTATCGCATTCCATCTTCGATAATCGATGCATAATTTCAAAGGTTTATCACTCTTTTATCAAAGGTTCAGGATCCTTCTCAAGGAGAAATACTGGGATAGATAAATATCTCCTTCCAACATCTCCTATAATCACAACTTACGTTCTTCCAATTTCTATAGTGTTTAGCAACACTGATACCAACAAAACTATCACTCGATATGTGATCTTCGATACTAGAATTATTTCCGCAATCATTTCGATCGCCTACTCCACTAGCCTATGCAACGACAAGCCTTGGAGTTCATCCGAAACTACATCCGAAGGCTCTCGGATTATACGCACATCCGAGAGACATACCATACCATAATCTTAATAATTTGACCATCCGTAAGGATATGTCTACAGTAAAGATATGTCTATCAGAGTCTAAGGGCATCCTTTGACTTCTTAATCGTTGATCCTCATCTCACATGACGGTAGAGATACCACCGACCCACAAGTCGATGTAAAGGACCCTTCTAATTCAGCTGAGAATGTTCTAGACAAATATACCTGTAACTACAAGTATCTCTCAATATATTAATCTTGAGGGTAAACTAAAGTAATACCCTAAACAAACCATTATCTGTCAATCCGATCCAAAGGCTCCCCGCAGGTCTCGACCTTTCTCCGAAGAGAATAAGATCAGATCCAACAGTCCGCGACAATTCGATCGCATTTCTGCGATGAATGATCCGAGGATCTTTTTAGATCATCTGATCACATCACTTAATCCTACGAGCTGCAACTGTAGAATACCAAATAGATACGACCATCGTCGTATACTCTCTCCTCTGTACAAATCAACTCACATCTCGAGGTAACTGTTGTTGTCTGCATAAGTCTTCCACGATGTCTTCTGCTGATACTCCTGCATAAGTCACTTCCCCTGAAAGAAAGTATCACGGAGCTCCACTCATGCCTAAGGTAGTAGGTCGCTGCTGATGAGATAACCTAATCTTCTGTGCTCATCTCTGCTGTCGAGACGGAGCGTCATCCTTCCGGAACACCATTGGTAGTCTTCAAATGAGTCTTCAAAGGATAGCTCCCCAAATATACTGGTTGCTCACAATAGCAACAAATGAACTGATCTAACAGATATGTGACTTCACTTGTCTTCGTGATCTGCACTGCACGCACACAATCCCTTCCAAGTCTTTGTTCTGATTTTGCTGATATCCACAAGAACATTCTGATGATCTGCGATTGGTCTTCTATAATCGAAAAGTAGCTCAAGGCCTGTGACCCTGATCTTACTCTTTTTATCCAACAGTTGGAGACTTCTGACTCTATTAAGTTGACCTGCAATATTTTCTTACCGGTCTCCAACTCTTAAACCCTTGTACGGAGTAATTTCTAAACTCCTATCTCAATCCAACGTCTTCCGGCAGGATCTGATAGAAGATCCCGGCATCCTAATCCAACTATAAGCCAATAACTCTGGGTGGCTTTAATCATCCATTCATCTTCTTGAGTTATTAGGTGGTCGTAACCTCTTCAAGTCTCACGACTCTACACACTACACTATTACTAATCGAGCACCCTTTCTTGAAGCTCAAGAATTCCTTACAATGTGTCACTAAAAGTGACATGGGGAAATACTCTCTTCCAACATCACTAAATAATGATCAAGTGATATATTATTTTCCGAAGATTATTTTCTACATTTAATACCAAATACTGGCTTGATTCCGATAATGGTATGCAAACAACTCTTCTTTCTCGGTATAACATGAGTTAAGTATTCAAAAGTACTCTCAAAGTTATACATCTCAGTATGAACAACTCAGGGATAAAATCCCTATGAAACACCGTAACCTAACCTTCCGCTATCTGCATCACAAATAGTCTACAAGTCTGTTCATTACCCAGAGGTAATGATCTGACTAGCACCGTTAGTGAAAATCTCTAAGGCTAAAATCTCTGATTTCAACCAGAAATGTGACGACTTGACCCCTGTTTTCCAACTCGGTATCAGTCGGCTCTCAAAGGTAAATCACCTTTTCGACACAGGTTCAAGACTCACAGATTTAACAGGTCATTTCCGGGGTCAACTCATACCACGGTTACGAACAATAACCAAGAAACTATAGGTAATTCCCTGGTATAAGCATATAAATGCATAGCCAACATAACCGGGAGCATAAACCCTAAAGGTCACTCCGGTTGGTCGCCTCGGTGGACGACCCCTACTACAAGTCTGCACATGTGTCATAACTCTATTGTATACACCTACTGATCAAGTTTAGATAAATATCTACTAAACCATAAGTTATCAGGAATTCTTACCTTCGCTTGGAGCTCGTCATGTCCATCTCATCTCAAAAACCAAAACCGAATAAATTGACTCCCGAGAATCCAAGACTCGACACAAAACAAAATTGTATGGCAGCGCAGAACCTTGGGCTCTGATACCACTAAAGTTGTCACGCCCCGAGAGCATGTCGAGCCAAAAATCAAACGGACGACATCTCTCCTGTACGTGGCAACATTTCGGGTTAATACAAGGCCCGTAGGCCCACAATAACAATAATATATATAACAATATCACCAAACCACAACAACATAACAAACTACTACAACAAATACACAGCAGAAACACTACCACAACAATACAATCCCACACATGCATACCGGTATGACTAACACCAAAACATAAAGAAAACCTCGACAAAACCCGCACCAACATGTGCATACATCACATAATACATAACATCACGAAAATTCCGAATACATAACACGACAGACGCAAAGCCCAAAACCAATACGGGAGCCTCGGAGGTGAGATGAGATGTCAGCCAGTGGTGCTCCAAGTTTTCACGAAGTCTTCTACCTGTTACCTGGGCAACAGAAAAAACCCAGGGTCCGTGGGGGGTGGTGAGTAAAACTCAGCAGGTAATAGAAAAACATGTATATATGCCATATCACATGTATTTTCAACAACATTCTCTAGAGGTACAACAGGTATATCAGCATAGTATATAAACACAAGCATATACCTTCTAACAAAATAAACAACATAAAAATGCAGACATACCTGAAGTCTGCCATGCTACTTTGATCCATTCTGAACATATATCAAATATATATATATATATATATAACAGGAAGAGTAGATCAACTCACAATATACTCTAGCTACAGGTCAAGGTATCTAATGATCTATCCAACCCATACCAGTATCGGACACAATCGTATAACAAATGCAAGAAACATGTATGAATATGATGTACACCCAAATGCAGCAAGCATAGTACAATCAAATGCAACATCACAATAATCATATATATATAGACTGTATCTATATATATATTAATCTCAACCATCCATATATATATATATACATACATATATGTATCTATATATGGTAATATGCAAAGCGCAATAAGATACGACAATGCAGCATGCATGGTCATGCCTACTCACCCCTACTCGCTACCACGACCCTAGTGTGGCCTAGGTGGCACAACATGACAACTGTCCCAACTCACACCAACCACTGCTATAGAGTGGTCGAGTGGGCAGTATGATCAAGTAGCATATAAGCTTAAAGAGCTCGCTACACAACGGGGGTCCCTGCTGCTGGCCACTCTGACTAACACTACTAATGAGTGGTCGAGTACCACGCACCCAAGACAACTGCACGAAACTCCAACTACCACCGTCTATAGTGGTAGAGTGCGGCACAACAGATGCTCTGCCCTCACACCAGTTACTCCTCGGGGAGTGCTCTGGGAGGCAAGATGACTGACGACTCTCTTAACCCCAAGGGAGACTATGTCATCAAAATGCATGCATATGACATGAGTATGCTGTCACTCGTACAACTATCTACCACAGACTCTCTTGTAGCAAAGAGACATACCCATCTAATCAATACTCTCTATCCTATAGAGAGTTGTACTCAACAGATCGACGGACTCTCTATCCTGTAGAGAGTCGTACTCAACTGATCATAACTCTCTATTCAATAGAGAGTTGAACTCAACTGATCGACGCACTCTCTATCCTGTAGAGAGTCATACTCGACTAATCATATCAAGTTGGGACCACCGGTCCACAGCGACACTCTAATCACCCTTCACTTAACCATTACACAACTCATGGTTGGTAACAGTATGCAACATACGGGTATTGGAAATAAATCCTACATTTAGGGCATTACCTACCCATAGATGACCATTTTTCCAATTTATAAATTGGGTCATCCCCCGTACTAACATTTACACCCCTACTAAACATCTAGGCCAATTACATCACATCTATAACTCCTAAATCATGATAGGGTATATGTGATATCAACAATTGAGCATAAATATATCCAATGATAAGTTCAAGCATACGATAATAAGAGCAGGGTCAAGGTAATATGAACACCTAACATGCTCATATTTATGACTAAATCTGAATGCAATACATCTACCTCGACCAGGTAGGAAATTACCCACCTGCTTTGTAGACACCAGTCGTTTCCACCTCTGCGGATATCTCGAACCAAATCCTGCAAACTAACATATATGATCCAATCATATACCAATTCTAATATTAGGATCAAATCATAATCCTACATCAACTTTATATCCTAATCAACTAGATTGATCTAGTTATCCAATTAACCTAATCAACCCTCCATATTAATCCCTATAACAAGGATCATAGAACGATATTACTACCGCACTTTATAGCATGATCAAGTCAAAACTCACCAAATCTCCAATTCAATTACTCTCAAACCTACTTTACCATCTATAGCCAAATCACAGCCAACCAAAATTAATAACAATAAAGAAGAGAAAGCTAGATTAGCTTACCAACCCTTGAATTATCACCGGTGCAATCCTTTCCAACTCTGCCCTATTCAACCGCTCGAGACCACTGTCCAAAACCAAATCAACACTTTGGCAATCAAACAATCCCTAACAGCGACAACGTCCAATAGACACACCACAGCAATTTCTGTTGGAGATCGTTTGGCAGCTAGAGGGGGGTGAATAGCGCTTTTCGTTTCTACAAGAGTAATTAGTGGAAGCAAACACAAATAATATATGTATAAACATAAAGCAATGCTAACAAGGCCTTTACGTGGTTCGGAGATAACGCTCCTACTCCACGGCGATCCTTAAGGTGGATCAACCCAAGCAATTCCACTAAGAAGCGTTCTCTTTACAAAGACCTCCTCTTCTTACAAAAGATGACAATGAAGATTTGAGAGGAGGAGAGAGATTAATACACTTAGAAAGCTTGGAATACTTGTGGGAGCTTAGAAGAATGATCAGAATATAAGCATTAGCCCCTTCTTGTCCCCCTTGGGCTCTTTTTATAGGAAAGAGCCTCTTTTTCCCGTTGGAAGTCTATCAGTCGACTGATGACTTACATCAGTCGACTACCGCCGATTCTAACGGCTTCTGAATAGCCGGATTCGCGGGATTTGTCATCGTCATCGCCAACAGGAAGACTATCAGTCGACTGCCAATAGTGGCAGTTCGACTGATCGCTCGTAACTCGGCGATCGGCTCACGGCCATGCGATCATTTGCTATTGGCGATTTGCCGGCTATCCGATGCGATGCGAGTCGACTCTCACCGATTCGATGGGATAACTCCCGATCGATAACCTTCCAACCTCTAATGCTGCATTTTAAGGGCCAGTTCAACCGACACCATGTTCCAGTCGACTGGCACACCCCAAGTATGACTAATTCATACTTGAAAACATAACCTAAGCCTAGACTTAACCTTCTAGCTTCTCCATCAGCCTTGCGCCTCTAGGATTTCTCTGAGTCCACGACTCCATCCATGCGCTTGCCTTCAAAAGCTTCCTTCGGTTTCGTCATGCTTTGGGTTTCTTCTTTTCCAAAGTACGCTTGGACTTTACGCCGCCAAGACTACATGCTTGGACTTATGCTGCCAAGACTTTCCTTTGGTCTTTCTTTTCCAAGGACTGCTTGGACTTTATGCCGCCAAGACTACATGCTTGGACTTACACTGCCAAGACCATTCCTTTGACTTCTCTTTACCAAGATCACACTTGGACTTGTCTTTTACCAAGTCTTCATACTTGGATTTTCCTGTCACTTAAACATGTTTACAATTAGATCATAAAACATTGCCTAACTTAGATGATTATCCAAACATCAAAATATATAAATGCTTGGGGCATTGTTGCACCAACAATCTTCCCCTTTTTGATGTTTGGCAATCATTTAAGTTAGGTCTTTAACACATACATATAAACATATTTCAATATGAATTCTAACTTAAATATCCCTTCTCCCCCTTTGACATACAACAAAAAGAGAAGAGTTTATCCAATAAGTGCAGGAAAGAATTATAATTGACACATCTTGAACAAAGGTATAAAATTGATATGAAGCTCCCCCTAAATCCAAGACATGTTTCATGATGTGGAAATAACATGTGAAGCAAGGCATAAGCAATAGAATAGGTAAATATGTCCTAGACTTGCACCAACAATTATAGAAATAAGGGATGTAGCTCCCCCTAAACCAGTGCACCAAGAAAATCTGCCTTTCCATACAAGTTATCATGTATATACTGTGGAAATCATATAATGTCCAAAATTGAACCTTTTAACCGATGAAAAACCATTTTCTATTCCAAAACAGTGTCACCGGTTCGACTGGAATAGACATCACCAATCAGAGCCTTGGCGACCGCTAATAACAACGAATGATCGATATCGAGACAAATCTGAAATTCGAATTTTTCAGTCAAGATTTGAAATTGCGTAGAAAATTTCATGGGTGTCCAAAAATCACGAAAAGTGATGAGATTCAGAAAAAAGGGTAAACTGAGTCCACGCTACGTGGGACCGTATTCGATATTGCAGAGGGTTGGCAAGGTAGCTTACAAGCTGGAGCTGCCTCAAGAGATGTCGGCTATACACAACATGTTCCATGTCTCTGTGCTCAAGAAATGCATATCCAGTGCATACCAAGTGATCGAGCCACAAACAGTACAAGTTCAAGAGGACCTGAGTATGGAAAGTCGGCCTATCCAGATACTAGACTGAGAAGTCAAGAGGCTAAGGAACAAAGAGGTGCCCTTAGTAAAGGTCCTGTGGCAGAATCAACGATACGAGGAAGCTACCTAGGAACGAGAGGAGGACGTGAAGTAGAAGTACCCAGAATTGTTTTAAGTTTCGAGGAAAAAACTTTTACAAGGTATGAGGGATTGTAATGCCCGTAAAATTTCTAGCAAATTTACGAGAATTTTTGGCTTTATGATAATGGGCTTTAGGTGGGCCTTTTTCAAAAATAAAAGAAAATAGCCAAAAAGAAATGCAAGGCCTAGGAATTGAACCCCAAACCTCTAGAGATAGCCAAGCCCTATAGATGCACCCACTAACCAGAAGCCTAATAGGATTATATCATTAGAGGAAGAGGGGAAATGGTAGATAAGTGTGATGAGGGTAAATGAAGAGGCATGGAAAAGAGAAGAGAAACTTCTCTTCCTCCCTTTATAAAGAAGAGGGAAGGTTCCACTTGGCCACTTCTTCTTCTCTTCTTCTTCCTCACCGAAAACAATCCCTGCCCCTCTACATTTTCACCCTTTTGCCGAACCCCATCCAAGCAAGGAGAATGCTAGTTCTTGGCTTCCATAAGGTCATCTACCAACTAAAAGCAAGCGAAGGATGTAAGATTCCCTCACCTGCAGTATATTAGTTTTGTAGGACATGTTACATGAAAGAAATATGAAGTTTGTAGCCCTATATGTTTCGGCCAACCAAGTTTTTGGGCTAGGATTCATGAAAATGCTACTAAGGAATTTTTTGTAGGTTGTAAGCTTTATGTAGGAATTTTTAGGTGACAAAAATCCAAGATTATAGCCCTACATGTTTCGGCCAACCAAGGCTTTTGGGGTTAGGGTTGCATGGAAATGATTCTAAGGATATGATCATAGATTGTATGCTTCAAGTAGGAATTTTTAGGTGTCAAAAGTCCAAGATTATAACCCTACATGTTTCGGCCAACCAAGGCTTTTGGGGTTAGGGTTGCATGGAAATGATTCTAAGGATATGATCATAGATTGTATGCTTCAAGTAGGAATTTTTAGGTGTCAAAAGTCCAAGATTATAGCCCTACATGTTTCGGCCAACCAAGGCTTTTGGGGTTAGGGTTGCATGAACTTGATTCTAGGTTATGTTCATAGATTGTATACTTCAAGTAGGAATTTTTAGGTGCCAAAAATCCAAGTTTATAGCCATACATGTTTCGGCCATCCTTGGGGTTAGGGCTACGGTTTCATGAAAACACCCCCTTATGAAGTTATGTTATGTAGTATGCCTACATGAATGAATTTAGGTGACAAGAATCAAATTTTAGTACCCCCTACATGTTTCGGCCAACCTTGGGGTTAGGGCTAGGGTTTCATGAAAACACTCCCTTTATGAAGTTATGTTATGTGGATGATTTTAATATGCCATGAATTATGCTTAGGTGATGAACATGTTTATGATTTTAATATGTCATGAATTATGCCTATGTGATGAATATGTTTACGATTCAATATGCCATGAAGTGATGAACATGTTTATGATGTAATATGCCATGAAATATGCCTATGTGATGAACATGTTTTATCATTTAAAATGCCAAGAAATATGTTTATGAAATATGCCTATGTGATGAACATGTTTATGATGTAATATGCCATGAAATATGCCTATGTGATGAACATGTTTATGATGTAATATGCCATGAAATATGCCTATGTGATGAACATGTTTTATGATTTAATATGCCATGAATATGCCTATGATATATGCTTATGTGATAAACATGTTTATGCTTTAGGACCCCTTTAGGGTACTCTTATGTTATGAATGCATGCATGCTATGAAATGTCTAAGATGGAGATGCTTCCCTTTCATGTAGGGATTAAGAGCTCTACTTATGATAAGATAAGATGGAGATGCTTCCCTTTCAAGTAGGGATTAAGAGCTCTCCTTATGATAAGACAAGATTGAGATGCTTCCCTGTTTATGTTGGGGATTAAGAGCATTCTTTATGATATGACAAGAAAGAAAGGAATTAAGTATTTTACTTTGTAAGAGGTTAAGTACCCGACCCGTCAGATGGTCGTTAATCAAATCCATAGGGACATAAGAAGACGTAAGAGGTCTTGCCCTGGTAAGACGTAAGAGGTCTGGTGGCTCGCTACCCCAGCCTATTAGGGAACGCGCATTATGTGGTACTTAACCTGGGGCCCCCCATTCAATTTATGATTATGTTAAAGTACCTATATGTATATGTTTTGAAAAGAAAGGACTTTTATGAATGCTTATGTTAAGTTTAAGAATGCTTATGATTATGTCCCAGATGCTTGTCTATGATTTATGAAATTATGAATGCTTATGTCAAGTTTAAGAATGCTTATTATTATGTCCCTGATGCTTGTCTATGATTTATGAAATTACGAATGCTTATGTTAAGTTTAAGAATGCTTATGATTATGTCCCTGATGCTTGTCTATGATTTATGAAATTATGAATGCTTATGTCTAGTTTAAGAATGCTTATGATTATGTCCCTGATGCTTGTCTATGATTTATGAAATTATGAATGCTTATGTTAAGTTTAAGAATGCTTATGATTATGTCCTTAATGCTTGTTTAGGATTTATGAAATTATGAATGCTTATGTTAAGTTTAAGAATGCTTATGATTATGACCTTTATGCCTGTTAGAATTGAGAAAATTATGAATGCTTATGTCAAGTTTAAGAATGCTTATGATTATGTCCTTTATGCATGTTTTGGGTTGATGATGCCATGAATGCTTATTGTTTAATTTATGCCCTTCTTAGATTTAATTATGTTTAGCATGCTATGTAAATTGTTTGCCATGCTTATGTTTTCATTACGTTGGTAAGTTGATGCATGGTGTTGTTATGAAATACTTATGCTATTTATGCTAGTATGCTCTTGCTTTCTAATTGTTTGATGAAGTTTGTGGCTTTTGTGAGTAGGCAAGAATCTTACTAAGCTATATGCTTATAGTTTATGTTGTCCATATACTGCAGATAAAGGAAACATGAACTAAGAGGAAGTAGTAGGAGGGGCCAAGTGTGTGTGATAGTGGCATGGTGGAAAATGACCCTATTACTATCTGCTTATATTTATATGCTCAGTGAACACCTTAAGACATTTGCTTCCGCTTATAAGACTTGATATTTATTAGTACCATGTTGAATGTTGCTTAGATATGTTACTGTTCAATTACTTATAAAAGTTTGATATGATAGAACTCATGAATAGATCTTCATGTTATGCATGTGGTAAAATGAGATAAGATATGGAACATGCCAAATTATGAATATGAAATGTGATGCATGTTATAAAAGAAGCTATGATATGTTAACATGCTAATTATGAATATGATGTGTGATGCATGCATAAAAGAAGGTTTAGGTCATGATAACATGTCTAAGTATGTAGATTGTGAAATGATCCCTATACGTTATGCTATAAAAAAAAAGAAAATGTAGCGCCGCCCTGAGAGCAGATAAGGGCGGGCGTTACAGTTAATGTCTAGGTATTGACGAAAGATATGCATGAGAAGGAGGTGTATGTCGAACCAAGGCCAAACCACGGGTAACTATAGGGAGAAGACAATGAGCAATGACCTTATAAAGGACATTGTCAGAGGCAGAAATTTCTTGTGATTGAAATAGATTGGTGTTCAAAGGTCGTGGAAAGTGATAGAAAGTAGTATGAAGGGAATCTAAAGAAATCTCCTCAAAGGGACGTGGAAGAGGTTCAGTCCAAGATGGATACAAAATGAAATCATTCTCGTAAGAGAGACATCCGAGAAAATCGGTCCAGATCTGGGGGCTGAAATCCATATCGCACTGAGCAACGCGAGTCCGGTATCTCAGCCCATCTCCAACCGGTCGCAAGTTGTTGAAAAATTCAGAAAGAAGAGTGATATTTACATGATGTTCACAAAACACTAATGATTCAAGTTTGTAGTGTTGGATAATTTGAACAATATCAAAACAGTAGTCTTTAAGAAACTTGGGATCCATTGATCTAGGTGGAATAAGTTGGAATTTATTTTTATTAAAGGCACTTTCAAGTGCGGAGTTTGGAAATCGAGGATCAACAGAGGGTCGAGGGTTTGACGGGCCCTCGTTGGTCGGAGGTGCCCGGGCACGCTTAGTAGCAAAGTGCTTAAGTCTAAATGGGCGAAAAGATAACAAAACAAGTATGCACAATGTAGGTTAAGGATGATGCATGGACAAAAACAACAAAACAAGCACCGGTTAGTGAAACAAAATTATAGGAACACACAAACCGTGATCAGGGATGAGAATTTACCTAGGCGGCATGGTGAAAAATCAAAGAACAGTGCCGGACACGAGTGTCCACGGAACCCTAGCCTAGTGAGCGATCTTCAGTGGAAACTAGGGCGTGAACGGGGTGATAAGGGGAGGTCCTCGAGTCATAGAGTACTCCAAATGGAAGCACCGGTCGGTGAAGTCGCCGGAAAAATGAGGGAGAACGGCTAAGAGGTGCAGTGGAAGTTCGTCGGAAGAGGAAGAGGAGAGAAAGTCGGGAAGTTTTGGCGAGTCGAACCGGTGGAAAGCCCTAAAAACCCCGACATCAGTCGACTGGCGTTAGTCGGCAGTCGAACTGATGGTGATTAGTCAAACCGAGCAGTCGCATACGAACGTTGGTGTACATGGTAGTCGACTGCCATAAATGGCAGTCGAACTGATAGAAATCACCGAATCGCCACATACGAAGCGCCGTGCGGGCGGTGATCGCATAAATGGCAATAATGATAATGAACCGGGTAAGCCCGATTCAATATCGTCGTATCAGTCGAACTGGCGACAGGCACCAGATGACTGATATCAGTCTGATAGCCTTTTTGGCCAGATTAAAAAACTCATAATTAATTCAATAAGGATAAAAAAATCACGAAATTTTGTGGGTAATATTGTTAGATCATTTCCTATCAAGGAAAAATTATTTTAAAATTATATCACCTCTAGATTTTGATATTGACACAATCTTGAGATTTTGCAAAAAGTTATGATATTTTTGCAAAACTTTGTATCACTTTGGCTTATCAATAGGAAATTATTTCTCAAGGTTTGATAGACATAGTTTAAATTTTATTTTATTTGACATTTCCAATCATATTCTTGGATCTATATGCACATTAATTGTACATAGGCCTTCCCAATGATTGGTCCAATGAAGGATTAATGTCTCTAGATGACACTTTGGTTCATGGTAATGCATCATAACAAGCATGATGAACTAAGTGCATCTTCCTAACATCTCACATGTTGTCTAGGTGGCTCAATACAAAAATCATGGTTTCCTAAGTATTTTGTGAGATGGTTAAGGGTATAAATCCTAGTATTTCTATAGGATCATGCAAACCTACACTTCTATTCTACAAAGCAAATTCCAAGTTATCTCCTAAGTGATGAAAATTCTATTTCGGGGAGAGGCTTGGTAAAGATGTCGGCTAGGTTGGACTTAGATTCAATGTAATTAAGCTCAATGTCCCCCTTAGCCACATGGTCTCTAATGAAGCGATGTTTCACTTCAATGTGCTTGGTCCTAGAGTGATGCACCGAATTTTTGGTCAAGTTAATGGTGCTCACATTATCACAAAATACTTTCATGTTGGAGTAAGATAGCTCATAATCTTCTAAGGTATGTTTCATCCATAATAGTTGAGCTACACAACTACCCATAGCCACATATTCGACCTCGGTGGTGGATAAAGCAACACAAGGTTGCTTCCTACTACTCCAACTCACTAGGGAGGACCCAAGGAATTGGCATCCACCACTAGTACTCTTCCGATCCAATTTGCAACCGGTATAATCGGAATCGGTGTACCCAATCAAATCAAAGGACCTAGTCCTAGGGTACCATAGACCTACAGTTAGTGTGCCTTTAACATATCTTAAAATTCTCTTAACGGCAACTAAATAAGATTCCTTAGCACATGATTGATACCTAGCACACATACCAACCGCAAATAATATGTCGGATCTACTAGTCGTTAAATACAAGAGGCTACCAATCATGCTCCTATAAAGGGTAAGATCTATTTGTTTTCCTTCACTATCACTATCTATTTTAGTATTGGTTTCCATTGGAGTTGACACTACCTTAGTATTTTCCAAACCAAATTTCTTAATCATTTCCTTAGAATATTTGGTTTGATAAATGTAAATTCCTTCACTTGTTTGTTTAACTTGCAATCCTAGGAAGAAATTTAATTCTCCAACTAGACTCATCTCATACTCTTTTTCCATATTTTGAATGAAGTCTTGAAGAAGTTCATCATTTGTTGACCCAAAGATAATGTCATCAACATACACTTGGGCTACAAAGATGTCCTTAGATGTTGAATTTATAAAGAGAGTTTGATCTATACTACCCCTTTTGAAATCCTTAGAGATTAGGAAAGATGACAATCTTTCATACCAAGCCCGGGGAGCTTGTTTCAAACTATATAAGGCTTTCCTAAGCTTGTATACATGGTTTGGGTAGTCCATATTTTCAAACCCGGGAGGTTGTTCTACATACACCTCTTCCTTAATAAACCCATTTAGGAATGCCGATTTGACATCCATTTGATGGAGTTTGAAACCCATATAGGAGACATATGCTAAAAGTATTCTAATGGACTCTAACCTAGCAACTGGGCATATGTTTTACATAATCAAGTCCTTCAACTTGATTAAAACCCCTTGCAACTAATCGTGCTTTATTTCTAGTGATATTCCCTTGGTCATCTAGTTTATTCCTAAAGACTCATCTTGTAGTAATAATAGTGTTTTCACTTGGTCTAGGAACTAACTCCCATACTTGACTCCTTTCAAATTGAGCTAATTCATCTTGCATTGCTAAGATCCAATCCGGATCAAGTAATGCATCTTTAATTGTTTTGGGCTCAATTTGAGAGATTAGAGCAATATGACTAGTAGGATCCCTATGGAATGACCTAGTCCTAACTCCTTGAGATAATTCACCCACAATTTGATCTAAGGGGTGACTTTGATGAAATCTTATGGTTCTAGGAGGTGTGTTAGATGGAGTTTGATCATGATCAACCTCAATCCTATGCTCATCATCGGAATCATCCCTTACTCCCCCTTGATTCAATCCTCCCCCTTGATCATTACCCCCTAAGTTTATGTCTTGAAATTGTTTGGTAATTTCTTGATTTTCAATATTTATATCATCATCAATAGGGGATTTCCTAGGGTATGTATTGGAAGTTTCATCAAATTGAACATTTGAAGATTCTTCAATCTTTTGAGTCCTTTTATTGTAAACTCTATATCCTACACTAGTGGATGAGTATCCAACTAGGATTCCTTCATCCGCTTTGGACTCAAACTTACTTAGGTTGTCTTTGGTATTTAAGATATAAACTTTACATCCAAAGACCTTAAAATAATGAATTGTTGGAATTATACCATTCCACAATTCAAATGGAGTTTTTCCTAAAAACCTATGAATCAATACCCTATTTTGGATATAGCAAGCGGTATTAACCGCTTCCGCCAAGAAGTAGCTAGGTAAGGAATATGCATTAAGCATTGTCCTAGCCGCTTCTTGTATGGCACGATTTTTTCTTTCCACAACCCCATTTTGTTGGGGTGTTCTAGGACAAGAAAATTCATGCTTGTACCCTTGTTCTAAGCAAAAATTTTAAAAATTAGAATTCTCAAATTCTCCACCATGATCACTACGGATCCGGTTGATTTTGAGTTTTCTTTCATTTTCTACTCTTTTGCTAAATCCTATGATTATTCCTAAGGTTTCATCTTTATTTTTCAAGAAAAACACCCAAGTAAATCTAGAAAAATCATCTACTATTACCAAGCAATATTTACTACTAATTATAGATGGGGTACTATGGCAATCAAATAAATCCATATGTAGTAATTCTAGCATAAGTAAATTTTTACCTTTGTGTGATGTTTTTGATTGTTTCCCTTCTTGGCAAGCATCACATATCTTGTCCTTGAGAAATTTGAATCTAGGCAATCCTTTGACTAGCTTCAATTTTGCTATTTTGGCTATATTCTTCATGTTTATGTGTCCTAGCCTCCTATGCCAAAGCCAACTTTCTTCCTCTTTTGCAATAAGACACTTAGTGGAAGGATTAGTAGCATAGGATAAATCAACATAATATATATTTGATTTCCTAAAGCCTACTAACATGCAATCATTTATAGTTTTGTGTCTTATAAAACATTTTGAGGAATCAAATTTAACATCAAAGTTTGCATCACATAATTGACTTACACTAAGTAAATTAAATTTCATATTTTTAACTAATAGAACTTTATGAATGGCAAGATTGGGAGATACCTCAATTGTGCCCTTTCCTAAAATTTTAAGTTTGCCGCTATTACCAAATGACACTTTTCCTTTGCTAGTGTGGTTGATAGTGGAGAATTTTCTCTCATCCCTGGTCATATGCTTTGAGCACCCACTATCAACTATCCACAAGCTTGGTTCTTCTACCTATGTCACATGAAAAACACAATCCTTAGGTAGCCAAATCTTAGGACCACTAGCATCAATTATAAATTTCTTTGGTACCCATGCCTTTCTCCCCTTGCTTTTAATCATTGATTTTCTACTAACAAGGGATGCAAATGCTACCTCTTTCTCCTTAGGTCTATATCCTAATCCAGCCTTATTGTAAATTTCCCTTTGATTCTTAATAATCATATCTAGATATTTAGAACCATTAGTGAATTTTTCTAGGCATGCTCTTAATTTACCTATTTCTTTTCTTAACTCATCATTTTCATCCCTAAGAGTACATTCATCAATATCACTAGATTGTTTGCAACATGATGAATCTACACTTTTAAGTGATTTGATTTCTAATTTTAGATCCTTAACCCTAATTTTTGATCTATTTAAAGCATTTTGTAACCTTGCAATAGTCTTATAAAGTAAATCTATTTTAGGTGAGTTGTTTACCTCATCATCATCACTTGATGATGATTCATCACTTGAAGAGGAAGAGGACTCCTCGCTTGAGCTCCCGACTTCTTCCTCTAATGCCATAAGGGCAAGGTTCCGGGTGGCATGACATACTTCCTCATCGTCAGAAGACTCATCCATACTTAGAGTGTCCCATGTTTGTGCCACCATTGTGTTGGATCGATTTGAGCGCTAGAGGGGGGGGGTGAATAGCGATAAGAAAAAACTTTTCGTAATCGTTCGAATTGGCACGAGTAAACGCAGCGGAAAGATGGCAATAAATAAATAAAAACACGAGGGGTTTTTACTTGGTTCGTAGCCTACGGCTACTACTCCAAGGCCCTAATGGTCCTTGACCACGCACGGAGGGCAAATATTAAACGAACTCCTTCTCGATAGAGATAGGAGTTAAGCGAATACAAAAACTCAATAAAGATTCAAGGTAGAGGGACACTCCCCCTCTCCTTGATATGATTTAAAGCTTGAGAATAAAGACAACTTATACAAAATTAAAGATTATACCGACGACTTCAAGGATTGGAGGTTGAAGCTTTAGTCGCCGCTCGGCTAGCGTCAGTAGGGATGTCGGAGAGTCGGAGCGTATCGGAAGCACTTGGAAGCTTTTGAATTGATGAAAAACCCTAGGTTTGGCCCTCCTTTTATAGCCTTTAAGCCCCTCAACGAATGGGTCTTCAACCAATCACAAATGGGCACAAAACTCCTTGAAAAATGGTGATAAAGCTTGACTCCTCGAGGCTGATTTTTGACCACCGGTTGAATCGCCGGCTGAATCGCTGCCGCTGAACTGGCCTTGAGGCGGTTGAGAACACTGGGCTGAACTGGCACACGATTTTTGACTAAAAAGGAGTTTAGCTCAAAATACAAGTGAATTCGACAGCCACTTTGCCATAGACCTTCCATGGGAAGTCTTGGGTTGGATCGTCGCCTAAGGACGCCCTCGCATAAAGGACACGACTCACTTACGCTTGCACACACGAGCTTACCTCGACTTACTTGTCGCTTTGCTTCCGGCCTTCCACTCGATTCCTTCACTCCCTCCGGCGTAACTCGAGTGTCGCCGACCACCGCGGCTTCCTCCGTGTCGCTAGCCTTCAGCTCCAGCATTGAGACTTTTCTGCACACTTGATTTAGCTCGTGAGATAACAATATAAGCTTAACTTTGTATCGTTTGCTATAATCAAAACATAGGTTCGACTTAGGTGCCCACTGCACCAACAATCTCCCCCTTTTTGATTTATGGCAAACCCACATACAAAGTTAAGCAAGCATGAAGAATAATAATGTGCATGAGAGAAAAAAAATGAAGATTAAGTTGGAGTAGTAAGGATTTTCTTCAAGTACTCCCCCTTGAGGAAACCTCCCCCTTGACCGAGGGTGAGTCTTTGAAGAAAGACCTTAATCCTCCCCCTTGAGGGTTGCTTTAAGTAATTAACATTACTTAAAATTAGCTTTAGTAAAACGTTTTAAAATTAGCTTTAGTAAAACATTTTAGTTAAGCCCTTTCTCCCCCTTAAGTAAAACACTAACGACATAAATAAGTTAAGAATTCTCTTAACTTGGCCTTTTGTCAAAAGTTAAATAAGTTCTCAAAACCTAAAGTTAACTTTTGGTTTAAACATGAAGTAAGAGTTAAGTTATCAAAAAATTTGACCCCTTAACTTTGACCTTTTCTCCCCTTTTGCCGAGTATCGAAAAGAGTATGGGGTGTGTGGAAATATCAATAATTGCTATATTTAAAGTCCATGCATGTTCCACATTTTTTATTAAAAATAGTATATTGAAAATAAGCTCATCTATGAAATGTTCACTCATATTTGGCTTGATTGATATGAAGGATCAACCAGTCCTGGTCGGAGTCGGTTAGTATGTATGATTATACTCCATGGTTCATAGCGATGCACTAGCTCTACATCTGGAACCAGGAGTAAGGTCCTAACATCTCACGCCCATCTACGTGGCTAAGTACACAAACACATTAGTCCTATGTGTTGTGAGATGTATTGGCTCCTTAAATCTATAGGTGCATGATATCTAAGGTATGACCTATGCTAGTTTCATGAAAAAGTAAGAAATAGTAGTAATATAATTTGCAAAACCTATTCTATTACGCACATGCCTAATTTTCGTCTCAAGAGACTAAATTCGGCTTCGGGTAGTGGTTTAGTAAATATGTCTGCTAGGTTAGACTTCGAGTCAACATATTCGAGTTGTATGGAGCCGTTGGCTACATGTTCTCGAATGAAATGGTGTTTTACCTCTATATGCTTTGTTCTTGAATGGCATATAGGGTTCTTAGTTAGATTTATCAAACTTATGTTGTCTACAAAAATTTTAGTTTTGGTGAAGTCCAACCTAAAGTCTCGGAGAGTGTGCTTCATCCAAAGAAGCTGAGTTACACACTCACCCATCGCAACGTATTCGGCTTCGGTGGTAGATAAGACAACACAATGTTGCTTCCTACTGCACCAACTCACTAGACTTGAGCCGAGTAGTTGACAACAACCACTCGTGCTCTTTCTATCGAGTTTACTACCGGCATAATCCGAATCAGAGTAGCCGATTAGTTCGAACTCCGTAGATCTAGGGTACCAAATACCAACGTTAAGTGTACCCTTAAGATATCTAAGGATACGCTTAACTAGGGTTAGGTGAGACTCCTTAGCACAGGTTTGAAACCTGGCGCACATACTTACTGCGAATAGGATGTCGGGTCGACTCGTAGTTAAGTATAGGAGACTTCCTATCGCGCTCCTATAGTACTTTAAGTCAATGGACTTACTTTCTAGGTCTTCTCCTATGTTAACATTAATCGCCATTGGGGTGTTTATTATCTTAGCGTCTTGCATTCCAAATCTTTTAATTAACTCTTTAGTGTATTTTTGTTGATATAGGTATATACCATCCTTAATTTGTTTAATTTGTAGACCTAAAAAGAAACTTAACTCGCCTACTAAGTTCATTTCAAACTCACTTTCCATGAGTGAAACGAACTCGTTTAGTAAGGCTGAGTTAGAGGTTCCAAAAATTATATCGTCTACGTAAATTTGAGCTATGAATATTTCTTTACCTAAGGTTTTTACGAAGAGAGTTGGGTCAACTAAGCCTTGGTTAAACCCTTTTGACTTGAGATGGATTGAAAGTCTCTCGTACCAAGCTCGAGGAGCTTGTTTAAGTCCATAGAGAGCTTTCTTAAGTTTTAGAACATGGTCGGGTTTATCTAGATTTTCGAATCCGGGGGGTTGGCTAACATAAACTTCTTCTTTAATGTATCCATTTAGGAATGCCGACTTAACATCCATTTGAAATAGCTTAAATCCTCGATGTGCGGCATAAGCTAGCAACATTCGAATGGATTCGAGTCTAGCTACTGGGGCATAGGTTTCGTCGTAATCTAAGCCTTCGACTTGGCGACTAACCTAGCCTTGTTTCTAACTACTTCACCTTTATCATCAAGCTTATTTCGAAACACCCACCTTGTTCCAATTGTCGCTTTGTCTTTAGGTGGTGGTACTAATTCCACACTTCATTCCTAGTAAATTGAGCTAGCTCTTCTTGCATTGCAATAATCCAATCGGGATCAAGAAGAGCTTGTTCAATTGATTTGGGTTCTATCTTTGAAATTAAGGAAATTTGACTAAGGTTCCTATAGGATGCTCTAGTTCGAACTCCTAGATTAGGATCTCCTATCACTTGATCGATAGGGTGGTTAGTCCAATCCTAGATTGGGTTGGGTTTGTGTCACCTAATGCTTGATCAATGGGGTGACTTGGTTGAACACTAGTTTGACTCGGATCACTTGTCACTTGGTCGACAAGAGAAGTTGGTTGATGTGGATTAGACTCGATCTCGTGGTCGAGTTAGGTCTAGTATGAGTAGGCTCGCTAATTGGGGTTGTGGGTTTTGTAGGTTCGTGTCCTTCATCAAATACTACATTGATAGTCTCCTTGACTCTAAGGGTGTCGTGGTTATATACTCTATAAGCTCGGCTTGTAGTCGAGTATCCTAGAAATATTCCTACTGGTTTTGGATGTAAATTTCCTAGGTAATCCTTAGTGTTTAGGATATGTACCTTACACCCAAATACCCTAAAGTACTTGATGTTATGTATTTTATCGTGATAAATCTCGTATGAGGTCTTAAGGTGCCTCTTTACCATAAGGATCCTATTCGACATAGCAAGCCGTGTGCTAATCTACCGCCCAAAACCTATCGTAGGTTATATTCGCTTAACATGGTCCTAGCGGCTTCTTGTAGAGTTCGGTTTTTCGCTCCACTAGGCCATTTTGTTGAGGGGTCCTAGGGCAAGAGAATTCATGGTGGTATCCGCTTAGGTTACGTAAGTCGGTGAACCTTTGATTTTCGAATTCACCACCATGATCGCTTCTAAGTCTTTTAACCTTAAGGTCTTTTTGATTCTCGATTAATTTGAATAGATTGATTAATTGATCTAGGTATCATTTTTATGTTTGATGAACCTAACCTGTAAACTGGAGTAGTCGCCAATTATGACTAAGCAATATTGACTTTTATTGAGTGACTTGGCTCCATGTGAATCGAATAGATCCATATGCAGGAGCTCAAGTACACTTGAGGTTCGTTCTTGGTTAGTTAACTTGTGTTGTGTCCTAGGTTGTTTTCCTTGTTGACAAGCATTACAAATTTTATTAACCAAGTTGTTGAGGTTGGGTAAACCTCTGACTAAGCCACTCTGACTCATCTTGTGGACGAGTCTTGGGTGCGAGTGACCGAGTCGTCGGTGCCACAACCATGATTCCTCTTCCTGTGTCATAAGACATTTGGCTGAGGATTTGATTAAGTTCATTGTATAAATGTTATTTGTCCTAGTTCCTTTGAGTATTGTTTTAGCTGTTTCATTTGTTTTAATTACACATTCATTTTCTAAAAATACGACCTTATAGTTATTGTCACACAATTGGCTTACGCTAAGCAGGTTATATTCAAAATTCTCTACAAGTAATACATTTTTAATAACAAAATTCGAGTTAAGCTCGATATCACCTGATCCGATGATTTTGAGCTTGCCGTTATTCCCAAAGGCTACCGATCCTTGTCATTTGAATCGAAGCTTTGTGAATTTGAGTTGATCCCCGGTCATGTGTCGGGAGCAACCACTGTCCAACATCCATTGATCCTTAAGGGTATCTTTTGAACCGGATGCGTATCCGTGGCTTGACTTGAAGGTTGCTTCGTAGTCCGAATCATCCTCCGGTTCTGACTCAAGTTCGGGTTCGGTCTCCGTGTCTGACTCAATTGATTTTGCCATGAAGACGTGGTCTTCGTCTTCTTCGGATGACGCTTCTTCCCATGTCGCGTTGAGGGCCTTCTTGTGCTTAGGTCCTTGGTGGTTGAGCTTGGGGCACTCGGACTTGATATGTCCAAACCTGTTACACTCATAACACCTAATATTAGAACTTTTAGGTTTACCTTGGTTGGGTCGAGTCGTGGTTCTCTTTCGTCCCTTGGCTATTCTTCGAGCTAGGTTCATTAGTTCGGCAGTCAATTCCGGGTCAACTTCTTCTTCGGACTCGTCTTCCTCCTCGGTTGGTGGTGGCTTGCTTGCGATTTTCTTCTTCTTTGATCCTGCAAATAAAGCTATACCTCTCGGGTTCCGAGTTGGATTGTTCATGTAATTCAAATCGGAAAAGAGTTCATCTAACCTAATTTTAGAAAGATCCTTGAGACCTTGTAGGCATCGACCATGGATGCCCACAAGGTAGTCCTCGGAAAAGAGTTTAGAACATACCTTATAAGGTCGCGGTTTTCGACCTTTTCCGATTGCGTGTAAGTTGTTGACGATGTCCCGACACGGGAGTGGAGTTGCGTCGCGGATTCGTGTTCCTGCATTTTTAGTGTGTACAATTTATTGAATAACAAATCACGCTTACATACCTTGGCTTGATCCGATCCTTCGTGTAACTCGATTAGTTTAGTCCAAAGATCCTTTGCGCTTATGAAGGGGCCGACGCGATTTAACTCCTCCTTGGATAGGCCGCATTGGAGGATTTGTGTTGCCGTGGCGTCGCTGACTTGTCGCTTTGTTGCAATAGCCATTGATCATAATCCGAGTCACCCACTTCATTAGTCAAGTGTGAAACCCGCTTGGATTATGATCCACATCTCGAGTTGGGTTTTGAGAGCATTCCATCCGACCTTCCAATAACGGAAGTCATCTCCGTTATAAAACGGAGGCCGGACGGTGCTAAAACCCTCGAGATGGGCCATTGAAACAAAAAGACAAAAAGAGACGAAGACCAAAAGCTAGCAAAGAAAGACAAAACTCAAAACAAGTACCAAGACTCGCGCCTTGGATTAGTAGAAAAGGGAGAGAATTTAACAAACAAAATAAATAGAAATAAACAGAATTAAAAGAAAATAAATCTGTAAAAAAAACTAGATTGGTGGTTTCACCAAATCTTAGCAACCCCCGGCTCTGATACCAAGTGTTGGATCGATTTGAGCGCTAGAGGGGGGGGGGTGAATAGCGATAAGAAAAAACTTTTCGTAATCGTTCGAATGGGCACGAGTAAACGCAGCGGAAAGATAGCAATAAATAAATAAAAACACGAGGGGTTTTTACTTGGTTCGTAGCCTACGGCTACTACTCCAAGGCCCTAATGGTCCTTGACCACGCCCGGAGGGCAAATATTACCCGACCTCCTTCTCGAGAGAGATAGGAGTTAAGCGAAGACAAACACTCACTCAAGATTCAAGGTAGAGGGACACTCCCCCTCTCCTTGATATGATTTAAAGCTTGAGAATAAAGACAACTTATACAAAATTAAAGATTATACCGGACTTCAAGGATTGGAGGTTGAAGCTTTAGTCGTCGCCTCAGCGCTGGCCGAGGGATGTCGGAGAGTGGAGCATCAAGCTGAAAAACCCTAGGTTTGGCCCTCCTTTATAGCCTTTAAGCCCCTCAACGAATGGGTCTTCAACCAATCACAAATGGGCACAAAACTCCTTGAAAAATGGTGATAAAGCTTGACTCCTCGAGGTGATTTTGACCACCGGTTGAATCGGTTGCTGAATCGCCGCGGTTGAACTGGCCGTTGAATTTTGACTAAAAAGGAGTTTAGCTCAAAATACAAGTGAATTCGACGGCCACTTGCCGTCCGATCTCAACATAGACCTTCCATGGGAAGTCTTGGGTTGGATCGTCGCCTAAGGACGTCCCCGTACAAAGGACACGACCTCACTTACGCTTGCACACACGAGCTTACCTCGATACTTACTTGTCGCTTTTGCTTCCGGCCTTCCACTCGATTCCTTCAGCTCCCTCCGAAGTAACTCGAGTGTCGCCCGACCACCGCGGCTTCCTCCGGGTGTCGCTAGCCTTCAACTCCAGCATTGAGACTTTTCTGCACACTTGATTTAGCTCGTGAGATAACAATATAAGCTTAACTTTGTATCGTTTGCTATAATCAAAACATAGGTTCGACTTAGGTGCCCACTGCACCAACACATTGCCTCCTTCTTCTTCTCCTTCTTTTCCTTCTTTTTATTTTCCTTCTCCTCCTTCTTCTTTAGTTCCGGGCAATTTGGCTTTATATGCCCTTTCTTATTGCAACCAAAACAAGTCACGTTAGAGATAGAATTTGAATTACTTGAAGATTTACCTCTTGAGGATTGGAACATCCTCTTCACGTCTTTCTTGGTGAGTCTCCTTGACTTCCCACCGAACTTCTTGACTTAATGTGCCACCTCACTTGTCGATAACTCATCTTCACTACTTGATGAGTCTTCCTCGGATTCGGATGAGGAGGACACTTCCTTCTTCTCCTTCTTCTTCTTCTCCTTCTTTCCTACAAAAAGAGCTATACCCTTTTCTTTGGATGAAGTGTTAGCTTGTTCATGTAATTGAAATTCACAAAAAAGTTCATCTAACTTGACTAATGAAAGATCTCTAGAGACCTTATAGGCATCTACCATTGAGGCCCATAAGGTGGTCCTAGGGAAAGCTTGTAATACATACCTTACAAGGTCTCGGTTGTTGACCTTTTCACCTATAACGTGTAGTCCGTTGACCACTTCCTTGAAATGCCCGTGCATTTGGCTCACGGTCTCGTTTGTCTTCATAGTAAAGCTTTGGAGTTGGCCAATCAAAAGATCCCTCTTGGCCCTTCTTGTCTCTTTGGATCCTTCGTTGAGTTCGATGAGCTTCTCCCAAAGCTCTTTTGCGGAGTTGAAGGGCCCGACCTTAGAGAGTTGCTTCTTGGATAGTCCACATTGAAGTGTGGTCGTTGCTTTTGCATTTGCTTGTGCTTTCTTGGCCATCTCTCTTGTCCAATCTTTTGTCGGTAGTGGTTCTCCGAATTCGTCGACCGGCTTTTCGAATCCATCTACAATACTAAACCAATTTTCTATGTCATTCATGAGATAGTATTCCATCCTACCTTTCCAATAGCCAAAGTCGTTGCCGTCGAAAAACGGAGGCCTCGCCGTGCTATATCCCTCTTGAAATGCCATGCTCTGGTTGATGGTTAAATCTTCCGATGCAATCCGAGCTCTGATACCACTTGTTAGTGATAGTTTGGAAGCTAGAGGGGGGGGGTGAATAGCGCTTTTCGTTTCTACAAGAGTAATTAGCGGAAGCAAACACAAATAATATATGTAAAAACAAAAAGTAATGCTAACAAGGCCTTTACATGGTTCGGAGATAACGCTCCTACTCCACGGCGATCCTTAAGTTGGATCAACCCAAGCAATTCCACTAAGAAGCTTTCTCTTTACAAAGACCTCCTCTTCTTACAAAAGATGACAATGAAGATTTGAGAGAAGGAGGGAGATTAATACACTTAGAAAGCTTGGGAAACTTGTGGGAGCTTAGAAGAATGATCAGAATATAAGAATTAGCCCCTTCTTGTTCCCCTTGGGCTCTTTTTATAGGAAAGAGCCTCTTTTTCCCGTTGGAGGTCTATCAGTCGACTGATGACTTACATCAGTCGACTGCCGCCGATTCTAACGACTTCTGAACAACTAGATTTGTGGGATTTGCCGTCGTCATCGCCAACGGGAAGACTATCAGTCGATCGGCAACCGCCAGATCGATATGGCGATTCGGCCCAAATCTTGCTCGATCGCTCGCCTAATGGGCGATCGGCTATGGTATTCTATTATGGTAATCGGCACCAATAATGGCGATCGACTACCGGCCTTTAACTCTTGCGATCGGCGCCCAATAATGCGATCCGGCTATTCATACTTGAAAACATAACCAAAGCCTAGACTTAACCTTCTAGCTTCCCCATCAGTCTTGCGCCTCTAGGATTTCTCTGAGTCCACGACTCCATCCATGCGCTTGCCTTCAAAAGCTTCCTTCGGTTTCGTCATGCTTTGGGTTTCTTCTTTGCCAAAGTACGCTTGGACTTTACGCCGCCAAGACTACATGTTTGGACTTATGCTGCCAAGACTTTCCTTTGGTCTTTCTTTTCCAAGGACTGCTTGGACTTTACGCCGCCAAGACTACATGCTTGGACTTACACTGCCAAGACCTTTCCTTTGACTTCTCTTTCCCAAGATCACACTTGGACTTGACTTTTACCAAGTCTTAATACTTAGATTTTTCTATCACTTAAACATGTTTACAATTAGATCATAAAACATTGCCTAACTTAAATGATTATCCAAACATCAAAATATATAAATGCTTGGGGCATTGTTGCACCAACAATTTCTACCAAAAAGGAATTTACAGACAAAAGGGGTTAATCTTGCTTACCCAGTGTTGAACCCTGGCGGCAGCAAAGTCCCCAACAATCGGCAGCCACCCCTTTCATAGATTCCATGGTCCATCGAAACCTACCACTGCCCAATATCCACAATCCATCAGAAACCAACATAACCATCACTGCCGTAGTCCCAAACATGAAGCCCTGGACTACAATCAGAATAACCACAATCTAAGATGGATCTCACATGAGATCAAGGAAGAAAAGGACTAAGCCTCACCTTGTGTCGACAGAACTCGCCGCTCCTGAGATCGAAGATGCGCGTCGACAGTCTCTGGATCGCAGAGAAAGGAAGGGGCACCGACTTACTTCCCAGTCGCCGTCTGCTCCGGTAGAGGTCTCAGATGGCGGAAGGTCCGATCGACGGCGATGGAGCACCGACTGTTGGCGGGAGTGACGGGATAGCGACGGGCTGTTCGGCAGTCGCACACCGAGCGACTTGTAGAGGCAGCCCTGGGACGACAGCCATGGGCAATGGCACAGCGACAGCGGCTGTCGCCATCGGCACGTGACAGAGAAGGTGGTGATAGGGCTCCGGCGCGGTGGCCTGTGTGCTTTGCGGTGGACTGCGACGCGGAGATGCAGCGGCGGCGGTAGGGCTCGGCGACAGTAGAGTAGGGTGCACGACGAACGACTCAAGGAGGCAGCCATCAATGGCAGCAACAGGCTCGGACGAAGATCGACTGGCTCTGACGAAGATAGGATGGAGATCAGCTGGCTCAGGCGAAGATAGGGCGGAGATTAGGCGAGTGGAGCGACGACGGAAGATCTGCGGATGCGCGTGAGATGCTGGGAGGAAGAAGGAAGTCGACGCGATCTGGGAAATGAGGAGAAGAGAAGTCGAGAAAACGAACGAAGAGGAAAATAACATTTGGCATTTAAATCCATTAATTCCTCAATCACAGATAGTCTAAACAGGCTTTACAAAAGCCTATCTATTTTATCCCCATGAAATACCCATAACACTTCCGTTTAAATCCAAAAAAATTTCTAAAAATTTCTGAAAAATTCCACAAGATGTTTTATCAATTACCGAGGAATATTTTAATTTTTTTTATTTTTTTTTATTCTCCGGTATTTTACATTTTTGCTTTCTTCTTCCCCTTGGATTCAATAATTGACTTCCTCTAATGTAACACCCTAAATTTTAATTCCTATATTTTTATTAGAGAAAAATCGAAATAAGAATAAGAATAGAAATAATAAAAATAGGAATAGAATAATAATAATAAAAATATAAATATAAATAATTAAGAATAGGAATTAAAATATAAAAATCGAATAAATAATTTGTAGTGGAGGCTTGAACCATGAACCGTTGATTTGGGGGGAATAGGCTTCCCACCACTAAGTAATAAGATTACCAATGAGTAGGATATAACAAAATATATCTATAGGCGAAAAAAAAGAGAGATTGATTGATTTGACTAATTATTTAAAGGGGTAATTAGGGATTTTAATTTTTATATATATATTTTTTCCCATCTCTCTTTAAAACTCACGCCTTCTCCTCTCCTCTCTCTCCCTCCTCTCTCCAACGCCGACGCCCACCCTAATCTCACCTCTCTCTCTCTCTCTCTCTCTCTCTCTCTCGTTTTGCTCTAGTCGCCGAATAAAAAAGGGAGGACTTTCTCTACCGAGGAAAATAAGAGAGGGAAAAAAAAAAGAGAGCCTTTATAATTTTTCCATCGTGGGATAATTCAAGAGGGGATTTTCAAGAGGGACTTGGTAGAGGATCATGCTAAAGTAAGGAAACACGTAGGAGGTCTTCTCTTTGTGAAGTTTAACAGTATAAATTGGTGAAAAAGCGTAGGATGTAAGTATCCCCTCACTTGCAGTATAAGTGCTTATGATGTAATATTGTATGCTTGATTTTGAATGAAAGAATCTAGAACTATGTGTAGAAGGTTCGGCTAATAGGATTAGAGAAATTATTCTTGTTGAAATTCTTCCACGTTATGCATGTTAGATGATGATTTCTATTTATGTTAGCTTAATTTTCCTTATGTGACTACCTTATGCCATGTTAAATTTAACTCATGCCGATTTATGCTATGCTATATGCTTATGTTTTCACCCATGTTAGGCATGACTCACATATATGAAATGTCTAAGAAATATTTCCCTAAGAGTGGGGACAAGAACACTCTTTAGGACAAAGAATATGTATGTTATTTTACTTTATGCATGACTTGTACCAGACCCTAATAGGGTCCACGGGATGGGCTCCAAGGTTGTCCCTAGGTCGACGGACATAGTACGGACCTAGTAACCTAGTAGATTCGGGATTAGCTACCTCGGATCTATTTAGGATGCGCGCAAATAATGTATGTGGTACAATGTCGGGCCCAATATGTTGAGATTATGTTTAAGTATATAAACTATATGTTTTCAAAGATCATCCTGCATATACCATTTTATGTTCATCGAATTATCATGTTTAGAGACAATGTACTGTTGCGATGAAAATGCTAAGTTTATGTTCTTTTCCTAAATTGATCATGTCTCTACTTTAAATAAATGTTGTGCTCATATGTTGTTTAAACGAACATGTCATTACTTTACGTTTAATTCATGATGCATATTTTTGTGAGTAGAAAGGACCTTACTAAGCCTATGTGCTTACAGTTTACTTTCCTTGTACTGCAGAAAAGCGCAAGGAATGGATAAATTAAAGGGAGCAGCAGGAGGGGCAAAGATGTGTGTGGCAGTGGCATGGTGGACGAGATCATTTTTCATATACGGACTTATGCATGATTTTCAGTTTATGTGTAAACTGTTAAGAGACGTTAATGCTTTCTATGGTTGTTACTCATGTTTATTTTTATGAACCTTGAAATGGTTAATACATGTTTAGTTAAATAAATTGCAAAGACCTTTTGCCATGATTAAATTGTTAAGTTGATTGGGTTAATGTAATTAGAGTTAAAAGTTGTAAAGTTTTTAAATGCTTCCACTATTATATGCATGAATGTATGATCGCGTAGCGCCGCCTCCTGTCTATAGGATGTGTGTTAGGAGGACGGGAAGGGCGGGTGTTACAGCTGGTATTAGAGCCCAGTTCTGCCTTTCCACTACACATACATCAAGCTTCCATCCTTCCGCTCCAAGTAAGACATTCTATGCCTACTCTATTTATTTCATGTATGATATATATATGCTAAGAAATATTTTTAGTTGGGTATGCATGAATATAAGTAAGGATGATAAACTTATGTTGGCAAGAGTCAAGGCCAGCTAGGAGGTCAGAAAGCTCACGGTAACTGGAAAGGAAACCACAGTGGCAAGAGGAAACAATGGAACGCCTCTAAAGGTAGTCCAGAGAACAAACAAGCCAAGATTCCCCAATGTACTACATGTGGGAAACCACATACCTAGGTGTGCTACAAGGGCACGAATAGATACTACCGTTGTGGACTGGAAGGACACAGAGTCAAGGACTACCCTACCCAGGTTCAGGCACCTCCTCAGCAGTATGCCACGTACAGGGGTGCTCCTTCACAGCTACACCAGATGCAAGCTGCAATAGAAGGTACCTGGATAAGACAAGGGAGATTGGAAGCCCCGCCAGTTGCGACGAATACTAGGGTTTTCTCTCTCACTAAGGAAGGCGTGGCGAACGATTCTACTGTTGTCACAGGTCAGATAATTATTTTCTGTCAACATGCTACTATATTATTTGATACTGGTGCAACACACTCATTTGTCTCTACGCCTTTCACAAAGAAGATTGACATACCCCCGCATGTTTTGGATTGTGAGTTCTTAACGACCCTGCCCTCAGGAGAAGTGATGCCTTCTACTCATATGCTACGAGCCGCACCCATCAGAATTGCAGATAGAGAACTCTATCGTTATCTGATAGTGATCGACATGCAGGATTATGATGTCATATTGAGCATGGATTTCTTAAGCAAGTACGGTGCTTCGATCGAGTGTCGTAAGAGAAAAGTGGTCTTTCAGCCTGAGGCAGAACCTATGTTTGAATTCATTGGAGAGCCAAGGAACAGAACCTATAAATTCTTATCGGCTCTAAAGATAGATATTACAGGATGCACTGGGTTTCTAGCACATGTGGTTGATACAAGTCAAGCCGAGGACCAGAAGCTAGAAGATGTCAGAGTGGTATGCCACAACCCAGAGGTATTTCTTGAAGAACTACCAGGGTTAGCTCCTAATAGGGAAATTGAATTTGAGATCGAATTAATTCCTAGTACTCACCCGATCTCTAAAGCACCTTACCGGATGGCGCTGACCGAATTGAAGGAACTTTAGGGACAGCTATAGGAGTTACTCGACAAGGGTTTTATTCGCCCTAGTCACTCTCCATGGGGATCTCCGGTACTATTCGTAAAGAAGAAGGATGGGACTATGCGCCTGTACATATACTAACGAGCGCTAAATAATGTAACGATCAAGAATAGGTACCCTTTACCACGGATTGACGATCTGTTTGACTAGTTAAAAGGTGCCACCATCTTTTCAAAGATTGACCTCAGATCTAACTATCATCAAGTGAAAGTGAAACCAGATAATATACCGAAGACAACTTTCCGAACAAGATACGGACATTATGAGTTCGTAGTCATGCCTTTCAGAGTGACGAATGCCCCTGCTATGTTCATGGACCTGATGAATCGGGTATTCTCGGCGTTTCTTGACAAGTTCATGATCGTCTTCATTGACGATATCCTCGTCGATTCGAGAAATCAAGAAGAGCATGCCGAACACCTAAAGATGGTATTACAGATTCTTCGAGAAAAGCAACTATATGCCAAGTTCTCCAAATGTGAATTCTGCCTCGATCAAGTATCTTTTCTGGGTCATATTATATCCAAAGATGGAGTTATGGTAGACCCAAAAAAGATTGAAGCTGTGAGTAACTGGAGAAGGCCAAAGAATGCTAGCGAAGTGAGGAGTTTTCTCGGATTAGCGGGCTATTACCGAAAATTCATAGAAGACTTCGCTGTAATAGCAAAGACTATGACAGTTCTCACCCGGAAGAACAAGAAGTATGTATGGACGGAGGAATGTGAGAAGAGTTTCTTGGAACTGAAAAGGAGACTTACAAGTGCTCCAATCCTTACTCTCCCAGAGAACGATAAGATCTTTGACATGTACAGTGATGCCTCTGGATTGGGACTCGGAGCTATACTTATGCATAGGGGTAAAGTTATTGCCTATGCCTCTAGGAAACTCAAGGAACATGAAAAGAACTATCCCCACTCATGATTTAGAGCTAGTAGTTGTGGTCTTCGCTCTCAAGGTATGGAGGAACTATCCGTATGGAGCACAGTGAAAGATTTATACGGATCACCGGAGTCTGCGGTATTTCATCACTCAGAAGGACCTCAATATGAGACAACGCAGATGGCTGGAGCTCATGGAGGACTATGATTGCGAGATCTTTTACCATCCTGGCAAGGCAAACAAAGTGGCCGATGCACTCAGCAGGAAGTCCAGTGCCATCCTGATGTCCTTATCGGTATTGTCTCGACCGCTGGAGAAGGAAATTATGCGCTATGGAATCGAGGTTATTTCCGGGCAGCTTTCGACCATGGCAATAATACTAGCACTATTTGATGACATATTAACAAAACAAAGTGATGATCCAAGTCTCCAGATGTAAGATACTGGAAAACAAAAGTACCCTTGATAATTAAGAAATGACCTTATATAATTTTTAAAAAAAATTCTGGACTTAAATGGAATTTCTGTGGCGTTTCATGGGGAAAGATTTAATAGGCTTTAATAAAGCCTGTTTGGATTATTAGTTATTAGGAAAATTGATTTTATTAACTTAAGTTATAATTATTTACCTAGGTTTAAATTTTCTTCTGATTTCAAGTTATCTCCCGCCGTAAATTCTTCTTCCCCCCATCTTCTTCGCAATTTTTCTCCTAGCTGCAGCGCGAGACCTTCCTCACTGTGACTTCGCCTCTTCGCACCCGATGATTTCCCCTTCCTCGCGATATTTCTTCTCGCCCATAGTCACCAGATCACCACCGACTCACTCTTCTCCATGCCTCAACCGTAGCCATCGACGCCGCCGCCCAAGCCCTCACGGTCGCCAGCCCTGCCCCGCACGCGCGTGGCTCCGACAGCATCCCTGGCCATCGATCCTCTCTATGCCCCTTTCTCTTGGCAATCTCCTCCTCATCCAACCTCCATTCGACTACTTCGCTAGCGACGTGCGCCGCCACCGAGCCATCGCCATTAGCTCCTCTCCAACATGAGCAACAACCCTCTATAGTCGTCACACCCGTCCTACTTCCGGTTTCACTCGGCGAATTGAAGCTTCATAGGCTTACCAACACGTCGTGAACAACCATAGCCTTGCCATCGTCTGACAGCATGTTAGGGGAACGGAAATGTCGCTAGGGAGGTTGAAGTTTCTAGGATTTTTTTGGCGAATAGGGCAGAGTTGAGGGAAGGAGGCTGCAGGTGGAGTTTTAGGGCTGGTAAGTTTATCTACCCTCTTCTCTCATCCGTAAATTCTAGATTTTTGTTGTATGTTAAGGTATTGTGAGCTATGAGGTGGATTCCCCTCTCGGTGGGACGGTTGGAGTTTGGCTAGCTGTGAGGGTTGAGATTGTCCTATGGATGGATTGTGTGGTGTTGTGCTATGCGTGTTTCTGTGTATGGGCTGGTATGGGAGAGTTGAGCCGACTGTGGAGATGGGTTAAGCAGGGGATTCTAAATAGGGTGGATTATACCCTAGAGTTTTGTAATCGGTGGGTTGTGGAATGCGCTGGGTGATGCTCTTTTCTTGACTGAGAATGGACAAGGGTCTTGTTAGAGTTGTTATATATTGTGATTTCTAGGTGAGGAAGGTGGTCCGAATAGGGATTGCTTGCAAAACAATCTGATTGGTCATGATTTGATACCTATACTCGGATTAAAGGAGAGGTACTGGGCAAGTGTGGATCAGATTTACGGTATGAAATTGGAGGTCTATTTGTGATGTCCTGTTGGTGAGTTATTGTGGGGCTGTGATTGGAGTTGTTGTGGGTTGAGAGGGTTATACGAGTCCATTTGGGTGATGTCGGCTGTGCAGGGTTAGGTGTAGGAGTTTTGTGCAAGATTTAGGCTCGACTTGGGGATGGATATACTTTGGGTGTCATCCAAGTGTGATTGAACGAAAAGACCGACTGTGAAAGGGTTAGGTAAATTAGTTGAATTGGAAATTGATTTGGGGTAATTGTGTTTTGAACGAAATCGATTAAGTATTCGATTTGTTGGTGAATTTCATTTTTGTGCTTAACAATAGTTATGCTATATGCAGGTTTCGGTCACAAGGCAGGTCCCCGGTCATGACGATCTGATTCTTTTTGTGGATATTTTATCAGGTGGGTATTTTGACTTATCTTTTAGATATAGTCAAGTTGATATGCTAGTTAGGATAGCCTGAAATAATTTTCATGTTTATATGCCTAGTATGTTATGTGCCTACTTGATACATGCATTTGATCGGTTATTATTATATCTTCCCTGTTTTATTTGGATCATAGTTACTTGGATCATAGATATGCACTTATTGATTTTGCATATTATTCGGATAGGTGTTTTTAGATGGATTTACATGCTTTAGTATCATGCACCATCTTGCATGATTGCATGCTGGCTGGACGGGGTTCCTTTATAGTTGAGCCCGCAGCCAGTTACATGGCCTACACACACTGCCACTCATGGGTTAGTGGTACATCAGGAGGGTGTGTGCAGTTGCTCTGTCAGGCTCCGGTGGTCCGCTCATGGGTAGTGATGAGGCAGCGTGGTAACGGGCAGGGATCCCTCCTCTGGTCTATGACACCGGGAGATGAGAGCTTACCTCCCCCACTCTGTTTGGAGCAGGAGGATAGGTGTACTCCGACAGCATCCTATCCACTCGGTCACTCAGGAGCAGTGATGGCAGAGTGCACAGTTGTCATAGCCCTACCCACTTCGTTTCACCATCGCGTGTGAGGCGGCTGACTGACGTCAGGGGTGACCATGTCATTTGCACGACATGAATTTTGCATGAATCGCATTTGTATTGTGTTTGCTACATTATTTTATTGATGCCTTGGATGTTGCATATGATTGCCATGCATACAGGATTCATATTCGTATATGGTGATGACTTTATCTCTTATAGTAGGGCACATGTTCCTATATCAGGGTAGGAGATTCAGGTGAGTACAGTCCTTTTGCATTTATTTCTTTCTTACCCTATATGTGAGATTGTACTGGCATGATTTTTATTTTTAGCTATATCTTACTTTGCATATCGACTATACCCGCTGAGTTCTTTGAACTTACCCCGTTGATTTATATCTATTTCAGGATGACGCTATCAGGAGAGTCCAGCTGCCAAACCCCACTCGTCATGAAAGTTTTTATTTGTTATTTGTTTCTATGGTTTGGATATTTTGATTAGAATACATGTTTAGGATGGGAGTTGGATATTTGTATTCGTGGATTTTTTGTGTCCTTATGGACCTTTATTAGGTTTTGTTTCGATTGGATTTGGTTCAGTATTCCTGCCCAGATGGCAGAAGGGGTAAGTCTAGTTATTGTGGACTGGTTACCATTTACTGTGATAGTTGGCCAGAGGCCTATTTTATTACCTAGGTGTGTGTTTGGATTCCGGTCATGTTGACCGATGTATAGTGGCCGTGTAGGCCTTGTTGGAATGTATACTGAAAGCCTAGCTCTTTTTGTATGAACATTTTATTTTGAAATAAGAATCACATGATCATTGTTTGCACTTTATATTTATTATATGTGTGCATATTGTCTAATATTTTACATTGTAGATAACATGGTGCTTGGTGTGGCACAGAAGATCATGTTATCAGTCCCTTGTAGAATATAAGTAGAGGCTCACAACAAAGATGGTTTTGGACAAACCATTGGTATGGTTGTAGTATAGCTTGGTATTGTTTTGTCTTGAACATAGAGTTACACTAGTACACTTAGGTGTATTGAGCAGGACCGACATAGAGGTGATTCAATTTATTGCTGACTACATAATTGAATCGGACCTCGGATATTATGTTGTACATGCTATTAATCCCGATATAATAACGAGCACATGTACTTAGTATTTATTTCTTTGATTTACCAAAGGGTGAGATTTAGAAGGATTAAATTAATATGCCCGGTAAGTTGGGAAATCATATTATTTACATGGTGTGCCGTTGATTATAGGAGGAAACCGTGTCCTATATATTAGGTTGATGATGCCCCCTTGAGGAGCTCATAAGGTTCATCATGTAAACCCAGCTGGTTGACTTAGTAAACATGATGATAAGGTTGAGTCGTACTACTCGAGGAGTTAGATGTTAATTGATTGATGATCAGTAAATCAATTAATTAACGGACATTCGATATCTTAAACACGGAGAGATGGATGTACAAATAATATATGGAGCCCATATTAATTTATGGGGGTTGGTGAGGTAATTCAATGATGATCCTCTAGTGGAATGGAACGTCATTGATGGATCAAGTTTGTGTAGTTCCGATCCATCAGGTGTCCAAGATCCAACTCCTCCTCATGGTCCCTATCGTAGCCTAATATAATCCTCATGTAGTCTAGATCCAAGGATGGAAAACAAAACTCTAGAACCGACGGTTGAGATTAAATCTCTAGATCCTACGGTGGAGATTAAATCTCTAAAATCAACGGTTGGGATAAATCCCTAGATCCGACAGTTGGGATGAAACCCTAGATCCGACGGTTGGGATTAAATCCTAGATCCGACGGTTGGGATGAAACCCTATATCCGATCGTTGGGATGAAACCCTAGATTCGACGGTTGGGAATAAACCCTAGATCCGACGGTTGGGATGAAACCCTTGATTCGACGGTTGGGATGAAACCCTAGATCCGACGGTTGGGATAAAACCCTAGATCCGACGGTTGGGATGAAACCCTAGAACCAACGGTTGAGATTAAATCAAGGCTTAAGCCTAACTCTATAAAAGGAAGACTTAAGTGGGAGGCAAAGGGAGGTTGGTTTTAGGAGAAATTAGGGTTTTGCCTCTCCAATCTTGGGTGGCAAGAAACCCTAGGAGAACAAGGGCTTGGGCGGCTAGGTTTTGGAAGTAGGGTGGGCGGTATCAAGAGAAGAAGAACCCTTCTTCTTCCTAAGGTTGGCCGACACCTATCTCTCTTCCTCCTCTATTCCTTGGCCGACACTCTTCCTCCTCCCTTTCTCCTTGGTGGCCGGCGGCAACCTTTGTTCAAGGTTGGCCGGTGCTCTTCCTTCTCCCTTTCTCCTTGGTAGCCAGTGGCAACCTTTCTTCAAGGTTGGCCGACACTCAAGAAACTACTTCTTGGTCGGCGGTTATATCAAGCTCCTTGGCTTGGTGGCCGGTTCTAGATAGGAGAAGGAGTTTTTATTTGGTTCTTCTCTTTGTTCAGAGCGAGCAAGGAAGGGAAGAACGTGATCTAGGAGGCTTCAACTGGTGGAGGATCTTCGCCCACACGATGTCCACGAGGAGGATAGGACATACGATAGAAGATCGAGAGGTATAAATGTTTTACAACTTTTATTGATCTTTGCATGTTCTTATCTTTATGTTAGTATGTGTTGATTATACTAGTTTGCATTTGTATGTATTTGTATAATCCTGGACCCCTAAGACAAACAACAAAACCGGCGATCCGTTCGTCGTCTCTTCCGCGGCCAACCAACTAGAAGAGTTGTGTTGCTTGAACAACTAGTTTGTTCAAGCGATCGCTCAAGTTGTTGGCACGACGATGAAATGGTTGTGCTTAGGAAACTCATCCCATCCAGATTAGTTTTTTCATTTGTTAAAATTTTAATCCGGGGACATGGGAGCCAATGAGTCTCTGAAGCAATTTCCTACAAGTGGTATCAGAGCCACGGTTTCCGGTTTTGTGTGTTTAGGATTCGGTTAATTTTTATGCACTTTTTCATATATTATATGTGCCGGATAATAGTAGGATATGCGTAGTTTAACTCTTTGGTTGCAGACATAAGATCCGACTATTATGGCCATATGTGTGTATGTGATTGTATGTGTGTAAATATTTATTATTTGAATCCTCGGGGTTGACGAGGCTAGATTAGTATTAAATTTTTTGTAATTAAATACGACATTGTTTAGCCGCTCATTTTAGTTTACTTTTGATCTAGATTATTTGTACACTCCTTCGTGGAGTATACGATCGATGGATGTAAATTAAAATGATATATCTCGGCTCGGATCTCTTTATGTGGCTTGTGCACGGAAAAGGTGGAGCGGACGAGGTGGCATATTGGAGAACAAAGCCATAATAGTTGGAAAAATTCTGGTTTTTTCCATATTTATTGCTGATTTGTTTTATATGCATGTTGTGTGTGCTTGAAAATTCCTCATTTTCAATTTACTAAGTGGGAGAGGGATATTTTAATTAATTCCCGCGGCCTCCATTACAATTTGACGTGTGATGCAACAAACTTGCATGTCGGCTCTGAGTGCCTTCCTCCCTGCGGATGAGTTTGTTTGCGGATCACTAGGTCAAATAATGGTTATAGGAAATTATCTAGGAGCGTGTGTACTTCCACAGCGGTAAGGCACATAATCCGAAATAATTCCCTTAGTATCGTGTAATGGTGCACACTTAGATGCAAATAAAAGTATCCTCCCCATCGGAGTCACTGCTTTTATTTGTAGGGCCAAAGAGGAACCAACTATTAATTTTATTTGTCAAAAAGTAAGGTTGACAAGATAATAAAATTAATGGGTAAAACCTCCTCTTACAAATGTAGAATTCGTATACGTCCACACAACGTGACATGCGATATTCTCGGTGTTTTGAGATGTTGGTTGATTTCGGAATTTTATTGTTTTGAGGAATCAATAATATTTGAAATCTAATATTTTGATCATTGTGATTCTTAGGATTTTCAAAAGGCTTTCAACCCACTTGCTGTAATATTAAAAGAAATAAACTTACTGTACCCAAATAATATTGATTGGAAAAGAAATATGGATAGTGTCTTAACTGTCGATGAGTGTCCTCCTAAGCCTGCAGATGATTCTGGGGAAAAGGAACTTTTTGGATACCAGAATCGGGCTGCTAGGCAGGAAGCCATGGTTGCTCAGAAGGTTTCTACTTCTAAGCCGAAAGGCAAAAAGAAGAAGAAACAAGGTGGAGCAAAAATGACGGGTGGACCTCAGGGACGAGTGAAGAAGCCGAAAGGCAAGTGCTTCACTTATAAACAGACTGGACATGGGAAGAAAGACTTCCCCAACCTAAAGCAGAACAAAGGTAAATCTTTTGCCTTAGTCGTTGAAACATGTTTAGTGGTGTTATCTACCGGTACCTGGTGTGTAGATACAGGAGCCACTGATCATGTCTGCAATACTTTGCAGGGGTTCCAGGAAACCCGATGACTAGGTGAGGGAGAGATTACCGTCTACATGGGCAATGCTACAAAGGTGGCATCTATTGCAGTGGGAGACGTTTATTTATCATTTGATAGAAATAAAGTTTTGGTTTTGAGAAATTGTCTTTATGTACCTACATTTAGAAAGAATTTGATTTCGGTTTCTAAATTGTTTTTGGATGGATATTCTATTTCTTTTAATGACAGAGTTGTTATAAAAAGAAATAGAGAGATTATCTATTCAGGTACATTGGTTGGCAATTTGTATACTCTTGAACCAAAAGCTCCCACGATGCATATAGAAGTGAATAACTCATCTTCTAATTCCAATAAGAGAAAAGAACCTTCGAAGATGAACCAAACATATCTTTGGCATCTAAGGCTTGGTCATATTAACCTGAGTAGAATACAAAGGTTGATAACTGATGGACCTTTGGGTTCATTAGTGGTGGAGGATCTCCCAACCTGCGAATCTTGCTTGGAAGGTAAAATGACCAAGATGCTTTTCAAGGCCAAGGGGTATAGAGCCAAAGATGTGTTAGAATTGGTTCATTCTGATTTATGCGGTCCTATGTCTACCCAGGCTAGAGGTGGTTTTGAATATTTCGTCTCTTTTATAGACGATTATTCAACATTTGGATACATTTACTTGATGCGCCGCAAGTCTGAATGCTTTGACAGGTTCAAAGAATTCAAGGCTGATGGGGAGAACCGTCAAGGTAAAAGTATCAAGACCCTGCGATCTGATTGTGGTGGTGAGTACCTCTTGGGAGAGTTTAGGAATTACTTATCAGAGGTTGGGATTCAATCCCAATTGTCTGCACCTGACACACCCCAGCAGAATGGTGTGGCGGAACGAAGGAATAGGACTCTTATGGAGATGGTTAGTTCGATGATGAGTTATTCTGAGTTACCTGATTCGTTCTGGGGGTTTGCTCTAGAAACGGCAGCTCACATTCTGAACTTGGTTCCATCTAAGTCAGTACCCTCTACTCCCATAGAATTGTGGACTGGACGAAAGCCTAGTCTAAGACATATTCGGATTTGGGGTAGTCCAGCACATGTGCTGAAGGGAGATGCTGGTAAGTTGGAATCTCGTATAGAAGTATGCTTGTTTGTTGGCTACCCTAAGGGAATGAAGGGTGGTTTGTTCTATAGTCCTAGAGATCAGAGGGTGATCGTGAGTACGAATGAAAGATTTCTAGAGGAGGACTATGTGATGAACCACAAGCCCACGAGTAAGATTGTTCTTGAGGAGTTGACAGGGGAAGTCCCGACTTCAGTACCACCGGTACAAGAGGAGATACCACAAGTCACTGCACCGCGTGTCACAGAGAATACACAGGAGGCACCTCGTCGTAGTGGGAGGGTTGTTAGATAACCCGAGAGATTCATGTTCTTGGGAGAATCTTCTGATTTGGCCCCTGGCGAACATGAACCTGATCCCTGGACATATGACGAGGCACTCCAAGATAGAGATGCGGTATCTTGGCAAAGAGCGATGAATTCAAAGATAGAATCTATGGATTCTAATCATGTCTGGTAGCTAGTAGAACCACCCAATGGTGTGAAAACCATTGGATGCAAGTGGATCGACAAGAGAAAGAGAGGAGTAGACGGGAAGGTTGAGACCTTCAAAGCTAGGCTTGTTGCGAAAGGGTATACTCAGAAAGAGGGTATCGATTATGAGGAGACCTTTTCGCCGGTAGCTATGCTTAAGTCTATCCGGATTCTCTTATCTATAGCTGCTCATATGGATTATGAGATTTGGCAGATGGATGTCAAGACAACTTTCCTTAACGAAAGTCTTGAGGAGAACATCTATATGCGGCAACCAGAGGGATTCATTGCTAAAGCAAAGAGCATCTAGTGTGTAAGCTTAATCGGTTCATTTATGGATTGAAGCAAGCTTCGAGATCTTGGAACATCCGTTTTGATGAGGTAATCCAGTCATATGGATTTATTCAAAGTCTGGATGAGCCATGTGTATACAAAAGATGTGACGGAAACGTAGTGGTATTTCTTGTACTATACGTAGATGATATTTTGTTAGTTGGCAATAATATCAAAGTGTTATCAGACGTAAGGGTATGGTTGTCCAAACAGTTTGACATGAAGGACTTGGGAGAAGTGGGACACATCCTTGGGATCAAAGTTATAAGGGATCGCAAGAAAAGGATGTTGTGCTTATCTCAAACTTCATACATAGACACGGTCCTAGCTCGTTTTAGCATGCAGAACTCCAAGAAGGGTTTTTTACCTTTCAGGCATGGAGTTCCTTTATCTAAAGAGATATGTCCTAAAACATCAAAGGAGATAAAGGAGATGAAGGCGGTTCCTTATGCTTCGGCTGTAGGAAGCCTCATGTATGTTATGCTATGTACGAGACCAGATATCTGCTTTGCCGTGGGCATGGTTAGCAGATATCAGAGTAATCCTGGACAGGGACATTGGACTGCGGTAAAGCATATATTGATGTACCTGAGAAGGACTAGGGATTATATGCTGGTTTACCGGGCAGATCAATTAGTCCCTGTGGGTTACACGGATTCTGATTTCCAATCAGATAGGGATAACAGTAAGTCTACCTCGGGGTTTGTGTTTACTTTTGGAGGTGGAGCCATAGTATGGAAGAGTGTCAAGCAGAAATGCGTGGCGGACTCTACCATGGAAGCTGAGTATGTGGCAGCCTCTGAGGCAGCCAAGGAAGCTATATGGCTCAGGAACTTCTTGATGGACTTGGATGTGATTCCTAGTTTTCCCAGAACTATTACAATTTATTGTGATAACAGTGGTGCGGTTGCAAACTCGAAGGAACCATGAGCCAATAAGGCGAGTAAACACATAGAGCGCAAGTACCACCTGATACGAGAGATCGTAAAGCGAGGAGAAGTAGTTGTCGCCAAGATTGCATCAAAGGATAACTTGGCGAATCCATTCACTAAGGCCCTTCCAGCGAAAGCGTTTGATAGGCATGTGGTGGACATGGGGATCAGATGTATGGCAGTATGATGACAGCATAGTCTTTTAGTATAAGTGGGAGATTGTTGGAATGTATACTGAAAGCCTAGCTCTTTTTGTATGAACATTTTTATTTTGAAATAAGAATCACATGATCATTGTTTGCACTTTATATTTATTATATGTGTGCATATTGTCTAATAATTTACATTGTAGATAACATGGTGCTTGGTGTGGCACAGAAGATCATGTTATCAGTCTCTTGTAGAATATAAGTAGAGGCTTACAACCAAGATGGTTTTGGACAAACCATTGGCATGGTTGTAGTGTAGCTTGGTATTGTTTTGTCTTGAACATAGAGTTACACTAGTACACTTAGGTGTATTGAGCAGGACCGACATAGAGGTGATTCAATTTATTGCTGACTACATAATTGAATCGGACCTCGGATATTATGTTGTACATGCTCTTAATCCCGATATAATAACGGGCACATGTACTTAGTATTTATTTCTTTGATTTACCAAAGGGTGAGATTTAGAAGGATTAAATCAATATGCCCGGTAAGTTGGGAAATGATATTATTTACATGGTGTGTCGTTGATTATAGGAGGAAACTGTGTCCTATATATTAGGTTGATGATGTCCCCTTGAGGAGCTCATAAGGTTCATCATGTAAACCCAGCTGGTTGACTTAGTCAACATGATGATAAGGTTGAGTGGTACTACTTGAGGAGTTAGATGTTAATTGATTGATGGTCAGTAAATAAATTAATTAACGGACATTCGATATCTTAAACACGGGGAGATGGATGTACAAATAATATATGGTGCCCATATTAATTTATGGGGGTTGGTGAGGTAATTCAATGATGATCCTCTAGTGGAATGGAACATCATTGATGGATCAAGTTTGTGTGGTTCCGATCCATCGGGTGGCCAAGATCCAACTCCTCCTCATGGTCCCTATCGTAGCCTAATATAATCCTCATGAAGTCTAGATCCAAGGATGGAAAACAAAACTCTAGAACCGACGGTTGAGATTAAATCTCTAGATCCGACGGTGGAGATTAAATCTCTAAAACCAACGGTTGGGATAAATCCCTAGATCCGATAGTTGGGATGAAACCTTAGATCCGACGGTTGGGATTAAACCCTAGATCCGACGGTTGGGATGAAACTCTAGATTCGATGGTTGGGATAAAACCCTAGATCCGACGGTTGGGATTAAACCCTAGATCAGACGGTTGGGATGAAACCCTAGATCCGACGTTTGGGATGAAACCCTAGATTCGACGGTTGGGATAAAACCCAAGATCCGACGGTTGGGATGAAACCCTAGAACCAACGGATGAGATTAAATCAAGGCTTAAGCCTAACTCTGTAAAAGGGAGACTTAAGTGGGCGGCAAAGGGAGGTTGGTTTTAGGAGAAATTAGGGTTTTGCCTCTCCAATCTTGGGCGGCAAGAAACCCTAGGAGAACAAGGGCTTGGGCGGCTAGGTTTTGGAAGTAGGGTGGGCGGCATCAAGAGAAGAAGAACCCTTCTTCTTTTTAAGGTTAGCCGACACCTATCTCGCTTCCTCCTCTATTCCTTGGTCGGCGCTCTTCCTCCTCCCTTTCTCCTTGGTGGTCGGCGGCAACCTTTGTTCAAGGTTGGCCGGTGCTCTTCCTTCTCCCTTTCTCCTTGGTGGCCGGTGGCAACCTTTCTTCAAGGTTGGCCGACGCTCAAGAAACTACTCTTTGGCCAGTGGTTATATCAAGCTCCTTGGCTTGGTGGCCGGTTCTAGATAGGAGAAGGAGTTTTTGTTTGGTTCTTCTCTTTGTTCGGAGCGATCAAGGAAAGGAAGAACGTGATCTAGGAGGCTTCAACTCGTGGAGGATCTTCGCCCACACAATGTCCACGAGGAGGATAGGACATACGATAGAAGATCGAGAGGTATAAATGTTTTACAACTTTTATTGATCTTTGCATGTTCTTATCTTTATGTTAGTATGTGTTGATTATACTAGTTTGCATTTGTATGTATTTGTATAATCATGGACCCCAAGGACAAACACAAAAACCGGCGATCCGTTCGTCGTCTCTTTCGCGGCCAACCAACTAGAAGAGTTGTGTTACTTGAACAACTAGTTTGTTCAAGCGATCTCTCAAGCTGTTGGCACGAAGACAAAATGGCTGTGCTTAGGAAACTTATCCCATCCGGATTAGTTTTTTCATTAGTGAAAATTTTAATCCGGGGATATGGGAGCCAATGAGCCTCCGAAGCAATTCCCTACAGGCCTTGTATGAAAATTGGTATTGTCACCCGTACAGGGGAGATGCTGCCGGATTTTTGTCTGGCGGACACTCCCTCGGGGCGTGACAATTTATTTGGTATCAGAGCCTAGGTTCCGAGTTTCTTAGGGTCTTTGGGTTTTCGGAGTTTGCCACATTTTGCAGATTAACTGGGGTATTTTCAGAGTTGTGCGAATTTTCGACGATTTTTATGTTTTCGAAATTCGAGGTATTAGTGACGAGGTCAATTTGGGGATTTGGCGGCGACAAGACATCTCCAGACGGCTAGTAGGTAAATAAATTCTAGAAAATTTTCTAGATTTAGTACATATTTGTATTGGTTATATTCATTATGCGGTTTACTTAGGTAGTATCATGTTTTGTCTAGTATTGTTTTAACCTAATATCTGTTAGACCGTTAGATTTTTAGGTTGATGGTTTATCGTTGGCTTATGGTTATTAATTGCTATTACTACTATACGTAGCTTGTTATCATTGTGATATATATGATTAGATATTATTGGTAGATGTTTACCTATTACTATTTGGACTAGTATTAGGATTGGAGTAGTATTAGGATTGGACTAGTTGAATAATATGAATAAGATGGATAAATTTGTAGAAGGTATATATTGAGGTTCTTTGACTCTCTAGATCCTAGTGCATGATGACATGATTACATTGCTTACGAAGTTTAGGGTATATATAGTCATCTTATGTTTTATTTGGTATTGCCTTGACTTTGTTCTGGCATGACCCTTTAGTTATACCCTAATTAATTTCAGCCATTGATTGCCATTAGTATGACTATGCTGTCGTTTATTAGACAGTGTGTTACATGTTTATATTGTTATGTGTTTTTGCGGTAGATACCATGATTAAGACTAGTAGAGATAGAATAACTTAGATGAGGTTATTCTGTAGGAGCGGATCTCAGGAATGAAACAACATTAGTAGAACCCTAGGTGTAGGAACCCTAGGAGTAATAACCCGGATGGGCTAAATGAAATATATTTATCCATTTACTGTTTCAGTGATATGGCGATCGGACTAGTAGAGTTCGTATGGTTAGGATACGATTAATCCTTACAATATCTCCCATTCTTGGTTGAGAGAGAGAGTCTGCAGTAGAGTCTCTCTATAGGTAGGTGCTTTGTATACATATGGTCAATCATGCCTCTCAATCATGGTTGAGAAAGGTTATATTCTATTATAGCTAGATAGCTACTTTACGCCTTAAGTACCCACGAGATATGTTAATGGTGATTGAACGAGGATGATATAATTTAGGCTTAACCCTCTCGTTAGTAGATTTGTTGTGGGATGAAACCCTATGATTAATCGCCTGGATTTATGATTTTTATCGACCTTGATAATCGTTCATGTTTGAAGGGTTGGAACTCTAGACTTAACCATCTCGACTTATTTATTTATAAGTCGATGAACTTTATCGTCTTTAGTAGAACTTTCGTATTAGAGGTGTTGAAACCTTCACTTGACCGCCTCAATGGGTTTAATTGTAGATCGATGAACTTTGTCGACGTTGAAAGTCGATTTATGATGGATGTATTGGATAACCCTAGGCTTAACAACCTAGGATAATCGACTGCTCACGCGACCTATTGGTGGTAGTACGCTAGTACGTGCAGTCAATAATTAGATATTTATATACTGTCTGTCTATCCACGAGTCTCATTCGTGGAAGCATATAGTTGCGCATAGACCGTGCTATTGATTGTCGACCCATGGGTTACGTTCGCGGTAGCTCATACATAGTTCCATTTTTGTGCGAGAGCCACGAGGCTTTGTCGTTGTATCCGGATGTGCACTGCTTGTTGCAGTGGTTGTGTATGTTGCAGGTATATATCATTATCACCTACCATGTGTTAATTCGTGATCGATATGGGTACTCTGGGGGTCGGGTTACTCTAGCTTGTTCCCTGTGACTTCCATTATGTGCATTATGATTATGCACTATTGTCTATCCATCCACTGAGTAGTTCTACTTACCTCCTCCTCACTTATCCTTTAGGTTAACTAATGGAGGACGTGTCCTGTTGACCTACCTTCGAGTCGCTCAGAGAGTTCCTTGTCGTGCATGTTCTACCGCATCGTCGAGTTGTCGCTTTGTTTACTTTATCGGTATTGCATTTTGGTTATGCACTTTGGATTTTGTCGCAATTTGTTTTGGTGTTATAAAAACTATTTTACTTTAATGGATATATGTTTAGTCGTGCATGCATGCAATTAATAAAATATTTGTATATCTATTATTATTTTGAGGTTTTTACCAGATTTGGTCCATATTTTGGAATATTGTCACTAAGGGGCTCCTTCGTCATTTGGATGACGGATATGCCCCCAGGACCTGACAATTTTATTGGTTTGCGGTTTTGGTTTATGGGTTTTGTGTTTCGAGGATTTTCTTTTCCTTGGATTTTTGGGAGTTCTCGTGTTTTGGGACCAAGCAAGCTGAAGGATATCTCTGAGCTATAGGAAAAGTATTGTCTTTAGTAGTGACTGTACTTTAGGGGTTAGGAAAAGTATTGACTTAGTGAAATTGCCCCTACTCATGGTCGGGGACGAGGTCGATGACGTATTGACCTTGCGGAACCTAACGATGATTTCGAAAGTACAGAATCTTTAGAGGTGCCGACTGATGTCGAATTAGGAAGCTAGGGATTTGGCCTGCTAGCCACCAATTTGAAGGACAAGGAGTAAACTTGTCACGCCCGCCCTTCCGCGGACCCTAAATGTCCGGAGAGGCGGTGCGTGACGCGACCGTACATACATTTCATACAGCGGAAGACTTTATATATATGTACTGTTAGTTATAGCCCTAAGAACCAATCATGTGATGGTTGAATAGGGAACATTTTGTATCATATTCTATAAAGGCAAAGGATTGGTTATTATATTTAAGTCTTGCTTGTGCCAGCTAAATTAAATATAGTAATGCCCTAGAAAAGTAGGTTCTTATCTACAGCACATCAATCAAGTGTAATTGATTATGAGAGGTCAGAGAGAACACTTTCTAAATGTTCTAGTCAAGTATTAATATGCAAGGGCAATATTAATACATAAAGACTAGCATGTAGGTCAATTGATGACTTGATCTCACAAGTCATGGATATATGATATCAAGTTGACACATGGGTATATATTAGAGAATATATAATCGAATCGACCGCCATGAGAAAGTTTCATGGATCGTTATATGAGTGTCATAAACTTTCTCATGTGACTATTGGTATGAATAGTCCTAGACCAAGTCACTACGGTTCCCTACATAAGGAGTTATGTACTTTGGTATCACAAACGCCACCCGTAATAGGTGGACCATAAAGGCGACATCGGGTATATAACAAATTATGCGAGGGATGTGAGTGATGTAGATGGGATCTATCCCTCTCATATGACGAGAGTGATATCGGTGGGCCCCTTGATTGAGTAGAACTACTAAAACGCATGGCCATGCTCGAATGAGTCAATATGAGATATTGAGCTCATTTGTTTGAGTTAGTTTACTGTGGATCAAGAAACACATAGATTGATCGAGGATGACACGTCTATGCCTCATTGATCAACTGATATCAAGGATAGAAGGACACGGTCATATATTATAGTAGTCACGAAAGGTTAGTCGGATCTTGACTTATCTCAGAACTTGGGTAGCAATGATGTATTGCTAGATGCCGCCATTGCTTGTGTATCTAAAAGAGTTTAGATCCACTGCCAACGCTATGAGAGCCTATAGGGTCACACACAAAGAGCATGATGATTAGAAGAATTAGTGTATTCTAGTTGGACTAGAATAATTTGGGAATAAGCTTAAGTACAAAATGATTTTTGGACTTTAAGCTTAATGAGAATTTTAGCTAATTGATTTAATGAGATTAATTCAATTTGTTACCTTATTGATTTAATAAGATTAATTCAATATGATAACATAAGCTTAATTGAATTAATAAGATTAATTCAATATGATTGAATTAATAAGATTAATTCAATATGCATGAATGCCACATAAGAATGCCACATAAGCATGCCACATAAGCATCCACCTGCTTAGTTAAGGTGGAAGGAAACAAAATGGTTTTGTCTCCTTATGGCCGCCAAACAAGGAAGCCAACAGGTGTGTCTCAATGCAATGGATTGCATTGAATGTGAAGGAGGTGGAAAGGGTTTTTCCAACCCTATAAAAGGCTCCCATGGAGTGGCCGCCATAGTGAGTTTTTGGTGTCAGGTTGTGAGAGAGCTTGTGGAAGCTTTAGTTGTGTGGGTTTGTGAGTGTAGGCTAGCAAGAAGAGGAGTCTTCTTCTTCCTTTCTCCTTTTCCCTCTCTTCCGCTCCTTTAGGGACTTCTCTAGCAAGAAGTAAAGGAGAGCTCTTCTAGTTTTCCTTTTGTGAGACAAGAGCGTGCTCGTGTGGATACGATAGAGAGGCACTGACACTTGAACGCATAAAGATCCAACAAACCAAAGGAAAAGCGGGATTAACAAGGGCACGCAACAAAGGTAATCCTCTCCTATAAGAAAGGGTTGGTTTAGAGAAATTTATTTTATACGAGTTTGCTTTCGCATGGATCACTAGGAAGGGATCCTATTTTTCCACAAGATATGCCATTTGGCATACGAGATTTCTACAAAGGGTATCAGAGCCACTTATGAAAGATCGTATAAAATAGGTTTTCTATTTTATATGTGATATAGAAGTAGGATAAATTTTATTATGAGTTGATAATTGCATTAGCAAATTTTCAAACATAATAAAATATCCAATGTCTTTTAAAAGTTTAAATGACATGGTGCATGGTTATGGCCTAGTCCCAAAAAGTTTGTGATTGTGTGTTGTAATTCTTAATACGGCCTGCGTGTCGTGCCTTTCTCCTAATATTCTTGTTGTAAAATTAGTTTTAGACTAATGTAACTCGAGTATTTCTCCTTTGTAATGTACAAAACAAGATGGAGGGTCCATTGGAAGATGAGGTTACAAGGAGTAAGTCAACACACAAGAAAACAAAAAGGAATCACTTAGGAGAAGATGATATCCCTAGGTTGACCAATCAATCTAATCATTGGCTTGAGAAGATTGTATAATAAGGGCCATAAACATGACACGCTTAGTTTAATATGTATGTGATGCATGTTAGTTTAGCTTGTATGTGATGCATGATTAGTTTAGCTTATATGTGATGTATGCTAATATGTATATGATACATGTTTATTTCTTAATAAGTCTAAACGATATGCCTACCAAAGTTGGTACTCACTACTTCCTCGATCATTTGTTATTGGGTTTGCAAAGCAAAGCAATGCATTTTATCTTGAGGGGTGCGAGTGGACAATCGTGATGTCCCGCTATCGCCTTGGTTAAGACTTAATTAAGTGTTTTCTTAATTGGTTAAGAAAGTAGAGGCATATATTAGCTTTGAACATAAGTGTTAACATTAGTTTTGTGTGATTTTAACATCGCCTTTGTCTTAGAAGTGGTCGCTGTTCTGATATCCAAGAAGGCCCTGGCCTCGCCACACCGAAGCCGTTTAGGAATAAACACTAAACTAATCTAAAACTTAACCAAAGCTATTAAAGAGTTACATCAGATGTAATTGGCAAAAGATTGCCTACCTAATTATACTACGCCTTGGGCGATTAGCCAAAGCTAACTCAAGACTAATTATGATGTGGATCTTTATCCCATATAAATTTATAGCTAAATAGTAGCTATGAGAATTTAGTGGAGCCTCATTTAATTAAAGGCCTAATTAAATGATTTAGGTATGATACTTAACTTTGCATTTTAATGTTGTAGATCACCATGTCATCTAACACGACACACACCCTCAATCTCGCGATCCGCCCTGAGAAGGACAAGCTCAATGGAGCAAACTTTCTTGATCGGTATAGGAACTTGAGGATTATCCTCAAGCAAGAACGCAAACTATATGTCCTAGAGCAGGCTACCCTGAAATACCCGCCTACGGCCACTGTATTTAAAAGGATGCTTATAAGAAGCATCAAGATGACGATTAGATGTGTCATGCCTTATGCTTGCCACCATGAACTCGAGCTTCGTATAACATGAGAACATGGATGCCTATGATATGGTTGAGCATTTGAAACAACTATATCAAGGACAAGCTAGGCACGAAGCGCTTTGAAGTGTCTAAGGCTCTTTTGCATGCAAGATGCAAGAAGGAACACTGAGGAACTCACGACTAAAAATGATCGGGTACGCTGAGAACCTCAAAGACTAGGTTTTCCATCGAGCCAAGAATTGGCAATCGATGTTATCCTCGCAATCGCTGTTTAAGCATACAATCAATTCGCCATGAATTATAACATGAATGAAATTGATAAACCTTGCTCGAGATTCTCAAAGATGTTGAGAATCAACCAAATCTCAAGAAGAAAGTTAGTAATGTACTAATGGTCAAGAAGGACAAAGGTAAGCGCAAAGGCAAGGGTAAGACCCAAGCCAAAGGCAAGGCCAATTCATCCACTTCAAAGGGTAAAGGTAAAGTACCTAAGGAAGGGATCGCTCCATTGCGGTGAGATCGACACCGGAAGCGAATCGCAAAGTCTACTCGAGGAAGTAAAGAACAAGAGAAGTGGGACTTCGCTGTATACACGCTATAGAAGTTAATCTATCTATTTCTTCTACATGGGTATTAGATAATGGATGTGCATCTCACATTTGTACTAATGTGCAGGACCGAGAAATAGTAGAATAATGGCAAAGGGGGACCTACGAGTAGGCAATGGCGCAAAAGTCAGGCCAGAGTCAGAGGAACATATTCTTTGTCTTTGCCCACCGGGCTTATCTTAGAACTAGAGGAGTGCTTCTATGTACCGCATTAACAAAGAACATAATTTCAGATCTTGTTTAGACAAGAAAAACTTTTCTTTTATAATAAAGGACAAATGTTGTTCCATTTATTTAAATGAAATGTTCTATTGTAATGCACCACTTATGAATGGTCTCTATGTTCTAGATTTAGATAACCCAATTTATAACGTAAATACCAAATGGTTCAAATCGAATGATTTGAACCAGACATATCTCTGGCACTGTCGCCTAGGTCACATAAATGAAAAACGCATATCCCAACTCCATAAAGATGGATTATTGGACTCATTTGATTTTGAATCATATGAGGTATGCGAGTCTTGTCTTTTAGGAAAGATGACTAAAACTCCATTTAGTGGACATGGCGAGAGCGGCAGTTGTTAGGACTCATACATACCGATGTATGTGGCCCTTTCAATGTCGAAGGCCGAGGAGGCTATAAGTACTTTATTACTTTCGCGATGATATGAGTAGATTTGGCTACTTATATTTGATGAGACATAAGTCGAATCCTTTGAAAAGTTCAAAGAATTCAAGAATGAAGTACAAAACCAACTTGGTAAGCGTATTAAGCTACTTCGATCAGATCGAGGTGGTGAATACCTTAGTCAAGAGTTTCGTGATCACCTGGCTGAGTGTGGGATAATATCCCAACTCACTCCACCTGGAACACCACAATTGAATGGTGTATCTGAGAGGAGAAATCGTACTCTATTAGATATGGTACGATCAATGATGAGCCAGACTGATCTACCTACTTCCTTTTGGGGTTTAGCTCTAGAGACAGCCGCTTTCACACTTAATCGCGTTCCATCAAAAGCCGTAGAAAAGACACCATATACGATATGGACCGGAGGAGTCCCAAAAATGTCTTTTATAAAGATTTGGGGTTGTGAAGCTTACGTTAGACGCCAAGTCTCGGATAAACTAGGACCCAAATCGATAAGTGTTATTTTGTAGGATATCCCAAGGAAACTAAGGGATATTATTTTTACAATCCCACACTTGGCAAGGTGTTTGTTGCAGAATGTTGTCTTTCTAGAAAGAGAATTTATTTCTAGAAATACTAGTGGAGTAAAATTCATCTTGAAGAAGTTCAAGATGATGATAACACTAAGGCTTCGATGGAAAATGAGCAGGCACCACAAAGTGTTGTGGATGAGGAATTTGTTGCCCAAAGAGTTGTGGAGCAAACACCTGTTCAAGTAGACCAACCTCTTCGTAGATCTAATAGGATCCGCCACAACCCGAGAGATATTCTTTTCTCGACGACAACGGTGAAGTATTGCTTGTCGATCTTGACGAGCCTACATCCTATCAAGAAGCTATGATGAGCCCAGATTCGAGAAATGGCTAGAGGCCATGAGATCCAAATGGAATCCATGTACACTAACCAAGTATGGACTTTGGTTGATCCACCAAGGTAAAACCCATTGGTGTAAGTGGGTCTTTAAAGTAAAGACTGACATGGATGGTAATAAGCATACCTATAAAGGTAGATTGGTGGCTAAAGGATTCAAACAAATTCATGGTATTGACTATGAAGAAACCTTTTCACCGATTGCGATGCTTAAATCCATTCGGATCATACTTGCTATCGACCTACCATGATTATGAGATCCGCAGATGGATGTCAAAACCGCTCAATGGAAAGCTACTCGAGGATGTGTACATGACACAACCTGAGGGTTTTGGAGATCCAAAGCATCCCGAAAGGTATGCAACCGCAAAGGTCCATTTATGGACTAAAGCAAGCCTCTCAAGCCGGAATCTTCGATTCGATGATGCAATCAAAGAGTTTGGTTTCATCAAGAATGAAGATGAGCCATGTGTCTACAAGAGAAATAGTGGGAGCACAGCTTGTATTTCTTGTCTTGTATGTAGATGACATACTTCTCATCGAAATGATATTCCCTCACCCACTGTGAAGATATGGTTAGGAATTGTTTCTCGATGAAAGACTTAGGTGAAGCCGCCTTATATTCTAGGCATCAAGATCTATAGAGATAGATCTAAAAGATTACTTGGCCTAAGTCGAGTACATACATTGATAAAGTGATAGATCGCTTTTGCTATGCAAAATTCCAAGAAAGGGTTTTCGCTTTATCACATGGTGTAAGTCTTTCAAGACTCAATGTCCCTCTTCTAAGGAGGAGAGAGACCGCATGGATAAGATCCCTTATGCATCCGCTATAGGGTCTATCATGCACGCCATGCTTTGTACTGATCTCCGACATCTCGTATGCTTTGAGTATGACGAGTAGATACCAGATCCAGTGAAAGTCATCGGATAGCGAAAAAATATTCTTAAATACTTACGAAGAACGAAAGAATATTTCCGATATTTGGAGGCAATGAGGAGCTAATCAGAAGGGTTACGGTGATGCAAGCTTCCAAATGCACAAGGATGACTATAGATCGCAATCGAGTACGCGTGTTTTGCTCGAATGGTGGAGCCGTGAGTCGGAAGAGTTCAAAGCAGACAGCGATTCGATTCTACAATGTAAGCCGAGTATATTGCGATCTCGATGCAAAGAAAGGAGGTTGTTTGGCTCCGCAAGTTCATCGCTGAACTTGGGGTAGTTCCTAGCATTGCAGATCCAATAGACCTATCGCGTGACAACAATGGGGCTATTGACAGTGCTAAGGAACCTCGATCACATCAGCGGACCAAACACATACTGCGGCGCTTCCATCTCATTCGAGAGATCATCGATAGAGGAGATGTGAGGATATGCAGAGTACCGACAGAAGCTAACATCGCAGATCCATTGACTAAAGCTTTGGCACAGAGGAAGCATGATGGTCACACTAGGTCACTAGGTATTAGATATCATAGTGATTGGTACTAGTGCTAGTGGGAGATTGTTAGTTATAGCCCTAAGAACCAATCATGTGATGGTTGAATAGGGAACATTTTGTATCATATTCTATAAAGGCAAAGGATTGGTTATTATATTTAAGTCTTGCTTGTGCGCTACCTAAATTAAATATAGTAATGCCCTAGAAAAGTAGGTTCTTATCTACAAGACATCAATCGCGTAATTGATTATGAGAGGTCAGAGAGAACACTTTCTAAATGTTCCTAGTCAAGTATTAATATGCAAGGGCAATATTAATACATAAAGACTAGCATGTAGGTCAATTGATGACTTGATCTAACAAGTCATGGATATATGATATCAAGTTGACACATGGGTATATATTAGAGAATATATACTGAATTGACCCGCCATGAGAAAGTTTCATGGATCGTTATATGAGTGTCATAAACTTTCTCATGTGACTATTGGTATGAATAGTCCTCAGACCTGAAGTCACTACGGTTCCCTACATAAGGAGTTATGTACTTTGGTATCGTCAAACGTCACCCGTAACAGGGTGGACCATAAAGGCGATTACTGGGTATATAACAAATTATGCGGAGGGATGTGAGTGATGTAGATGGGATCTATCCCTCTCATATGACGAGAGTGATATCGGTGGGCCCCTTGATTGAGTAGAACTACTAAAACGCATGGTCATGCTCGAATGAGTCAATATGAGATATTGAGCTCATTTGTTTGAGTTAGTTTACTCAGGGATCAAGAAACACATAGATTGATCGAGGATGACACGGTCTATGCCTTATTGATCAATCTGATATCAAGGATAGAAGGACACGGTCATATATGATAGTAGTCACGGAAAGGTTAGTCGGATCTTGACTTATCTCGTAACTTGGGTAGCAATGATGTATTGCTAGATGCCGCTCATTGCTTGTGTATCTAAAAGAGTTTAGATCCACTGCCAACGTTATGAGAGCCTATAGGGTCACACACAAAGAGCATGATAATTAGAGGAATTAGAGTATTCTAGTTTGACTAGAATAATTTGGGAATAAGCTTAAGTACAAAATGGTTTTTGGACTTTAAGCTTAATGAGAATTTTAGCTAATTGATTTAATGATATTAATTCAATATGTTACCTTATTGATTTAATAAGATTAATTCAATATGATAACATAAGCTTAATTGAATTAATAAGATTAATTCAATATGATTGAATTAATAAGATTAATTCAATATGATAACATAAGCTTAATTGAATTAATAAGATTAATTCAACATGCATGAATGCCACATAAGAATGCCACATAAGCATGCCACATAAGCATGCCACCTAAGCATCCAGCTAAGCTAGTTAAGGTGGAAGGAAAAAAAATGGTTTTGTCTCCTTAAGTGGCCGGCCAAACAAGGATATGTCTCAATGCAATGGATTGCATTGAATGTGTGGAGGTGAAAGGGTTTTTCCAACCCTATAAAAGACACCTCAAGTGGCCGGCCAAAAGAGAGCATTAGCTTTGTTGTTGGTGGAAGCTTTGGTTGTGTTGTTGTGGTTGTGAGAGAGCTTGGTGGAAGCTTTGGTTGTGTGGGTTTGTGAGTGTAGGCTAGCAAGAAGAGGAGTCTTCTTCTTCCTTTCTCCTTTTCCCTCTCTTCCTCTCCTTTAGGGACTTCTCTAGCAAGAAGTAAAGGAGAGCTCCTCTAGTTTTTCTTTTGTGAGACAAGAGCTTGCTCGTGTGGATACATATAGAGGCACGGACATTTGAACGTGCTAAAAGATCCAACACATCCAAGGAAAAGCGGGATTGCAAAGGGCACGCAACAAAGGTAGAACTCTCCTATAAGATAGGCTTGGTTTAGAGAAATTTATTTTATACGAGTTTGCTTTCGCATGGATCACTTGGAAGGGATCCTAATTTTTCCGTTGCGCATATGCCATTTGGCATAAAGAATACCCAACATGTACTTCTTATTTCTTACAGCGGAAGACTTGAGACCTAAATACTTTTTTTTTTATTTTAAACATAAATATGCATTAACACTTCTTCTTAACATAGAGTATGTTTCATAGCATAGCATGCATAGATATTTCTTCTTACTTCTTGTTTACTTCTTCTTATCAACATAAAGCATGCATCATATATATATATAGATACTTAAGGCATAGTAGGTTCATAACATCATCGTCATAGGGAGACATAAGTAAAGACATCCATAGACATCATCATTATAGGTAATACATGTATAAGTAGACTTAACGGATCTTCTCCACCATGCCACTACCACACACATTGACCCCTCCTGCTGCTCCCTTTAGTTTATCCATCCCTTACCCTTATCTGCAGTACGAGGGAAAATAAACTATAAGCACATAGGCTTAGTAAGATCCTGTCCTACTCACAAAAACCATACATCATCATTAATCATGACTTGTAGCATTTATAACATATAATCAATATATCATGTAACATACATGGCATCTTCAACTTAACTTGTAGCTTAAGTAACATAAACATAACATACATGGCATCATATGTAACTTAGTAACCTAACATCATAGCGTGCCATCGAACATAACATGTAACTTATACATCATGACATATCATCTAACATATCAGTTAAATTAAACATTATGTCATATCATCTAGCATAACAGGTAACTTAAACATTATGGCATATCATCTAACATAACATGTAACGTAAACAATCATGGCATATCATCTAACATAACATGTAACTTAACATTATGGCATATCATCTAGCATAACAGGTAACTTAAACATTATGGCATATCATCTAGCATAACAGGTAACTTAAACATTATGGCATATCATCTAACATAACATGTAACGTAAACAATCATGGCATATCATCTAACATAACATGTAACTTAACATTATGGCATATCATCTAGCATAACAGGTAACTTAAACATTATGGCATATCATCTAACATAACATGTAACTTAACATTATGGCATATCATCTAACATAACATGTAACGTAAACAATCATGGCATATCATCTAACATAACATGTAACTTAAACAATCATGGCATACATATGCAAGATGCTTTTGAAAACATATATGTTAGGTACGTAAATATAGATCTCAACATATTTGGGCCCGGCATTGTACCACTTCTTCATTATCATAGCGCGCATCCCTAAATAGGCCCGAGGTAGCAAGTCTCGAACCTAATAGGTTCCTAGGCCCGAGTCTTATTCCATCGACCTAGGGGCAATCGTCATAGCGTAGAAGCCCATCCTAGGCCCGAGTCTTACTCCATCGACCTAAGGCATCTTGGAGCCCATCCCGTACTAGGCCCGAATCTTATTCCATCGACCTAGGGGCAATCATACATAGAAGCCCATCCTAGGCCCGAGTCTTATTCCATCGACCTAGGGCATCTTAGGAGCCCATCCCTTCTTTGGACCTTGTTAAGGTCTTGGTACAAGCCATGCAGAAAGTAAAATACTTATATGCTTATTTTACAACATAGCTTATTTCTTTAACATAGCATAGCATACTTCATTTCATAACGCATCATGCTTCATTTCATTCACATAGCATAGCATACTTCATTTCATAACATCTTAGCTTATTTCATTAACATAGCATAGCATACTTCATTTCATACACATCATGCTTCATTTCATTCACATAGCATAGCATACTTCATTTCATAACAACATAGCTTATTTCATTAACATAGCATAGCATACTTCATGGTATGAACTTCATTGTAACCTAAAGATGTTAACATAGCATAGCTTTTTAGGGTTTAGACCTTTAACCTAATTCAAGTAACATACATATGCATACAAATTCCATAAAATTCATGGTATGAACTTCATTGTAACCTAAAAACTCAAAGGTGGCCGAATGGCCCTTATAGGCTTTTTAGGGTTTAGATCTTTATCCTCAACCCCCTAACATGTTAACATCATTTCTTACAAGTAAAACAAGCTATAAAACTTCAATAAAACACCAAGATCCATATTGGCCGAATGGTTCTTAGGGTTCATTAGGGTTAGCTTTTGACCTAATCCCTTTTAAACCCTAACTACATCATATAGCAATTAAAACATGGCATTCATGAAACCCTAACCCTAATTTCCTAGGGTGGCCGAAACACATAAGGGCTCAACTAGGGTTAGCTTTTTAACCAACCCTCTTTTCCCATCTTAGCATCATCATATCCTTCCTAAACATAGATTTCAACTTCATTGGTAAACTAAAACATGCTTGGCCGAATATAACATACAGGTTGTTCAAACATTCAATCGCAACTACTCGTATGCAGGTGAGGGATACTTACTTCCTTCGCTTTGTTTTGGGTGGAGAAGATGACCTAAGAACCAACCCTAGCCCTTGCTTCTTGCTTGAAGGAGGTTCGGCCAATGGAGGAAATGGAGAGGGAGCTCAAGATTTTCGGTGAGAAGAGGAAGAAGAAGAGAGGAAGTGACCAAATTCAACCTTCCCTCTTCTTTATAAAGGGGGGAGGAAGAGAAGTTCCTCTTTTCTTTTCCATGCCTCTTCATTTACTCCTAGTCCCACTTATCTATAGTTTCCCCCTCTTCCTTAATCATATAATCCTATTGGGCTTCTGGTTAGTGGGTGCATCTATAAGGCTTGGCTATCTCTAGAGGTTTGGAGTTCAATTCCTAGGCCTTGCACCCCTTTTCGGCTTATTTTCTTTTATTTTTGAAAAGGCCCACATAATGCCCATGATCATCAAGCCAAAAATTCTTGTAAAATTGCTAGGAATTTTACGGGCATTACAAAACCCTCAGAAAATATCAATCCCTACTATCAGTGATTTGGTTATGGATAAGGCGTGTATGCCTACACTGGTCAAGACGATGTAAGATCGTTTTACCTTATTATAGGAGGTATTGGACGAGATATTTATCTATCCCAGAATTTCTTCTAAAGAAGATCCGAAACTCTTTGTTAAAAGAGAGATGGACCTTTGAGATTATGCATCGATTATCGATGATAGAATGCGGTAGTTGTGGAAGGAAATGAATATCCTTCATCGTGGATAGAGGATCTATTTAGATCAGCTATAGGACAACTGTGTATACTTTAGGATTGATTTATGACTGGTGTGTTGATATTGTAGGGACATGGTGCCATACAATTATCATTGTCATTGCGATGATTGTTATATCATCAGCCTAAAGTAAAGAGAATGCAGGTGTGTAGGATAACAATTTCATACTTGGTATGAATTGTATGAGCTTTGGATTATCTTATTAGACTTAATGACGACTTAGTCATCCAGGGATTTGGGAAGTCGTGTATTCTGGACACGATTGGATTAGTTGTGGTCGTTGGAGTTGCGTAAGTTGGCCACTGTTGATGGTAGTTGGAGTTACGCATTCGGCCATCGTAGATGGTGGTTTGTTTTTTTTCTTGGTATTGATTTGATTATTACCATAGATATGGATAGGATGCTCTAGCGGTATTACATCGCTGACTGGTTGAACCAGGAAGGTGATGGAATTTACTTGGTCAGAAGCTTGTGAAACTAGTTTCATGGCTCAGACGATGGTTGACTTTTACGCCAGTGTTGATTAATCATTCTCGTGTGGATGGAAGGGTAGAGTATATGGATGCATCATTTCGGAGATCGGAGCGATTCCGATGCTATAGAATAAGACGTATCCTAAGCTTACGACAGTTAAAGAACTGTGAGATAAGCCGTCATATATATGACAAGGACTTCACAGTTATTATGTTGTTTTGTAGAGGTGAAGAGCAGGAATACTCATGGAGTTTTGGCTAGCTACTGGATAGCTACTATAGAGTAGCTGGAACACAAACGGTTGTAACAAGGAAGTTTGGTCGCGATAGCCTCTCATGCACTTACAGAGTGTGTGGTGGAGTGGATTTAAGACGGTAGATGGACTACCGTCTCTGACTCCGAGAAGGATAATGGTTTCCGGAGTTGCATTAGTTTAAGGAACGGACGCTTCACGAAATTCCGATTCTGGAATGGAAGTGGAAATATATTATTATGGATTTTGTGGTGGGTTTGCCTAGGACACATCAAGGCTATGACGCGATTTGGGTAGTCGTTGACCGACTGACCAAATACGTGCATTTCTTAGCGATTCGGAAGACCGACTCTTTGGATCGTTTGACAGAGTTATATTGTCGGGATATCATCAGATTTCATGGTGTTCCTTTGAGATAGAGATCCCTGATTCACGTCTCGATTCTGGCAGAGTCTACAGCAGGCCTTAGGCACGCAGTTTCGTTTTAGTACTACATTCCATCCGCAGATAGATGGATAGTCAGAGCGGGCCATTTATACACTAGAGGACTTGCTGTGGTCATGTGTTATGGATTTCGGGGGCAACTGGGAGGACCAGTTGCTAGGACCCATAGAGCTCAATATGAGGCAGGGTTGGTCCGTACTATCAGACAAAGGATGGCCGAGACACAGGATCGTCAGAAGAGTTATGCAAATCGGAGACAGAGACCTCGGGAGTTCTCTATTGGTGACCAAGCATTCCTGCGAGTCTCACCCATGAAAGGGGTGAAGAGATTTTACCTCCGTGGTAAGTTAGCTCCAAGGTACATTGGGCCTTTCGAGATTTTAGAGAGGATCGGAGTAGTCACTTACCAACTAGCACTACCACCGTCTTTGGCTGGTATCCATGATGTGTTTCATGTGTCCATGCTGAGGAAGTATGTGTTTAGCTTTACACATATTCTATTAGATGTGTCAGGTTCCATTCAACCTGATGCTACTTATGCAGTGGTTCCGGTACAGATTTTGGATCACAAGGAACGACAGTTGCGAAACAAGATTGTGCGACTTGTCAAGATCGGGTGGAGTCACCACACTGATAAAGAGGCTACTTGGGAGCTTGAGGAAAAAGATTTGAGCTCAATACCCCCACCTGTTTACCTAAGACGTGTGAGATATATTTTTAATACTTGTGGTATCTCTTACTCATTAAGCATTTGAGTAGGAAATTTGGAGACCAAATTTTTATTAGTGGAGGAGAATGTAAGATACTGGAAAAAAAATAAGTATCATTGATAATTAAGAAATGACCTTATATAATTTTTAAGGAATTTTTAGAAATTTTTCTGGACATAAATGGAATTTCTGTGGCGTTTCGTGGGGAAAGATTTAATAGGCTTTAATAAAGCCTGTTTGGATTATTAGTTATTAGTAAAATTTATTTTATTAACCTAAGTTATAATTATTTATCCTAGGTTTATATTTTCTCCTGATTTCCAGTTATCTCAGGCCATAACTTCTTCTTCCCCCCATCTTCTTCGCGATTTTTCTCCTAGCCGCAGCGCGAGACCTTCCTCACCGCGACTTCACCTCTTCGCGCCCGACGATTTCCCCTTCCTCGCAATATTTCTTCTCGCCCGCAGTCACCAGATCACCACCGTCTCACTCTTCTCCATGCCGCAGCTACAGCCATCGACGCCGCTGCCCAATCCCTCGCGGTCGCCAGCCCTGCCCCGCATGCGCGTGGCTCCGATAGCATCCCTGGCCGTCGATCCTCTCTACGCCCCTTTCTCTTGGCGATCTCCTCCTCATCCAACCTCCGTTCGACTCCTCCGCCAGCGACGTGCGCCACCACCGAGCCATCGCCATTAGCTCCTCTCCAACACGAGCAACAACCCTCTGTCGTCGTCATGCCCGTCCTACTTCCGGTTTCCCTCGATGAATCAAAGCTTCAAAGGCTTACCAACACGCTGTGAACATCCATAGCCTTGCCATCACCTGACAGCGAGTTAGGGGAACGGAAATGCTGCCAGGGAGGTTGAAGTTTCTTGGATTTTTCCGGCGAACAGGGCAGAGTTGAGGGAAGGAGGCTGCAGGTGGAGTTTTAGGGTTGGTAAGTTTATCTACCCTCTTCTCTCATCCGTAAATTCTAGATTTTTGTTGTATGTCAAGGTATTGTGAGCTATGAGGTGGATTCCCCTCTCAGTGGGACAGTTGGAGTTTGGCCGACTGTAAGGGATGAGATTGTCCTATGGATGGATTATGTGGTGTTGTGCTGTGCGAGTTTCTGTGTATCGGCTGGTATGGGAGAGTTGAGCCGACTGTGGAGATGGGTTAAGCAGGGGATTCTAAATAGGGTGGATTAGACCCTAGAATTGTGTAATCGGTGGGTTGTGGAATGCGCTGGGTGATGCTCTGTTCTTGACTGAGAATGGACAAGGATCTTGTTAGAGCTGTTATATATTGTGATTTCTAGGTGAGGAAGGTGGTCCGAATAGGGATTGCTTGCAAAACAATCTGATTGGTCCAGATTTGATACCTATACTCAGATTAAAGAAGTGGTACTGGGTAAGTGTGGATCAGATTTACGGTATGAAATTGGAGGTCTATTTGTGATGTCCTGTTGGTGAGTTGTTATGGGGCTGTGATTGGAGTTGTTGTGGGTTGAGAGGGTTATACGAGTCCATTTGGGTGATGTCGGCTGTGCAGGGTTAGGTGTAGGAGTTTTGTGCAAGATTTAGGCTCGACTTGGGGATGGACATACTTTGGCTATCATCCAAGTGTGATTGAACGAAAAGACCGACTGTGAAAGGGTTAGATAAATTAGTGGAATTGAAAATTGATTTGGGGTAATTGGGTTTTGAACGAAATCGATTAAGTATTCGATTTGTTAGTGAATTTCATTTTTGTGCTTAACAATAGTTATGCTATATGCAAGTTTCAGTCACGAGGCAGGTCCCCGGTCATGACGATCTGATTCTTTTTGCGGATATTTTATCAGGCGGGTATTTTGACTTATCTTTTAGATATAGTCAAGTTGATATGCTAGTTAGGATAGCCTGCAATAATTTTCATGTTTATATGCCTAGTATGTTATGTGCCTACTTGATACATGCATTTGATCGGTTATGATTATATCTTCCCTGTTTTATTTGGATCATAGTTATTTGGATCATAGATATGCACTTATTGATTTTGCATATTATTCAGATAGGTGTTTTTAGTTGGATTTACATGCTTTAGTATCATGCACCATCTTGCATGATTGCATGCTGGCTGGACGGGGTTCCTTTATAGTTGAGCCATGCCAGATACCTCGCACACACCGCCACTCTGGGTTAGTGGTACATCGAGGAGGGTGTGAAGTTGCTCTTCAGTTCGCTGTCACGCTCGGGTAGCGATGAGGCGCAGTGGTAGGCAAGGATCCTCCTCTGCCCATGACATCGAGACGAGCTTAGCTCCCCACTGCTTTGGGGGCAAGAGGATAGGTGTACTCCGATAGCATCTTGTCCACTCGGTCACTCAGGAGCATCACGTGTGAGGCGGCTGCCTAGCGTCAGGGGTGACCATGTCATTTGCACGACATGCATTTTGCATGGATCGCATTTGTATTGTGTTTGCTGCATTATTTTATTGATGCCTTGGATGTTGCATATGATTGCCATGCATAGAGGATTCATATTCGTATATGGTGATGACTTTATCTCTTATAGTAGGACACATGTTCCTATATTAGGGTAGGAGATTCAGGTGAGTACTGAAAAGACCCAACCTGATACCTATATATAGACCCTTAGTCCGACTCCTCATCTAAAAATAAATCACATACACATGATTGAATAATCCTCTTTATTTTATTCACTTTCAAGTAAGAGTCTCAATTACAGCCTTTACACTCAGCACCTTACTGAAGTAATTCATCCCTACTCACTCGGACAGTCCTGCAGTCATCCAAGTCCCGGACAACGTGTGGCATGCTCATCACCATCTCCTCAGTTACATCACCCCAGCGTCCTCCAACTCTGCCTGAGGACTCAGCTCCCTACCTATAAATATTTAGTGACATCATGAGTTCACAGCCCAGTAAGTAAATCAAGGATAAATGCACGGCGTAAGAGGAGAGGAAATAAAATCAAAACTCAGAACATGAATCATAAAGTTAAATATATGTATAGCATGCAACTCGACCTAGCATCCCTAACACATACAAGATATGCGAATATAGCACCATGGTAGGCTAAATGTCAAATTCGATTCCTACTCTACCTGACCAAGCGCAATCATTTTCTATAAAGGAACATGTAAATATAACAGTAATTGCACCCATGCTTTTCTATCATGCTAACTATATATATGGTACCTCACATTTTGCATTTAAATGCGAGCGTAAAACCTTGTTTTCTTGTGCAATCTGAGGTACCTCTAGAAAGAACCAAGGATCACCATCACGATCAATCAATCATTAATTTGGGTGGGCCCTTCGGAGCTCATCCGGGAAGCCCAACCTCCTGTGCACCACTAATACTCATGTACATACAATTAGCTAGATAAAGAACATCTAACATTTCTTCTCATAGTCAATCATATTGATCACTTTATATATAGTTGAACATTTTAAGCTAGCAATTAACTTTCGAGATACGGATGGATGATATCACGAGCGATAATCTAACATCTAACTTTAAGTACAGATGGATGAACATACATATATAGATATAGCATCTAATACAGCGGTAGATGTTAGTCATAAGCCCGATACACATAGCGATAGGCATTTGAAAGATTTGATGAACACTGTTGTACTAAATAATAACATGGCACATCATGGATGATCCTAAATATCTCTACATAGCATCCAACCTCATACATGGGATGGTAATTACACACATTTACATATAGCATCTACACTCATACTGTAGATGGTAATGACACCCATTTATATATATAACATCTAACCTCATACTGTAGATGGTAATTATAATATTTTACATAGCAACTACAACATAATTAAAGAACTTAGAATCGTTATCTAAGCGTGTAGAGGAAATAAGAACATAACAATTACTCTACTAACATTGATGTCTCCACTACAACTCAGAACCCCAATTTTCCTGACTCTTCATTTTATACTAACCATTAGCTCCTACCTAAAACTATCTCACCGTTTATATCCCACTGTAAAGCTAGGAGAATTTCCCGAAAACCCTAGAATGACCCCTCCGAGCCCACACTGAGTGGACCTCTACCACACCGCAACCAACTACACCTTCTTTCCCATCTCCAACAAATCCCATTACTCAGTTCATCATTGCAGAACCCATCGGTGCCGGATTCCAATCCCAGCCGATGCCAACATTCATCCAGGTTCTACCATACCCTCTGCCCCAAATCCACACAGTAAATCCCTCACCAACCTAACAAACCGTCTCGCCCGAATGCCCGTGAATCCACAGCAAAGAGAACCCCTTAACCCGATTATCACCGATTTATCCGCTAAAACTATCTACATCTACCCCGGAATCCATTCGAAAACCAAACCTCAAGCTCAAGCACGAAAGAAACTGAAATCCCCCGTTCAAGCTCCACGGATTCAACTATCTCTAACTAACCTACAACCCTCTATCGCCAGCCTTTTCCCGAGATTTACTTACCGTACAGTCGACGGAGGACGATCGGATGGCCGCCGACAGCGTTGAGGCGAGCTTCGGCGGAAGAAATCGCCGAGAGCAGTGGATCTGGGAGCTGGCGGCGAATAGGCGATGGAGGGAATGTACCACCGACGGGGACGATCGGATGGCCGCCGGCAGCGTTGAGGCGAGCTTCGGCGGAAGAAATCGCCGAGAGCAGTGGATCTGGGAGCTGGCGGCGAATGGACGACGAGGAGATTGGTTCGCGGAAGAAAAGGGTCGGCTGATGGCTTATAAATGCCGTTCCGTTGGGGTTAAGCCAAATCAGATTAATCCAAACCTAAGCTAACCCATATTTAACCCATGTTTAACCTAAGCTAACCTCAGTTAATCCAAACACTCCCTTCAGGCCCAAATATTTCTCCGAACCGATCATATGAATCCCATTTTAACTCAGACTTCCCATTCCGACTATACATACCCGTTTATTTATATTATTGTTATATATATATATATATATATATATATATATATCTAGATATTTTATTATTTACATTATTATTATTATTATTATTATTATTATTATTTTTTTTTTTTTTTATTTTTTTTTTTTTTAGAGACTTGACTCTCCTCCTTAAAAGAATTTAGTCCTCGAACTTGACTTACCAAATAATTCGTAGCGATGCGCGTATCTGCTCGGTCTCCCGCGTAGCTTCCTCCTTTTCTGTTGATTTCTCCATAAAACTTTCACCATTCGATTTCCTTATTCCTCACTTCCGTACTTGATGATCCAATATTTCTTACGGTATTGCCTCGTAAGATAGATCAGTGTCCACTGATGGCCTCATGCCCAATTACATGTGCGGGGTTGGATAGGTACCTCCGAGCATGGATACATGAAACACATTATGAACTCCTGCCGGGTTGGGTGGTAGTGCACCTGGTCGGTATGCCTGGTCCCAATCCAGGTCCTAGAATCTCAAAGGCCCAATATACCTCTGGTGAGTTTGCCCTTCTGCCAACCTCGATTCTTCATGGGTGACACCTTGAGAAATACATGGTCTCCCACTGTGAACTCCAAGTCCCTCCTTCGACAATCTGCGTAACTCTTTTGGCGACTTTGGTGATCAGATTCGTCTCGGATCTCGCTACACTAATTCCAGATTTGTACATCTCGACCCAAACGCCTCTCTCTCCCACCTCTTCCCGATGCTGATGGGTTCTACACCTTCTTAGTATAGTATTGCATAAGAGCCATACCGATGGTGGCTTGATAACTATTATTATAGGTGAACTCCACCAAGGGCAATTTAGACTCAACCCTTTGAAATCTATAATGCAAGCTCGTAGTATATCTTCTAAAATCTGAATTACTCGCCGGGATTGACCGGTCTGGGATGGAAAGCGGTGCTAAAAGTAAGTTTCGTACCCAATCCTCTGCAAACTCTTCCGAATCCGGATGTAAATTTTGATCTCTATCCGACACAATCTGATCCGAATTCCATGTAACCTTACTATTTCCTGCGTGTGCAGATTGAAAAGTGAAGTGGTTTTCACTTTGGCGGGGAAGTGTCTTCAAAATCGATCCTGATGACCCTGCTGCATTTGATCCCTTAGTCGAGGGTAACCCTACCACGAAATCCATGGCAATATTTTCCCACTTCCAGACGGGTATCAGGCGGTTAAGCAATCCGGGCCTCTGGTGCTCGGCTTTCACTGTTGCTGAGGTAAGGCACTCATGGACCATCTTGAGTATGTCTCTCTTCATGCCGGCCACCAATATAATAATGCGTATCTTTATACATCTTCGTCTTCGGGGTGAACCGAGTACGGGTAATGGGGCTTCCATCATGAGATTCTCTCTCAGATATCCTTCTTTAGGCACCCGTATACGGCCCTTGTATCTCCATCCATGACCGAGTAGGGTGCCCTTCGCTTCATCTCTGCGTTTCCATTCCATTAATCGTCGATCCGATGCTTGTCGATTAGTAAATCCGATTTAGTCCGATCGGTGTCGCCCGAATCTAGCTCGCTTTCACTGGTGCTATCACCTCCACTTTCGGTGTGAAATTCGATATCAACCTTTGTTGGGTGGTCAATCGAAGGACTTACGACTCAGATCCGCCACCACATTTGCCTTACCCGGGTGGTAGTTAATATTGCAATCATAATCCTTTACCAACTCCAACCATCGCCTCTCTGCGCGTATTGTTCATACGAGAAAACAAATATTTCAAGCTTTTATGATCTGTAGATCTCACAACGGCGTTCTCCGTAAAGATAGTGTCGCGAAATCTTCAAAGCAAATATGATTGCGCTAATTCTAAATCGTGTGTAGGATAATTATATGCACCTTCAACTGGCGTGATGCATAAGCGATGACCCTCCCATTCTGCATCAGTACAGCCCCGAGCCCGGTGTTGGAGGCATCAGTGTACACCACAATGCCTAGATTATGCAGCAAGCACCGGTGCCATATCGTCGACCTTTCCTTTAACTCCATAAAACTCCTCTCACACCGCATCCATTCATACCTCACCCCTTCTTGGTCCGGTGGTAGATGCGTGAAAATTTTTAATGAATCTGCGATAATACGGCTAGTCCCAAGAAACTCCGAATTTACGTAACATTTCTTGAGTATCCTAACTCGATTGCTCCACTTTAGCTGGATCCACCTCTATTCCCTTCTCTCGAGACTATATGCCTAGAAATGATATACGCCTCAACTAAAAATCGCATTTCTTTGAATTTAGCGTATAACCGCTTATCCTTTAAAGTCTGCACACGCGTCGGATGTTGTCGGTGTTCTTCCGACTTTGGGAATAAATGAGTATATCATAAAGAAAGACAATCACCCGATCCAAATATGGGCGAAGATCCGGTTTCATCAAATCCATAAATCTGCGGCATTAAGTAAGCCCAAACGGCATAACGAGCTTCGAAATCCGTGAATGAGTTACGAATGCGATTTATGAACATCCTCCTCCTTTCACATGATGGTGACCGACCAAATCAATCTTTGAGAATCTGATTATACGTAGTTGATCAAACAGGATCATCGATTCTAGGCAACGGTACTTATTCTTAATCAGAATCTGATTCAACTCTTAGAGTCAATACGCGATCGACCCATCCTTCTTACACGAACACTGGCGCTCCCATGGTGACACATCGGATGAAACCCTTATCCAATAGTTCTTGTAGTTGCGCCTTGGTTCCTATTTCATGGGTGCAGCGCAGTGCGGTGCTTTAGACACGGGGTAGTTCCCATTATTAGTTCTATCCCAAACTTCGACTTCGGACAGGTAAACCTGCAATGTCATCGAAACACCTCGGAAAGTTCAACTACCTCTACCTCCTCCAGATTTGGTCTAGGGGCCTCAGACTACTCATTATGTTGACTAGGAATCGTTACACCTTGTTCAACATTTTCGAGCTTTACATGAGGATAATATGAGGAGACCTAGTGTGGAAGTGCATTGAAGATGACAAATTCATCATTTTGAGGTTTCGGTTTAACAGTCCCTTTGTCTACGATCGATAATTGCCTCGTCCAATTACGGTCACCAATCCATACCGTAATCACATCAAATCCACCATCTCCAACACAATAAGGTGGCGTACCTGTAGAGTCCTGCGTCTTCATAGGCGTTCCTCACTATTCTATTACTAGGCGGTTCTTCCTGAAGGCAGGACACGCGATAGCCGTAACCATCCAATCACATGAAATATCCGATCTTGCGATATAAGCCACAGATATGAAAGAGTGTAGCTCGAATCAATTAAAGCATGAGCGGGTAGATTGACAATAGAAATTCTACCTGTGATGATGGTCGATTCTGGATCCACTGTTCTGTGTCATGCGGCATACACCCTTCCTCTGGTTGGCTCTGTGTCGAGGGCGCTCATGCAAAGTGCCCGTCTTCTTGCACTTATTACGTATACATCCACTAAACATTGACTGCATGAACCTTCTCACACTTGGGACATGAATTTTCTTTCGCCTTTGGTATGTAGTCGTCAATCGGAGGTTCCCGTTGGCCGTGGTATTGCGTCTGAATCGGGCCGCTTGCCTCAAAGGCGCAGCGTGAAACTTCTTACGACTTCGGTGCACCGAGGTTCCCTTCACTAACTTTCGGTCTCTTGTTCTGCACTTCCCTTATCATGTCATTCGTCCCTCTCGACATCCGATCCAGCCTCCTAAAGGTGGTAATTCGGCTCGGCTGACATCATGTCGAATCAGCCTCGATCCCTCAAGAAAATGTTTCTCCTCCGCAGTTGACTTGCAATCATGGGTACAAAATACGCCCCTTCTCGAATTCTCGGCGTATTCGTCTGTCCGATCCTTGGCTCTAAGAATTCTCTAGCCATTCGAGTTCGTGTCGTGATGAAATACTTTCCATGAATACCTCTTTGAATTCAGCCAAATGCTTGTAGCTAGGTCCATCGCGCGTGCCCCTCCCACCATATCCGAGCATCGCCACGACATGAATATGGCACACCTCACCGCGTAAGATCCGTAAAAGTCGTATATCGTCTCCAACGATCGAATCCATCCTTCTGCGTGATAGGATCTATATTTCTTAAACTCCGTCGGACCGGATCCTCGAATCGCGCAAACCGGTTCTTGGTTGTAGGCCCGCCGGCGCATTTCCTTGCTCCTCGGCTCTCAAGTTGGATCTGCTTCTCCGTGGATTCGACTGTTCTCGCATGATCGGCAAGCTCCGCGACCGGCGATCTGACTTCCCAACTTCCCATAGTTCCTTCGACACGCCATTCACCTATAAAAGCAATATAGACACAATAATCTCGAATTTTGTACATAAACTCAAACATGATTACAGAAGATTACTACTTGAAAAGTAAGTATAAAACCTACAACCGGGGATGATTGTATCCGAGTCCTTGATGAGATGGCATGCCCACATCGCCCTTTGGAATCGATGCTCGATACCAACCAAAAGTGAAAAACCCGACAGATACCTATATAGACCCTTAGTCCGACTCTCTCATCTAAAAATAAATCACATACACATGATTGAATAATCCTCTTTATTTTATTCACTTTCAAGTAAGAGTCTCAATTACACCTTTACACTCAAAGACTCATCAAGTAATTCATCCCTACTCACTGACAAATCCTGCTATCATCAGTCCCGGACAACGTGTGCATGCTCATCACCATCTCCTCGATTACACCCCACGTCCTCGACTCTGCACGAGGACTCCTCCTACCTATAAATATTTAGTGACATCATGAGTTCACAGAAGTAAATCGAAGGATAAATGCGAGCGTAAGAGGAGAGGAAATAAAATCAAAACTCGAACATGAATCATAAAGTTAAATATATGTATAGCTATGCAACTCGACCTAGCATCCCTAACACATACAAGATATGCGAATATAGCACCATGTGGTAGGCTAAATGTCAAATTCTCGATTCACTATCTGTACCCAACCAATGAAGCCTTGAATCATTTTCTATAAAGGAACATGTAAATATAACCAGACCGTAATTGCACCCATGCTTTTCTATCATGCTAACTATATATATCATAAATCTTCGTGGTACCTCACATTTTGCATTTTAAATGCGGAGCCAGTCAAAACCTTGTTTTCTTGTGCAATCCTGAGGTACCTCTAGAAAGAACCAAGGGGATCTCATCCATCGTGATCGATACATCCGATTTGGGTGGGCCCTTCGGAGCTCATCCCGGGAAGCCCAACCCGTCCAGGCACCACTAATACTCATGTACATACAATTAGCTAGATTAAGAACATCTAACATTTCTTCTCATAGTCAATCATATTGATCACTTTATATATAGTTGAACATTTTAAGCTAGCAATTAACTCGATATCTGGATGGATGATATCACGAACAAGATAATCTAACATCTAACTTTAAGTACATGGATGAAACATACATATATAGATATAACATCTAACCTCATACACGGTGTAGATGTTAGTCATAACGATACACATACAGATAGGCATTTGAAAGATTTGATTAACACTGTACTAAATAATAACATGTACATCATGGATGATCCTAAATATCTCTACATAAAGATCCAACCTCATACACGGATGGTAATTACACACATTTACATATAGCATCTACACTCATACTCAGGTAGATGGTAATGACACCCATTTATATATATAACATCTAACCTCATACTCAGGTAGATGGTAATTATAATATTTTACATAGCAACTACAACATAATTAAAGAACTTAGAATCAAGTATCTAAGCGTGTAGAGGAAATAAGAACATAGAATTACTCTACTAACATTGATGTCTCCACTACAACTCAGAACCCCAATTTTCCTCGACTCCTTCATTTTATACTAACCATTAGCTCTACCTAAAACTATCTCACCGTTATATCCCACTGTAAAGCTAGGAGAATTTCCCGAAAACCCTAGAATGACCCTCCGAGCCCACACGGTGTGGACCTCTACCACACTGCAACCAACTACACCTTCTTTCCCATCTCCACTAAGGATCCGACCGATTCGTTAAATCCCATACTCCTTCACAGAACCCATCGGTGCGGATTCCAATCCCGATGCCAACATTCATCCAGTTCTACCATACCCTCGCCCCAAATCCACACAAGAAATCCTCACCAACCTAACAAACCGTCTCTCGCCAATGCCCGGCGTGAATCCACAAAAACAGAGAACCCTTAACCCGATTATCACCGATTTATCCGCTTAAAACTATCTACATCTACCGAATCCATTCGAAAACCAAACCTCAAGCTCAAGCACGAAAGAAGCCAAATCCCTGCTCAAGCTCCACGGATTCAACTATCTAACTAACCTACAACCCTCTATCGCCAGCCTTTTCCCGAGATTTACTTACCGTACAGTCGACGGAGGACGATCGGATGGCCGCCGACAGCGTTGAGGCGAGCTTCGGCGGAAGAAATCGCCGAGAGCAGTGGATCTGGGAGCGCGCGAATAAGCGATGGAGGAATGTACCGACGGACGACGATGGCATGGCAGCGTGAGGCGAAGCCGGCGGAAGAAATCGCCGAGAGCAGTGGATCTGGGAGCTGGCGGCGAATGGACGACGAGGAGATTGGTTCGCGGAAGAAAAGTCGGTGATGGCTTATAAATGCCGATTCGTTGGGGTTAAGCCAAATCGATTAATCGAACCTAAGCTAACCCATATTTAACCCATGTTTAACCTAAGCTAACCTCGGTTGATCCAAACACTCCCTTGCCCAAATATTTCTCGAACCGATCATATATGAATCCCTTTTTAACTCGGACTTCCCATTCAGGCTATACATACCCGTTTATTTATATTATTGTTATATATATATATATATATATATATCTAGATATTTTATTATTATCATTATTATTATTATTATTATTATTATTATTATTATTATTATTATTATTATTTTTTTTTAGACTGTAGTCTGTCCTTTTCAGATTTATTTCTTGCTTACCCTATATGTGAGACTGTACTGGCATGATTTTTATTGTTAGCTATATCTTACTTTGCATATCGACTATACCCGCTAAGTTCTTTGAACTTACCCCGTTGATTTATATCTATTTCAGGATGAAGCTGTCAGGAGAGTCCAGCTGTCAAATCCCACTCGTCGTGAAAGTTTTTATTTGTTATTTTTTTCTATGGTTTGTATATTTTGATTAGAAGACATGTTTAGGATGGGAGTTGGATATTTGTATTCGTGGATTTTTGGTGTCCTTATGAACCTTTATTCGGTTTTGTTTCGATTGGATTTAGTTCGGTATTCCTGCCCAGATGGCAGAAGGGGTAAGTCTACTTATTGTGGAATGGTTACCATTTACTGTGATAGTTGGCCAGAGGCCTATTTCATTACCTGCGTGTGTGTTTAGATTCCGATCGTGTTGATCGATGTATAGTGGCCGTGTAGGCCTTGTATGAAAATTGGTATTGTCACCCGTACAGGGGAGATGCTGCCGGATTTTTGTCTGGCGTGGACTCCGTCGGGGTGTGACACCAAAGGATCAAACAGGAGATCCTAGAAGGAAAAGGCGAGGGTTTTCGTATTGCCAATAGCGAAGTATTATACCTTAGGGATCGATTATGTATCCCTAACGATCCGGAACTACGCAAAATGATATTAGAGGAGGCTCATGGAACCCCCTATTCTATGCTTCCGGGATCCTCAAAAATGTATCAAAACCTGAAAGAGAAGTTCTGGTGGTCCGGTATGAAGAGGGACGTAGCTCAGCACATCAGTACCCGCGTGACCTACCAGCAAGTTAAAGTAGAACACCAGAGACCTGGAGGAGTTCTGCAACTGATCCAAATTCCGGAGTGGAAATGGGAAGACATCTCTATGGATTTCATTTCAGGTCTTCCCAGGACTACGAACGGATATGACGCTATATGGGTTATCGTTGACAGATTGACAAAGTCAGCTCATTTCCTAGCGATCAAGATGACATATTCGATTGAGCAATTGACTCAATTATATGCTAAGGAAATCATCAGACTGCATGGTATTCCCAAGACCATCATTTCAGATAGGGATGGTCGATTAACTTCACAGTTTTGGGGATGCATTCATAAGGCACTTGACACGAAGCTGCATTTCAGTACCGCCTTTCATCCTCAGACAGATGGGCAAATAGAAAGGGTGAACCAAGTCTTTGGAAGACATGTTACGAGCTTGTGCCTTGGATTTCAAAGGGAGTTGGTGCCGCTACTTATGTTTAGTGGAATTTGCTTACAATAATAGCTACCAAGCTACCATCGGAATGACACCTTATGAAGCATTATATGGGAGAAGATGTAGGTCTTCGATCTGTTAGTACGAAGGTGGTGAGAAGAAAGAGATGGGACTTCAGACGGATTTCATCGACGACACCACCCGAGCGATACAAAATATCCACCAAAGAATAGAGACCGCTCAGAGCCGGCAGAAGAACTATGTGGATCAGCAACATAGACCTTTGGAATTCAATGTCGGAGATTTGGTATTTCTCCGGGTAGCTCCTATGAAAGGAATAATGAGATTTGGGAAGAAAGAAAATCTAAGTCCGCGATACGTAGGACTGTACAAGATCGTGAAAAGAGTTGGCAAGGTAGCTTACGAGCTAGGACTACCTCAGGAGATGTCTGCTATTCACAACATGTTCCATGTCTCGATGCTTAAGAAGTGCATTTCAAGTACCGACCAAGTGGTCGAGCCACAGATAGTGCAAATTCAAGAGGATCTAAGTTATGAAAGTCAACCTATTCAGATAATAGATCGAGCATGTCAGGAAACTAAGAAATAAAGAAATACTATTAGTAAAAGTATTATGGCAAAGTCAAAGGGTTGAAGAAGCAACCTGGGAATATGAGGATGACATGAAACAAAAGTACCCCGAGCTATTCTAAGTTTCGAGGACGAAACATTTATAAGGTATAAGGGATTGTAACACCCTAAATTTTAATTCCTATATTTTTATTAGAGAAAAATCGAAATAAGAATAAAAATAAAAATAATAAAAATAGGAATAGAATAATAATAATAATAATAATAATAGAAATAATTAAGAATAGGAATTAAAATAAAAAAAATCGAATAAATAGTTCATAGTCGAGGCTTGAACAATGAACCGTTGATTTGGGGGAATAGGCTTCCTACCACTATGTCATAAGATTACCAATGAGTAGGATATAACAAAATACATCTATAGGCGAAAAAAAGAGAGATTGATTGATTTGACTAATTATTTAAAGGGGTAATTAGGTTAAGAAAAATTCTAATTTATATACATACATATATATATATATATATTCCCATCTCTCTTTAAAATTCTAATTTATATACATATCTATATATATATATATATTCCCATCTCCTCTTCTCTCTCTCCCTCCTCTCTCCAACGCCGACCCTAATCTCACCTCTCTCTCTCTCTCTCTCATTTTGCTCGAGTCGCCGAATCAAAAAGGGCGGACTTTCTCCACCAAGGAAAATAAGAGAGGAAAAAAAAAAGGAGAGCCTCTATAATTTTTCCATCGTGGGATAATTCAAGAGGAGATTTTCAAGAGGGACTTGGTAGAGGATCATGCCAAAGAAAGGAAACACGTAGGAGGTCTTCTCTTTGCGAAGTCTAATGGTATAAATTGGTGAAAAAGCCTAGGATGTAAGTATCCCCTCACCTGCAGTATAAGTGCTTACGATATAATGTTGTATGCTTGATTTTGAACGAAAGAATCTAGAACTATGTGTAGAAGGTTCGGCTAATAGGATTAGAGAAATTATTCTTATTGAAATTCTTCCACGTTATACATGTTAGATGATGATTTCTATTTATGTTAGCTTAATTTTCCTTATGTGACTTCCTTATGCCATGTTAAATTGTACTCATGCTGATTTATGCTATGCTTCATGCTTATGTTTTCACCCATGTTAGGCATGACTCACATATATGAAATGTCTAAGAAATGTTTCCCTAAGAGTGGGGACAACAACACTCTTTAGGACAAAGAATATGTATGTTATTTTACTTTATGCATGACTTGTACCGGACCCTAACAAGGTCCACGGGATGGGCTCCAAGGTTGCCCTTAGGTTGACAGACATAGTACGGACCTAGTAACCTAGTAGGTTCGGGATTAGCTACCTCGGATCTATTTAGGATGTGCGCGAATGATGTATGTGGTACAATGCTGGGCCCAATATGTTGAGATTATGTTTAAATATATAAACTATAAGTTTTCAAAGAGAATCATGCATATACCATTTTATGTTCATCGAATTATCATGTTTAGAGACAATGTACTGTTGCGATGAAAATGCTAAGTTTATGTTCTTTTCCTAAATTGATCATGTCTCTACTTTAAATAAATGTTGTGCTCATATGTTGTTTAAACGAACATGTCATTACTTTACGTTTATTTCATGATGCATGTTTTTGTGAGTAGGAAAGGACCTTACTAAACCTATGTGCTTACAGTTTACTTTTCTTGTAGTGCATAAAAGGATAAGGAATGGATAAATTAAAGGGAGCAGCAGGAGGGGCAAAGATGTGTGTGGCAGTGGCATGGTGGAGAGATCATTTTTCATATATGGACTTATGCATGATTTTCAGTTTATGTATAAACTGTTAGGAGACGTTAATGCTTTCTATAGTTGTTACTCATGTTTATTTTTATGAACCTTAAAATGGTTAATACATGTTTAGTTAAATAAATTGCTAAGACCTTTTGCCATGATTAAATTGTTAGGTTGATTGGGTTAATGTAATTAGAGTTAAAAGTTGTAAAGTTTTTAAATTCTTCCACTATTATATGCATGAATGTATGATCACGTAGCACCGTCGCCCATCTATAGGATGTGTGTTAGGAGGACGGGAAGAGCGGGTGTCACATCTTAGAACCTTTATTAGAGGAGTCAACTAGCATCACAACCTTTTGTTCCTTCTTAATAGATGACTCCACTATTTTGAGCAAACTATGCATAATTAAGTCAATACTTAATTAATTCAATTTTGTTCATCTGATAGTTCATCATAAATTATGAATGATTATTTGTCAAACTATGCATAATTTAGTCAATACTTAATTCATGGTTCAATATAAAACCTTGTGATCCCAACCACTCAATATAACAATTTATCTTTAGTGCATGTTGCATCGCAGATGAACCCTCCTGCATCCTTGAGCAAAAGAGAAGTTTAGTGATCTCGAACCTTTTGGATCTAGCTTGCTCATAGAATAGCTCTCAAAGATGAAAGATAATTGTATAATCATCTATATGCTCAAGTTGCTTTTGCAACTTAGGACACATCGAAGCTAGCATAATGCAACTTCCCATCTCAAAGTCAGCAACATATTTTCAGTAGGCCAAATTTTGGTCACCAAAAGCATTGTATGCAGGAGGTTGGGGAAGACCTACTTCAAGGACATAATCAAGTTTCTTAGCCTTGAGAACAATTCTCAAGTTCGAAAGCCAGTCCAAGAAATTTGGGTCAGTTAACTTATTGTTTTCTAAAACTGAATGTAAGTTTATGGAGTTTGACATGTTATTCTAACCAAATAACCTAGACATGCAAATAAAGTGTATTAGAGAGATGAATTTATTTGTAATGCAAACAATTTACATTAACAAGAAACTTCCTCTATTTTATCAAATTCAAGAGCAACTTTGAATTCAAGAGATGGTAGGTTATCTCTTAGCGGGTTGATATCCATTATAGTTAAGAACAACTTTGGAGAGGGTCCAACATGTCATCCTTAATTCTAATGGTAGGTATCAATAGTACCAATTATATATCATATATATAACCATCACATTATTCTATCAAATTGAATCTTTGCATAAAATATTAGATTGTTAACTCATTAACATATATACATCCAATGCATATCACCTAATTGAACCTCTATTTTCATTAACCTTGGAAAGAGTCCAATAAACTAATGCTTCAATTTAGGGCTGACCCATTAATCTTGAGATTGTATCGAACATATCCAATTTCTAGTTAGCCTTGGAGAGAATCCAATAACCCAAACTATAAATTAAATTATGGTCCTTTCCAAATTAATGGATGATCGTATCTCAATGATCTAAACATATTCAATGCCATACTAGGCTTAGAGTGAGTTCAACAACCCAAACATGATATTGAACTCTTGTTTATACCATATTAATGGAAGGTGTTAATCCTAATATTTACATAAACGGATTTATCCTACTCTAGGTCTCATCATTCACTAATCAATACATGTGGTTATTCCACATGTATAATCATGTGTATCTTATACAAAACTAATTATACATGCATTCTAATAACCATAAACATAGATCCATGTATAAACATGCATATCATATATATTGCATTTTTTATACAACTAGGTAAACACATGTATATTCCTCATATACATGTATTCTAATCCTAATCAAAACTATCTATGTCACTAGTACAAGCGTGACTATGATACCACTTGTTGGACCTAATTGTCTCTTCAATCTTTGTTTAACAACACTCAACACCATGAGGTGAGATTCTACAAGATGCATGCATAGTGAAAAATAAAAATTTAGTGACATCCCATAGATCTCTCACCATGATCTTTTGTCTTTGATCATAAATTGTTAAATAAATACAAGGGTTAGAAGAAAAGAGTCATACCATTGTAATTCTTATGAATCTGTAGACACCACAAGCAAGACGTACCATCCTTGCCTCTACCGGTATCCACATTAGATCTTCATGAGACAACTTCTCCGAAGGCAACAAAACTTCTTCTTCGATCAGTGCTAGCCGAAATATTGAGAAGAAGAGGAGAAAACGGGAGGAAAAAAACCTTAGAAATTCCACGAAAAACTCATTGGAAAAAATCTTAATAAGGTTCATCAAGAACCCTATTTATAAGGTGTGAAAAACTTGCTAAAAATTAGAGAAGGTGAAGCATCAGAACAAAACACGACCTGACCATGCCTGGTGGCACGACCATGTCATGTTTGTCCATAGCTCACATGACCACCACATCGTCGTGTCTTTCAAATATACCCGGACCATGCATTTTAGGCACACCCGTGTTTCACAACATGACAGGGTCGTATTTCTCTTTGGACATGTTAAACACTGCTAGAAAGATGCCTGTGTGACGGGAATACCCCTTTCCATTCTTGGCATGCTCGGGTCATGTTTTGTTCTCAACGTGTTGAACATGGACAAAAATATACCTTTGTGTTCGAGTCTTGCCCATGCCTTCACAAGAACTCCGTAATTTTTTTTGGCAGAGCATCACACGATCATGACAAGAATTATCACACATGTGTTAATCTCTTTCACTCCCATTTTATGCCCCTTTAAGTCCGGTCCAACCAGACATCCTCTTTCTCTTTGAGGATCATTTTCTCTAGCTTGTTTTACGTCTCTTGAGACATCCTTGTACATGTGACCCAATAGATTCCCAGCTATGTTGGCAATTTATGACTAACCATTAGTTTTGAATAGATTATAAGTGATACCTAGCAGTATATCATGACACCCAATTGACCAAAAAGTTGATGTTGACTTTAGAAGGATTCTATCCCCTTCAACAACTACAATTATTTGTGCCCTTGTTCCTTTCACACATCCTATACCCACTTAGTTCAGGTCATAGTCTATAGCGTTCATCTCCAATAGGTTGACTACGTCACACCTAGTCCAAGTATTATTCCTTGTTCTATGGATTCAAGTTACTCCATACATATGTCCAAGGAGACTATCTTCTTGACATACATGCTTTGGCTAAAGACTTCTAAGTAACAATCCCGACAAGAAGCCTAGAGTATACATCTCCTTTATAAGAGTGGTGAATCCTTTGTGGGCTACTCAAATATCTTCGATCACTTTAACTTATATCCAATCAACTCGAAATAACAACTCCTAAGGGGATAGTTGTGAATCAATCAAAGTATAAGGCACCATGAGCAAGATGAATTGAATACCTCAAGTCTAAGGTAGCTTGCACTCGAGCTGCAATGAAAACTTCATCAACATAAAGAACCATATAAAGTTTCATAGTAGATCATTCCAATGAACTAGTTATCCTTAACTTGCATTTACATGTTCACTCTCAACATCCCTATGTTTCCATTTAGTGAGTATCAATTGCTTGGATAGACCAAGGTGTTAGTGAAAACCCTAGAGCCAATCATGTGATGATTGTTGTATGGACTTTATTGTATCATATTCCTATTTATAAAGGCATGGTTATTATATTTACATGTATTGGTGCCAAATAACTAAGTATAATAACGTCCTTGAGTAGAAGGTTCTTATCTATATCAATCGATTGGTTGAATCGATAATGAGATGATATAGAGAACACTACTCTTAATCATTCCTAGTCAACTATTAACATTCAGGGACAATGTTAATGCGTAGAGACTAGTATGTAGGTCAACTCGATTACTTGATCTCACAAGTCATGGATATGAGATATCAAGTTGACACATGGGTATGCATTAGAGAATGTATACTAAATGACCCGCGATGAGAAAGTATCATGGATCGTTATATGAGTGTCATATATTTTCTCATGTAACTATTAGTATGACTATTAGTCCTTGGACCTGAAGTCACCATGGTTCCCTACATAAGGAGTTGCATACTTTGGCTTCGTCAAATGTCACCCATAAATGGGTGGACAATAAAGGCGATTATTGGGTATGTAATAAATTATGCAGAGGGATGTGAGTGATATAGATGGGATCTATCCCTCCTATATGACGGGAGTGACATCGTTATTCGTGATAGAGTGAGACCACGAAGTGCATGGCCATGCCCAAATGAGTCAATATGAGATATGGAGCTCATTTGATTAGAGTGAGTCTACTTGTGTTTCAAGATATAGATTATACCGAGGATGACACAGTCTATTGTTAGGGCAATCTCTTGCCGTAATATGGTTTTGATGGTGTGGCAAAGGGTTTAAGTTAGTTTGATATGTTGATGTGATATGTGCGTTGAAGTCGTGCAGGACTTAGTAATTCGCACATGGAGCCGTGGCGAGTTTCACATCTCATGACTCGTGCCTTGAGTCGGTGAAGGATAGCTTTGCGGAAGCCGTGCGCTTGGAGCATCCGAGGGACCGTCGGACGAGAAGCTTGGAGTGAAGCCGGAGGAAGTAGACTTCGAGGCAAGAGACGCGAAGGAGCATTGCAGAGTCGTGGCGCTCGATCGCCGGAGGACATGGCGAGAACGAAGAGAACTTCGGCGAGGGACTCGAGAAATGAGAGTGAGCGATTGTAACCCGGGAAGGGTAGCTCTTAGGTGAAACTTGGCCATTTGGCCAAGTGTCGGATGGGTTTCCGACACCCCGATCGCCATGTCATGGCGTCGATCGCTTCGAGTCGAGTGAGTTCGACCGTATACGATCGATCCGGATTGCGGCGCAATGATCGCCATACGTGGGCGCCGATTGAAGACCATCACCGATCACCAAGGCGCAGCCGATCGAGTCAATAAGGGTTTGTCATTGAACCGCCCGTGAGCCGATCGGGCCGATCGACTACGGAGAGCGATCGAATGCGATGAGGTCCATCACCGATCGCCAAGAGTTCCGCTTGACTACAACGGCCGGGATCCGACGTGTTCGGAGGCCGCAGTAGTGACGGGCAATGATCGCCAAAGGCGATGATGATGGCGGCAAACGGGAAGAAGTTAGCCCTCTCTATAAAAAGAGAGGGTGTGAGCCTTTGAGAGGCTAATGCTCATACTCCAAACGATCTTCCTAGTGCCCCACAAGCTCTAAGCTCTTCTTACTTGTCTTTACTTCAATCCTATTGTAAGAAGAGTGATCTTGGTTGTAAAGGTTACCTCCACCTAACTTGGTGCAAAAGAGAGACCATTTAGTGGATTGGTTTAACGGAGTGATTCACCGAGGACGAATCGGGGACCGTGGATTAGCGGCGTAGCCGTGAACCACGTTATACCATCGTGTTAGCGTTTGTTTTATTGTTTGTCTTTATCTTTGTATTTGTATATTCCGCTTGCGCTAATCTTTTGTAGACGAGCAATTTACGACGTCCAACGTACGAGGGCTATTCACCCCCCTCTAGCCGGCCATATCGATCCCCTACAAGTGGTATCAGAGCCGAGGAAAGCTTGTCGAGGACTAACCGCCACAACAAGCAACTTTTAAAATGGCCGGCTCCAACATCCATCCTCCGAAGTTTGAAGGAGAATTCGCTTGGTGGAAGAAGCGAATGGAGGTATTTTTCGAAATGGATTTTGTTATAATGATTACAATGGAATCCGGTTTCGTTTTGCCTAGGGATGAAGAGGGGAAGCCAATAGAAAAATCACGATGGACTAAGAAGCAAAGAGAGGAGCACCTTGCGAACTCAAAGGCAAAACATCATCTTTTCAATGTGCTCCCCCAACAAGAAATCAACCGAATAGGAGAATGCCTAAGCGCCTAGGAGATGTGGGAGAAGCTAATTGAGCTTCATGAAGGCACATCCGAGGCAAAGCTAGCAAGGAGAGATCTCCTCCGCTCCCAACTATCCAACATCAAATTAGAAAAGGGAGAAAAGGTAATTTCTTTGCATTCTAGATTCAAAGAAATTTTAAATGGACTAACAAGTGTAGGTGAGAAGCTATCAAACTGGGATATGGTAATGAAGGCCATAGATGCCTTTCCCCGGTCCTCAAAGTGGAGCTCCATGGTGGACTCATTCTATATCTCAAAGAATTTAGAAGTGAGCACCTTGGAGGAGTTCTTCTCAACAATGGAGCTCCACGCAACTAGGCTTGAGGAATACAAGAGGAGCCTAAAATTCAACCCTCAAGAGGAGTAGCATTATTGGCAAGTAAGGGGAAGAAGAAGATGGAAATCCCCTCCTCCTCCGATGACGAAGCGTCTTCTTCCTCCTCCATGGATAGCACCGAAGAAGCCTATATGGTAAGGAGGGTAAGACGTGCATTTAAGAATTTTAGATTTGATAAATCTAATGATAGGATGAGAAGACCAAGGGGGAAGGTCATATGCTACAATTGCCAAGGAGAAGGGCACATAAGGGACAATTGTCCTCTCCTAAACAAGAGCAAGGAAGAAAGGAAAAGAAAGAAGAAAGAAGAAGAAAAGGGGAGCAAGAAAAGAAGGAAGAGGAGAAGAAGACAAAGGAGAAGGGAAAGGCTAAGGCTCAAGGCAAGGACTTGGGATGATCCATCCTCATCCTCCTCCTCATCATCGGATGAGGAGAATGCCTTTGTCACCAATTTGGCCTTGATGGCCTTTGATGACTCGGATTGCTCTTCATCCGAAAATGAAGGATCAAGCTCAAATGGGGAGAGCTCAAATGAAGGGGGAGCTTCCACATCCTCATCATCCGAAGAAGAAGAGGACATGGAAATTATGGTAACCAATCTCTCACCTAGTAAAATAGTTTCTATGATTTCTAGTTTAACTAAGGATTTATTTAGGGCAAAGAAGAAAAATAAATGCATGCTTGAACAAATTAAGGAATTAGAACAAAAATTAGAAAAGGCATGCTTAAATGATAATATTTCTTCTAGCTTAGATGATGCATGCTCACATGATTATATGCCTTTGGATGTTAATGATGCATGTATAAATGAAAATAGGACCTTAAGGGAAAAGGTAGATTATTTAACCAAAGCCCTAGAGAAATTCACAATTGGCTCCAACACCTTAAATATGATCTTAGGGAGCCAAAGAGCTAGTTTCAACAAGAAAGGCCTAGGCTACAAGGAAAAGAAAAATGAAAAGGCCTATAAATGCCTAATAGCTAGGGGACAAGATAAAAAGAAAGCAATAGCTAGAAAATGGATCCCCAAGGAGTATTTAGTGAACCCAATAGGAAAGAATTTATTTTGGGTTCCAAAATCCATACTTAAGGGTTAGAATAACCCTAGGGTAGTCAACCATATGAACTTGACCTATATCATATTTTGGTTGACTTAGGATGACGGGACAACATTTTTTAGATAGTATTGGGTGATGATAACGTGCCCATAAATAGGTAATAATTCTTAAATCATGATGATTGATGTAATTCCTATGTATGTTTTTAAATCATGATTTATGATTTTGATATTTGGCATGTTATCATGAGAAATAGGTTTAAATCATGCTTTAGGTGATAATTTGTTTATTATCATCGTATAATACCTAATGCATGACTATTATTTGATGGATACATGAGTTTCATGATCATAATGTAGAATTGATTGATATATGTCATTATGATCATGTAGGATGTTAGGTTGATACTTAACCATGATAGAATTGCATGAATATATTGGTTAAGTATATACAAATACCCCCTAGGATGCATCTCACACCCACTATAGGCTACCTTGATTGCAAACTTAGCATGGGTGAGATGTTAGGATGATACAAATGTCCACTAATGCCTATGGCATTTAGATGGTCATTTAAAGTATCAACATAGCAATAATAGACCAATCATGGGGAAGGCTTATGTTTAATTCATAGACATATTGCCCAAAGATCATGGTTGGATATTTCATATGTTTTCAAAACAATTTCTTACCTTAAAATACATGTATTCATGTTTTGAAACAATTGGATGCAAAACTAGGTAGCTAACTTGATACTAGAATGATCAAAAACCTAGTGGTTTTTAGAACTTTTGGATTTTTGGCAAAAACAAGAAAATATAATGATTTTTCATGAAAAACTATTTTTCCTTGATATATATACTTAATAGAAATAAGTTCCCCAAATTTCATGATTTTTCAAATTTTTTGGAATTTATAATGCATTTCTGAAATTCGTCCAGAAAATCAGAAATTTGATTCTTTGCTTGATCGCCATACACGATAGCAATGATGGTGGCTAAATCAGAACATTGGAGGCCGAATTCAGTTTGTAAACCTACAACAAGTGGTAGAAATATACTTGATGCCATCAACAAGTGGTACCCAATTTTTAAATCAACTTGTCATATTTTTCCTCCATTATACTTGATGCCATGAGCTTATAACTCAGTGTCAATCTTTTTGATGGTGTCAAAGGGGGAGAAATAATTATGTTTAAGTTAATTATTTTAGGGGGAGAAATATATGATAGGGGGAGAAAATTTGCATGGAGAGTTTCATGGATTAAGGGGGAGTTGCATGTTGCTATATCATGCTTATCTTTACATGCTTTCTTACCTTAGAATTTATATCAAATGTTTTTACCTAACTTAAACGGATTGCCACACATCAAAAAGGGGGAGATTGTTAGGGCAATCTCTTGCCGTAATATGGTTTTGATGGTGTGGCAAAGGGTTTAAGTTAGTTTGATATGTTGATGTGATATGTGCGTTGAAGTCGCAGACTTAGTAATTCGCACATGGAGCCGTGGCGAGTTTCACATCTCATGACTCGTGCCTTGAGTCGGTGAAGGATAGCTAAGCGCTTGGAGCATCCGAGGGACCGCCGGACGAGAGCTTGGAGTGAAGCGGAGGAAGTAGACTTGAGGCAAGAGACGCGAAGGAGCATTGCAGAGTGCGCTTTGATCTTTGCCAGGGAGGTGGCCGAACGAAGAGGACTTGGGCGAGGGACTCAGAAATGAGAGTGAGCGATTGTAACCCAGGAAGGGTAGCTCTTAGGTGAAACTTGGCCATTTGGCCAAGTGTCCGGATGGGTTTTCCGACACTAGTCGAGCCATGTCATGGCGATCGCTCGAGTCAGTGAGTTCTGGTATCGTTGGATTGGCGTGATCGATCCGCCATCGTGGGCGATCGCCAAGACCATCGATCCGAAGGCGGATCGTTGATCAATAAGGGTTGACGCGACCGTCCGTGGCCGCGTAGGCGATCGACTATGGAAGCGTGATCGTGATGAGTCCATCGACGACTACGGAGGCGAATGATCGGTGATGAGGTCCATCGATCGCGCCAAGAGTTCCGTTGGACTACGGCGGTCGGGATCCGACGTGTTCGAGGCCGTTAGTAGTGACGATCGGCCGCCAAGGCGGCGTGATCGATGGCGGCAAACGGGAAGAAGTTAGCCCTCTCTATAAAAAGAGAGGGTGTGAGCCTTTGAGAGGCTAATGCTCATACTCCAAACGATCTTCCTAGTGCCCCACAAGCTCTAAGCTCTTCTTACTTGTCTTTACTTCAATCCTATTGTAAGAAGAGTGATCTTGGTTGTAAAGGTTACCTCCACCTAGCTTGGTGCAAAGGAGAGACCATTTAGTGGATTGGTTTAACGGAGTGATTCACCGAGGATGAATCGGGGACCGTGGATTAGCGGCGTAGCCGTGAACCACGTTATACCATCGTGTTAGCGTTTGTTTTATTGTTTGTCTTTTGCTTTGTATTTGTATATTCCGCTTGCGCTAATCTTTTGTAGACGAGCAATTTACGACGTCCAACGTACGAGGGCTATTCACCCCCCTCTAGCCGGCCATATCGATCCCCTACATCTATGCCTCAGTTGGTCAATCTAGATGTCAAGGATAGAGGGGCATTGTCACATATTGTGAGAGTCACAATTAGTAGTCACAAAGGTGATGTTGGATCTCAACATTCTTGTAACTTGGGTAGCAATGATGTGTTGCTAGATACCGCTCATTGCTTATGTTCCTAAATCGGTTTAAAAGCATTGGCAACGTTACAAGAACCAATAGGGTCACACACAAAGGGAAATTAGATAGAGATTAGGTTCATATGATGAACCATGAGGATTAGGTTAATGGGATGAACCAAATTGGATTAAGAGTAATCCAAATTAGACTAATTGAGTTAGACTCAATTTGATTCAAGTGTTGAATGAGTCTAATTTAGATTTGATTCATTGAGTGAATTTAAATTAATGAATAGAGATTCATTAAATCAAATTTACTAGAATCAAGTGGTTAGATTTGATCATCCATGGGAGATAATAGGTCAAGTTTGACTTGACTTGAGAGGGAAGATAAATGATCAATTTTGATTTGACCAATTGTCATGTCATGGTGACTTGGCATGGGTCTGCCAATGATGATATTCCACATCATCATGGACTTATCATGGGGTGCCACCTCATGAGGGAGACCAAGAACCATTGGCTCTTGGAGTTACATGCATGCATGTAACCCCCCAAATAGAAGTGGCCGGCTACTTTGCATTAGTGTGTGAAGTTATTGGAATTAACATTATCTTCATCCTTGGTTGCTCCTCTCAAGCTCTCTCCCTCACCCTCTTCTTGCCGAGATTCCTCAAGGATGCTAGCACACTCTAAGGTGTCTTCTCTACCATTTGTCTGTGTGGATACTTGTAGAGGAGTGTACAATTGACACTCTTCGAGATCCGACAAAGTGTTTGGATAAGCGGGATAAGCGAAGGGCATCGCTACGAGGGTAATTCTCTCATCATGTAGATCTAAGGTAGATCTAGGTTTCCATAACACGCACATGAATTTATTTTTATATATCTTCGCACGGATCCATGGGCGGGCTTCCGAGGTTTCCGCAACACAAAAAGCAGTTTTTCCGGCTCGGATAGTCCAACAGTGGTATTAGAGCTACGTGCGAAGCATGTATGTGTTTGAATTTTTATAGTTTTTGTATTAAATATAAAAATTACAGATTTTTATGTTTCTGTAAATTTCCTATTTTTATAGATTTTTTGGGTATTTTTATCGAAGAGTCGAAGCAACAAGTGTTGGGGCACTTTTAGGCTTCCACCACGGAGAAAAACTCTCCGGAATGGCGAAATCTCGCTTTAGGTTTTTGGGACAGTGACTTAAGTCGCTGTAAGATCATGATGGGACACTCGCAAAGTTCATTTTGTGAGTATGGGCGCTGCCCCTAACCCTGAAAGGGGCATTGTCCCGCAATCACGCTCGAAAACTTCTTAGCGTGACCGTTACGGAGAGGTGTCTCATAAAATTGAAAAAAAAGGGAAAATTATAGAAATTTTCTGTAAAATATATAATTTAGAATTATGTATAATTCTATGATGGTCATGGCCCAAGAACCCCAATATGATTGGATGATAAATGTGTTGTAATTCATAATACGGCTTGCGTGCTATTTTTGTGGTTGTGCATGTTGTATAGGGTATGCGACCTGCGGGTCGTACCTCTTCTTTTAAAATTCTAGCTGTAAATAGTTTTATACTCAAATGTAACTCGAGTTTCATGTTTGTAATGTACAAAATGGAGCAGTGGAAGGTCCACTAGTAGACGGAGTTACGAGAAGGGTGCCGACGACACATGACGGTCAAAGGAGGCGCTTGGAGAAGCCTCTAACCCTAGGTTGACCGTTCGATCTTCTCATTGGCTTGAGAAGTTCATAGAAGATCCATGACCACATCACAATTAATTTATATATATATATATATATATATATATTTGTTTTGCTTGTAGGTATGTGATGTATGCTAGTAAATTTTTCTTGTATGTATATGAAGCATGCTAGGATATTTTTCTCGTATGTATATGATGCATGCTAAAATAATGCTTGTATGTATGTGATGCATGCTAGTGTAGGGTAATAAAGGCCTTGATGCGTATATGATACACATTCACGATTAGATTAGATCCTAATCGAATCAACTCGAAAATGCCTACCAAGTCTTGATACCCATCACTACCTCGATAATTTATAGTTGTTGAATCTACCAAAGCAGAGCAACGCATAGAATTATAGCCAAAGCTAACTCAAGGTCTTTTGTAAACGTGGGTCTTGATCCTATAAACAAGAGTTGCTTAGAGATGTAATCGGTAATGTGTAACCTACTGATCATACTAAGCCTTGGGCGATTTAGCCAAAGGTAACTCAAGGCCTAGTATGATATGGATCTTGTCTAGCAAGAATTATAGCATGTTTGTATGAATCTAGTAATGTGGTTTGACCACATTCATAACTCGATTTTACAAAAGTCCTATAATTCAGTGGGAGCATCATTTGATTAAAGGACTAATTAAATGATAAATGGAATATGATATTAATTTTCTACATTGTGTATGTTGTAGATTACTGTGTCGATAAATACGAACACTCTCTCCCAGCGTTCTGTCCTTGAGAAGGACAAGCTCAATGGAGCAAATTTCCTGGACTGGTATAGGAACCTGAGAATTGTTCTAACCTAAGAAAGGAAATTGTACGTCCTAGAGCAGCCCATTCCAGAGGCACCTCCTGCCACTGCCTCGTGAACTGACAAAGATGCTTACAAGAAGCATCAAGATGATGCATTAGATGTGTCATGTCTCATGCTCATGACCATGAACTCTGAGCTTCAGAAGCAACACGAGTTCATGAATGCTTATGATATGGTTGAACATCTTCATCGACTTGTTAGTGATATATGAGAGATGTCCTAAGGAAATCGCCTTATGTTTGAACCATTTATATGATAAATGGAGATTCACTATTTGAGTATACATGTTTTCATGTATTTGGTTAGATCTTAAACTCATTTACTGAATGTCCACGATATGATTCACAGCATAAGAGAATTTGTGATTGGATCACAACTAGTGAGTATCTCTACATATGTAATTGTGATGTATCGGAATTATCCCTAGTCGATGAATTGATGGATTTGAACACCATTGATTCTATCGAGACTAGCACGAGGTATACTCTTTGGTGTATCCAAGCAGTTGATTCTCACAGGCTGGAGACATTGTGATGTCCGGAGTTAATCGTGGATGCTAGTTATGGTAACTAGTTCATTAGAGTGACCAGCCGTAAGACTTCATATGGTTCTCTGCATATATAGATATGTTAATGAAGTTCTTACTGCAGCTTAAGTGTGATATTCCTTTGACTTGCGGTATTCAAGTCATCTTGATCATAAAGACTTAAGCTTTGACATCTTAAGCAAACATCTCTAAGGAGATATGGACCCGGGATGATTGGGTATAAGTCGAAGTGATCGAAGGTGTTTGAATAGCCTATAAAGGATTCACCACTCCTTGCGAGGAGATGTATACCCATGGCCTCTCGTCGGATTGTTACTAAAGTCTTTGGCCAAAGCATTACATGTTTAGAGTAAGGTACTCTTCGATACATGTGCAGTAACTAGAATCCGTTGGACGAGGAAATGATACTTGGGCTAGATGTGACGTAGTCAGCCTAGTGGGGACTGACACTATAGACCATGTCCTGAACCAAGTGGGTATAAGATGAGTGAAGGGAATGGGGCACGATTCATTCGAGCTGCTGAAGGGTTTCAGAAATAGTTCTCGATCAACCGTTGATCTTTTCGATTAATTAGGGATCATGATGTACTACTAGGTGCCACTCATGATTGTTCTATAATTAATGGTTAATTATAGACGGCCAACATAAACTGAGAATCTATTTGGTCACACGCACAACAAGAGTAATCCGAAGGATTTAAAACGAGCTTGAGAATGAGATTCTCAAACAGAGAGAAACTAGGTTTGGTTGGACCAAACATGGAGCGAGCATGAAATCGTTTCAGTCGCAATGGAAGCGTGGATGGGCCGTGTCTTATGAAGACATGATGGATGAACCAAATTGGTTTGGTTCTAATCCAATGGAGGAGAATAAACCAAAGGGTTTTGTTTGTTTTTAAACGAATGAACCAAAGTTGGTTCGGTTCGTTTTAACATAAAATAAACCATCATGGTTTGGTTTATTTTAACTTAAATTAATGGAGCGGGTTAACGGGCCTTTGGTTATGATCCGATAACCATTAAGAGAATTTGTTCTCTATAAAATAGGGCTTAAGGGTTTTTGTTAAACCCTAATCCAAAAACCAAGCAACCCTAATTGTTGCCCCCCCTCCTCTCCTTGGTGAAGTCGGCGTCAAGAAGGTATTGTCCTTCCCTCTTGCCGGCATCGAGCTGCTGCCGGAGAAGCTCTGGTGATCTCCTTTGGGTTTGGTAATAAGGTGAGCTTCAACCTTCCCTTTTTGGCCGGCCCTATTCCTCCACCAAAGCTGTCCAGTTTTCTGGACAGCTTGTTTCCTTCTCGTCGGAGCATCGTTTGGACGACGTTTGGAGCTCCGACAGTGGTAGTCTTGCCGGGGATTCGATCTCCGGTAATCCTCATAGTTGGAGGACGAAGGATTCGTCAAACGGTTGACGAATACCTCTCCGGAGAAGCGAGTTTTTGAGGAGTCATTTTTGATTCGGATCGTGATCTTCTCTCGAGCACGTCGTCTTTAACACGAGGCTAGTAACCCGTATGAAGATGAGGCTCGTGACTTCATGAAGTCATCCCAAAGATACTCGGCGTGGATACGGATAGAGACGATTCTAGCGAGAATCGTTCCGGTTGATGCCTTTTCTGCTACACGTGATATGTTAGGTATACGTAGTTTAAGTTTCCTTTTATTGTAAAATTTGAATTTATGATTATGTCTACACATGTTGTACTATGCATGCGTGTGATGTGTGTGTTGTAATAAATTAGATTTATTATTTTATTCTTTCCGCTGTGCACATGTTTACGAAACATGTTCGAACACACACTCGTCGTGGTGCAGGAAACCCAACAGTAGTATTAGAGCCCAGGTTGTGTTTCGACATAATCGTAAAATTGTTTTACGATAGTCATAATGATATTTCTAGAAATTTTCTACTTTTGGAAAGTTAGAAGTATTTATGGAAAATTTTCAATTATGGAAAGTCTAGAAGTCTTTATGGAAATCTTCTACTTTTGGAAAATTGGAAGTATTTATGGAAATTGATATTTTCCATAAATAAAATATTTGATTAGATTATGGAAATTTGTTTCCTAATTTAATCATGATTTGATTTGGGAAATCAAATCTTAAAATATTTTATTTTCATAAGTAGTTTTGATGATTTAGGAAATTGGTTTCCTAAATTTACTTTCCTTAATCAACTATTTCCACAAATAAAATATGTGAATATATTTGGAAATTTGTTTCCTAATTAAATCATGATTTGATTTGGAGAATCAAATCTTAAACATATTTTATTTCCATAAATAATTATGACATATAAGGAAATATTTTACATGACATAATTGTATGTCATATAATTGCATTAGATGCATATCATTATCTCATGCGTGTCGTGACATATAGATGTATGCCATGTATGCCATGCCATGTAGATAATAGTTATTTTCATGCAAAGAGGATGAGAAATAAAAACCCTAACTCAATATTAAAGCCTACACCTTCAATTAATATGGTTAGAACCAGAGTTCCATTTCTTGTTCGGGTTGTTGGACTATCTCTAAGCCCGGCTCGAACCCGAACATGTTCAAACCATGGAATAGTTTAATACTAATATGGTAAGAGTTAGAGGTCAATCATTAGCTTTGGTTGTTGGACTCTCTCCAAGCCGGGCTAATTGGTTGAATGCACTCTAACCATATTAAAACTATTTCTCGATTAATGGGTTGACTTTAACCTGGAGCATCGGCTTGTTGGACTCTCTCCAAGGTCGGTGTGAAGGGAGGTGAAGTTGGGTGCTATGCATATGATGCCTACTTGTTAATGTGTTAACAACCCGATGTATGTGTGTACATTCAATAAGTTAATAGCACATTGTGATAGTTGCATATATGTGATATGCAATCAGTATATTTGATACCTACCATCATAGTTATGAATGACTTGTTGGACTCTCTCCAAGGTTGTTCATATCTATGATGGATATCAGCTCATTCAGAGATGGACCTACTATCTCCCGAAGTGATTTTGGGGTTTTTGAAATTCGAAAAATGAATGGGATTTATAAATGTATATTGATGCATTTTAAAATTATTTTCTCATATATGCTCATTTTGTATTTCTAGGTTAATCGATTGATCATGACGTCTTTGAATTTGCGCACTATTTTGGATTCAAACAAATTGACTGGGCCTAACTTCCTGGACTGGTTTAGAAACCTGAGAATTGTTCACAAGGCGGAAAAGCTAGCATATGTTCTTGAAGAGCCTCTTCCCAACCATCCTAAGGATGATGCAACTCCAGACCAAATGTTGGTCTATCAGAAGTATGTGGCGGATTCTGAACTGGCGAGTTGCATCATGCTAGCTGCGATGGTAGCTGAGCTGCAAAAGTAGCATGAGCATAAGAATGCTAATACTATGGTCTTCCATCTTCATGAGTTGTTTGATGAGCAAGCGAGATCCGAAAGGTTCGAAGTCTCCAGGCTCCTCTTCACCACAAAGATCCAAGAAGGTTCGTCTGTAGTGCAGTTTGTGCTAAAGATGAACGGGTGCATTGAGCGGCTAGCTACCCTCGGGTTTGTGATGGATCATGAATTAAGTATTGACTTAATTCTGTATTGTTTGCCCAAGAGTTTCTCACAATTTGTGATGAACTATCGGATGAAAAAATTAGAATCCACTATTCCTGAGCTCTTCAATATGCTGAAGACTATGGAGCCTTCTGTGAAGCATGAGGAGAAGGCGGTTCTGTTAGTTGATTCCATAAAGAAAGGTTCTAAGATAAAGGCAAAGGAACAGAAGAAATAGAAGAACAAGAAGGCAAAGAAGGCAGAACCAGCACAAAAGGGCACTTGCCATCATTGTGCCAAGGAAGGCCACTGGCGAAGAAACTACAAGATTTATCTTGAGTCCATGAAGAAGAAGAAGGCATCTGATGCCCCATCCTCTTCAGGTATCTTCGTTATTGATTGTTATTCTATTTCCTTAGACACTTGGGTATTGGATACTGGGTGTGGCTCACATATATATAATGACATACAGGGGCTAAGGAATAGAAGAAGACTCGTCAGAGGGGAGTAAAATTTGTGAGTTGGCAATGGAGCAAAGGTTGCTGCGGTCACCATCAGAACTTATTTGCTGAAGCTCCCTAGTGGACTAGTCTTGGAACTGGACAATTGCTATTGTGTTCCTTCTCTAATAAAGAACATTGTTTCTATTTCCTGCTTAAATAGAAATGGTTACCATTTGACGTTTAATAACAATTTTTGTTATATAACTTTGAATGACGTACTTTATGGAACTAGAACATTGAGCAATGGCATTTATATTTTGGACGTATCCAGTGACATTTTCAATATCGAAGCGAGCAATATGTTGGGTTTCCGGCACCGCGGCGTGTGTGTGTTCGATCACGTTTCGTAAACATGAACACAGCGGAAGCAATAAAATAATAAATCAACATTTATTACAACACACACAACACATGCATGCATATTACAACAAGTGTAGACATAACCGTAAATTTAAATTTGCAATAAAAGGAAATTTATCTACGTTATACCTTTCGTATGACGTGTAGCGGGAACGACATCAACCGGAACGATCCTCGCTAGAATCGTCTCTATCCGTATCCACGCCGAGTTCCTCGGGATGACTTAGCTAAGCCACGAGCTTCGTCTTCGTACGGGTTACTAGCCTCGTGTTGAAGATGACGTGATCGAGAGATGATCACGATCCGAATCCAAATTCGGATCCAAAACGAGTCCTCAAAACTCGCTTCTCCGGAGAGGTATTCGTCAATCGATTGACGAATCCTTCGTCCTCCACCTCAGAGGATTACCGGAGATCGAATCTCCGGTAAGTTAGCCGCTGTCGGAGCTCTAACCGTCATCCAAATGACGCTCCGACGAGAGGAGAACAAGCTGTCCAGAAAACTGGACAACTTTGGTGGAGGAGTAGGCGCCGACCAAAACAAGGAAGCCAAGTGCTCACCTTTTCACCGAAGCCTAGGAAGATCACCGGAGGGTTACTAGAGTATCACTGGTTGAAGCTTGGACGCCGGCAAGGACTTGGACGGCGGCACAAAAGCTGGGCGGCAAAGGAGGTTGGGCGGCAACTCCCTCAATGGGGTGGGCGGCAACTCCTTGCTAGGGTTTTTGGATTAGGGCTTAATTATCCCTTAAGCCCTCTTTTATAGAGAACTAATTCTCTTAATGGTTGTTGGATCATAACCATTAGGCCCGTTAACCCGCTCCATTAAGATAAGTTAAAATAAACAAAACCATGATGGTTTATTTTAAGTTAAAACGAACCGAACCAACTTTTGGTTCATTCGTTTAAAATAAACCAAACACTTTGGTTTATTCTCCTCCATTGGATTAGAACCAAACCATTTTGGTTCATCCATTATGTCTTCATAAGACACGGCCCATCCACGCTTCCATTGCATGAACGATTTCATGCTCGCTCCATGTTTGGTCCAACCAAACATAGTTTCTCTCGGTCTGAGAATCTCATTCTCAAGCTCGTTTTAAATCCTTTGGATTACGCTCATTGTGCGTGTGACCAAATAGGTTCTCGGTTTATGTTGGTCGTCTATAATTAACCATTAATTATAGAACGATCATGAGTGGCACCTAGTAGTACATCATGATCCCCAATTAACAGAAAAGATCAACGGTTGATCGAACTATTTACGAAACCCTTGATGGCTCGAATGAATTGCCCCATTCCCTTCACTCATCTTATACCCACTTGGTTGAGGACATGGTCTATAGTGTCGATCCCCACTAACTCGTCACACCTAGCCCAAGTATCATTTCCTCGTCCTCACAGTTCTAGTTACTCCACATGTATCGAAGAGTACCTTACTCTAAACATGTAATGCTTTGGCCAAAGACTTTAGTAACAATCCGACGAGAGGCCATGGGTATACATCTCCTCGCAAGGAGTGGTGAATCCTTTATAGGCTATTCAAACACCTTGATCACGACTTATACCCAATCATCCGGGTCCACATCTCCTTAGAGATGTTTGCTTAAGATGTCAAAGCATAAGTCTCCATGATCAAGATGACTTGAATACATGAAGTCTAGGAACATCGCACTTAAGCCACAATAAGAACTTCATTGACATATCTATATATGCAGAGAACCATATGAAGTCTTACGGCTGGTCACTCCAATGAACTAGTTATCATAACTAGCATCCACGATTAACTCCGGACATCACTATGTCTCGGCCCGGTGAGAATCAGCTGCTTGGATACACCGAGTATACCTCGTGCTAGTCTCGACAGAATTGAGGGTGTCCAAATCCATCAATTCATCGACTAGGGATAATTCTGATACATCACAATTACACATGTAGAGATACTCACTAGTTGTGATCCAATCACAAATTCTCTCATGCTGTGAATCGTATCGTGGACATTCAGTAAATGAGTTTAAGATCCAATCAAATACATAAAACATATATACTCAAATAGTGAATCTTCATTTATCATATAAATGGTTCATACATAAGGCGATTGCCTTAGGACATCTCTCATATATTACTAACAGACTCCCACTTGGCCTAATGCCAATCGCTCGTATCGATACCATAAGCTCTAACATGACCCTCAAACTTATTTTGAGGTAATGCCTTAGTCAAGGGATCCGCTAAGTTCCTTTCGGTGGGAATTTTCTCGATTTGTATTTCGTTCCTACTGATGATCTCTCTGATAAGATGATAGCGGCGAAGCACATGTTTGGATCATTGATGAGACCACATCAAGTTCAAAGATGAACTTCTTGATCCAAACCGCTTCCTATCTTTGCTTCCCAAAGCTGCAATGTATTCTTCCTTAGTGGCGAGAATCCGCTATAGTGTCAAGCTTGGAACCTTTCCAACTTATTGCGCCTCCATTCTAGGTGAATACATACCCGGGACGAGACATGGAATCATCCTTATGCATGCGGCATCCGTATACCCGTATCACCATGTACCCTTCTCCATATATTAGGAACACATCCTTAGTTCTTCTCAAGTACTTAGGATCGTCTTATGACCACCCAATGATCCATTCTGGATCGGTGAGTATCTGCTCGTGACACTCGGGCATACGATACATCGGGCCTCGTACATAACATAGCATACATGATAGATCCTATTGCGGATGCATAGGGAATCTTACTCATGCAAATCCTCTCGTCTTAAATGCGCGGACACATAGACTTGAAAGGTGTACCCCATGCACGATGGGTAGAAACCTTTCTTGGATTGACATGCTAAACCTCTTTGCTCGGATCTATATATGTAGGCTGCGAAAGACCAAGCAACCGTTTGATCTATCTCTATAGATCTTAATCCCGAGGATGTAGGTTGCTTCTCCCATCTTTCATGGAGAATGTCTTGGATAACCAAACCTTATAGCATTGTAAGATTGAAACATCGTTTCCTATAAGTAATATGTCATCGACATACAATACTAGGAACACATTTGCCTCCCACTAACCTTCTTGTACACACAAGGTTAAATGCGGATTTTGTGAAATCAAACTTTTGATTGTCTCATCAAAAGCGGATATTCGACTCTGGATGCTTGCTTCAATCCATAAATGGATCGTCATGATTTGCATACCTTGGTTTTATCAGCGATGTGAAACCCTCGGTGTATCATATACGTCCTCGGCGGAGTTTCCATTAAGGAAAGCTATTTTCACATCCATCTGCCATATCTCATAATCATAATGAGTCGCTATGGCGGGGAGCATCGAATGGATTTAAGCATAGCTCTGACGAATAGGTTTCGTCATAATCAACACCTTGTTTTGGCGATATCCTTTCGCCATCAATCTAACCTTATAGGTAATCACATTACCATCCATGTCGAGTTTTCTTCTTGAAAACCCACTTGCACCTATAGGCTTTATGCCTTGGTGGGTCGACGAGTTCCAAACTTGGTTTCGTACATGGAATCCATTTGACTTCATGGCACCAAGCCACTTATCCCTTCTGAACTTATCGGCACTTCTTCATAGCTGGTAGGCTCCTCATCATCAATGAGTAACCGTCGTTCGATTCACTTACGAAATCCATATCTCTCGGGAATATTGCGTGTTCTACGGATCTACGAAGATGTGGTGTTACAATAGTCGTAGATTGCTCATCACTATGAGTTGTCAATTTGTTGTGCTCACCGGTATCTCATCAATGTCTATTTGAGTCTCTCGAGCCTCCTCAAGCTCGATGACACTCCCACTATTTTCTTGCAAGAGAAACTCTTTCTCTAGAAACACGGCATGCCTTGAAACAAACACCTTTTGTTCCAGGATGATAGAATTAGTAACCCCTTGTTTCCTTAGGGTATCAATAAATAGACATTTATCGGACTTAGCATCAATTTATGCGATCTGTCCAGCTTCACATAAGCGAGGACAACCCCATATCTTCAAGTAAGATACATGAGGTTTCTTACTATTCCATATCGTATGGAGTAGTTGAGACTACCTTAGTAGGCATTACATTTAACAAGTAAATATGCGAAGTGCATAGCCCCAAAGGACTTGGGAAGAGTTGCATGATTCATCATTGACGACCATGTCCAACAAGGTCGATTCGCCTCTCGGATACACCATTATCTTTGTGTATATGGCGAATCCATTGAGACAATATACCATTGTCTCTTAGATAATCAAGAAACTCTTGACTTAAGTATTCACCACCTCGATCCGATCAGTATTTTAATACTCTTGTCATGTTGTTTCTCTACTTCATTTTGAATTCTTTGAACCTTTCAAAGGCTTGGACTTGTGTTTCATCAAGAACACATACCCAAACCGTAGTGATCATCGGTGAAGGTAATGAAGTAGCTATAGCCTCCTAAAGCTTGAGTTGACATAGGTCCACATACATCAGTATGTATTAGACCTAGTAACTCTCACTCGTTCACCTTTTCGGTAAAGGTAACTTAGTCATCTTGCCTTTTAAGCATGATTACATGTATCGTATGAATCCAATTCAAGCGATTCGAATTCCACATCGGTGTAATTAGGACATGCGTTTCTTGCTTACATGGCCAAACGACAATGCCACATGTAAGTCTATTTGATTATCCTTTTGAGCACGCTTGTTGCTCGCCCGATATTGAAAATATCCTTTGGATCGTCAGCGTATAAACACCATTGCTTAAAGTTCCAGTCCCATAAAGAACTCCATTCAAAGTTATGTAACAACAATTGTTACTAAAAGTCAAATGGTACCCATTTCTATTTAAACAAGAAATAGAAATGATGTTCTTTATCAACGAAGGAACATAAAAGCAATTGTCCAGTTCTAAGACAAGTCCTACAGGGAGTTCCAACAAATACGTTCCGATGGTGAGTGCAGCAACCGTTGCTCCATTCCCAACACGTAAATTTGACTCTCCCTTGACGAGTCTTCTTCTATTCCTTAGCCCATTTATGTCATTACATATATTTGAGCCACACCCAGTTTCAAATACCCAAGTGTCTGAGGAAATAGAATGACAATCAATAAAGAAGATTTCTGAAGAAGATGGGGCATCCGATGCCTTATCCTTCTTCACGGACTCAAGATAAATCTTGCACTTTCTTCACAAATGGCCCTACTTGCCATAATGATGGCAAGTGCCCTTTTGAGCTGGTTCTGCCTTTTTAGCCTTTTTCTTCTTCCCCTTCTGTTGTTCCTTTGACTCCCTCTTAGAACCTTTCTTCGAGGAATCAACTAACAACATCATCCCCTGCTCATGCTTCTCAGAAGGCTCCACAGTCTTCAGCATGTTGAGTAGTACCACAGATGAACCTTCTTGCATCTCAGAGGTGAAGAGGAGCTTGGAGACTTCGAACCTTTCGAATCTCACTTGCTTATCAAACAACTCATAAAGATGAAGGACTACGATATGAGCATCCATATGCTCATGCTACTTTCGTAGCTTGGGTTCCATCGTGGCTAGCATTATGCAACTTGTCAGTTCAGAATCAGTCATATATTTCTGATAGACCAACAATTGGTCCGGAGTTGCATCGTCACTAGGATGGGCGGGAAGAGGCGCTTCAAGGACATACGCAAGCTTTTCACCTTGAGAACAATTCTCAAGTTTCTAAGTCAGTCCAAGAAGTTCGGCCCAGTCAATTTATTCGAATCCAAAATGGAACGCAAATTAAAAGACAACATGATCAATTTTAGAAATACAAAACGAGCATATATGAGAAAGATGATTTTTAAAATGCATCAATATACATTTATAAATCCCATTCATTTTTTGAATTTCAAAAACCCCAAAATCACTTCAGGAGATTGTAGGTCCATCTTCGAATGGGCTGATATCCACCATAGTTATGAACAACCTTGGAGAGAGTCCAACAAGCCATTCATAACTACGACGATAGGTATCAACTATACCGATTGCATATCACGTATATGCAACTATCACAATGTGCTATCAACTAATTGAATGTTCACACATACATCGGGTTGTTAACACATTAACAAGTATGCATCATATGCATAACACCCAACTTCACCTCCCTTTACATCGACCTTGGAGAGAGTCCAACAAGCCGATGCTCCAGGTTAAAGCCAACCCATTAATCGGGAAATAGTTTTAATATGGTTAGAACGCATTCAACCAATTAGCCCAGCTTGGAGAGAGTCCAACAACCAAAGCTAACTATTGACCTCTGACTCTTACCATATTAGTATTAAACTATTCCATGGTTTGAACATGTTCGGGTTCGAGCCGGGCATGGAGAGAGTCCAACAACCCAAACAAGAAACGGAACTCTGGTTCTAACCATATTAATGGAAGGTGTAGGCTTTAATATTGTTTAAGGGTTTTTATGTCTCATCCTCTTTGCATGCAAATAACTATTATCTACATGGCATGACATACAGGACATACATCTACATGTCACGACACGCATGACATAATGTTATGCATCTAATGCAATCACATGGCATACAATTATGTCATGTATATAATTTCCTTATATGTCATAACTATTTATGGAAATAAAATATGTTTAATATTTGATTCTCCAAATCAAATCATAATTAAATTAGGAAACAAATTTCCAAATCTAATCACATATTTTATTCATGGAATTATTTGATTAAGGAAAATATATTTAGGAAACCAATTTCCTAAATCATTAAAACTACTTATGGAAATAAAATATTTTAAGATTTGATTTCCCAAATCAAATCATGATTAAATTAGGAAACAAATTTCCAGAATCAAATCAAATATTTTATTTATGGAAAATATCAATTTCTATAAATACTTCCAACTTTCCAAAAGTGAAAGATTTCCATAAATACTTCTAGACTTTCCAAAATTGAAAAATTTCCATAAATACTTCTAAATTTCCAAAATTAGAAAATTTCCAGAAATATATTATGACTATCGCAAAACCATTTTTACGATTATGTCGAAACACAACCTGGGCTCTGATACCACTGTTGGGTTTCCGGCACCGCGGCATGTGTGTGTTCGATCACGTTTCGTAAACATGAACACAGCGGAAGTAATAAAATAATAAATCAACATTTATTACAACACACACAACACACGCATGCATATTACAACAAGTGTAGACATAACCTTAAATTTAAATTTGCAATAAAAGGAAATTTATCTACGTTATACCTTTCGTATGACGTGTAGCGGGAACGGCATCAACCAGAACGATCCTCGCTAGAATCGTCTCTATCCGTATTCACGCCGAGTTCCTCGGGATGACTTCGCTAAGCCACGAGCTTCGTCTTCGTACGGGTTACTAGCCTCGTGTTGAAGACGACATGATCGAGAGATGATCACGATCCGAATCCAAATTCGGATCCAAAATGAGTCCTCAAAACTCGCTTCTCCGGAGAGGTATTCGTCAACCGATTGACGAATCCTTCATCCTCCACTTCAGAGGATTACCGGAGATCGAATCCCCGGTAAGTAAGCCACTGTCGGAGCTCTAACCGTCGTCCAAATGATGCTCCGACGAGAGGAGAACAAGCTGTCCAGAAAACTGGACAGCTTTGGTGGAGGAGTAGGCGCCGGCCAAAACAAGGAAGCCAAGTGCTCACCTTTTCACCGAAGCCTAGGAAGATCACCGGAGGGTCGCTGGAGGATCACCGGCTGAAGCTTGGACGGCGGCAAGGACTTGGACGGCGGCACAAAGTGGCGGCCCAAAGGAGGTTGGGCGGCAACTCCTAGGGCTTAATTATCCATAAAGCCCTCTTTTATAGAGAACTAATTCTCTTAATGGTTAATGGATCATATCCATAAAGCCCGTTAACCCGCTCCATTAAGATAAGTTAAAATCAACCAAACCATGATGGTTTATTTTAAGTTAAAACGAACCGAACCAACTTTTGGTTCATTCGTTTAAAATAAACCAAACCCTTTGGTTTATTCTCCTCCATTGGATTAGAACCAAACCATTTTGGTTCATCCATTACGTCTTCATAAGACTCGGCCCATCCAAGCTTCCATTGCGACTGAAACGATTTCATGCTCGCTTTATGTTTGGTCCAACCAAACCTAGTTTCTCTCGGTCTGAGAATCTCATTCTCAAGCTCGTTTTAAATCCTTTGGATTACGCTCATTGTGCGTGTGACCAAATAGGTTCTCGGTTTATGTTGGCCATCTATAATTAACCTTTAATTATAGAACGATCATGAGTTGCACCTAGTAGTACATCATGATCCCAAATTAACCGAAAAGATCAACGGTTGATCCAGAACTATTTCTGAAATCTTTCAGTAGCTCGAATGAATCGTGCCCCATTCCCTTCACTCATCTTATACCCACTTGGTTCAGGACATGGTCTAATAGTGTCAGTCCCCACTAGGCTGACTACGTCACACCTAGCCCAAGTATCATTTCCTCGTCCTACGGATTCTAGTTACTCCACATGTATCGAAGAGTACCTTACTCTAATAATGTAATGCTTTGGCCAAAGACTTTAGTAACAATCCGACGAGAGGCCATGGGTATACATCTCCTCGCAAGGAGTGGTGAATCCTTTATAGGCTATTCAAACACCTTCGATCACTTCGACTTATACCCAATCATCCCGGGTTCACATCTCCTTAGAGATGTTTGCTTAAGATGTCAAAGCATAAGTCTCCATGATCAAGATGACTTGAATAGCGCAAGTCTAAGGAACATCACACTTAATCCACAGTAAGAACATCATTGACATATCTATATATGTAGAGAACCATATGAAGTCTTACGGCTGGTCACTTCAATGAACTAGTTACCATAACTAGCATCTACGATTAACTCCGGACATCACAATGTCTCCAGCCAGTGAGAATCAGCTGCTTGGATACACCAAGGAGTATACCTCGTGCTAGTCTCGACAGAATTGATGGTGTCCAAATCCATCAATTCATCGACTAGGGATAATTCGATACATCACAATTACACATGTAGAGATACTCACTAGTTGTGATCCAATCACAAATTCTCTCATGCTGTGAATCGTATCGTGGACATTCAGTAAATGAGTTTAAGATCCAATCAAATACATAAAACATGTATACTCAAATAGTGAATCTTCATTTATCATATAAATGGTTTATACATAAGGCGATTGCCTTAGGACATCTCTCATATATTACTAACACAATAAGCATGCTCGAAAGGATAATCAAATAGACTCCTACATGTGGCATTGTCTTCTTGGCCATGTAAGCAAGAAACGCATGTCCGAATTACACCGATGTGGAATTCTGGAATCATTTGAATTGGATTCATATGATACATGCGAATCATGCTTAAAAGGCAAGATGACTAAGTTACCTTTTACAGGAAAAGGTGAACGAGTGGGAGAGTTACTAGGTCTAATACATACTGATGTATGTGGACCTATGTCAACTCAAGCTTTCGGAGGCTATAGCTACTTCATTACCTTCACCGATGATCACTCACGGTTTGGGTATGTGTTATTGATGAAACACAAGTCTGAAGCCTTTGAAAGGTTCAAAGAATTAAAAAATGAAGTAGATAAACAACATGACAAGAGTATTAAAATAATTCGATTAGATCGAGGTGGTGAATACTTAAGTCAAGAGTTTCTTGATTATCTAAGAGACAATGGTATATTGTCTCAATGGACTCCGCCATATACACCACAGCATAATGGTGTATCTCGAGGCATCATCTTAGGACCTTGTTGGACATGGTCGTCAATGATGAATCATGCGAATCTTCCCAAGTCCTTTTGGGGCTATGCACTTGGACAATTGTTTTGTTGTTAAACAGAATGCCAACCAAGGTAGTCTCTACTACTCCATATGAGATATGGAATAGTAAGAAACCTCATGTATCTTACTTGAAGATATGGGGTTGTCCTGCTTATGTGAAGCGAACTGTATCAGACAAATTGGATGCTAAGTTTGATAAATGTCTATTTATTGGATACCCTAAGGAAACAAGGGGTTACCAATTCTATCATCCTGGGGAACAAAATGTGTTTGTTTTAAGGCATGCTGTGTTTCTAGAGAAAGAGTTTCTCTTGTAAGAAAATAGTGGGAGTGTCGTCGAGCTTGAGGAGGCTCGAGAGACTCAAATAGACATTGATGAGATACCTATTGAAGCACAACAGCCGATAACTCATAGTGATGAGCAATCGGCTGGACCTATTGAAACACCACATCTTCGTAGATCTGGTAGAACACGCAACATTCCTTAGAGATATGGATTTCTTGTAAGTGAATCGAACGACGTGTTACTCATTGATGATGAGGAGCCTACCAGTTATGAAGAAGTGCTAACAAGTTCAGAAAGGGATAAGTGGCTTGAAGCCATGAAGTCGGAAATGGATTCCACGTATGAAAACCAAGTTTGGAACTTGGTTGACCCACCTGAAGGCATAAAGCCAATAGGGTGCAAGTGGGTTTTCAAGAAGAAAACCGACATGGATGGTAATGTGATTACCTATAAGGCTAGATTAGTGGCGAAAGGATATTGTCAAAAACAAGGTATTGATTATGACGAAACCTATTCACCTTTAGCTATGCTTAAATCCATTCGGATGCTCTTAGCCATAGCCGCTCATTATGTTTATGAGATATGGAAGATGGATGTGAAAACAACTTTCCTTAATAGAAACCTACTCGAGGACATGTATATGATATATCCTGAGGGTTTCACATACGGTTGATAAAACCAAGGTATGCAAATTGCGACGGTCCATATATGGATTGAAGCAAGCATCCAGGAGCTGGAATATCCGTTTTAATGAGACAATCAAAAAGTTTGATTTCTCACAAAATCCAGATGAACCTTGTGTGTACAAGAAGGTTAGTGGGAGTGCAGTCGTGTTCCTAGTATTGTATGTTGATGACATATTACTTATAGGAGACGATGTTTCAGTCTTACAGTTAGTTAAGATTTGTTTATCCAAGACATTCTCCATGAAAGATCTAGGAGAAGCAACCTACATCCTCGGGATTAAGATCTATAGAGATAGATCGAAACAGTTGCTTGATCTTTCGCAGTCTACATATATAGACTGAGTGCTAAAAAGGTTTAGCATGTCGGAATCCAAGAAAGGTTTCCTACCCATCAGGCATGGGATACACATTTCGAAGTCTATGTGTCCGCGCACAAAAGACGAGAGGATTTGCATGAGTAAGATTCCCTATGCATCCGCAATAGGATCTATCATGTATGCTATGTTATTTATGAGGCTCGATGTATCGTATGCTCTGAGTGTCACGAGTAGATGCCAGTCTGATCCAGGAATGGATCATTGGGTGGCTGTTAAGACGATCCTTAAGTACTTAAGAAGAACTAATGATGTGTTCCTAATATATGGAGAAGAGGACATGTTGATACGCGGGTATACGGAAGCCAGCTTCCAGACAGACAAGGATGATTCTAGGTCTCTGTCTGGATACGTGTTCACATTGAATGGGGGTGCAGTGAGTTGGAAAAGTTCTAAACAAGACACTGTAGCGGATTCTACCACTGAGGCAGAATATATTGAAGCTTCGGAAGCAGCAAAGGAAGCGGTTTGGATCAAGAAGTTCATTTATGAACTTGGTGTGATTCCAGCCATTGTTGAAGCAATACCAATCTACTGTGACAACAATGGAGCAATTGCACAGGCGAAAGTGTCATGGTCTCATCAATGATCCAAACATGTGCTTCACCGCTATCATCTTATCAGAGAGATCATTAGTCGGAAGGAAATACAAATCGAGAGAATCTCCATTGAAAGGAACTTAGTGGATCCTTTGACTAAGGCATTACCTCAAAGTAAGTTTGAGGGTGATGTTAGAGCTTATGGTATTGGATACCGTAGCGATTGGCATTAGGCCAAGTGGGAGTTTGTTAGTGATATATGAGAGATGTTCTAAAGAAATCGCCTTATGTTTGAACCATTTATATGATAAATGGAGATGCACTATTTGAGTATACATGTTTTCAAGTATTTGATTAGATCTTAAACTCATTTACTGAATGTCCACGATACGATTCACAGCATGAGAGAATTTGTGATTGGATCACAACTAGTGAATATCTCTACATGTGTAATTGTGATGTATCGGAATTATCCCTAGTCGATGAATTGATGGATTTGGACACCATTGATTCTGTCGAGACTAGCACGAGGTATACTCTTTGGTGTATCCAAGCAGCTGATTCTCACTGGCTGGAGACATTGTGATGTCCGGAGTTAATCGTGGATGCTAGTTATGGTAACTAGTTCATTGGAGTGACCAGCCGTAAGACTTCATATGGTTCTCTACATATATAGATATGTCAATGAAGTTCTTACTGCAGCTTAAGTGCGATGTTCCTTTGACTTGCGGTATCCAAGTCATCTTGATAATAAAGACTTATGCTTTGACATCTTAAGCAAACATCTCTAAGGAGATGTGGACCCGGGATGATTGGGTATAAGTCGAAGTGATCGAAGGTGTTTGAATAGCCTATAAAGGATTCACCACTCCTTGCTAGGAGATGTATACCCATGGCCTCTCGTCGGATTGTTACTAAAGTCTTTGGCCAAAGCATTACATGTTTAGAATAAGGTACTCTTCGATACATGTGCAGTAACTAGAATCCGTAGGACGAGGAAATGATACTTAGGCTAGGTGTGACGTAGTCAGCCTAGTGGGGGCTGACACTATAGACCATGTCCTGAACCAAGTGGGTATAAGATGAGTGAAGGGAATGGGGCACGATTCATTCGAGCTAATGAAGGGTTTCAGAAATAGTTTTTGATCAACCGTTGATCTTTTCAGTTAATTGGGGATCATGATGTAATACTAGGTGCCACTCATGATTGTTCTATAATTAATGGTTAATTATAGACGGCCAACATAAATCGAGAACCTATTTTGTCACACACACAACGAGCGTAATCCGAAGGATTTAAAACGAGCTTGAGAATAAGATTCTCAGACCGAGAGAAACTAGGTTTGGTTGGACCAAACATGGAGCGAGCATGAAATTGTTTCAGTCGCAATGGAAGCATGGATGGGTCGTGTCTTATGAAGACATGATGGATGAACCAAATTGGTTTGGTTCTAATCCAATGGAGGAGAATAAAACAAAGGGTTTGATTTGTTTTTAAACGAATGAACCAAAGTTGGTTCGGTTCGTTTTAACTTAAAATAAACCATCATGGTGTGGTTTATTTTAACTTAAATTAATGGAGCGGGTTAACGGGCCTTTGGTTATGATCCGATAACCATTAAGAGAATTTGTTCTCTATAAAATAGGTCTTAAGGGTTTTTTTTAAACCCTAATCCAAAAACCAAGCAACCCTAATTGTTGCCGCCCCCCTCCTCTCCTTGGTGAAGTCGCCGCTAACCCTAGCACCGCCGCCCACCACCTAGCTCCCTTGCTGGCGTCCAGAAGGTGTTGTCCTTCCCTCTTGCCGGCGTCGAGCTGCTGCCGGAGAAGCTCCGGTGATCTCCTTTGGGTTCGGCAATAAGGTGAGTTTCAACCTTCCCTTTTTGGCCGACCCTATTCCTCCACCAAAGCTGTCCAATTTTCTGGACAACTTGTTTTCTTCTCGTCGGAGCGTCGTTTGGACGATATTTGGAGCTCCAACAACGGTAGCCTTTCCCTGGATTCGATCTCCGGTAATCCTCATAGGTGGAGAACGAAGGATTCGTCAAACGGTTGACAAATACCTCTCCGGAGAAGCGAGTTTTTGATGACTCATTTTGGATCCGAATTTTGATTCGGATCGTGATCTTCTCTTGATCACGTCGTCTTCAACACAAGGCTAGTAACCAGTACGAAGATGAGGCTCGTGGCTTCGTGAAGTCATCCCGAAGATACTCGGCATGGATACGGATAGAGACGATTCTAGTGAGAATCGTTCCGGTTGATGTCTTTCCCGCTACACGTTATACGTCAGGTATACGTAGTTTAAGTTTCCTTTTATTGTAAAATTTGAATTTATGGTTATGTCTACACATGTTGTACTATGCATGCGTGTGATGTGTGTGTTGTAATAAATTAGATTTATTATTTTATTCCTTCCGTTGTGCACATGTTTACGAAACATGTTCGAATACACACTCGTCGCGGTGCCGGAAACCCAACACAACTATATCAAGGACAATCAAGGCATGAGAGATATGAGATCTCTAAGGCATTGTTTTAGTCCAAGATGCAAGATGGGACTCCCATAGGTCCACATGTACTCATGATGATTGGGTACATAGAAAACCTACTGAGATTGGGATTCCCACTTGACCAAGAGCTGGCCACTGACTTGATCTTGCAATATTTGCCACAAACCTACAATCAATTTGTCATGAATTACAACATGAATGAAATTGATAAGACACTGCCTAAGATGCTCAGCATGATGAGAACTGCTGAACTCAACCTTAAGAAGGGAAAATATGACTCCATTTTGATGGTGCAAAAGAAGAAAGGCAAGGGCAAGCCTAAAGGTAAGGGAAAGTCCCAAGCCAAGGGCAAAGGCCAAGAACTGAAACCCAAAGGAGGGGTTGCCAATGAAGAGACTTGCTTCCACTGCAAAGAAGCTGGACACTGGAAGCGTAATTGCAAAGCATACTTGGAAGATCTTAAGAAGAAAAGAAGTGAGACTTCTACTTTAGGTAAAAATGTTATAGAAGTCAATCTATCTATTTCTCATCATGGGTATTAGATGCCGGATGTGCATCTCACATTTGTACCAATGTGCAGACGCTGAGAAATAGCAGGGCATTGACAAAGGGCGAGGTGGACCTACGAGTAGGCAATAGAACAAGAGTTGATGTTATTGCTGTAGGAACTTATGATCTATCTCTGCCCTCAGGGCTTGTACTAGAACTAGATGAATGTTGTTATGTGCCTGCTTTAACTAAGAATATAATTTGGGTTTCTTGTTTGGACAAGAAAGGATTTACATTTATAATAAAGAACAAATGTTGTTCAGTTTATTTAAATGATATGTTCTATTATAGTGCATCTCTAATGAACGGACTATACTTTCTAGACTTAGAGAGACCCATCTATAACATAAGTACCAAAAGGTTCAAGTCAAATGAGTTGAACCAAACCTATCTCGGGCATTGTAGCTTAGGTCACATAAATGAGAGTTGCTTATCTCAGCTCGATAAGGATGGGCTGCTAGACTCATTTGATTTTGAATCATATTGAAGGGTTGATCCGTGAGGGGAAACTTTGCTTCCCACTTCAACTCGATTGCTTGTTCATGGCGATCCCATCGATGTCCCCGGATTAAAAATTTAATCCTAGACAAAAGGGAACACCCAAGCAACCTTGTCATCGTCGTGCTATTCGTTTAGAGTAGTCACTTGAACAAACTTGTTGTTCAAGTGACCAACCTCTATTCCACGAATAGCCACGGAATAGACGATGTACGGATCAATAGTTTTTGTGTTTATGTTCGGGATCCAAGTATTATTTAGCCACAAACATAAAATAAACAACCACATACAACATGCATATAATTGAAAAACAATTATAGACATTATACAAAAGAACACTAATCAAAATAAACAAGATTATACCTCTTGTTATACCTTTTGATCTTCTATTGTATGTCCTTCCTCCTTTTGGACGTCGTGTGGGCGACGATCTTCCAAAAGTCGAAGCCTCCTAGATCACCAATCTTCCTTTCCTTGTTCGCTCCGATCAAAGGAAGATCATAAAACAAAACTCATCTTCCTATCTAGAACCGGCCACCAAGTCAATAAACTCGATGTTGCCGCCGGCCAAGGAAGAGAATATGGAGTATGGGAGCCAGCCAAAAAAGAATCAATGAGGGCATGGGCGCTGGCCAACACTTGAAGAAAAGAAAGGAAAGCAATCCTTCTCCTTGTTGCCGCCCAAACCCTAAACCTAGCTCTCCTAATTTCCGGCAAAGGATGAGGGGAACAAGGATAGGTTGAGCACCGACCAAGGTAGAGGGAAGAAGGATAAGTGCCGGCCAAACCTTAGGAAGAAGAAGAAGAGACTTCCTCCACTTGTTGCCGCCCACAACCAACTCCCAAAACCCTAGCCGCCCACTCCTAATCCTAACCCTAATGGGATTGCTTGCCGCCCAAGGGAAGCAAACCCTAATGTCATCCATTAAGTTGCCGCCCAAGCCATCATCCCATATTTATAGAGTTGGGTTCATCCCTCCTTTTAATCTCCACCATTGGTTCTAGGGATTTAATCTCAACCGTCGGATCTAGAGATTTAATCTCAACCATCGGATATAGAGATTTAATATCTACCGTTGGATCTAGAGTTTTGTTTTCATCCATTGGATCTATGCTTCATGAGGTGTTAATAGGCTACAATAGGGACCAAGAGGAGGAGTTGGATCTTGGCCACCCAATGGATCAAGCACACATAAAGTCCGATCCATTAATGATTATCCATTCCACTAGAGGATTATCATTGATCTATCTCACCAACCCCATAAGTTAATATGGGCTCCATATATTATTTGTACATTTTCTCCCCGTGTTTAAGATCTCGAATGTTTGTCGATTAATTAATTTACTGACGATTAATTAATCAACATCTAACTCCATGAGTAGTACCACTCAACGTTTTCATCATGTCGGACCAAGTCCATTTGTAGGGTTTATATGATGAACCTTATGAGCTCCTCAAGGGGACATCATCATCCTAATATATAGGAAACGATTTCCTCCTATAATCAACGGCACACCATATAAATAATACCATTTCCCAACTTACCGAGCCTATCGATTTAATCTATAAATCTCGCCCATTGGTAAATCAAAGAAATGAATACTAAGAATATGTGCCCGTTATTATATCGAATCACCTCTAAGAGCATGTACAATATAATATCTAAGGTCCGATTTGATTATGTAGTTAGTAATAAATCGAATCACCTCTAAGTCGGTCTTGCTCAATACACATAAAGTGCACTAGTGTGATTCTATGGTCAAGACAAACCAATACCAAATCACACTACAAACATTACAATGGTTTGTCCAAAGTCATCTTGGTTGTGAGCCTTTACTTATACTTTACAAGGAACCGATAACATGATCTCCCATGTGACACCACACACCATGTTATCTACAGTGTAATGTATTATACAATATGCATAACCATAAAAATATCAAACAATGATCATGTGATTCTTATTTCAAAATAAAGATGTTAATACAAAAGATAGACTTTTTAGTATACATCCCAATAATTTCCCACTTATACTAAAAGACTATGCTGTCCTCATACTGCCATACATCTTATTCCCATTCCCTCCACATGCCTAACAAAAGCTCTCGCTAGAAAGGCCTTAGTGAAAGGGTCCACCAGGTCATCCTCTGATGCAATCTAGGCGACAACAACTTCTACCTCCTTTACGATTTCTCGTATCAGGTGGTACTTGTGCTCTATGTGTTTACTTGCCTTATGGGCTCATGGTTCCTTCGAGTTTGCAACTGCACCACTATTATCACAATAAATTGTGATAGTTCTGGGCAACCCAGGAATCACATCCAAGTCCATCAGGAAGTTCCTAAGCCACACATCTTCTTTGGCTGCCTCAGAGGCTGCCACATACTCAGCTTCCATGGTGGAGTCCGCCACACATTTCTGCTTGACACTCCTCCATACAATGGCTCCACCTCCCACAGTAAACACAAAACCTGAGGTAGACATACTGTTATCCCTATCTGATTGGAAGTCAGAATCCGTATAACCCATAGGGAATAATTGGTTTGTCTGGTAAACTAGCATATAATCCCTAGTCTTTCTCAGGTACTTCAATATATGCTTTATCGCAGTCCAATGTTCCTATCCTGGATTACTCTGATATCTGCTGGCTATGCCCATGGCATAATAGATATCTTGTTTCGTACATAGCATCGCATACATGAGGCTTCCTACCGTCGAAGCATAAGGAACCACCTTCATCTCCTCTATCTCCTCAGATGTTCTAGGACACATCTCCTTAGATAAAGGTACTCCATGCCTGAAAGGTAGAAAAACCTTCTTGGAGTTCTGTATGCTAAAACGATCCATAATCGTGTCTATGTATGGAGCTTGGGATAAGCACAACATCCTTTTCCTGTGATCCCTTATAACCTTGATCCCAAGGATGTGTCCCACCTCTCCCAAGACCTTCATATCAAACTGTTTGGACAACCATACCCTTACGTCCGATAACACCTTGATATTGTTGCCAATCAACAAAATGTCATCTATGTATAGTACAAAAATACCACTATGTTTCCGTCACATCTATTGTATACACAAGACTCATCCGGACTTTGAATAAATCTATAAGACTGGATTACCTCATCAAATCGGATGTTCCAAGACCTCGAAGCTTGCTTCAATCCATAAATGGAGCGATTAAGCTTACATACAAGATGCTCTTTGCCCTTAGTAATGAATCCCTCTGGTTGCTTCATTTAGATGTTTTCCTCAAGACTTCCATTAAGGAAAGCTGTCTTGACATCCATCTACCACACCTCATAATCCATATAAGCTACTATGCATAAGAGAATTCGGATAGACTTAAGCATGGCTATCGGCGAAAAAGGTCTCCTCATAATCGATACCCTCTTTCTGAGTATACCCCTTCGCAATAAGCCTCACTTTGAAGGTCTCAACCTTCCCATCTATGCCTCTCTTTCTTTTGTAGATCCACTTGCATCCAATGGTTTTTACACCATCGGGTGGTTCTACCAGCTCCCAGACCTGATTTGAATCCATAGATTCAATCTCAGCATTCATTGTACTTCGCCAAGATACTGCATCTTTATCTTGGATTGCCTCGTCATATATCCATGGATCAGGTTCATGTTAGCCAGGGACCAAATCAGAAGATTCTCCCAAGAACATGAATCTATCAGGCTGTCTCACAATCCTCCCACTATGACGAAGTATCACCTGTGTATCTTCTGTGACACACGGTGCAGTGACTTGTGGTATATCCTCTTGTACCGGTGGTACTGAAGAAGTGACTTCCCCTTTTAATTCTTCCAGAACAATTTTACTCTTGGGCTTGTGGCTTATCACATAGTCTTCCTCTAAAAATCTGGTGTTCGTTCTAACGATCACCCTCTGATCTCTAGGACTATAAAACAAACCACCCTTCATTCGTCTTGGATAGCCAATGAATATGCGTACTTCTATACGAGGTTCCAACTTACCAGCATCTGCCTTCAGAACATGTGTTGGACTCTCCCATATCCAAATATCTCTTAGATTAGGCTTTCGCCCAGTCCACAATTCTGTGAGAGTAGAAGGCACTGATTTAGATGGAACCAAGTTCAGAATATACACCGTCGTATCTAGAGCATATCCCCAGAACGAATCTGGCAACTCAGAATAACTCATCATCGATCTAACCATCTCCATAAGAGTTCTATTCCTTCACTATGCTACACCATTCTGCTGGGGTGTGCCAGGTGCAGACAATTGGGATTGAATCCCAGCCTCTGATAAGTAATTCCTAAACTCTCCTAAGAGGTACTCGCCACCACGATTAGATCGTAGTGTCTTGATACTTTTACCTTGACATTTCTCCACATCAGCCTTGAATTCTTTGAACCTGTCAAAGCATTCAGACTTGCGGCGCATCAAGTAAATGTATCCAAATCTTGAATAATCGTCTATAAAAGAGACAAAATACTCAAAACCAACTCTAGCATGGATAGACATTGGACCACACAAATCTGAATGAACCAATTCTAACACATCTTTGGATCTATACCCCTTGGCCATAAAAGGCCTCTTGGTCATTTTACCCTCCAAGCAAGATTCACAGGTTGGGAAATCCTCCACAACTAATGAACCCAGAGGTCCATCAGCTATCAACCTTTGAATTCTACTTAGGTTAATATGACCAAGCCTAAGATGTCAAAGATATATTTGGTTCATCTTCGAAGGTTCTTTTCTCTTATTGGAATTAGAAGATGAGTCATTAACTTCTATTTGCATCTTGGGAGCTTTTGGTTCAAGTGTCTACAAATTGCCTACCAATGCACCAGAACAGATATCTCCCTATTTCTTTTTATAACAACTCTGTCATTAAAAGAAATAGATTATCCATCCATAAATAATTTAGAAACCGAAATCAAATTCTTTCTAAATAAAGGTACATAAAGGCAATTCTTAAGAACCAAAACATTATTTTTTTCTCAAAAGATAAATAAAACATCTCCCACTGCAATAGCCGCCACCTTCGTGGCATTGCCCAAGTAAATGGTAATCTCTCTCTCAGCTCATCGTCGGGTTTCCTGGAACCCTTGCAAAGTATTGCATACATGATCAGAGGCTCCCGTATCTACACACTAGGTGTCCGTAGATAACACCACTAACCATGTTTCAACGACTAGACCAAAGGATATACCTTTGTTCTATTTCTGATTGGGATAGTCCTTCTTCCAATGTCCATCCTGCTTGCAAGTGAAGCACTTGCCTTTCGGCTTCTTCACTTCTCCCTGAGATCCACCCACCATCTTTGCCCCACCTTGTTTCTTCTTCTTGCCTTTTGGCTTAGAAGTAGAAACCTTTTTGGCCACCATGGCATGAGCCTGAGCAAGCCTTTCTGTCAACTGGAGAATGATATCGACTTGGGTTTCCCCATCGATCTCATCTCCAAGAACTTTTAGCTCATTCGCAGGCTTAGGAGGACACTCTTCGAAGAGTACATATTTGTACTCCTCAACAGTTAAGACAATATCTAGATTCTTTTCCAATCAACATAATTTGGGTATAGTAAGCTTATTTTCCTTTAGTATCACAACAAGTGGACTGAAAGTCATTTTTGAAAATCCTAAGAATCACATAGATCATTACTTTAGATTTCAAAAAATTATTGATTCCTCAAACAATAAAATTTTAAAATCAAACAACACCTCAAAAGACCGAGAATATCATATGCCACGATAGTGTGGACGTATACGAATTCTACATTTGTAAGAGGAGGTTTTATCCATTAATTTTACTATCTTGTCAACCTAACTTTTTGACAAGTAAAATTAATAGTTAGTTCCTCTTTAGCCCTACAAATAAAAGCAGTGACTCCGATGGGAAGGATACTTATATTTGTATCTAAGTGTTCACTATTACTCGGTACCAAGGTAATTATCTCGAGTTATGTGCCTTCTGATGGGGAAGTACACATGCTCCTTAATAATTCCCTATAACCATATTCGACCATGTGATCCATAAACAAACTCATCCGATGGGGAAGATGACACTCAGAGCCGATGAGCAAGTTTGTTTGCATCACATGTCAAATTGTAATGGAGGCCGTGGGAATTTATAAAAATATCCCTCTCCCACTTAGTAATTTGAAATTGATGAATTTTCTAGCCTACGACATCCATATCAAACAATAAGCAATAAATATTAAAAATAATTATTTTCCAACTATTATGACTTTTGTCTTCAATATGTCTCCCGTCGCATCGCCTTCTCGTCCGCTCCTCCTACGCCATGTATGAGCCATCCGGAGATCCGAGCCGAGACTAAAATCTATTTTAATTTACATCCATCGATCCTATACTCCACGAGGGAGTGTACATGAAATCTAGATCGAAAGTAAACTAAAATAAAAAGAGTGGCTAAACAATGTCATATCTAATTTACAAAAAATTAAATACTAGCCTCGTTAACCCCGAGGATTCAACAAAATATACACATATAATCACATACACACATATGGCCATAATAGTTGGATCCTATGCCTGCAACCAAAGAGTTAACCTACGCATATCCTACTATTATCCGACACATATAATATATAAAATGTACATAAAAGTAACCGAATCCTAAACCCACAAAACTGGAAACCTTGGCTCTAATACAAATTGTAGGGTTTGATCCATGAGGGGAAACTTCGCTTCCCACTTCAACTCGGTCGCTTGTTCAGGGCAATCCCATCGATGTCCCCGGATTAAAAATTTAATCCTAGACAAAAGGGAACACCCAAGAAACCTTGTTATCGTCGTGCTATTCGTTTAGAGTAGTCACTTGAACAAACTTGTTGTTCAAGCGACCAACCTCTATGAAGGGTTTTGCTTATCGAGTCCATGAGGGGAAACTTCGCTTTCCACTTCACCTCGGTTGCTTGATCATGGAGATCCCTTCAATGTCCCCGGATTAAAAAAATTTAATCCTAGACAAACGGGATTGCCCAAACAACTAAGTCATCGTCGTGCTATTCATTTAGAGAGGTCACTTAAACAAACTCGTTGTTCAAGCGACCACCCTTTATTCTACGAGTAGCCGCGGAATAGACAATGTCCGGATCGCCGGTTTTTGTGTTTATGCTCGGGATCCAAGTATTATTTAGCCATTTACAGATTTATATCATGCTCATAGTTGATAAACAAATACAAACATGTAACATATAAAAATTAGAGAATTGATATACCTGTCGATCTTCTAATGTATGACCTTTCTCCTTTCGGACGTTGTGTGGGCGATGATCTACCAAAAGTCGAAGCTCCTAGATCACAAATCTTCCTTCCTTGCTCTTCCTAAGCAAAAGGAAGAATAGAAACAAGGTTTTTCTCCTCCCTAAAACCAACCAACAAGGAACAACAACAATCCTTGCCGCCGGCCAACAAAGAGAGGGAGATGATGATGGAAACCAACCAAGACACCAAGGGAGACCCCTAAGTCTTGTTTCCACCACTCAAGGAGAAGGAGAGGAGAGGTTTGGATGCTGGACAATGGCTGGAAAAAGTTGGGAAAACAAGCTGGACGTCGTCCACCTTGAAGGAAGAAGAAGAAAGCAATCACCTTCTTTATTTGGTGCCGCCACCCTACAAAAACCCAAACCCTAGATTTACTGCCAACTCCAAAACCTTAGCCTCTCTTGATTAATTCTCCATGCCAACCCATCAAGCTCCTTTTATAGATTTAAGGATAAGCCTCCTTTTAATCTCTACCATTGGTTCTAGGGATTTAATCTCAACCGTCGAATCTAGAGATTTAATCTCAACCGTCGAATCTTAGAGATTTAATCTCTACCTATGGATCTAGAGTTTTGTTTCTATCCATTGGATCTAAACTTCATGAGGTGTTAATAGGCTACATTAGGGACCATGAGGAGGAGTTGGGTCTTGTCCAACCATGGATCAAGCCGACATAAAGTATGATCCACTAATGATAATCCAATCCACTAAAAGATCATCATCGATCTACCTCACCAAACCCCATATGATAATATGGGCTCTATATATTATTTGTACATTTTCTCCCCGTGTTTAAGATCTCGAATGTCCGTCGATTAAATAATTTACTGACCATTAATTAATTAACATCTAACTCTTTGAGTAGTACCACTCAACCTTTTCATCATGTCGGACCAAGTCCACCTGAAGGGTTTACATGATGAACCTTATGAGCTCCTCAAGGGGACATCATCATCCTAATATATAGGACACGGTTTCCTCCTATAATCAACGATACACCATATAAATAATATCATCTCCCAACTTAGTGAGCCTATCGATTTAATCTATAAATCTCGCCCATTGGTAAATCAAAGAGATGAATACTAAGTATATGTGCCCGTTATTATATCGGAATTAAGAGTATGTACATAATAATATCTGAGGTCCGATTCGATTATGTAGTCAGTAATAAATCGAATCACCTCTAAGTCGGTCCTGCTCAATACACACAAAGTGCACTAGTGTGATTCTATAGTCAAGACAAACCAATATCAAATCACACTACAACCATTCCGATGGTTTGTCCAAAGTCATCTCGGTTGTGAGCCTTTACTTATACTTTACAAGGAGTCGATAACATGATCTCCCGTGTGACACCACACACCATGTTATCTACAATGTAATGTATTAGACAATATTGCATAACTATAAAAATGCAAACAATGATCATGTGATTCTTATTTCAAAATAAAGATGTTCATACAAAAGGTAGACTTTTCAGTATACATCCCTGCAATTTCCCACTTATACTAAAAGACTATGCTGTCCTCAAACTGCCATACATCTGATCCCCATTCCCTCCACATGCCTATCAAAAGCTCTCGCCGGAATGGCCTTAGTGAAAGGATCTGCCAGGTTATCCTCCGATGCAATCTTGGCCACAACAACTTCTCCTCTCTTTACGATTTCTCGTATCTGGTGGCACTTGCGCTCTATGTGTTTACTAGCCTTATGGGCTCGTGGTTCCTTCGAGTTTGCAACTGCACCACTATTATCACAATAAATTGTGATAGTTCTGGGCAAACTAGGAATCACATCCAAGTCCATCAGAAAGTTCCTGAGCCATACAACTTCTTTGGCCGCCTTAGATGCTGCCACATACTCAGCTTCCATGGTGGAGTCTGCCACGCATTTCTGCTTGACACTCCTCCATACAATGGCTCCACCTCCCAAAGTAAACACAAAACCTGAGGTAGACTTACTGTTATCCCTATCAGATTGGAAATCGGAATCCATGTAACCCACAGGGAGCAATTGGCCTGCCCGGTAAACTAGCATATAATCACTAGTCCTTCTCAGGTACTTCAATATATGCTTTACCGCAGTCCAATGTCCCTATCCTGGATTACTCTGATATCTGCTGACCATGCCTACGGCAAAGCAGATATCTGGTCTCGTACATAGCATCGCATACATGAGGCTTCCTACTGCCGAAGCATAAGGAACCACCTTCTTCTCCTCTATCTCCTCAGATGATCTAGGACACATCTCCTTAGATAAAGAAACTCCATGCTTGAAAGGTAGAAAACCTTTCTTGGAGTTCTGCATGTTAAAACGATCCATAATCGTGTCTATGTATGAAGCTTGGGATAAGCACAACATCCGTTTCCTGCGATCCCTTATAACCTTGATCCCAAGGATGTGTCCCACCTCTCCCAAGTCCTTCATATCAAACATTTTGGACAACCATACCCTTACGTCCGATAACGCCTTGATATTGATGCCAATCAACAAAATGTCATCTACGTAAAGAAAAGAAATACCACTACGTTTCCTTCACATCTCTTCTATACACAAGACTCATCCGGACTTTGAATAAATCCATAAGACAGGATTAACTCATCAAAGTGGATGTTCCAAGACCTCGAAGCTTGCTTCAATCCATAAATGGACCAATTAAGCTTACATACAAGATGCTCTTTGCCTTTAGCAATGAATTGTTGGTGCAGGGGCACTAGATAATCGAACCTGTGTTTTGATTATAGCAAAGACACAAAGTTAAGTTTACATCATTATCTCACGAGCTAAATCAAGTGTGCAGAAAAGTGTTAAAGCTAGAGCTGAAGGCTAGCGACACCCAGAGGAAGCCGCGGTGGTTAGGCGACACTCGAGTGACTTCGGAGGGAGCCGATGGAATTGAGTGGAAGGCCGGAAGCGAGAGCTACTATCGAGGTAAGCTCGTGTGAGTGAGAAATTGTAATGTCGTGTCCTCTTTACGGGGATGACCGTAGGCGGTGATCTGATTAAGACTTCCCGTGGAAGGTCTAGGTCGAGATCAGACAGTCAGAAACCGTCGCATTTATCATTTTTCGAGCTAACCTCTTCTCGCAGGAAGTGGCCAGCCGTAGTCGATCACGGACATCAAGCATTCGACGATGATCATCGATCGATCGATGGGAGGCATCACCGATCGATGGCGATTTAATCAGCCTTTGCACTAGGTCAAAACGGATAAGGTTTGACGCTACCACTTCGCGATAAAATTTAGACAACTTCGTGATCTGTTTCGAAAAAAGAGGAGACATATTCAGAGGCAAAAATCTATAAAAGGAGGAGAGGATTCCAACTCCAAGCATCATCAAGTTTATTCATCAAGTGCTCCTACAACGCCAATGCTCCAAAGTCGTCATAACGCTGACGCGATGACAAGTTCAAATCTCCTTCGTCGGCAGCAGTAGCAAGTAATTATTTTTATTGTATTCTTTATTTTAATCGTAACGAGGTGAGGTAGGCTTGTTGCATCATCCTCGTACATTCGGTTTTTTGATCATTGTCTCCTACCACCAACGAGGAGTAGACATTATAGTGCTTTGCCCTCCGTACACGGTCTAGGACCAATAGGGCCTTGGAGTAGCAACCGCTGGGTTGTGAACCAAGTAAATATAAATGTGTTCCTTTATTTTCTGCTGCTCTTACTCGTTTAATTGTCTACTCAAACGAAACGTGGAAAAGATTTACGATCGCTATTCACCCCCCCCTCTAGCGACGCTTCTCGATCCAACATGAATCCCTCTAGTTGTTTCATATAGATGTTTTCCTCAAGACTTTCATTAAGGAAAGCTATCTTGACATCAATCTGCCACACCTCATAATCCATAAGAGCTGTTATGCATAAGAGAATCCGGATAGACTTAAGCATGACTACCGGCGAAAAGGTCTCCTCATAATCGATACCCTCTTTCTGAGTATACCCCTTCGCAACAAGACTCACTTTGAATGTCTCAACCTTCCCACCTATTCCTCGCTTTCTCTTGTAGATCCACTTGCATCCAATGTTTTTTACACCATCGGGTGGTTCTACTAGCTCCCAGAATTGATTTGAATCCATAGATTCAATCTCAGCATTCATTGCACTTTGCCAAGATACTGCATCTTTATCTTGGATTGCCTCGTCATATATCTAGGGATTAGGTTCATGTTTGCCAGGGACCAAATCATAAGATTCTCCCAAGAACATGAATCTAGTAGGCTGTCTCACAACCCTCCCACTACGACGAGGTATCACCTGTGTATCCTCTGTGACACGCGGTGCAGTGACATGTGGTATATCCTCTTGTACCGGTGGTACTGAAGAAGTGAATTCCCCTTTTAACTCTTCCAGAACAATTTTACTCTTGGGCTTGTGGCTCATCACATAGTCTTCCTCTAGAAATCTGGCATTTGTGCTAACGATCACCCTCTGATCTCTAGGACTATAAAACAATCCACCCTTCATTTCCCTGGGAAAGCCAACAATCATGCGTACTTCTGTACGAGGTTCCAACTTACTAGCATCTGCCTTCTGCACATGTGCTGGACTCCCCCATATTCTAATATGTCTTAGACTAGGCTTTCGCCCAGTCCACAATTCTGTGGGAGTAGAAGTCACTGATTTAGATTGAACCAAGTTCAGAATGTACACCATCGTATCCAGAGCATATCCTCAGAACGAATCTGGCAACTCAAAAGAACTCATCATCGATCTAACCATCATCATAAGAGTCCTATTCCTTCGCTCTGCTACACCGTTCTCCTGGGGTGTGCCAGGTGTTGGTGCAATCGGCCCAGGTTGACTCGAGTTTGACTCGAGCAATACCTTGATGGTATTTTGATGATAGACAAAACTCATGACATGGGATTGTCATGGGAAAATCCAACATGGTGTTGGCATGGAAAATCCAAGCATGGAGCTTAATGTGGGAAAGTCCAACATGGGGTGGCATGGAAAATCCAAGCATGGAGCTTGGTGTGGAAAAGACCAAAGCATTGTGAAGCCGTGCGCTTGGTTCTTGGTGAGAAATACATTACGAAGTCGTGTACTTGGTGCATGTGGGAAGTGTTGAGGACTTGGTAAGTTCACTAGGCTCGGGGTCCTTGAGTCGGTGAAGGATGGCATTACGAAGCCGTGTGCTTGGTGCATCCGAGGGACTGCCGGACGGGGAGCGAAAGGAGTGAGCCCAAAGGGAAGCATACTTAGAGGGCAATAGACACGAAGGATGGCGTTGCGAAGTCGTGCGCTTAGCGCATCCGAGGGACGTAGGCAGAGGGAAGAGAGCTTCAGTGGGGAACTCCATGAGGGATGATGTGGACTTGGCCAAGTGGCTAAGACTGAGTGTCGAAGGCTCAAACTTGATGTTTGAGGGTTTACCCGATGGTCGGATGCTCATGTTAGGGCAATCTCTTGTCGTGATATGGTTTTGATGGTGTGGCAAAGGGTTTAAGTTAGGTTGGTATTGTTGATTTGATATGTGCGTTGAAGTCGTGCAGGACTTAGTAATTCGCACATGGAGTCATGGCGAGTTTCACCAACTCATCACTCGGGCCTTGAGTCGGTGAAGGATTGCTTTGCGGAAGTCGTGCGCTTGGAGCATCTGAGGGACCGTCGGACGAGAAGCTTGGATTGAAGCCGGAGGAAGTAGACTTCGAGGCAAGAGACGCGAAGGAGCATTGCAGAGCTGTGCGCCTGATGCTGCCGAGGGACGTGGCCGAGAACGAAGAGAACTTCGAAGGCGAGGGACTCCGAGAGAAGAGAGTGAGCGATTGTAACCCGGGAAGGGTAGCTCTTAGGTGAAACTTGGCCATTTGGCTAACTGTCGGATGGGTTTTCCCGATCATTGCCATGTCATGCGGCAATGATCGCTCTAAAGTCGATGGGTTGATCGACTGGTATAAGACCGATTTAGGGCTTGGCGATTGCCATGGCCGGCGGCCCGATGTCGGCGCAATGATCGCGAGAAAAGCGATCGGTGATGGAACTGCGCGGCCGTACGAGAATGGAGTCGACTCGACTGATCGAGCATCAGTCGACTGATGGTCCCATCAGTCGACTGATGCCAATACCGTTGGATGGAATCCAACGTGGAAAGCGGCCGTTATTGGGCAACGGCTACGGGATCAGTCGACTGATCGAGGGCATCAGTCGACTGATCCTGTGTCAACGGGAAGAAACCCTCTTCCTCTATAAAAAGGAAGGGGGTAAGGGTTTGGGAGCCTAATGCTTATACTCTAATACTCTCCCAAAGTTCCCTAAAGCTTTCCATCCTCTTACCCAAGCTTATTTTCATTATATTTGTAAGAGGAGTGTTGTTGTAAAGAGGTTACCTCCACCTAGCTTTGTGCAAAGGAGAGATCTAGTGGATAGATTGCGGAGTGATTCACCGTGGACGAATCGGACCGTGGATTAGCGGCATAGCCGTGAACCACGTTATATCTCCGTGTTTGTATTGTCTTTGTTTTATTTCTATTTGCTTGTCTTAGTTTATTTCTTCCACTTGCACTAACGTTTTGTAGACGAGCAAAATACGACGACCAACGAACGAGGGCTATTCACCCCCCCTCTAGCCGGCCAATAGATCAACCGATTGATCCCAACAAGTGGTATGAGAGCCAAGGAAAGCTTGTCGAGGACTAATCGCCACAACAACCAAATTTTCAAAATGGCCGGCTCAAACATTCACCCACCGAAGTTCGACGGCGAATTCTCTTGGTGGAAAAAGAGAATGGAGGTATTCTTCGAGACCGATTTTGATATTATGCTAATAATGGAAAATGGGTTCGAATTGCCTAGGGATGAAAAGGGTGAACCAATCGAAAAATCATGATGGACTAAGAAGCAAAGAGAGGAGCACCTTGCGAACTCAAAGGCAAAACATCATCTTTTCAATGTGCTCCCCCAACAAGAGATCAACCGGATCGGAGAATGTGCTAGCGCCAAAGAGATGTGGGAGAAGCTTATAGAACTCCATGAAGGCACATCCGAGGCCAAGCTAGCAAGGAGAGACCTCCTCCGCTCCCAACTATCCAATATAAAACTAGAAAAGGGAGAAAAGGTAACCTCACTACACTCTAGGTTTAAAGAAATTTTAATTGGGCTAACAAGTGTAGGTGAGAAGCTATCCAACCGGGATATGGTAATGAAGGCCATAGATGCTTTCCCCCGGTCCTCAAGATGGAGCTCCATGGTGGACTCATTTTACATCTCCAAGAACCTAGAAGTGAGCACCTTGGAGGAATTCTTTTCAACCATGGAGCTTCATGAGACAAGGCTTGAAGGTATACAAGAAGAGCCTAGAGTCCAAAATTCACGGGGAGTATCCTTGATGGCAAACAAGGGGAAGAAGAAGATGGAAGTCCCTTCCTCCTCATCCGATGAAGCCTCTACCTCCTCCATGGATAGCACGGAAGAAGCCTACATGGTAAGGAAGGTAAGGCGTGCATTTAAGAATCTTAGATTTGATAAATCTCATGATAGGAATAGAAGACCAAGGGGGAAGGTCATATGCTATAATTGCCAAGGAGAGGGGCACATAAGGGACAATTGTCCCCTCCTAAACAAGAGCAAGGAAGATAAGAAAAAGGGGAGCAAGAGAAAGGAAGAAGATAAGAAGGCAAAAGGAAAAGGGAAGGCCATGGCACTCAAAGCCAAGACATGGGATGACCTTGCCTCTTCATCCTCATCCGAAGAAGAAGAGCATGTCTACTCCAACCTAGCACTAATGGCTCTTCATGACTCGGATTGCTCCTCCTCCTCCTCAAATGAAGAATCAAGCTCAAGTGGGGAAAGCTCAAGTGAAGGGGGAGCCTCCACATCCTCATCATCCAAAGAAGAAGAAGAAGACATGGAAACTATGGTAACGAATGCTTCCTCTATGAAAATAGTTTCCATAATTTCTAGTTTAACTAAGGAGTTATTTGGCATGAAAAAGAAAAATAAAAGCATGCTTAGTCAAATTAAGGAATTAGAACAAAAGCTAGAAAATGCATGCTTAAATGATAATGTTTCTTCTTGCCATGATGATGCATGCTCACATGACCTTTATATGCCTTTGGATGTTAATGATGCATGCATAGAGGAAAATATGGCATTAAGGGAAAAGGTAGATTATTTAACCAAAGCCCTAGAAAAATTCACAATAGGCTCCAACACATTAAATATGATCATAGGGAGCCAAAGAGCAAGTTTTAACAAAAAAGGCCTAGGATACAAAGAAAAGAAAAATGAAAAGGCCTACAGATGCCTAATAGCTAGGGGACAAGATAAAAAGAAAGTAATTGCTAGAAAATGGATCCCCAAGGAATATCTAGTGAACCCAATAGGAAAGAACTTATTTTGGGTTCCAAAATCCATCCTTAAGGGTTAGAATAACCCTAGGGTAGTCAACCACATGGACCTAACCTATATCATATTTTGGTTGACTTAGGATGACGGGACAACATTTTTTAGATAGTGTTGGGTGATGATAACGTACCCATAAATAGATAATAATGCTTAAATCATGATGATTGATGTAATTACTATGTATATTTACAATCATGATTTATGTTTTTGAAATTTTGCACGTTATCATGAGAAATAGGTTTGAATCATGCTTTAGGTAATACTTTGTTTATTATCATCATATAATACCTAATGCATGATTATAATTTGATGAAAACATGTATTTCATGATCATAATGTGAAATTAATTCATATATGTCATTATGATCATGCAGGATGGTAGGTTGATACTTAACCATGATAGAATTGCATGAATATATTGGTTAAGTATGCACAAATACCCCCTAGGATGCATCTCACACTCACTATAGGCTAACTTGATTGCAAACTTAGCATGGGTGAGATGTTAGGATGACACAAATGTCTACTAATGCCTATGGCATTTAGATGGTCATTTAAAGTATCAAAATAGCAATAATAGACCAATCATGGGGAAGGCTTATGTTTAATTCATAGACATATTGCCCAAAGATCATGATTGGTTATTTCATATGTTTTCAAAACAATTTCTTACTTTAAAATACATGTATTCATGTTTTGAAACAATTGGATGCAAGACTAGGTGTTAAAATGGATACTATCATGATCAAAAACCTAGTAGTTTTTAAAGCTTTTGAATTTTTGGCAAAAACGTGGAAATATAATGATTTTTCATGAAAAACTATTTTTCCCTGATAAATATACTTAAATGAAATGTGTTCCCCAAATTTCATGATTTTTCAAATTTTCTTGAATTTTTTATGCATTTACAATTTAGAAAAATCGAAATTCGAAACTCACGTGCGGTCATGGTATATGAACCAGTCATTGATGGCTACATTCGATTGATAAAAGGCTGAATTCCAATTTTTTTATCAACTTGTGGTATTTTCTTTCTATTAGACTTGATGCCATATGTTTCTAACTTAGTATTCATATTTTTAATGGTGTCAAAGGGGGAGAAATGAATATGTTTAAGTTATTTATGATAGGGGGAGAGATTAAGGGGGAGTTTCATGGATTAAGGGGGAGTTGCATGTTGCTATCAAATGTTTATATTTACATGCTTTCTTTCCTTAAAAATTTATATCAAATGATTTTACCTAACTTAAACGGATTGCCACACATCAAAAAGGGGGAGATTGTTAGGGCAATCTCTTGCCATGATATGGTTTTGATGGTGTGGCAAAGGGTTTAAGTTAGGTTATTTGATTTGATATGTGTGTTGAAGTCGACTTAGTAATTCGCACATGGAGCCATGGCGAGTTTCACCAACTCATCACTCGGGCCTTGAGTCGGTGAAGGATTGCTTTGCGGAAGCCATGCGCTTGGAGCATCCGAGGGACCGCCGGACGAGAAGCTTGGAGTGAAGCCGAAGGAAGTAGACTTCGAGGCAAGAGACGCGAAGGAGCATTGCAGAGAAGCGAGGGACTCCGAGAGAAGAGAGTGAGCGATTGTAACCCGGGAAGGGTAGCTCTTAGGTGAAACTTGGCCATTTGGCCAAGTGTCGGATTTTCGACACGCCATGTCATGGCTCGATGGGTTGATCGGTATAAGACCGATGCCATGGAAGTGATGTCGATGGGCGTGCGACGCAGAATGGAGTCGACTCGTGAGCACTCGTGATCGAGCATCGATCGGTGATGGTCCCATCGGTCGGATGCTAATATTGGATGGAATCCAACATGGGTTATTGGGCAACGGCTACGGGATCAGTCGACTGATCGAGGGCATCAGTCGACTGATCCTGTGTCAACGGGAAGAAACCCTCTTCCTCTATAAAAAGGAAGGGGGTAAGGGTTTGGGAGCCTAATGCTTATACTCTAATACTCTCCCAAAGTTCCCTAAAGCTTTCCATCCTCTTACCCAAGCTTATTTTCATTATATTTGTAAGAGGAGTGTTGTTGTAAAGAGGTTACCTCCACCTAGCTTTGTGCAAAGGAGAGATCTAGTGGATAGATTGCGGAGTGATTCACCGTGGACGAATCGGACCGTGGATTAGCGGCATAGCCGTGAACCACGTTATATCTCCGTGTTTGTATTTTCTTTGTTTTATTTCTATTTGCTTGTCTTAGTTTATTGCTTTCGCTTGCGCTAACATTTTGTAGACGAGCAAAATACGACGACCAACGAACGAGGGCTATTCACCCCCCCTCTAGCCGGCCAATAGATCAACCGATTGATCCCAACAGCTCAAACAACTTGGTGTTTGAGGTTTTTCCCGACGTCAGTCGATTGGCATAGGTGTCGGTTCGACTGGTCCAAGTCGACTAGGGTTCGACTGGTGTAAGGATAGGTTTTGTCTTTGCAATTGCCATGGTAGTCGGGGGATGGCGATCGTGATGGGAAGTGTGAGCACGAGAACACTGTGGTCGACTAGGCAGTCAACTACTAGGTCACTAGTCGATTGCCATGGTCTGGCAGTCGACTGGTAGGTGATCCGTTGAAACTTATCCGATGTGGATCTGGCCATTGTGAGACAACGACAACAGGGGCAGTCGACTGCTAGGCGCAAAAATAGCTCGATGCAGGTTATAAAAGGAGCTCGAGATAGAGATTTTTGCCATGGTTTTTGTGGAGCTATTGGAGGGGAATTGCCGTTGTATTCCAGCCCTTCAAGAGCCAATCAAAGAAAGCAACAAACAAGTGATCAAAAGCAATCGGTGAAAAGTGTTTCTTTTGTATTGTATTTGTATTCTTGTTTGTATTTGTATATTACTGTTGTAATTGCTTGTGAGAGGTTTCTCCACCTCCGACGTGTAGTCGAGAAGGAGTTTAGTTAGTGTCGTCCGCATAACTAGAGCTCGGTGAGCTCGCCCGTGGAGTAGGAATCATTCGGTTATGAACCATGTATATCTTGTGTTGTGTGATTGTGTATTGTTATTAGTTTCATTATTATTGTTATTCCGCTACGCTAATGACAATCGTAGACAACCAACGCAAGAAGAACGAGCAAATTCCACCATCCAACTAAAGAGGGATATTCACCCCCCTCTAGGCGGCTGATCGATCCCCTACAAGTGGTATCAGAGCAAAGGTCGCTCTTCAAGGACTAACCGCCGTGAGAGCACTACAAGATGGCCGGCTACAACCTTCAACCACCAAAGTTTGAAGGAGATTTTCTATGGTGGAGAAGAAAAATGGAGGTATACCTAGAAACCAATTTTGATTTTATGCTAATCTTAGAAAAGGGTTTTGAATTGCCTAGGAATGAAAGAGATAGGCAAATTGAGAAGTCAAGGTGGACCAAAGACCAAATCAAGGACTTCAAGACAAATCGCAAGGTAATCGAATTACTTAGTGATTTGATTCCTAACAACATTTGGTCTAGGTTGGGTGATTATAGGGATGCAAGGGAATTATGGAATAAGATAATGAAATTCTAAGAAAATTCACAACCGGCACAAGTAGAGGAGAATGCCGAAGAAGAAGCACCCACAACATTTGAAGATGTTGATGATTTGGTGGAGACCTCCACCTCTAGCATTGAGGAGGAGGAAAGGGTTTCTATTCCGGAGCAAAGTCAAAACGAAGCATCTACCTCCGGAAGATGTGATCAAGAAGAATCCACCACCTTCCTAGGTAACTCAAGTGTTATTATTTTAAATATAAATCACATAATATGCTTTGAGTGTAGGGAGAAAGGGCACTACAAGCGTAAATGCCCTAAATTGGCTAAGGAAAAGGCATCGGCACCAAAAGTCAACCCAAAGTCAAAGGATGCCGGAGTCCCCACAACTAGAAGCAAAGAGCACATTATGTGCTTTAAATGCAATCAAAAGGGGCACTACCGAAGCCAATGCCCTAAGGGGAGGAAGAAATGACAAGAAGGTGTGACTCATGTAGGGGGAGCTTCAAAAGCTAACCCTAAGGTACATTTAGTTAATGCACCTTCAATTTCTAAAGTTAAAAAGCATGCTAAAAATTATTTTAGTTCTCTTGCTATTATCAATGAAAAGCATGCTAGGAGAAACAATAAAGTTTATTGCTTAGGTGCTAAGCATGTTAGTTTCTCTAAGGACAAACCTAGGATCAATAATGCTAGAACTATTTTACCTAGGGAATCAATTAGGAGAATTGAAGAGAATTTGGGTATTAATCCTAAGAAATCTAGGCATATGCCTAAAAGAAAAAAAAAATTCCCAAAAGATAAATGAAAATTCAAAATTGGGAAAATTAGATCTAGAAAACCAAGCCTTGAGGTCAAGGCTAGAAAAATTGGAAAAGACCCTAGCAATCATCTCAAATTCGGTTAAGGGGTCTAATGTACAAAAGTCAAAACCTAGGAAACAACAAATGTCTAAGGGAAAGGAAGGTTTGGGTCACAAACCTAAGCCCAAGAAGACTTATCATAATGTTCCATTTGATTATGGAACTATATCTAGGACTAGAAAAACCAAGGCTAATAGGGAAGCTATCCCTAAGTCTAGCCATGGTGTGTGCTTAGTGGCTAAGACCTCAAAGAAATCAAGTGTAGCCACTAAGAAGGTCAATGGAAAAGTCACCTCTAGAATTGACCTAGGAAAGACCCAAAAGACTGTGACTTTAAAGCCTAAAAGGATCATTAGGAAGGTATCTAGGGAAGTTATCCCTAGAGAATACCTTGTTAACCCAAGGAGCTCCAATAGATATTGGGTTCCTAAGAGTGTGATCGATTCACTCTAAATGGGTTAGGGTGTGTCAACCCTAAGTGGATGGGTAGTTAACCTAACCATAGTAGAGTTGACACATTAGGGTGTGCCAATGTGCTTGAGAAGTTAAAAATAATTTAAATTGGCACAATTAGGTCATAGAGGTTATAGTGTGCCATTTTGGATTTTTGACACACTAGGGAAATGAATGGCATTAAGGCAAAATGGAATTAACCCTAGAAATGACAATTTGGATTTAACACTTAGGTATTTTATACCTTAGTATATTTTACTTGCCATGATTTGTTTGCCTTGCCATGTCATGACATCATTTTCATTTTTATTTCTAAAAATGGCATGATCATGTTTAGACATATCTTTATATGTCATGTATGCTTAAACATCATTCACATGCCATGACATCATGATTTTGGCATATGCTTTTATCTATATCATATCTATGCCATAATCATATCATGGATAAATTAAAATGAAGTTAAGGACTATGACACAATTTGAAGGGAATCAAATAAAGTTGCCCTAGAAATATGCATGAGAACATAAAGAACAAAAACCCACATCTCACTAAGATATTTGACTTGTATGTGTTTTACACATCTAGATATTGGTGAGATGTTTAGGAAAAAGAAAATAAAGGTTTTAAAAACATTTTGAAAAACCTTGGTGAAGCCTATCTTTTGATAGTTATCACCATTGAATGGGATGATACAAAGAGGGCTCTTTATTGAAGCTTTTCTTAAATTTTGGACTTTGTATCAATCTCCTAATTTAGTGGGTAAAATAATTTTCCAATATTTTTCACCCATAATGATTGTAATAAGTAATATACGTACAAAATTTCATGATTTATCTACGTATGTATATTTACTTATGAATTTAGGAAATTCATTTCTGAAATTCATATCGATTATCGATCATTGCTATGACGGCGATCGTGATGGAGGTGGTAGCCGATCGATTGATGATGCCCTGATTCAGTAAATCTTGTTGATTAGGCCCATGTCCAGCTAGGTTAAGGTCCCCTAACCACTCCTAACCCTAGGATATGCTTGGGAGAGCATTAGAAAGAGTGGAAATCCATTGGACATGGATTAGGAGATGACTTTAGGGAGAGTATCAATTTTAAGGTGGAAGAGAGTTCATTGTTGAACTTTGCCTTATCTTGATTGGTTAAATGTTCCTATTGGCTTAGGGACTCTCCAAGGACATTGTTGGTGCAATGGTCAAGGGGTTGCAAGCCTCAAGGGGGAGGTATCCATCATGGGAAGATGGATGTGTATTTCCTCATGGGAGGAAAATTGGGTTGCCTCTCTTTAAGTGATATGGGATCACTAGAAAGATTATAGGCAAGTGTTCCTCCAAGGGAGAGATTGTAAAATCTCATTGGGATATGAGACATTCATACCCTTGGGGAGGACCTTTTTGATGTGATGTCAAAAAGGGGGAGAAGTTACCAAGTTACCAATTAGGTTTGGAATTCTCATTTGGGATGTGAGAATTGCCAATATGAGAGAATTGGTAGACTTGAGATGGTAGTTTTGTCAATCATCAAAAAGGGGGAGATTGTTGGTGCAATCGACCCAGGTTGACTCGAGCAATACCTTGGTATTTTGATGATAGACAAAACTCATGACATGGGATTGTCATGGGAAAATCCAACATGGTGTTGGCATGGAAAATCCAAGCATGGAGCTTGATGTGGAAAGTCCAATATGGGGTTGGCATGGAAAATCCAAGCATGGAGCTTGGTGTGGAAAAGTCCAAAGCATTGCGAAGCTGTGCACTTGGTGCTTGGTGAGAAATGCATTGCGAAGTCGTGCGCTTGGTGAATGTGGGAAGTCTTGAGGACTTGGTAAGTTCACTAGGCTCGGGGTCCTTGAGTCGGTGAAGGATGGCATTACGAAGCCATGCGCTTGGTGCATCCGAGGGACCGCCGGATGGGGAGCGAATGGAGTGAGCCCAAAGGGAAGCATACTTCGAGGGCAAGAGACGCGAAGGATGGAGTTGCGAAGTCGTGCGCTTGGCGCATCCGAGGGATGTAGGCCGAGGGAAGAGAGCTTCGGTGGGGAAATCCATGAGGGATGATGTGGACTTGGCCAAGTGGCTAAGACTGAGTGTCGAAGGCTCAAACTTGATGTTTGAGGGTTTACCCGATGGTCAGATGCTCAAACAACTTGGTGTTTGAGGTTTTGCCCGACGTCAGTCGATTGGCATAGGTGCCGGTTCGACTGGTCCAAGTCGACTAGGGTTCAACTAGTGTAAGGCTAGGGTTTTGTCGAACGATCGTCCATGGACTAGCGATCGGATGTCGATGATCAGCCGATGGATGTGGCCCGATGGAAATCCGTGAGCATGCGGCGCTCCGTAGCCGCTAGGCGATAACTACTAGGTCACCAATCGACTACCATGGACTGTCAGTCGACTGGTAGGTGATCCATTGGAACTTATCCGACGTGGATCTCGCCAGACAACGACTCGAGCGATCGGGGGGCCTTTGGCATTCGGATCGCTAGGTGCAAAAATAGCTCGATGCCGGTTATAAACGGAGCTCGAGATGGAGGTTTTTGCCAAGGTTTTTGTGGAGCTATTGGAGGGGAATTACTGCTGCATTCCAGTCCTTCAAGAGCCAATCAAAGCAAGCAACAAACAAGTGATCAAAAGCAATCGGTGAAAAGTGTTTCTTTTGTATTGTATTTGTATTCTTGTTTGTATTTGTATATTACTTTTGTAATTGCTTGTGAGAGGTTTCTCCTCCTCCGACGTGTAGTCGAGAAGGAGTTTAGTTAGTGTCGTGCGCATAACTACAGTTCGGTGTGCTCGCCCGTGGAATTGGAACCATTCGGTTCCGAACCATGTATATCTTATGTTGTGTGATTGTGTATTGTTGTTAGTTTCATTATTATTGTTATTCCGTTGCGCTAACAACAATCGTAGACAACCAACGCAAAAAGAACGAGCAAATTCCACCATCCAACTAAAGAGGGCTATTCACCCCCCTCTAGCTGGCTGATCGATCCCCTACACCAGGTGCAGTCAATTGGGATTGAATCCCAGCCTCTGATAAGTAGTTCCTAAACTCTCCCAAGAGGTACTCACCACCATGATCAGATCGTAGTGTCTTGATACTTTTACCTAGACGTTTCTCCACATCAACCTTGAATTCTTAGAACTTGTCAAAGCATTCAGACTTGCAGCGCATCAGGTAAATGTATTCATATCTCGAGTAATCGTCTATGAAAGAGACGAAATACTCAAAATCACCTCTAGCCGGGATAGACATAGGACCACACGAATCAGAATAAACCAATTCTAACACATCTTTGGCTCTATACCCCTTGGCCTTAAAAGGCCTCTTGGTCATCTTACCCTGCAAGCAAGATTCATAGGTTGGGAGATCCTCCACCACTAATGAACCAAAAGGTCCATCAGCTATCAACCTATAAATTCTACTTAGGTTAATGTGACCAAGGCTAAGATGCCAAAGATATGTTTGGTTCGTCTTCGAAGGTTCTTTTCTCTTATTAGAATTAGAAGATGAGTTATTAACTTCAATTTGCATCGTGGGAGGTTTTGGTTGAAGTGTGTACAAATTTTCTATCAATGCACCCGAACAGATAATGTCCTTATTCCTTCTTATAATAACTCTGTCATTAAAAGAAATAGAATATCCATCCATAAACAATTTAGAAACCGAAATTAAATTCTTTCTAAATAAGAGTACATAAAGGCAATTCTTAAGAACCAAAAGTTTATTTTTCTCAAAAGATAAATTAACATCTCCCACTGCTGGCCATACCTTCATGGCATCGCTATACAGTAATCTCCTCGGCCGATCTGCGGTTTCTGGAACCCTAAAGTATTGCGACGATCTGCTCTCGTATCTACACAGTAGGTGTCAGTAGATAACACTGCTAAACATGTTTCAATGACTAGACCAAAAGATATACCTTTGTTCTTGCGATTGGGGCAGTCCTTCTTCCAGTGTCTAGTCTGCTTACAAGTGAAGCACTTGCCTTTCGACTTCTTCACTCCTCCTTGAGTACCTTCCACCGCCTTCGCACCAGTTTATTTCTTCTTCTTCTTGCCTTTCAGATTAGAAGTAGAATTTTTTTTGGTCACCACGGCATGCGTGTTGGATCGAGAAGCGTCGCTAGAATTGGGGGGGGGTGAATAGCGATCGTAAATGTTTTCGATGTTTCATTCGAGTAGATAATTGAGTGAGTAAGAGTAGCGGAAAATAAAGGGACACATGTTTATTTTTACTTGGTTCACAACCCAGCGGTTGCTACTCCAAGGCCCTATCTGTCAATAATATATGAGAGATGTCCTAAGGCAATCGCCTTATGTATGAACCATTTATATGATAAATGAAGATTCACTATTTGAGTATACATGTTTAATGTATTTGATTGGATCTTAAACTCATTTACTGAATGTCCACGATACGATTCACAGCATGAGAGAATTTGTGATTGGATCACAACTAGTGAGTATCTCTACATGTGTAATTGTGATGTATCGGAATTATCCCTAGTCGATGAATTGATGGATTTGGACACCATCAATTCACCGAGACTAGCACGAGGTATACTCCTTGGTGTATCCAAGCGGTGATTCTCACCGGAGACATTGTGATGTCCGAGTTAATCGTGGATGCTAGTTATGGTAACTAGTTCATTGGAGTGACCAGTAAGACTTCATATGGTTCTCTGCATATATAGATATGTCAATGAAGTTCTTACTGTGGCTTAAGTGCGATGTTCCTTTGACTTGCGGTATTCAAGTCATCTTGATCATGGAGACTTATGCTTTGACATCTTAAGCAAACATCTCTCAGGAGATGTGGACCCGGGATGATTGGGTATAAGTCGAAGTGATCGAAGGTGTTTGAATAGCCTATAAAGGATTCACCACTCCTTGCGAGGAGATGTATACCCATGGCCTCTCGCCGGATTGTTACTAAAGTCTTTGGCCAAAGCATTACATGTTTAGAGTAAAGTACTCTTCGATACATGTGGAGTAACTAGAATCCGTAGGACGAGGAAATGATACTTGGGCTAGGTGTGACGTAGTCAGCCTAGTGGGGACTGACACAATAGACCATGTCCTGAACCAAGTGGGTATAAGATGAGTGAAGGGAATGGGACACGATTCATTCGAGCTACTGAAGGGTTTCAGAATTAGTTCTGGATCAACCGTTGATCTTTTCGGTTAATTGGGGATCATGATGTACTACTAGGTGCCACTCATGATTGTTCTATAATTAATGGTTAATTATAGACGGCCAACATAAACCGAGAACCTATTTGGTCACACGCACAACGAGTGTAATCCAAAGGATTTAAAACGAGCTTGAGAATGGGATTCTCAGACCGAGAGAAACTATGTTTGGTTGGACCAAACATAAAGCGAGCATGAAATTGTTTCAGTCGCAATGGAAGCGTGGATGGGCAGTGTCTTATGAAGACATAATGGATGGACCAAAATGGTTTGGTTCTAATCCAATGGATAAGAATAAACCAAAGGGTTTGGTTTATTTTAAACGAATGAACCAAAAGTTGGTTCGGTTCGTTTTAACTTAAAATAAACCATCATGGTTTGGTTTATTTTAACTTATCCTAATGGAGCGGGTTAACGGGCTTTATGAATATGATCCATTAACCATTAAGAGAATTAATTCCTTAAGGGATTGTTAAACCTAACTAATTCATCAAACCCTAGCCGCCCAACATGTTGTTGCCGCCAGCTTATGGTGGCGCCGTCCAACTCCTTGCGCTGCATCCAAGCTCGCTAGTGAACCTCCGGCGACCCTCCGGTGATCTCCTATAGGTTCGGCATCAAGGTGAGCCTTTTTCTCTCCTTGTTTTGGCCGGCGCCTACTCCACCAAGCTGTCCAGTTTTCTGGACAGCTTCTTCTCCTCTCGTCGGAGCATCGTTTGGACGACGGTCAGTGCTCGACAGCGCTAACTTACCGGGATTTGATCTCCGGTAATCCTCTGAGGTGGAGGACGGCGATTCGGCCAAACGGTTGACGAATACCTCTCCGGAGAAGCGAGTTTTGAGAACTCGTTTTGGATCCGAATTTGGATTCGGATCGTGATCATCTCTCGATCACGTCGTCTTCAACACGAGGCTAGTAACCCGTACGAAGACGAAGCTCGTGACTTAGCGATGTCATCCCGAGGAGCTCGGCGTGGATACGGATAGAGACGATTCTTACGAGGATCGTTCCGGTTGATGCCGTTCCCGCTACACGTCATACGGAAGGTATAACGTAGTTTAATTTCCTTTTATTGCAAATATTAATTTACGGTTATGTCTACACTTGTTGTAATAGCATGCGTATGTTGTGTGTGTTGTAATAAATATAGATTTATTATTTTTAATTGCTTCCGCTGTGCTCATGTTTACGAAACATGATCGAACACACACACGCCCAAAACCCAACAAAGGGTATCGAGCCCAGTTGTGTTTCAGACATAATCGTAAAAATGGTTTTGCGATAGTCATAATGTATTTCTGAAATTTTCTAATTTTGGAAATTTAGAAGTATTTATGGAAATTTTTCAATTTTGGAAAGTCTAGAAGTATTTATGGAAATCTTCCACTTTTGGAAAGTTGAAGTATTTATGGAAATTGATATTTTCCATAAATAAAATATTTGATTAGATTCTGGAAATTTGTTTCCTAATTTAATCATGATTTGATTTGGGAAATCAAATCTTAAAATATTTTATTTCCATAAGTAGTTTTAATGATTTAGGAAATTGGTTTCCTAAATAGATTTTCCTTAATCAAATAATTCCATGAATAAAATATGTGATTAGATTTGGAAATTTGTTTCCTAATTTAATTATGATTTGATTTGGAGAATCAAATCTAAACATATTTTATTTCCATAAATAGTTATGACATATAAGGAAATATATACATGACATAATTGTATGCCATGTAATTGCATTAGATGCATAACATTATGCCATGCGTGTCGTGACATGTAGATGTATGCCATGTATGCCATGCCATGTAGATAATAGTTATTTGCATGCAAAGAGGATGAGACATAAAACCCTTAATCAATATTAAAGCCTACACCTTCCATTAATATGGTTAGAACCAGAGTTCTGCTTGTTTGGGTTGTTGGACTCTTCCAAGCCCTACTAACCTCAATATGTTCAAACCATGGAATAGTTTAATACTAATATGGTAAGAGTCGAGGTCAATCGTTAGCTTTGGTTGTTGGACTCTCCAAGCTGGGCTAATTGGTTGAATGCGCCTAACCATATTAAAACTATGTCCGATTAATGGGTTGGCTTTAACCCGAGCATCGGCTTGTTGGACTCTCTCCAAGGTCGATGTAAAGGGAGGTGAAGTTGGGTGCTATGCATATGATGCATACTTGTTAATGTGTTAACAACCCGATGTATGTGTGAACATTCAATTAGTTGATAGCACATTGTGATAGTTGCATATACGTGATATGCAATCGGTATAGATGATACCTACCGTCGTAGTTATGAATGGCTTGTTGGACTCTCTCCAAGGTTGTTCATAACTATGATGGATATCAGCCCATTCGAGATGGACCTACGATCTCCAAGTGATTTTGGGGTTTTGAAATTCAAAAATGAATGGGATTTATAAATGTATATTGATGCATTTTAAAATCATCTTTCTCATATATGCTCGCTTTGTATTTCTAAAATTGATCATGTTGTGTTTTAATTTATGCTCCATTTTGATTCAAAATAAATTGATCGGGCCGAACTTTCATGGATCGCTTAGAAACTTGAGAATTGTTCTCAAGGTTGAAAAGCTTCAAATGTCCTCGGCGCCTCTTCCCGCCATCCCTAGTGACGAATGCAACTCTGGACCAATTGTTGGCCTATCGTAAACATGTGAGTGATTCAACAAATGAGTTGCATCATGCTAGCCGCGATGGAACCCAAGCTACGAAAAGCATGAGCATATGGATGCTCATATCGTAGTCCTTCATCTTTGTGAGTTGGTTGATGAGCAAGTGAGATTCAAAGGTTCAAGTCTCAAAGCTCCTCTTCACCTCTCGAGATGCTAGAAGGTCCATCTGTGGTATGCTCAATATGTCCAAGACTGGAGTCTTCGAGAAGCATGAGCAGGGGACGGGCATTAGTTGATTCTCAAGAAAGGTTCTAAGAGGAAGTCAAAGGAACAACAGAAGGGAAAGAAGAGAAAGGCTAAGAAGGTAGAACTAGCACAAAAGGAAACTTGCCATCATTATGGCAAGGAGAGCCATTTGCGAAGAAAGTGCAAGATTTATCTTGAGTCCATGAAGAAGGATAAGGCATCGGATGCCCCATCTTCTTCAGAAATCTTCTTTATTGATTGTCATTCTATTTCCTTAGACACTTGGGTATTTGATACTGGGTGTGGCTCACATATATGTAATGACATACATGGGCTAAGGAATAGAAGAAGACTCCAAGGAGAGTCAAATTTACGTGTTGGGAATGGAGCAAAGGTTGCACTCGCCATCGAACGTATTTGTTGAACTCCTATAGGACTTGTCTTAGAATCGACAATTGCTTTTATGTTCCTTCGTTGATAAAGAACATCATTTCTATTTCTTGTTTAAATAGAAATGGGTACCATTTGACTTTTAGTAACAATTGTTGTTACATAACTTTGAATGGAGTTCTTTATGGACCGGAACTTAAGCAATGGTGTTTATACGCTGGACGATCCAAAGGACATTTTCAATATCGGCGAGCAACAAGCGTGCTCAAAAGGATAATCAATTAGACTCCTATATGTGGTATTGTCGTTTGGCCATGTAAGCAAGAAACGCATGTCCAATTACACCGATGTGGAATTCGAATCGCTTGAATAGGATTCATACGATACATGCGAATCATGCTTAAAAGGCAAGATGACTAAGTTACCTTTACTCGAAAAGGTGAACGAAAGTGGGAGAGTTACTAGGTCTAATACATACCGATGTATGTGGACCTATGTCAACTCAAGCATTAGGAGGCTATAGCTACTTCATTACCTTCACCGATGATCACTCACGGTTTGGGTATGTGTTCTTGATGAAACACAAGTCTGAAGCCTTTGACAGGTTCAAAGAATTCAGAAATGAAGTAGAGAAACAACATGACAAGAGTATTAAAATACTTCGATCGGATCGAGGTGGTGAATACTTAAGTCAAGAGTTTCTTGATTATCTAAGAGACAATGGCATATTGTCTCAATGGACTCCGCCCTATACACCACAGCATAATGGTGTATCTGAGAGGCGTAACCGGACCTTGTTGGACATGGTCAGGTCAATGATGAATCATGCGACTCTTCCCAAGTCCTTTTGGGGTTATGCACTTCAGACAGTTGTTTACTTGTTAAACAGAATGCCTACCAAGGTAGTCTCAACTACTCCATATGAGATATGGAATAGTAAGAAACCTCATGTATCTTACTTGAAGATATGGGGTTGTCCTGCTTATGTGAAGGGACAGACGTATAAATTGGATGCTAAGTCTGATAAATGACTATTTATTGGATACCCTAAGGAAACAAGGGGTTACCAATTCTATCATCCTGTGGAACAAAAGGTGTTTGTTTCAAGGCATGCTGTGTTTCTAGAGAAAGAGTTTCTCTTGCAAGAAAATAGTGGGAGTGTCGTCGAGCTTGAGGAAGCTCGAGAGACTCAAATAGACATTGATGAGATACCTGGTGAAGAACAACAGTCGACAACTCATAGTGATGAGCAATCGGCTGGACCTATTGTAACACCACATCTTCGTAGATCTGGTAGAACACGCAATATTCCCGAGAGATATGGATTTCTCGTAAGTGAATCGAACGACGTGTTACTCATTGATGATGAGGAGCCTACCAGTTATGAAGAAGTGCTGACAAGTTCAGAAAGGGATAAGTGGCTTGGTGCCATGAAGTCGGAAATGGATTCCAGGTACGAAAACCAAGTTTGGAACTTGGTTGACCCACCTGAAGGCATAAAGCCTATAGGGTGCAAGTGGGTTTTCAAGAAGAAAACCGACATGGATGGTAATGTGATTACCTATAAGGCTAGATTGGTGGCGAAAGGATATCGTCAAAAGCAAGGTGTTGATTATGACGAAACCTATTCGCCTGTAGCTATGCTTAAATCCATTCGATGCTCGCCATAGCGCTCATTATGATTATGAGATATGGCGATGGATGTGAAAACAGCTTTCCTTAATGGAAACTCGCCGAGGACGGTATATGATACACCTGAGGGTTTCACATCGGTTGATAAAACCAAGGTATGCAAATTGCGACGATCCATTTATGGATCAAGCATCCAGAGTCGAATATCCGCTTTGATGAGACGATCAAAAAGTTTGATTTCTCACAAAATCCGCATTTAACCTTGTGTGTACAAGAAGGTTAGTGGGGAGGCAAATGTTCCTAGTATTGTATGTCGATGACATATTACTTATAGGAAACGATGTTTCAATCTTACAGTCAGTTAAGGTTTGGTTATCCAAGACATTCTCCATGAAAGACCTGGGAGAAGCAACCTACATCCTTGGGATTAAGATCTATAGAGATAGATCGAAACGGTTGCTTGGTCTTTCGCATCTACATATATAGACCGAGTGCTAAAGAGGTTTAGCATGTCGGAATCCAAGAAAGGTTATCTGCCCATCAGGCATGGGGTACACCTTTCGAAGTCTATGTGTCCGCGCACAGAAGACGAGAGGATTTGCATGAGTAAGATTCCCTATGCATCCGCAATAGGATCTATCATGTACGCTATGTTATGTACGAGGCCCGATGTATCGTATGCTCTGAGTGTCACGAGCAGATACTACCGATCCAGAATGGATCATTGGGTGGTTAAGACGATCCTAAGTACTTGAGAAGAACTAAGGATGTGTTCCTAATATATGGAGAAGGGTACATGGTGATACGTGGGTATACGGATGATCCGCATGCATGCAAAGGATGATTCCATGTCTCCGGGTATGTATTCACCTAGAATGGAGGCGCAATAAGTTGGAAAGGTTCCAAGCTTGACACTATAGCGATTCTCGCCACTAAGGTAGTAATACATTGCAGCCTTGGGAAGCAAAGAAAGGAAGCGGTTTGGATCAAGAAGTTCATCTCTGAACTTGATGTGGTCTCATCAATGATCCAAACATGTGCTTCGCCGCTATCATCTTATCAGAGAGATCATAAGTAGGAACGAAATACAAATCGAGAAAATTCCCAAAAAGGAACTTAGCTGATCCTTTGACTAAAGCATTACCTCAAAGTAAGTTTGAGGGTCATGTTAGAGCTTATGGTATTGGATACCGTAGCGATTGGCATTAGGCCAAGTGGGAGTCTGTTAGTAATATATGAGAGATGTCCTAAGGCAATCGCTTTATGTATGAACCATTTATATGATAAATGAAGATTCTACGAAGATGAGAGAATTTGTATCGATCACATAACAAGATGAGTATCTCTACACGTGATTGTGATGTACTAGTGAGCATGCACGTACTGTGAGGTATCGATGAACCGATGAATCACGGATTGGACACCATCAATTTATCGAGACTAGCACGTCCCTAGTCGATGAATTGATGGATTTGGACACCATCAATTCTATCGAGACTAGCACGAGGTATACTCCTTGGTGTATCCAAGCAAATGATTCTCACCGGGCCGGAGACATTGTGATGTCCGAGTTAATCGTGGATGCTAGTTATGGTAACTAGTTCATTGGAGTGACCACCGTAAGACTTCATATGGTTCTCTGCATATAGATATGTCAATGAAGTTCTTACTGTGGCTTAAGTGCGATGTTCCTTTGACTTGCGGTATTCAAGTCATCTTGATCATGGAGACTTATGCTTTGACATCTTAAGCAAACATCTCCGAGGAGATGTGGACCCGGGATGATTGGGTATAAGTCGTGATCAAGGTGTTTGAATAGCCTATAAAGGATTCACCACTCCTTGCGAGGAGATGTATACCCATGGCCTCTCGTCGGATTGTTACTAAAGTCTTTGGCCAAAGCATTACATGTTTAGAGTAAAGTACTCTTCGATACATGTGGAGTAACTAGAACTGTAGGACGAGGAAATGATACTTGGGCTAGGTGTGACGAGTCACTTAGTGGGACCGACAATAGACCATGTCTGAACCAAGTGGGTATAAGATGAGTGAAGGGAATGGGACACGATTCATTCGAAGCCATCAAGGGTTTCGTAAATAGTTCGATCAACTGCTGATCTTTTCGGTTAATTGGGGATCATGATGTACTACTAGGTGCCACTATGATCGCTCTATAATTAATGGTTAATTATAGACGGCCAACATAAACCGAGAACCTATTTGGTCACACGCACAACGAGTGTAATCCAAAGGATTTAAACGAGCTTGAGAATGGGATTCTCGTATCGAGAGAAACTATGTTTGGTTGGACCAAACATAAAGCGAGCATGAAATTGTTTCATGCAATGGAAGCGTGGATGGGCCGTGTCTTATGAAGACATAATGGATGGACCAAAATGGTTTGGTTCTAATCCAATGGATAAGAATAAACCAAAGGGTTTGGTTTATTTTAAACGAATGAACCAAAAGTTGGTTCGTTCGTTTAACTTAAAATAAACCATCATGGTTTGGTTTATTTTAACTTATCTTAATGGAGCGGGTTAACGGGCTTTATGGATATGATCCATTAACCATTAAGAGAATTAGTTCTCTATAAATAATCATAAACCCTAGCCGCCCAACATGTTGTTGCCGCCCAACACATTGTTGCCGCCCACCTTATGGTGGCGCTAGTCACCTCCTTGCGCCGGCGCCAAGCTCGCGGTGAACCTCCGGCAACCCTCCGGTGATCTCCTATAGGTTCGGCATCAAGGTGAGCCTTTTCTCTCCTTGTTTTGGCCGGCGCCTACTCCTCCACCAAGCTGTCCAGTTTTCTCGACAGCTTTCTCCTCGCCGGAGCGTCGCTTTGGACGACGGTTAGTGCCCGACAGCGGCTAACTTACCGGGATTTGATCTCCGGTAATCCTCTGAGGTGGAGGACGGCGATTCGGCCAAACGGTTGACGAATACCTCTCCGGAGAAGCGAGTTTGAGAACTCGTTTTGGATCCGAATTTGGATTCGGATCGTGATCATCTCTCGATCACGCTGCCTTCAACACGAGGCTAGTAACCCGTACGAAGACGAAGCTCGTGACTTAGCGAAGTCATCCCGAGGAGCTCGGCATGGATACGGATAGAGACGATTCTTACGAGGATCGTTCCGGTTGATGCCGTTCCCGCTACACGTCATACGGAAGGTATAACGTAGTTTAATTTCCTTTTATTGCAAATATTAATTTACGGTTATGTCTACACTTGTTGTAATAGCATGCGTGTGTTGTAATAAATATAGATTTATTATTTTTAATTGCTTCCGCTGTGCTCATGTTTACGAAACATGATCGAACACACACACGTGAAACCCAACACATCAAACTATTAGTGGAATCGCTGGAGAGAAAGCAATATAGATGATGGTAGCCTCCTCGTTGGAGGTAGGATACAATGATCACAAAACCGAATGTATGAGGATGAGGCAACAAGCCTACCTCACCTCGTTAAGAATAAAAACAACGAATATAATATCAAAATATATTACTAGATGCTGTTGCCGACGAAGAAGATTTGAACTTATTGTCGTGAATCATAAACTTGGACTAGCGCCAGAGCACTTGATGAATAAATTTGATGATGTGAGAGTTGAATCCACCTCCTTTTATATATTTTGTCCTTACAATACACTCCTCTTTTCGTAATAGATCACGGTTGTAATAAATTTTATCGCGAAGCGTGGAGCAAACTTTATCCGGACCTAGTGCAAGGTCGATTCATCGCCATTACCGATGATGCCATCAATCGTTTATGAGCATCATGATTGCCTAATGCGTGATCAGCCGATCGCCGCACATCGGCTGAGATTATCTCCGAAAATGATAAATGCGATGGTTTCTAACCATCCGATCTCGACCTAGACCTTCCACAGGAAGTCTTAGTCGGATCACCGCCTACAGTCATCCCCGTAAAGAGGACACGACCTTACAATCTCTCGCTCACACGAGATTTCCTCGATACTTACCATGTAGCTCTCGCTTCTGGCCTTCCACTCAATTCCTTCGGCTCCCTCCGAAGTCACTCGAGTGTCGTCCGACCACCACAGCTTCCTCCGGGTGTCGCTAGCCTACAGCTCCAGCTTTAGTACTTTTCTATACACTTGATTTATCTCGTGAGATAATGATGTAAACTTAACTTTGTGCCTTTTCCATAATCAAAACACAAGCTCGATTATCTAGTGCCACTTAACAATGCGCTGAGCACTCGCCAAAAATAGTCCCTCATTTGAGCATCCAATTGCCGGTTCCAACCCAACGAATACAACCTCTTGTTCATGTTGTAGTTCAGGCGAAACTGCTCAAAACTCTTAGGTAGAGTCTAGAGTATGATATCGACCTGGGTTTCCCCATCGACCTCAGCTCCTAGGACCTCCAGCTCATTCAAATGAGCCATCATCTTGAGAACATGATCCCTCACGGGTGTTCCCTCGATCATGGTGGTCGTCATCAAGTTTCTCATGGCTTCTTGCCTCGCAGCCCGATTCTGGTGTTCGAAAAGCTCCTTGAGATTGAGAATTATATCATAAGCAGTGGACATGGCTTGATGCTGATGTTACAGTACATTTGACATAGATGCCAAAATGTAATACCGCGCCATCTCATCGGCCTTGATCCACTTAATATAGCTCTCTCTCTCCTGTTCCCCAGAATCATCTGCAGGCTTGGGAGGGCACTCTTCGAGGAGTACATATTTGTATTCCTCAGTAGTCAAGACAATGTCTAGATTCCTCTTCCAATCAACATAGTTGGGTCCAGTAAGTTTGTTCTCTTTCAGTATCACAGCAAGTGGGTTGAAAGTCATTTTGAAAGAAAACCTAAGAATCACATAAATCAAAACATTAGATTTCAAAAAATTATTGATTCCTCAAATAATAAAATTTTAAAATCAACCAACACCTCAAAACACCGAGAATATCGTATGCCACGATAGTGTGGACGTATATGAATTCTACATTTGTAAGAGGAGGTTTTACCCATTAATTTTACTATCTTGTCAACCTAACTTTTTGACAAGTAAAATTAATAGTTGGTTGCTCTTTGGCCCTACAAATAAAAGCAGTGACTCCAATGGGGAGGATACTTATATTTGTATCTAAGTGTTCACCATTACTCGGTACTAAGGTAATTATCTTAGGTTATGTGCCTTCCGATGGGGAAGTACACATACTCCTTGATAATTCCCTATAACCATATTTGACCTTATGATCTGCAAACAAACCCATCAGATATGGAGGAAAGCACTCAGAGCCGACGTGCAAGTTTGTTTGCATCACTTGTCAAATCGTAATGGAGGCTGTGGGAATTTTAAAAATTCCCTCTCCCACTTAGTAATTTGAAATTGAAGAATTTTCCTAGCCTACGATATGCATATCAAACAAAAAGCAATAAATATGAAAAATAAATTATTTTCCAACCATTATGGCTTTTGTCTTCAATTTGTCTCCAGTCGCATCACCATCTCGTCCGCTCCTCCTATGCCATGTACGAGCCATCTGGAGATCCGAGCCGAGACTAAAACCTATTTTAATTTACATCCATCGATCCTATACTCCATGAGGGAGTGTAGATGAAATCTAGATCGAAAGTAAACTAAAATAAATAGTGGCTAAACAATGTCGTATCTAATTTACAAAAAATCAAATACTAGTCTCGTCAACCTCGAGGATTCAACAAAATACACACATACAATCACATACACAAATATCGCCATAATAGTCGGATCTTATGTCTACAACCAAAGAGTTAAACTACACATATCCTACTATTATCTGACACATATAATATATGAAAAGTGCATAAAAATTAACCGAATCCTAAACACACAAAATCGGAATCCTTGGCTGTGATACCAATTGAAGGGTTTTGCTTATCAAGTCCGTGAGGGGAAACTTCGCTTCCCACTTCACCTCGGTTGTTTGATCATGGCGATCCCTTCGATGTCCCCGTATTAAAAAAATTTAATCCTAGACAAAAGGGATTGCCCAAACAACCAAGTCATTATCGTGTTATTTATTTAGAGAGGTCACTTGAACAAACTCGTTGTTCAAGCGACCACCCTCTATTCTACGAGTAGCCGTGGAATAGACGTTGTCCGGATCGCCGATTTTTATGTTTATGCTCAGGATCCAAGTATTATTTAGCCATATACATATTTATATCATGCTCATAGTTGAAAAACAAATACAAACATGTAACATATAAAAATTAGAGAATCGATATACCTCTCGATCTTCTAATGTAAGACATTTCTCCTTTCGGACGTCGTGTGGGCGACGATCTACCAAAAGTCGAAGCTCCTAAATTGCTAATCTTCCTTACTTTCTCTTCCAAAGCAAAAGGAAGATTAGAAACAAGGTTTTTCTCCTCCCTAATACCAACCAACATGGAACAACAACAATCCTTGCCACCGATCAAAAAAGAGAGGGAGATGATGATGGAAACCAACCAAGACACCAAGGGAGTGTTGGGTTTTTCCGAGCCGCAAAAACTGCTTTTTGCGTTGCGGAAACCTCGGAATCCCCGGCCATGGATCCGTGCGAAGATATATTAAAATAAAACATGTATGTGCTTACTAAAAACCCTAGATCTACCTTAGATCTAAGAGGTGAGATCATTACCCTCGTAGCGACGCCCTTCGCTTATCCCGCTCATCAAAAAGTTCGCCGGAACTCGAGAGTGTCAAGTGCAAACTCCTCTATTGGTATCCACACAAGCAATAGGTGGAGAAAGAAACAAACTTGAGTGTGCTAGCACTCCTAGAAGATCTCGGCAAGATGAGGAAGGAGAGGGAGAGCTTGAGAGGAAGAGCACCAAGGAAGAAGATGATGGAATGAGTAACTCACCAAAATGAATTTCTCACTAATGGAATGGTGGCCGGCCACTTCATGGAAGGGGGGTTACATGCATGCATGTAACTCCCATGACCCTTGGTCTCCTTCATGATGTGGCACCAATTGACCAAGTCAATGATGATGTGGAGCATCATCATTGGCCGGCCATGCCAAGTCATCATCATGACATAGTATTTGGTCAAGTCAAACTTGACCTTTCGTCTTTCCTCTCAAGTCAAGTCAAACTTGACCTCTAATCTCCCATGGTTGATCAAATCTAACCACTTGATGTAGGGGAATGGTACGGCCGGCTAGAGGGGGGTGAATAGCCCTCGTTCGTTGGATGTCATAATTCGATCGTTCTCGTCGCGTGCTTGTCTACGATTGTTGTTAGCGCAGCGGAATACTAATACAAATATGAATACTAACAACAAATACAATCACATGCAAATACACACGATATACGTGGTTCGGAACCGAATGGTTCCTACTCCACGGGCGAGCTCCTCGAGCTCTAGTTATGCGCACGACACTAACTAAACTCCTTCTCGACTACACGTCGGAGGTGGAGAAACCTCTCACAAGCTATTACAACAATAATATACAAGAAATACAAAGACACAAGATATACAAGTAAAGAACTCTTTACAAATCTTTGCTTTGACCCTTTTCTTGTTGCTTGCTTTGGATCGATCTTGAAGGACTGGAATGCAAATAAAGAATCCCTTCAATTGCTTCCACAAAGTCTCAAATCCTCCAACTCGAGCTCCTTATATAACTGCATCAAGCTTATTGTCTAGCATCCGCCGAGGCCCGATCACCGACCGTCCCATAGCCGTTGTCTCACAATGGCTAGATCCACGCTGGACAAGTTCCAACGGATCACACATCGCCGATCGATGGCCTCATCGCTGATCGTGACCTAGTAGTCGATCCGCCGATCCGGCTACGCTCGACCCATTCTCGCGACATTCCCATCGTCATTGCCATCCCTCGCCATCCGTCACCGATCGACATCCCATCCAATGATCGCTAAGCACCAAAACTGACCACACACCGAACTCTAGTCGACTTGGACCTCGAATACGACTGAGCTATCGACACCTATGCTACCAATTGAAAAACCTCAAACACCAAAGTTGTTTGAGCCTCCGACACTCGGCCTTAGCCACTTGGCTAAGTCCACATCACTCATGGAGTTCCCCACCGAAGCTCTCTTCCTCGGCCACGCCCCTGGATGCGCCAAGCCGCGGCAACGCCATCCTTCGCCTCATGCCCTAGAAGTATGCTTCCTTTGGGCTCACTCCATTCGCTCCCGTCCGCGGTCCCTCGATGCACGACGGCCGCAATGCCATCCTTCACCGACTCAAGGACCCGAGCCTAGTGAACTTGCCATGTTCTCAAGACTTCCCAAATGCACCAAGCGCACGACTTCGCAATGCATTTCTCACCAAGCACCAAGCGCACGGCTTCACAATGCTTTGGATTTCCCATGCCAAGCACCAAGCGCACGGCTTCGCAATGCTTTGGACTTTCCCATGCCAAGGCTTCCCCCTTGGACTTCCACACCAAGCTCCATGCTTGGATTTTCCATGCCAACACCATGTTGGACTTTCCAATGACAATCCCATGTCATGAGTTTTGTCTATCATCAAAATACCATCAAGGTACTGCTGGGCCGATTCTACCAACAATCTCCCCCTTTTTGATGATTGACAAAACTACCATCTCAAGTCTACCAATTCTCCCATATTGGCAATTCTCATATCCCAATGAGAATTCCAACGAACCCTAATTGGTAACTTGGTAACTTCTCCCCCTTTTTGACATTACATCAAAAAGGTCCTCCCCAAGGGTATGAATGTCTCATATCCCAATGAGATCTTACAATCTCTCCCTTGGAGGAACACATTCCTACAATCTTTCTAGTGATCCCATATCACTCAAAGAGAGGCAACCCAATTTTCCTCCCATGAGGAAATACACATCCATCTTCCCAAGATGGATACCTTCCCCTAGAGGCTTGCTCCCCCTTGACCATTGCACCAACAATGTCCTTGGAGAGTCCCTAAGCCAATAGGAACATTAACCAAATCAAAATTAAGGCAAAGTTCAACAATGAACTCACATCCACCTTAAAATTGATACTCACCCTCAACCCAACTCCTAATCCATATCCAATGGATTTCCACCCTCTCTAATGATCTCCCAAGCATATCCTAGGGTTAGGAATGGTTGGGGGACCTTAACCTAGCTGAACATGGGCCTAATCAATAAGATTTACCCGAATCAGCTCAAATGAAATCAATGGCCGATCGATTGCCACTATCACGATCGCCATCCATGGCAGCCGATCGATAATAATTCGCAGCTTTTCAAGATTTAAAAATGGATTTTCGAAATCCATAAGTAAATATACATAAGTAGATAAATCATGAAATTTGGTACGTATATTACTTATCCTAAACACTATGGGTGAAAAATATTGGAAAATTATTTTACCCATTAAATTAGGAGATTGATACAAAGTCTAAAATTTAAGAAAAGCTTCAATAAAGAGCCTTCTTTGTATCATCCTATTCAAAAGTGATAGCTATCACAAGATAGGCTTCACCAAGGTTTTTCAAAATGTTTTCAAAATGATTTTCAAACTTTATTTTCATTTTCCTAAACATCTCACAAATATCTAGATGTGTAAAACACATTCAAGGCAATTAATCTAGTGAGATGTGGGTTTTTGTTCTTTTAAATTCTCATGCATATTTCTAAGGCAATATTATTTGATTCCCATCAAATCATGCCATAGCCCTTAATTTCATTTTAATTTATGCATGATGATGATTATGGCATAATTATGATATAGATAAAGACATATGCCAAAATCATAATGTCATGGCATGTGAATGAAAGTTAAGCATACATGACATACAAACATGATCATAACATTTTTATAGATGAAAATGAAAATGATGTCATGACATGCCAAGGCAAATAAAGCATGGCAAGTAAAATATACTAAGGTATAGAATACCTAAGTGTTAAAATTAATTTGCCATTTCTAGGAATTAAAATCATTTTGCCTTAATGCCATTCATTTCCCTAGTGTGCCAAAAACCCAAAATGGCACACCAATACCTCTAAGACCTAATTGTGCCAATTTAAATCATTTTTAATTTCTCAAACCATATTGGCACATCCTAATGTGTCAACTCTACTATGGTTAGGTTAACTACCCATCCACTTAGGGTTGACACACTCTAACCCATTTAGCGTGAATCAATCACGCTCTTGGGAACCCAATATCTATTGGAGCTCCTTGGGTTAATAAGGTATTCCCTAGGGATAACTTCCCTAGATACCTTCCTAATGACCCTTTTAGGCTTTGAAGCCATAGTCTTTTGGGTCTTTCCTAGGTCAACTCTAGAGGTGACTCCTCCATTGACCTTCTTAGTGGCTACATTTGATTTCTTTGAGGTGTTAGCCACTAAACACATACCATGGCTAGACTTAGGGATGACTTCCCTTTTAGCCTTGGTTTTCCTAGACCTAGAAATAGTTCCATAATTAAATGGAACATTATGATAAGCTAGGGATGTGGTTAAGCACCAAAAGTCTATCTTGTGACATGAACCATGTCTCCTAGATGATTCTTGCCTCTTAGGAATCACCTCTTATTGTTGACTTTATGATCCTATGGAGTTTGCCTAATACTTGGCATTGTAGATAAATATGGTGTGTGGTGTCATATTTCCGAGATCATGTTATCTGGCTTCCTCTTGTAAAGCCTGAGGCAAGTATAGATTTTCAACTAAGATAATTGGACAAACCATTGGTATGGTTGTAGGTTTGAGTTGGCATTGTTTATGTCTTGACTCATAGAATCACACTAGTCTACACTTATGTGTGTATTGAGCAGACCTAAAGGTGATTCAATTTATCACAACTACATAATCAATTAGGACTCAAATATCTAGGACATCAGTCATATATACTTTAATCCTTGATATAATAACCTAGCAGCATTATACTTAGTATTCATTTCGATTCGACGAATATCAATGGGCGAGATTTATAGATTAAATCGATAGGCTCGGTAATTTGGAAAGAATGATCATTATGTAATATACTCTTAGAGTGTAGTCATTAGAGACCTCCGACTTGTGAAACCTGTGTCTTCTATATATTAGATGATGAGTGTCCCCTCGTAGAGTGATTCAAGCTCATACCACGGTCGCTACTAAGTAACCCTATGGTGGACTCGGGTCCTATAATGATGATAAGGTTGAGTGGTAATTACTCATGGAGGAGATGTTGATTAATTAATGGTCAGTAAAATTAATGTAGAGTCCTGGACATTCAAGATCTTAAAGCATAATGGGAGAAAAATGATACATATTTACATATCACATGAGCCTATAGTTAACGCTATGGTGGTGGTGAGGTAGATCAAACGAAGTAACTTGACTAGATGGATTGAATTATCATTAATGAGTCGACTTTTATATGGGCTTGAATCCCCCAATCTTAGGAGGTAGTGTGATCCAACCTCCTTCATGGTCCCTATTAGCTCTGTTGAATCCTTACGAAGCTTCCCATAGGATCCAATGGTTGGAAAACAAAACTCCTATCATCCCTCTTCCTTAAATCTTCTAGGATCCCATTTGAGCTGAGATTAAACTTGGCGAGGCATCCGACTGCTGAGATTTGAAATTATAGGAACCACAGTGAGATCAAAGTGTCATATCTCGCTAAGGCCTAACTCTATAGCAGAAAGGTTGCTTAAGGGTGAGCCCATAAGGGAATACACCCGAGGAAGGGTACAGGGTTTTTGCTTTCAAAGCTTGGGCGGTAAGAAACAAAAGTTGGGCTAGGTTTTGATTAAAGTTTGGGCGCTACAAAGCTACATGGTGTAAGGTAAATTCTTCTTCCCTTAAGGAGTTGTCGGCACTTTCCTTACTTCGTGACCTTGGTTCCGTGATCCAAACCAAAGTTTCTTCCTCATCCTTGGTCTTGGTCGAGATCAACGGGTCTAGGTCATTCTCAGATGCCTTCTTTGAGCTTTACATGCTCACTTCCCTTGATCTCGACCTCTGGAGGGCTCGATCGCTACTCAAGCTTGGAGCTTGCGGTTGATAGTCGAGAATCAATGATAAAGATGTTTTGTTTCTCTTTGGTCACTGATCGCTCTTGTTCAAGCAAGCAAGGAAGGAAGATTGGTGATCTAGGGAGCTTCGACTTTTGGCTAGACTGCCGCCTACACGCATTTACCAAAAAGGAGGGCCAATCATAATTTTCGATCAAGATCGATCGAGAGGTCATAATACTTGTCTATTTTCTATGTAACATGTTTATAATTGCTTCTCTCAATTATACGCCTATGCATGATATATCTATTTTGTATAATATAACTTGGACTCCGCTATAAACACAAAGTTTCCACGATTTTACATCATTCATTCCGCTTACTATTCGTATACGAATGGGGAGGGTTTCGGGTGGTTTGAATAACAAGTCTGCTTCGCTTACTTACTCGATCAACTCCATACACAATGAACGCTGCTTGGGTGATCCCTTTGTTCTAGATTAACTTTTTTTCAAGGACATCAATGGGATTCTGCGAGTAGTAGCCTGATTGAGCATGTAACCAAGTAAAGCACTGTTCCATCTATCAAGCATTCGGTATCAGAGCAAATTACGGCTATCTACTCGGATTTTAAACGAACTAACGGTGCAAAGTTTAGGATTCGGTTACTTTATGCTTTCTATATATTCAAATCGATGCCAATAATAGTAGGTATATGTGCTAGTTGTTGGGCTTTTTCCGAGCCGCAAAACTACGCTTTTGCGTCACAAACCCTCGGTCCCGCGCTACGGATCCGTATGGCTATAAAACTAATTATACGATAAGCTTACAAAACTCTCTAGATCTAATTGTAGAACTAAGATAAGGATGTTACCCTTGATAGCGATGCTCCTTCGCAAATCTCGCTGGCCCAAAAAGTCCGCTTTAACTCGAGCGTCAAGTGCACACTTCTATGGTATCCACACAATAATAGGTGGAAGAAATGCCTCGGCGTGCTAGCACTCCTTAGGTCGTCTGGCCAAAGAGAGAAGTTGAGAGGGAGGCAGAGCCGAGAGGAGAAGAGCACCAAAGTAAGATGAAGTAATGAGGATTACTACAAAATGAAATTTTCACTCACATAACTCTAATGAGTGGCTTCAACACTCATGGAGAGTGAGGTTAGCATGCATGCATGTAACCTCCCATGCACCTGGTCTCCCTCATGACGTGGCACTAATTGACTAAGCCAATGATGATGTGGAGTATCATCATTGGCCAGCCGCCATGCCTAGTCATCATCATGACATGGGCATTTGGTCAAGCCAAACTTGACTTTCAACTTCCTTCCTCAAGTCAAGTCAAACTTCTGGAATTTAATCTCCCAATGGGTCGAATCAAATCTAATCCACTGACTCAAGTCAAATTTAATATAATGAATCTCTATTCATTTAATTTAAATTGATTTGATGAATCAAATCTAAATTAGACTCATTCAACACTTGAATCAAATTGAGTCCAACTCAATTAGTCTAATTAGGATTACTCTTAATCCAATTTGGTTCTTCCCATGACCCTAATCCTCTTGGTTCATCAGTACTTAACCTAATCTCCATCTAATCGCTTCCATGTGTGTGATTCCTATAGGTTCTTTGTAACGTATGGCAAATGGTCCCTAAACCGACGAACATAAGCAATGAAAGCAGTATCTAAAGTAACACATCATTGTTACCCAAGTTACAAGAATGTTGAAAGCTCCAACATCACCATGTGATTACTTAATCGTATGACTCCACAATACGTGATAACGCCCTCTATCCTTGACATCTAGATCGACTCAATCGGAGCATAGACCGTGGTCATCCCTCGTACAATCTAAATCTTGAACTCCAAGTAGACTCAATTTCTTAATCAAACAGCTCAATATCTCATATTGACTCATTTGGGCATGGCCATGTGCACTTCATGGTCTCACTCTATCAAGAAATAATCGTATGTCACCCCTGGCATATATAGGAGGGATAGATCCCATCTACATCACTCACATCCCTCCGCATAATCTGCTACATACCCAAGACCGCCTTTATAGTCCAACCCATTTACGGGTAGCGACAGCTTGACGGCTACAAAGTATGCAACTCCTTATGTAGGAACTATGGTGATCAGGTCTAAGGACTACAGTCATACTACAGCCATACGAGAAAGTATATGACACTCATATAACGTATCCATGATACTTTCTCATGCGGTCATTCAAAGATACATTCTCCAATGCATACCCATGTGTCAACTTGATATCTCATATCCATGACTTGTGAGATCAAGTCATCGTGTTGACCTACATGCTAGTCTCTACGCATTAACATTGTCCCTGAATGTTAATACTCGACTAGGAATGATTAAGAGTAGTGTTCTCTATATCATCTCATTATCGATTCAACCAATCGATTGAGATAGATAAGAACCTACTACTCAAGGACATTATTATATTTAGTTATTTGGCACCAATACAAGTAAATATAATAACCATGCCTTTATAAATAGGAATATGATACAATAAAGTCCATACAACAATCATCACATGATTGGCTCTAGGGCTTTCACTAACAATCTCCCACTAGCACTAGTGCCAATCACCGTAGTATCTAATACCCAATGACCTAGTGTGACCATCATGCTTTTTCTGTGCCAAAGCCTTGGTCAAGGGATCTGCGATGTTAGCCTCGTGGGTACTCGCAAATCTTCACATCTCCTCTATCGACAATCTCTCGAATGAGAAGGAAGCACCGATATATTCGGCCTCATTGTAGAATCAATAATCGTGTCTCGCTTGGAACTCTTCCACCACAGCGCCACTATTCAAGCAAAACACGAACCTCGATCGCGATCTATAATCATCCCGGTTTGAAGCGGGATCTTTGTAACCCTTTACAGCTAGCTCCTCATCGCTTCCAAATATCAAGAAATATTCTTTAGTCCTTCTCAAGTACTTAAGAATATTCTTGACTGCTATCCAAAGGACGCCACCGATCTCGACCGATATCTACTCGCCATGCTCAAAGCATACGAGACATCGTGAGCAGTACACATGGCGTACATGATAGATCCTATAGCGTATGCGTAAGGGATCTTATCCATGTGGTCTCTCCTCTCTAGAAGAGGGACTTTGAGTCTTCAAAGACTCACACCATGTGACATCAAAGTCCCTTCTTGGAATTCTCGCATGGCAAACCGTAGTAATACCGCGTGTCAATATATGTACTGACTTAGGCCAAGCAATCTCTTAGATCTATCTCTATAGATCTTGATGCCTAGAATACTGTTGCTTCACCTAAGTCCTTCATTGAGAAGCGCCCTCACCAAGTCTTCAGATCAGAGCTTAAGGGATGTCATTCCCAATGAGTAGTATGTCATCCACATACAATACAAGGAAGACAACTGTTCCCATTAACCCTCTTGTAGACACAGGTTTATCTTCATTCTTGATGAAACTAAACTGCTTGATCGCATCATCGAATCAAGATTCCACCCGAGAAGCTTGCTTTAGCCCATAAATGGACCTTTGCACTGCATACCTTCCTAGTATGCGTGGATCTACAAAACCCTCAGTTGTGTCATGTACACATCCTCGAGTAAGTTTCCATTCGTAAACGTGGTTTTGACATCCATCCGCCAGATCTCATAATCGTGGTATGCCGCAATAGCAAGCAAGATCCGAATGGACTTAAACATCGCCATCGAGAAAAGGTTTCATCATAGTCAATACCATGAATTTGCTTGAAACCTTTAGCCACCAATCGCCCTTATAGGTATGTGTAAGTCCATCCATGTCTCCTTTCTCCTAAAGACCCACTTACACCCAATGGGTTTGACTCTTGTGGATCAACCAAAGTCCATACTTGGTTAGTGTACATGGATTCCATCTCGATCTCATGGCCTCTAGCCATTTCTCGTAATCCTGGCTCATCACTTCCTCGATAGAGGTAGGCTCATTCTCAATGAGCATAACGTCATCATGGTGACAAGAGAAATGAGTATCTCTCAGCCGACGACGCACTCTATCGACTGCAAGAGGTAGGTCTACTTGAACAGGTGGTTGTTCCACAACTCTTTGTGCAACAACCTCATCACCCACAACACTTTGTGGTTCATGTTCAACCTCCATCAAGGCCTCAGTGCTATGGTCCTTATCTTGAATTTCTTCAAGATCGAAGGTACTCCCACTAGTTTTTCTAGAAACAAAATCCCTTTCTAGAAAAACCCCAGTCTTTGCCACAAACACTTTGTGCTGACTGGGAATGTAGAAGTAATATCCCTTTGTATCCTTGGGATATCCAACAAAATAGCACCTATCGGATTTGGGTCCCAGTTTGTCTGAGACTTGACGTCGAACGTAAGCCTCACAACCCCAAATCCTCATGAAAGACATCTTGGGATTTCTCCCTATCCATATCGTATATGGTGTCTTTATCATAGCCTTGGATGGTACACTGCTTAAGGGTAAAGGCTGCGTCTAGAGCATATCCCCAAAAGGATATAGAAGATCCGTGACTCATCATAGATCGTACCATATCTAATAGGGTATGATTCCTCCTTTTGGATACACCATTCCACTGTGGTATTCCAGGAGGAGTGAGTTGGGATAGAATCCCACACTCAGCTAGATAGTCACGAAACTCATGGCTAAGGTATTCACCTCGATCCGATCAAGTATCTTAATACTCTTGCCAAGTGGTTTTGTACTTCATTCTTGAATTCTTTGAACTTTTCAAAGGATTCGATTTAGTGTGTCATGAGATACACATAACCATATCTATCAAGTCATCAAGAAATGTAATGAAGTACCCAGAACCACCTCTAGCAAAGAACATTGAAAGGACCACATACATCACTATGTATAAGTCCTAACAAATGTTGCTCTTCGTGTCCACTAAAGGGAGTCTTGGTCATCTTGCCTAAAAGGCAAGACTCGCATGTCTCATATGATTCAAAATCAAATGAGTCTAGCACCCATCCTTATGGAGTGAGATGTTTAAGCGACTCATTTATGTGACCTAAGCGACAATGCGAGATAGGTTTGGTTCAACTCATTCGACTTGAACCTCTTGGTACTTATGTTATAGATAGGGCTCTCTAAGTCTAGAAAGTAGAGTCCGCTCATTAGAGGTGCAATAGAACATATCATTTAAATAAACAACAATATTTGTTCTTTATTATAAAAGAAAATCCTTTCTTGTCCAAACAAGAAACAGAAATGATGTTCTTAGTTAAGGCAAGCACCTAACAACAGTCATCTAATTCTAGTACAAGCACAGAGGGCAAAGATAGAGCATAAGTTCCTACAAAGAATAAGAAGAACCCTTGCTCCATTGCCTACTCAGAGGTCCACCTCGCCTTTGTCAATGCCCTCGCTATTTCTCAATACGCACATTGGTACAAATGTGAGATGCACATCCCAGATATCTAATACCCATGATGAAGAAATAGATAGATTGACTTCTATAACATTTATACCAAGTAGAAGTCTCACTTCTTCTTCTTAAGATCTTCCAAGTAAGCTTATAGCTACGCTTCCAAAGGTCCAGCCTTCCTTGGGAAGCAAGCCCTTCCTTGGCTACCCCTCCTTTGGGTTTAAGTTCTTTTCCTTTGCCCTTGGCTTGGGACTTTCCCTTACCTTTAGGCTTGCTCCTTGCCTTTCTTCTTGCACCATCAAAATGGTGTCGATTTTCCTTCTTAAGGTTAAGCTGCAGCCTCAACATGCCGAGCATTTCAGTAATGGCTTATCAATTTCATTCATGTTATAATTCATGAAAATTGATTGAAGGCTTGTGGCAAAGATTGCAAGATCAGGTCGTGGCCATCTCTCTGGCCAAGTGGGAATCCCACCTTTGTAGGTTCTCTACGCACTCCAATCATCTTGAGTACATATGTACCTACGGGAGTCCCTTCTTGCATTTTGGACCCAAATAATGCCTTAGAGACTTCATATCTCTCATGCCTAGCTTGTCCTTGATATAGTTGACGAAGATGTCCAACCATATCATAAGCATTCATGAACTCGTGTTGCTTCTGAAGCTCAGAGTTCATGGTCACGAGCATAAGACATGACACATCTAATGTATCATCTTGATGCTTCTTGTAATCTTTGTCACATCATGAGGCGGTGGCGCAGGAGGTGCCTCCGAATGGGCCGCCCAGACGACAACTTCCTTTCTTGGGTGAGAACAATTCTCGTGTTTCGCATCCAGAAATTTGCTCCATTGAGCTTGTCCTTCTCAAGGCGACGTAACGCAGAGAGAGAGTGTTCGTGTTTGTCGACATAGTTATCTACAACATACAATGCAGAGAATTAATATCATATTCCTTTTATCATTTAATTAGGCCTTTAATCAAATGATGCTCCCACTAAATTATAGGAATTTTATAGAATCGAGATATTGATTTGATGTGGTCAAACCACATTACTAGATTCATAAAAACTAGATATAATTCTTGGGACAAGATCCACATCATACTAAGCCTTGAGTTAGCTAAATCGCCAAGACTTAGTATGATCGGTGGGTAACACATTACCGATTACATCTCTATGCAACTATTGTTTAGATGATGAAGACCCACATTTACTAAAGACCTTGAGTTAGCTTTGGCTAAATCGCCCAAGATTTAGTGTAAATGCGTTCTTATCCTATCTTTCCCACAATTGGAATATGCCTATAGTTCTACTCAATCCAATTGAGTTTATCTTGTTTTGCTCAATCTAATTGAGCTTTAACCCAAGCGTGATAGGCGGGACCAAGATTGTCCCTCCGCACCCTACCAAGATAATATGCGTTGCTCGCTTTGGCGATTCAACAACAACAAATGATCGAGGTAGTGATGGGTATCAAGGCTCAGTAGGCATTTTCGAGTTGATTCGATTATGATCTAATCTAATCGTAATGTGTATCTTATACGCATTTAGGCCTTTATTATCCTATATTAGCATGCATCACATACATACATTCATTATTCTAGTATGCATCATATACATACAAGAAAATTATCCTAGCATGCATCATATACATACAAGCATTATTCTACTAGCATGCATCACATACATACAAGCAAAATCAATTAAGTATATATATATATATATATATATATATATCAACATATATATATATAATTAAATGTGATATAGTCATGGCCCTACTACGATCTTCTCAAGCCAATGAGAAGATCGGACGGTCAACCTAAGGCTAACGGCTTCTCCAAGCGCTTCCTTTGACCGCCATGTGTCGTCGTCACCCTTCTCGTAATCTCGTCTTCGAGTGGAATTTCCACCGCTCCTTTTAGTACATTACAAATATGAAACTCGAGTTACATTCAAGTCTAAAACTATTTACAACTAGAATATCAAAATAAGAGGTACGACGTGCAGGTCGCATACACTATACAACACGCACAACCACAAAACGGCACGCAGGCCGTATTATGAATTACAACACATATAATCCAATCAAATTGGGGTCATTGGGCCATGACAATCACAGAATTATACATAATTCTAAATTATGTATTTTTACAGAAATTTCTATAATTTTTCCTATTTTTTTTCAAATTAATGAGTCACCTCTCCGTAACGGTCCCGCTAAGCGGTTTCCGGGCGCGATCACGGGACAAAGTCCCTTTCGGGGATAGGGGCAGCACCCATACTCGCAAAATTAACTTTGTGAGTGTCCCTACTGCGATCAACTTATGTCGCTGTCCCAAAAACCTAAAGCGAGAACTCGCCGTTTCGGAGAGTTTTTCTCGACGGTTGAAGCCTACAAGTGTCCCAACACTCGTTGCTTCGACTCTTTGAGAAAAATACCCAAAAATTCTATAAAATTAGGAAATTTATAGAAACATATAAATCTGTAATTTTTATATCTAATACAAAAATTACAAAAATGAAACACATACATGCTTCGCACGTGGCTCTGATACCACTGTTGTGTTTTTCCGAGCCGCAAAAACCGCTTTTTGCATTGCGGAAACCTCGGAATCCCCGGCCATGGATCCGTGCGAAGATATATTAAAATAAAACATGTATGTGCTTATTAAAAACCCTAGATCTACCTTAGATCTAAGAGGTGAGATCATTACACTCGTAGCGACGCCCTTCGCTTATCCCGCTCGTCCAAAAGTTCGCCGGAACTCGAGAGTGTCAAGTGCAAACTCCTCTATTGGTATCCACACAAGCAATAGGTGGAGAAAGAGACAAACTTGAGTGTGCTAGCACTCCTAGAAGATCTCGGCAAGATGAGGAAGGAGAGGGAGAGCTTGAGAGGAAGAGCACCAAGGAAGAAGATGATGGAATGAGTAACTCACCAAAATGAATTTCTCACTAATGGAATGGTGGCCGCCACTTTCATGGAAGGGGGTTACATGCATGCATGTAACTCCCATGACCCTTGGTCTCCTTCATGATGTGGCACCACTTGACAAGTCAATGATGATGTGGAGCATCATCATTGGCCGCCATGCCAAGTCATCATTATGATATAGTATTTGGTCAAGTCAAACTTGACCTTTCATCTTCCCTCTCAAGTCAAGTCAAACTTGACCTCTAATCTCCCATGGTTGATCAAATCTAACCACTTGACTCAAGTCAATTTAATTTAATGAATCTCTATTCATTAATTTAAATTGATTTAATGAATCAAATCTAAATTAGACTCATTCAACAGTTGAATCAACTTGAGTCTAACTCAATTAGTCTAATTTGGATTACTCTTAATCCAATTTGGTTCATCCCATGACCCTAATCCTCATGGTTCATCATATGAACCTAATCTCCATCTAATTGCTCTTATGTGTGTGACCCTATAGGTTCTTGTAACGTTGGCAATGTCCCTAAACCGATTTAGGAACATAAGCAATGAGCGGTATCTAGCAACAAATCATTGCTACCCAAGTGACGAGAATGTTGAGCTCCAACATCACCTTTGTGACTACTAATCGTGACTCTCACAATATGTGACAATGTCCCTCTATCCTTGACATCTAGATTGACCAATCGAGGCATAGACCGTGTCATCCTCGGTACAATCTAAATCTTGAACTCCAAGTAGACTCACTATAATCAAATGAGCTCAATATCTCATATTGACTCATTTGGGCATGGCCATGCACTTCGTGGTCTCACTCTATCAAGAATATCGATGTCACCCTCATCATATAGGACGGATAGATCCCATCTACATCACTCACATCCCTCCGCATAATTTGTTACATACCCAATAATCGCCTTTATAGTCCACCCATTTACGGGTGACGTTTGACGAAGCCAAAGTATGCAACGCCTTATGTAGGGAACAATGGCGACTTCAGGTCTAAGGACTAATAGTCATACTAATAGCCACATGAGAAAGTATATGACACTCATATAATGATCCATGATACTTTCTCATGGCGGGTCATTCAGTATATATTCTCCAATGCATACCCATGTGTCAACTTGATATCTCATATCCGTGACTTGTGAGATCAAGTCATCGTGTTGACCTACATGCTAGTCTCTATGCATTAACATTGTCCCTGAATGTTAATACTCGACTAGGAATGATTAAGAGTAGTTTTCTCTATATCATCTCATTATCAATTCAACCAATCGATTGATATAGATAAGAACCTACTACTCAAGGACATTATTATATTTAGTTATTTGGCACCAATACAAGTAAATATAATAACCATGCCTTTATAAATAGGAATATGATACAATAAAGTCCATACAACAATCATCACATGATTGGCTCTAGGGCTTTCACTAACAGGGAGACCCCTAAGTCTTGTTTCCACCACTCAAGGAGAAGGAGAGGAGAGGTTTGGATGTCGGACAATGGCCAGAAAAAGTTGGGAAAACAAGCTGGATGCCGTCCACCTTGAAGGAAGAAGAAGAAAGCAATCACCTTCCTTATTTGGTGCCGCCACCCTCCAAAAACCCTAACACTAGCTTTGCCGCCAACTCCAAAACCTTAGCCTCTCTTGATTAATTCTCCAAGCCAACCCATCAAGCTCCTTTTATAGAGTCAGGGATATGCCTCCTTTTAATCTCTACCATTGGTTCTAGGGATTTAATCTCAACCGTCGGATCTAGAGATTTAATCTCAACCATCGGATCTTAGAGATTTAATCTCTACCTATGGATCTAGAGTTTTGTTTTTATCCATTGGATATAAGCTTCATGAGGTGTTAATAGGCTACATTAATGACTAGGAGGAGGAGTTGGGTCTTGGCCACCCATGGATCAAGCCCACATAAAGTCCGATCCACTAATGATAATCCAACCCACTAAAGGATCATCATCGATCTACCTCACCAACCCCCATATGATAATATAGGCTCCATATATTATTTGTACATTTTCTCCCCGTGTTTAAGATCTCCAATGTCCATCAATTAATTAATTTACTGACCATTAATTAATTAACATCTAACTCCTTGAGTAGTACCACTCAACCTTTTCATCATGCCGGACCAATTCCACCTGCAGGGTTTACATGATGAACCTTATGAGCTCCTCAAGGGGACATCATCATCCTAATATATAGGACACAGTTTCCTTCTATAATCAACGACACACCATATAAATAATATCATCTCCCAACTTACCGAGCCTATCGATTTAATCTATAAATCTCTCCCATTGGTAAATCAAAGAGATGAATACTAAGTATATGTGCCCGTTATTATATTGGGATTAAGAGTATGTACATAATAATATCTGAGGTCCGATTCAATTATGTAGTCAGTAATAAATCGAATCACCTCTAAGTCAGTCCTGCTCAATACACACAAAGTGCACTAGTGTGATTCTATGGTCAAGACAAACCAATATCAAATCACACTACAACCATTCTGATGGTTTGTCCATAGCCATCTCGCTTGTGAGCCTTTACTTATACTTTACATGGAGCCGATAACATGATCTTCCGTATGACACCACACACCATATCTACAATGTAATGTATTAGAAAATATTGCATAACTATAAAAATGCAAACAATGATCATGTGATTCTTATTTCAAAATAAAGATGTTCAAACAAAAGGTAGACTTTTCAGTATACATCCCTACACTCTATTCCACGAATAGTCGCGGAATAGACGATGTACGGATCATTGGTTTTTGTGTTTATGTTCGGGATCCAAGTATTATTTAGCCACAAACATAAAATAAACAACTAGATACAACATGCATATAATTGAAAAACAATTATAGACATTATACAAAAGAACACTAATTAAAATAAACAAGATTATACCTTTTGTTATACCTCTTGATCTTCTATTGTATGTCCTTCCTCCTTTTGGACGTCGTGTGGGCGACGATCTTCCAAAAGTCGAAGCCTCCTAGATCACCAATCTTCCTTTCCTTGTTCGCTCCGAACAAAGAAAGATCATAAAACAAAACTCATCTTCCTATCTAGAACCGCCCACCAAGTCAATAAACTCGATGTTGCCGCCGGCCAAGGAAGAGAATATGGAGTATGGGAGCCAGCCAAAAAAGAATCAATGAGGGCATGGGTGCCAGCCAACACTTGGAAAAGAGAAAGGAAAGCAATCCTTCTCCTTCTTGCCGCCAAAACCCTAAACCTAGCTCTTCTAATTTCTAGCCAAGGATGAGGGGAAGAAGAATAGGTTGAGCACCGGCCAAGGTAGAGGGAAGAAGGATAGGTGCCGGCCAAACCTTAGGAAGAAGAAGAAGAGACTTCCTCCACTTGTTGCCGCCCACAACCAACTCCCAAAACCCTAGCCGCCCACTCCTAATCCTAACCCTAATCGGATTGCTTGCCGCCCAAGGGAAGCAAACCCTAATGCCATCCATTAAGTTGCCGCACAAGCCATCATCCCATATTTATAGAGTTGGGTTCATCCCTCTTTTTAATCTCCACCATTGGTTCTAGGGATTTAATCTCAACCGTCGGATCTAGAGATTTAATCTCAATCGTCGGATCTAGAGATTTAATCTCAACCATTGGATCTAGAGATTTAATCTCTACCGTTGGATCTAGAGTTTTGTTTTCATCCATTGGATCTATGCTTCATGAGGTGTTAATAGGCTACAATAGGGACCATGAGGAGAAGTTGGATCTTAGCCACCCAATGGATCAAGCCCACATAAAGTCCGATCCATTCATGATTTTCCATTCCACTAGAGGATTATCATTGATCTACCTCACCAACCCCCATAAGTTAATATGGGTCCATATATTATTTGTACATTTTCTTCCCGTGTTTAAGATCTCGAATGTCCCTCGATTAATTAATTTACTGACTATTAATGAATCAACATCTAACTCCATGAGTAGTACCACTCAACTTTTTCATCATATCGGACCAAGTCCACCTGCAGGGTTTACATGATGAACCTTATGAGCTCCTCAATGGGACATCATCATCCTAATATATAGGACACGGTTTTCTTCTATAATCAACGACACACCATATAAATAATACCATTTTCCAACATACCGAGCCTATCGATTTAATCTATAAATCTTGCCTTTTGGTAAATCAAAGAAATGAATAGTAAGTATATGTGCCCGTTATTATATCGGGATTAAGAGCATGTACAATATAATATCTGAGGTCTGATTCGATTATGTAGTCGGCAATAAATTGAATCACCTCTAAGTCGGTCCTACTCAATACACACAAAGTGCACTAGTGTGATTCTATGGTCAAGACAAACCAATACCAAATCAACTACAACCATTCCAATGGTTTGTCCAAAGTCATCTCAGTTGTGAGCCTTTACTTATACTTTACAAGGAACTGATAACATGATCTCCCATGTGATGCCACAAACCATGTTATCTACAATGTAATGTATTAGACAATATGCATAACCATAAAAATATGCAAACAATGATCATGTGATTCTTATTTCAAAATAAAGATGTTCATACAAAAGATAGATTTTTCAGTATACATCTCAACACATATGAGACATGCGAGTCTTACCTTTTAGGTAAGATGACCAAGACTCCCTTTAGTGGACACAACGAAAGAGCAACAGACTTGTTAGGACTTATACATAGTGATGTATGTGGCCCTTTCAATTTTGTTGCTAGAGTTGGTTACAGGTACTTCATTACATTTACTGATGACTTCAGTAGATATGGTTATGTGTATCTCATGTCACATAAATCAGAATCCTTTGAAAAGTTCAAAGAATTCAAGAATGATGTGCAAAACAAGCTTGGCAAGAGTATTAAGATACTTCGATCAGATCGAGGTGGTGAATACCTTAGCCATGAGTTTCGTGACTATCTAGCAGAGTGTGGGATTCTATCCCAACTCACTCCTCCTGGAACACCACAGTGTAATGGTGTATTCGAAAGGAGGAATCGTACCCTATTAGATATGTTACAATCTATGATGAGTCACACAGATCTTCCTATATCCTTTTGTGGATATGCTCTAGACACAGCAGCCTTCACACAACCGTGTACCATCCGAGACTGTGATAAAGACACCATATACGATATGGACAGGGAGAAATCCCAAGATGTCTTTCATGAGGATTTGGGATTGTGAGGCTTACGTTCGATGTCAAGTCTCAGACAAAATGGGACCCAAATTCGATAAGTGTTATTTTGTTGGATATCCCAAGGAGACTAAGGGATATTACTTCTACATTCTCAGTCAGTACAAAGTATTTGTGGCAAAGACTGGGGTTTTTCTAGAAAGGGATTTTGTTTCTAGAAAAACTAGTGGGAGTTCGTTCGATCTTGAAGAAATTCAAGATAAGGGCCATAGCACTGAGGCCTTGATAGAGGTTGAACAGGAACCACAAAGTGTTGTGGGTGATGAGATTGTTGCACAAAGAGTTATGGAACAACCACCTGTTTAGATAGACCTACCATCATTTCTCTTGTCTGACCATTATGACATTATGCTTATTGAGAATGAGCCTACCTCCTATCAGGAAGCTGTGATGAGCCCAGATTCTGAGAAATGGCTAGAGGTCATGAGATCCGAGATGGAATCCATGTACACCAACCAAGGTATGGACTTTGGTTGATCCACCTGAGGGCGTTAAACCCATTGGGTGTAAGTGGGTCTTTAAGAGAAAGACTGACATGGATGGACTTACTCATACCTATAAGGGTTGATTGGTGACTAAAGGTTTCAAGTAAATTTATGGTATTGACTATCATGAAACCTTTTCTCCAGTGGCTATGTTTAAGTCCATTCAGATCATGCTTGCTATTGCAGCATAGCACGATTATGAGATCTGGAAGATGGATGTCAAAACCGCATTTCTGAATGGAAACTTGCTCGAGGATGTGTACATGACACAACCTGAGAGTTTTGTGGATGCACAACATACTCAGAAAGTATGCAAGCTGCAATGGTCCATTTATGGGCTAAAGCAAGCTTCTCGAAGTTGAAATCTTCGATTCGATGATGCGATCAAATAGTTTGGTTTCATCAAGAATGAAGATGAACCCTGTGTCTACAAGAGGGTTAATGAGAACACAGTTGTCTTTCTTGTATTGTATGTGGATGACATACTACTCATTAGGAATGACATCCCTTCTCTATAGTCTGTGAAGACTTGGCTTGGGATGTTATTCTCAATGAAGGACTTAGGTGAAGAAGCCTGTATTCTAGGCATCAAGATCTATAGAGATAGATCTAAGAGATTGCTTGGCCTAAGTCAGAGTACATATATTGACACGGTATTACTACGGTTTGCCATGTAGAATTCCAAGAAGGGACTTCTGTCAATGTCACATGGTGTGAGTCTTTCGAAGACTCAAAGTCCCTCTTCAAGAGAGGAGAGAGACCGCATGGATAAGATCCCTTATGTATCTGCTATAGGATCTATCATGTACGCCATGATGTGTACTCATCCTGATGTCTCATATGCTTTGAGCATGATGAGTAGATACCAGTCAGATCCAAGTGAGCGTCACTGGATAGCAGTCAAGAATATTCTTAAGTACTTGAGAAGGATTAAAGAATATTTCTTGATATTTGGAGGCGATGAGGAGCTAGCTGTAAAGGGTTACAGCGATGATAGCTTCCAAACTGAACAGGATGATTATAGATCACAGTCAGGGTTCGTGTTTTTCTTGAATGGTGGCGCTGTGAGCTGGAAGAGTTCGAAGCAGGACACAATTGTTGATTCTACAATAAAGGCCGAGTATATCGCTGCATCAGAGGCAGCAAGGAGGCATTTTGGATTCGTAAGTTCATTACTGAGCTTGGGGTAGTTCCTAGCATAGCAGATCCTATAGAGCTCTATTGTGACAACAATTGAGCGATTGCACAGGCTAAGGAACCTCGCTCACACCAGCAGACCAAACACATACTACAGCACTTCCATCTCATTCGAGAGATTATCGATAGAGGAGATGTGAAGGTTTGCAGAGTATCCACAAAGGCTAACATCGCAGATCCCTTGACCAAGGCTTTGGCACAGAAAAAGCATGATGGTCACACTAGGTCATTGGGTATTAGATACTACGGTGATTTGCACTAGTGCTAGTGGGAGATTGTTAGTGAAAGCCCTAGTGCCAATCATGTTATGATTGTTGTATGAACATTATTGTATCATATTTCCTATTTATAAAGGCATGGTTATTGTATTTACTTGTATTGGTGCCAAATAACTAAGTATAATAACATCCTAGAGTAGAAGGTTCTTATCTATAACAATCGATTGGTTGAATCAATAATGAGATGATATAGAGAACACTACTCTTAATCATTCCTAGTCAAGTATTAACATTCAAGGACAATGTTAATGCGTAGAGACAAGAATGTAGGTCAACTCGATTACTTGATCTCACAAGTCATGAATATGAGATATCAAGTTGACACATGGGTATGCATTGGAGAATGTTTACTGAATGACCCGCCATGAGAAAGTATCATGGATCATTATATGAGTGTCATATACTTTCTCATGTGACTATTAGTATGACTATTAGTCCTTGGACCTGAAGTCACCATGGTTCCCTACATAAGGAGTTGCATACTTTGGCTTCGTCAAATGTCACCCGTAAATGGGTGGACTATAAAGGCGATTACTGGGTATGTAACAAATTATGCGGAGGGATGTGAATGATGTAGATGGTATCTATCCCTCCTATATGATGGGAGTGACATCATTATTCTTAATAGAGTGAGACCACGAAGTACATGGCCATGCCCAAATGAGTCAATATGAGATATTGAGCTCATTTGATTAGAGTGAGTCTACTTGGATTTCAAGATATAGATTATACCGAGGATGACACGGTTTATGCCTCAGTTGGTCAATATAGATGTCAAGGATAGAGGGACATTGTCACATATTGTGAGAGTCACAATTAGTAGTCACAAAGGTGATGTTGGATCTCAATATTCTTGTAACTTGTGTAGCAATGATGTGTTGCTAGATATCGCTCATTGCTTATGTTCCTAAATCAGTTTAGGAGCATTGCCAACGTTACAAGAACCTATAGGGTCACAAACAAAGGGCAATTAGATGGAGATTAGGTTCATATGATGAACCATGAGGATAAGGTTCATGGGATGAACCAAATTGGATTAAGAGTAATCTAAATTAGACTAATTGAGTTAGACTCAATTTGATTCAAGTATTGAATGAGTCTAATTTAGATTTAATTCATTGAGTCAATTTAAATTAATGAATAGAGATTCATTAAATCAAATTGACTTGAATCAAGTGGTTAGATTTGATCAACCATGAGAGATAATCGGTCATGTTTGACTTGACTTGAGAGAGAAGATGAATGGTTAATTTTGACATGACCAATTGCCATGTCTGTTGGGTTTCCGGCACCGCGGCGTGTGTGTGTTCGATCATGTTTCATAAACATGAGCACAGCGGAAGCAATTAAAAATAATAAATCTATATTTATTACAACACACACAACACACGCATGCTATTACAACAAGTGTAGACATAACCGTAAATTAAAATTTGCAATAAAAGGAAATTAAACTACGTTATACCTTCCGTATGACGTGTAGCGGGAACGTAATCAACCGGAACGATCCTCGTAAGAATCGTCTCTATCCGTATCCACGCCGAGCTCCTCGGGATGACTTCGTAAGTCACGAGCCGTCTTCGTGCGGGTTACTAGCCTCGTGTTGAAGGCGGCGTGATCGAGAGATGATCACGATCCGAATCCAAATTCGGATCCAAAGCGAGTTCTCAAAACTCGCTTCTCCGGAGAGGTATTCGTCAACCGTTTGGAATCGCCCGTCCTCCACCTCAGAGGATTACCGGAGATCAAATCCCGATAAGTTAGCGCTGTCGGGCACTAACCTAACTCGTCAAGCGGCGCTCCGGCGAGGAGGAGAAGCTGTCCAGAAAACTGGACAGCTTGGTGGAGGAATAGGCGCCGGCCAAAACAAGGAAGAAAAGGCTCACCTTGATGCCGAACCTATAGGAGATCACCGGAGGTCACGGAGGTTCACCGGCTGAGCTTGGGCGCGGCAAGGAGCAGACGGCGGCACCACAAGCTGGCGGCAACAATGTGTAGGGCGGCAACAACATGTTGGCGGCAACTTCAACAACTTCATTCGGGTTTTGGATTAGGGTTTAAGCCCTATTTTATAGAGAACTAATTCTCTTAATGGTTAATGGATCATATCATAAAGCCCGTTAACCCGCTCCATTAAGATAAGTTAAAATAAACCAAACCATGATGGTTTATTTTAAGTTAAAACGAACCGAACCAACCTTTGGTTCATTAGTTTAAAATAAACCAAACCCTTTGGTTTATTCTCATCCATTGGATTAGAACCAAACCATTTTGGTCCATCCATTATGTCTTCATAAGACCACGCCCATCCACGCTTCCATTGCATTGAAACAATTTCATGCTCGCTTTATGTTTGGTCCAACCAAACATAGTTTCTCTCGGTCGAGAATCCCATTCTCAAGCTCGTTTTAAATCCTTTGGATTACACTCGTTGTCGTGTGACCAAATAGGTTCTCGGTTTATGTTGGCCGTCTATAATTAACCATTAATTATAGAGCGATCATGAGTGGCACCTAGTAGTACATCATGATCCCCAATTAACCGAAAAGATCAGCGGTTGATCGAACTATTTACGAAACCCTTGATAGCTCGAATGAATTGTGCCCCATTCCCTTCACTCATCTTATACCCACTTGGTTCAGGACATGGTCTATTGTGTCAGTCCCCACTAGGCTGACTACGTCACACCTAGCCCAAGTATCATTTCCTCGTCCTACGGATTCTAGTTACTCCACATGTATCGAAGAGTACTTTACTCTAAACATGTAATGCTTTGGCCAAAGACTTTAGTAACAATCCGACGAGAGGCCATGGGTATACATCTCCTCGCAAGGAGTGGTGAATCCTTTATAGGCTATTCAAACACCTTCGATCACTTCGGCTTATACCCAATCATCCCGGGTCCACATCTCCTCGGAGATGTTTGCTTAAGATGTCAAAGCATAAGTCTCCATGATCAAGATGACTTGAATACCGCAAGTCAAAGGAACATCGCACTTAAGCCACAGTAAGAACTTCATTGACATATCTATATATGCAGAGAACCATATGAAGTCTTACGGCTGGTCACTCCAATGAACTAGTTACCATAACTAGCATCCACGATTAACTCAGGACATCACAATGTCTCCAGCCAGTGAGAATCAGCTGCTTGGATACACCAAGGAGTATACCTCGTGCTAGTCTCGACAGAATTGATGGTGTCCAAATCCATCAATTCATCGACTAGGGATAATTCGATACATCACAATTACACATGTAGAGATACTCACTAGTTGTGATCCAATCACAAATTCTCTCATCTTTGTGAATCGTATCGTGGACATTGATAAATGAGTTTAAGATCAATCAAATACATTAAACATGTATACTCAAATAGTGAATCTTCATTTATCATATAAATGGTTCATACATAAAGCGATTGCCTTAGGACATCTCTCATATATTACTAACAGACTCACTTGGCCTAATGCCAATCGCTCACGGTATCAATACCATAAGCTCTAACATGACCCTCAAACTTACTTTGAGGTAATGCTTTAGTCAAAGGATCCGCTAAGTTCCTTTCGGTGGGAATTTTCTCGATTTGTATTTCGTTCCTACTTATGATCTCTCGATAAGATGATAGCGTGAAGCACGTGTTTGGATCATTGATGAGACCACATCAAGTTCATAGATGAACTTATTGATCCAAACCGCTTCCTTCTTTGCTTCAAGGCTGCGTGTACGCCTTAGTGGCGAGAATCCGCTATAGTGTCAAGCTTGGAACCTTTCCAACTTATTGCGCCTCCATTCGGTGAATACATACCCGGTGAGACATGGAATCATCCTTATGCATGCGGGTAACATCCGTATACCCACGTATCACCATGTACCCTTCTCCATATATTAGGAACACATCCTTAGTTCTTCTCAAGTACTTAAGGATCGTCTTAACTTGACCACCCAATGATCCATTCTGGATCGGTGGTATCTGCTCGTGACACTCACTCGATACATCGGGCCTCGTACATAACATAGCATACATGATAGATCCTATTGCGGATGCATAGGGAATCTTACTCATGCAAATCCTCTCGTCTTACGTGCGCGGACACATAGACTTGAAAGGTGTACCCCATGCACGATGGGTAGATAACCTTTCTTGGATTCCGACATGCTAAACCTCTTTGCTTTCGGTCTATATATGTAGTGAAAGACCAAGCAACCGTTTGATCTATCTCTATAGATCTTAATCCCAGGATGTAGGTTGCTTCTCCCAGTCTTTCATGGAGAATGTCTTGGATAACCAAACCTTAAGCGTAAGATTGACACATCGTTTCCTATAAGTAAGTAATATGTCATCGACATACAATACTAGGAACACATTGCCTCCCACTAACCTTCTTGTACACACAAGGTTAAATGCGGATTTTGTGAAATCAAACTTTTGATTGTCTCATCAAAGCGGATATTCGACTCTGGATGCTTGCTTGATCCATAAATGGATCGGCAATTTGCATACCTTGGTTTTATCAAGCGATGTGAAACCCTCGGTGTATCATATACACGTCCTCGGCGAGTTTCCATTAAGGAAAATTTATTTTCACATCCATCGCCATATCTCATAATCATAATGAGTGCTATGGCGGGAGCATCCGAATGGATTTAAGCATAGCTACAGAATAGGTTTCGTCATAATCAACACCTTGCTTTTGATGATATCCTTTCGCCACCAATCTAGCCTTATAGGTAATCACATTACCATCCATGTCGGTTTTCTTCTTGAAAACCCACTTGCACCCTATAGGCTTTATGCCTTGGTGGTCAACCAAGTTCCGAAACTTGGTTTTCATACATGGAATCCATTTGACTTCATGGCACCAAGCCACTTATCCCTTCACGAACTTGTCGGCACTTCTTCATAAGCTGGTAGGCTCCTCATCATCAATGAGTAACACGTCGTTCGATTCACTTACGAGAAATCCATATCTCTCGGGAATATTGCGTGTTCTACGGATCTCTGAAGATGTGGTGTTATTCTGATAAAGTCAGTAGATTGCTCATCACTATGAGTTGTCGGTACATTGTGCTTCACCAGTATCTCATCAATGTCTATTTGAGTCTCTCGAGCCTCCTCAAGCTCGATGACACTCCCCTTGTTTTCTTGCAAGAGAAACTCTTTCTCTAGAAACACGGCATGCCTTGAAACAAACACCTTTTGTTCCACAGGATGATAGAATTAGTAACCCCTTGTTTCCTTAGGGTATCAATAAATAGACATTTATCGGACTTAGCATCCAATTTATGCGTCTGATCCGCTTCACATAAGCGAGACAACCCCATATCTTCAAGTAAGATACATGAGGTTTCTTACCATTCCATATCTCATATGGAGTAGTTGAGACTACCTTAGTAGGCATTACATTTAACAAAGTAAGCGGTATGCGAAGTGCATAACCCCAAAGGACTTGGGAAGAGTTGCATGATTCATCATTGACTGACCATGTCCAACAAGGTCGATTCGCCTCTCGGATACACCATTATCTTTGTGGTGTATAGGCGCGAGTCCATTGAGACAATATGCCATTGTCTCTTAGATAATCAAGAAACTCTTGACTTAAGTATTCACCACCTCGATCCGATCAGTATTTTAATACTCTTGTCATGTTGTTTCTCTACTTCATTCTGAATTCTTTGAACCTTTCAAAGGCTTGGACTTGTGTTTCATCAAGAACACATACCCAAAGTGAGTGATCATCGGTGAAGGTAATGAAGTAGCTATAGCCTCCTAATGCTTGAGTTGACATAGGTCCACATACATCGGTATGTATTAGACCTAAGTAACTCTCACTCGTTCACCTTTTCGGTAAAGGTAACTTAGTCATCTTGCCTTTTAAGCATGATTCGCATGTATCGTATGAATCAATTCAAGCGATTCCGAATTCCACATCGGTGTAATTCGGACATGCGTTTCTTGCTTATATGGCCAAACGACAATGCCACATATAAGTCTATTTGATTATCCTTTCGAGCACGCGTGTTGCTCGCCGATATTGAAAATATCCTTTGGAATCGTCCAGCGTATAAACACCATTGCTTAAGTTCAATCCATAAAGAACTCCATTCAAAGTTATGTAACAACAATTGTTACTAAAAGTCAAATGGAACCCATTTCTATTTAGACAAGAAATAGAAATGATGTTCTTTATCAGCGAAGGAACATAAAAGCAATTGTCGATTCTAAGACAAGTCCTGAGGGAGTTCCAACAAATACGTTCGATGGCGAGTCGGCAACCTTTGCTCCATTCCCAACACGTAAATTTGACTCTCCCTTGGCGAGTCTTCTTCTATTCCTTAGCCCATGTATGTCATTACATATATGTGAGCCACACCGGTATCAAATACCCAAGTGTCTAGAAATAGAATGACAATCAATAAAGAAGATTTACGAAGAAGATGGGGCATCAGTGCCTTATCCTTCTTCACGGACTCAAGATAAATCTTGCACTTTCTTCAAATGGCTCTCCTTGCCATAATGATGGCAAGTTTCCTTTTGTGCTAGTTCTACCTTCTTAGCCTTCTCTTCTTTCCCTTACATTTGTTCCTTTGACTTCCTCTTAGAACCTTTCTTGAGAATCAACTAACTTGACAGTCCCCTGCTCATGCTTCTCGAGAAGACTCCACGGTCTTGACATATTGGCGATACCACGGATGAACCTCCTAGCATCTTAGAGGTGAAGAGGGCTTTGAGACTTGAACCTTTGAATCTCACTTGCTCATCAACCAACTCACAAGATGAAGGACTACGATATGAGCATCCATATGCTCATCTTTGCTTCGTAGCTTAGGTTCCATCGCGGCTAGCATGATGCAACTCATTTGTTGAATCACTCACATGTTTACGATAGGCCAACAATTGGTCGAGTTGCATTGTCACTAGGAGGCGGGAAGAGGCGCCGAGGACATTTGCAAGCTTTTCACCTTGAGAACAATTCTCAAGTTTCTAAGCTAGTCCAAGAAGTTCGGCCCGATCAATTTATTTGAATCAAAATGGAGCATAAATTCAAACACATCATGATCAATATATTAACTTAGAAATACAAAGCGAGCATATATAGAAAGATGATTTTAAAATGCATCAATATACATTTATAAATCCCATTCATTTTTGAATTTCAAAAACCCCAAAATCACTTGGAGATCGTAGGTCCATCTCGAATGGCTGATATCCATCATAGTTATGAACAACCTTGGAGAGAGTCCAACAAGCCATTCATAACTCGGACGGTAAATATCATCTATACGATTGCATATCACGTATATGCAACTATCACAATGTGCTATCAACTAATTGAATGTTCACACATACATGGTTGTTAACACATTAACAAGTATGCATCATATGCATAGCACCCGACTTCACCTCCTTTACATCGACCTTGGAGAGAGTCAACAAGCCGATGCTCCGAGTTAAAGCCAACCCATTAATCGGGACATAGTTTTAATATGGTTAGAGCGCATTCAACCAATTAGCCCAGCTTGGAGAGAGTCCAACAACCAAAGCTAACGATTGACCTCTGACTCTTACCATATTAGTATTAAACTATTCCATGGTTTGAACATATTTAGGTTCGAGCCGGGCTTGGAGAGAGTCCAACAACCCAAACAAGAAACAGAACTCTGGTTCTAACCATATTAATGGAAGGTGTAGGCTTTAATATTGATTAAGGGTTTTTATGTCTCATCCTCTTTGCATGCAAATAACTATTATCTACATGGCATGACATACATGGCATACATCTACATGTCACGACACGCATGGCATAATGTTATGCATCTAATGCAATTACATGTCATACAATTATGTCTTGTATATAATTTCCTTATATGTCATAACTATTTATGGAAATAAAATATGTTTAAGATTTGATTCTCCAAATCAAATCATAATTAAATTAGGAATCAAATTTCCAAATCTAATCACATATTTTATTCATGGAATTATTTGATTAAGGAAAATCTATTTAGGAAACCAATTTCCTAAATCATTAAAACTACTTATGGAAATAAAATATTTTAAGATTTGATTTCCCAAATCAAATCATGATTAAATTAGGAAACAAATTTCCAGAATCTAATCAAATATTTTATTTATGGAAAATATCAATTTCCATAAATACTTCCAACTTTCCAAAAGTGGGAGATTTTCATAAATACTTCTAGACTTTCCAAAATTGAAAAATTTCCATAAATACTTCTAAATTTCCAAAATTTAGAAAATTTCCAGAAATACATTATGACTATCGCAAAACCATTTTTACGATTATGTCGAAACACAACCTGGGCTCTGATACCACTGTTGGGTTTCCGGCACCGCGGCGTGTGTGTGTTCGATCATGTTTCGTAAACATGTGCACAGCGGATGCAATTAAAAATAATAAATCTATATTTATTACAACACACACAACACACGCATGCTATTACAACAAGTGTAGACATAACCGTAAATTAAAATTTGCAATAAAAGGAAATTAAACTACGTTATACCTTCCGTATGACGTGTAGCGGGAACGACATCAACCGGAATGATCCTCCTAAGAATCGTCTCTATCCGTATCCACGCCGAGCTCCTCGGGATGACTTCGCTAAGTCACGAGCTTCGTCTTCGTACGGGTTACTAGCCTCGTGTTGAAGACGACGTGATCGAGAGATGATCACGATCCGAATCCAAATTCGGATCCAAAACGAGTTCTCAAAACTCGCTTCTCCGAAGAGGTATTCGTCAACCGTTTGACGAATCCTTTGTCCTCCACCTCAGAGGATTACCGGAGATCAAATCCCCGGTAAGTTAGCCGCTGTCGGAGCACTAACCGTCGTCCAAACGATGCTCCGACGAGAGGAAGAGAAGCTGTCCAGAAAACTGGACAGCTTGGTGGAGGAGTAGGCGCCGGCCAAAACAAGGAGAGAAAAGGCTCACCTTGATGCCGAACCTATAGGAGATCACCGGAGGGTCGCTGGAGGTTCACCGGCTGGAGCTTGGACGCCGGCAAGGAGCTAGACGGCGGCACCACAAGCTGGGCGGCAACAATGTGTAGGGCGGCAACAACATGTTGGGCGGCTACAACTTGTTGGGCGGCAACAACTTCATTCGGGTTTAGGGTTAGGGTTTAAGCCCTATTTTATAGAGAACTAATTCTCTTAATGGTTAATGGATCATATCCATAAAGCCCGTTAACCCGCTCCATTAAGATAAGTTAAAATAAACCAAACCATGATGGTTTATTTTAAGTTAAAACGAACCGAACCAACCTTTGGTTCATTCGTTTAATATAAACCAAACCCTTTGGTTTATTCTCATCCATTGGATTAGAACCAAACCATTTTGGTACATCCATTATGTCTTCATAAGACACTGCCCATCCACGCTTCCATTGCGACTGAAACAATTTCATGCTCGCTTTATGTTTGGTCCAACCAAACATAGTTTCTCTCGGTCTGAGAATCCCATTCTCAAGCTCGTTTTAAATCCTTTGGATTACACTCGTTGTCGTGTGACCAAATAGGTTCTCGGTTTATGTTGGCGTCTATAATTAACCATTAATTATAGAGCGATCATGAGTGGCACCTAGTAGTACATCATGATCCCCAATTAACCAGAAAAGATCAATGGTTGATCGAACTATTTACGAAACCCTTGATGGCTCGAATGAGTGCCCATTCCCTTCACTCATCTTATACCCACTTGGTTCAGGACATGGTCTATTGTGTCAGTCCCCACTAGGCTGACTACGTCACACCTAGCCCAAGTATCATTTTCTCGTCCTTCGGATTCTAGTTACTCCACATGTATCGAAGAGTACCTTACTCTAAACATGTAATGCTTTGGCCAAAGACTTTAGTAACAATCCGACGAGAGGCCATGGGTATACATCTCCTCGCAAGGAGTGGTGAATCCTTTATAGGCTATTCAAACACCTTCGATCACTTCGACTTATACCCAATCATCCCGGGTCCACATCTCTTCGGAGATGTTTGCTTAAGATGTCAAAGCATAAGTCTCCATGATCAAGATGACTTGAATACCGCAAGTCAAAGGAACATCGCACTTAAGCCACAGTAAGAACTTCATTGACATATCTATATATGCAGAGAACCATATGAAGTCTTACGGCTGGTCACTCCAATGAACTAGTTACCATAACTAGCATCCACGATTAACTCCGGACATCACAATGTCTCCAGCCAGTGAGAATCAGCTGCTTGGATACACCAAGGAGTATACCTCGTGCTCGTCTCGACAGAATTGATGGTGTCCAAATCCATCAATTCATCAACTAGGGATAATTCCGATACATCACAATTACACATGTAGAGATACTCACTAGTTGTGATCCAATCACAAATTCTCTCATGCTGTGAATCGTATCGTGGACATTCAGTAAATGAGTTTAAGATCCAATCAAATACATTAAACATGTATACTCAAATAGTGAATCTTCATTTATCATATAAATGGTTCATACATAAGGCGATTGCCTTAGGACATCTCTCATATATTACTAACAATGTCATGGTGACTTGGCATGGGGGTCGGCCAATGATGATATTCCACATCATCATGGACTTATCATGGGGTGCCACCTCATGAGGGAGACCAAGAGCCATTGGCTCTTGGAGTTACATGCATGCCTGTAACCCCCCAAATAGAAGTGGCCGATCACTTTGCATTAGTGTGTGAAGTTATTGGAATTAACATCATCTTCTTCCTTGGTTGCTCCTCTCAAGCTCTCTCCCTCATCCTCTTCTTGCCGAGATTCCTCAAGGGTGCTAGCACACTCTATGGTGTCTTCTCCACCATTTGTTCGTATGGATACTTGTAGAGGAGTGTACACTTGACACTCTTCGAGATCCGTCAAAGCGTTTGGATAAGCGGGATAAGCGAAGGGTGTCGCTACGAGGGTAACACTCTCATCATGTACATCTAAGGTAGATCTAGGTTTCTATAACACGTACATGAATTTATTTTTATATATCTTCGCACGAATCTGTGTTCGGGCTTCCGAGGTTTCTACAACGCAAAAAGCGGTTTTTGTGGCTCGGATAGTCCAACACAAGGAGCATAACATGTGCTCGTCTCATAGAATTGATGATGTATAATATTATGAATTCATCGACTAGATATAGCTTTAATATTTTATTACACATGATGAGATACCCACTGATTATGATCCAATCACAATTTCTGCTATGTTTCATATTGTCGACTTCAGTAAATGAGTTTAAGATATAATCAAATGCATATAGGATTTACACTCAAATAGTGATTTTTATTAATAATAACTAAGGTGATTACCTTAGGATATCTCTCTGTTATAATAGACATGACATGTGGCGATTTGATGGACAGTCAACTCCAGGTAACTGGGATAAGGATAATGTGTGGCTAAATCAACGAGATCAAGTGTTGATCAAATGATGCCATGTTAGCTTCCAGGCGCCCAGAAGGGATCTAAGCGCTCGAGACAAGATATGACCTAGCTGATTCAGATATGATTGTGATTGAGATGAAGGCACCTAGAAGGCTTCTAGGTTATCAGATTAGGTATATAAAAGTGACCTTAAATAGAGAGTTCAAACATAAAAGTTTAAATTTCAATACAACTTTGACACTCATGTTTGATGTTTATATCTCGATGATGCTACGTTGCAACTTCAACTTCGAGCTTTTCTTCAACATTCCTTAGTTGGTATACTTGTTTTAATTTACATTACATTGTCTCTTTGTGTACTCAATGGTTAAGGGATGGTAAGCTTATTATCCTACACTAATCTTGTAAAAGTGATGAATCCATTTATTTCTGGAGAAAGATATTTTTAGTCCTTTGCCCAGTTGAAATGATCAAGGATTGTGGGCCTTGGAGTAGCAGCATTTAGCTATAAACCAATTAAAATCTTGTGCCTTTTTTTTTTGAGTTTTTTTTTTTTTTACTTTTCATTGCATATTTTATGATGTTTTAATGAATAAATGATTTGTTCTATTCATCCCCCTCTAGTGTGATTTCTGATCCAACATTTATCTCATTAGTTACTCATTTGAGTTACTGATTAAGTCTTCTCACTTTGACTTTGAACTTGAGATTGAGTCTGGTTTTGATTCTATTGAAATTTCAACTAATAGGGCAAATCAAACGATTTGATCTATATCTAACTCAAATTCTAATGACTCATCCCAAGTGGATTTGAGTGCTTTCCTTGCCCTCTCCTTTTTTGACTATTCACCTTTTTGACTCTTTGAGTTGGGGGCATTCTAACTAATAATGTATTTTCTTATTGTAGTGGTAACACCTTTCTTATTCTTTGTCTTTCTTCTAGAATTCCTTCTTGATCCCTCTTTTAGTAAATTTTTTTCTTCTTATCATCCATTTGACAATGTTAGCAATTTCTGATGATAAGTTTTCATCACTAGACTTTGACTCGGATTTAATTCTTGACTCATATGCAACCTTGGATTTGTTATTAACTTTGGTTTGCCTTAAGTTGACTCTAAATTTTATACAGACAAAGTTATACCTTTCTCTAATTGACCAAGATTAATATATTCATGGAGTTCAAATTCACAGAAAAATTCATCTAATTTAACTAAGGACATGTCCTTGGGTGCTTTATATGTATCCACCATAGATGCTCATAATGTTGTCATTGGAAATATCCTTAGGACATACTTGATTAAGTCTCAATTGTTAATATATTCTCCAAGTGAGTGTAGCCCATTTAAGATCTCCTTGAAACTCCCATGAAATTGACTAATTGATTCTCCTTCTTTCATTAGAATAGTTTGGAGTTGGTTCTATAAGAGGTCTCTTTTAGCTATTCTAGAGTCTATGATTCCTTCATGTAATTTAGTTAGTTCCTCTTAAAGCTCCTTAGCACTTTGAAATGGTCTCACCTTAGTTGCTCTTGAGTTTGCCCACACTATAATGTTTAGTAACTCTTGAATTTGCTCGGGCTCTTTTTCTTTGTATCACTAGTTCATTTTTTTTTTAAGCTTAAGGGTTGATCATTCTCGTTTTTAGGTAAAATGAAATTTGTTTTTATAATAATCTAGTTCTTGATCTCATTTATAAATAGTATTCCATCATTCTTTTTCAATAGACAATGTTATTTCCATCTAAAAGGGAAAGATGAGAAGTACTATATCCTTCATGCAAAGCCATGAAAGTAGATCTCCAAGATAAAAAAGGCACCTTTTTAAACACTTGAATAAGTTTCTCAAATAATCAAGAAAGTATTTAGTTGAAGTTTGATTTATGGGTTAGGCAGGGGAAAATTTAGGCTTGAATTTTAATATTTAGATTTAACCCCTATATGAATGTAAGTTCGACCCTAAGTTAGATTCACACTTAGCTTTGGATCCACCAAACAATTGCTTTTAAAGAAAATTCTCAAGTTGTGGAGAGTCACATAGGATGTTCTTAAAGTAGTAATGTGCCTTAGAATTTCCTCATAGCTAACCACCTAAGGAATTTAGTACCAAGTCTTGGTCTAACTGGTCTAGAATAAGATGAGTAGTTTCAGTTAGTTTGACTCAGTTAATTGCACTAAATAAGATCTCCTTTATCTTGCCTAGATATACATTAAGTTGACCTTCAATAACTTACTATCAGTTCATTCTATTCTGATACCAATTGATACAACCAAAATAATGATAGAGGGGGTGAATGTCATAATTAAAAATTTAAGATGATAGTAAATACATAAAGCAAGTAAAACAATAGAGTAATGCAGTGAAAAATAAAACAATAAAGTAAAATATGATATAGAATATTAAACAAGGTTTAACATCCCTCCTAGCTTCCAACTCCACGACCTATGATCAATCAAAAGAATACCACTATATTTTCTCTTTTCTAGAAGATCTGGGGATGGAGAAACCTCTTACAAAAAAGATATACCGAATAATATACAATAAGAGTAAAGAAACAAGACAACTACAATTAAGTATACAGAATTTAGAAGGTTTCCTTGAAAGGGAAGAATAACAGTGCAAAATGCTAGGAGAACTTATCTTGTAACACACTTTGAGGTTGATTGTAACTTGATTTAATTACTTGGTTAATGAAAAGCTATTGTAGCACCTTCTCTTTTATAGAATTGTTCTAGGCATTCAAAATCCCTTTCAGGCACCTCTTGCTCAACCTCAATCTGATTCAATTGCCCTAGTTAATATTTTACTCTGTCGCCTAGACACCTTTTGGGCATCTAGATGTTGATGAAGGAAGAACCTCATTGGCATCAAATCTATCCGATTAAGTCAGTTTCTATCCGACTCCTATCGCTTGCTTTCCTTTCAGTTGCCTGAATGATGATGTGGCAGAATCCCATTGGCAGTCAATCTACGATTTCTGAGATAAACTTTTGCCCATCATCTTATATTTGGACCTAATCTAGATCTTGACTTTGGTTGCTTAGATATCCTAGCACTTATATTAGATAAGGGAACCTGAATCCTTCTGATCCAATAAATATGGTCTATACTAAGTTCTTGCTTCATAGGGTTAAAACACAAGTATATCTAATATGCAGTAAGTCAGTTGCTTCACCCTTGACTTACGTCAATGAGGCGCCTAACTTAAAATTTATTGTTATCCCAAAAATAGTGACACCCTGATAATGATATTTGTCTTGGTACCGTTTCAAATTAATTACCAAATCCTCCCTACACTAATATAGCATAGTGAATGGCCCAGATCGTTTCCCAACGAGTGTAATTGATAGTATAGTAAACATAGGATCACTAATTATTTCTTTGGGTTTTCTAATGTAAATGGGGGGCTTGTGATTTGAGCTCTAACCTACGGTTGCAAGGTAATTAAAACTCTAAACTAACATGCAACAACTAAATCAAACAATGCAAAAATTAAATCAACAAAAACTGGAAGAGGAAATAAATGATCTAATCACCCAAGATAGGCCCGGTGAATGAACACGTTCCTCCGACCAAGTCGAACGAAGCTCGATCGAGACTTCGCATACGATAGTGGATGTGGGATGGTGTAAACTCACGAATCCATTAGTTTTATGGATTCTTCGAACTCTCATGGATTCGGTTGAGCTCGAAGAAGTGTTGTCGGGGCGAAACTCCTCCTCGAATTAGAAGGAGAAGGTGGATGAGCTATGAAGATGGAGGACGACAGCAAAATCTCTCGATGAAGCAGTTCCTCCTCGAATCCATGGAACAAAATGGATGGAAGCAAGGTGGGGGCGGCTGCCAAGGCTCAAGGGATGAAGAGATTTAACTAACAACCAAATGAAATAATCAATGCATGAACATGATTAAAAGAAAGCAACTACTTAACTACAATTGCGATGAAATTAAAGGAATCGTAAATTAAGCATCCAAATCTACATGCATCTAATCAAAGCACATAAACTCTAATATTCAACCTAATTAAAACTCACAAGACATTAAACTAACTCATTCAAGCATTTTATCAAAAATCATGAAATTAAATTGTAAAACACTAAATTCAAACATCAAAGTAAATAACAAGGTAAATATCTAACTCAATTGACGAATCCAAAAATAACCACTGATCACTCCATGACGGTGATGACAACCCGAAACGACCCTCTTCCGGCGGACAGAAGGCCTGGATCCTTGCCAGAAGATCCTCCGACAAGTGTGGAATGGGAAGGTGACGCTAGCTCTCTACTCCAATGATGGTTGGTGAAGCTGCCCAATCGGCGCAGCCATTGGAAGGTTCTGTCGAGGTGGAGCAGCCCAATCAGTGCTACGACAAGGGATGGAACCGGAGTATTAGTTGAAACTCTTCATCGGCGATGGATTGCAAGAATTACTGTCGGATTTTGGAGCTTGAAGTCACTGCCGACAAGAGCAGGAAATTAATAGGTTTCCATGATTATTATGAAGGCTATCTCATTTGTTTCCCTTCACTTCATTTATCATCACATGCTTATTGAATAACATTCTAGTCATTCATTCTTACATTTTTCTTTTCTTCTATTACTTTCTTGTCCATTTCTATTTTTGGATGTGGAATACTTGGATGTTCCAAGATGAGTGTTTTTCCCTGAATGGACAAAAATTTAAGTGTGGGGGAGAGGAGTAGCTCAGGGAAATTCAGTATAAGCATAGGCAAGTCGTGCTTGATCACCATGAGCTAGTCATGTTCTTTATTTTGTTTAGCTAAGCATGATGTTGGAGCATAGGGAAGTGCACTACATGTAAAAAAAAAAAGTTTGAAAAAAAAGCTGAAAAAAAGTTGAAAAAAAATAAATTGGGTGCCCATGAAATAAAAAAAAAGTATTGTAAAAATTTTGACATGTGGTGTCATTCATTTTTATTTATGTGTGATAGTATTTTTGCTAACGACATCCCTTGTTGTAGTCATTGAGAGATTTATTGCATATCATGAGTAGATTTGTATTAAAGAATGTGATAAGGGTTGTTTACATGTTTATTGGGTTGGAAGGAAAAAATTTTAGGGCAATACTTTCTTGTACTCATCTATGTAGCATTCCAGTATTTTCATATCTTCTTGCAATTCTTTAGCTATTTCTTACCTTTCTTTTCTTTCCCACATATTGTCATTTTTCTTGTATTCTTGTTTCCCTTACATTCTTAATAAGCCTTCAGTGATTGTGCATTCTTATGTGTATATAGTGTTGAAGGTAGAAGAAAAGCAAGCATATGGTAGTTCATAAACTATGAGTAGCTTCAGTAAACTCCACTATTACATGCTTATGAGAGCTAGAGAAACCACCACTTACCTTGTGAGGCTTAATCATTCTTAGTCTATTCATAATGGATTGAAGTCACCATGTTTGTTAACCTATGTAAGATTTGAGTCCATGATTTCTTGAGTCTTTGAGATTTGACAAACCTAGGTAACTTTTTTTCACGATCTTCTATGTATGCTTGGCAATTGCTAGGGAAATATACTTTCAGTTTTCTTTACTTGCTCGGGAGGTGCAAGAATAAGTGTGGGGGTATTAATAACTATCATTTTGTCGTATTATTTTGGTCCTTAATATCACTGTTTTAATCCTCTCGTGTGTTTAATTGTTGATTATTAGCATATTTTATGAGTTTGAATTTATTTTGGACCTTATTGTAAATTCTCTTAAATTTTGAACTTATATGCGAATTTTATCTTTGTTTGTAGGAGATCGAGATGAGCCATTGGACTAGACTCAAGTTGGATCAAATATGACATTTCAAGCTAACTTAATATGAGCCCCTCATCCAGATCTGGAGAGATCCATTCCATACATTTAGATCTAGACATCTAAGCCCTTCATCCAGATTCGACCGATCATGATTATCCCTTCAAATGGATCAGATCCGTTCATTCTAAATCGGAGAAATCTAAGTCATTGGATGCAAAGCTAACTTAATCGATTAATCAAGACAATTAAACCCTAGCCCTAATGGACGACTGAGATTGAAGGGGCTTAGATCGGACGACTAACATCTTCCATCTTCGGAGAGATCACGCAGAATGCCGCTCTTCACCTTCTTCCTCGCACGAGTGGGCAGCACCATCTTCTCCATGTGGTGGCAGCATTCTGGGCGCATCTTCCTGCGGTCTCCTCCCTTCAAGCCGGGGGTGATCTTCTTTCTCAGCCGGCGACGAGATGTTGGGATGGGATTACGCGGCTTATCGGCAGTAGAGAAGGAGTTATCGGCACTTTTATCGAGAAACTTCCAACTCGAGAGCTAAGACACATGATCGGACGGATTCGAAAGGCTGTGGTACTTGCTACTACACCGATTAGAGGAGTAGCTCAGGGAAATTTAGTGTTAGCATAGGCAAGTCATGCTTGATCACCATGAGCTAGCCATGCTCTTTATCTTTTTATCTGAGCTTGATGTAGTGCACTTCCCTTGAGCCCTAGCAGCCGCCTCCACTCTCCTTCCATCCATTTTCCTCCACGGATTCGAGGAGAACCGCTTCAACGAGAGATTTCGGCGACGTCCTCTATCTCCACAGCTCATCCACCTTCTCCTTCGGATTTGAGGAGGAGTTCCGCCCCGACAACACTTCTTCGAGCTCAACCGGATCCGCGAGAGTTCTGAAATTGATATGCGGTATTTTTTCATGGTACCGTTACTGTAACGGCCGCACTTATCTCCTCTTAGGGCGGCGCTACTTTACTGTTTTTTTTTAACATATTATCATAACTTAAACCTTCTTTTGCACATGCGTCACATATCATATTCATAATCAGCATGTTAACATATCTTGTCTCATTTCTAACATGCATAACATAAAGAGTCATTCATGAGTTCTTAAGTAATTGAACAGTAACATAAATAAGCATCATCCAACATGATACTAATGATTCATAAGTCTTATAAGCGGAAGCAAAGTCTTAAGTGGTTCATTGTGCATGTAATATAAGCAGATAGTAACAGGGTCTTTCTCCACCATGCCACTATCACACACACTTGGCCCTTCCTGCTACTTTCTCTAGTTCAGGTTTCCTTTATCTGCAGTATATGGACAACATAAATAATAAGCATATAGCTTAGTAAGATTCTTGCCTACTCACAAAAGCCACAAACTTCATCAAGCAATTAGAAACATGAGTATACTAGCATAAATAGCCTAAGTGTTTCATAGCAACACTAATCAACAACATACCCACGTAATAAAACCTAAGCATGGCATAGAGTTTACATCAGCATGCTAAGCATAATTAAATCTAAGCAGGGCATAATTTAACATAAGCATTCATGACATAAGCAATCCATAACATTATAAATCTTAGACATGCATAAAGTACATAATCACAAATATTCTTAACTCAACTATAAGCATCATAACTTCATAAAATCTAACATGCATAAAGGGCATAATCATAAACATTTTTTTTAACTTAACCATAAGCATTCATAACATAAGTATCCGTAACATCATAAATCTTAAACATGCATAAAGTACATAGTCACAAATATTCTTAAACTTAACTATAAGCATCATAACTTCATAAAATCTAACATGCATAAAGGGCATAATCATAAACATTTTTTTTTAACTTAACCATAAGCTTTCATAACATAAGTATCCGTAACATCATAAATCTTAAACATCCATAAAGGACAAGTTCATAAGCATTCATAAACTTTAACTTAAGCATGCACAATTTCATAAAAGTCCTTTCTTTTCAAAACATATACATATAGATACTTCTACATAATCATAACTTGCATGGGGGGCCCCAGGTTAAGTACCACATAATGCGCGTTCCCTAATAGGCTGGGGTAGCGAGCCACCAGACCTACTATAGGAAGACCTCTTACGTCTTACCAGGGCAAGACCTCTTACGTCTTCTTATGTCCCTTTGGATTTGATTAACGACCACCTGACGGGTCGGGTACTTAACCTCTTACAAAGTAAAATACTTAATTCCTTTCTTTCTTGTCATATCATAAAGAATGCTCTTAATCCCCAACATAAAAAGGGAAGCATCTCTATCTTATCTTATCATAAGGAGAGCTCTTAATCCCTACTTGAAAGGGAAGCATCTCCATCTTATCTTATCATAAGGAGAGCTCTTAATCCCTACTTGAAAGGGAAGCGTCTCCATCTTATCTTATCCTAAGGACAGCTCTTAATCCCTACTTGAAAGGGAAGCATCTCCATCTCATACATTTCATAGCATACATGCATTCATAACATAAGAGTGCCCTAAAGGGGTCCTAAAGCATAAACATGTTTATCGCATAAGCATATTTCATAGGCATATTCATGGCATATTAAATCATAATACATGTTCATCACATAGGCATGTTTCATGGCATATTACCTCATAAACATATTCATCACATAGGCATAATTTCATGGCATACTACATCTTAAACATGTTCATCACATAAGCATATTTCATAGCATATTGAATCATGAACATTTTCATCACATAGGCATAATTCATGACATATTAAAATCATACACATAGCATAACTACATAAGGGGGTGTTTTCATGAAACCCTAACCCTAACACCAAGGTTGGCCGAAACATGTAAGGTATCAAGCTTGGATGTTTGTTACCTAAAATTCCTTCATGAAGCTTATAACTTATCATGGTATCATTAGAAGCATTTTCATGCAACCCTAGCCCTAAATACTTTGGTTGGCCGAAACATGTAAGGGCTCAAGCTTGGGTTTTTTTGTTACCTAAAATTCATTCATGAAGCTTATAACTTATCATAGTATCATTAGAAGCATTTTCATGAAACCCTATCCCTAAATACTTTGGTTGGCCGAAACATGTAAGGGCTCAAGCTTGGGTTTTTTTGTTACCTAAAATTCCTTCATGAAGCTTATAACTTATCATAGTATCATTAGAAGCATGTTCATGCAACCCTAGACCTAAATACTTTGGTTGGCCGAAACATGTAAGGGCTCAAGCTTGGGTTTTTATTACCTAAAATTCCTTCATGAATCTTATAACATCTCCTACTTCCCTTTGAAGCCTTTTCATGCAACCCTAGCCCTCAAGACCTTGGTTGGCCGAAACATATAGGGCTATGAACTTGGGTTTTGGCACCTAAAAATTCCTACTTGAAGCCTACAATCTATGATCATATCCTTAGATTCATTTTCATGCAAACCCTAACCCTAAATTCCTTGGTTGGCCGAAACATATAAGGCTATGAACTCCATCTTTCTTTCATGTACATGACCTACAAAGCTCTACAAAGCTAATATACTGCAGGTGAGGGAATCTTACTTCCTTCGCTTTGCTTGGGAGATGACCTAATGGAAGCCACCTAGCTTTCTCCTTGCTTGAATGGGGGTTTCGGCCAAAGGATGAAGAGGGAGCTCGGTGAGGAAGAAGAAGAGAAGAGGGAAGAAGAAGAAGTGGCCAAATGGGACTTTCACTCTTCTTTATAAAGGGAGGAAGAGAAGTTTCTCTTCTCTTTTCCATGCCTCTTCATTTACCCTCATCACACTTATCTACAATTTCCCCTCTTCCCCTAATGATATAATCCTATTGGGCTTCTGGTTAGTGGGTGCATCTATAGGGCTTGGCTATCTCTAGAGGTTTGGGGTTCAATTCCTAGGCCTTGCATCTCTTTTTTGGCTATTTTCTTTTATTTTCGGAAAAACCCACATAAAGCCCATTATCGTAAAGCCAAAAATTCTCGTAAAATGGCTAGAAATTTTTACGGGCGTTACAATCCCTCATACCTTGTAAAAGTTTCGTCCTCGAAACTTAAAACAATTTCGGGTACTTCTGCTTCATGTCCTCCTCTCGTTCCCAGGTAGCTTCCTCGTATCGCGGATTCTGCCACAGGACCTTTACTAAGGGCACTTCTTTGTTCCTTAGCCTCTTGACATCTCGGTCTAGTATCTGGATAGGCCGACTTTCAATACTCAGGTCCTCTTGAACTTGTACTGTTTGTGGCTCGATCACTTGGTCCGCACTGGATATGCATTTCTTGAGCACAGAGACATGGAACACGTTGTGTATAGCCGACATCTCTTGAGGCAGCTCCAGCTTGTACGCTACCTTGCCAGCCCTCTGCAATATCGGATACGGTCCCACGTAGCGTGGATTCAGTTTACCCTTCCTTCCGAATCTCATCACTCCCTTCATAGGGGTCACTTTGAGGAATACCAGGTCTCCGACTTCGAATTCTAACGGTCTACGCCGCATATCCGCATAGCTCTTTTGTCGGCTCTGAGCAGTTTCGATTCTCTGACGGATATTCTGTATAGCGCGGGTGGTATTGTCATAATAACGACTTGAGGACCCATTTCCCTCCTTTCACCACCCTCGTACCAACTGATAGGAGACCTGCATCTTCTCCCGTATAGAGCTTTATATGGTGCCATTCCAATAGTAGCCTGGTAGCTATTGTTGTAAGCAAATTCCGCCAAGCACATATATCGACACTAGCTCCCCTTAAAGTTTAGAGAACAAACCCGCAACATATCTTCCAGCACCTGGTTCACTCTTTCTGTCTGACCGTCGGTCTGAGGATGAAACGCAGTGCTGAATCTCAACTTTGTGCTAAGAGCCTTCTGAACACATTCCCAAAAATGGGAGGTAAAACGACCATCACGGTCAGAAATAATAGCCTTAGGCACTCCATGTAATCTGATAATTTCCTTGACATATAATTGAGCTAGCTGCTCAACCGAATAGGTCATCTTAATCACCAGGAAATGGGCAGACTTTGTCAACCGGTCTATGATTACCCATATAGCATCGTAACCATTTGTTGTTCTGGGTAATCCCGAGATGAAATCCATAGAAATTTCTTCCCATTTCCACTCTGGAATCTGTATCGGCTGCAGTAATCCCCCAGGTTTCTGGTGTTCTGCCTTAACCTTCTGGCAGGTTAGACAGGTGCTGACGTACTAAGCCACATCCTTTTCATGCCGGACCACCAAAATTTATCTCTTAAGTCCTGATACATTTTATTAGATCCAGGATGCATGGTATAAGGTGTTCCATGGGATTCCTCGAGTATCTTCTTCCGTAATTCCAGATCGTCCGGAATACATAGTCGCTCTCGGAGGTATATTAGTCCGCTGTTGGAAATGCGAAATCCATTATCCCTTCCTTCCAGGACTTCCTGTTTGATTTTCTGGATGCCTGAATCACCATCTTGCTTTCCCAATATATCGTCGAACAACGTCGGTGCTATAGTCATGGTGGAAAGTTGTCCAGAAATAATCTCTATTCCGTAATTCATTATTTCCCTTTTCAGGGGCTGCGATAGCATTAATAAGGACATCAAAGCGGCACCGGACTTTCTGCTCAGTGCATCTGCCACTTTGTTGGCCTTTCCGGGATGATGGAATATCTCACAATCATAATCTTTGACTAGCTCGTGCCATCGGCATTGCCTCATATTTAGGTCTTTCTGAGTGAAGAAATATCTCAGACTCTGGTGGTCTGTATAAATCCTGCACCGAGCTCCGTATAAGTAGTGCCTCCATATTTTCAGAGCGAACACCACGGCTGCTAGTTCTAAGTCATGGGTAGGATAATTTCTTTCGTGCTCCTTGAGCTGTCTAGAGGCGTAAGCGATAACCTTGCCATTTTGCATAAGTACAACTCCGAGCCCCAGTTTAGAAGCGTCACTATACATATCGAAGCTTTCATTATCTTCAGGGAGAGTCAGAATGGGAGCGCTGGTTAGTCTCCTCTTTAGTTCCGTAAAACTCCTCTCACAGTCCTCAGTCCATTTGTATTGCTGGTCCTTTCGGGTGAGGGCTGTCATAGGGCCTGCAATTCTAGAGAAGTCCTCTACAAATTTTCTGTAATAGCCTGCTAGCCCGAGAAAACTTCTAATTTCACTCGCATTCCTTGGCCTATTCCAGTTCCTCACAGCTTCAATCTTTATTGGGTCTACCATGATTCCTTCTTTAGAGATGACATGACCCAAGAACGACACTTGATTGAGCCAGAACTCACATTTGGAGAATTTCGCATATAGTTGCTCTTTCTGAAGAATCTGTAGTACGGTCTTCAGATGTTCAGCATGCTCTTCTTGGTCTCTCGAGTAGATAAGAATATCGTCGATGAAAATGATTACAAATTTGTCGAGGAAGGCCGAGAATACTCGATTCATCAGGTCCATGAACATCGCAGGAGCATTGGTTACTCCGAAGGGCATAACTACGAACTCATAATGTCCGTATCTCGTCTGGAAGGCCGTCTTCGGAATATCGCCTGGCTTTACTTTTACTTGATGATAGCCAGACCTGAGATCGATCTTGGAAAAGACAGTAGCTCCTTTCAGTTGGTCGAACAGGTCGTCGATCCTGGGAAGGGGGTACCTATTCTTGATGGTCACATTGTTAAGTGCCCGGTAGTCTATACACATTCGCATAGACCCATCTTTTTTCTTTATGAACAGCACTGGAGCTCCCCATGGTGAGTGACTGGGGCGGATAAATCTTTGGTCAAGTAACTCCTGTAGTTGTTTCTGAAGTTCTTTCAACTCATTCGGTGCCATACGGTAAGGTGCCTTGGATATCGGATTAGTTCCGGGAATCAATTCGATCTCGAACTCAATTTCTCTATCAGGTGGTAATCCAGGTAGGTCATCAGGGAATACCTCTGGATGGTCACATACCACTCTGACATCTTCTATCTTTTGGTTCTTTGCTGATATAGTATCCACCACATGTGCTAGAAATCCGGTGCATCCATTTTCTAACATTTTTCGGGCTTTTAGCGCCGATAAAAATTTCCTCGTTCCTTTCTTTGACTCCCCGATAAACTCAAATGAAACCTCGCGCTGGTCGGAAGGTCACCCTCCGCTTACGGCACTCAATTGAAGCACCGTACTTGTGCAGAAAATCCATGCCCAATATAACATCATAGTCCCACATATCTAAGACTATCAGGTCACAATAGAGCTCCCTGTCTGCGAGTCTAATTGGTGTGGCGCGCAGAATATGGGTAGATGGCATCAATTCTCCCGAAGGTAACGTTGTTAAGAATTTATAGTCCAAGACTTGGGGATGCCTATCTATCTTTCTTGTGAAAGGCGTAGAGATGAATGAATGGGTTGCCACAAAGGTCAAACATAACAAGAGCATACCGATCAAAATAAATATCTGACCTGTGACAACCGTCGAGGCACTCGCCACATCTTCCCTAGTGAGGGAGAACACCCTGGCATTTGTCCCAACTGGGTGGGGCTTCAGCCTCCCTTGGCTTATCCGAGGACCCTCTATCGTAGCTCGCATCCGTGAAGCCGTGGAGGAGCTCCTGCACTTGGACATACTGGCCGAGGAGGTTCTGAACTCGGTAGGGCGCCTAAGCTTATGTGCCCCTCCACCCACTTGTAACACTTCCTCGTGCCCCGACGACATTCCCGGATGCTTCTTCCCACATGTAGGACCAGATACCTGTTTATTCTCGGCCCCTTTTGGGCCATTCCACTGCTTCTTCTTGCCACGCGGTCCTCTTCTAGCTAGTATTCTCGAGATTTGATCTCCTGTCGCGCTTTACTCTGTTGATCGATGTTGTTCGTAGTGCTCGGTGACCGATGCCACTATCAATAGCTCTTCGGTGGTCTGGGGTCGATTGACTCCTCCGGCCACATTCAGGGCTATCTTCGGTCGTAACATTTTCAGCAGGAGTCTGATCCTCTCCCTTTCAATACTGACAAACTCTGGGCAGAGACGTGCCAATCGGTTGAACCTTTTCATAGCTTCACTAACTGATAGATCACCTTGTCGAAACTAGAGGAACTCATCGTAGTGCTTATTTGTGATCCGTCTCTGAAAGAACTCCTCGAAGAACTCCGATTCAAAGTCTGTCCACCTCATTTGATTTACTTGTCTCTTTGCTTTGACTCTCTCCCACCACATCCTTGCATCTTCGAAAGACGAATGAGGCACATTTTATCTTTCGTGTCGAGCCAATCCAGCTCCACGATGCTCTCAACTGTTTTGAACCAGGCTTGGGCATCCCATGGTTCGTCGACACCAGAGAAATTTTCGGTTTCACCTCCGCCATCGAATCGAGATAGGCCGCATCTCGGTGGCAAGATTGATTAGTGTGTGCTTGCACCATAGTGGTCAGGTTAGGAGTTACGCCCCGGTGTGGTGCTAGGGTTCCCTTGTTGATTCGTGAGAGCATTGATAACCAGCTATTGTTCTGCGACCTGACGCTGTTGCTCGGTAACCACATGCATCAAATCTGGTGGGGGTGCTAAGTCATTCCCTCTAGCACTATGTCTCCTGTTCATGTTATCTAAGTGATAAATAAATAATTAATTAAGGTATTATTATAATTTCTACTCATATACAGGCATCTAACATCCCATATCATAAACAAGGTAAGGTATCCTTTCTAGTGATATTTCTAGGTTAGAGACATGTTTCCATCATATAAAGCTTGGTAAGGTATCCTTCTTAGTTGAAATTCTAGGTGAGAAACCTGTTTCCATCCTATAAAGCATGGTAAGGTATCCTTACTATCTAGGTCACAAGTACGGTCCCATTCTACTAACTCATGACGAGGTATTATTTCTATCTAAATCACGAGTGTGATTCTATTCTACTAAAACATGATGAGGTATTAATTCTAACTAGATAGACGACACTCTTCATTATAAAAGAAACTTAAGTATACATAAAGTTACTTACTTGGAAACAGCAGGAAGGAGGATTGATGTGTGATAGTGGAAAGGTGAACCCGCTCTGATATTAACTGTAACGCCTACTCTTATCTCGCCTCGTATGGCGCTACTTTACTGTTTTTTTTTTAACATGTTATCATAACTTAAACCTTCTTTTGCACATGCGTCACATATCATATTCATAATCAGCATGTTAACATATCTTGTCTCATTTCTAACATGCATAACATAAAAAGTCATTCATGAGTTCTTAAGTAATTGAACAGTAACATAAATAAGCATCATCCAACATGATACTAATGATTCATAAGTCTTATAAGCGGAAGCAAAGTCTTAAGTGGTTCATTGTGCATGTAATATAAGCAGATAGTAACAGGGTCTTTCTCCACCATGCCACTATCACACACACTTGGCCCTTCCTGCTACTTTCTCTAGTTCAGGTTTCCTTTATCTGCAGTATATGGACAACATAAACTATAAGCATATAGCTTAGTAAGATTCTTGCCTACTCACAAAAGCCACAAACTTCATCAAGCAATTAGAAACATGAGTATACTAGCATAAATAGCCTAAGTGTTTCATAGCAACACTAATCAACAACATACCCACGTAATAAAACCTAAGCATGGCATAGAGTTTACATCAGCATGCTAAGCATAATTAAATCTAAGCAGGGCATAATTTAACATAAGCATCATTGTTGGAAATTTGAGGGCGCTAGAGGGGGGTGAATAGCGTTGTGACCGTACAAAGATGGAATTCAATCGTGATCGTGTCTACAATTTCGTTAGCGCAGCGGAATATATATAATAATAAAAGCAATAACGAAATGGACACAACACAAATCACAACAAGAGCATATAACGTGGTTCGGAACCGAACCGGTTCCTACTCCACGGATTGGGTTCGTACTAACCCTAGCGATGCCACAAACACCACTAACCAATAAAACTCCTTCTTGACACAAGTCAAGGGTAGAGAAACCCCTTACAAGTAATCTTACAACAATAAGATACAAATACATGCAATTACAATAATGAAATACAATGCAAGTAAAGAAAACTACTTTACAATTGCCTTTAGATTGCTTGAACTTTTATTGCCTTGAACTAGCTTTGAAGAACTGGAAAGCACCAACTTTCCTCTTCAATTTCGCCCAAGAAAATCGCTGCAAAAACCCTCCTTCCGAGCTGCCTTTATAACCTGCGTCGGGCTGGATTTCTGCCTATCACCGATCGCCATAAGTCACCCGATCGATGCCACTGTTGTCGTGAGACAACGGCTCGATCCACGCTGGAAAAACTCTAACGGATCTCTTGGCGGGATCGCCAACATTGGCGATCATTGCGCAGACTCGTAGTCGATCGGCACGGCGAGCGCTCTCGACACAGAACTAGCAGTCGACTGCCAACCCTTGGCAGTCGACTGCCAGAGCAATTCCAGCTCTAAATTGGCAGTCGAACTCAAGTCGACTAATGTCAGTCGAACCGGCCATATTGCCAGTCGACTGACAACCTCAAACCTGAGGTTTTAACCCAAGTATGGTGCCCCCATACTTGCTAGACCACCCTTAGCCTAGACCTAAGCCTTCTAGCCACCTCCATCAGCCTCACGCCTCTCGGATCCCTCCAAGTCATCCATGACTTGTTCATCCATCGCGCTAGCCTCCAGGTGCTTCCCTCGGCTATGTCATGCTAACGGTGTCTACACCGCCAAGGCACATTGGACTTACGCCGCCAAGACTTCGCTTAGACTTTACGCTGCCAATATCAATCCCCTTGGACTTCCCATGCCAAGTACCCATGACTTGGACTTTACCTTGCCAAGACCCATGGTTGGACTTTCCCATAATCACATGGTCAACCCAGTCAACCATCAAGGTCTTCCTCGAGTCAAACTCGAGTCCGATCAAACATGACCCGGGTCGATTGCTCCAACAATCTCCCTAGCATATTAACCGACATCAATGTCAAACATCAATGCCAAACCACTTTGTCAAATCCCTTTGTCAAACATCAAAACATCACTCGAGTCAAACTCGAGTCTGGTCAATCGTGACCTGGGCCGATTGCACCAACAATCTCTCCCTTTTTGATGTTTGACAAAAACCAAACAAATCATTTGAGTTAGACCACTAACTCAAATCCCTTACCAATTATCCCAAATTGGTAAACACTCTCCAAATGTTCTCCCCCAAACATTCTCCCCCTTTTTGACTAACATCAAAAAGGTTTTCTCTCCAAGGAGGTCAATGTCTCATGTCCCAATGATTATAATCTCCCCCTTTTTGACTAACATCAAAAAGGTTTTCTCTCCAAGGAGGTCAATGTCTCATGTCCCAATGAGATCTTACAATCTCCCCCTTGATCCAAAAATAAATACCTAGGATGCCTACCATCTTCCTAGTGATAATTCACATATCACTCAAAAGAGACAATCCTATACTCTCTCCCAATTTCCAAATTGGGTATCAAAAACCCATCAATTTTCCCAATTGATGATACTCTCTCAATAACTTCTCCTCTTCAAGGAGAAAAACACATCCATCATCCCAAGATGGATACCTCCCCCTAAAGGCTTACTCCCCCTTGACCATTGCACCAACAATGTCCTTGGAAAGTCCCTAAGCCAATAGGAACTCTAAACCATCAAAATTAAGGTTCTAAGTTCAACATAGAACTTTCACTCACCCTAAATTTGATACTTTGACCTAACACAACTCGTAATCCATATCCAATGGATTTTCACCCTTTATAATGCTTCCTAAAGCATATCCTAGGGTTAGGAGTGATTAGGAACCTTTTCCATAGCTGAACACGGGCTAAACAAACCTTGTTAACCCGAAATCAGACCTGGCAGTCGACTCCTGACAGTAATCAATCGACTGCCACCCACATCATTCGACTGCCATACAGGTCAGTCGACTGATAACTGAAAATCTTGATTTTCAACTATCAGAAATGAATTTTGAAAATTCATAAATAATTATACGTAATTTGAAAAATCATGAAAATTTATACGTATAATACTTATGACACATACAATGGGTGAAAATTATTTTACCCATAAAATAGTGAGTTTGATATAAAACTCAAAACCATTAAAATTTTCAATGTTTTGGCCCTATTTTGTATCAACTCTATCAATGGTGATTGCTATCAAAAGATAGACTTCACCAAGGTTTTTTAAAATGATTTTAAAATATTTTCAAAACCTTATTTTGGATCATATTCCTTGGGCTCTATGTACATGACTTGTACACATGCTCTCCCAATGATCCACATTGAAACAAGATGAGTTTTAGTTCATCTAGATGCAAAAGCTATGCAACTTGAACTCAACTCATATCCTAGCATCTCACATGTATCTAAGGTGTATAAATACACATACATGTCAATTTAATGTGAGATGTGGGTTTTGTTCATCCTAATCTAGGGTTTCATGCATTCTCTAAGGCAACCCTACTTGATTCCCTTATAAATGGGACTTCAAGTCATGCCATAGTCCTTAATTCAATTTCAATCAAATTATCTTAAATGCATGAGTGATCATGGCATAATAATAGGAAAAATTAAAACATGGCCAATGATCATGATGTCATGATATATGATATAAACTAAAGACTCATGACGTTAACCTTAATCCTAAACATGAACATGACATATAAAATGATTGAAATAAACATGATGTCATGTCATGTTATATGGCAAACAAAGCATGGCATATAAAATATATAGGTATAGTAATACCTAAATTTTAATATTAATTGCCATTTCATATAATTAATTATATTTTGCCATATTAACCTAATCTCCCTAGTGTGCCAAAAGCCCAAAATGGCACACTAACACTCTAAACCCTAATTGTGCCAATTTGATCATTTTATCAAACTTCATAACTAATATTGGCACATCATAAAATCTTTTAGGATTATAATTCAACCCTATTTCCAAGGTATCCATAACCTTGAAAATAACCTAAAATGCCACCTTTATCATGGTTGAGTTAACTACCCATCCACTCAAGGTTGGCACATCCTAAACCCACCTAGTGTGAATCAATCACGCTCTTAGGAACCCAAAACCGATTTGAGCTCCTAGGGTTAATTAGGTATTCCTTAGGGATAACCTCCCTAGATACCTTCCTAATGACCCTCCTAGGCTTGTTAGCCTTGGTCATTTGGGTCTTACCTAGGTTGACTCTAGGGGTAACTCCCCTTGCAACCTTCTTAGTGGCCACCCTAGGTTTCCTTGAAACCCTAGCCACTAGGCACACCCTTTGGTCAAACCTAGGGATGACTTCCCTATTGACCTTGGTCTTCCTAGACCTATTTTGTGTTCCATAATCAAATGGAACACTATGGTAAGCCACCTTAGGCTTAGGTTTGTGACCCAAACCTTGCTTGCCCTTGGTTGACTTTTGACTCTTAGGTCCTAGGTGTTGACTTTGACTTTTGGACCTAGAAGTTTGACTAATTGACCCTTGCATTTGATTTTGCATAACCTTAAGGGTCTTTTCAAGTTTTTCAAGTCTTGACCTCAAGACTTGATTTTCCTTTTCTAATTGCCCAATTTTAGAATTTTGATTTAAATCTTGGGCATTGGACTTCCTAGGCATATGCCTAGTCCATTTAGGGTTTAGACCTAGGTGCTCTTGCACCTTTCTAATTGTCTCCCTAGATAAAAGTTTTCTAGAGTTATTTGACTTAGGTTTGTCCTTAGATAAGTTGTTTTTAGGGGCATTAGTCCCAAATTTCTCCCTATTATCTAAGTAGACATTCTTAGCTCCTAAGCAAAAATACTTGTTCCTATTAGCATGCTTTTCATAAATTGCAAGTGAATTGAAATCCCAAGCATGCTTTTGCTTGTAAATTGAAGAAGGAGCAAAATTAGAAGTTACCCTAGGGTTTGCCTTAGCTCCCCCTACATATGATGCTCCATTTTGAGTCTTCTTGCTCCCCCTAGGACATTGATTCCTATAATGTCCTTTTGAATTGCACTTGAAGCATATGATGTGCTCCTTGCCTTTAGGTGTTGGGGAACCGGCATCCTTGACTTTTGGTGCCGGTGGAGCTTTCCTAATCTTCTTTGGGCACTTGCTCTTATAGTGCCCAAATTCCCTACACTCAAAACACATAATATTATTTTTATTTGACATTAGAGTGTTTGAGTTACCTAGGTTAATTGAGACCGGAATTGGATTTTGGGCTTCTTCATCTTGATCGGATGTTGAAGCTTCTTCTTGTTGCTCCGGTATCGAGGATGCCCTAATCTCCTCCTCAATCCTAGAAGTGGATGCTTCTTCCACTTCCTCCACCTCTTCCGATCCGGATGTTGATTCTCTATCAACTTCCGAATCCTCAAGCTCTTTAGATGTTTCTTCTTGATCTTGAGAGGGTGATGGTCCTTCTTCTTGGACCGATGATAGGCTTTCATGGAGCTTGGCCAAATCGCTCCATAGCTCCTTAGCATCCACATAGTCACCTAGGCTACACAAGAGGTCATTAGGAATTAAATCAAAAATGAATTTGATTACCTTCTTGTTTTTATCGAATTGTTGGAGTTGCTCCTCACTCCATTTCTTCTTCTTGATAAACCCTCCCTTTGGTCCCTTAGGATATTCAAATCCTTCCATCAATGCGGACCACTCCTCAAGGTCTCTCATCATCAAAAAATCTTCAATTCTCGCCTTCCAAGAATTGAAACCTTCTCGTCCATAGAAGGCATACAGAATTGGGGTGTTGATATCCCATCCCAATTGTCCTTGTATTTCCATCTTTACCCTCTAGCCTTCTTTGTCCTAGCTCCCGGCGGTTAGTCCGTAGAAGAGCCTCGGGCTCTGATTCCACTTGTTGGAAATTTGAGGGCGCTAGAGGGGGGTGAATAGCATTGTGACCGTACGAAGATGGAATTCAATCGTGATCGTGTCTACAATTTTGTTAGCGCAGTGGAATATATATAATAATAAAAGCAATAACGAAATGGACACAACACAAATCACAACAAGAGCATATAACATGGTTCGGAACCGAACCGGTTCCTACTCCACGGATTGGGTTCGTACGAACCCTAGCGATGCCACAAACACCACTAACCAATAAAACTCCTTCTTGACACAAGTCAAGGGTGGAGAAACCCTTTACAAGTAATCTTACAACAATAAGATACAAATACAAGAAATTACAATAATGAAATACAATGCAAGTAAAGAAAACTACTTTACAATTGCCTTTAGATTGCTTGAACTTTGATTGCCTTGAACTAGCTTTGAAGAACTGGAAAGCACCAACTTTCCTCTTCAATTTCGTCCAAGAAAATCGCTGCAAAAACCCTCCTTCCGAGCTGCCTTTATAACCTGCGTCGGGTTGGATTTCTGCCTATCATCGCCATAAGTCACCGTCATCGATGCCATCGCTTGTCGTGAGACAACGGCTCGATCCACGCTAGAAAAACTCCAACGGATCTCTTGGCGCGATCGCCAACATTGGCGATTGATCGCCAAAGTCGATCGCTGGCGATCGGCTATGGAGCGCTCGCTCGACACAGAACTAGCGATCGCCCAACCCTTGGCGGATCATTGCTGGCAATTCCAGCTCTAAATTGGCAGTCGAACTCAAGTCGACTAACGTCAGTCGAACCGGCCATATTGCCAGTCGACTGACAACCTCAAACATGAGGTTTTAACCCAAGTATGGTGCCCCCATACTTGCTAGACCACCCTTAGCCTAGACCTAAGCCTTCCAGCCACCTCCATCAGCCTCACGCCTCTCGGATCCCTCCAAGTCATCCATGACTTGTTCATCCATCGCGCTAGCCTCCAGGTGCTTCCCTCGGCTATGTCATGCTAACGGTGTCTACACCGCCAAGGCACATTGGACTTACGCCGCCAAGACTCCGCTTGGACTTTACGCTGCCAATATCAATCCCCTTGGACTTCCCATGCCAAGTACCCATGACTTGGACTTTACCTTGCCAAGACCCATGCTTGGACTTTCCCATAATCACATGGTCAACCCCAGTCAACCATCAAGGTCTTCCTCGAGTCAAACTCGAGTCCGATCAAACATGACCCGGGTCGATTGCTCCAACAATCTCCCCAACATATTAACCGACATCAATGTCAAACATCAATGCCAAACCACTTTGTCAAATCCCTTTGTCAAATCCCTTTGTCAAATCCCTTTCTCAAACATCAAAACATCACTCGAGTCTGGTCAATCGTGACCTGGGCCGATTGCACCAACATTCATGACATAAGCAATCCATAATATTATAAATCTTAGACATGCATAAAGTACATAATCACAAATATTCTTAACTCAACTATAGGCATCATAACTTCATAAAATCTAACATGCATAAAGGGCATAATCATAAACATTTTTTTTTTTAACTTAACCATAAGCATTCATAACATAAGTATCCATAACATCATAAATCTTAAACATGCATAAAGTACATAGTCACAAATATTTTTAAACTTAACTATAAGCATCATAACTTCATAAAATCTAACATGCATAAAGGGCATAATCATAAACATTTTTTTTTAACTTAACCATAAGCATTCATAACATAAGTATCCGAAATATCATAAATCTTAAACATGCATAAAGGACAAGTTCATAAGCATTCATAAACTTTAACTTAAGCATGCACAATTTCATAAAAGTCCTTTCTTTTCAAAACATATACATATAGATACTTCAACATAATCATAACTTGCATGGGGGGCCCCAGGTTAAGTACCACATAATGCGCGTTCCCTAATAGGTTGGGGTAGCGAGCCACCAGACCTACTATAGCAAGACCTCTTACGTCTTACCAGGGCAAGACCTCTTACGTCTTCTTATGTCTCTTTGGATTTGATTAACGACCACCTGACGGGTCGGGTACTTAACCTCTTACAAAGTAAAATACTTAATTCCTTTCTTTCTTGTCATATCATAAAGAATGCTCTTAATCCCCAACATAAAAAGGGAAGCATCTCAATCTTATCTTATCATAAGGAGAGCTCTTAATCCCTACTTGAAAGGGAAGCATCTCCATCTTATCTTATCATAAGGAGAGCTCTTAATCCCTACTTGAAAGGGAAGCATCTCCATCTTATCTTATCCTAAGGAGAGCTCTTAATCCCTACTTGAAAGGGAAGCATCTCCATCTCAGACATTTCATAGCATACATGCATTCATAACATAAGAGTGCCCTAAAGGGGTCCTAAAGCATAAACATGTTCATCGCATAAGCATATTTCATAGGCATATTCATGGCATATTAAATCATAATACATGTTCATCACATAGGCATGTTTCATGGCATATTACCTCATAAACATATTCATCACATAGGCATAATTTCATGGCATACTACATCTTAAACATGTTCATCACATAAGCATATTTCATAGCATATTGAATCATGAACATTTTCATCACATAGGCATAATTCATGACATATTAAAATCATACACATAGCATAACTACATAAGGGGGTGTTTTCATGAAACCCTAACCCTAACACCAAGGTTGGCCGAAACATGTAAGGTATCAAGCTTGGATGTTTGTTACCTAAAATTCCTTCATGAAGCTTATAACTTATCATGGTATCATTAGAAGCATTTTCATGCAACCCTAGCCCTAAATACTTTGGTTGGCCGAAACATGTAAGGGCTCAAGCTTGGGTTTTTTTGTTACCTAAAATTCCTTCATGAAGCTTATAACTTATCATAGTATCATTAGAAGCATTTTCATGCAACCCTAGCCCTAAATACTTTGGTTGGCCGAAACATGTAAGGGCTCAAGCTTGGGTTTTTTTGTTACCTAAAATTCCTTCATGAAGCTTATAACTTATCATAGTATCATTAGAAGCATGTTCATGCAACCCTAGCCCTAAATACTTTGGTTGGCCGAAACATGTAAGGGCTCAAGCTTGGGTTTTTATTACCTAAAATTCCTTCATGAAGCTTATAACATCTCCTACTTCCCTTAGAAGCCTTTTCATGCAACCCTAGCCCTCAAGACCTTGGTTGGCCGAAACATATAGGGCTATGAACTTGGGTTTTGGCACCTAAAAATTCCTACTTGAAGCCTACAATCTATGATCATATCCTTAGATTCATTTTCATGCAAACCCTAACCCTAAATTCCTTGGTTGGCCGAAACATATAAGGCTATGAACTCCATCTTTCTTTCATGTACATGACCTACAAAGCTCTACAAAGCTAATATACTGCAGGTGAGGGAATCTTACTTCCTTCGCTTTGCTTGGGAGATGACCTAATGGAAGCCACCTAGCTTTCTCCTTGATTGAATGGGGGTTTCGGCCAAAGGATGAAGAGGGAGCTCGGTGAGGAAGAAGAAGAGAAGAGGGAAGAAGAAGAAGTGGCCAAATGGGACTTTCACTCTTCTTTATAAAGGGAGGAAAAGAAGTTTCTCTTCTCTTTTCCTTGCCTCTTCATTTACCCTCATCACACTTATCTACAATTTCCCCTCTTCCCCTAATGATATAATCCTATTGGGCTTCTGGTTAGTGGGTGCATCTATAGGGCTTGGCTATCTCTAGAGGTTTGGGGTTCAATTCCTAGGCCTTGCATCTCTTTTTACGGGCGTTACTGTTACAAATTTACGGGCCCACATAAAGCCCATTATCGTAAAGCCAAAAATTCTCGTAAAATGGCCAGAAATTTTTACGGGCGTTACTGTTACAAATTAATTACCAAACCCTCTCTACACTAATATAGCATAGTGAATGGCATGGATAATTTCCCAACGAGTGTAATCGATAGAATGGTAAACATAGGATTTTTAATTATTACTTTGTGTTTTCTATTGAAGATGGGGGTTTGGGTTTTAAAAGACTTATCCTACTGAACAAAAAGACAATGCAAGTAATCAAACTCTAATCTAACTAAACTATGAGTGCGATGAAATTAAAAGAAACTTAAACTAAGCATTCAAATAAGAAAGTACAGGAATTTAAATATGCAGAATAACATGAGAGTAAAATATAACATGAAATTAAATCTAAACTAACCAACTATAACCTAATTACTCTAAGAAGTATTTTATTGAACACTATGTAAGCATGAAACGAATTAAATCGTATACGTGCAATTCTAAATGTGGAAGATTGTTCAATTACAAACATTCAACAATGAAGAGGGAAAAAACACAATCAATAAGAAATCTGACTATCTGACGGATGTTGAAACAGAAGATGGCTGGAGATGGAATTTGGTGCTGCCATGAAGGTGCTGGCCGCAAATGTGGAGCAATGCCAGAGCTATGGAGTGGCTGCCGGAGCTGCTGGTCGGATAGGAACGGCCCAATCGATGCAGCCTACGAAGGAAGTGGACTATCGAAAATGTGGATGGCACCTCCGATCGGAGGTGGAACGGATGGCTGGCAGAACCGATCGGAGGGGAATCCCCACTCCGATGGGTCAGCGGCGTTGGAAATGGAGCTTTCGGTAGTTTAATAGAGAAGGTGTGGCACCAGAGCTTGGTAAGGGAGAAAATGACCGGCGACGAGCTGTTCCGATGGAGCAAAAGTTGTAATCCCATCTCCCATTTCATCCGCTCGCGTGAGGAAGAAGACGACGTCCGCCCACAACCCTGTGTGTGTCGCGCGATGGAAGGTTTCGAAAGAAAATGTTATATTTTAAGCCTCTTTTCCTTTGTCGTCCAATCGAAGCCCATCAAATCCCAGCCTTCCATTAAACCTAGGGCTAAATGAATCTGATTAATCCATTTAAGGGTTGTGCATCCAACGACTGAGAATTCTCCGACATTGAGTGGATGGATCTGATCAATCTGAATGGATAATCACGATCGACTGAATCTTGATGAAGGGCTCAGATGTCCAAATCTAAATGTACAAACTGGATCTCTCCAAATCTAGATAGATGGCTCAGAATCAAGCGCTTTCAGCGGATGATCCATATCACTCAGATCTGATCTCTTGATTAAATTGCACTCGTTCTTGATGAATGGCTCAAATTAAATCAAATTAAGATGCCCATTATGACCCTAGAAGAAGCCATATTTGATCCGACTTGAGTCTAGTCTAGTGGCTCATCTCGATCACCTACAAACAAAGATAAAATTCGCATATAAGTCCAAAATTTAGGAGATTTTACAATAAGGTCCAAAAATAAATCAAACTCATAAAACATGTTAATAATCAATAATAAATCACATGAGAGGATTAAAATATTGATATTAAGACCAAAATATTAGGATAAAATGGCAATTATCAATTCCCCCACACTTATTCTTGCACGCCCCCAGCAAGTAAATAAAACTAAAAGTAAACTGAAGATATATTTCCCTAACAATTCTTAATCATACATAGAAAAATCGTGAAAGAAAGTTACCTAGGATTGTCAAATCTCAAAGACTCAAGCAATCATGGAATCAAATCTTACATAGGTTAATAAACATGGTGACTTCAATCCATCATGAATAGACAAAGAATGATTAAGCCTCACAAGGTAAGTGGTGGTTTCTCTCGCTCTCATAAGCATGTAATAGTGGAGTTCACTGAAGCTACTCATGGTTTATAAAGTACCATATGCTTGCTTTTCTTCTACCTTCACCACTATATACACATAAAAATGCACAATCACTGAAGGCTTATTAGGAATGTAAGGGAAACATGAATAAAAACAAATAATGGTATATATGTAAGGAAAGAAAGGTAGGAAATAGCTAAAGAAATGCAAGAAGATATGGAAATACTGGAATGCTACATAGATGAGTACAAGAAAGCATTGCCCTACAAATTTTTTCTTTCAACCCAATAAACATGTAAACAAACCTTATCACATTCTTCAATACAAATCTACTCATCATATACAATAAATATCTCAATAATTGCAACAAGGAATGTCGTTAACAAAAATATTATCACACATAAAAAAAAATGAATGGCACCACATGTCAACATTTTCACAATACTTTTTTTTATTTCATTGGCACCCAAATGTTTATTTTTTTTTCAATTTTTTTTTGTGACATGTAGTGCACTTCCCTTGTCATGGCCGCCCATTTTCCAAGGGTCCGGAGGGGCGGCGCGTGATGCGACCGTACATACATACACTTCTTACTAATTACAGCGGAAGACTTTAGATACATTTTTTTTTCTTTTAAACATAAACATGCATTGACATATATAGATACTTCTTCTTAACATAGAGCATGCATCATAACATATATAGATACTTCTTCTTAACATAGAGCATGCATCATAACATATATAGATACTTCTTCTTAACATAGAGCATGCATCATAACATATATAGATACTTAGTGCTTAGTTCAAGTCCATAAACATCATCATCATAAGTAGACATAAATAAGGACATCCATAAACGTCATCATCCTAGGGAAACATAGATATAAGAACATAACGGATCTTCTCCACCATGCCACTACCACACACATTTGGCCCCTCCTACTGCTCCCTTTAGTTTATCCATCCCTTACCCTTATCTGCAGTACAAGGGAAAGGTAAACTATAAGCACATAGGCTTAGTAAGATCCTGTCCTACTCACAAAAACCATACATCGACATTAATCTTGGCATGTACCATTCATAACATATAAGCAACATAACATGTAACATACATGACGTAAGCAACTTAACATGTAGCATAAGTAACATAAGTAAACATAACATGTATCATCCATAACATAGCAGCATAACATGTATATATATGACTTAATCAAACATAACATACAACATATGTAACATAGCAACATAAACATGACATAACATGCAACATATATAACATAGCAACATAAACATGACATAACATGCAACATATTAATGACATATCAACATAGCATGTGAACATAGCAATCAAATCATGTAACCTATGCAGGATGCTTTTGAAAACATATATTATAGGTACGTAAACATAATCTCAACATATTTAGGCCCGACATTGTACCACTTCTTCATCATCATAGAGCGCATCCCTAAATAGACCCGAGGTAGCAAGTCTTGAACCTACTAGATTACTAGGCCCGATCTTAGTCCGTCGACCTAGGGAAATCGTCATAGTGTAGAAGCCCATCCTAGGCCCGAGTCTTACTCCATCGACCTAGGGCATCTTGGAGCCCATCCCGTACTAGGCCCGATCTTAGTCCGTCAACCTAGGGGCAATCAGACATAGGAGCCCATCCTAGGCCCGATCTTAGTCCGTCGACCTAGGGCATCTTAGGAGCCCATCCCTTTGGACCTTGTTAGGGTCCTGGTACAAGCCATGCAGAAGGTAAAATACTTATATTCTTTTATTATAACATAGCTTATTTCATTTTGCAAACATAGCATACTTCATTTCCTAACATATCATACTACACTTCATGAACATATCATTTTTCATTTCATAAACATATCATAATTCATTTCATAATCATATCATATTCATTTCATGAACATATCATTTTCCATTTCATAATCATATAGTATTTTATTTCATAACATATCTTAAATATTACATACATATAGGGCATGGCATAAGGCATAAACATCAAGAGTAAGTAAACTCTAACCTAAAACATGTTATCTTCATCTAGCATCATTTAATATCACAAGTCAACATGAATTCACCTAAACATAAAACACATGTTAACCCAACCTAGAGCATGTTAAGGTACAATGGTTGGCCGAATGGTTCATAGGACTGTTAGGGTTAAACCTTTACCCTAATCCATCTAACATACTAACATCATCATATGCATACAAAACATGGAATAAAACTTCATTGAAACATCAATACAAGTGGGTGGCCGAATGGTCCATGTAGGCTTTTAGGGCTAGTCTTTTAACCTAATCCCTCTAACATACTAACATCATCATATGCACACAAAATGTGGAATAAAACTTCATTGAAACATCAATACAAGGGAGTGGCCGAATGGTCCATGTTGGCTTTTAGGGCTAGTCTTTTAACCTAATCCCTCTAACATACTAACATCATCATATGCATACAAAATATGGAATAAAACTTCATTGATATATCAATACAAGGGGGTGGCCGAATGGTACATGTATGCTTTTAGGGCTAGTCTTTTAACCTAATCCCTCTAACATACTAACATCATCATATGCATACAAATATGGAATAAAACTTCATTGAATCTTCAATACAAGGGGGTGGCCGAATGGTCCATGTAGGCTTTTAGGGCTAGTCTTTTAACCTAATCCCTCTAACATACTAACATCATCATATGCATACAAAATATGGAATAAAACTTCATTGAAACATCAATACAAGGGGGTGGCCGAATGGTCCATGTAGGCTTTTAGGGTTAACTTTTAACCTAATTTATTATACATCTTAACTTCATCATGTGCATGTAAAACAAGGTATAGAACTTCAAGAAAACACCAAGAACACATGTTGGCGGAACATATCATAGGGGTTTCTAGGGTTAACTTTTAACCTAATTCATTCTACATCTTAACTTCATCATGTGCATGTAAAACAAGGTATAGAACTTCAAGAAAACACCAAGAACACATGTTGGCCGAACATATCATAGGGGTTTCTAGGGTTATCTTTTAACCTAATTCATTCTACATCTTAACTTCATCATGTGCATATAAAACAAGGTATAGAACTTCAAGAAAACACCAAGAACACATGTTGGCCGAACCTATCATACGGGTTTCTAGGGTTAACTTTTAACCTAATTCATTCTACATCTTAACTTCACCATGTGCATGTAAAACAAGGTATAGAACTTCAATAAAACACCAAGAACACATGTTGGCCGAACATATCATAGGGGTTTCTGCACAAAATATCAACCAAAAGCTACTCGTATGCAAGTGAGGCATATTTACATCCTTCGCTTTGCTTTTAGTGGAATGATGACCTAAGGAAAGCCAAATCTAGCCTTCTCCTTGCTTGGATGGGGTTCGGCCAAAGAAATGGAGAGGGGAAGCTCTAGGATTCGGTGAGGAAGAAGAAGAGGAGGAAATAAGTTTGGTATCTCATGCCCCCTCATTCCCCCTATTTATTCACTTGAAGAGTCCCTTCATCTCCTTTACCTCTAACTATAATTTCCCATGTTCTTCTAACAATACATTCTTGTTGGGCTTCTTTTTAGTGGGTGCATCTATAGGGTTTGGCTATCTCTAGAGGTTTGGGGTTCAATTCCTAGGCCTTGCATTCTTTTTGGCTTATTTTTTTTTATTTTTTTGAAAGAGCCCACATAAAATCCATTATCATCAAGCCAAAAATTCTTGTAAAATTGCTAGAAATTTTACGAGTGTTACAATCCTTCATACCTTTTAAAAGTTTCGTCCTCGAAATGTAGAACAATTCTGGGTACTTCTGCTTCATGTCCTCCTCGCGTTCCCTGGTAGCTTCCTCGTATCGTTGATTCTGCCACAGGACCTTTACTAAGGGCACCTCTTTGTTCCTTAGCCTCTTGACTTCTCGATCTAGTATCTGGATGGCCTACTTTCAATACTCAGGTCCTCTTGAACATGTTCTGTTTGTGGCTCGATCACTTGGTCCACACTGGAAATGCATTTCTTGAGCGTAGAGACATGGAACACGTTGTGAATAGCCGACATCTCTTGAGGCAGCTCCAACTTGTAAGCTACCTTGCCAATCCTCTGCAATATCAGATACTGTCCCACGTAGCGCGAACTCAGCTTACCCTTCCTTCCGAATCTCATCACTCCCTTCATAGGGGCCACTTTGAGGAATACCAGGTCCCCGACTTCGAATTCTAACGGTCTACGCCGCATATCTGCATAGCTCTTTTGTCATCTCTGAGCAGTTTCAATTCTCTGATGGATGTTCTGTATAGCTCGGGTGGTGTCGTTGATGAAGTTTGTGTTGGTGATGTGCTATTTCTCGGAATGCTCATAGGCTCCCATGTCCCCGGATTAAAATTTTCACTAATGAAAACTAATCCGGATGGGATGAGTTTCCTAAGCACAACCAATTCATCGTCGTGCTAACGACTTGAGCGATCGCTTGAACAAACTAGTTGTTCAAGCAACACAACTCTTCTAGTCGGTTAGCCGCGGAAGAGATGACAGACGGATTGCCGGTTTTTGTGTTTCTTATCGGGGTCCATGATTATACAAATACATACAAATGTAAACTAGTATAATCAACATATACTAACATAAAGAACATAAGCTAGCATATCAATAAGAACATGCAAAGAACAATAATAAAAGTTATAAAACTTTTATACCTCTTGATCTTCTATCGTATGTCCTAACCTCCTTGTAGACTTCGTGTGGGCGAAGATCCTCCACAAGTTGAAGCTTCCTAGATCTTCTTCAATCCAAAGAAAGAAGAACTCTCTTTCCCTTCTTGCTTGAGCCAACCACCATTCCACAAAAGGATTGATGCCGCCGGCCCCAAGAATAGAGAGAACATAATGGAAACAACCAAGGTACCGAACTAGGGACAAACCCTTGTTTTGGTGCCGCCGGCCAAGATGGAGTGAAGAGGATAAAGGGAATATGTTGGGCGCCGGCCACGGTGGAGGGAATAGAGGAAGGAGCCGGCCACAACCTAGGAAGAGGAAGAGCTCCTCTCCTATAGTTGCCGCCCACCTTCCTTGCATACCCTAGCCGCCCAACCATAGGAGCCAAACCCTAATTAGGGTTTCCTCCTTAGGTCTTCTTGCCGCCCATCCAAGGTGGAAGGAGGAGATCTAAACCGGCAACCTTTCCTAGGAAGAAGAGGAACTCTTCCACAAGATGCCTCTTACCCTCCTTCTAAACCTTGGCCGCCCATGCAAAGGAACCAAACCCTAATCAAATTAGGGTTTCCTCCTTAGGGTTTCTTGCCGCCCAACCATGGTGGAGAGAAGAGATCTAGGAGCTAGCCACCTTCAAGGAAGAAGAAGAGATCTTCCTCAAGTTGCCGCCCACTTATCTTCCAAGCCTTGGCCGCCCATAGAGCCAAACCCTAATTAGGGTTTCCTCCTTAGGGTTGCTTGCCACCCAAGCAATTGGAGGCTAAACCCTAATTTCCATCATCCAACCTCAACCACTCTCCCACTCTCTTTTCCGCCCAACCCATAGCCGCCCTTTTATAGAACTTAGGAGAAAGTTGATTATTGATGAGGTAGCCAAAAATATAGGAACTAATTCCCAATTTTCTTGCCGCCCACCTTATCCAACCTTTCCTCTCCCTTTTATATAGAGTTAGGTTTAGGCCTTGGTTTAATCTCCACCGTCGGTTCTAGGGTTTTAATCTCAACCGTCGGATTTAGAGATTTAATCTCAACCGTCATTCTAGGGTTTTAATCCCAACCGTCGGATTTAGAGATTTAATCTCAACCGTCGGTTCTAGGGATTTAATCCCAACCGTCGGATCTAGAGATTTAATCTCCACCGTCGGTTCTAGGGATTTAATCCCAACCGTCGGATTTAGAGATTTAATCTCAACCGTCGGTTCTAGGGTTTTAATCCCAACCGTCGGATTTAGATATTTAATCTCAACCGTCGGTTCTAGGGATTTAATCCCAACCGTCGGATCTTGAGATTTAATCTCCACCGTCGGTTCTAGGGATTTAATCCCAACCGTCGGATCTAGAGATTTGTTTTCCATTATTTGATCTAGACTTCATGAGGTTTATATTAGGCTACGATAGGGACCATGAGGAGGAGTTGGGTGTTGGCCACCCGATGGATCGGAACCACACAAACTTGATCCATCAATGATGTTCCATTCCACTAGAGGATCATCATCGAACTACCTCACCAACCCCCATAAATTAATATGGGCTCCATATATTATTTATACATCCTTCTCCCCGTGTTTAAGATATCGAATGTCCGTCAATTAATTGATTTACTGACCATCAATTAATTAACATCTAACTCCTCGAGTAGTACCACTCAACCTTATCATCATGTTGACTAAGTCAACCTGCAGGGTTTACATGATGAACCTTATGAGCTCCTCAAGGGGACATCATCAACCTAATACATAGGACACGGATTCCTCCTATAATCAACGGCACACCATGTAAATAATATCATTTCCCAACTTACCGGACATATTGATTTAATCCATAGAAATCTCACCCTCTGGTAAATCAAAGAAATAAATATTAAGAACATGTGCCCGTTATTATATCGGGATTAAGAGCATGTACAACATAATATCCGAGGTCCGATTCAATTATGCAGTCAGCAATAAATTGAATCACCTCTATGTCGGTCCTGCTCAATACACCTAAGTGTACTAGTGTAACTCTATGTTCAAGACAAAACAATACCAAGCTACACTACAACCATGTCAATGGTTTGTCCAAAACCATCTTGGTTGTGAGCCTCTACTTATATTCTACAAGGGACTAATAACATGATCTTCTGTGCCGCACCTAGGCACCATGTTATCTACAATGTAAAATATTAGACAATATGCACACATATAAATATAACGTGCAAACAATGATCATGTGATTCTTATTTCAAAATAAAGATGTCCATACAAAAGAGCTAGGCTTTCAGTATACATCCCAACCGTTCGTCTGGAGTCCCATCCTCTTCTTTTCACCACCCTCGTACCAGCATATGGGAGACCTACATTTCCTCCCGTATAGAGCCTCGTAGGGTGCCATTCCAATAGTATCTTGGTAGCTATTGTTGTAGGCAAATTCTGCCAAGCATAAGTCTCGGCACCAGCTACCTTTGAAATCCAGGGCGCAAGCTCGTAACATATCCTCTAGTACTTGATTTACTCTTTCGGTCTGTCCGTCCGTCTGGGGATGGAAGGCAGTACTGAACAATAGCTTCGTGCCTAGGGCCTTCTGAACACATTCCCAGAAATGGGAAATAAAGCGATCATCTCTGTCAGAAATGATGGTCTTAGGAATTCCATGTAGTCTGATAATTTCCCTAGCATATAACTGAGCCAGTTGCTCCGTCGAATAGGTCATCTTGATTGCTAAGAAGTGGGCGAACTTCGTCAATCTATCCACAATCACCCATATAGCATCATAACCATTTGTTGTCTTGGGCAATACTGAGATGAAATCCATAGAAATGTCTTCCCATTTCCATTATGGAATCTGGACCGGCTGCAGTGTTCCTCCAGGTCTCTGGTGTTCTGCTTTAACCCTCTGGCAGGTCAGGCAAGTATTGACATACTGAGGCACATCTCTTTTCATTCCGAACCACCAAAATTTTCTTTTCAGGTCTTGGTACATCTTGGTGGTTCTATGATGCATCGCATAAGGAGTTCCGTGAGCTTCCTCAAATATCTTCTTCCGTAATTTTGGATAGTCGGGAATACACAGGCGATCCCTGAGGTAGAGTACTCCACTATTAGAGATACGAAACCCGTCGTCCTTTCCTTCTAAGACCTCTTGCTTGATCCTATGAATTCTTGGGTCACGGGCTTACTTTTCTAGTATATCATCGAACAGCGTCGGTGCTATCGTCATGGTCGAGAGCTGTCCGGAAATGATTTCAACCACGTAACGTATAATCTCCTTTTCTAAGGGCCGAGGTAACACTAATAGAGACATCAAGGTGGCACAGGACTTCCTGCTGAGTGCATCCGCTACCTTGTTTGCTTTCCCCGGATGGTAGAAGATCTCGCAGTCATAATCCTTGATGAGCTCGAGCCATCTGCGTTGTCTCATGTTCAGGTCCTTCTGTGTGAAGAAATATTTCAGACTCTGATGGTCTGTATAAATCCTACACTTAGCTCAATATAGATAATGCCTCCATGTTTTGAGAGCAAAGACCACGACCGCTAGCTCTAAATTGTGGGTGGGATAATTCCTTTCGTGTTCCTTGAGTTGCCTAGAGGCGTAGGCAATGACCTTGCCATTCTTCATGAGTACAACTCTGAGTCCCAACTTGGAAGTGTCATTGTACATGTCGAAGCCTTTATTACTGTCCGGAAGAGCAAGGATTGGAGCGCTGGTCAGTCTCCTTTTCAATTCTGTGAAACTCCTCTCATAGGTGTCCGTCCACTCATATTTCTTGTTCTTTCTGGTGAGGACTGTCATAGGGGCGGCAATCCTGGAGAAATTCTCTACAAACATCCGGTAGTAACTTGCTAGCCCAAGAAAGCTTCTGATCTCGCTGGCATTCTTTGGTCGGTTCCAGTTACTCACGACTTCAATCTTTATTGAGTCTACCATCACTCCATGCTTGGATATAACGTGACCAAGAAATGATACTTGTTCGAGCCAGAACTCGCATTTGGAGAACTTTGCAAATAGCTGCTTTTCCCGAAGAATCTGCAATACCACATTCAGGTGTTCTGCGTGCTCCTCTAGGGTTCTCGAATATATCAGTATGTCGTCAATGAAGCCGATCACAAACTTATCGAGGAATGCCGAGAATACCCGGTTCATCAAATCCATGAAGAGAGCAGGTGCATTCGTCACTCTGAAGGGCATAACTACGAACTCGTAATGTCCGTATCTGGTCCGAAAGGCCGTCTTTGGTATATCATCTGATTTCACTTTTACTTGATGATAGCCGGACCTCAGTTTGATCTTAGAGAAGATGGTGGCACCCTTTAGTTGGTCGAACAGGTCGTCAATCCATGGCAAAGGGTACCGGTTTTTGATTGACACATTATTCAGCGCTCGGTAGTCTATGCACATTCGCATAGACCCATCTTTCTTCTTCACCAACAGTACTGGAGCTCCCCATGGAGAGCGACTTGGGAGAATAAGTCCCTTGTCGAGTAACTCCTATAGTTGTCCCTGAAGTTCCTTCAATTCAGCCGGCGCCATACGGTAAGGTGCTTTAGAGGTCGGGTTAGTACTAGGAATCAATTCGATCTCAAATTCAACTTCTCTATCTGGGGCTAACCCTAGTAGTTCATCTGGGAATACCTCTGGGTAGTTGCATACAACTCTGACATCTTCTAACTTCTGATCCTCTGCTTGACTTGTATCAACTACGTGTGCCAGAAACCCAGTGCATCCACTATCTAACATCTTTCGTGCCTGTAGGGCTGATAAAATCTTATTGACTCTTCTCCTTGGCTCTTCAATAAATTCAAACCTAGGTTCCGCCTCCGACTGGAAGACCACTTTTCTTTTACTACACTCAATTGAAGCACCGTACTTTCTTAGAAAATCTATGCCCAGTATAATATCATAATCCTACATGTCGAGCACTATTAGATCACAATAGAGTTCTCTGTCTGCGATTCTGATGGGTGCGGCTCGCAGCATATGAGTGGAGGACATTACTTCTCCCGAGAGCAGAGTGGTTAAGAACTGGCGATCTAGAGCTTGTGGTGGTATGTCTATCTTTCCAGTAAAGTGTGTAGAAACAAACGAATGTGTTGCCCCTGTATCAAATAATGCAGTAGCATGCTGACAAAAAATAAATATCTGACCTGTGACAACCGTAGAAGCGTTCGCCACATCTTCTTGGGTGAGAGAGAATACCCTGGCATCTGTCATAACTGGTGGGGCTTCTAGTCTCCCTTAGCTGATCGGGGTACCTTCGATTGCAGCCTGCATCTGGTGTAACTGTAGAGGAGCATTATTGTGCTGGGCATACTGCTGAGGAGGTGTCTGAACCTGAATAGGGAAGTCCCTGACTCTATGTCCTGCCCATCCACAGTTGTAACATCTATTTTTGCCTTGGTAGCATACTCCAGGATGTATCTTTCCGCAGGTAGCACACAGAGGGATCCTAGGCTGCTTATTTACTGGACCACCTTTAGGATCCTCCCATTGTTTTCTCTTGCCAGTGGGGTTCCCTTTCCAAGTACTCTGGTTTCTCTGACCTCCTGACTGGGCCTGACCCCTGCCTTCACTCAGTGCCTTCTTTTGCTGGTTAATGTTGTTCAGGTAATGCTCGTGTCGTGGCACTGAACAACTCCTCTGCGGTCTGCGGTCTATGAACTCCGTCGGCCACATTCAGAGCTATTTCTGGTCGGAGCATCTTCAGCATGAGTCTGACCCTTTCTCTTTCCGTGCTGACCAACTCTGGGCATAGGCGTGCGAGTCGGTTGAATCTCTTCACGGCTTCTCTGACTGATAGGTCACCTTGTCAGAACCTAGTGAACTCGTCGTAATGCTTGTTGGTTACCCTCATGTGGAAGAATTCTTCGAAAAATTCGTACTCGAAATCTGTCCATCTCATCTGATTTACTTGTCTCTTTGCTTTAACCCGTTCCCACCACATCCGAGCATCTCCCGAATGGCAGAATGATGCACACTTAATCTTCTCGCATTCGGGCCAGTCCAGTAGCTCCATGATGCTTTCCACCGTCTTGAACCAGGCTTGGGCATCCCCATGGCTCCACGATGCAGAGAAATTTTGGCCTTGATCTCGCCTGGATCGATCAGGTAAGCTTCCTGTCGAACCATCGGGCCAGGGCCTGCTGGTGGGGTAGTAGGGTTTCCTCGCTGATTCATTAGGGTATTTATTACTTGCTTTTGTTCTGTGACTTGTCGCTGGAGTTCAGTAACTACGTGTGTAATGTCATGCGAGGGTGTTATCTCATCAGCTCTACTACTGCGTCTTCCAGACATGTTTATCTTCATATATTAAAGTAAAGCTAGTATAAGTTTTTGTTCGTTTATCTACGCATAATTAGACTAAATATAGCATAAAGTTATCATTCATGTTTTCATGCATATTTTAAGCTAAAGGCTTTTCATATCATACATGAACAAAATAAGCTAAAGGCATCTCATATCATACATGAACAAAATAAGCTAAGGGCATCTCATATCGTACATGAACAAAATAAGCTAAGGGCATCTCATATCATACATGAACAAAATAAGCTAAAGGCATTTTATATCATACATGAACAAAATTAACAAAATTATAGTAGACATAGAATTCTTACTTAGAGCGGCAGGATTTGGAGCTTGATGTGTGTGTAGTGGAAAGGCAGATCCGCTCTGATACCAACCTGTCACGCCTGCCCTTTTTCCAAGGGTCCGGAGGGGCGGCGCGTGATGCGACCGTACATACATATACTTCTTACTACTTACAGCGGAAGACTTTAGATATATTTTTTTTTCTTTTAAACATAAACATGCATTGACATATATAGATACTTCTTCTTAACATAGAGCATGCATCATAACATATATAGATACCTCTTCTTAACATAGAGCATGCATCATAACATATATAGATACTTCTTCTTAACATAGAGCATGCATCATAACATATATAGATACTTAGTGCTTAGTTCAAGTCCATAAACATCATCATCATAAGGAGACATAAATAAGGACATCCATAAACGTCATCATCATAGGGAAACATAGATATAAGGACATAACGGATCTTCTCCACCATGACACTACCACACACATTTGGCCCCTCCTACTGCTCCCTTTAGTTTATCCATCCCTTACCCTTATCTGCAGTACGAGGGAAAGGTAAACTATAAGCACATGGGCTTAGTAAGATCCTGTCCTACTCACAAAAACCATACATCGACATTAATCATGGCATGTAACAATCATAACATATAAGCAACATAACCTGTAACATACATGACGTAAGCAACTTAACATGTAGCATAAGTAACATAAGTAAACATAACATGTATCATCCATAACATAGCAGCATAACATGTATATATATGACTTAATCAAACATAACATACAACATATGTAACATAGCAACATAAAAATGACATAACATGCAACATATATAACATAGCAACATAAACATGACATAACATGCAACATATATATGACATATCAACATAGCATGTGAACATAGAAATCAAATCGTGTAATCTATGCAGGATGCTTTTGAAAACATATATTATAGGTACATAAACATAATCTCAACATATTTGGGCCCGGCATTGTACCACTTCTTCATCATCATAGCGCGCAACCCTAAATAGACCCGAGGTAGCAAGTCTCGAACCTACTAGGTTACTAGGCCCGATCTTAGTCCGTCGACCTAGGGTAATCGTCATAGCGTAGAAGCCCATCCTAGGCCCGAGTCTTACTCCATTGACCTAGGGCATCTTGGATCCCATCCCGTACTAGGCCCGATCTTAGTCCGTCGACCTAGGGGCAATCAGACATAGGAGCCCATCCTTGGCCCGATCTTAGTCCGTCGACCTAGGGCATCTTAGGAGCCCATCCCTTTGGACCTTGTTAGGGTCCTGGTACAAGCCATGCAGAAGGTAAAATACTTATATGCTTTTATTATAACATATCTTATTTCATTTTGCAAACATAGCATACTTCATTTCCTAACATATCATACTACACTTCATGAACATATCAATTTTCATTTCATAAACATATCATAATTCATTTCATAATCATATCATATTCATTTCATGAACATATCATTTTTCATTTCATAATCATATCGTATTTCATTTCATAACATATCTTAAATATCACATACATATAGGGCATGGCATAAGGCATAAACATCAAGAGTAAGTAATCTCTAACCTAAAGCATGTTATCTTCATCTAGCATCATTTAATATCACAAGTCAACATGAATTCACCTAAACATAAAACACATGTTAACTCAACCTAGAGCATGTTAAGGTACAATGGTTGGCCGAATGGTTCATAGGACTTTTAGGGTTAAACCTTTACCCTAATCCATCTAACATACTAACATCATCATATGCATACAAAACATGGAATAAAACTTCATTGAAACATCAATACAAGGGGGTGGCCGAATGGTCCATGTAGGCTTTTAGGGCTAGTCTTTTAACCTAATCCCTCTAACATGCTAACATCATCATATGCATACAAAATGTGGAATAAAACTTCATTGAAACATCAATACAAGGGGGTGGCCGAATGGTCCATGTTGGCTTTTAGAGCTAGTCTTTTAACCTAATCCCTCTAACATACTAACATCATCATATGCATACAAAATATGGAATAAAACTTCATTGAAACATCAATACAAGGGGGTGGTCGAATGGTCCATATAGGCTTTTAGGGCTAGTCTTTTAACCTAATCCCTCTAACATACTAACATCATCATATGCATACAAAATATGGAATAAAACTTCATTGAAACATCAATACAAGGGGGTGGCCAAATGGTCCATGTAGGCTTTTAGGGCAAGTCTTTTAACCTAATCCCTCTAACATACTAACATCATCATATGCATACAAAATATGGAATAAAACTTCATTGAAACATCAATACAAGGGGGTGGCCGAATGGTCCATGTAGGCTTTTAGGGTTAACTTTTAACCTAATTTATTATACATCTTAACTTCATCATGAGCATGTAAAACAAGGTATAGAACTTCAATAAAACACCAAGAACACATGTTGGCCGAACCTATCATAGGGGTTTCTAGGGCTAACTTTTAATCTAATTCATTCTACATCTTAACTTCATCATGTGCATGTAAAACAAGGTATAGAACTTCAAGAAAACACCAAGAACACATGTTGGCCGAACATATCATAGGGGTTTCTAGCGTTAACTTTTAACCTAATTCATTCTACATCTTAACTTCATCGTGTGCATGTAAAACAAGGTATAGAACTTCAAGAAAACACCAAGAACACATGTTGGCCGAACCTATCATAGGGGTTTCTAGGGTTAACTTTTAACCTAATTCATTCTACATCTTAACTTCACCATGTGCATGTAAAACAAGGTATAGAACTTCAATAAAACACCAAGAACACATGTTGGCCAAACATATCATAGGGGTTTCTGCACAAAATATCAACGAAAAGCTACTCGTATGTAGGTGAGGCTTATTTACATCCTTCGCTTTGCTTTTAGTGGAAAGATGACCTAAGGAAAGCCAAATCTAGCCTTCTCCTTGCTTGGATAGGGTTCGGCCAAAGAAATGGAGAGGGGAAGCTCTAGGATTCAGTGAGAAAGAAGAAGAGGAGGAGAAAATAAGTTTGGTATCTCATGCCCCCTCATTCCCCCTATTTATTCACTTGAAGAGTCCCTTCATCTCCTTTACCTCTAACTATAATTTCTCATGTTCTTCTAACAATACATTCTTGTTGGGCTTCTGTTTAGTGGGTGCATCTATAGGGTTTGGCTATCTTTAGAGGTTTGGGGTTCAATTCCTAGGCCTTGCATTCTTTTTGGCTTATTTTCTTTTATTTTTTTGAAAGAGCCCACATAAAGCCCATTATCATCAAACCAAAAATTCTTGTAAAATTGCTAGAAATTTTACGGGCATTACATCCCTTTGCTCCAACATCAAACTCAGCTTAAAAGATAAAGAGCATGGCTAGTTCATAGTGATCAAGCATGACTTGCCTATGCTTATATTGAATTTCCCTAAGCTACTCTCTCTCCCCCACACTTAAACTTTTGTCCATCTTGGGCAAAAACTCATCATGGAACATCCAATATTCTACATCAAAGAATAGAAATGGAAGAGAAATGACATGATGAAAATGTATAAAAGATAATGGAATAAATAATGAAAATGGCATGACTTGTGATAAGAAAATTATTCGAATATCTTGTGACAACAAAAAAAAGTAAAGGGCAACAAGTGAGATTGCCTTCATAGTAGTCATGCAAACCTATGATTGTGTGGTCTCGAAAGAATCAAAGCATGTTCTAGAGTTACAATAACCACAAGTGCACCACACACAAGCAATAAAAACAAGCACAATCCTCACTAGGAATGGAAAAAAATCATCTAAATCTATCATCACAGAATCCATCACCAAGGAGTAACCATATGCAATCAAATAATCCATTCATAATAATAAATCCCCGAAACTGTACAATCAAATTTAACTAGCTTTCACAACTTCTAAGATGATATAAAGGAATGCATAGGAAATTTATTTAAAAGCAGCGACAAAAACAAAAACTCAACAAATGAAACATAACAGCTAAAACAAAAACAAATAAAGTAAAAGAAGTGTATATATAATGAAAAGAAAAGTAGATGGAATAGAACAAACTCCCCTAAGGTCCTGGCGGTTGAAGAAGATTTAGTAAAAGAAGCCACGCAGGTCGTGGGGTGCTATGAAAGAAATCCAGTCCCGGTCGTTGAAGAAGATTTAGAGTAAACATCTATACTGAGAGTGGGATGGACTGAATGGGGGTGAGCGCTTTCATAGTATAATCAGAATAGGTACATGTCGCTCCCTCTAATATGATCGCTGTATCATATGAAATCTCTGGTGGTCGGAGGCGCTTCAGAAAAAGTGTCCGACCTTGGGGCTGGATTATTGCATATGTTGTTAGGGCCTTCATCAACAAAATTCTTGGAGTCTTCAACTGTGATGGGATCTTCTGGCGTCATTGCCGAGGAGTGTAATGATGCTTAGTAAACCTAGGATTATTTTCCCATTTTTCTAAAAAAAATGTTTAGGGGTTCATTCTTTCATTTTCTATATATCCATGTATTTTGTCATGTCTATTTACCGTGTCTTTTGATTTTTTTATTGGTGTTTTAGGGAAGACCAGGAATTATTTTTTCTAAGAAACATGGATCAGTATTATCAGTAGTATGAAGACTACAGTGATAGTTACCATCATTGATCAAATAACTAGATTAAATTGCAACATCCTTCAGCTAGATGTAGCACAAGAGTTCATTCAACCTCCGTCAAAGACCATTTCTATGGATATCAACGTGCTTAGGGAGATGGATTGTGGAGTGAGTGATAGGCATACTACTCCATAGGACTCCTATGAACCATTATGTTGTGATGTGATTTCGAACACTGATGAATGTGATTTCATTGATGAAGTTTCTATTGTTTCAGATGTTGAGGATGTTGACACAGGAGTGGTGGATAGCTGGACACCCCCAGACTGGACACTCCCACCTGAGATAGAGTCTCCAACAAGAATATTTTTTATGGAAGTCCTAACAACAAATGCAGTAATCCAGCCTAAAGGTTGGATACCTCTTCTGAAATGCCTCCGACCTCTAGAGATTACATATGATGAGGCAATGATCATTTCGAAGAGAGATTATGGAACTACCCTGATCACATCAAGAAAGCACTCACCTCCTGGATATTCTTACTTCACCCCCTCCAACTATCAGGACTTCAGGGGAGTTTACTCCATCTCATTCTCTTTTCTTTTCTTTGTATATATTTTTATTTTACTTTATTTGTTTTTATTTTAGTTGTTAAGTTTTGTATGTTGAGTTTTACATAGTCAGTTTTTCAAATAAATTTCTTATGCATTCCTTTATATCATCTTAGAAGTTGTGAAAGCTAGTTAAATTAGATTGCTGAGTTTCAAGGATTTATTGTGATGAATGAATTATTTGATTGCATATGGTTGCTACTTGGTGATGGAATCTTTCTTGATAAATTCAGATGATTTTTTTCATTCCAAGTGAGAATTGTGCCTATTTTTATTATTTGTGTGTGGTGCACTTGTGGTCATTGTAACTCTAGAACTTGCTTTGTTTCTTTCGAAACCACACAATCATTGGTTTACATGATTATTATGAAGGCAATCTCATTTGTTTCCCTTTACTTCTTTTGTTGTCACATGCTATTCGAATAATCTTCTTTTCATACGTCATGTCATTTTCATCATTTATTCTATTGTCTTTCTATTCCTACATTTTCATCATGTCATTTTTTCTCCAATTCTATTTTTGGATGTGGAATAGTTGGATGTTCCATGATGAGTATTTTGCCCAAGTCGGACAAAAGTTTTAGTGTGGGGGAGAGAGTAGCTCAAGAGAATTCAGTGTAAGCATAGTCAAGTCGTGCTTGATCACCACAGACAAGCTATATTTTTATTTTTATAACTGAGCTTGTTGTTTTTTTAAGAGCATAAGGAAGTGCACTACATGTAAAAAACAAATTGAAAAAAAAAATTTGGCCAAATGAATAAAGGCAATAAAAAAAATCTTTGACATGTTGTGCCATTTTTTATTTATGTGATAGTATTTCTGTGATGGACATCCCTTGTTGTAACCATTTAGAGATTTATTGTATACCATGAGTGGATTTGTATTGTGAAAGTGATAGTGGTTGTTACATGTTTAGTGAATTGTGAAAAGCTAGCTTGGATGAAAACTTTTGGGGTATTGCTTTCTTGTACTCATTTATGTAGCATTCCAGCATTTCCATGTCTTCTTGCATTTCTTTAGCTATTTCATTTCTTATCTTTTTTTCCTTTCACACATATTTTCATTTTTCTTATATTCATGTTTCCCTTACATTCCTAATAAGCCTTCAATGATTGTGCATTCTTATGTGTATATAGTGGTGAAGGTAGAAGAAAAGCAAGCATATAGTAGTACATAAACGATGAGTAGCTTCAGTGAACTCCACTATTACATGCTTATGAGAGCGAGAAAAACCACCACTTACCTTTGTTGGTGCAATCGACCCAGGTCACGATTGACCAGACTCGAGTTTGACACGAGTAAGTGTTTTGATGTTTGACATGGATGTCTGACATTGATGTCTAACATGTGTTGGGAAGATTGCCGATGCGATTGACCAAGGTTAGTATTTGATGTTTTACGATGGTTTGACCATTATCATGGGAAAAGTCCATGTCTTGAGTACTTGGCATGTAAAGACCAAGCATGGGTCTTGGCAAGGGAAAGTCCAACATGGGTTGGCAAAGGAAAGTCCAAGTCTTGAGTACTTACCATGGAAAGTTCAAGTGGGACACTTGGCATTTGGGAAAGTCCATGTCTTGTGTAGTTGGACAGGAAAGTCCAACATGGGTTGGCAAGGGAAAGTCCAAGCTTGAGTCTTGGCATTTAGAAAGTCCAAGGGGCTTGATATTGGCGGCTTAAAGTCTAAGGGTGGAGTCTTGGCAGCATGAGTCCAATGGTTGGCGACGTAAAGTCCAAGTGGAGTCTTGGCAGCATAAATCCAATGTACCTTGGCGGTGTAGACACCGTTAGCATGACAATAGCCGATGAAAGCACCTGAAGGCTAGCGTATGGATGAACAAGTCAAGGATAACTTGGAGGGATCGGGTAGGCACGAGGCAGACGGAGGCGGCTAGAAGGCTTAGGTCTAGGCTACGGGTGGTCTAGCAAGTATGGGGGCACCATACTTGGGTTAAAACCTCATGTTTGAGGTTGGAAATCGACTGGCATTATGGATGGTTTGACTGGCATGAGTCGACTAGAGCTCGACTGCCGTTTAAGAGCTAAAAAGGCTCTGGCAGGCGACTGCTAATTGGAGCAGTTGACCAATGGGCTAATCAGTCGACTACCATGGATGATAGTCGATTGATGTTTCGGCTGTGAGCACAAAACGCTTCGTAGCTGATTGGGCATTCGGCTATGAGCGTTGGCAATCGACTGCCAATGTTGGCAGTCGACTGATGAGAGTACCGTTGGAGTTTTTCCAGCGTGGATTGAGTCGTTATCTCACAACAAAAGTGTTGGCAGTCGACTTGTTGGTATGCATACTAAAAAGTCTATCTTTTGTATGGACATATTTATTTTTGAAATAAGAATCACATGATCATTGTTTGCATATTTATGATTATGCATATTGTTTGATAGATTACATTGTAGATAACATGGTGTGTGGTGTCGCACGGAATATCATGTTATCAGTTCCTTGTAGAGTATAAGTAAAGGCTCACAACCGAGATGGTTTTGGACAAACCATTGGTATGGTTGTAGTGTGATTTAGTATTGGTTTATCTTGACGATAGAATTACACTAGTACACTTTGTGTTTATTGAGCAGGACCGACTTAGAGGTGATTCAATTTATTGCTGACTATATAATTGAATCGGACCTCAGATATTATGTTGTACATGCTCTTAATCCCGATATAATAATTGGAACATGTACTTATAATTTATTTCTTTTATTTACCAATGGGCGAGATTTATAGAGTAAATCGATAGGCTCGGTAAGTTGGGAAATGATATTATTTACATGGTGTGTTGTTGATTATAGGAGGAAACCGTGTCCTATATATTAGGATGATTATGTCTCCTTGAGGAGCTCATAAGGATCATCATGTAAACACTGCAGGTGGACTTTATCCAGCATGATGATAAGGTTGAGTGGTACTACTCGTGGAGTTAGATGTTGATTAATTAATTTGAAGGGTTTAGCTTTTCGAGTCCGTGAGGGGAAACTTCGCTTCCCACTTCACCTCGGTAGCTTGTTCATGGCGATCCCATCGATGTCCCCAGATTAAAAAAGTTTAATCCAAGACAAAAGAGATTGCCCAAACAAACAAGTCATCGTCGTGCTATTCGTTTAGAGAGGTCACTTGAACAAACTCATTGTTCAAGCGACCAACCTCTATTCTATGAGTAGCCGCGGAATAGACGATGTACGGATCGCTGACTTTTGTATTTATGTTCGGGATCCAAGTATTATTTAGCCACAAACAGAATATATTATTCTCAAAATTGAAAAAACAAATACAAGCAAGTAACAAAAGAGAATAGAGAATAGATATACCTCTCGATCTTCTAATGTATGACCTTCCTCCTTTCGGACGTCGTGTGGGCGACGATCTACCAAAAGTTGAAGCTCCTAGATCACCAATCTTCCTTCCTTGCTCATTCTGAGCAAGATGAAGAATAGAAACAAAGCTCTATTCATTCTTTCAACCAACAAACAACCTCCAAGGATGGAGCTTTGCCGCCGACAAAGAAGAAAGAAGAGATTAAGGGTTGCCGGCCAAAAGCTTCAACGGAGGACCCTAAACCTTTGTTCCACCGGCCAAGGAGAAGGAGAAGAGGGAGTTTGGATGCTAGCCAAGGGATGGAAGAGCTTCAAGGGGCATCGGCAGCTTGAGGAAGAAGGAGAAGTCAAGGAAAACTTTCCTTATTAGGTGCCGCCCAAGCCCAAACCCTAGCTCCTCTTCTTGCCGCCAACTCTAAAACCCTAGCTCCTCTTGATTAATTCTCCATGCCAACCCCTTGTTCTCCTTTTATATAGTTAGGGATAAGCCTCCTTTTAATCTCCACCATTGGTTCTAGGGATTTAATCTCAACCGTCAGATCTAGAGATTTAATCTCAACCGTCGGATCTTAGAGATTTAATCTCTACCGTTTGATCTAGAGTTTTATTTTTATCCATTGGATCTAAGCTTCATGAGGTGTTAATAGGCCACAATAGGGAGCATGAGGAGTTGGATCTTGGCCACCCATGGATCAAGCCCACATAAAGTCCGATCCATTAATGATAATCCAATCCACTAAAGGATTATCATTGATCTACCTCACCAACCCCCATAAGATAATATGGGCTCTATATATTATTTGTACATTTTCTCCCCATGTTTAAGATCTCGAATGTCCCTCGATTAATTAATTTACTGACCATTAAGTAATCAACATCTAACAACATGAGTAGTACCACTCAACCTATTCATCATGCCGGACTAAGTCCACCTACATTGTTTACATGATGAACCTTATGAGCTCCTCAAGGGGACATCATCATCCTAATATATAGGACATGGTTTCCTCCTATAAATAACGGCACACCATATAAATAATATCACCTCCCAACTTACCGAGCCTATCGATTTAATCTATAAATCTCGCCCATTGGTAAATCAAAGAGATGAATACTAAGTATATGTGACCATTATTATATCGGGATTAAGAGTATGTACAATATAATATCTGAGGTCCGATTCGATTATGTAGTCAGCAATAAATTGAATAACCTTTAAGTCGGTCCTACTCAATACACACAAAGTGCACTAGTGTGATTTTATGGTCAAGACAAACCAAAACCAAATCACACTACAACCATTGCGATGGTTTGTCCAAAGCCATCTCGATTGTGAGCCTTTACTTATACTTTACAAGGAGCCGATAACATGATCTCCCGTGTGACACCACACACCATGTTATCTACAATGTAATGTATTAGACAATATTGCATAACCATAAAAAATGCAAACAATGATCATGTGATTCTTATTTCAAAATAAAGATGTTCATACAAAAGATAGACTTTTCAGTATAGATCCCTACAATCTCCCACTTATACTAAAAGACTATGCTGTCCTCAAACTGCCATACATATGATCCCCATTCCCTCCAAATGCCTATCAAAATCTATCGTCGGAAGGGCCTTAGTGAAACGATTTGCCATGTTATCCTCCGATGCAATCTTGGCCACAACAACTTCTCCTCTCTTGTCGATTTCTTGTATCAGGTGGTACTTGCGCTCTATGTGCTTACTTGCCTTATGGGCTCGTGGTTCCTTCAAGTTTGCAACTGCACCACTATTATCGCAATAAATTGTGATAGTTCTGGGAAAACCAGGAATCACATCCAAGTCCATTAGGAAGTTCCTGAGCCACACATCTTCTTTGGCCGCCTCAGAGGCTGCCACATACTCAGCTTCCATGGTAGAGTGCGCCACGCATTTCTGCTTGACACTCCTCCATACAATGGCTCCACCTCCCAAAGTAAACATAAAACCTGAGGTAGATTTACTATTATCCCTATCAGATTAGAAGTCGAAATCTGTGTAACCCACAGGGAGTAATTGGTCTGCCTGGTAAATTAGCATATAATCCCTAGTCCTTCTCAGGTACTTCAATATATGCTTTACCACAGTCCAATGTCCCTATCCTGGATAACTCTGATATCTTCTGACCATGCCCACGGCAAAGCAAATATCTGGTCTCGTACAAAGCATGGCATACATGAGGCTTCCTACTGTCGAAGTATAAGGAACCACCTTCATCTCCCAAGTCCTTCATATCAAATTGTTTGGACAACCATCCCCTTACGTCCGATAACACCTTGATATTATTGTCAATCAACAAAATATCATCTACGTATAGTACAAGAAATACCACTACGTTTCCGTCACATCTCTTGTATACACTAGACTCATCCGGACTTTGAATAAATCCATAAGACTGGATTACCTCATCAAAGCGGATGTTCCAAGACCTCGAAGCTTGCTTCAAACCATAAATGGACCGATTAAGCTTACATACAAGATGCTCTTTGCCCTTCGCAATGAATCCCTCTAGTTGCTTCATATAGATGTTTTCCTCAAGACATCCATTAAGGAAAGCTGTCTTGACATCCATCTGCCACACCTCATAATCCATATGAGCTGGTATGCATAAGAGAATCCGGATAGACGTAAGCATGGCTACCGACGAAAAGGTCTCCTCATAATCGATACCCTCTTTCTGAGTATACCCCTTCGCAACAAGCCTCGCTTTGAAGGTCTCAACCTTCCCATCTATTCCTCTCTTTCTCTTGTAGATCCACTTGCATCCAATGGTTTTCACACCATCGGGTGGTTCCACTAGCTCCCAGACCTAATTTGAATCCATAGATTCAATCTTAGCATTCATTTAACTTTGCCAAGATACTTCATCTTTATCTTGGATTGCCTCGTCATATGTCCACGGAACAGGTTCATGTTCGCCAGGGACCAAATCAGATGATTCTCCCAAGAACATTAATCTATCAGGCTGTCTCACAACCCTCCCACTACGACGAGGTATCTCCTGTGTATCCTCTGTGACACGCGGTGTAGTGACATGTGGTATATCCTCTTGTACCGGTGGTACTAAAGAAGTGACTTCCCCTTTTAATTCCTCCAGAACAGTTTTACTCTTGGGCTTGTGGTTCATCGCATAGTCTTCCTCTAGAAATCTGGCGTTCGTGCTAACGATCACCCTCTGATCTCTAGGACTATAAAACAAACCACCCTTCATTCCTCTAGGATTTCCAACGAACATGCTTACTTCTGTACGAGGTTCCAACTTACCAGCATCTGCCTTCAGCACATGTGCTGGACTCCCCCATATCTGAATATGTCTTAGACTAGGCTTTCACCCAGTCCACAATTCTGTGGGAGTAGAAGGCACTGATTTAGATGGAACCAAGATCAGAATGTACACCTTCGTATCTAGAGCATATCCCCAAAACAAATCTGACAACTCAGAATAACTCATCATCGATCTAACCATCTCCATAAGAGTCCTATTCCTTCGCTCTGCTACACCATTTTGCTGGGGTGTGCCAGGTGCAGTCAATTGGGATTGAATCCAAGCCTCTGATAAGTAATTCCTAAACTCTCCCAAGAGGTACTCGCCACCACGATCAGATCGTAGTGTCTTGATACTTTTACCTTGATGTTTCTCCACATCAACCTTGATTTCTTTGAACTTGTCAAAGCATTCGGACTTGCGGCGCATCAGGTAAATGTATCCATATCTCGAGTAATCGTCTATAAAAGAGACAAAATACTCGAAACCACCTCTAGCCTGGATAGACATAGGACCACACAAATCAGAATGAACCAATTCTAACACATCTTTGGTTCTATACCCCTTGGCCTTAAAAGGCCTCTTGGTCATTTTACCCTCCAAGCAGGATTCGCAGGTTGGGAAATCTTCCACCACTAATGAACCCAAAGGTCCATCAGCAATCAACCTTTGAATTCTGCTAAGGTTAATATGAACAAGCCTAAGATTCCAAAGATATGTTTGGTTCATCTTCGAAGGTTCTTTTCTCTTATTGGAATTAGAAGATGAGTTATTAATTTAAATTTGCATCGTAGGAGCTTTTGGTTCAAGTGTGTACAAATTTTCTCTCAATGCACCAGAATAGATAATGTCCCTATTCTTTTTTATAACAACTCTGTCATTAAAAGAAATAGAATATCGATCCATAAACAATTTAGAAACTGAAATTAAATTCTTTCTAAATAAGGGTACATAATGGCAATTCTTAAGAACCAAAACTTTATTTTTCTCAAAAGATAAATAAACGTCTTCCACTGCAACCGCCGCCACCTCCGTGGCATCGCCCAAGTACACGGTAATCTCTCCTTTAGCTAGTCATCTAGTTTCCTGGAACCCCTACAAAGTATTGCAGATATGATCAGTGGCTCCCGTATCTACACACCAGGTGCCGGTAGATAACACCGCTAAACATGTTTCAACGACTAGACCAAAAGATATACCTTTGTTCTCCTTACCGTTGGGGCAGTCATTCTTCCAGTGTCCAGTCTACTTACAAGTGAAGCACTTGCCTTTCAGCTTCTTCACTCCTCCCTGAGTACCTCCCACCGCCTTAGCCCCAGTTTGTTTCTTCTTCTTCTTGCCTTTCGGCTTAGAAGAAGAAACCTTTTGGGTCACCATGGCATGTGCCTGAGTGCTCTAACGTAATAGCACCTCTGCCACCTTGAGTTCTGTCAGAAGTTCCCCCAATGAATACAACCTCTTGTTCATGTTGTATTTCAGGCGAAGCTTCTCAAAACTCCTAGGTAGAGACTGGAGTATGATATCGACCTGGGTTTCCCCATCGATCTCAGCTCCAAGGACCTCCAGCTCATTAAAATGAGTCATCATCTTGAGAACTTGATCCCTTACGGGTGTTCCCTTGATCATGGTGGTCGTCATCAAGTTTCTCATGGATTCTTGCCTCGTAACCCGATTCTGGTGTCCGAAAAGCTCTTTGAGATTGAGCATCATGTCATAAGCAGTGGGCATGGCTTGATGTTGATATTGCAGTACATTTGATATAGATGCCAAAATGTAAAACCGCGTCATCTCATCGGCCTTGATCCACTTCTTATAACTCTCTCTCTCCTTTTCCCCAGAATCATCTGCAGGCTTGGGAGGGCACACTTCGAGGAGTACATATTTGTATTCCTCAGCAGTCAAGACAATGTCTAGATTCCTCTTCCAATCAACATAGTTGGGTCCAGTAAGTTTGTTCTCTTTCAGTATCACAACAAGTGGGTTGAAAGTCATTTTGAAAGAAAACCTAAGAATCACATAAGTTAAAACATTAGATTTCAAAAAATTATTGATTCCTCAAACAATAAAATTTTAAAATCAACCAATACCTCAAAACACCGAGAATATCGTATGCCACGATAGTGTGGACGTATACGAATTCTACATTTGTAAGAGGAGGTTTTACCCATTAATTTTAATATCTTGTCAACCTAACTTTTTGACAAATAAAATTAATAGTTGGTTCCTCTTTGGCCCTACAAATAAAAGCAGTGACTCCGATGAGGAGGATACTTATATTTGTATCTAAGTGTTCACCATTACTCGGTACCAAGGTAATTATCTCGGGTTATATGCCTTCCGATGGGCAAGTACACATGCACCTTGATAATTCCCTATAACCATATTTGACCTTGTGATTCGCAAACAAACTCATCCGATGGGGAGGAAGGCACTCAGAGCCGACGCGAAAGTTTGTTTGCATCACTTGTCAAATCGTAATGGAGGCCGTGGAAATTTTTAAAAAATTTCCCTCTCCCACTTAGTAATTTGAAAATGAGGAATTTTCTATCCTACGACATGCATATCGAGCAATAAGCAATAAATATGAAAAATAAATTATTTTCCAACTATTATGGCTTTTGTCTTCAATATGTCTCCCGTCGCATCGCCATCTCATCCGCTCCTACGCCATGTAGAGCCATCCGGAGATTCGAGCCGAGACTAAAACCTATTTTAATTTACATCCATCGATCCTATACTCCATGAGGGAGTGTACAAGAAATCTCGATCGAAAGTAAAATAAAATAAAGAGTGGCTAAAGAATGTCGTATCAAATTTACAAAAAATAAAATACTAGCCTCGTCAACCCCGAGGATTCAACAAAATATACACATACAATCACATACAAACATATGACCATAATAGTCGGATCTTATGTATGGAACCAAAGAGTTAAACTACGCATATCCTACTATTATCCGGCACATATAATATATGAAAAATGCATAAGAGTAACCGAATCATTAAACACACAAAATCGGAAACCTTGGCTCTGATACCAATTGAAGGGTATAGCTTTTCGAGTCCGTGAGGGGAAACTTTGCATCTCACATCACCTCGGTCGCTTGTTCATGGCGATCCCATCGATGTCCTCGGATTAAAAAAATTAAATCCTAGACAAAAGGGATTGCCCAAACATCCAAGTCATCATCGTGCTATTCGTTTAGAGAGGTCACTTCAACAAACTCGTTGTTCAAGCGACCAACCTCTATTCTACGAGTAGCCGCGGAATAGACGATGTACGGCTCGCCGGCTTTTGTATTTATGTTCGGGATCCAAGTATTATTAGGCCACAAACAGAATATATCATTCTCATATTTGAAAAAACAAATACAAGCAAGTAACAAAAGAGAATAGAGAATAGGTATACCTCTCGATCTTCTAATGTATGACCTTCCTCCTTTCGGACGTCGTGTGGGCAACGATCCACCAAAAGTTGAAGCTCCTAGATCGTCAATCTTCCTTCCTTGCTCGTTCCGAGCAAGAGGAAGAATAGAAACAAATCTCTATTCCTTCTTTCAACCAACAAACAACCTCCAAGGATGGAGCTTTGCCGCCGGCCAAGAAGGAAGAAGAGATTAAGGGTTGCCGGCCAAAAGATTCGAGGGAGGACCCTAAACCTTTGTTCCACCGGCAAAGGAGAAAGAGAAGAGAGACTTTGAATGCTGACGAAGGGCTGGAAGAACTTCAAGGGGTGCCGGCAGCTTGAGGATGAAGGAGAAGTCAAGGAAAACTTTCCTTATTAGGTGTTGCCCAAGCCCAAACCCTAGCTCCTCTTCTTGCCGCCAACTCCAAAACCCTAGCTCCTCTTGATTAATTCTCCACGCCAACCCCTTGTTCTCCTTTTATAGAGTTAGGGATAATCCTCCTTTTAATCTCCACAATTGGTTCTAGAGATTTAATCTCAACCGTCGGATCTAGAGATTTAATCTCAACCATCGGTTCTTTGAGATTTAATCTCTACCTTTGGATCTAGAGTTTTGTTTCTATCCATTGGATCTAAGCTTCATGAGGGGTTAATAGGCTACAATAGGGACCATGAGGAGGAGGTGGATCTTGGCCACCCATGGATCAAGCCCACATAAAGTCTGATACATTAATGATAATCCAATCCAATAAAGGATTATCATTGATCTACCTAACCTACTCCCATAAGATAATATGAGCTCCATATATTATTTATACATTTTATCCCCGTGTTTAAGATCTCGAATGTCCGTCGATTAATTAATTTACTGACCATTAATTAATCAACATCTAACTCCATGAGTAGTATCACTCGACCTTTTCATCATGCCGGACCAAGTCCACCTGTAGGGTTTACATGATGAACCTTAAGAGCTCCTCAAGGGGACATCATCATCCTAATATATAGGATACAGTTTCCTCCTATAATCAACGACACACCATATAAATAATATCATCTCCCAACTTACCGAGCCAATCGATTAAATCTATAAATCTCGCCCATTGGTAAATCAAAGAGATGAATACTAAGTATATGTGCCCGTTATTATATCGGGATTAAGAGTATCTACAATATAATATCTGAGGTCCGATTCGATTATGTAGTCAGCAATAAATCGAATCACCTCTTAGTCGATCTTGCTCAATACACACAAAGTGCACTAGTGTGATTTTATGGTCAAGACAAACCAATACCAAATCACACTACAATCATTCCGATGGTTTGTCCAAAGCCATCTCGATTATGAGCCTTTACTTATACTTTACAAGGAGCCGATAACATGATCTCCCGTGTGACACTACACACCATGTTATCTACAATGTAATGTATTAGACAATATAGCATAACCATAAAAAATACAAACAATGATAATGTGATTCTTATTTCAAAATAAAGATATTCATACAAAAGATAGATTTTTCAGTATACATCCCTACAATCTCCCACTTATACTAAAAGACTATGATGTCCTCAAACTGTCATACATCTGTTCCCCATTCCCTCCACATGCCTATCAAAAGCTCTCACTGGAAGGACCTTTGTGAAAGGATCTGCCAGGTTATCCTCCGATGCAATCTTGGCCACAACAACTTTTCCTCTCTTTACGATTTCTCATATCAGGTGGTACTTGCGCTCTATGTGCTTACTTGCCTTATGGGCTCGTGGTTCCTTCGAGTTTCCAACTGTACCACTATTATCACAATAAATTGTGATAGTTCTGGGCAAACCAGGAATCACATCCAAGTCCATCAGGAAGTTCCTGTGTCTCACAACTTCTTTGGCTGCCTCAGAGGCTGCCACATACTCAGCTTCCTTGGTAGAGTCCGCCATGCATTTCTGCTTGACACTCCTCCATACAATGGCTCCACCTCCAAAAGTAAACACAAAACGTGAGGTAGACTTACTGTTATCCCTATCAGATTGGAAGTCGAAATCTGTGTGACACACAGGGAGTAATTGGTCTGCTTGGTAAACTAGCATATAATTCCTAGTCTTTCTCAGGTACTTCAATATATGCTTTACCGCAGTTCAATGTCCCTGTCCTGGATTACTCTGATATCTGCTGACCATGCCCACGACAAAGCAAATATCTGGTCTCGTACATAGCATCGCATACATGAGGCTTCCTACTACTGAAGCATAAGAAACCGCCTTCATCTCCTCTATCGCCTTAGATGTTCTAGGACACATCTCCTTATATAAAGGAACTCCATGCCTGAAAGGTAGAAAACCCTTTTTTGAGTTCTGCATGCTAAAATGCTCCATAATTGTGTCTATGTATGAAGCTTGGGATAAGCACAACATCCTTTTCCTGCGATCCCTTATAACCTTGATCCCAATGATGTGTCCCACTTCTCCCAAGTCATTCATATCAAACTGTTTTGACAACCATACCCTTACGTCCGATAACACCTTGATATTGTTGCCAATCAACAAAGTAATAAAGATTATCGATCCCACAGGGATTGGGATTCGAATACCAATATACTAAGTGGTTGTAATTGTTCGGACGTGATCTCTAAGAGGTTTCAATTGGTGAGGGCTGTCGGTGGACTCTACTCTGTACGGTGTCACACATAGGAAGAAAAGAGCATGCCAAGGTCTTCAAAGGTGATTCTAGGACTTCGGTTTCGCTTGTGTATCACAGAACAATCTTGTCAATTGGCATTATCTAGACATTTACTTACGATTTTGGGGAAGGGACATCATACACTCTCCCGCATAACCGCCGCATTCACCGAGAGCTATCTCCGCCTAAAAGGACGGGATAGACGGTACGAGGATGCCAAATCAAACCCTATTGTGGACCATTTTCGATTCCATCGCTCTCTTCTCTCCGCAGTTACAGGAGATTAGGTTTACCCCTAGGTTCCTTATATCAAATCTCCTAAATTTTAGATTGCGAGGTCTGTCACCACCTCATATCACCTAAGCACAGCGGAAAGAAAGCCAAACACGCATAGATATAATAAAGAGCAACTACCAACTGTCAAATCAAACTCATGGCCAAAATTTAACATGTACACAAGCTACTCCCTAATCCTAGAATCAAAAGTACTACTCCATGTATACGAAGAAAGAATCACAAAGCATGTCAAAGTTTGAATACAATAGGAATAAAGCACAGAAATAGAGATATACAATGCTTTCGTGATCCTCTCTCCGACGTTGTATTGCAAGGTGTGGACCTCTCGCGGTGTTCCTCCTCCCCATTGCGAGTTATCGAAGATTTTTAGTGCTTCAGCGTGTCGTCCTAACCATCGTGCCTCCTCTCTAGGGTTTGGGCGGAGCCATCCTTACATAGACATCACCTCGGACCACTGCAAAATACAAAAAGTTACACTACTGCAGCTGTGTGTTTCCACACCACTGTGCCGGGCCCTCTGTGGTGATGATCTTTGCCCATTGGACACGACCGTGTGAATCCATAGGCCCTGCCCATGTCCCATTCTGTGTCTAGCTGCGAAAGTCCTTCTTTTGCTCCGAAAATGGATCTTTTTCACTTGAAAAGCTAACCTACACACAAAAGTCAATGAGCAGACCTCGGAACCAGAAAATAGGCAATGTGTGCAAGAATAGAGTAACATAAGCATGAAACTAACACAACATGTAATAAGATGTGAGCGAAAACTACTCCTAAAACCCTATATGTTTTACTCACATCAAACACTCTTCGAAGAGTACATACTTTTACTCCTCAGTAGTCAAGACAATATCAAGATTCCTTTTCCAATCAACATAATTGGGTCCAGTAAGTTTATTCTCTTTTAGTATCACAGCAAGCGGGATGAAAATCATTTTTAAAAAGCCTAAGAATCACATAGATCAAAACATTAGATTTCAAAAAATTATTGATTCCTCAAACAATAAAATTTTAAAATCAACCAACACCTCAAAACATCGAGAATATCGTATGCCACGATCGTGTGGACGTATACGAATTGTACATTTGTAAGAGGAGGTTTTACCCATTAATTTTACTATCTTGTCAACCTAACTTTCTAACAAATAAAATTAATAGTTGGTTCCTCTTTGTCCCTACAAATAAAAGCAGTGACTCCGATGGGGAGGATACTCTTATTTGCATCTAAGTGTGCACTATTAATTGATACCAAGGCAATTATCTCGGGTTATGTGCCTTCCGATGGGGAAGTACATACCTCATAAATAATTTTATATAACCATATTTGACCCTGTGATTTGCAAAACAAACTCATCTGATAGGGAGGAAGGCACTCAGAGCCGACGGGGAATTTTGTTTGCATCACATCTCAAATCGTAATGGAGGTCGTAACAATTTATAAAAAATATCCCTCTCCCCGTTAGTAATTTAAAATTGAGGAATTTTCCTATCACACAACATGCATATCAAAGAAGAAGAAATAAATATGAAAAAAATATTTTCCAACTATTATGGCTTTTATTTTTCAATATACCTCCCGTCGTGTCGCCATCTCGTCCGCTCCTCGCTACGCCATGTACAAGCCATCCGGAGATTCGAGCCGAGAATAATTATTTTAATTTACATCCATCGATCCTATACTCCACGAAGGAGTGTACATGAAATCTAGATCGAAAGTAAACTAAAATAAAAGAGCGGATAAACAATGTCATACTTAATTACAAAAATTAAATACTAGCCTCGTTAACCTCGAGGATTCAAATAATAATACAATTACAGACATCCAATCACATAAACACACATATGGCCATAATAGTTGGATCTTATGCCTGCAAGCAAAAAGTTAGCCTATGCACATTCTACTATCATCTAGCACATACAATATATGATAAGTGCATAAAAGTAACTGAATCCTAAACACACAAAACCAGAAACCATGGCTATGATACCACTTGAAGGTTGTGGATCGAAGCTTCGCTTCCCACCTCGGTTGCTAGTGCATGGCGATCCCATCTCGGTCCCTGGATTAAAAAAAATAATCCTTGACGAAGAGGGATTGCCCAAGAAACCAATCCATCATCGTGCTATTCGATTAGAGTTGTCACTTGAACAAACTTGTTGTTTAAGCAACCTGCCGCTTTCCTTCGATTAGTTGCGGAATAGACGATGTTCGGATCGCCAGTTTTTGTGTTTGTCTTCGAGGTACAAGTAAATTATCCACATGCAATTAATTACATCATACAAAGAAACAAAAGGAAACCAAAACAAGAATTATACCTCTTGTTTACCTCAAGGTCTTCTATTGTATGTCCTATCTGTAGGGGATCGATATGGCCGGCTAGAGGGGGGTGAATAGCCCTCGTACGTTGGACGTCGTAAATTGCTCGTCTACAAAAGATTAGCGCAAGCGGAATATACAAATACAAAGCAAAAGAAAAACAATAAAACAAACGCTAACACGATGGTATAACGTGGTTCACGGCTACGCCACTAATCCACGGTCCGATTCGTCCACGGTGAATCACTCCGCCAAAACCAATCACTATCGGTCTCTCCTTTGCACAAAGCTAGGTGGAGGTAACCTTTACAACCAAGATCACTCTTCTTACAATAGGATTGAAGTAAAGACAAGTAAGAAGAGTTTAGAGCTTATGGGGCACTAGGAAGATCGTTTGGAGTATAAGCATTCGCCTCTCAAAGGCTTACACCCTCTCTTTTTATAGAGAGGGCTAACTTCTTCCCGTTTGCCGCCATCGCCGATCCGCCCTTGGCGCATTGCCATCCTACAACGGCCTCGAACACGTCGGATCCCGGCCGTTGTAGTCAGCGGAACTCTTGGTAGTCGTGATGGACCTCATCCCGATCATGCTACTCCTCGTCGATCGGCCCGATCGGCTACGAGCGGTTCGCGGGTCGAACCCTTATCTACCGCCGATCACGCTGCAGCCGATCGGTGTGTCTTGGCGATCGCCCATCGACGATGGCGGCTGCCACAATCGATCGGCGATACCGGTCGAACTCACTCGACAGCGATCGACTACCATGACATGGCAATGACTAGTGTCGGAAAACCCATCCGACACTTGGCCAAATGGCCAAGTTTCACCTAAGAGCTACCCTTCCCGGGTTACAATCGCTCACTCTCATTTCTCGAGTCCTTCGCCTTGGTTCTCTTCGTTCTCGGCCACGCCCCTCGGCGACATCAGCGCACGCGGCTCGCAATGCTCCTTCGCGTCTCTTGCCTCGAAGTCTACTTCCTCCGGCTTCACTCCAAGCTTCTCGTCCGGCGGTCCCTCGGATGCTCCAAGCGCACGGCTTCCGCAAAGCTATCCTTCACCGACTCAAGGCACGAGTCATGAGATGTGAAACTCGCCACGGCTCCATGTGCGAATTACTAAGTCCTGCACGACTTCAACGCACATATCACATCAACATATCAAACTAACTTAAATCCTTTGCCACACTATCAAAACCATATCACGGCAAGAGATTGCCCTAACAATCTCCCCCTTTTTGATGTGTGGCAATCCGTTTAAGTTAGGTAAAACCATTTGATATAAATTCTAAGGTAAGAAAGCATGTAAAGATAAACATGATATAGCAACATGCAACTCCCCCTTAATCCATGAAACTCTCCATGCAAATTTTCTCCGCCTATCATATATTTCTCCCCCTACAATATATTTCTCCCCCTAATGTGATTAACTTAAACATACTTATTTCTCCCCCTTTGACACCATCAAAAAGATTAACACTAAGTTATAAGCTCATGGCATCAAGTATAATGGAGGGAAAAAATATGTCAAGTTGATTTAAAAATTGGGTACCATTTGTTGATGGCATCAAGTATATTTCTACCACTTGTTGGTGGCATCAAGTATATTTCTACCAATTGTAGGAGGTTTACAAACTGAATTCGGCCTTCAAATCGCTATCGAGTATGGCAACATGACCGCACAAATGAATCCATATTTCTGATTTTCTGGACGAATTTCAGAAATGCATTATAAATTCCAGAAAATTTGAAAAATCATGAAATTTGGGGAACATATTTCTATTAAGTATATCTATCAATGAAAAATAGTTTTTCATGAAAACTCATTATATTTTCTTGTTTTTGCCAAAAATCCAAAAGTTCTAAAAACCACTAGGTTCTTGATCATTCTAGTATCAAGTTATCTACCTAGTTTTGCATCCAATTGTTTCAAAACATGAATACATGTATTTTTAAGGTAAGGAATTGTTTTGAAAACATATGAAATATCCAACCATGATCTTTGGGCAATATGTCTATGAATTAAACATAAGCCTTCCCCATGATTGGTCTATTATTGCTATTTTGATACTTTAAATGACCATCTAAATGCCATAGGCATTAGTGGACATTTGTATCATCCTAATATCTCACCCATGCTAAGTTTGCAATCAAGTTAGCCTATAGTGAGTGTGAGATGTATCCTAGGGGGTATTTGTATATACTTAACCCATATATTCATGCAATTCTATCATGGTTAAGTATCAACCTAACATCCTACATGATCATAATGACATATATGAATGAGTTCTACATTATGATCATGAAATACATGTTTTCATCAATTTATAACCATGCATTAGGTAATATGTGATGATAATAAGCAAATTATCACCTAAAGCATGATTTAAACTTATTTCTCAAGATAACGTGCCAAATATCAAAATCATAAATCATGATTTAAGACATACATAGGAATTACAACAATCATCATGATTTAAGCATTATTACCTATTTATGGGCACGTTATCATCACCCAACACTATCTAAAAATGTTGTCCCGTCATCCTAAGTCAACCAAAATATGATATAGGTCAAGTTCATATGGTTGACTACCCTAGGGTTATTCTTACCCTTAAGGATGGATTTTGGAACCCAAAATAAGTTCTTTCCTATTGGGTTCACTAAATATTCCTTGGGGATCCATTTCCTAGCAATTACCTTCTTCTTATCTTGTCCCCTAGCTATTAGGCATTTATAGGCCTTTTCATTTTTCTTTTCTTTGTAGCCTAGTCCTTTCTTGTTGAAACTAGCTCTTTGGCTCCCTAAGATCATATTTAAGGTGTTGGAGCCAATTGTGAATTTCTCTAGGGCTTTGGTTAAGTAATCTACCTTTTCCCTTAATACCCTATTTTCCTCTATGCATGCATCATTAACATCCAAAGGCATATAATCATGTGAGCATGCATCATCTAAGCTAGAAGAAATATTATCATTTAAGCATGCCTTTTCTAATTTTTGTTCTAATTCCTTAATTTGTTCAAGCATGCATTTATTTTTCTTCTTTGCCCTAAATAAATCTCTAGTTAAGCTAGAAACCATGGAAACTATTTTCTTAGGGGTTAGATTTGTTACCATAGTTTCCATGTCCTCTTCTTCTTCGGATGATGAGGATGTGGAAGCTCCCCCTTCATTTGGGCTCTCCCCATTTGAACTTGATTCTTCATTTTCGGAGGAAGAGCAATCCAAGTCATCAAAGGCCATCAAGGCCAAATTGGTGACAAAGGCATTCTCCTCATCCGATGATGATGAGGAGGATGAGGATGGGTCATCCCAAGTCCTTGCCTTGAGAGCCTTAGCCTTTCCCTTCTCCTTTGTTTTCTTCTCCTCTTCCTTTCTCTTGCTCCCCTTCTTCTTCTTCCTCTTCTCTTCTTTCTTTTTCTTCTCTTCTTTGCTTTTGTTTAGGAGGGGACAATTGTCCCTTATGTGTCCCTCTCCTTGGCAGTTATAGCATATGACCTTCCCCCTTGGTCTTCTATTCCTATCATTAGATTTATCAAATCTAAAATTTTTAAAAGCACGTCTTACCCTCCTTACCATATAGGCTTCTTCGGTGCTATCCATGGAGGAGGAGGAAGACGCTTCGTCATCGGAGGAGGAGGGGATTTCCATCTTCTTCTTCCCCTTATTTGCCAACAATGCTACTCCTCTTGAAGGTTGAATTCTAGGCTCCTCTTGTATTCCTTCAAGCCTAGTTTCGTGGAGTTCCATTGTTGAGAAGAACTCCTCAAAGGTGCTCACTTCTAAATTCTTTGAGATATAGAATGAGTCCACCATGGAGCTCCACTTTGAGGACCGGGGAAAGGCATCTATGGCCTTCATTACCATATCCCGGTTTGATAGCTTCTCACCTACACTTGTTAGCCCAATTAAAATTTCTTTAAACCTAGAATGTAGTGAGGTTACCTTTTCTCCCTTTTCTAGTTTTATATTGGATAATTGGGAGCGGAGGAGGTCTCTCCTTGCTAGCTTGGCCTCGGATGTGCCTTCATGGAGTTCTATAAGCTTCTCCCACATCTCTTTGGCGCAAGCACATTCTCCGATCCGGTTGATTTCTTGTTGGGGGAGCACATTGTAGAGATGGTGCTTGGCTTTGGAGTTTGCAAGGTGCTCCTCTCTTTGCCTCTTGGTCCACCTAGATTTCTCTATTGGCTTCCCCTCTTCATCCCTAGGCAAAACGAAACCGGATTCCATTGTAATCATTATATCAAAATCCGTTTCGAAAAATACCTCCATTCGCTTCTTCCACCACGCGAATTCTCCTTCAAACTTCGGAGGATGGATGTTGGAGCCGGCCATTTTTGATGTAGGGCTTGTTGCGGCGGTTAGTCCGGTGACAAGCTTTCCTTGGCTCTGATACCACTTGTAGGGGATCGATATGGCCGGCTAGAGGGGGGTGAATAGCCCTCGTACGTTGGACGTCGTAAATTGCTCGTCTACAAAAGATTAGCGCAAGCGGAATATACAAATACAAAGCAAAAGACAAACAATAAAACAAACGCTAACACGATGGTATAACGTGGTTCACGGCTACGCCGCTAATCCACGGTCCGATTCGTCCACGGTGAATCACTCCGCCAAAACCAATCACTATCGGTCTCTCCTTTGCACAAAGCTAGGTGGAGGTAACCTTTACAACCAAGATCACTCTTCTTACAATAGGATTGAAGTAAAGACAAGTAAGAAGAGTTTAGAGCTTGTGGGGCACTAGGAAGATCGTTTGGAGTATAAGCATTCGCCTCTCAAAGGCTTACACCCTCTCTTTTTATAGAGAGGGCTAACTTCTTCCGTTTGTTGCCGCCATCACTTGCCGCCGCTTCTTGGCGATCGCCATCTAGCGGCCTCGAACACGCTCGGATCCGGCCGTTGTAGTCCAGCGGAACTCTTGGCGATCGATCGATGGACCTCATCCGATCGGCTGCTCCGTAGTCGACGCTCACGGCCCGATCGGCTGAGCGGTCATGGCGAACCCTTATCTACCCGATCAGCTTGCGCATGATCGGCGTGTCTGGATCGGCGCCCACGTATGTGACGATCGCTGGCGCCACAATCGATCGATCGTATACGGTCGAACTCACTCGATTTCGGAAGCGATGATCGCCATGACATGGCGATCGGCGGTGTCGAAAAACCCATCCGACACTTGGCCAAATGGCCAAGTTTCACCTAAGAGCTACCCTTCCCCGGGTTACAATCACTCACTCTCATTTCTCGGAGTCCTTCGCCTTCGAAGTTCTCTTCGTTCTCGGCCACGTCCCTCGGCAGCATCAGGCGCACGGCTCTGCAATGCTCCTTCGCGTCTCTTGCCTCGAAGTCTACTTCCTCCGGCTTCACTCCAAGCTTCTCGTCCGGCGGTCCCTCGGATGCTCCAAGCGCACGGCTTCCGCAAAGCTATCCTTCACAGACTCAAGGCACGAGTCATGAGATGTGAAACTCGCCACGGCTCCATGTGCGAATTACTAAGTCCTGCACGACTTCAACGCACATATCACATCAACATATCAAACTAACTTAAACCCTTTGCCACACTATCAAAACCATATCACGGCAAGAGATTGCCCTAACACTATCCTCTTCTTAGATGTTGTGTGGGCAAAGATCCTCCAAGAGATGAAACCTTCTAGATCACGAATCTTCCTTTCCTTGTTCGTTCTGAACAAAGGAAGATAATAAGCTCCCTTCATCTCCTTTCTAGTTCTGGACACAATCCCATTGGAGAAAGATCAAGCAACCTTCTCTTCTTTGTTGTTGCCGCCGGCCACCAAGGAGAGAGAGATGGAATTGTCGGCCAAGATTGATATCTTGCCGCTGGCCAAAGGAGAGGAGTAGGAGGAGGTTTGGGTGTCGGCTAAAGCAAGGAGGAAGAAGATAGGCGCCGACTATCAATTAGGAAGAGAAGGAAGCAAACCCTAATCCTTCCAAAGAGTTGTCGCCCAAGCCTAATTCCCAACCCAACCCGCCCTAGCCAAAACCCTAATCTCCCAAAGATATCTTTCCGCCCACTCCTAATCCCTTATTTATAGAGTTAGGCTTAAGCCTCCTTTCAATCTCTACTGTTGGATCAAGAGATTTAATCTCAATCATCAGATCTAGAGAATTAATCTTCACCATCGGATCTAGAAATTTAATCTCAATCGTCGGATCTAGAGATTTAATCTCCATCGTCAGATCTAGAGATTTAACCTCCACCATTGGATCTAGACTTCCATTTTCCACCATCGGATCTAGGCTTCATGAGGGTTTTAATAGGATACAATAGGGACCATGAGGAGGAGTTGGATCTTGGCCACCCCATGGATCTAGCCCACATAAAGTTCGATCCATTAATGATAATCCATTCCACTAGAGGATTATCATTGATCTACCTCACCAACCCCCATAAATAAATATTAGCTCCATATATTAATTGTACAAATATCTCCCCGTGTTTAAGATCTCGAATGTTCGTCAATTAATTAATTTACTAACAATTAATTAATCAACATCTAACTCCATGAGTAGTACCACTAAACCTCATCATCATACCGAACCAAGTCCACCTACAGGGTTTACATGATGATCCTTATGAGCTCCTCAAGGGGACATCATTATCCTAATATATAGGACATGGTTTCCTCCTATAATCAATGGCACACCATGTAAATAATATCATTTCCCAACTTACCCAACCTATCAATTTACTCTATAAATCTCGTCCATTGGTAAATCAAAGAAATAAATACTAAGTAAATGTGCCCGTTATTATATCGGAATTAAGATCATGTACGTCATAATATTCGAGGTCTGATTCAATTTTGTAGTTAGCAATAAATTGAATCACCTCTAATTCGGTCATGCTCAATACACACAAAGTGTACTAGTGTAATTCTATGGTCAAGACAAACCAATACGAAATCACACTACAACCATACAAATGGTTTGTCCAATACCATCTCGGTTGTGAGCCTCTACTTATACTCTGCAAGAAACTGATAACATGATCTCCTGTGTGATACTACACACCATGTTATCTACAATGTAGTGTATCAGACAATATGCATAACCATAAATATGCTAACAATGATCATGTGATTTTTATTTCAAAAATAAAGATGTTCATACAAAAGGTAGACTTTTCAGTATACATCCCAACAATTCTTGCACGTCCCGAGCAAGGAAAGAAAACTAAAAGTGACTGAAAGTTTATTTCCCTCGCAATTCCCAAGCATACATAGAAGATCGTGAAAGAAAGTTAATTTAGATTGTTAAATTTCAAAAACTCAAGAAATCATGGACTCAAATCTTACACAGGTTAACAAACATGGTGACTTCAATCCTTCATGAATAGACAGAGAATGACTAAGCCTCACACGGTAAGTGGTGGTTTCTCTCACTCTCATAAGCATGTAATAGTGGAGTTCACTCAAGCTACTCATGGTTTATGCACTATCATATGCTTGAATTTCTTCTACCTTCACCACTATATACACATAAGAATGCACAATTTTTCAAGGCTAATTAGGAATGTAAGGGAAACATGAATACAAGAAAAATGACAATATGTGTGAAAGGAAACAAAGATAAGAAATAGCTAAAGAAATGCAAGAAGATATGGAAATACTAGAATGTTACATAGATGAGTACAAGGAAGCATTGCCCTAAAAATTTTTTCTTCCAACCAAATAAACATGTAAACAACCCTTATCACATTCTTCAATACAAATCTACTCATGATATACAATAAATCTCTTAATGATTACAACAAGAGATGTCGTTAACAAAAATACTATCACACATAAATATAAATGGCACAACACGTCAAAAATTTCACATTACTTTTATTTATTTATTTTTATTTCATGGGCACCCAATTTATTTTTTTTCAACTTCTTTTTTTTCAATTTTTTTTTCTTCAAACTTTTTTTTTCTGACATATAGTGCACTTCCCTATGCTCCAACTTCAAGGTCAGCTAAAAAGATAAAGAACATGGCTAGCTCATGGAAATCAAGCATGACTTGCTTATTTAACACTAAATTTCCCTGAACTACTCCTCTCCCCCACACTTAAACTTTTGTCCGTCTCGGGCAAAAAACACATCATGAAACATCCAATATTCCACATCCAAAAAAATAGAAATAGAAAGAAATAACATGATGAAAGCATAGAAAGATAGTAGAATGGCTTATGAAAATGGCATGGCGTATGATAAGAAAATTATTTGAGTAGCACGTGACAACAAAAGTAGTAAAGGGAAACAAGTGAGATAGCCTTCATAGTAATTATGCAAACCTATGGTTGTGTGGTCTCGAAAGAATCAAAGCAAGTTCTAGAGTTACAATAACCACAAGTGCACCACACACAAGCAAATAAAATAGGCTCAATCCTCACTAGGTAAACAAAAATAGTCATCTCAATCTATCAACACAGAATCCATCACCAAGTAGTAACCACATGCAATCAAATAATCCATTCAAATCAATAAATCCAAAAATTCGACAATCAAATTTAACTAGCTTTCACAACTTCTAAGAAGATATAAAGGAATGTGTAGGGAATTTATCTCAAAACACAAAAAAAGCAAAAACTCAACACTAAAAACTTGACAACCAAAATAACCAGCTAAAACATGAACAACAAAAGCAAGGAAATGTATATATATAAATAAAAAGAAAAGAGATGGGAAAAGGAATGAACTCCCCTGGGGTCTTGGAGGTTGGAGGTGGTTCAGGAGTAGTAGCCAGGCAGGGAGTGGAGTGGATCGAGTGGAAGTGAGCGTCTTTTTCATATGGTCTATGTTGTAAAGTCTAGCTTCCTCCATCATCGTCTTCGTGAAGGTTCTTCTAGGTGGATGAGAATAATTTCAGTGTAAAATCCAAGCCAGAAGTAGAATAATAAGAGCTAAGATGAACTCCACTCCTTTCACTATCGTATTCTCAAAGGTTATCTCAGGCGGTCGGAGACGATTTATTTGGAGCAACCAGTCTGGAAGCTGGACTACTACATTTGGTGTTAGGGCCTTGTTACGCAGAAATATTGGAGGCTTACACTGTAATAGGAGTGTCTAGTCTGGGGCTCTCCAGCTATCCATCACTCCTATAGAAATCATATTGATATCTTCAGAGCAATTCTTGTCAAGCTTATCAGGTAGTTGCACAGCTGAACATAACAATTCCACAGACACTGTCTCCTTTACAACATCATGACCCTCAATATAAGTAACAATATCTGCTACATCTGAAATATCATGTGCAACATTAACAATATCAGGAGTAACAATATCATCTACAATAATATCTTCACTCTTATCAACAATAACATCCACATCATCCACAGCTTCATTATCATAGCATATAGAAATATTGGAGTCATGTAGAGCAGTAGAATCATAAACTTGGCTATCACGTACTCTACAATCCATCTCCTTTAGCGCGTCGATATCCAGAGAAATGGTCTCTGATGAAGGCTGAATGAATCCTTGTGCTTGCATTTGCTAGGACTGTTGTGGGCTATTAAACATTGGATTAATCTGGAACTCAGACTACAACCTCTGAAATGATGGTGGAGGCTGAAAAGAATGTTGTGAATTCACAGTCATGACCTCAATAATCTGTCTAGCCTGAGCAGGAGTCTTGTTGACTAGGGCCCCTCCACTAGCTACATCAAGCATACATCCGTCCATGGGATGTCGTCAATCATAGAAGTGCAGGATGAGCATGTGCTTGCTAATTTGATGTTGGGGGTAACTAGCACACAACTTTTTGAATCTCTCTAAATTCTCATGTAGAGTCTCTCCTATCATTTGCTCTATGCCACAAATGCTCTTCCGAATTGTTATGGCCCTAAATGCAGGAAAAAACTTTCCAAAAAGGCTTTCTTCATTTCACTCCAACATGTAATAGAACCTGGAGGAAGATAATAGATCCAATCCTTTGCCATGTCTGATAAAGAGAATAGAAATACTCTGAGCATAATATCCTCCTATGATATACCCCGTGGCTTCATTACTGAGCATACCATATGAAATTCTTGCAAGTGCCTAATTGGATCTTCTCTAACATGACCAAGGAATTTTGGAAGCAAATGTATAATTTCAAAAAGTTCAACATCCATGTTTAATTCAGAAAACTGAATGCAAAAAGATTAAGAAGCAACATCTAGTGCGGTGAGTTCCCTGACGGTTATGTTAATCTCTGAATCATAAGCCTGATGAAAGCCTCCTAATCTCTAATAATAGGGATCCATAATCAAAGAAATTTCCTATTTTTTTCCTGAAAAACTAGCAACTAAAATCAAAAGGTACAAGAAACAAACAAAATATAACACATAGATATACAAGACATAAAAGAATTAAGCCCTCAACAAAAGTTTTGAATTTTTTTTTAGAAGAATGGACAAACAATCCTAAGTCTACTAAGCATCATTACACTCCTCGGCAACGGCGCCAAAATTTGATGACGATATTTTTGCCATTGTACCATCACAAATTAATTACTGAACCCCCTAACAACACTGATATAGCATAGTGGATAGCCCGGATCGTTTCCCAACGAGTGTAATTGATAGAATAGTAAACTTAGGATTTCTAATTATTGCTTTGGGTTTTCTACTGAAGATGGGGGTTTGGATTTTAAAAGACTAAACCTACGAAATGAAAGACAATGCAAGTAATAAAAACTCTAATCTAACTAAACTACAATTTTGATGACATTAAAGGAAACATAAACTAAGAATCTTAACAATGCATTTAAAAACATAAAGAAAGTGCAAGAATTTAGATGACAATTGAAATGCATAATAACATGAGAGTAAAGTAAAATGTGAAATTAAATCTAACCTAATCAACTACAAACTAATTACTCAAAGAAACATTTCACCGAACATCGTGCAAGCAATAAACAAATTAAACCAAATGGGTTCCATTCTAAATGTGGAAAATTGAATCTATCACAAACATTCAACAAACAAAAGCAAAGAACAATTAAAACACAACATGAGGCATGAATAGGATGTTGGAATTGGTGTTGTAATGGTAGTCGTGTGGGGAGAATTGCTTCTCCTTCGGTTGCTTGTGCATGGCGATCCCGTCTACGTCCCCGGATTAAAAAATTAATCCAAGACGAAGAGGGATTACCCAAGCTACAGATCTATCATTGTGCTATTCGATTAAAGTGGTCTCTTGAACAAACTAGTTGTTCAAGCAACCTAACTCTTTTCCTCGACTAGTCGCGGAATAGATGATGTACGGATCGCCGGTTTTTGTATTTGTCTTCGGGGTCCAAGTAAATTAGCCATATTCAATTACATACATCATACAAAGAAACAAAAGCAAACCGAAACAAGAATTATACCTCTTGTTTACATCAAAGTCTTCTATTGTATGCCCTATCCTCCTCTTGGACGTTGTGTGGGCAATGATCCTCCAAGAGATGAAGCCTCCTAGATCGCGTATCTTCCTTTCCTTCTTCGCTTCGAACAAAAGGAAGAAGAAAAGCACCCTTATTCTCCTTACTTGTGCCAACCACCAAAGACCAATTCCTTGGTGTCCGCCGGCCCTAAGGAGAGGGAGAGGGTTGAGCACTGACATTGCTTCAAGGGATGAGCACCACCCTTGCTTCAAGGGATGAGCATCGACCAAGCTTCAATGGATGAGTGTCGGCCTTGCTTCAAGGGATGAGCACCGGCCAAGCTTCAATGGAGGGCGCCGACCAAGGGAGGAGAATGAACCAAACCCCAGCCGTCGGCAAAGGATACAAAATCCTAGCCTCCAATACCTTACTGCCCAAAAACCAAGGAAGCAAAACCCTAGAATTCTCAATTTTTTTTATGCGCCCAAGCCTTGGCTCCCTTTTAATAGAGTTATGCTTAAGCCTCCTTTCATTCTCCACCATCGAATCTAGAGATTTAATCTCCACCGTAGGATTTAGATATTTAATCTCCACCGTCGGATCTAGCCTTCATGAGGGTTTTAATAGGCTACAATAGGGACCATGAGGAGGAGTTGGATCTTGGTGACCCAATGGATCTAGCCCACATAAAGTCTTATCCATTAATGATAATCCATTCCACTAGAGGTTTATCATTGATCTACCTCACAAACCCCCATAAATATATATGGGCTCCATATATTAATTGTACAAATATCTCCCCGTGTTTAATGTAGGGGATTGGTACGCCGGCTAGAGGGGGGTGAATAGCCCTTTTTGTTTGGATGCCGGTATTTGCTCGTCTACAAAACTAATTAGCGCAAGCGGAAGACTAATAAAGACAAGAAAATAGAAATACGAGAAAACAAACGCTAACAAAGAATGTAACGTGGTTCACGGCTACGCCGCTAATCCACGGTCCCCGATTCGTCCTCGGTGAATCACTCCGCTTAACCAATCCACTAAATGATCTCTCCTTTGCACCAAGCTAGGTGGAGGTAACCTTTACAATCAAGATCACTCTTCTTACAAATAAAATGGAGTAAAAGCGAGTAAGAAGAGTTTAGAGCTTGTGGGGCACTAGGAAGATCACTTGGAGCATAAGCATTAGCCTCTCAAAGGCTTACACCCTCTCTTTTTATAGAGAGGGCTAATTTCTTCCCGTTGGCCGCCATCAGTCGACTGCCGCCACTCCAACGGCCTCCGAACACGTCGGATCCCGACCGTTGTAGTCCAACGGCACACTTGGCGCGATCGGCCGACCTCACCGCGATCGGCCGACTTCGTAGTCGATCGCCTCTGGCTACGAGCGGTTCTATGCGTGATATCCTATAGGCGATCCGCCATTCCATGGCGATCATCGGGCATTAGCCCATAAGTCGGATACCAGTCGAACTACACTCGATTGGGAAGCGATCGCCATGACATGGCGATCGGTCGTGTCGAAACCCATCCGACACTTGGCCAAATGGCCAAGTTTCACCTAAAAGCTACCCTTCCCCGGGTTACAATCGCTCACTCTCATCTCTCGGAGTCCCTCGCCTTCGAAGTTCTCTTCGTTCTCGGCCACGTCCCTCGGCAGCATCAGGCGCACGGCTCTGCAATGCTCCTTCGCGTCTCTTGCCTCGAAGTCTACTTCCTCCGGCTTCACTCCAAGCTTCTCGTCCGGCGGTCCCTCGGATGCTCCAAGCGCACAGCTTCCGCAAAGCTATCCTTCACCGACTCAAGGCACGAGTCATGAGATGTGAAACTCGCCACGGCTCCATGTGCGAATTACTAAGTCCTGCACGACTTCAACGCACATATCAAATCAATATATCAAACTAACTTAAACCCTTTGCCACACCATCAAAACCATATTACGGCAAGAGATTGCCCTAACAATCTCCCCCTTTTTGATGTGTGGCAATCCGTTTAAGTTAGGTAAAAACATTTGATATAAATTCTAAGGTAAGAAAGCATGTAAAGATAAACATGATATAGCAACATGCCACTCCCCCTTAATCCATGAAACTCTATATTGCAAATTTTCTCCCCCTATCATATATTTCTCCCCCTAAAATAATTAACTTAAACATAAATTATTTCTCCCCCTTTGACACCATCAAAAAGATTAACACTAAGTTATAAGCTCATGGCATCAAGTATAATGGAGGGAAAATACCAAAAACATGATTAAAATCAGAAAATTTGTGATTTTAGTGAGCAATGATCATATCGATATGGCAAATGATCGGCACTAATTGTTTTCAAATTGATTTTCAAGTAATTTCAAAATGTATTAAAAATTCTAGAAAATTCGAAAAATCATGAAATTTGAGGAGCATATTTCTATTAAGTATATATATCAAGGAAAAATAGTTTTTCATGAAAAATCATTATATTTTCCGAGATTTGTCAAAAATCCAAACACTTGAAAAACCACTAGTTTTTGAGCATGTTAGTATCCATTTTAACACCTAGTCTTGCTTTGAATTGTTTCAAAACATGAATACATAGATTTTAGATTAAGAAATTGTTTTGAAAACATATGAAATATCCAACCATGATCTTTGGGCAATATGTCTATGAATTAAACATAAGCCTTCCCCATGATTGGTCTATTATTACTATGTTGATACTTTAAATGACCATCTAAATGCCATAGGCATTAGTGGACATTTGTATCATCCTAACATCTCACCCATGCTAAGTTTGCAATCAAGTTAGCCTATAGTGAGTGTGAGATGCATCCTAGGGGGGATTTGTGTATACTTAACCAATATGTTCATGCAATTCTATCATGGTTAAGTGTCAACCTAACAATTAACATGATCACAATGACATATATGAATGAATTCTACATTATGATCATGAAATACATGTATTCATTAAATAATAGTCATGCATTAGGTATTATATGATGATAATAAACAAAGTATCACCTAAAGCATGATTCAAACCTATTTCATATGATAACGTGCCAAATTTCAAAAACATAAATCATGATTGTAAACATACATAGGAATTACATCAATCATCATGATTTAAGCATTATTACCTATTTATGGGTACGTTATCATCACCCAACACTATCTAAAAAATGTTGTCCCGTCATCCTAAGTCAACCAAAATATGATATAGGTTAGGACCATGTGGTTGACTACCCTTGGGTTATTCTAACCCTTAAGGATGGATTTTGGAACCCAAAATAAGTTCTTTCCTATTGGGTTCACTAGATATTCCTTGGGGATCCATTTTCTAGCAATTACCTTCTTCTTATCTTGTCCCCTAGCTATAAGGCATTTATAGGCCTTTTCATTTTTCTTTTCTTTGTATCCTAGGCCTTTCTTGTTGAAACTAGCTCTTTGGCTCCCTAAGATCATATTTAAGGTGTTGGAGCCAATTGTGAATTTCTCTAGGGCTTTGGTTAAATAATCTACCTTTTCCCTTAAGGCCCTATTTTCATTTATACATGCATCACTAACATCTAATGGCACATAAAAGTCATGTGAGCATGCATCATCTAAGCTAGAAGAAATATTATCATTTAAGCATGCATTTTCTAGCTTATTTTCTAAATCCTTAATTTTATCTAGCATGCTCTTATTTTTCTTTTTCATGCCAAATAAGTCCTTAGTTAAACTAGAGATTATGGAAACTATTTTCTTAGGAGAAGCATTTGTTACCATAGTTTCCATGTCTTCTTCTTCTTCTTCGGATGAGGAGGATGTAGAAGCTCCCCCTTCAATTGAGCTCTCCCCACTTGTGCTTGATTCTTCATTTGAGGAGGAGGAGGAAGAGCAATCCAAGTCGTCAAATGCCATCAATGCGAGGTTGGTGAAAAATGCATTTTCTTCCTCGGATGAGGAAGAGGAAGAGGAGTCATCCCATGTCTTGGCCTTGAATGCTTTGGCCTTCCCCTTTTCCTTTGCCTTCTTCTCTTCTTCCTTTCTCTTGCTCCCTTTCTTCTTCTTCTTTTCTTCCTTCTTTTTCTTCTCTTCCTTGCTCTTGTTTAGGAGGGGACAATTGTCCCTTATATGCCCCTCTCCTTGGCAATTATAGCATATGACCTTCCCCCTTGGTCTTCTATTCCTATCATGAGATTTATCAAGTCTAAAATTCTTAAGTGCACGCCTTACCTTCCTTACCATGTAGGCTTCTTCCGTGCTATCCATGGAGGAGGTAGAGGCTTCATCGGATGAGGAGGAGGGGATCTCTATCTTCTTCTTCCCCTTATTTGCTATCAAAGCTACTCCTCTTGAGGGTTGGATTCTAGGCTCTTCTTGTATTCCTTCTAGCCTAGTTTCATGAAGCTCCATTGTTGAGAAGAATTCCTCCAAGGTGCTTACTTCTAAGTTCTTGGAGATATAAAATGAGTCCACCATGGAGCTCCATTTTGAGGACCGGGGAAAGGCATCTATGGCCTTCATTATCATATCCCAGTTGGAGAGCCTTTCTCCTACACTTGTTAGTCCATTTAAAATTTCTTTGAATCTAGAATGCAAAGAAATTACCTTTTCTCCCTTTTCTAATTTGATGTTGGATAGTTGGGAGCGGAGGAGATCTCTCCTTGCTAGCTTTGCCTCGGATGTGCCTTCATGAAGCTCAATTAGCTTCTCCCACATCTCCTTGGCACTTAGGCATTCTCCTATTCGGTTGATTTCTTGTTGGTGGAGCACATTGAAAAGATGATGCTTGGCTTTTGAATTTGCAAGGTGCTCTTCCCTTTGCCTTTTGGTCCACCTAGATTTCTCTATTGGTTTCCCTTCTTCATCCCTAGGCAAAACGAAACCGGATTCCATTGTAATCATTATATCAAAATCCGTTTCGAAAAATACCTCCATTCGCTTCTTCCACCAAGCGAATTCTCCTTCAAACATCGGAGGATGAATGTTGGAGCCGGCCATTTTGAAAATTGCTTGTTGTGGCGGTTAGTCCTCGACAAGCTTTCCTCTTCTCTGATACCACTTGTAGGGGATTGGTACGCCGGCTAGAGGGGGGTGAATAGCCCTTTTCATTTGGATGCCGGTATTTGCTCGTCTACAAAACTAATTAGCGCAAGCGGAAGACTAATAAAGACAAGCAAATAGAAATACGAGAAAACAAACGCTAACAAAGAATGTAACGTGGTTCATGGCTACGCCGCTAATCCACGGTCCCCGATTCATCCTCGGTGAATCACTCCGCTTAACAAATCCACTAAATGATCTCTCCTTTGCACCAAGCTAGGTGGAGGTAACCTTTACAATCAAGATCACTCTTCTTACAAATAGAATGGAGTAAAAGCGAGTAAGAAGAGTTTAGAACTTGTGGGGCACTAGGAAGATCACTTGGAGCATAAGCATTAGCCTCTCAAAGGCTTACACCCTCTCTTTTTATAGAGAGGGCTGATTTCTTCCCCGCCATCCCCGAACACGTGATCCCGACCGCTGTAGTCCAATGGCACACTTGGCAATCGATCACCGGACCTCACCAATGATCACGACTCGTAGTCGACCGCTCAGCTGGCTACGAGCGTTCGCACGATATCCTATGGCACGATCGCCATTCCATGGCGCCGATCATCGGGCATAAGCCCATCAATGGATACCACCAAACTACACTCGATTCGAGCGCCGATCGCCATGACATGGTAGTCGATCGGTGTCGAAACCCATCCGACACTTGCCAAATGGCCAAGTTTCACCTAAGAGCTACCCTTCCCGGGTTACAATCGCCACTCTCATCTCTGAGTCCTCGCCGGTTCTCTTCGTTCGCCACGCCCCTACAAAGATCAGCGCACGGCTCTGCAATGCTCCTTCGCGTCTCTTGCCTCGAAGTCTACTTCCTCCGGCTTCACTCCAAGCTTCTCGTCTGGCGGTCCCTCGGATGCTCCAAGCACACGGCTTCCGCAAAGCTATCCTTCACCGACTCAAGGCACGAGTCATGAGATGTGAAACTCGCCACGACTCCATGTGCGAATTACTAAGTCCTACACGACTTCAACGCACATATCAAATCAATATATCAAACTAACTTAAACCCTTTTCCACACCATCAAAACCATATTACGGCAAGAGATTGCCCTAACATTTAAGATCTCGAATGTACATCAATTAATTAATTTACTGACGATTAATTAATCAACATTTAACTCCATGAGTAGTACCACTCAACCTCATCATCATGCCAGACCAAGTCCACCTGCAAAGGTTTACATGATGATCCTTATGAGCTCCTCAAGGGGACATCATCATCCTAATATATAGGACACGGTTTCCTCCTATAATCAATGGCACACCATGTAAATAATATCATTTCCCAACTTACCGAGCCAATCGATTTAATCTATAAATCTCGCCCATTGGGAAATCAAAGAAATAAATACTAAGTATATGTGCTCATTATTATATCGAGATTAAGAGCATGTACACTATAATATCTGAGGTCCGATTTAATTATATAGTCAGCAATAAATTGAATCTCCTTTAAGTCGATCATGCTCAATACACACAAAGTGCTGGGATGTATACTGAAAAGTCTATCTTTTGTATGAATATCTTTATTTTTGAAATAAGAATCACATGAGCATTGTTTGCATATTTAAAGTTATGCATTTTGTCTAATACATTACATTGTAGATAATATGGTGTGTAGTGTCACACGGGAGATCATGTTATCAATTCCTTGTAAAGTATAAGAAAAGGCTCACAACCGAGATGGTTTTGGACAAACCATTGGTATGGTTGTAGTATGATTTGGTATTAGTTTGTTGTGACCATAGAATTACACTAGTATACTTTGTGTGTATTGAGCAGGATTGACTTAGAGGTGATTCGATTTATTGCTGACTACATAATTGAATCAGACCTCGGTTATTATGATGTACATGCTCTTAATCTCGATATAATAACGGGCACATGTACTTAGTATTTATTTCTTTGATTTACCAATGGGCGAGATTTATAGAGTAAATTGATAGGCTCAGTAAGTTGGGAAATGATATTATTTACATGGTGCGCCATTGATTATAGGAGGAAATCGCATCCTATATATTAGGATGATGATGCCCCCTTGAGGAGCTCATAAGGTTCATCATGTAAACCCTAAAGGTGGACTTGGTCCGGCATGATAATATGGTTGAGTGGTACTAATCATGGAGTTAGATGTTGATTAATTAATTGTCAGTAAATTAATTAATTGACGAACATTCGAGATCTTAAACATAGAGAGATATTTGTAAAATTAATATATGGAGCCCATATTTATTTATGGGGTTGGTGAGGTAGATCAATGATAATCCTCTAGTGGAATAGATTATCATTAATGGATCAGACTTTATGTGGGCTTGATCCATTGGGTGGCCAAGATCCAACTCCTCCTTATGGTCCCTATTGTAGCCTATTAAAACCCTCATGGAGCCTAGATCAGATGATGGAAAATGAAACTCTAGATCCAACGGTGAAGATTAAATCTCTAGATCGGACGGTGGAGATTAAATCTCTAGATCCGACGATTGAGATTAAATCCCTAGATCCGATGGTGAATATTAAAAGGAGGCTTAAGCCTAACTCTATAAAAGGATGGCCAAGGCTTGGGCGTGGAAGAGATCTTGGGAGATTAGGGTTTTGGGCATCAAGACATTAGGGTTTAGAACCCTAATTTGGACGGCGCCTATTCTCCAATTGCTAGGGTCGGCGGTAAGAAGGTAAGGGTTAGTCTCTCTTCTTCCTCTCTTGGCCGGAGCACCCTTCTCTTCCTCTCCTTTGGCCGGTGGCAGCCCTTCATTCAAGGTTGGACGGTGCCCTTCATCCACTCCTTGGCCGTCGACAACATCAAGCTTGGAGCTTGGTGGTTGCTTCTAGATAGAAGAAAGAGTTTCGTTTCATTCTTCCCTTTGTTTGGAGTGATCAAGGAAGGGAAGAACGTGTTCTAGGAGGCTTCAACTTTTGGAAGATCGTCGCCCACACGACGTCCAAAAGGAGGAAGGACATACAATAGAAGATCAAGAGGTATAACAAGTGATATAATTCTTGTTTATGAATCTTTTCTTATTCTATGCATGTTGTATATTTTGTATGTGGCTAATTTACTTGTCCCCCGAAGACAAACACAAAAACCGGCGATCCGTACATCGTTTATTCCGCGGCTAATCGAAGAATAGAGGTAGGTTTCTTGAACAACAAGTTTGTTCAAGTGACCACTCTAATCGAATAGCACAACGATAGAACGGTTGCTTGGGCAATCCCTCTTTGTCAAGGATTAATTTTTTTTTATCCGGGGACGTAGACGGATCACCATGAACAAGCGACCGAGTTGAAGTGGGAAGCGATGCTTCCACCTTCAAGTGGTATCAGATCCACCGTTTCCGATTTTGTGTGTTTAGAAATTGGTTAATTTTATTCACTTTTCATATATTGTATGTGCCGGATGATAGTAGGATCTGCATAGGCTAACTTTCTAGTTGCAGGCATAAGATCCAACTATCATGGCCATATGTCTGTATGTGATTGCATGTGTGTAATATTATTTGAATCCTCGGGGTTGACGAGGCAAGTAATTAATTTTTGTAATTAAGTACGACATTGTTTAGTCATTATTTTATTTTAGTTTATTTTCGATCTAGATTTCATGTACACTCCTTCGTGGAGTATAGGATCGATGGATGTAAATTAAAATAGTTATTCTCCGCTCGGATCTTCGGATGGCTTGTACATGGATTAGGGAGGAGCGAACGAGATGGCGATATGACGGGAGGCATATTGGAGAACAAAAGCCATAATAGTTGGAAAATATTTTTTTTTCATATTTATTGCTTCTTGTTTGATATGCATGTCGTGTGCTAGGAAATTTCCTCAATTTGAAATTACTAAGTGGGAGAGGGATATTTTTATAAATTCCCACGGCCTCCATTATGATTTGACATGTGATGCAAACAAACTTGTGCATCGGCTCTTAGTGCCTTCCTCCCCATCGGATGAGTTTGTTTTGCGGATCACAGGGTCGAATATGGTTATAGGAAATTATTAAGGAGCATGTGTACTTCCCCATCGGAAGGCACATAACCTGAGATAATTTCCTTGGTACCGAGTAATGGTGAACACTTAGATGGAAATAGGAGTATCCTCCCCATCGGAGTCACTGCTTTTATTTGTAGGGCCGAAGAGGAACCAACTATTAATTTTATTTGTCAAAAAGTTAGGTTTACAAGATAGTAAAATTAATGGGTAAAACCTCCTCTTACAAATTTAGAATTCGTATACGTCCACACTATCGTGGCATACGATATTCTCGGTGTTTTGAGGTGTTGGTTGATTTTAAAATTTTATTGTTTGAGGAATCAATAATTTTTTAATATCTAATGTTTTTTATCAATGTGATTCTTAGGTTTTTCAAAAATGACTTTCAACCCGCTTGCTGTGATACTGAAAGAAAATAAACTTACTGGACCAAATTATGTTATTGGAAGAGGAATCTTGATATTGTCTTGACTGTTGAGGAGTACAAATATGTACTCTTCGAAGAGCGTCTTCCTAAGCCTGCGGATGATTCTTCGGAAAAAGAGAAGGAGAGTTATAAGAAGTGGATAAAGGCCGATGAGATGGCGTAGTGTTACATTTTGACTTCTATGTCAAATGTATTGTAGCATCAGCATCAAGCCATGCCCACTATTTATGACATGTTGCTCAATCTCAAAGAGCTTTTCGGACACCAGAATTGGGATGTTAGGCACAAAGCCATGAGGAACTTGATGACGACCACCATGATCATGGAAACACCCGTGAGAGATCATGTTCTCAATATGATGGCTCATTTGAATGAGCTGGAAGTTCTTGGAGCTGAGATCGATGGGGAAACCCAGGTCGATATCATACTCCAGTCTCTACCTTAGAGTTTTGAGCAGTTTCTGAAGGGTTTTGCTTATTGAGTCCGTGAGGGAAAACTTCGCTTCCCACTTCACCTCAGTAGCTTGTCCATAGCGATCCCTTCAATGTCCCCGGATTAAAAAATTTAATCCTAGACAAAAGAGATTGCCCAAACCACCAAGTCATCATCGTGCTATTCGTTTAGAGAGGTCACTTGAACAAATTAGTTGTTCAAGCGACCATCTTCTATTCTACGAGTAGCCACGGAATAGACGATGTCCAAATCGCTGGTTTTTGTGTTTATGCTCGGGATCCAAGTATTATTTAGCCATTTACATATTTATAACATGCTTATAATTGAAAAACAAAAACAAGCAACAAACAAAAGAGAAAAGAGAATAGATATACCTTTTGGTCTTCTAATATATGTCCTTCCTCATTTTGGACGTCGTGTGGGCGACGATCTACCAAAAGTCGAAGCTCCAAGATCGCAAATCTTCCTTCCTTGCTCTTCCAAAGCAAGAGGAAGAATAGAAACAAAGTTTTTCTCCTCCCTAAAACCAACCAACAAGGAGCACACCAAACCCTTGCCGCCGGCCAACTAGAAGGAGGGGAAAATGATGGAAAACAACCAAGACACCAAGGGAAGCCCTATATCTTGTTTCCACCACCTAAGGAGAAGGAGAAGAGAGATTTTGGGCACTGGCCAAGGGATGGAAAGGGGCTGGAAAAGAGCTGAATGCCGACCAATGGAGAAGGAAGAAGAAGAGAACACCTTCTTTATTTGGTGCCGCCCTAGCCTCCAAACCCTAACCCTAATCCTAACTCAACTAGGATTCCCTCTCTTGCCGCCCAAACCCTAGCTCTCCTTTCATGTAGTTCACGCCAACTCCCATGCCCTCCTTTTATAGAGTTAGGGATAAGTCATGAATTAATCTCCTCCATTGGTTCTAGGGATTTAATCTCAACCGTCGGATCTAGAGATTTAATCTCAACCGTCGGATCTTAGAGATTTAATCTCTTC